>OZ024813.1:122865292-124270292 GCA_964017055.1 Chloromyia formosa | reverse complement strand
TAATTTTGGTTGTTTACGAAAACGAGCGTCACTCTTCAACTAATCAAGATATTAACCTAAAATTTAACACAGATGGCAGTAATAGTCCTACCAACTTAAAAATAAAAAGATTTGTGCCCAACGAAATTATCAGGATATCAGTTTAAATTAACTCCGGGTTATATTTGTACACAATAGTATGTAACTCGAAAACGTACGTAATAGATGGCTATGATGAAACGAAAGAGGGTAAAATTTTCTACATTTTATGTAGAGCCTCGAGAGTGTCGCAAAAGTGGGTGCTAAAACCAAAAAAACTCAAAAAACGTGAATTCCCACACTGCACGTCTATGTAACAGGAAATCTACCCATTTTACGTAAAAGTTAGACATTTTTTGCATTTCACGACGATCTTGAGTAGAACTCAGAGGGTTTTTGGCGTCAATGTCAGCTTGGTACTATTGCAGGTCCGTGTCAGGACAGCAGGACCTTCTTGAACAGGAAGTGAAATAGAAACCAAACCTATCTCATGCAACGGACGCTTCGGTGGGTACGTATCTGAAGATGCCCGTGGGGACGGAACCTTAGGTAGCATAATGACCGTGAAGGTCGGGCCGTGCCATCTGGCGAAGAAAAAGGACCCTCAACGAGCTAAGCAGTGACCTATGCTTGCTATAGCTCAGTTCGGGAGATGTGGGCGGTGTTTTCGCCGCTCGTTGCCCCTGTCCTTAACATATTAACAAAAATGGGGAAGACAAAACAAACAAGCGAGGTTAGAATGGGGAGTAAAAAAAAATTAAACGGTAAGGATGGAATGGTTGGCGGATGGCTCAATTGCCCTCGCATTCCCATTGGGGTCCGGGTGTAATGGGACTTTCGGCCTCTGGTTTTGTACCACCGATAGGTACTGCCATAGATCTGCCGGTGGAAGCAGCACAACCAGACCAGAATGTGGTTCATTACACCCATATGGATATTTACGGAATCGGTGTGATGAGATAAATTCTCTGGAAAGAGCGGACATCATTGGCAAAAGGGGAGACCGTAAGCATCACTCGGTGATGGCTTATTGTACAAAAATTATGTGTATTTGCATGTGAATTGACGGTTTTCCTTTATTCGTTATTGTTTCAAGGACTAATTGGTTTACATGGTCTCGTTACTCACAACTGCGATGTTCTTGCAGCTCGTAGCTGTCGTAGGCTTTTAGTGAAACTCGTCATTTCACGAGCTGCCCGGCAAACAGTGCATCGATTTGATTACATTGTATACCTGTCTGTCTGTCCGTTCGCACGATAACTTTCGATAGAATGAAGCTACCCAGCAAAAAACCGTACCCCCCGGTAACGCGTACTACCCAAATTAGCTATGCTAAATAGCCATCCTGGCCTACCCACCATTTTTACTCAGCCCGTAGAAATTTATAAAATTTGACCATGGCTCGGGGGCTACAATGTTCATGATTTAGGTAACCTAGGTACGTATCCAACGTAGATAGCTATTCGGAGGCTACGATGTTCATGATTTAGGTTATCCTGGTACGTACCCAACTTAGTTTACCACTTTTATGCTGGGACGGTGTTGCTTATAAAGCATTTTTTGGAAGTCATTCTATACTAGTCTCGATGGCGTATGTGGTAGCGCGATGGGTTCTGAAGAACAACGACCCGAGTTCGAATCCCAGTCGGACATGCAAACATAAAAATTTAATTTAAAAGTTGAAAAAGTTGTAAAAAAAAGTCTTAGGAAAACTATCTAACCATAAAATCAAATAGGCATACTAACCGGCTGTTTCTGATTTCCTTTTACTTTTGGTGGGTATTTAGGGGATCAACTTAGGAAACATAAATACGGTATACCGTATACTATAGTAGCCTCCGTTAGTAACATTGGGGGGCACCGTTGGTTGGCAAAATACCTGTGACATTAATGAATTTTGTTATAACCCTATCCTTAACATTTCGTTACACCCATGCGGGGGCTACGATTTTCATATTTTGGCCACCCAGGTACCTGGTTAGCCACACTTTTTGCTGGGTAGAGGCTTGAGATTTAGGTCAAATGTTCGTAGTATGATCTAGTTGGTTGGTATTTAAAATGGGCATGATCTGGCCCATTGAGTGCCTAGGTTAGGTTAATATATCTATAACTCCCGATTAAATAAACGTCAAAAGCTCTAACTTTTGGTAGATGACTCGAGAGTGTAATTTTATACTCTCTTGTGAAAATGATTTCGATAAGTTGAAAAATAACGGAACTTTTCTTACAAAGATCCCCGCATTACTCTACTTTTCACGTTTTTTGTCTATAACTCTTGAATCAATTGACGTAGAGAGCTGATTTTTTGGCGTGTAAACTTCAGATGAGAAGCTGCTTCAGTTTTAGTAAGATGGGCCTAATCAGACTAAAACAACGCCTACCTCCCCTACTAATGCGAAAAAAAAATAAATATTCCTTTAACTTCGATAACTTTCGACAGAATGAGGCTAGTTGCAATGTTGGCGAAATGTTTGTAAAAGGATCCAGTTGGTAGGTATTAAAATGGTCATGATCGGACCGAAAGAACGCCTACACTGTGAAAAGTGAATGTAAATTTCCTCTAAATTTCGATTAATTTTTACTTATTTTTCCGCTCATATATACATCAAGATAGGATATTTAAACAAATTTTATGTAATGTCTAAAAAATTCGGAAAATTACACTAAAATTGGTGTAAAATTTGAAATCATGTATTTTTTATATTTTTACAACATTTTGTTTGTAATTCGGTTTTTGGTGCATTTTTACAAAGTGTAGATGTAGTTTTACTCATTTTTTGCTGCATTTTGTCGCATTAATAATATAAGTCGTTCTAATTAGTGCACATAAGTAGTCCGGATGGCGCAACGGTTAGCACGTTCGCCTTCTGCTCACTGGGTCCTGGTTTCGATTCCTACTGAAGGCATTCGTCTTTTCGATAAAAGGGGATTTATGTGCCGGACTATGAGCCCACATAGCTGTTAAATGAGTGCTCATTCGGGTATGTACCTATAATATCACACATTTTAGGGATAAATTAATTTATATTTCTGCTTTTACAGGGTATTTTTACATATTTCCGGGTGTAAATTTGCAAATATTTTGGAGTACCTGTTTACATATTTTTTGTGTTAAATTACACTCGATATGTAAATCTACATTCCAGAGTAAATTTACCATTATAATAGAAGGAAATAAAGTTTCCTCCTATTATAAGGGTATAATTTTTTTAGAGTATACCTTCCCTGCAAATGTTATCTAAAATAAATATAACTTTCCACGGAATGGAGCTAGCGACTTGAAATTTGATTTTAGCAATAGGGAAGATCCTGTTGTGGTAAAAAGAGCTCACTCGTCTCAAATGGCGAAACTAATGTTCCTTCATCATAGCTTCATCGATTAACATCTGCTCGAACTGACCATATAGGAAACACACTTTTGAATGTTTGTTTTGGTGTCACCAGTTTTGAGTATATACTCGTAATCGGACTTTGTCCATTTTTTTGGCTTGAATTTGTATATCATCGGTTACACGAAGTAACGATAACCAATTGCTAATTAAACACAAATCAGTAGATAAACTCCAAATTACCTATGATTAATGATTCCCCCATGACAATATTTATAACATTTGCATTAACTCCATACGACTGGCTCGTGTTTCCCCAATAAGTTTAATTCTTTTTCGATTTAGCAACAAACAAAATATGTAACCCATCCTGAAGGAAACCCTTATCCATTTTACCTTTTATCAGGCAAACTTCTGATAACGAACGCTACCACTTATCGTCGTACACAAAACATCGGCTCAAAGCAATATGATGTGTAGCCTTTTAGTCATTTCTCTAGCAACGTTTACGCAATTTATCAAAAACCAACATTCGGCGACGTTGTACAATAGATATTACATATTTTGTTGATTTAATCGATCAACCACCGGGACAATGTATGTCTATACGGATTTTCATACCCTAGTTTACCTTCCCCCTAGCCACAAGCTGTTATGATCACACACACACGTTTTCATCGATGTCCTTAATAACTATCTATCTGCGCTTCTACGGTGCGCTGGATTATCTTTGTTGCCATGACAAGATATACTTACACCCCCGTCCCATATCATGTGCATGAGGGATAATATCGAAATTAGCATAATAAGGGTATAAAAAGGCAAACCACCTGTTCAATTCGATTCATTTGCTTGCAAGTCGTGTTTTTTGGATCTCTTGATGTGTCCGTTTCCATAATTTGGTGCTGTTGAATAGTCTGTGAATTTGTAATTGGCCCATTCGTAAATGCAATGTGATATAGTGGCGTTTTTTTTTCTTCAACCAAAAAGGTGTCGATCATTTCAAAATGCAGGATACTAGACAATCGTTATGATGGTATCGTGAACCTGTAAAGTTCAGAGTATTTATCCGTGGAAACAAATCGAAGGGTAAGACATTTTTGTAATGCTTTTGCAGATAGAATCTTCACTATGAGTAGTACTCTTTTCACAAAATATAAAAAAAAGGATTTCAATATTTAAAGTAGATTTTTTCCATGTAAAGTGAATCCCATCGTTTAGTTATTGTGTTCCCGTTTTTAACGGACTACTGTCACCTGTCGTTGTGCCTGTTATCTCATACAGCACAACGGAGGACCTAGCACGGATCCTTGTGGACCGCCTGCAAATGCAGTGTGCGATGTCTTCATCATTAAATTTTGTCCCTGATTGCCCCTTTTTTTTCTGGTTAGTTTCTTAACAGTGTCTAACTTGAATAAAACCTGAAAGAATAAATATGGGCTCTTATACGTCTAAATACTGTCCATGTCCAGTCGTTTGTTTTGGCACTCATTCCTCACCTAATTGTCGGTTTTAAAGCACAAAAATAACAGTCGAGTATTTGTCAAATTGACAGAGCTGCATCTTTGTCGAACAAAGCAAAGATTTGATCCATTGACAAAAAACACGCCGACGCCATTCATTATGCGAGCCGCCTAAGAAGTTGATTTGCTAAATTTTTGTTTAGTGTTGGGCCAGTATAATTCTTTGGAATATTTAGTGCTTTGATTATCAGTCGTATCTGAAAGTTCGTTATCAAGTCTAGTAACTCTTTCGGTCGTCTTAAGCCAGCCATTTGCCTAGAGTTTAAATAAACTTCAACTGAAGACGATGGTTTTCGACGACACACCTTCCGTCGGCCATAAGATCGTGGACTGCGGCCCGCGTGAAACTGCATGGGGGTAATATTAGAGATTATCGTCAGTTCCGTTCGTCTCAAGTTCAAATCATTTCAGTTCCCTTTAACTGAAAACGATCGTTTTTGGTGACACACCTTCCATCGGCCGTAAGATCGTGGGGTGCAATCCACCTGCAACTGTAAGTGTGCGCGCAATTAAAACTTTCGTCGGTTTAGGTCGTCTCAAAATCAAATCGGCCACACATCTCCAGTTCGACGCGTTGCAATCCATGGACGAATTGCTTTTGGTTTGTATCCGGTGGTTTGTATCCGGTATCCGGCCACGGATCTATCGGCCGTTCTAAAATCTAAATTAACGATGGTCTGGCCCTGGACGGACGATCGATAACGGACTGTGTGGTGTGAGTCTCTGGCCGATCGCCAGTGTATGGCTTCATGTGTTAGTGATGCTTTTTGAGATTTTGCAATGCAGTTTTCCGCATCAGTTCTAGATCGAGATCCTTTAGATCTAAAAGGGGAAGCCTTATTGTCAACTAAAGTAGTTATTGATACTACAACTAAAGTAGTTGTTGTGCTACCGTCTGTGGTGTAGAGCGTAAGAATAATATCACAGCCTTTCCTGGCATGTCGCAAAAGGCCTCCGATAAGAACTGACGCACCAGTTATGACTTTTGGCTATCGTTCAATGACAAAAATCGGTTTCTGGAATGTGCATACTCTCCTGGACAATAGATTAGAAGGTCACCAAAACGCGTGATTTCTTCAATTAGAGAATGAATTTCATGGGTATAAATTTAATATTCTAAGAGTTAGTGAGATAAGATTTTAGAACAGCGGAGAATTTATCTCTCCAACTCGTAGCCCTGTAATATTGTACTCCGGAAGCTACCGGTAGTGGTCGCGAGTCAGGTGCAGGGTTCACTTTAACCAGAGCCGTACGAAGTTGTCTTTAATACTCTCCGACAGAATTATGACCGCCAAGTTCCGGACCGAAATGAGAATCATCACAAGTATGCTATCAACTGAACCCGACAATGTATTGTACCACTACATTGTCGGGTTGATGAAGATTCCTTCTACGAACAATTTAACGCCTTCCAAAGCAATACACCTAAAGGTGACATTGTAATGGTTATGGGCAATTTGAATGCGAAAGTGGGGGCTGATAACAATGGTCTGAGGTATGTGATGGGGATACACGGTCTTGATCATGGTAACGACGATGGTGAAAAGATTTGTAGAGCTCTGTAACTTTCACTTTCTCTTCATCGGTGGTACCATGTTTGAGCATAAGGACCCCCACAAAACCACTCGGTCCTCGGTTGATCGGCACAGAACACAAAATCAGATCGACCACTTTAGCCATTAGTAAAATATTCAAAATTTGCTTTCTGGGCGTGAGAAATAATGGAGCACCAATATTGGGGTGGGAACAGACCATTATCTTATGATCGCAAATGTTAGATTGCGTATAGAAGCCATACGCCGTCCTAATGTCGACAAATTCAGCTGCCACAAATTCAACACCGCCCGACTCAAAAATCCAGCTGTCGTACAACAGCCCAACGAATATCTTGCGCAGAAAGCAACTGAGTTAAGTAGTCACCCAGATAGAGACGTAAAAGAAGACTGGGACGCTTCAAAAAAATGCGTCCATCGACGTTTGGCTGCATCATCAGACGAAAATCGAAGTAGCATCGACCTTCTTTACTGTCAGAAAGCTCGAGAAGTTCAGCGTAATGCGCGACTCGATAAAAGAGAATAGACGAACTCTCTTCTGGCCTCGGCAGAAGAAGTTGCAAGAAGCAACAACTTAAACGCCGTATAAATGTCATCAAGTAGTTTAATGGTGGTCGTAACTCCTACCTACATCCGATGAAACAAAGTGATGGAAAGCTACTTATCTTAGAGGAAGATCAGATGAGGCAGTGGGAAGACCCATTTCGTCAGGGTCTTGAACCGCGTAACATCTAGTGAAGTTCTCGCTCATATAGATAATTTAACTAACCATCAAAATGTGCATCTACGGTCAACTGCCCCTACTAAAGAGGAAATAGTCCCTGCAATTATTGCACTTAAAAGAGCCGCCCGACTCGACGGCATTCCTGCCGAACTTTATCAAGCAGCACCTAGAATAACTGCCGAGTCGCTGTACCCACTTGTTAATAAAGCGTGGGACACAGAGACCTTTCCCAATGAATGGAAGGCTTGATAATCAAACTCTCAAAAAAAGGCCGCCGCGCCGTACAGATTGCAGAAGCTTGTGGCTATTATTAAGGTAACCTATGATGGGGCGAAATGTCGCACAAAGGATAGGTGTCGGGGTACTTTGAGATTCGAAGTGGAGTTCGACAGAGGTGCATCCTCCCACAGATTCCTCCTGGCAATTCATTGCATGCAGTCCTGGATGTCCTAGAAAGTATAGACGTCTATCTGTAGCGGAAAAGTGTACGTCGCTGGGTAAGTTGTGGGGGCAAATGCATCCCATTGCCCAAACCGAGTACGGTAGCTCGCTGGAGTAGTTGATGCGCTATGCTAGGGGTTAAGGCAAAGCAGTAAAGTGATAGCAAATCCATTATTTAATTTTCGATCGCATTGATCATTTTATACCTTTCATTCAATTGAAAAAAAAAACGTTATATTTATTTATTTGTTATTACTTTGTATTACCCTTCGTAAGATATCTTCCGTCTATAAAAAGAAACCGCTCCGCGTCTTACTGCAATAACTACCACTTTCAAGACAATTGATGACTTGTTTAGAAGAAAATAAAAAACCAAATAAACCAACTATTCCGTACGTACTACATCCATGTAAATATAGAATTCAAGACTGTCTCTTGAATTCCTATTGCTAGAATTGCTCGATGACTCCATACAGACCCTGCAATAAAACACTCGTTAAATGTAAATAATTAAACATGACGCTTCCTTTTTTCACAAAAGACAAAAAAAAAACCGTCACTGATAAGGGCCTTTTCATGTTTGAGTAAGCAACAAATACACCAATACAATTTTTTTTATACGAATAGCGCGACATGTCACAATCATGAACAAAATAGGAAATACAAATGTGTTTCTTCCACCTTTCATTATAGGAAATAAGTATGTGAAAGTGTATCGGGGTGTGTTAATGCAACAATTAAGAAACTCGTCGCTATATGGGCTATACAAGATATTGTCGCTCTTTCAATATATGTACACCTATGTACATACATTCGCGCAACGCGTTTACAAAAAAGAGTAAAATGGACAAATTAAAAATACACAGATGTTTAAACTCACGTATATAGGAACGTGGGTGATATTATTCTTTTCTAGACAATACACGATGTACACTTATTAACAAGTTCTTTGAACTACGACGACAGTATAACAGTATGGAAGTCATGTTTTAGGAAAATATCGCCCGAGCATTGTGTGACTTGACAGTAGTAGCCCGTCAATATTGGAATACTATATCTTTAGCCCAAGTCCACATACCCAGATACTGACTAATTAGTGTGGCTGATTTTGAAAATATACGTCATTATGGCACGGTGGTGCAAAGGATCGGTTAGATGTTGGAGCAAATGGATACACATACTAAGCTCCTCTGGGTTCAAATTAGCGTTTGTAGATAGAAGGAGTACCGTGCGTCTAAGGCCATATGATTTTCAAACTACAGAACCTTAAGCAAGCAGCTCATCGGTATGGCGGTTGACAACTTTTTTAAATTGAGGTCTACTGCTGAAACATAAATTGTGAAAGGGAATAGTAATAGGCACACAAGACTCTGCTCGTTATGTGCCTCAGATGTTGTAGACCTGGCATAATCCTTCACTACCTTAGGCTCCTTTGCTCCAACTTAAACTGGAAGCTAACTGAATAGCTATTGATTCCCAGTTAAGATATCGATGTCCAGCATCCTGCCTTGTGCTGGTTTTGTTGCCTGATTATTTTGCCATGGGTGCTGCTATTCCGAGAGTCAGTGATACAGCAGTGCCCAACATTTAGTGACTAAGATGCGTGATTTATTTCACGCAAATAATTTAGAAAAGAAAAAAACGTTACAACACAGGTGAATCGTCAATTCTATTATCAGTAGTGATGAACCAGCTGAATGGTCTTTAGGGTGTATGAAACGGGACAAAGGGGTTTTGACACGCATATCCGTCAATATATGACACGTATTACCAACCAGGATTCGAGTCTTAACGAAGCCTGCACAATCGCATAGTACTTCGGAGTTGCTTAGTATGTTGTACGAACTCCTATGCTTCAACTCAGTTGCTTGGAATCGTTAATGAAATGACCTTCCTGATAACATTTTCGATCAATTCTTGTTAAGAAGGGGTAGATAAAGACGGCAGGTAACTAAGTAACTAGTATTTCTTTCCTCTTTTTATAACTTTCCACTAACATCGCACTACTCTTTTTGGGTACAGAGTTTTCAGTCAATATAGATTAACGTTGCACGGGCGTTTACTGACACATAATATCGGGAAAACATAATTCATGTATATAGTGTTAAGTCCCTTCGTGTTAATTTTCTATAGTATCTCCCAAACAACTGGTTGTTGGCATAATGGATTATACTGCTTGAATTGTCTACTATAATGGATTTCGAAGAGGAGGATAGCCGGCGTCGTTGTCGCTAGTTTCTGCCAAGGGGAATTAAATAAAGTACTCCACATATCTTGTGTCGCCTTCGTTTTTTATCCTTGCAATGATGAAATGCTGCGAGATTTGTTACTGTGATCGTGATAAAGACTTTGGCACTATTAGTATATAATATTTAAGTTTTGGCATATCACTGAAAGTCAGTAAATCATCATGAGGGCAATTACTAAACGCAAAGCTATGTCCTTTCTAGATTTATAGATGACAACTTGAATCGTACAGTGATATAAATCAATCATAAAACTCTCAGATTGATAGTCGAACATATGTCATATTTTCTCGCATTTTATGACACAGGAACAATATAGTAATCTAGTGCACATGCAATTACACCGCAATAATACCCCATTAGAACATAAAATAGTTTTGCTCATTTCAGCATAGTAAACAGCTCACAATAGCCAACAAATAATTCTAACTCTATAGAATTAATTCTTAAGATAAAATGCAATTTTATGATCGTTGCTAATGTCGAATATGTTATGTTCAAGATGCATTCAGGCAAACAACAAATAAAATGAAGTTACCTTCATTTTTAAATCATGCTAGAGTAACGTAGGTTCGTCATTTTATTGAAAGCGTGTGGTTAAGTTTAGTGTTTTCTGTGAAATAAAAAGAAACCTTGCTGTTGACACAATATAAAAGCGTAGAAAATGCAAGTAATTTATCAATTCAGATAAAGTTCTCGTAGGCATATTAAACTATAATTTGCTCAAGTTTTTGAGGTCAGTGATTGTTGAAAGCATGGTAATTGGTCATTTACTTGTTTTGTTTCAAGTAAGAGTATGTTGATCAAGAAGAACACGGATAGGATCCAGAAGGACTTCCTTGTCTATATAAGAGGTGCTTTATATCTCTTGTGGACTATTGATGATTGAATAATATTTTCAAATTAATGAAAGACAGTAGCTCTCCTAACTACAATAAATTTTATACATGTATATACATGTATTTCGGAAGCAACTCACTTCCTTCCTCAGTACTTTGCTACTACAATACTTACTACAACGCGAAGGGGAAAAGACGTAATAAAGTCGGTAGCAACACATGTCATTGAAGAAAATCATACAGTGGACAAGGATAACTTGGAACTGCTGCAACATGTGAAAAAACCCAACACTCTCGATGCATGGGAAAGTTTGACCATATTACGCGAAGATCGAAACAAATTACTCAACACCGACGAAGGCAATTGCTCATCGAAGTTAATCCGACTGCTAGCAAGTAGACCCTCATAGCCATAAAACCCACACCAAGAGTCAACACACAAAACCCACGAAGAAAACCGCGCCTGAATACATGTAGATATAATAAATATGACCTTGTAAATCCTCCTGGATACATATAATTTCCTATTTAAGGCGGTTGATGTAATATCTAAATTTGGTAGCAAAGTACTGATGAAGGAAGTGAGTTGCTTCCGAAATACATGTATACTCGTATACATGAATAAAATTTATTGTAGTTAGGAGAGCTACTGTCTTTCATTAATTTGAACAGAACTACAAGCGTCGGAAATCAAACTATTAATTTAATATTTTCACTCTGGAGACACGAGGAAATCAATTAATTTTTAGACCTTCGGAGTATACGCCACCATCCACTTTTCGTCAGTTTTAGAGCCATCTATAATATATGGACGTTCATTATATGTAGTATCTGGCTATGAAGAGGAGTTTTATGCCCAATGATTTTTAAAGTTTCCCCCCGATCGAAAGTTTGGGAAATGTACAGTAATCTTGAGCTTATTGTCTAGAATATCTGAGTGACCAGTGCCTGACTTAATCCATCGAGCAGTCTCATAAGCGCGGATTGCCGTATTGTTCGTCCACTGTTCAGCAAAAATATCAAGCGGCAGCAAAGCAAACATCATATTCAGGACTTGGTGTAGTTCTTAAAAGCCCCAGTTATGGCAATTCCAGCTAAACGATGCATCTTCAATAGCATATTCCGGTAAATCACCTAGTGGTTTAGTGCAGACCAGAGACCTCCACCATTTAATAACATGGTATGTATGAGTATGGGGCATAAGACGAATACCTGAAGCGAATGGACTACCTTCGGTTGCAGGCGGCATTTTTCTCCGATAGATTTACTACAAGAGTCTGGCGACATAGTAGGCCTATTCAAACGGTCCTGAATCTTGTATGTATTTCCATCTAATTTTTTTGTCCAACATCAAGAACTTTGGTTTTTCACTAAACACCAGCCTTGTCCTATTCAGCAGAGGAACCTATACCGCCTAGTGAAGAAAATAAAGTTCAGTTGTTCCCGGATTTCTTAAGCCCGCCATAGACGATCCGGAATTCCTCTCCGGAAAAACTGATCAGGCCTGGTCTTTCGGATTACCTGAATATGGCCTTCACCACAGATGATCCGAAATTTCTCTCCGGAAAAACTGAACAGGCCTGACCTTGACGAATTCCGGATCGTGTATGTCGACATTTGGCGTCAAGGCGGCCGGATCGACCTTCAGGCGGGCGGATGCACAATAAAATAAAACTAAAAATAAAAACAGATACAAGATGCTCGTATCTGAATATTCAACAATAAATGAATCTGTGGATTTTCTTAATGTTGATGGAAACCAGACGCTCATCCACTTGATTTGGCTTTTGAAAACCCAACTTTTCAGGACGAATACTCCGAATGGCATGATGATTGGTACATACATTAAAATAAACTCCTCCAAAAATTCAATCCGGGCAGTTTCTCCGGCTCGATTTTCAATTGTGCATCCGGCCGCCTTGAGGCTGCTTGAACCGGCCAAATTTCGACATACACGATCCGGGATTCCTCAAGGTCAGGCCTGATCAGTTTTTCCGGAAAGGAATTCCGGATCGTCTATGGCCGCCTTTACACCTGTGTATACTGTTCAATTTGTTAGAACAGCAGTTCATTTCCATGTGTTTTATTAACACTTTTGGTTCAGTGGCCCTAATAGGATTGTTTGGACATTCAATACTCATAAAGGATAAAAAAAATTTGGCGAATTTGATGAAATCATTTCCACGAAAAACGCTTTAAACATGCAAATCAGATCTGGTAGTGTTGCTTCCACCGGCAGATCGATGGCAGCACCTGATGAGTGATGATCTATCGGTGGTACGAAACCAGAGGCCGAAAGTCCCATAACACCTGGACACCGATGCGAGCGCAAGAGCAAGTGAGCCATCCGCCTGCCAACCATTCCATCCATATCGCCTCATTTTTTTATTCTCCATTTTTACCTCACCTGCTTGTCTTGTCTTCCCCAGGCCTATGAATTATTATTAATACGTAAAGGACAGGGACAACGAGCGGCGAAAATCCCGCCTTCGTCTCCCGAACTCAGCTACAGCAAGCATAGACCGCTGCTTAACTCGTTGAGGGGCCTTTTTCTTCGCCAGATGGCTCGGCGCGACCTTCACGGATATTATGCTACCTTAGGCTCCGTCCCCACGGGCATCTTCGGATGCCCACCAACCGTTCCCTTACAAGTTTCTGGGTCGTACTTATAAAATTCTCATTTATGTACTAAGGTGCCTTGAGGACCCAGCCATGAAAGCACTATCAATGAAAGTTTCATTTGCTCGACCTAAACCCCGAGGCAGACGGAAGCACACGTGGATCGATCAGATGAAGAAGCAACAACAACGCGTTAAACACGGCGATGATACGATCCAAGACCGAGCTGCCTGCAGAAGGAAGCTGAGATTATACCGCCAAAATGGGCGAACTGCTAACACCACAGGCAGAGCAACGCGAAGCCGCAGAGTGGTATGAAAGGGCAAGGAAGAAGAAGAAGAAATTCTCATTTATCGTTTCATTAAAAAACGTCATTCTAACACGAACAATTTTGAAAATTTTTAAAATTATTTTCTGCACCCCCTTTGTGTGTAAGAAGTCCATTTTGTGATTTGTTTTTAATTGAATTACAAAACTTGCTGGCAACGTAATGAGTCACACTTTTTATATTTGGTAGGGGAAGTTTTCCCGACCGGATGATATGACTTTTATCGACAGGAAAATTATTTTCACCTCGAAGTTTAATTTGACTAGTCTAATATGTAACTGATGGCGAAGCATATAGTTAGGAAGTTGGAGATTTCCTTAATCGAACGATATGTCAATTTAAACGATTTGGAGCCGTTTCGGAAACTATGAGCGTCAAAAGACAAAGCATTCGAAATAGTTTCACTCGTTCATATGATCAACGCACCACCAGCGAGATACCGTGGTCGATCATATACGTATGATCGACTTGCGCCACCAACGTGTTAAGCGGGCGACCTAGACCTAGGGATATACTGGAGGTTTCACCCCGTAAGGTGCGGAGCGAGCACGGCTCATTCCAAACCGAAATTGTCCATGCACACTTTGTGCAATACTGAGGGTTGTGAATCAACAGTCCCTCGTGTGGGCTACGCTCGCTCCGGGCTTAAGGGATCACAACCCTCCGTATCGCATAGACATGAACGCTCGCTCTGGGTGCAACAGTCTCGTATGTGGGCTACGCTCGCCCCGCGCTTAAGGGATCTCAACGCTTAGTATCGCACAAACAGGAACGCTTACCTCATTCGCTCTGGGTGTATAGTTTCTTGTGTGGGCTATGCTCGCTCCGCATTTACGAGTTCTATTACCCCCCCCCCCACTCACGCGATCACCAAATATTGGTACTCGTCACCTGAGGCATATGGATTATTTCGGATGACCATGGCGAATTTCGATGCCACGATTGTTCAGCGAATAGTGACATGAATTAGATAAAATTTGGTATTTATACCAGCAACGAGTTACTCGAAAAATGAAAAACCAAAAGGTGATTTTCCCCCCTCCATTCCATCCTTTCCATTCCGTAAACACGAGTATTCTCCTCGTAGAGCGTAAACAAGATCATGTCCTCTTAGTTATGGACCAACTCTATTGGAATACATAACTATTTCTTCACTGAAGTTCGGTAAGATTTTGGACCTTGCATGAATCAAGTTTGTCAGTGGTTCTCCAAGGATCCTTTCCAATCTGTGTCCTATGTATAGACGGATAAATAACATTTTTTTTTCTAATATTCTAGATTTTAAAATCTAAATCCTGTTCTCCACTCAATTTGTATAGTCAACACAACGCTGGTATTATCGCTGTGACTATTGCTTGTACGTTATCCTATATTTTCTGGTGTAGGTGAAGCATACCTGGGCTGGGTAAGGTGTACATAGGATGTTTGTCATGGATAACAAAGTAACAAAACGGCAACGACAAATAAAACCCACCTGATGACAGCGAGCTAGCCGCGCGCCGTCTTGCAATGAATTGCTATATGTTTTTTAATTTGAGACGTTACGATTTTTTTCTGGCTTGGGTCTTTCGACTTTTATGAATTTTATGATGGAGTGTGGCCTTATATTCGTCGCACACTCACGCTCTATAGTTCACCGCGCTGCCTTTTCCGCCACCATAGTCGTAATGTTTGTAACGATCATATCGTAGTACATACTACATACATTCGATATTCGTATACGATGAAGTCGGGTGTGATATCCGACTATCCGATATTCTAATGCGATAGCACATTTTAGTTGAGCGTGAAACGTTGTGCAGTCGAGTTGGACGCATGTGATGTGCGTGTCGGCTTTAATATCATACGGAAAATGGTTGTTCATGAAAAGGATCCTTTCCGGGAGATCGGTTTTTCTGTTACAAATGTACGATCGTTGCCAGGAATAATAGTTTCAAAATTAAATCGAAATATCCTTTAACAATGAAAAGTGTGTGCCGGGTATAACGAAACGTATATTTATAAAGGTTGCCCAGGGTTATCCCTTTCGAAGCCCTCTTCAGGATAGTCCAAAGAGTATCTCAGTCCAATCAGAAAACTAAAGGTAGGAATCGTTTTGAATCGCACAGTTGCTCGCTTACTCAGATATTTATCTTTTAAAAATGAAATCGAATTAAAAAAAAAAAGATCCACTGAATTGTATCTTTTGATTACTCTGATAACATCTACATTATCTTTATAATGGAGGAAATGTATTTTCATCGTTTTTTTTTCGTTAGTATGTGTTAACACGGGATTGCCAACTGACCAAACAAGAGGTACCGCTCTAGAACGTTCCTCCAAAGTGAATTTGATTTCCATCTTTCCGTATTTTTTTTTTCCTAAATTTATCATTTTTAAAAATAAACCAGAGAAGGAAGGTGGTAGATGGTAGTTTGATTGGTTAGTCAATGTCACACAATTATATCCACGTAGCATGCATTACTCATGTATGTCACCCTGTCCTAGGTTGCACGTTGATACGAGTAATACAAAATACTAAAAAAATAAACGACTATTTTCTGCTGACGGCTATTTAACATATACGAGTATGTATGTATACTGTGAAATCTAAATTTTTATCGTTCTGGAAAATTGCCTTTTTTTCATTGCCGGATTTTTTTTTAACTTCATCATTAGGCTTCTGGTTAGTACTCATTTTATATATTCATATTGTTTAAAATTATGAGACTATGAAATTTGTTTATAATATTTTTCACAATTTTTTTTCTGCATTGTGTTAGTTATATGACTCGATAAAAATATGTAATTTTCGCGATAACTATCATTGGATGAACGGGAAGTCCATTGCGCTTAGTTACTATACACTTGGTTTCAGATACGTTGATATTTTTATCGAAATATCGATGAAACCTTGTCGCGGTGGTGGTGTATACTGTATGCCATTTTCATTATATTGTTTCGATAAAAAAAAAGAAATAAGCGGTCAAGTTAATTACTCGCCATGACATGTACTGATTATAATTTATAATGAAACGGAAATCCTAGTGCAATTTGGTAGTGTTCCAGTTTAAGGCTTACTAGAACGGGGACCTTTTTTTTTTTGTCGTTTATTATCGGAATCACAGGTTAAATTGGTTGAAAAAGGTGAAAGTGGTATGAAATGGCATACTAGTATAAATATCAGCCGTGGTAGCTCATTCGGTAGAGCATCGATCTATTAGGCGAAAGATCGCTGGTACGAAGCCTACCTAAGACGACGTAATCAACAACGCTGATCGTATCCAAAAAATCCGAAACTTTCCAACGTTTTTGTTTTGTTTTTTTTTATTATAGAGGGGGTAATCTCATTGCTCAGAAGACACTGCCCGCAACTAAAAATAATCATACGGCGGCGACATGCGACTTTCGTCGTCAGTCCGCGACTACTTACCCGGTAAAACTTTCAACTCGTTGATCCGTTGAGTCCTTTTTCGTATCTGCTTCTCTTTGTTCAGTCCCCTGTGGATGTTGCATATTGTACGAGTTACGTCCTTCTATGTTGGATAAGCTCAGAACTTATCATGTGTCTCTCTCTCAATTGCTCTAACCCCTTGTGGGGCATAGCGCGTCAACTAATCCATGTGACCCAGTTGATGTTTCGACGTCATAAATTGGTTTCAGGGAATGCAGTTGCCAGCATGCATCTCCTGCACATCCATGGCCACGAACGTCGTCGTGGACGGGATTCGAACCCGAAACGCCGTTAGTCAAACATGAGACTGATGCCTCAACACACTGCGCTACCGATCGCCCCAAGTACTACTTCTAATGTTTCATGCTTTCCTGTAAACCTTGGTCATTGAAAGAATACCTATGTCCCGGTTCCTCTGCCTCCGCTATTCCTGGGCACCTCGGACAGGGCGAATGGTCCAGTTTCTGTGTAGTTACTTCCTATATCTGCCATGTCCTATTCGAAATTGGATTAGATATGTTCAGCATTTCGTCTGCTAGAATGTCTATGGGGATCAAACCCGCGACAACATAAGCAGCCTCATCAGATGTTGTTCGGTATGCACAGCACCCTCTCAAAGCAATCATTCGGTAAAAATAGCTGATTTCGACTGCTACAAGCGTGCCAGAGCACGTCGATCGAAACTAGTGACGCGTACAGAAGAATGGAGGTGACCACTATAGACAATAGTCGCATACCCGGTCGTGGATCGCCCCACATTTGGCATCATCCTTGCCAAAGCCACACTAGCATTTCCCGCCGTCTCACATTCATACTTGAGGTGCTCTCCAAATGTCAGCATCGCATCAATCATCATTCCCAGGTACCTAATTGTTGGCTTTGAAATAATGATAATGCTTCAAACTCTGATCCTCTAGACTAGAGTGTTCCTTTTTCTACGATTATTGGTGAGGATGGCTTCCGTTTTTTGCTCAGCTAGCTCCAGCCCTACTTTTTCCAACCACAACTTGATACTTGTGATTGGCTCGGTGTCGTACAATTCAGCGTATGCCGGATCATTGGTCAACACGATCCCAACTATGTCATCTATTCACAGCAAAGCGCCGAGTACGGATCCTTGTGGAACGCCTGCTGTTAGATGTATTCTTGATCCTTTGCTGGTTTCGTACTGCAGAATTTTATACGAAGGGTATCTCTGTACTAGTCGCGTCAAATAGTCAGGCACACCTATCCTCCGCAAGGACAAATGAATGCATTTCCAGTTTGCCGAATTGAAAGCAAGATTTTCTATCGCGCAGCGCCTGTTTGTCTAGGTCTGTCACTGTCATGATCGCAACGGCCGTAGAGGGCGCTCTTCGAAAACTAAACTGTCGGTCCAACAGACCTCCCCTCTACGATAGCAACCAGTCTACAAAAAATTATTCGTTCCAGCACTTACGCAGTGTCTACCAGGCAAATTGGACGATATGAATTTGATTTGCAGGGCGGTTTGTTGGGTTTTGGCTTCATTAAGAAACAGTGCACTTACATATCATCAGAGCATAATTCAATTGAAACTATAGTGGTTGGCCTATTGTCTACATCAAATGAATTAGCATCTCCAAACACCTCATTTGAAGTTTATGTAGACAATTGGCAACAGTATGTATTTAACTAATTAATATTGTTGGTCCTGATGGTGTCCGGTCATGAGAGCGTACACCATCGTATACATCAAAATGCATAGTTGTTAAAGTTTTTTTTAAAATATTTTTTATTTGACAAATTATTTTGAGGGGATAATTCATGTGAAATGTTTACATATCCTCCCCCAAAGTTTACTAGATATGTCATCATCTTAGGGGGGGGGGGGGGGATTTATCTTTCTTTGGTTGTTTTGGAATTTTTATAGAGGATATGTCACGATAAATTATCCCTACGTAATCCAATAATCAAATTTCAATTCCCACTATGTGTCGCAGCTGAAGATGTTCTGACTGATTACATATTACGTTCAACACAAATATTCGATTCGACGAACCCGAAACGCCGGTAGTCAGACATGAGACTGATCTGATGCCTCTACGCACTGAGCTACCGGTCGCCATGGACACCGCTGTTTATTGTTCTCGTTCAAAATGCGCCAATTTGCTTGTTTACCAAGACGTTCAACCAAAAATGAGCTTCCTTCCATTTCCTGCTCCAGAGCGAAATCAGTCATGGTACGACCACGACGAGGGTCGTGGTCTTGGGGCAGCAGTTCTTATGTCTATTTGATCTTTTACCGATGTAGTGTTAAATCTTTTCGTAAAATTTGCCAGATTAAGGTTGCAGAATAGATAAAATAGTCGGTCTAACTCAGCGGGTAGGCACTGCAACCTTAAGGGCGCATTTAGAAGCTTCAGTTTACAACTTTTCAATGAATTTAAATGGAACAAACCGCAGCGGCTTCCGCAGATTGGCTAAACGCGGCCGAAGTGGTCTACTGTCCCGTAGCAAATTGGCTTGTCAAAAGACCGTCCACCCTTCTAATAAACGAAACGACAATATATTTTTTTGTAGAAATCAGTCTGAAATCTGCAGCAGCGAGCAATCGAGAGGTTGGGATCTTCACCTACACTTTCCACAACAGCGCCAACATCCTCGTTTGATCGGGCATTTCGACATCATCGTATACGTACGGGATTGTTCGAACAGCAACGAAACCACTTTCCTCGAATTCCGCGATAATTCGTTGAAATACTCGTATTCAATCGGTTGGACGATTATCCGGCTAGGTCGTAACTATCTCGTACATAGCTCGCGAAAAGTTTGGCGATTTGAACGCAAGTTTTTATAACAAATTTTCGAAATCCTGTCGCTTTCTTCAATCGTGTAGCGCTCTATGGTTTAATGGTGATCTTCATTCTTCATTTGGGCTTTGTGGTAATCACCATTTAATCATGGAGGGCTCCACGATTAAAAAACACGCCAAAATTATACAAAAAATCTGATTAGAAAACTTGAAGCGACAGAGTGATAAGCTGTCAACATAGGAACGTTCTTATCGAAATACCCTGTAATTTGTTCTTCATATAAGCCTTTAGCTACATAATTCCCAATAAAGTCGCCACTTTGATTGCAATCTTAGGAAATAAAAAAAACAACAAATCTACCCATATTATTTGTGAAGCACAAACGGCTAATTATTATAAAATGGACAAGGGTATTATGTTGCAATTAGTCATATTTTCATAGTGTATGTATGTCGGAACGATTACGAAACCTGAATCAATCTAAGAAACTGTTTAGACGAAACTCAGAATATTGCAATATAGTCAGCACTTTGCAAGCAAAGATTCATTCAAAAGAACAAGATACGGATAATCTCAGGAAAAGTGAGCTGTAGAAACAGACAAAAAAAAACTTGCAATGTTCTATGAATGCATCTGTGGCTATCGTTGAAGACTTATACATATCTAATATGATTCTAAGATTTCTCACTGATACTCTGGTGTCCAGCCTCCAACGATCATATTCTATTGCACCATAGAATATGTGCATCGATAATTAGATAGTCGCTAAAATTATATAGAAAATAGTATGCGAGTACTAGATATTGATTAGCATTGAAATGTATGAATATACAAATCTAACTATGTACATATGGTTAAATTAAATGATGATTATAATTACTATTAATTATATATTGCTGAAAATAGAATGAATTGCACGGCAACAAAAGTTGGAAAAGAGTCTCTTTTAATATCTTTAATTGAAAAATGCATATGTATGAATATGTGTGAATCGCAATGCATTTTGCATATTTGTCCTCAGTTGATATGGCATCTGTAAGTTATGGTATTAGTTTAATTCGGTCGAGCCGTTTTTTTTTCTTACTTACCTTTTCTACTCCGAACGGTTCGAGCCAATTGAAGGTAGTTAGCCTACGAAAATTCGTCATGACAGAGACACAAACCTCTTGTTCTCCTAATTTCTTGCAATCTACGACTGAATTTGGGCTTCGCACAAAAATTCTAATTGATGGTCTTTAGACTGCAGAAGTTTCTCTATCTAAAAGGTAGATCGTAAAATTTGTTTGTGAACTCGACATAAAACCAAATGAGTCGCTCATTTGAAAACTAAATTATACTGCAAACAATTTAAAGCCGTTTCCCGTAACAAAAAATTATAATTAAAACAACGCAGTATCCTGATTTTTCTATTAGTATTGGCGCTTAAAAAATGCCGCTCTTATTTATTATTAGCTGAAAGAGCTCGCTCTTTCATCTAGGGCTCGCTACGGTCGCGTTGTTCGCTTCGCTCACAATAAATTGCCACTATTTTTGCCATTTTCTCATTTTTTCATCACACCCATTCCTTGGGGGAAGGATAGAGTGCAAGTGGACTCGTCGGACTACCACTGAACATCTTATCAACCCCCCTCCGCAGGAAAGGGGGTTAAGACTAGTAATTTTTTCAGTTTACATTTAGTAAGTACCTCCTTATATACTATTGTACATTAGAAGTTGTACCTTCAGATGTTAACACAATCAGACTGCTAGGTGAGCCCACTCGCGAGATTTTTCAGCAGCATTACTGGAGCTCACACTTTAAGGATAAGTGTGTGAGACGGTAGAACAGGTGGTTTGAGTGTATTGAGGAACTCGACAGGATAGTGTATAGCATCATCCGTATGCACTACAGTGTCTCCAGATTTGTACTGGTATTCTGCACCTACGAACGACTTCAACAAAGTGTTGTTAATGACGAAAGTCTGGTCGTTCTTAGGTGTCAGAATCGCACGTTCGCACAGCCACTCCGTGAATTTGCTTTGTATGTTGTGGATATCTGGATATATTGGGGCTATTAGGTCGTCAACGGTCGACACAACTGAGGCAAGATCTGATGGAATTGATATCTTGCCCTCAGTTTCCGGATATTCTCCGTTTCCTATATTAAGAAGGAGATTGGGGAATTGTCAAGCGCAAACATCATCCTTCAAGTGCGCCCGCATGTTTTTCTTAAGGTGGAGTTTTTTTGATTATGGACCAAAGATTTGAGGCCTTAATGCAAGCCTTAACTTCGTCAGTTCGAGTCCCTCTCGGCACTACCGGCAGATTCTGACGGAAGTCTCCAACTAACAACACGGTTACTCCGCCCTTCATGCCATTGTTCCCTCTGATATCTTCTATAGTTCTGTTAGTGCTTCGAAACCCCTTTTATGAACAATTGTGGGCCTCATTACTCTGTTTTGAAATGTTGCAGAGGTGAGTTTCAACATGGATGAGATTTAACGGCGGCTTGAACGCAGCGTGAGCTATCTTGCCTCCATCCAATAGTGTTGCTTCGATTCCTGAAGATGCGACGGGTAAGGCGATGCCACGATTACTCCTTACTTTTGCCAATAACAAATTTATAATTGACAATTGTACCGTAAACGATCGCAACGTTTACGCTAAATGTGTTATCGAGACAAATGTTACATTTGTAATGAGTAGCTCTCCTTCTGGCGCTGCTTATCTCCGGGAAGCGACACGCTATGTGAAAAAAAAGTGTCCAGTGTTTTAAACTGAAAAAATTACCTCAATAAATTGTATCTTAAACAAAGGGTAAAAAAAAAGAAATTATTAGAAAAACAATTTGGTAAATATTATAAAAACAGCTGGGAATAAATTATGCACTGACAATATTATTTTTCCATACAAAATTTTAACCCCCAATTTACTCCTGTAGGGGTTGAATTTCGAAATATCCTTCCTTATTCCTTGTGTACATCATAAAGGCAACCTCTGTGCAAAATTTCAGCTTTCTGGGCCCAAGGGGTTGGGCTGGGCTGTATGAGATTTCTTGTATAGTTTTTTTATATCTATGTTGTTGTAGATGACCACCAATTCAAATTTCAGCAGTTTCTTGGTACACCATTTCAGACTTTTCTATTTCTGGCTGTGTGGCGTATCTAAGACGATAAGCGATCGATGGTCTTGCATTTCGTAGATATTTTTCCATTCAGGCTAAGGAGCTTGGTCCTGTTTGTGCCGGCCTCTCTAAAGATCAAGTGTCATTTCTCTATGTCGATGTCATGCTATTTTATTTAGGACTTTCAACACCCTACATCCGTTACATATATAGTAGTTCGGACGATGTGGTGAGGAGGACCTCAGGTTGCTATGTTAACCGTAAAGGTCCGACAATGCCATCAAGTGAAAAACGCTCTTAACGAGCTGGGTAGCGACATGTCTTGGTGTCGGTACCTAAACAACAAATAATTCTAGCCCCTTCAATATGTAGTAATGGAAACCGGAGGACGAAGGTTAGTATTGCCGCGAAGGTCAAAGGACAACCTGAGTTAAGAAGAACCACTCTCCGGCGACCACTCGTGACGTGCGCTGCAGCTCAGCTGTCGGGAGTAGCGGAGTAGGCGGACCACGACCGTCATCGGCCTCCTCAGTTTACGTACAAAAATTGATATCGCACGTTTGCCCGATAACCAAAATTAAACAATCTAAAACCGGCGATGAACCAAAAAGAGTAGAAACGAGAACCTAATGGTGCCTAACACTGAAAACAATAAAGTCCCGTGCAGGAACGTGGGCCATCAGACAAACTACGAAATATGACACCAGGGCTAACAAAATATAATAAAAAGGGAAACCGTCCAATCATGACAGATCCTCCTTCCCTTCAGGTCATTAGAGTCTAAGGTGGCGTTCGGCTCATATTATGGGCCCTAGATTGTACGGGCCCGGCGCATCTTTAGCCTTCCTGCCTTGGGATGCTCTGCACCATACTATGTCGGAAACCCCCAAATTATTTAAACATCTAAGGCCAGAGAGAGGAGTTAGAGGAACAAAGACTTCCGCTTCTAGTCGATCATGGGATCCAATTCCTTCAGAAGAAGACAAAACAAATTCATTTTTCTTAAGGTACACATATAAATATATGTGTTGTAAGTTCTTATTCCAATTTAATATCTACGTATTATTTGCACAGATGTATTGTATTTATATCTTGTCTGTTTATTGCTTTTATCATTATTATTTTTAAGTCGAAAAGCAGAGTTCAGCGTAGCGACTGAAGTCTTAATATTTAGATGGCATGGTGGTTCGTTCGATATGAATTCAAATTAAATTCATTTGTATTTGATCTTCGCAATAGAAAATTTTTAACTTAATTGCATTCTAAAGCCCGTGAGTTCAGATACGGGCGTTCTGATTAAGAGTCGTTCACCTTAATCCTTGCTTATATTACTACATATTACCTTACCTTTACTATAGTAAGATGCGACTTTTTCGGTACTGACACGGAACCATTCCCTGTGCGCGAAGAGTTGACTATGGATAGTACATAAGAAAATGGCAAAAGGAGGAGCAAAGAAAACCGAAATCCTTCCCACAATTTTAGTGGCTCACACACTATACTCGTTATCTGCTTCACCTGTCAGAGCTGGCAGAACTGAGAGAATCAGCAGCACTGTGTTTTTTTTTTTGCAAATTCACTCAGAAGCACACCCCATTCACACATTATTTAAATACCATCCGTTTTACGTTAAGAAATTTACTTGATCGCGGCGGCCATACATCTAACACCTAGTGGTAAGTCCGTTCCAGACTTCAACTCTGGTTCGATACTGCAACGATCACAAAAGCCGATGCTCTCTGCGATACCTTAACTTTATCAAATCCCAAACCTGATTCTCAATGCACCGCATGCCCTGAAACGACCTCAGATAATACCTGAAAAGTGGGGCGCTCCTAAAAAACACGTGGGACGACCCTTTTCTTCGGAGTCGAATGCACTCGCTGGAATCCCTGGGGCTGCTTCTGTTCAAATAGCGCAAATTCTACTTGGAAGCTGACGGGACCGCCGCTGAAGGGTCTATGCGCCCTGTGATGTCCGACCGCTACCACAGCGGACTTTCAAAATTTTCCACACTCGCCCTAAAAACGCCAAACTCAGATACTGCACCTCATACAAATTAGTGCATACAAACAAATAATTGCCAATAATTCAAAGGAAAATCGCCTTTATAGAGTTAGAGACGGCAACAATTCAGTAATGATCACTGCCTATTACGTTTCATTGTATAATGCATGCTACAGACAATGGCCCATCTCCGGCCATTTGAAGCCATCGCCATCGTGTATCTACGCGTACAGCGATTAGTGGCGATGGCGTCTGGCAGAAAATTGTTTTTAAAGCCATTATGAACCGATTTCTGGCAGCCATCAGCGCCATAAACTGCTATCCGCCCAGATTCACGATAGCAACTGACAGTGATGGGCCATTGTCTGTAAGATCTATAAGTAACATGCTTGCTAGTTGGTATTTCCCCTTTCTGTACGCACTATGGGAATCAACACATATGCAACTACTAGGCCCTGCATTAATTTGTATAAAGTGCGGTTTCTTCGTAATGTCTAATCTTTGGCTCGAGCTACAAATCCTGCCGACTGCAAAAATCTGAAAAACCGTGAAATTTTCACGACACACCCATCCGCGCAATTTTCAATGATCTCCGCTCGCAGGCCTGACGGCGACGTCCCGATCCTTCTTGTCTTGGCTTTCCTACACGTACTATACGTTTCGATTCGGAATTTATCTATATATGCGAGGGACCCCGGCTCTGGGTCTCACTCTTTCGGATTTTATGTCTCACGATAAAAGAAGAGGGTCGCTGTTTGGGGGACGACGTTTCGACGGCATAAACTGGTTTCGAAAAATGCAGTTGCCTTGCCAGCATGCATCTCCTGCACATCCATGGCCACGAACGTCGTCGTGGACGGGATTCGAACGCGAAACGCCGGTAGTCAAACATGAGACTGACGCCTCAAGACACTGCGCTACCGGTCGCATGAGAGCTTTCTTTCGATTTATGTTAACTTGAGTTGTAATGTCGAAAAGTGCGTGATAAACGTTTCATATCTAATGAATGGGAGAAATTAATAGTTTAGCGAAGAAACAAACAAAACAGAGACAAACTTCCATTAAATTTAAATTTTCATAATTTTCGGGTTCAATGACTATATGCCTAGAGACTGCAGTCGAATTTCGACTGCTACGTGCTCGTTATGACAGTTTGTTAAGGTGCGTCTAGGTCGTCGCATATTGTTCGCGATTAGCGATCATGCCATAGAGCACGGAGCACTATTTGTATGTATCTTTTTCATCGTCGCCTGTGATCGACGCAGAGTGGTGCCTAGCAAAACGCACCTTTGGAGTCGGTGCACATGAGCGTCCGAATGACGCCGGACGCCGCGTCACTTTCAAACGGATAATAAGAAATATTGTACATTGCGGGCAATGAAGCGATGCACAAGAAACGCAGATAGCTATCGGCGTCACTTTGCCGTCGCGATAGCTATCTGGGATGCCGCTGGTTTCTGCTCCTATCTGCGGCAGTTCACGCGTCCGCGGACCAATTTTTATGAAGCCGAGCCACATGCACTCGAATTCGGAGCACGAACACGGTCACAATGTGTAATTTGTGTGAAGTTTCTTAAACCAGTCGCTTGAGGATCACTTTTACTCAAGCGTTACTTTGAAATTTCCTCCAAATGATTCAAGATACTTGACATAAATTTCAAGTTCGTGTTCGACATTATGTGGTTTCGGCTTATATAATACCGAGTGACGCTGCGTCCTATCGCATCATGTGAATTGAAAAGGAGATAGGTAGCTTAAGTGGCGCAGCGTCCAGCGTCATTTAGACGCGCATGAGCACCGGGGTTTAAGAAGTCTTCGAAATGGCATATTTTTGGTTGGTGACAAAAATAGGATAAAAAATGAATAACTCCAATTTTCAATTGGATATACACGAATATATATTTGTTTTAACAGCTGAACAGCTGAGTTGGCTCATAGTCCATTATTCATATTCTCTTTTTGCGTGAACAACGGCAAAGGCAGTGGTGTTTGGCCAATTTTGTAGTTCAGCCCTACTGGCCTGAAACGCTAAGACTCGCCATACAGGCAGAACTATCATCATATGTGTCTCAACCAAAATACCTCACCGTCAAGACTTAGTTGACAGTGGTCAAACACCACTGCCGTTCCAGGGGACGAACACAAGTAGAACTTTTGAAGAGACTTTGTCTCCTCTCCCAGATTAGGTTGAGTCAGGACTACCACCAGTCAGGACTACCCCAGCACAACTAAGTCACTATACAACCCGCGATGTGCTAGCTTTAAGAATATCATAGCTCCACACATTACCTAGTTACTAAAGCAGCCGGGGGTGACAATCAAGCGATACACTCTGCACCGATTCAGTCCTCCAAGTCGGCGAAAAAAAGAGTTTCCCAAAAATACTCTCCTCCTTTCAGCTAAGCAGGACAGGTGTACAGAAGGCAAAATATGTTATCCTTCTCATTGTCGTAATCACACCTTGTGTGGAAGTTATTGTTGAGTAGGAGAAGTCTGCTAGTGTGCTTCATAACCGGAAAATGCCCAGCGGAAATCTACAAGCATGCCAATGTGCGGCCCTTTAAGCAACAACAGAGCGACCCGGATGGAATTTGGGCCATACCATATTGGTTGCTTGATAAGTGTTGCTATTGGTCCATCTCAACCCTAGAACTAATTAGAGCAGTCAAACCGACAAACGACGTGTATAATTAGGTAATTCCGGAATCCAATTTCCTAAATAACCAGTCATAATGACTTTCAGGTATAACCTGAGGTGTAGAGTACGTGTAGAGCTTTTGGGTGTATGGTGAGATCCAAGTATATATCGTCGGGTTCCATATCACTAGACATTGGACCTGAGATTCGTACAACGTCATGCCCATGAAGACATCAAAACTGTCACACCAACTGAAGTTCTTGCAGTTTTCGAGTCAACAACCTTTCATTTTCACCTGTTTGCACATTTCATGTCATTGTCGACTCTTTTCATAGCACCTTTGATCATCATTTTGATAATTTACTAAAAACGGAATTTGTCACGTGTGTTTATATTTTGGAGACTGGGATCTACATTACCCCATGGCTCGACAGTTTTGTGCCCGTTCACCGTGAAATAGGAAAAAGTTACCTTGCGGCAACCATTCAAAGTCTTCATCAATTATTATATTACGAATTTGTACCTGTAGTTAAAATTACATAAATGAGGGAAAATTACTGCTAGAAGTCGTCAGAATAAAAGCGCCATTAGTTTATGAAATTTAACCAATCCAACAGTGCATCAAAGAGGGAGATGTATACTATAGGTAAACATGACATACTAATAATGCAATTGCAATATTATGTCCGCTGAAGACCACATCTATTTTAAACAAATATGTGTACGCTTTTATATGCGTTTATCTGCGGATATGTGACATAAATGAAATGTTATTGTATGTACACAGTGTGTCGAATGGTTGCATTTGTGTCCTAGTTATTAACAAAAAACTATAAAAATAACAATGCTAGCGATAAAAATTGCTCGTGTTGTGAAAGAGACCGTCAAGCGTTTCAAATACGATCGGTTAATTGATTAGTCTATGCTTATGCATACAATAAATTACTAGAGTAGGCACATAACTGGGTTCTTGATAATATTGTTCTTTTAGCGAAACGATTATGAGTAAGAAAGGACGGACTCAGCTCTATACGGTACCTATATGCACAAAGGAATTTAGCTTAACGACTGTAAAGGCGGCCATTCGCCCATAGTTTAAACTGAAGATAATCGTATGTGATCACACACACCTGCAGTCGGCCTTAAAATTGTGGACTGCAGGGCGTCTGAAACAACAAGTGTGTGGCCAATTGAGATTAAATCTACCACACATCGTCAGGCTGCCTTGCAGTCCAAAGCTTTATAGAGGCCTATCGACAACACTCATGTCATGTCTATGGAAAGTAAAGGGCGATGCGTATTGGTATGAAATTAAAGTCCAAAGTTAAATATTTTGAACTGCAGTCTTCCGCACTGACGATGGACAGATGATAACGAACTGTGGGTGTGTCATCAGGCCGGGGATTACTCAGGCCTGATATGTTAGTGGTGGTTGGCTCCTTAAGAAAAAATGAACCAATTCATGTCACATCTGTAAAGCTATTTTTCAACTTTTATTGGTAAATAACTTCTTCTTTTAAATAACTAGAGTAGTGGTTCTCAAAGTGTGGGTCGCGAAGACGTTTTCAGACTTCGATAAAAAAAGAAAAACAGTTTTCTAGTAGTACCATAGTCAAAATACACTTAAATATCAATCAATTGATATTTTTAAATTTTTTAACTGATGTTCAAGGAACACTATAACAAAAGTCCTCGAGAATTTCAATGACATTAAGCAGAATCTGTTAAAAAAAAATTCTTTTAGTTTTTTTGTTTGGAAATATTTTGAAAGTAGAAAAAACATAGTTCGACTGAATTAAAGATCAATAAAAAAAGGTTCGCAAAAAAATAGGAAGGCAAAAAAAGGTTCGCAGAAGTTTTTCTGTGTCTCCAATAGTTTTCGAGGTAGTCTCACATGAAAAAAAAATAATTTTGTGCTTCATCGATTGGCAATCAACCTATTCCTACCATACTCGTAAACCATCCTAAAAATCTTGGAGTCACTCTGGACAGCATGGCCACGCCATCACCCCATACCTCAACCGTGTATGACAGGATGTGCGGTAGGAGTAAAATTCTCAAAGCCTTTGCCGGTTGAACTTGAGGCAAAGACAAAGAAACTCTACTGGTCATATATAAGGCAGTTGAAAGATCAGTGTGTAATATATGTAGAGCGGTGGTGAGAAGATGATGAGAAAGGGGGTTAATTTTAGATGCGACCAAAATATTTAAACAGCGCTTGGCCACGGTAATAGAGTTAGGCATTGACTGCCGTACTGACCATTTTTGTTCGCTAAGTCTTTAGGACCTTATGCAGGCAGATGGACATCTGCCTCTGATCTGAAAATAGTGATAACTCCTTCATTTCCGTGTATCTTCTGAACTATTCTTCTATCGAACACTTTCTTTTTATACAAATTTCTTATTTACTATTTTCATACTTAATAAACTAAACATATGTATTGCTTAAACTATGAAGACCTATTTCCTTACACAAATCAATCGTCACCGAAAAAATGTGACGATGCATCAATAAATTAAAAAGGATATTCAATACGTACCCATGCGTCTGGCACTTACAGAAATGTGCATAGCAACGTCATAAGCACGTATTCCTGTTGAATTTGATTTGTGTAGGGAATTGATCGTGTGACCACGCAATATATGGTCACGGTCGTTTGATATGCACTGTTGGTTGGCATAGGTCAAGATCAAGACATGTGTTTGTACTTATGTGCTATGAAATATGTTTCAATGAATTTGAGTGTAAGTATGGTATGTGTTGCATACCTTACAAGTGGCCAACTTTGCGACTCCTGTGTGGTCACAGAATCTATGTGACAGACAGTAAAAAATAATTCAAGCTTGTTAAAATGTTGTTCTCCATACTGTCACCGGCTGCCTCCTGATGTCACCCCAGGACCATCCACATCAGGAAACCAAACAGTATCTGGTGGGTTGTTACCGTAGGTAGTACCCAAACTTAACCTCATTAATTAATCGCCGCTTAGACATGTTAGGTGTGAATTGAGGGGCCCTAAATGTCCAGAGGTACAAAAGGGTACCCTTTGATAGCGACCCACACAGATCAGCTATCGCAACGATACATCAGGAGGAAGTACTTTTCGTTCGATCGCGGGGTTAGGTCCGAATCCAGTACTCTCGGCCATAAGACCAACTATATCCCCGGAAAAGGAAAAACTTTTGAGAACAACAAGAACGACACTCGTCCAGCTTTGGTCAGGCTGGTGCTCACCATTTAATTCCTACCTATTCCGCACTGACCAGGACGTCTGAAACATCTGTCCTGCTTGCAATAGAGCACCTTATGATGTGGACCACATCTTCCGTTGCCCAGCTACACCCACTCACCTGACTCCCAGATCAGTATGGACGCTGTGAATCCTATAGAAGCAGCTATCCCTCCACACTCTCTTTAATTGCCTTGCCCCTCCATGGGCGCATCAACATCTCTAGCATTTCTATGCCTTGTTGACGTTTCAATAGCATATCTACTTTTCGGAAGTGCAGTTGTTGGCATGCACCTCCTATCCGGGCCGTGTTTATACTGACAAGCTCGGAGCACTGTGAGAGTTCTATTAGTACTCACAGGCAGTTTTTGATCGCGCCGGGATTTGATTTCCGAGCTCTAGATTAGTATCGTAGAGCGGTGACCGAACAATCACGGCCACCGAGCGCGACAACACTAACACACCGAAATTCCGACCATTGTTACAACAACAGCCAAAGACAATATTTTTCATTTCTCAAAGAAAATTATCAATTTGCGAGACGCTTTCTCTGAAAAACCTTCACGGAGATGATTTTTATATTAAATATTAGGAAATTCAAAATATTTTCTAAAACTAAAGAAATCGTGTTTCTTTAAGGTCGCCATACACTAGCGGCTATTTGGACGCGGGAGAAAATGTACGCACTCCAAGTGTCCATCGTCCAAATTTCGGGGACACACACTGCAATCCAATCCATCGCGAGCCAGACGGCATTTTAAAAGTCAAGTTCGATGACGAACTCAATTTTCACTTATCCGATTTAATTTCACGAACCGTCAATTGTATTGCAAAAGTCTTGCATAAACACCCTGGCGGCCGCCAACACGTAAAAACGTTTTCTTTGTTGCTATTTAACACCGACACCGCAAACAAACAAAATTTGACTGCGTTAAGTTCAGGTTTCGCGCACAAACGTCGCGGCAGTCGAGTGGATTTTGGGCAAGTTGAATATCCAACATGAACTGCGGTGGATTCCGGAGCTCTCAACTTAAACCCCACACACTACGAATTTCGGATCAGATGCGGGACAAATTGGATTTTGGACGCTAGTGTGTGGCGACCTTTAGGTATTGTGCTGTTGCTGTTAATTGCCTTGACCCCTCCAGGGGCATGAACGCGTCAACATCTCTCCCACGACTATGCCTCGTTGACGTTTCAATAGCAAATAGATTTCGGATGGTGCACTTGCTAGCATACACCACACCTTCTTTAGATACTGCTTGAAGTCAATTTCGTATTTTCTTAGGTCTTTGGTGTACTTAATGTTCCTTGAACACCACATAAATAAAGAACCATTAAAATGTTTGGGGATAAGAATAAGACTATTTTTACTGGGTTGTGTAGACGCGACGCCCCTGAGCCCTTACGAACGATATTAAAAATTTCAGAACAATTCCCCTAAGCTCAAATTATAGTCCAGTCAAATCTGAACCTGAACTAATTACTAATTTTTTTCTTCTTCTAAGTTTTAAAAAGTGTTCTGATCACTACACTAAAAGTCCCAACAAATTGGGAGTGAACGGAATCTCGGAAAAATCACAAAAAAAAAACACTTTTTTTTTGGAGTTATTTTTAAAACTCCCTGCTCAGCTAAAATAATCTGAGACAGAAGTTATTACCACTTTTTCGGTATTTAAAATCTGTGATCGGCCCGGGGGGTCGCAAGCGAATTTGTTTTCTCCCTAAGGGGATCGCGACGACAGAAAAATTGAGAACCCCTGAACTAGAGTATACTAATCCAGATCCAGTGGGGGTGTTTGACGACTTCGTAAATGAAACATCGGATATCATGTCGCCACCAGATAAATATTGAACTAACGGCTTACTCGCATGAATTTGAGGTAGAGGAAATACATTTCCTTTCTGCATCACATGGTGTAACAATTTCAACGAAACTATTGTACATACGTCCATTTCCGTGTACAGCACACCACTCACCGTCATCAAACACACAAGACCTCACATTAGCATTCTTTACCTTAGTTACGATACGAGTTCTTTGCACTATACCTTACCTGTAGATAGATTTTTTGTAAAATAAATAAGCGCCGATCTTGTCCAGGTACTCCACGACGGAACGCACCTTTTACAATTACATTTTCTCTATATTTAACTTTCCGTCTTTTCTGATAAATTGTGCAAACATAACTCTCAACAAGTTGCTCAGTTTTTCATTGACACACAAATGGACCGCGTTTTATTGTTTCATTCTGTTCTTATTTTTGTGATATTTTCATTTGTACGGTTCCTCTTCACATGTCAGTGTCAATGATAATTTTCCTAATATATTTTTTTTCCACCAAAATTGAGTTTTGAAAAATTAGATTCACGTGAAAAGAGAACAGATCCTATCCTAAAATCGGTAAATATTTGAATTTGTCTGGTACACTTTCTTTATCCTGGGACTATCCATCTTAAAAAATGATGACGTCGTTGCACCGATATGATATCTTCGTAGCAGAAAAGATATGAAAATGTAGGTAGATATGTGAATGGACAATGTGTATATTGTGTTTACAATTTGATAAATTGAAAATATGTATTTTGTATTTAAATTCAGAGCAGACGTTACGTATTTACTTTTTCATAAGATACACGACCGATATATATTTTGTATCTGGTCGGTTAGTCTTCAAAAGTTTCGCTTTATTAAAAAGTTGATGCAAGGTTATGACAACAAGCCGAATCATAATAACAAAAATGTTTGTAGATTTTTATCCGACCAAACAAACAAAACATGGTCAAGACGGAGCCCTAGACGTCGTAATTTCGGGTAGTTTGTTGTTTGTTTGGATTATTATCACAAACGATTTTTTTTTCTGTCATTCATCCGAAAGGTGCATAAATTATTGGACTTACATACATATAGGTACATGTATAGAGAATGTTGAACTCTATAATACCATCCAAAAGAGAGGAAAAATGGTTTCAAAACTACCCCTTAAATAGCCTATGCCCACTACGTGATATGAAGCGTATTCACTACTAAAATTCAGATTTAATATCCTTCGACGGAGTGCTATGAGGAGATGTGATCAGTATCCCTTTTGTCCCACCTTCACTTTAATAAGTTGTTATCGAATCGATGTACATATACAAATCAGGCGCGGATCTAGATTGTCCATTTTAGAGGAACTGACAGAAAAATTATTATTATTATTTATTAACAAGGCCGTGGAAACGGGAAAAAATTTCACCGCTGTGATGATCTGCCGGTGGGTCGGTTCGTCGTTCCATGCTTTAACTTAGGCTCGAGCGCATTATAAGTACCTACCTCAATCTGTCAAACAGCGCCAGCGAAACAGACTAGACATGGTTGCTCAGAACCAGACTTAATCTTTTCGACCTAGGTCCAACACCCAGACCTAGGTCTGGTAGGTACAATTTACAAAAATATCTACAATAGGTTGCCAGGTGTAGGTAGTTCTGGGTAGATACGCAGGTTTTGAAACAACAGAAGATCAGTGCTGAGTTAGGTATCCAGGTTTTTTCTTAGGTCGCTGATCACTAATCTGACGTCAAAATTGCAAAAGAAAAAACAAAGTGGGGGATCCAGAATGGCAACATTTTCTTTAGAAACACTGATCACGAATCTAAAATCAAAATTACAAAAATGAAGGGGGGATGCATCTGAAAGATCTTGAAAGTATTCTGATCCAAAGGGGAACATTTTCATATCCATATATTGACAGTTTTCCGTACATATTTAACCGGAGGGGAAAGCATGTGGAGGATAGGTCTGTTCCTAATTCGCTCGCCAAAACGCAGCCAATAATCAAATCGAAACATGTGCACAGAAATAGGAAATCTCCGCATTACCCAACACCTATACTATGCTATGGCTGTTTTGTTTGTTTTTCTAATTATCTTGACCCCTCCAGGGGTATGGGAGCGTCAATATCTCTAGCATTTCTATTCCTTGTTGACGTTTCGATAGCATATCTACTTTTCGGAAGTGCAGTTGCTAGCATGCATCTCCTATCCGCGCCGTCTTTAAACTGACAAGCTCGGAGCATTGTGGGAGTTCTGTTAGTACCCACAGTCAGTTTTTTTTATCGCACCGAGATTTGAACTCCGAGCCCTAGATTAGTATCGCAGAACAGTGACCGAACGACCACGGCCACCGAGCGCGACAAATTGCTGAATTCATTTCAACTAACACCACGTCCAGCGTAAATACGGGCATGCGGTGCGTGCGTTGAATACGGGCAAATTTCAAAATCAAACCTATGTTGTCAAATGTGCATGTCCAACGTAAGCACGAAATGCGTGCGATGCGATGTCCTCGCATCGCACGCATTATTTGAAAATCAAACTCGTTTGATTTTGCCCGCATTAACGTGCGGAAAAACGATGGAGACTCTGATTTCGGAAGTTCAAAAGCAGAGTGTGCTTTGGAATAAGAGCCGCCGTGGTTATAAAAATAGAATGGCGACGGATATTTAGGAAAAATCGTGTAGTTTGGAAATTTGGCACAACCAATGTGAAGAATCCCCTTAATATATGCTCCAAAGTCCCCGTTGATAGAGGATCCGGAAGTGTAGGATAAATGTAAATTTTTCCCCAGTTTTCCCTGAAAATGTGGTTTTTTAAAGTAGACATCGCTATAAAAACGTGAAAAATCGTGTAGTTTTGAAATTTTGCATGATTAATGAGGGCAGTTCCTTGAATATATGCTTCAAAGTCGCTGTTGATAAGGGTTCCGGAACTGTAGGGAAAAGTGGGCCGACTTCAATTTTAAAATTTTTCATGAATTATAACAGGACCACTTTGTGTGGAAAGTAGCCTTGGTTTTCAACCGATTGAACTAATTTTAACAGAAGAGTATAAAAAAGTCCTAAGCAGTCGCATATACCTACATTCACGAAATTTACTTTCATCCGCTCGCAATTGCCGGTATAGATGATGAAACTCGCCATAAAATGTCTGTTTCTGTATTTAACACTTGTTTTAAATCGATCACTCTTGTTTTTTATATTCGTCAATGTTTTAATTTTCTGCTGAGACTGGAGCCATTTTACACCGAATGACAATTGTCAACGCAACCCGCATTAACGCTTATCGTGTTGTCGTTGGACACTCCGCATTATCCGCAAATAAATGCGTTACGTGCGGGCCCCGAAACGCACGCACCGTATTTAAGCAGGACGTGGCGTAAGAACCGTACCCAATACGCACTGTACGATGAGCTGAAAGTTTCGTAAATACTTGAGTAACAACGATTCTATAGACAGGTCATACATATACAACCGCATGCCTATGCTAATATTTAAAAGACGGAGACTAGTAGCTCCTTGGGAAGACTCAGTAAATGTCGACTCCGAACAATTGCTGGGCTACTGAAATTGGAGGATGCAGTAATTTGATCAAGACAATCAGATGACAACTATCCAGCCAGGGTCTGACGTCACACTATCTACCCACAATGACGATCATTAATAATTTGGAGTAGAGAAACTGGGAGATCCAATTTCACACAAGATAACATGAAGTTCTTCAAAGGCGGAGGAGTTTGGGTCCATTTTTGCCGTCTTTCATTCGGATTGACCATTAAGGTATGTAATGGAAATATAGCGATCTTCAAAGATCGTCATGCGGCTAGTACAGCTCTATCTAATTACTCTGCCACATCTTACCAGGGTTTCCATAATTGATTTCCACGTCAGCTTTGTCCGAAATGAAATGGCTGACGAATTTGCGAAGACGGCTTCGGTGACTCCTTTTCATAGTCCAGAACCCTTGTGCAAAATTTCATTAGGCAGGGTTAAGCTAAAATGTGTCCCCGGACCTGAAGCATGTATCCCTCCAAAATGACAAAACGCCCACAAAAAAAAAGATTAATTACCCTTCGCCCCCCATATCCCCCCAATTTTGGGGGATATTTCAGTCAGCTGTTAAATGAGTAGCCATTTATGACGTAAATAACTCGGTTGAGCGTGTTGCTGATCAACACACCGTCACGATCAAGAAAATGAGATAATGCTGACTCATCTCGAGGCCTTTCAGGTTTGACTATTGCGCCAGTTATTTATTTTTTTATTTTATATCATTGGGGGGGGTGATTCATTTCAGGCTTAGTTCGCAGAGCCCGCTACTACTACCATCCGCTGGTGTACTACAACCAAATTGAAGTAAGGTTACAATCATTTGTGGTTTTCCGACTGGAGACTCGTGGCTGAGAGACCATCTTGAACCTGTGGGTCATGATAAACCATCGCTGCATATTCTTTGTAAATGTCTTCATGACGCCTTCCTCGACCTTAATTGCTCAAAGCCTCTATCTGTCCTACTTCCTATCTAGTTCAATTAGCGCGCATCTTCGAGTTGAAAAGGTATATTATTTAAATATTTTAAATCCTTTCTACAGAAAGTATGGAATATTTAACAATTTATTTATCATTAATAAAAACGATTTTTTTTTTGCGAACTTTGGGGGGCGCTGCCTGAATGCTGACAAAAGCCGTCAAATCTCCACCCACTGCGAAGACGCATTAGACGTAATAGTTACATTTCAAGTCAACCAAGTCATGACTATGTGGGCACACGGAATATGAAGTGCAATTTCTTGGTACAATTTTATATTTGTAGCATAAATTTCTAATAAGAAAGATATGACCAAATTCAGGATGGATGTGAATGCTAATCTCTCGAATGAGCGCCGCTTAAAAATTGCATAAAAGCGCGTGATTTATTTCCATATTTTTAATATTGCATTAAAATCGGAAGGTCAGTCTTAATTTCAGCGATTTATAGCTTAACCGCAGTATTCAAATTGTTACATTTTGCTTCACCGTTCTGTAGGCTTAGGCTGCGCAATTGGGTCAAACCATGCACTTAAAAATGATTGTCTGTATAACATTATGTATGTTAGAGTCTGTTTTTTTCACGTCAAGCATACTGTCACAATTTTGAAACCTCCAAAAAACAATAAAACACCAAACGCGTAATAGGTGACTGATTTATGTCTTCAATACCCAACTTGTCCAATACTTGGTTGAGGTGGACTCAAATTTTAATATTTTTTTTTTTTAAGAATGGCGATAAGATCATTATTCGCGGTCAGAAATATTTTGCCACAATTGATAATTGCAACATTCTCGATTAAGTGTAATGTGATGGAGAAAACAGACGGCAAGGTCAACAGGAGCCTTTTGGGGTGTCTGAAAAGTTTTTTTTTCCATTATAGCCACACTACATACTAGTATGAAACCTTTTTTTTAACAGCCATGCCGAGCAGAGCAGGTTAACACCACATAATAATGCTTACTCCGTTACACGTTTTGAAATGCAAGCGGCACAGGTGTCGAAGTTTTCGGGCAGTTTACAGTTTGGGAAGCACATCAAATACATTTCCTGTCAATAAAATATTCGTTTTGTGTAATTATATGGAATAGTAAACATACAAAATGATTCTGCTGCCTAAAGAAATTTTGTCCGATTGTATCTGTACTAAGGATTAAGTTTCATTTTGAAATTTGAGTTGACGTCTCAGCAAAGCCATACCCCATTTTCGGCTTCGCTACTCTGATCTGCTCTGTAGCGTTTTTTTTGCCGCTTGTCATGCTCTATACTGCACTGTACAAAAATGACGCACCTAATATTATCAGTCAAAGCCTATACTACCCAGTTACTTCTAATCCCAGGTAGTCTGGATTTTATGTGTATCTCGGACAGTGCAGAATTCAATTCGTGACTTTGAGAAATGCTCCTTGGACTAAAAAAAGAATAAGGAATTTCCGCAAATAGTGACAATTTGATATTCACACAAGATTCCAACTTATAATTCATCTGATAGCTTGGCTTGACAATACGTCCTAAAAATTTTTTTTTTTTGGGTCTTCCAAGTTTCGCTTGAAGTTCGCCCCTCAGAAGCGACAAATTTTTCTAAATGCGCCCAGCAAATTTTAACGACAATATTTTGTTGGAGCTAAACGATAACCACGTTAATAACCACCAGACCCAACATGGTTTTGTGGGTCTACAGACAGTCGGAGAATATGAAGTAATTGTCTGGCTGGCAAAACCACTCGTACCAGAAATTGTAATATCACACTTTAACGAAGGACACGCTCTGTTGTCCAACAAATCGTACTGACTCCGGAACAAACTAGCTTTCAATTTTGCAGTGTGTCTAAGATGCCATCCGATCATAAGGCAGAGCTGTTAGAATTTAACCGATCGCTCAAATGCACTCTGGGTCCACCTAACCTAAGTTGAAACTGGACCAGAAACTTCAGTGACTCCTCCCTCTGAGGAGTTGCAGAAGTTTCCCTCACGTATTCAAAACTATGCGTATCGTTTCGGATGCCACATGTCCTTTTGTGAGGCCGAAAATGAAACTTTGTGAATGTGAAGCTCTCGCCCGCCACAGAATCGAATGTCTGGTTTGGTTTTCCCTATAGGCGGGGCGTAGTCTGAATTTATCAAAAAGTGCCGGCCGGATATACAGATCAGCTCCATGAATTACATAACGCCGCTCGGAATATACTTAACGAAAAGGAGCTATAGCTTCAATTTTGGGATGATAGTTTTAAAGGAAATTTGTACACGAAAAACAGAGGAACAGTTGCCCCAGCATTTAGGAACAATCGAAAATGAACTATTGCCCCAGTTTTCTGAACTTTTGTCGCAAAATTTGGCGAACTATTTATTGCCCCTAATTTCGGGCAATCACCTCAAACTTTTTCAACGGCTGAGAGGCAGACCGAGAGCTCGGTGGAAACGCTCAGTCGATGCGGACGCCGAACAACTGCTGGGCTTCCGAAATTGGAGGACGAGGTCTTTGGACCGAGACAATTGGAGGAAAACGATCCAGCGCTACTACGTTGATGATGATGTTAATTGCTTTGATCTCTTCAGGGGCACGGGTACGTCAACATCTCTAGCATTTTTAAGCTTTGTTGACATTTCGATAGCATATCTACTTTTCAGACGTGCAGTTGCTAACATGCAACTCCTATCCGCGCCGTCTTTATACTGACTTGCTCGGAGCGCAGTGGGAGCTCTATCAGTACCCATAGGCAGTTTTTTGTTCGCACCGAGAATCGAACCTTCATTCTCTAGACTAGATCGTAAAGCGGTAACTGAACAAACACGGCCACGGAGCACGGCGAATGATGATGATTATGATTTTTTTTTCTTACAATCATTTAATTCATAGAGCCGTTCAGATCTTGTTCACAAAAATGTACATACATATAGTGGTTTCGTGGTACCTTCGTTGAAACGTCTGAAGTCTTTTTTTTTTGTTTCCTGAGAATTTTTTACGCTCGGGCTCAGTCAGACTACTTGCAGTCCCCTCTACTCAACTTGAGTCTTGAAAATTAATTCTTACTGGGCGTTCACATTGCCTGCTATGCTCATTTCTTGCCAAAAATTCACTTTCGTTTGTAGACAAGCGTTGCATTAAACGAATACTTCAGAACTTTGTGCTTAAGTGTCACCATACACTGTCGAACTCGAATACGAACCTAGTGCAAGTGGAACGGTTTTCTTCACACACATGTGAAGTGTATGTGTATGTCAGAGGACATTTGTACCAGGTTCGTGCTCGAGTTCGACAGTGTATGGTGGCACTTATGTTTATCACGGACTATATCAATTCTTTTCCAAATAATGGTAAAGACAAGAATCGGCGAAGAAGCTTGAAAGGCATTATACTTGAATGCAGTAAACAGCCATATTTCGCGATATGTTTTTAACGACTTTGGATTGATCCTGTGGAAAGCTTAATCGTCGTGTGTACCAACAGACAGCGAATCAAAATTAATATTTCGAGGTTAATCATGCGCGCTCGATAGGTTTGCGAAAATTTAATTGCCATGATCATTTCAAATTTGTCGTATGCACCGTCCACCTCTTTATGCGCGGACCTTAATAATAGCTATTAGTGAGGATCGATAAGATCATTGGGTGCGTTTTGGCCAGCTCTGGTTAAATTTCATGGTTCTGACTTCTGACTGATCAGAATACTATTCAGATCCGGAGGGGAACATTTTCAGATCCAATAATTGACAGTTCACGGTACATATTTTACACCGGAGGAGAAATCGAGAAAAGTCAGATCCATGAAGTTTAACCAGAGCTCGCCAAAACGCAGCCATTGATATTTTAAAGATTTGCTTGTGGATGCTGGTACTGTTCACGATTTCTATGTTCATGAAAAGCGGCAAGACTGATTGAAATCGTCATATACGAGTATATCGATGGTTAAGGTAGCCAACCTGCTATGTCAAAAATGGCATTTTTGGAGTCAGTTTACAATAGGGGGTCGTAAAAGTTATAAAACAAAACACTGACATAGAGGGTTTGGATGTTGCTGCTTCTAACGGTTTTTCACTGAAAATAGCAACATACATAGGTGGTTGAGCAATTGATGCATAAATATTTTAAAAACACGTTAGAAAAAGAAAAAAAAATTCAAAAATTGACATAGGAGGTTGTGATTCTTCACCATCGATAGAGCCATCCAAGGCATGCTGAATTGATTTATTGCCCTTGACGTAATGTTTAGATATGGACCACTTCCCTACAAAATACCTACTCCCATTTCCACGTCATTGAAACCAAACTATGCGTTTTAGCTTTGACACCGCTCATTTGTAACTAAACGACAGAACCTCTGTGCCCATTTCGTAATCGTACAACTAAAGTGAGCCAGAGCCTTATCAAGTAATTTCACACCATTGTTTCATTCCTTAGAATACTAAACGAAAGCGTACACACGTAATCCGAAGAAATAAACATCTTTATCGAATAAGGGAAAACACTGTTGTGTTATCAGACAACTTAACATAGTTTGGAAAATTAGTCATGCTAAGCTAGATACTTTTCGACTATGCCGAAGCACTTCAAAAGGGGGTTACAAATGACTTTGTATCATCATCGGTGGAAAAAAAGCACCTGGCTAACTGACTTTGGAAAAAGAAAACAGTAAAAAACAACGAAAAAGTACATATGTATGTAAACGTAACAATAATATTGTCGTCAACTATTGTTCTTCCCATACCGTTTTTTGTACAATGACTATACGTATAATTGCACAATTACACATTAGTTGCAGTTGACTTGAATTGAGTATTTATTTGTAATTTCAATTTTTCCATTTTTTATTGTTTTCAGCATTATTCAACATTTTTTTAAACAATATTTTCGCTTTCATAGGTTATACGAGTACGTACATACCTAAGTATGAGTAAATATATAGCTTGACAGAAACAATTTTGGTGAGGAAGTAAACGGATAAATGGGTCGTCAGATAAATATTTAGTCACAAAATTATGCTGACACTGACTCGGAAGGCATCCAATGTGCTCTGTGTGAAGAGACTTCGTTAGCGTAAATTATACAAACAGATTTTTATTTAATATTGGATCAGACCTGCGGCTGATTGTCATATGAAAAGAGTAGTGGTTGGTGCTTATGCTATGGGTTGCCGACACAAATTCAAGCTTTATCCAGGATAGCACCCAACGCCCGCGCAAAAGGCTTGTATTGCTAGAAGTGACTGAGCGACTGTAACTTGATAACGATCATAAAAGCATCACGGAGCAGTTTTTGTGTCTATTTTAGTTCCGCTTTCCATAGGCGGTTTTTGACAGCCGCGGTTGGCGGTTTTTCTATGTATTTTGTTATTGCGCAATAAACCGCCAACCGCGGCTGTCAAAAACCGCCCATGGAAAGCGGCACTAAAGGTTTGTGCGATCGTCGGAAGCCGGCTGTAGGCTCAGTCGCTTATAACAAAACACCTTCTTACACTCCACGCAGAACGATGGCATTCGGTCGCTTTTATGATTGTCGCCAAGCTAAGCTACAGTCGCTCAGCCGCGTCTAGCAATAAATACCTTTAGATACCTTAAGGTATTTATTGCTATTGGTACCTTAAATTATTTATTGCTTGCTAGACAACTCTTATGGAGAAAAGGTTTCTGTGGCGGTGTTTTATATATGTATTTTACAATATTCTATTTTTGCAACCAATAAATAAATTTAAGCATTTGAACGAAAGATATGTTATTTGGTCTACAACTTAATAATGAGACTTTTTTTAGATATGGCAACACCGATAAACCAATGGTAGTGCATCTTTGACATACATACCATTTGAAGTTTGTATTCATAAGCTGTCAATGTCAGTATAAACATTTCGTGTTGATTGTTGACAACGTATTTTACCGGACCATGGAAAGTTTCGAAAATTCACGAAAAAAACAACATTTGCGGGAAGTTTTACTTGGACATTATTTTGCTAAGAAGACTGCAGCTCAGAGTCATAAATTGCTCGTGGAAGTTTACGGTGACGATGCTTTTTCGCGTGCACAGTGTTTTCGGTGGTTTCATCGGTTCAAAAATGATAATTTCGACATTACCGACGAAGAGCGACCTGGCCAGCCAAAAAAGTTTGAAGACGAAGAATTGACGAAATTACTCGAAGAAGATTCGTGCCAAACTCAAAAAGAGTTGGCAATTTCGTTGGAAGTGACTCAGCAAGCCATATCGAAGCGGTTAAAATCACTGGGAATGATCCAAAAGCAAGGCCACTGGGTTCCGTACGAGTTGAAGCCAAGAGATGTTGAGAGGCGCTTTTGCATGTGCGAACAACTGCTTCAAAGGCAAAGACGGAAGGGTTTTTTGCATCGTATTGTGACCGGCGATGAAAAGTGGATTCATTATGATAACCCAAAGCGAAAGAAATCACGGGGACCGCCCGGGCACCAATCAACATCGACCGCGAAGCCAAATATTCATGGTTCCAAGCTTATGCTCTGCATTTGGTGGGACCAGATCGGTGTTCTTTATTATGAGCTGCTAAAACCGAATGAAACCATTGACGGGCAGCGCTATCGACTGCAATTGATGCGTTTGAGTCGAGCATTGCGTGAAAAACGGCAACAATTTGCTGAAAGGCACGACAAAATAATTCTTCAGCATGACAATGCTCGCCCTCATGTTGCGCAAGTCGTGAAAACGTACCTGGAAACAACCAAATGGGAAGTGCTACCCCACCCGCCGTATAGCCCTGACATTGCTCCATCCGATTACTATTTGTTCGCTTCGATGACTCATGCGTTGGCTGATCAGCACTTCACTTCATATGAGGATACTAAGAACTGGCTCGATTCATGGATAGCCTCGAAACCCCAAGATTTTTTTCGCGACGGAATTCGTAGACTTCCCGAAAGATGGGAGAAAGTTATCGCTGCTGATGGCCAATATTTTGAATAATTTAGTTATATGAATAAATCTATGAATAAATGCCCAAAATTCCAAAAAAAGTCTCATTATTAAGTTGTAGACCAAATATATTAAAGCCCATTAAAAAGTAAGAGCCAATTTTGAAATGTATGAACGAAAATTCCATTTCGTTCTATAAGAGCCTAAGCTGCAACTCTAAGCGCGGTCCTCCACTGCAAACATAATTGAGCGGCTACGTGCCCGGCGACACAAGCGGCACGGAATTAATCGACTACGGGCTACAAATATCATTCATTGCAAGCGTCTTCACGCCACAATTTGCTTAACTACCTCTTCCATTGCACACCAAATCAATTAGTAAAATGTTTCTTTTGAATACATTCCTCGAAGCAACGCGCGGCTACGAGCGACAAATCCAGAAAATGTTTGATCTGGCGCGCGAGTCGTTTGGCGCAAGTAAGCATTTGTAGGCGCTTCACTCAATCCTCAAACCCTTTTGCAACGGAAGTAAAAAGAAATCATGAAAATTCTTAACTTTGTACCTGCAACGCATTGCCGCATTATCTTGTTATCGCTTGTGTCGCGGGAGCGCGTTGCCACTTAAATACGCTTACAGTGGAGGACTGCGCTAATTTTAGTCCTATAAGAAGCAGATGAAATTCTTCCTCCGCACTACTTCCGGAGGATCTACTTGTCTCTAGCAATAATTAAGAATTGAAAACCATAATTAGAAACCATATATCTGCACACGCACTCTTTTATTTCTTCGCTAAACCATTTTTTATCCTCTCCGCCTCACATCTCTATTTCTCTGACTGAATCATCAATCAATCAATCATCCCAGCAAGACATTTATCATCGATCCCAGTGGAATCGAAAAGTCTTCGATCCTATAGCGGTTCCATTCATCGATTTGTCTTCGAAGCTGGGAAAAATTCAAATGTTTTCGATTATATATCGATTCTGGTAATCAATTAGCCTGAAATTTGAATTCATTTCAAAGTATCTGGCATTTGGCGACGCATGTTGTCATATTATGAAATATGGAATATATGTATCAACCTTTTGCGCTCCCTCACTACGATAAGGTGATGCTTCAAAAAATACTAGAAATAGACTGTGCTCATTATGCCCTTTGATATGATATCCCACATGCCTTTATCCGATGAAAAAAAATGTCCTTTTTTCCCCTCTGGAAACCTCCCTTAAATTTGGCCTATTAAACTCCCGACAACTGGGAATTTAAAACAGTTCGTTTCGACTCGACTGTAATGGCTCGTACACATACTGGCCCAGGAATTGGCCGCGACATTGGCGACAAACGCTACAATTGCTCACCATTCATTTCGGATCATCCACATTATGGGCCAATTCACTAGCGGCAGACTGAGAAAAAACTGCAGCGGGACGCTAATTATAAAGTCAACGAATTCGTAGGACGTAGACGACTTCACATACCGAACGTACACTGACGTGAGCTGTCAAAACAAATGCGAATAAAAACATCAGTCAGTTGACAGATATTGGGATGAAATTGGCCACAGAGGCCAGCGTCGGCGAAACATTGGCACATTGGCTCAATTCGTGGGCCAATGTACGCAAATTGCCCGTCCACAATACGTAAGTTGGCTGTCATTTCCCGTCCTGGGCCAGTATGTGTACGCGCCTTAACGCGCAATTGAAATTGGAGTGCTCCCGACATTCATTGTAAATAAATGGAAGTCGATATACAGGTATGCTCGACTGCGACTTGTACTCTGCTTGACACATTAGACCTATTTGCAACGAAAAGGTCAAGCGTGTCAAGGATAATCTCGCTATATGTAGGGGGTCAGATAAACAATTGAATGTGTGGAATGAATTCTTTGTACGTGATTGTGTGAATTGGTTTTCGGTGGGGTGACATGCGTTTCTACGGCAATCATTGCGATAAGGATTGCTGGGTGATGAGTAGTGGGTGGTTGGTCATGATGACCGGGCAAAAAGTGCCAACGTGAGGGGAGTTTCGATTTGCAGTCGCACCGATTCCATGTCGACTTGTATGCGGAGGAAAGGAATATTGTATCGATAACGAGTCGCAATCGCTTCGAGTCGAACTCGAGCCGATCTGTGTATGAAAGGCTTTGTACATACAATGAGCCAATTCTAAGCAAAACTATCCTAAATGGCTCTTCATCGCCGAAACCTTCAAAAAAATAATGCGGCAACACATCTACTTCTCCCACATATACGTACTGTGTATTATATGTTTACCATATACACACGTGAACTCGAACTGAGAGTAGCATACATTTTTGAAAACAATTTCATAAAATTATTAACATGTAGTCAATAATGAAATGGTCACTACTTTTTAACTGCAATACTCAAATGATGCAATCTTGCATGTTTTCCGAGTCCAAGGAGACAGAGCACTTAGATGTGCTTGCACGACAATATGTATAAGTGAACGTTGTATGGACTGTGTTTAGATAAACCTATAATTGAGCATAGACGTATTTAGACAAATGTTGCTTACTTTCAAGAAATGTTATAAGCATTTTTTGTACAACCTCTACTTGTTTGTTCAGTTGTATCACGGTATTGTACTGATATTTGGTAACAAATACCGGGTGTACAACAAATGTAAGAATGATGAGAAAAAATGTCATACGACATGCGACACAATGGTCGTCTCGAATGACGGTAAATTGATGGGACTCTTATCTTGTATCAATGGTAAGTCGGTGTGGGTGACAAGGTTTTTCGGAAATTTGTGAAAGGTATCTAGGAGTTGGCTGGGTCGTGGAGAGCAAATACGAGCCCGGAAGTATAGCGATTTCGGGCCCCAGCTCCAAATGGTTGAAATCAAGTAAAATTTTGGAAGTCAATGTGGACCAAATACCGCAGGCACGTAAATGATAATATTCTAAAGAAAATTAGGGACCCTAAGTGCCTTTTCACACGAAGAACCACACGACTCTCGCTCACGAGTGAGAGCTTTTTCCGCTCCCACCTTCCATTCTTTCACACGAGGAGCCGCACGGCTCTCGCTCGCGAGTGGGAGCGTGGCGCGTAAGACTGAAATGCAAAGAGTACACTGGTTCTTTCACACGGGGAGCACGAGTCTTTACGTCGCGCGAGTGGTGCAGCTCGTGCATCTCGAGCCGTTGCGTCGCGTCTCTTGATCTAAATGCAAAGCGAGGAGTGTCGGCATTCACACGGGAATAGCGACAATGGCTCTCGATCCTCAGTCCCCGCTACTCTCTAGGATGGACCCAATTCGCTTTGGAACGTTGACGTTTTTCTCGTCGGAGATGCGAAGCGACGGCTCGAAATGCACGAGCTGTATCGGCTCTCACTCGCACGACGTAAAGGCTCCTGCTCGGCTCTTCGTGTGAAAGGGCACTAAGTGTGAAAGTCGAGTATTGAACGTGTAATGTGTTGTAGCTTAAGGCTCCATAGTACCAGCGGCTTCAATGAAAGGGCAAGGAAGAACCCTTTCATACCACTCTGCGGCTTCGCGTTGCTCTGCCTGTGGTGTTGGTACCAGCGGCTTCAATACCTACAAGAAGAAAAATCGGCGCACATTTTCTCATATACATATATTGTATAACGGACATAAAAAAGCTTTTATGTTTTAAAAATCGGAGCCCCCTCTGAAGGACCTGGGGAGGACTATGGCGGTCCACTCGCCGGTCTGCTCGACCACGACTCTATCTCTGCTCGTCCTCGAAGAGACCTTTGCTTGTCGTCGACTCGACCTCTGCGTGTCCTCGACTTGACGTACATATGCTCGTCGTCAACTCGATCCCTGCTCGCCTTTGGCTCATCCCCTGCATGTCCCCAAAATGTTCTGGATAAACTGCAGTTCGACTTAAATCTCGCTTAGGGACCCTCTATATGTACATACACACCGAGCCATCATCACACTGTTATCTCCACTCAAACATTATTATCTAAGGGGTTTTTAAAAGTTAGATCAACCAGCCGCGTTAGACCACTTGTCAAATCAGCCATTAGAATCAGGCGTTAAGTGATCATTACATCGATGCGAAAAAAAATCGCACAGCGATACCGGGGCAGAAATTTACGCTGTGTAAAAAAATTAACCACGGCGTCTTTTGAGGATACCCACACTGACGCAAATTTTTCCGCGGCGTCAAAATTCGCGGCAGACCAAGTTATTTTTACGCCTTGACGTTGTGTCTTCTTGTTCGCAAGTCGCTTCGTTGTCGCTTCCGAGTGGACTATTTATGCGTTTTTTTGAACATGTGGACTAATGAGAAATATCAAAATGCAGAACGAACTGTCATTTCTTATTACAGAAGGTGAATGCGGAAATTTTATGCCGCGGATTTGTCCGCTGCAATTTTTTTCGTGTCGATGTGATGACAATATTAAACTGCTCTGATACGTAGTCTAATGCCGACCCCACATTATTCGTGACTCGCCGAGTCACGAGCCAAGTGGCTAGCACATTGTGCTAACCCAAGAACAACCCAAGCACCTTGCGTCTCTCCCATCCAGCGATTCATCGAGTGAACAAATTATATGGGTAATACGAGTATTTGATCGGGATTCGTTGCATTGAATGAAATTTGTTCACTCGATGAATCGCTGGACGGGAGGGATGCAAGGTGCTTGGGTGTACACAAGATACTAGCCAGTTATCTCGTAACTCGGCGAGTCGCGAATAATGTGGTACCGACATAATGGCACACAGCATTATATATCAAACAGTTTCTGGTAAAAAAAAGCATGCGAATATTTTTTAATATCGCCTATTCGATTACTAATATGGTAGCAACCTAATAGGCTGCGCTAAAGGCGCTACACTCCGTTACCATCAAGTCGAAGACAGTGCATAACTGTCTAAGAGCCCTCCAAATGTTGGCGACCGCTAGAACAGTGGAGCTCCGGTGGGTTCCGGGTCACAGCGGATTTCTAGGTAACGAAATCGCAGACGGACTAGCTAAACAGGGGGCTAGCCTCGACCGAGGGAGAGCTGAAGAGCTGCCGATATCAATACAGACATGCAAAAAGAAATTGGACGATAGGATGTGTGGGCTGACCAACGCAAACTGGCACAATACGAACGACTCTAGAATAGCGAAAATATTATGGAACTCCTATGACAGGAAGAAGACCAAAAACCTCTTGGAACTTCCCAGATGACAGTGCGCACTACTAGTGGGCGTACTAAAGGGACACTTGCTGGTCTTAAAGAAGTCTTTGGTTCGCTAATGAGCCAGAATCCTTCGAGCTCAACGAAGATCTTTTGGTAACGACTAACACCGGAGCGTAGTGGGTATCGGATGCACCTAACCTAACCTAACATGATATTCTGTCGCAAATATTTCTAATTACCCAATATACCAAAATTTTAAACGCCAAAAGTATCAGGTACTTCTCGTATTCCACTAAAAAAAAATCTCACAATATAGTATACCCCCTTTGAACCGGCTTCGCATTAACCGGCCGTTCGATTAACCTTCAAAAAGGAGCAAAAATCATAGTTTGATTAAGAAAAAAAGTCGAGTAGTCTTGAAATTTGGCCCAATTGTTGGGGACAGTCCTCTTAATATATGCATCAAAGGACCGTTACTAGAGGGTCCCGAAGTGTAGGCGAGAGGGGGTTAAAGGTCCTTTCGCCACTTTTCCTTGGAACATTTGGAAAGCGATATGGGCATCAGGCTCTGATTTATTTGTTAACTCAAAAATCTCAAGCCGCGCTCGCACCCTAGTTAGAGACATGTGCGCATACAGCGGGAAACATTCAACGAGCAGTTGGTAAAACAGAGGACAAAGAGGTTAAGACAATTTAGGTGCTGATATTGAAGAAAATCATCATCAGTTCACTTGATCCGTGTCTTACCCTTACTCGAGGCCATGGTTGCCTCAATATCACATCAGCAGTTGACGAGGTTAGGCATCTGGTTGACGTGTGGCCTAAGTTTCGCACTTCTTCCGTCTATTTTTAGCTGCATGTCATTGTAAAGGACGACACAGTCACCAAATCTTTTTCATCCTCTTCCAATGAGTGGGTACAAGTATTCCTTCTTTCTCTCTCTCTTTCTTTCTCTCTCTCTCTCTCTCTCTCCTCTCATCTCTCTCTCTCTCTCTCTCTTTCTCTCTCTCCTCTCTTCTCTCTCTCTCTTTCTCTCTCTCTCTCTTTCTCTCTCTCTCTTTCTCTCTCTCTCTTTCTCTCTCTCTTTCTCTCTCTCTCTCTCTCTCTCTCTCTCTTTACTTCTCTCTCTTTCTCTCTCTCTCTCTTTCTCTCTCTTTCTCTCCCTCTTTCTTTCTCGCTCTCTTTCTCTCTCTTCCTCTTTCTCTCTCTTTTTCTCTCACTCTTTTTCTCTCTCTCTTTTTCTCTCTCTCTCTCTTTTTCTCTCTCTTTTTCTCTCTCTCTCTCTTTTCTCTCTCTCTTCTTTTTCTCTCTCTCTCGCTTTTTCTCTCTCTCTTTTTCTTTCTTTCTCTCTCCCTTTCTCTTTACCTCTCTTTCTCCCTCTTTCTCTTTACTGACTTCGTGAAAAACTATATTTCTTTTAACAACACCTCCACTACCGCAAACATCCAAATAATTCACATTTTCTCTCTTTCCAGGCAATCGACAAAAATGTCAGTCTCGAAGACAGTTGGTGCTGGGAACCGGACAACGTTCCGTCCGATTCGTCCGGTAAACGCGACCACGAACGCACCTCGGAATCATCTAGTGGCGGTGGTGAGCTGATAGCAATTCCATTGGACAGTCACGGTAGCCATGACAACGAAACAATTGAGAAATATCAGCGTTTCTTGGATGAAAGAGACGCCCGATTGAAACAACTCAGCTCCGAAAATGCCGCGCTTTACGAAAAAATCAGTCAACTTACCGACGCGAATGTCGAACTTCAATCGAACCTGGAGGAATTGGATAACCAACACAACGTGGCCATGAAAGAGGTTCTCGATCTGAAAAATGATTGGCAAAATAAGTGGAATCAATTGAACAGTCAACATAGAGCAGCCCTGCAAGAGCATGAGTTGAAAGTTGGTTCGGCTCAAAAGGACTATGAGACGTTGCAGAAAAAGTTTGAGAGTATCCAGACGGCCTACACGCTCTACGTTCAGGAGAATGAAGTGCTCAAGTTGGAATTGGAACAGGCAAAGGGTGATGTCAAGATTCTGGAAAATGAACGGGCTGAGACCAAGCAACTGGAGGAGACAATCACGCAATTGAGGGGTCAACTGACTGACCTTGAACGGCAAAAGGCTGAATTGGAAAACAAGACTACAACTACTGACCCTGGTAAGAAAGATGAGGATGGATTCATTGTACTCCAGAATGAAGATAGCTATGAGCAAAAGTTCAACGCTTTGGTCTCGGAAAAACAGAAAGTGGATCAACAACTTGAATCCTTGACCAAGGAGTTAGATAACATAAAGACTGATCGGAACACAATCAAGGCAGATTTGGAGTCGAAAATTCTCGCACTAACTAACGAAATGGAAGACATTAAACGCAAACAATCCATGTCAGAGATTGAACTTTACGAAAAACAACTCGCCGATCTGACAGAAACACTGAAAAAGTGTGAATCTGACAATGTTGATTTGGAGACGAAGCTAAAAACAGAAAACATTAGCCTACATAAGCAAATAATCGATTTGGAGTCATCCATCAACAAGAGTAATGTGAAAACCAATAATAACGAACCCAGTCATCCTGATAACACCACGGACTGCCCATTGAATTTCGACGATTTGAACCAACTGATTGCGTCATACGCCAAGTTAGAATTGCCCACGGTGGTTGTCGATAAATCATCTTTAGAAACTGTATTCAAATCAATAGCAGATAAGATATGGAAAGTGGATATTCTGGAAAAGAATTTGAAAGAAATGTCCGATGACGTATTGCGACTGAAAACTGAAAAAGAAACGATTGATCATGAAAGGACAACATTACAGGCTGATATCGAGCACTACGAAGTGGAATGTGCCGAACTAATGAAAAACAATGAGATTTTGTTGAATGAGTTGGAGAACTATAAGAGGAATAAGTTGGAAACGATACCGGAGAACAATGAAGAAGGTAAGGGTTTTTTATTCGTTAATTAGTACCAGAAATGTCTCCCTAATGCGTACTGCCTAAAGCAAAAATCCACTTGGGCTTGGGCCCAGAGTGGATTTCCGCTTCAGGCTGTTAGAACTACCGTGTATGTACACGAAAAAATACCTTCACGTCGAAACTGTCTAAAGCGGAAATAAATCTGACGATTGAGTGGGGAAAGAATGGCTTCTTGATTTAGACAATAGAAAATTGCGCTTTTCAACGCATGAATACATGATAGGTTCGTACTGCTTAAAGCAGAATTCCACTGAAGAGTGGGGACACAGAAAATTCCCGCTTTAGGCAATACGAATCTAGAGTTTTCGGTGTAAAACTATTGTTATGAACATGTTCTGATAGCCTCATCTACTCTAGGACTATCCTTAAGTGAATTTATGCTTTGGGCAGTACGAACCTACTGTTAGTGGATAATCTCTGGTGAACCAATTAGTCTAAATGCTTTCAATTAGATACGCTATCACTGCTTTTCTGGGGACTCGTGCATAGTTTTCTCTCATTCAATTGTTCAACAACATTTTTCATCTGACGACCAGCACTTTCCTCTTAAAGGACGATTGGAGCCTGTAGTAGTTTTTTCATCTCTCCCTCTCTAATAAATAAGTGTCTGACTACCTTTTCGAATTCTTCTCAGGTATCGTCATGATGGAGAAACAACTGGAGGAATCCAATAGCTACTTGCGCAATCTCGAAGAACAGTACAACGAAACAGTGGAAAAACTTATGCAAGCTGACGAGAAACGCTACGAATTGGAAGACATGATCGAAGGATTGCAAGAGTCCAACACCAAGTTGTCGTCGGAACTGAAGGACCTTAAACAACAAATAGAATCTCTGGAAAATGAAAAGAGCAATTTAGTTTTTGAAATTAACGAAATGGAAACGGATGACAAAAAATCTGCCGTTGAGATTGTCGAATATAAAACACAACTGGAAAAGCTTCAACGTGACTACGAGCAACTGACTAAGCTGCATGATGAGCTCAAGTCCGGAAATGACACAACCCACTACCTCCAGCATCGAATTGAATCCCTGACCTCCGAGAAAGCCGCTCTCGAGAATGAAGTTCATGTGCTTCAATCTCAATTCGAACACTACGAATTGAAATGCTCGCATCTGAAAGAGGACAACGAGATGCTTCGCGAAGAACTTAAAGAAGTTCGAGGCAAAAAGGCCGTGGAAGATGTAGACGAATTGAAAAGGCGACTTGTGGAAACCCAGAGTACAGCCGAATGTGTTGAGGATCGATTCAACGAAATATCACAGCGAGTGGTAGAACTGGAAGTACAAAACAATGAATTGCGCTCTGAGCTGACTGGTCAGCGGGATAATAATACGAATCTAATGTCCGAACTTGTGGCTCTGAAGAGTCAAACCGAGACGCTTGAAAGCGAGAAGAATAGGTTAGTGCTAGAAATAAATGAGCTCCGGACCGATGATAATAAGTCCGAGGCTATGATGAAAACTAGACGGCTGGAGTATGAAGCAAACGTGGCCAGTTTGGAGAGTCAATTGGCGCAGCTTAGTAAGGATCATGCAGATTTGGTGGCCGCTTTGCAAACTCAAAAAGCTAACTTCTCGGAGAATCGAAAGAAAGCCGAGGAGCAGATTGCGCTTCTTGATAAGCAGCTGAAAGATAAAAATACTGTAACTCGCAATTTAGAAGAGACGATACGAGAAAGTCATGAACTAATTCAAAAGCAGAAACTCGAAATCACGCAACTTGAAGGTAAACTTCAGGGTCGACAAAATGAGCTGACAAGTTCCAATCAGGGCACGTTGGCCGAACTGGACCAACTCAAACAACAACTGGACTCTCTCACTCAAGAGAAAGCCAATCTTATCACAACCATCACAACGAAACACAATGAAAACACTCAATACTATATGGAAATTCAACGTCTCGGTCAATTGCTCCAAGCCGAACTTGAGAAATCCCAAAAAGCTTCCACAGGGCCCTGTGAAAATTGCCAACAATTGCAAGCAACTTGCGATCAAATCGTGGCAACGAATAAATCCGAAATGGAAAAACTCCAAGATCAAATCAACTTCCTCAAAGAGAAATCTGATATCCTAACGACGAATTTAATTTCGGAACAGTCCACCCAAAAGCTACTCATTCATGAAAAACTGGAATTGGTGGAAAAGAATTCACTGCTGCAACGTGATTTGGAACGATTGCGCGAGCATCTGGTCGAAATGGAAGAAGCCCACACACAAGAAACATTGGAATTGCACAATTCCATGGAGGATACGAAGGCGAAAATGTTGACGCTACAGGCGGAGGTGTCCAATTCCAGTAATGCGTATACATCGGCCAGGTAGGTGGTTTATTTAACACGTGACGTGCCAATCCATAACCGGTGATCATACAATTTTTTATTCCCCACAGGCCAATACATCACTGGTGATCACGGCAGGTTTTATTCCCCACAGGCCAAGCAGCCTACTTACTAGCTAAATCATTCAAAAAATTATTATTTTCGATGTAAAAACTTAGTAGAAGAAAAGTCTACAAATGCGTCACCCTTGCTTATTCTGTGGGGAATCGTTTTTGGTGTGATCATCGGTGATGCACTGGCACGTGTTAAGCTTAATTCTTAGTCGAATTGATTATAGTGAAAATAGGACACGCGTGGGATTACCTAAAGGGATAGTTTAGAACTGGGGAAGTTGACATGAATGATCGCGGTTCTGAAACCCTGATTTCTGACATGGATATGTTTTATGGCTGGGGGTTATCCTGAAAATTTATCCGCCACGTCGGATATCACGATTTCGAACCAGGCAGAATTGTCAGCTGGTCAAGTTTAATTTAAACGAGTGTCGTGAGTATTATTCTCATTCGCAATCAATTTGGCCCATTTAAGTTTTTTTTCTCATATTGTGCAAACAAATTCCATATGAGATGTCTATATTGTGTAAAAAACGAAGTAGCAATAGAATACAATCACAAACAAATCAGTTGAATTATCAACTCCGTATCGCACCTGTATGGACCAATGAACAACCAGTTCAAACCGATAATCTTCCTTCACACTAAACACACACTCACAAACTGCCTGAACCACGATGCGGAGAAGATAAAAGTTTTCCCTATATCATCTCAAGCGTGTCTTTCTTGAGGCGCGTTTTACAATTGTAATCATTTGTCGAAGGAAAGTAGCTAATGCATGCAAGAAAAAGTTTCCAAATTTCATTACTCTCGGCGACTAAGTTACACACACGATGTATGCATATGCATAGTTTACAATAGATATGTTCGACGACGATCTCCGAAGATATATTTAGCCATGAGCAACAATGAGTTTCTCAACAGTCAGATTCAAGCACAAAGCTCTGAAATGTTTGTCTCGTGAGGAAATAGCCCAATTCGCAACGTCCCGCATATATCAATGTAATGAACTTTTGAAATTTTTTTTTGGTGAGCGATCAAAGTAATTGATTGCCGTTGAATGAAATTGAAAGAACCAGCTTTAGGATGAAAATACATAGTCTACAGCTTAGTCCTCGTATCCTCTTACCTTACGTCGATATCTTCGACAAAATATTGTATAATATGTTCCACTCATTCGGTAGGCATTAAACATATCTATGTGCCGATGTATCTGCATGCTGTGTAGATACTCGTCATCAGTTTACTGATGGTGAACTACTAGGCAAGAAGATACGAAAATTGCTTCAGAAACTGCCATGGGAGTTGAAGTCAGTGCTCAATTTTTACCACTGTTCAAGTAAATGACAGTGAGCAACAGACATGGCAAAGCGTAAGTTACTCATCCATTCACCCATCCGACATACACGACTCATACCGAAGCATCTACACACGAATCCCGAGAGAAGAATGACAACCAACCCATTTTCGTTACTCCTGTTTCTTTATAATTGCACTAGAGTGGAAGAGACAGAGAGGCCGGTAGATGTATTTGTTTAGAAACCATGGGCTGGGGAAAAGAACCAGGAATTTTTTCTGGTCTGTTTCCCCTCTAAAGATCCTGTCAGATAAGCGACACACACTCTCTCTCTCTCTCTTCCACATATGGATATACGATACTTTACATCTCTGTTACTCACTTCATATTGCCTGATCAAAGAATAGAGATTATTGCCAACAAGAAATGGGACTCTATACGAATTAAGAGTGTCTGCCTAGTAGTTGCATATGTGTTGGATTCCATCAGTACACGAAGGGGTAATGCGGAATAGCAAGTGTGTTACTCATACGATGAAACGTACTAGGCAGTTGGCATTTGAAGAGCTTTTTAAAATGTTGCCGTCCCTATCCCTCAAAAAGCAACTTTCATTTGATTATTTGCGTATCAATTGGCAATGCGCTTTTGCTTAAATCGTATGAAGTGCCACCCCCCTGGCCTGATCCTATCAAGTTTGCTAAAACACAGCCAATAACTTTTATTCAGCCCCTTTCAAGCTTACAGCTGCATTTTTGACATTCCTTATGCCTAATACGCACTGCGATTCTTTGAATAGGTTCTGCGTCTCGCTAGAATCTCGCCTGCCTCGAGTCATTGTCGCCGTGTATGCATGCATGTACGAGGGCGGTCCGATCAGTACTTAGCCTACAAAAGAAAAACGAAAATTTTGGAAAAGTGGCGATTTATTTCTCAACATAGTTTCCTTTTAGCTCGATACATTTGGCCCAGCGATGCTCCAACTTCTTTAACCCGTCTGAAAAATACGTTTTCCCGAGGTCTGCAAAGTAGGCCTCCGTGGCGGCGATGACCTCCTCATTCGACTCAAATTTCTGCCCGACGAGTGACTTTTTAAAGTTTGGAAATAAAAAGAAGTCGCACGGGGCCAAATCTGGAGATTACGGTGGATGGGGTAGCAGTTCGGAGCCCAATTGGACCAATTTGGCCGTGGCGACGGCGGAGGTGTGAGCCGGTGCGTTGTCATGGTGGAAGAGCACTTTTTTCTTCGCCAAATGGGGTCGTTTTTTCCGCAATTCAGCGTCGAATCGGCCCAATAATTCGGCATAGTAGAGCTCTGTGACCGTTTTGCCCTTCTCCAGGTAGTCGATTATAGATCACACCTTGTGAATCCCAGAAAACGGTGGCCATCACCTTTCCGGCCGATAGGACAGTCTTCGCCTTCTTCGGAGCACGTTCGTGAAGTCCACTGTTTCGACTGTGTACCAGTGGATCTATTATTTTTATGTCGGAAAAACTAGTTAAAACACCGAATTTTGAATTTGCAATGGATCTATGTTTCGTCGACGGTCACGAAACGACGCAGAAACTCCTTCGAATTGCGCTTAAACAGCGTCAAACACTGCTCTGAAGTGGTCTCACGGTTGCGCTTGCTGTCTGGAGTGAGAAAACGCGACACCCATCGCGCCGACAGCTTTCTCATGCCCAAAATTTCATGCAGGATATGACCCACGTGGTGTTTTGAGACGCCTATTGTCTCAGCTATCTCGCGCACCTTCAATCGGCGGTCTGCCAATACGAGATCGTGGATTTTTGTCACGTTATCCTCCGTGGTAGCCGTTTTCGGGGCACCTGGGCGTGGCTCATCAAAAACCGACGTGCGACCACGTTGAAACTCGTTAAACCAATTTTTGACGGCCGCCATCGAAGGAGAAGAGTCACCGTACACAGCATCCAAGCGCTCTTTGATTTCACTGCGCGATTTCCCTTCCAAAAACAAAAATCGAATCATCGACCGATATTGCTCTTTTTCCATTTTTCTAAAATTCACGGACACGCCCGCTTCCACACGCGGTCAAAACAAAACTACGTGTCCGATTCGGCTGAAATTTTGACAGTAGCCGTCTACGAGAATGTACTACACGATAGTAAATTTCTCTTACGATAGTGGCGCCATCGGGCGGTGACGCTAAGTACTTATCGGACCGCCCTCCTATTTTCTGCATCTTGCAAGTCGTCCAAGCAGGCGAGATTCTGGCGAAACACAAAAGAATCTATTCAAGAGTCGTAGTGCGTACTAGGCGTTAATGCTTAATCGCACTGGAATTCGACGTGAAATCAATTTTGCCCACGATCCTTTTTATCTTGATCTACAATACATATATTTTTAATACCTCAAACCCTTTTCTTTTTCTTTATTGTTTCTCTTAACAAAATGCAGCATTCGAGCCTCCCAACACGCCGAAACACTGCAGGCTCAATATCTCCTTGTATGCCAACAACGAGACGAATACCTTGCCAAATTGAGTGCCGCCGAGGACAAGGAATCGAAAAATCAAGCCGCTCTCGTGAATTTACAATGTGCCTTGGAACAATTCCAAAAAGGTGTGTAAACAAGTGTCAACCTGATTTTTTTTATTTACATATTTTTTGCATCTTTTATTCTATCCAACATTATTCCATGTATTTTCATTCTGCAGAGAAAGAAGCTGACATCCATTCAGCCACACTGAGACTGCAAAAGGAACTTCAAAACGAACGCGAAAAACAGAACGAACTCCACGCCGAAATCAAATCCTTCCAAGCCAAATTGGCCGATGCAAATCAAGGACTGCTGGCAGCCGCACGACTATCAGATCAATTGGAGATCAGTCAGGTTACGATAGCTTCGCTTAAAGAAGAAAGTAAGTACAGAATGATTTTACGTTGAAATTAGTGTTTTTTTTCTGCAAAATGTGTCCCCGATTGTATGGTCACAGCATGATATTGGACAAAACCAAATACTTACTACCCTACCACGTGTAAATTTAGTGTGTGAACATTCAAATGTCGAGCACATTGTCATGAATTGGGTGTTAAGAATACATATTTAAGTCTCATATTAATTTCGGTAACGAAGAATTTCGATCGGAGAATGGGTTAGACTCTTGAGGCAATAGAATCATTAACCACCATATGATCACCACGACCGCCACTAACTTCATTCACAATATTTAGTTCTGAAAAGTAAATATCAGCTGGTAATTCTGGGCTTTTATTGTAATGATTCCCGGAATTTCAACTGGTATGCATTTTTCAGATTCTACCTTGATGCAAAATTTATTTAAATGATAAAAGACAAATTGACATTTGAAAAACTATAAATTATATAACAACGTTTTGGCCTAAACATGTGAGTGTGTAAAAAAAACGGACTTTTAAATAAAATCAACTAATTGAAATAAGAACAAATTCGGATTTGCTTTGGGCCAGTTTTTGATAACATCTAACAAAACCAATCATTACAAATGCATCTTTAACTAACTCTTCAACATTAAAGGATCAAAGTAACATGAATTACTAAAGGTGAGAGATTGAATTTTTTTTTCATGTTGTGTATGTGTGATTTGTATGTTTGTTCTTGGTTGTGTATTTGCACTTAATTTCTCTACACATTTCTAGATAACATGGATTTAATCGCTTTCTAGTTACTGCACCGTATTTGTCGGTTGATTGTTGTTTTGGAAAAATAATATAAATAACAGCGTTTTCTCATGTTATCGGTCATAGCACGATATGTGGAAAACCCTCTTTTGTTGCGATTTTTTGGGGGCTTCAATTTTCTTCTTCAATCTTCGACAAGGTCAGGAACATCTCCGTTGACAGCAATTGTCCATTGCTACTATGGATGAGGTTTTGTAGTATACAGGGTGTCCCGCTTCAGATAGTAAATACGTTACTGGTAGATAGTACCGTTCATTTGTGGAAAATTGACACTAAAATGGACATTCTGTCTTTCACCGTTAAGAGTTATAGCATTTTTTGTAAACTGTTTCAGAATGCTGGACTTGCTAAACAAAATCAAAAATTTTCACTTTCCCAATCATTTGATCCGAGTTTTACCTCACTTTCTGGAACTACATAAAGTTTTCTATAAAATGACTTTTTCCCGGCTACGAAATTAACCATTACTTCAAAGATACAACTTTTCAAACTTTAAAGAAATTTGGAAAATCGATTTTTCATCGAAAATTCAAATGATAGTTTTACAACGGTACTTGGAATTGACAAGTCTGCAAATTTGACAAATTTGCCCCATTTTGATACATTTGGATTTGAAAATTCGAATAATACGCATTAAAAAAACATGGTCTGGGAATGAAACAAATTTACTTCAACCTTGACTTAACAGGTAGTCCACGAATGAAAAATAGGAAAAAAAATCGTATAGATTTGAAATTTGGCACAATTGATGTGGAGAGTCCTCTGAATATGTGATCTGTGATCCCCCTATCAATGGGAACTTTGGAGCATATGTTCAGAGGAGTCTCCACATCAATTGAGCCAAATTTCAAAACTACAAGGTTTTTTCCGTATTTTCATTCGTAGCGTGGACTATCTGTTAAGTCAAGGTTGAAGTAAATCTGTTTCTTCTTCAGACCATGTTTTTTTTAATACGTAAATTTGCAAATTTTCAAATCTAAATCCTTAAAATTTATATGTCGTTCGAAAGCTACCACAATGGGGCAACTTTGCAGTTTTATCAGTTCATAGTACCGTTGTAAGATAATCATTTGAATTTCCGATTAAAAATCGATTTTGAAATTTCTTTAAAGTTTGAACAGTTGTATCTTTGAAGTAACGGTGATTTTCGCAACTGGAAAAAGGTTGCTTTATATGAAATTTTATATTTAGTTTCAGGAAGTGGGGTCAAATCTCTGATTAAATGATTGGGAGAGTGGCAAATTTAGATTTTGTCCAACTTTTTGACACAATTTACACAAAATGATATAACTCTATAACGGTTAAAGAGACATTGTCCATGTCATTGTTAATTTTTATCAAATGAACACTACTATCTACTATTAAAGCATACCATCAGGAACGGTACACTCTATATAGTGAAAGCATTGCACACAGAAACATATTCCGATTTAGGTCGGAATACAACTCTGGCTTGGTCAAGCTGCTTCCCCGATGTGTTAAGGCGGCTCCTGAGGAGTAGAATCCATCGTGTGGACGAAACCAGATGACAGAGTTATAAGCTATAAGCCGATTAATTTTTTGGTGGTAGTGGAGAGCGAAGCTAAGTCATTGACTTGGACTAGCAATGATCCACTCTACCCCTTTTCGAGCGAAAGATATTGGGAAAAAGTGGAGTACTTGAGAAGAATTCTTTTTGCCTCATTTCTTAACCCCTATATACCTGGCGGCAGATTGCGTCGAGCAGCGATATCCTCCCGTAGGTATAATTCACCTCCCGTTCAACACGAATCGTTCAGTCTTGCCTTCAATTGACAGCAGAGAATTCCGCTCGGGGAGAAAGCAGGGGACTGTTCCTTTTGTTACAAATAATAGCCGTGTTTTTTTTCTGTACAGTACAGATCATAACACACATGCACAACAATTGCACGCGTTACACTAACGACAATTGCTGTGGGGAGCAGGTGTTGTTAGTGTAACGCGTGCAATTGTTATTCTGTCCTGATCTGCACTGCACAAAAAAAGCAGCAATTATATCTTTAAGGAAGGGGCGCGGAGATTTTGTGGTGACGCCGCAGCCGCACTTAACTTTGACGGCTCATTGTTTTGAGTTGCTTAACAGCCTCAAGCAGTAATTTTCATTACACTACATGGGCTGAAAAGTTTTTAATGAAAACAAGCTTTTTTTGGGCAAAGTTATATTTATTCCTCAACATAGTTGCCTTCGAGGGCGATACACTTGGTATAGCGATTTTCCAACATCTCGATGCCCTTTCTGTAGTACGAAACGTCCACGCCTTCGAAATACGCCTCGGTTTCTGCGATGACTGCCTCATTCGATCTGAATCTCTCTTTCCCTGGAGCCACCGGTTAAGGTTTGGGAACAGATAATAGACGCTGGAACCAAGTCTGGAGAATATGGTGGGTGATCAACCAATTCTAATCGTAATTGGTCTAATTTGCGCATCGTCTTCAAGGACGTGTGTGACGGTGCGTTATCGTGATGGTACAGAATTTTTTTCTTCGCCATATGGGGCCGTTTTTTCTTTATTTCGTCGTTCAGTTTGTCCAATAACGCTGCATAACACTCTCTTGTGACTGTTCTTCTCTTCTACAGGTAATCGATGAAGATTATGCCATGCGCATCCCAAAAAACGGAGGCCATAACCTTCTCGGCCGAGCGTTGGTCTTTTGGCTGCTTTGGTCGCCTTTCGTGGGTTTTCAGCCACTCTGCAGACTGCTTATTGGACTCAGGCGCATGGTAATGGACCCATGTTTCATCCATTGTCACAAAACGTCGAAAAAAGTCCGCTCGATTACGCTGCAACAACGCCAAACCGGCCGTTAAATCATCAACACGCTGCTGTTTTTGGTCGACGGTCAGCAAACGCGGCACCCATCGCGCCGATAGCTTTTTCATCTCCAAAAGATCGGGCAAAATGTATCCCGCCCGTTATTTACAGATGCCCACGGCCTCAGCTAACCCGCGCAACGTCACTTTACGATCATTCAAAACGATTCGATGCACTTGCTTTACGTTTTCCGCATTGGTAGCCTCTTTTGGCCTTCCAGAGCGAGGTGCGTCTTTGGTGCTTGTACGACCCATTTTAAATTCACTAAACCACCGACAAACTGTTGTTCTCGAAGGAGCAGATGTGGGATAACATTTCTACAACCACTGCAATGATTGTTCATAAATTGTTCCCATCAAAACACAATGTTTGATCAAAATGCGTTATTCCTGTTTTTTTTTTTTCATTTTTTTACGAAGGCGAAAGTAGCGTCACTCAAACGACTGTAGCTTGTAAACGAATAAACGAAATGTCATGAAACTTCATACGTAAACTAGTGATAGATGAACCTCTCGAAATGAGTCATGTTCATTTTCTAGTGGTGCCACCTATTGAAAAATCCCGGGACTTTTCAGCCCATGTATTATAGTAGGATTGCTGCATAGAAAGACACTGGCCGTAAACTAAAGAAAACGTTCAACGAACCTCTAATGTAGGCGACTGTTGTCCCTCGCAGTCATGGTAGTCTCAATGTCAGGCAAAACATCAACGGTTAGGCTAGGTGTCTGCTCAAAGTAGGCTCCGCTTCTACGCGCAACGCAACAACGCAGGTTGTTAAGTTATCATAAAATACATCACTTATAATTTTCTCGGTAGTATATGTATTATTTTCGTTATTTCAAAATATTTTTAAAACTAAAAAAAAATGGTTGTTTTTTGGCTATAACTCAAATTCCACAAAAAAAAAGATTCGTATCCAGCACCCCTGCCTAAGTTTTTACGTGACAACATCAAAGTGTTTTAAAGGAAAATTAAAAAACAAAATGTCAGGGAAACTTTCCCCTTATTGGGAAAGTATTGGATCATGTACATACATATATGACTGTGTCACAAAGAAGATATTGATTGCGTTCAGGATTTCATAAATTGAATATCTGAACATCTGAGTTACACAATCGTTGTGTAAGTCAGAAATTCAGATTTACATAAACCATGAATAATGGAAATTAACCGGGAAAATTGGTAATTTTCCCCCCTATTTAGAGTCGTCGTAGGGCTAGGTAGCGCCTTCAACGCCTTCCACAGCATTGGTCTCATCACCCCGATTCAGACGACACCCGTATTTCTTAGATTTCACTTCATGTCCACGAATGTGTTCATTTAAACACAATAGGGTTAACAGCGCCTTCAACACCACTCCAGAGAATTGGTCTCAAAACCCCGACTCTGATGACACCCATATTTTCTAGATTTCACTTCATGTCCAAGAATGTGTTTATCTCAACGCAATAGAGTTAACATCGCCTACAACATCACTTCATTGCATTGGCCTCATCGCCCCTATTAAGACGACACCCATATTTCCTAGATTTCACTTCATGTCCAAAAATGTGTTAATTTCTACGGCATAGGGTTAAAAGCTCCTTCAACAACACTCCAGAGCATTGGCCTCACCCATATTTCCTAGATTTCACATTATGTCCAAGAGTGTGCTGGTGTCAACATCAAAGCGTTCAATTTCCACTTCCGTCCCACATTTACTCGACAGACTCCCCATAGACATTCTCACGTCAAAAAAAAAATCAAAACTACACTACAATTTGCTTTAGGCTAACTACCTGATGACTAGACTATCAACGACAAAAGTGCTCTGTATCTTAAAAGGAGAACGATATTAGATTAGTCAGAAGAAAACTTTTTTAAATATCAAATGACTTTTATCACAATACTGTTCGAAACTTTAAAATGTTTTGCTGAAAGATGACAAAATCAGACTTATGTTGTTTCGCCTTTTGACCACAGGATTCACTTAAAAAAAATTGAGCATTGCGAGTAACCGGATTTCTTCCTGACACTGTTTCTATAAATACATTTGGTTGCATATGGGTGTGTGTGTTTATGTGTGTTGTTGTCTCACATTTTAATTTATTAAGTTCACACCTAGCACCGTATTTGTAGCAATAATTTTGCTGTTTGTCTCTTTCTACTGTTTTAATTATAAATTAATTTATTTCGTTATTCACACATACAAATCATGAATTTACTTTTAATTTAGTTTTAATTCTAAACCCAACATTTCTTTTTGTATACAATAATTTATCTATCGATTTTAGATTATTTTCAAATGTTTTATGCTGAATAGTGTACCTTTATTTTGTGTTGCATTGCCAAGTGACGATCCATAGGGCAATCTCAAATTGTTATTGTGGTCATGTTTTGAATACAGCCCACAGTACATATTGAGACTACCTTATATTCGTTGCGATCTTCAAATATTTATATTCTTAGTTTTTTTTTATTGCATATATAAATATCATTTGATTTCCACATTTCCTGAATATGTTCCTTTTTTGCGTACGTTTAGTTTGACAAGAATGGATTGCATTTTATGATTTCAAGACGCTAAAATAATTTGTATGGAACTTTTTCTTTTCAATGACCTCTTTTAATGTATGTTCGCGAGAATATTATGAACATTTTTGTATATACTCGTATATATTTGTAGTCTGAGCATTCTTGTGATTGTGATATGTAAAACATATTCTGACGATTTCATTGAGTTGATATTGCTTTCGTAAAAGAGAACTACTGCATATTTACTATTCTACATCTTACCATTCAGCTCGCGCTCTTTTTCGAGTGATATTTCAGCTTTTTACTGACAAAGGATGTACTGGAAACAAGCGTATCAAGACTCTGTGAAACTTTGTAAACGAACATAAAAATTTCCCGAAATAACCCAAAGCATGGCCACGTCCATTGAGCATGACTCCTACTAAACACATGATTCATTCCCTGGATTGAGTATTATATTAGGTACTGGTTTTGTATATGTTCGATTTAACCAGTGCTTTTGTAATGCTCCCTCTGTGGAAGTGAAAATGCTGCATGTGCAATTAATAAACTGTAGATATAAGATTTAAAAAAATGAATAATTTTTATTTCTTCCTTTTTATATACTAATCATAAAATTTTGAATTACAGGATTAATTGAAGGAGCATATCGATGAAGACTAAACGATGTCTTGTCTTTTAAATTGATGTAATTTTTCTTCTAATAGTGGTTTTCCGCTGTATACAATAGTGAGGCCTACCATCCGCTTTAGGCAGTAGAAAACTATCTTGTATACATACTCGTACATTGATTGAATCAATTTGTCTATTCGTTAGAGTTTTGTAACAATTTTCTGGATTTCGCAGTTTTCACTTCGCTAATCTCACACGATTTTAAAAACAATTTAGTGCAATGTCGAGAGACTTTTCACTTGTTTCTACCTACCTACTTCCAAATAGGGGTTTAGGAATTTCCTGTTTGGGGATTTTGAGTATAGGAACTGCATTTTGGGGATTTTACCTTAGGTTATATGGGCTGCCACGATACACTTAGACCCGGAGTTGGATCCATTGAGTTAACAAGGGAGTATCTTAATTATTCATTAAAAGTTCCGGCTGGTTTTAAGTAGTAGGTAGGTGCCAGGGACTACCTACTACTTAAAACCAGCCGGAACTTTTAATGAATCCATGGAGCTGGCTAATCTCCATATCTACCAATTCTCCCAGATTTGCATAGAAGAATTCGCCAAGGTGTGCACTTCTTCTACTCGCCAGTGCGGGGCAGTCGCACAACAGATGCCACATGCTCTCTTCCTCCTCCTCGTCTTTGCAGCTACGTCATAACTCGTTGTAGAGGAGCCGAAGCCTTCTGGCATGATCTCCAATACGGCAATGGTCGGTGATAACCCCCACCAAATTGCCAATGTTTTGTCTATCCATCGACAAAAGCCTAGTCTTATGTACGTGCAGGGTCCAAACTGCGCAAACTGGCACAGTGATCTAGCTATACCACAAGTGTCACCACCTTCCCATCTAACGTTCGTCCTCCTACTCGTCTTGAGCTTGAGTTCAAGCTTACACGCAGCCATGGACATTCCAATGCTGTGCTGATCATGGAGGATTACACCAGTTGCTCCCCTTCGAACCAACTCGTCTACTCTTAAGTTCCCTTCAAAGTCTCTATGCCCCGGAATCCAGCACAGAGTGATGTTAAAGTGATCCCCAAACCCCAGAAGGGCGGATCGACATTCCTCTACATCTACAGTCTTCGATGTATTCTGGAAGGACTCCAGAGACCTTATCCCAGTTGATCTCATAACTCCACATGAAAGCTGTTCTCTGGACGCCCCCTAGCAGTTTCCGGTTGGCCACCGTGCTTAGTGCGATCCACCAGACTACTATACATCAGTATTGGTCGTATTACTGTCCCAAATAGCCAGTATACGACCTTCGGCTGTAGACCCAATATTTTCCCAATGGCCCTATTGCTGGAGTAGAGCGCTATAGTTGCTTTGTTGATTCTTTCCTGGATATTAAGTTTCAAGTTAAGCTGCCTGTCTAGGATTAACCCCAAGAATTTCGTCTTCCCTACCAACAACAGCCCCGTTCCACCTAACATAAGAGTCACCATAGTCGGTATGCCATTTCTCCTAGTGAAAAGGACGAGTTATTTGAATTCACAATGGCTCTGCAGTTTTTTGTCCAGTTGAGAAGTCTAGAGAGGGCGTATTGCATGTCATCGCTGAGTGTGTTCGAGAACTTCCCGGAGATAGCGATGGCCGCATCATCCGCATAAACCCCAGCGCTTCTAGATGCAAAAGGAGAAAGTGTACTGACCATAATGGTCCATAGAAGTGGGGAAAGGACGCCGCCTTATAGAGTACCTCTACACACGCGTCTACGCTCTAGAGAATCACCAAGCCTTGTACTTATTACCCTATAGGTCAGCAACTGACTGATAAGCGCAACGATCGACTCATCAATTCCCAGCTTGACCATTGCACTTGATAAAGCCTCAGGTTTAACGTTATTGAAGGCACCCTCGATATCCAAGAATGCCACCAAACGTACTCCTTGTGGCTTAAAGACTTGTCAATATAGCCCACTATCGAATGCAGCACATTCTTTACTAATCTACTCTTCCAATAAGCATGTTGGGATCCAGATAAGAGACCGCGCACACGACGAACTTTTTAGTTCGCTGAACAATACACGGCGGTTTTTGAGACCGCGCACACAGCAAACTAAACTATTTAGTAATCGCTGTGTGCGCGGTCTCATAAAACACAGTGTGTTCTATTTTTCTGACTAAACTATTCAGTTTTGGTCCGAATAAACCGATATCTTCCGCTTTAGAGGGTTTAGCGGGCAGGCAAGTACGACCGAAGAGGGATTTCATCCCTGGTGGCAACTTCCAATTTGGCCCCTTGCCACATTTCTCCCACTGTCAGAATTGCCAGTCTGGAAAGATCCATCGACCTTTGGTTGGTGAACTGAGTAATTTTAATACGCCCCTGGAACCACCCGTCTCTGCAAACTGGAGCAGGCCCGGGATGCTCCTCCAAAAGGCGTAGGAAGTTATCGGCCAAGCTACGTAAAACTTTCCTCCATTTTTATGGAGTAGTCCTGGCGCAACGGTTAGCAAGTTCGCCTTCTATGCACTGGGCCCCGGTTCGATTCCTACTGAATTCAGTAGCTTTCGATAAAAAAAGGGGGTTTTTACGTGTCGGACTATGAGCCCACTCAGCTGTTAAATGAGTACCCATATATGGGGTAAATAATTCGGTTGAGCGTGTTGCTGATCATACACCTCTGCACAAAGCACACCGTGACGATCAAGAAAATGAGATGATGCTTACTCATCTCGAGGCCATGGTCCAGATTGGACTGTTGCGCCAGTTTTTTATTTTTATTTATTTTCCCGGAGTAATGCTGCTTTCCGCATTTGCTCTGTCGAGAACCATAAGTTCGGTCCGTTTCGTTGGAGCTTCCGCGTAGAACCGGGAAAACCCACCAGAATCACCGGTTTCTTGCCTTTTCGTGTCCTTTCTAGGAGTTCCAATACGTTCCTGCTCGGTGAGACTGAACTTACGGGCCCATCTAAGAGACGCTTTTGATTTTTCGGTTCTCTGCTCTTCTGGTATTTTCTTCAAGAAGTTACGGAGCCGTTGTGCGTCGCGTCGTTTTTTTAGAGAGTACGGAGGCAGTTGTCGCACTCGGTGGCCGTGATCGTTCGGTCACCGCTCTACGATACTAATCTAGAGCTCGGAGATCAAATCTCGGCGCGATCAAAAACTGCCTGTGAGTACTAACAGAACTCGCACAGTGCTCCGAGCTTGTCAGTATAAAGACGGCGCGGATAGGAGGTGCATGCTAGCAACTGCACTTCCGAAAAGTAGATATGCTACTGAAACGCCAACAAGGTATAGAAATGCTAGAGATGTTGACGCGCCCATGCCCCTGGAGGGGTCAAGGCAATTAGAGAGACGGAGGCAGGCGATAGATGTTTCCGCCTAGTTACCTCATTATGAGTGGCCGTCCATCCGGCGATTGCCACGGCGTTGCCTTTCTGTGTCTGTAAGAGACTTGACTTTCCAAGCCCACTTTGTTTTCTAAGACCACTAGGGCCAGATTCATCCATAGCCCTAGCAGTCTGTGAGCCATCAACGGATGCCAGGCTTGTCGTATAATTTTACCTGTGACTGGGGTCCGGTTTACCTGGATCCAACCCCGCACTCTCTGACCTCGCACCAGAGGTATCCATAGTGCTGGCCTTTTGCACAATCAAGTCGCTAGCCTGGGACTCATGCTGACCCTTGCGCATATGGCCCGGGCTCGGCTTCCCATGGCTTTTTGACCCCGTTCGTCCGGAATTAGCCACAGCCTGAAATGAGTCGCAATCATCTTTAGACGCAGCTTTTTTAGTATTCATTCATATAAATAAATAACCAAAATATAAATGTACTCATTCGTCTTCGGGTCACGATGAACCCTCCACAACCGGCAACCGATACACACCACTGTGTCGGGGTGAAAACTGCACCACACTATACGTTCGTATAAGGTACAGCCGCCAATATACGATCCACCGAAGTTCCACTGCAAAAAGCAACTGACACTACACTACTGTATTGGGGTGAAACTGCGCTGCACTATGCAATACGTCCGTATGATAAATCCAGTTGCCACAATACGAAACTTCGAAATACTACTGCAAAAGGCGTTGAGGTGCCACGATGATGTCTCCGTACACCGGCAACCCGATGTTTTCCGCGGCTGTAGATACACTAAAAGAAAAAAAAACGTTGGTTTATTTTTCCTAAGACGACGTGCTTCCTTTTTTTTAGTAAATGCGCAATGCGGAAACCAGTTGTACTTTTGTCTACATCAGGGGTCGGCAAAAACTACCCCGCGGACCAAATCCTTTCCGCGAGCTAATATTGTTTTCGACATGAAACAATTATAAAAAATATAGTTTAAAACAAAGTTTTTTGTTCAAACGTTATTTTATCGTGTACAAGATGCGCACCTTATCTAATGGTGCTACGACACTATGTTACTCCTGACTTGGTGAGTACCGACCAAATGTCAAAACCTTGTACCAGGCCTAACCACACGACTGTAGAGTTAAGCGAGCGACCTAGGGCTATACGGATACGAGTATAATGGAGATCTCAACCCCTTAGGTGTGAAGCGAGCGCAGCTCATTCCAAACCGAAATTGTCCATGCACATTTTATGCGATACTGAGGGTTATGAATCAACAATTCCTTGTGTGGACTCCGCTCGCTCCGCGCTTAAAGGATCACAACCCTCAAAACATGAACGCTCGCTTCGCTCGCTCTGGATACACAGTCCTCTTGTGTGGGCTCCGTTCGCTCGGCGCTTAGGGGATTACAATCCTCAGTACCGCTCAAACATGAACGCTCGCTTCACTCGCTTTGTGTGTAATAGTCTCTTGTGTGGGCTCCGCGCTTAATTAATCACAACCCCAGTATCGCACAATCATAAACGCAAGCCACCACACTATTGTCAATTTGGCATTTCTACCAAGAACACTGCATGGCTATTTGAATTTTTTTTCGGCGTGCCTTATTTCGATTTGAAACCGATTGTCTATGCATGGCTTATTTAATTTGTTTTCTGATGGACACTTCAAAACGTTAGTATCTATAGGGATTATTTCGGATTTTCGCCGTGGCTAATTTCGTCTTCCTCGTGGGCGCCCTTAGAACGGCAGTGTCATTGACCATTGCCAAGTAAGTCATGCCGCCAGTTATGGCGGTGTGATAATTTGGTTGAGGTAAACATTTCTCCCTGTGGTGTGGAGCGTAAGAATAATGCCACGGCCTTTCCCTTTGCCGGCATGGCGTACAAACCGACTAAAAAGGACAGGATGTGTACGCCAGTAACTTGCATCATTTTCTATATGTTATCGTAACATCATTGGCGCGCTATACCCTACTAGGAGTTATGGCAAAGTAGTAATAGTAATTTCGGTGCCACATAATTTTCAAGTGCGAGGTGAGGTTAGTGCTCGATTAACATGAGCAGAACAATTGCTTCTATACTTGCGGAGAAATTTTCATTGGTTCGAGAGTTCGAAAACTGCACTACCTTGTGTGCTGATTCCGTATGAGTATTGCCCAGACCATTAATTGTAGCGACGATGGCTGCCCATTTCAATCTGAGCCGTTGCACAACGCCTGTCGTGATGAAATTCGCCTGTGACCGGGTATCAATTAGTACCCGTAACTCCTGAATTTACCCATCTGCTTGAACCTTCATCAAGACAGTGGGCAAAAGTACGAGATTCTTACGATTTGTTGCATGTCCTATTCCGTACACTCACCTAGGCCCGACTCTACCATATGTGCAGACTGTGCATTTGAATAGGACATCATTATGTAGAGGCGCGAAATCTTCTGCCTAAAAAAAAAACAATTCGTTACATTATTGCTAAGTATACTCGTAAGGTCAATTTTGGAAAGGTTTCGTTTCGTATTTTTTTCTTGACTAACGATAGCGTGCACCTATTCGATTGCCAATTCATTGACTAGATAAAATTACCACGACCCCACATTGGGCGCCAAATTATTTTGGACGTTTTCGACCATTTTTCTTTTGCTATTTTCGCCAATTTTTCAATTTTGTCTTTCATAAATTTCAACTTTAATTAACATAGAATAAAAAAATCTTAAGATCACCTAGCTTAAGGTCGATTAAGGAATTTGTTGTATGACTGACGACAGCACCGCGCTCATTTCGGATTCATTCACTAGATGAAATCACAGTGACTCCATATTGGACGCCGAATATTTTCAACGTTTTTCGATTAGTCGAACAGAACACTAAAATAGTTACGGCCGGCACTGTCTCACCTTCGAAAACCATCAATTCCATTCATTCATGAAAAACGTTAAAGATTGCAAAGGAACGATGAACACAAATTGAATCTTCATCGATATGCTCCTTTTAATACAAAATTGAATTATGTATCTACATATTTCCTCCTCAATAACTTGCATAAATGACAAACACAACACTTTTTTCTTCCTTCCATTCTTCTAGTCGCCAAGCATCAGGAAAAAATCACAACGCTCGAAGATAAACTCAAGAGCACGCAAGAAAGTCAAGCCGACAAGGTTGAGAAGAATCTAGTCAAGAGTCTACTGATCGGTTATATTGTCAGTTCGAATCAAAACGATAAGAATCAAATTCTGCGCTTGATCACAACCGTTCTGGACTTTAGTGACGGCGAGACCGATCGAGTGGGTTTGAACAAGAGCCAAGGCGGTTGGTTGACAGGTCTATTGCAAGGTGGTCAAACAGGAGGTAAGATAGAAGCTCCTTGTCTCTCACACTACCTAAATAATCACATTCTTCTCCATTCGCGCAGGTGACCATAGCAAAGACAGCTTGACACAAGCATTTGTCAATTTCCTGGAGAAGGAGTCCCAACCGCGAACGTCATCCGCCAATATGCCTAATCTTTTACACATCACGAGCCACGATAATAAATACTCATCGAATGCCGGTGCAACAGCGTCGTCGGGAACGAGCGCAATGCAACAGCAACAACAGTCGACACGAAAACTGTCGCAACAAAGCAACAGTTCGACATCGGGCGGTATTCAACCGATTCTACTGAACGAGAGTGTTCTTGAACAGTTTGCGCCAACACGAAATTCCAGTTCGATATTGAAAGACATCCTTAGCGACTCTTGACTCTAAATTAGGAATTGGCGAGCACCGACTTTTTATGTATAACATATTTAGATAATATATACGAAAAATTGTAAATTATTATTTTTATATTGAGCAAACAAAAAATGGACGATCCAGCACAGGTGGAAACAAAAAGAGTGATAGTAATGATATCAATTTGGTGATTTTTTGTATTTAAAGTTTTGTGTTTTCTTTGTTTTTGCGCTCTTCCTCCCAACAGTTGATGCAGTTCCATAAATAAATAAACTACTTGTTAATTTATATATGTATACCATGTTTTATTTCCATTTGAAATATCGAATACAGTCCTGTATAGTTTAGGCTGTGTATAAGAATTCGATTAGTTTTAAATGAAGAAGCTTGGCCTGTGCTCAACCATCAATGGAGAAGCAAAGAATTTGTAAACTCATTTGAGCTTTGAGTCGCTTCAACGTCTCCTCGATTTTCGCATTGTCTTCTTTTGAAACGGGGCCCATCACTTCCAATGCCTCTGCGAAATAAGACCTAAAACCAAAATTTACATCAGCGACCTCTCCCCAAATTCAATCGGCTCTACGAGTACTTACTTTGCTGTCTCATTGCTGAACGATTTCAAAGCATCACGCAATAACCGAATATCAACATTCGCCTGAATGACGCCATTATTATTGAAATCCTGAGCGCAGCTCATCAATCGTGCCAGCTCTTCGGCCACCGTTTGAACAATTGGCTCCAGAATTGGATAGAGCAGCAAGGGCGATATCGTGAATATTTCGGAATAGACGCCAACTAAATTATCACAACATTCTTGCGCATAGGGTCGCAATTTTCCGGAAAATTCGACAGAATTCCATTGAAAATGTCCGATGTACATGGATGGTTCGATTGTGCCAACAACTGGATCGCCTTTATGCTCGACATAGGCTTCCAACAGATTGGAAAAGAGCTGGTTGGCATGCGATCGTCCGACGTCAACAGCGGCTTTTGGTCTTGGGTAGCCAAATCTGAAAATACGATTTAACTAATTCATCATCCGCACTTGTACAGGACAAAAAAAGGTGCATACTTAACAAAAACTTGTCCGATATCCGAGAAAAACGTTTTGTCGCTGTACAAACAATTGGCCAGGCAACACAACATTCGTTGCTCCCCTGACATGACTGAATAGTGACATGAGGAGAAGCCGCTCGTATGGGCGTTGGGAAATCCAATAAGCTGCGATACAATCGGTGTATGTGCATCTTCCTCGTTAATTTCGTGCGCCAGTTTCTCTATAACGTCACAGAAGGCCAGTAACATATCCTGTAATCTTTGTGAAACTTCTCGCTGCGCATCGGGATGGCCGTCCATTAAATTATTCTCTCTGTACACGATACACACGTTAGTGAAACAAAGAAAAAGTTAAATCAGTCCAAGTACTCACCTGATTTCTGCATTCATACAAACATTTTGTCCCTCCTCCAACGTTTCCACAATGACCTTTTCCAACAACGACGGAAGCACTGTTACGCCTGGAAATTCTTCAACGGAGAATTGCCACGATTCGCTCTCCGCCAATTTTTTGATTTTATCAATTGCACGCTTGAAAAATGACGACAAACAAAATATTCGTACTTCGTCGATTAATTTTTGGATAATGTCGAGCGCTTCGCCGGGCAAGTCCAGTTGAATGAGACTGGCATATGCAATACGAATGAAACGCAAGCACTGCGGTAGATGTTGCGCGAATTGGGCTAGGGCTTGAGTTGAACCACTTGTGGGCCATGTTATCGGGAACATTTGACGAGACGAGCGCAAGTCGAAAGCGTAGAAGATTGCACTGCGCAAGTAGGAGCACATTTTTTCGATACCGGTGAGGATTATTTTCTGTGGACGAGAAAGACGAATTAGGAGTGTCTTCATTTTTATTTATCCACCAAAAATGATGATAAAAACCCCAATTCCCTTAATTGAGAGTATTTCATATAAATAATCCCCCAAAGTCAGTTGTGGAATAAACTATTTGCCCTTACTCATAGTTGGGGCATAGCGCGTCAACTATTCCCATGTGGTTTAGTTGACATTTTATTAGCATTAACTGGTTTCCGACGATGTATGTTGCTAGCATGCACCTCCTACCCATCCAGCCTTAAATCTGCAAGTCGGGGAAAGTTGTGGCTTATTAGGTGCATTCGATTCGCCCAGATCTCGTACGATCTCCATACAAATTGGCAGACCGGTCTTTGATCCAGGTCTATTGTTGGATCCCGTTAGATTTGTGCTGCTGGGTCTGACGGTTCTCAAACGTCAATTGTATGACAGCTAGTCATACATGTTTCGAAACATTGGGTGGTGTGCATAATAATGAGGATATACTCAAGAGTGAAGTCTATTGAGGACATTCCTGAGTCTGCTATGTTCGGTGAATCGAGTGAAAAATTTGTATGCATAAAACTACTCTCCGCTCCACAGTGAAAATTGAGTGGAATTCTGTCAACTCAGCTTTACTCCACTCGACTCACTTTATGCATACCACCCAATGGCTAAGTTCATAACACACAGCGGAATCGCAACGTGCTGTGGCAACAGTATCGAAGCAACATTGCAACACGTTGTTGTGTTCTGAACTGCACTTGCATCTAGTCATCCATCAAATGTCAAATTTCCAGTTCAAAACTGACTACTGTCGAAAAATCGTATGAATATGACAGCGCTGGTTCTAGCTAGCGGAGAAATTTCTGTGATGTAGAAAATTACATTTTTCCCAGCATGTTGTGTCTATCAAAAACTCAGTGGAGAGAGTTCATAAAACAAATTGGCAACAGTATGCCAACTGTTGTGTGATATGAACTTAGCCATTGGCTAAGTGACTAGATGCGAGTGCAGTTCAGAACACAACAACGTGTTGCAAAGCTGCTTCGATACTGTTGCCACAGTATGTTGCGATGCCGCTGTGCGTTATGAACTTAGCCAATAATTATGGAGAACCAGGGTGGAAACAATGAAAGCTAAGTCGATGTAAAATTAAATTGATATTAAATGCTGCAATTTGGGCCGCACAGCTAGAGTCGCATTTTCTGAAATTTCAATTGACAACTCCCATCACTTTGACTTTGTCTTCTTCTTATTTTAGTTAGTACTGCCAACTGTTAAAATTTCAATGTATAAACTGAATTTTGAGATCCATGCCGTTTTATTCATTCATGATCCACGTCTGAATGAATCGAATGCACCTAGTATTACGCTGGATGGCGCAACAGTTAGCACATTCTACCTACTGTGCACTGGATTCTGGTTTGATTCCCACTGAATGCAGTAGTCTTCCATAAAAAAAAGAGGGTCGCTCCGGTGCGTAGAACCGGCCGCCGTGGGAGCGAGTCTGACACGTAAATCCCCTTTTTTAGGTACGGGATTTACGTGTAGGCCTCGCTCTCACGGCAACCGCTTCTACGTACCGGGTGGACCCGTCCATGAGCAACGGTCAAGGACTGCCAATCCCCTTCAACGCCAATAAGCGTTGTTACAACAACGTGTCGGCTTATGAGCCCACTCAGTAACTCGGTTGAGCGTGTTGCTCATCACAGATCTCTATACAAAACACACCGTCACGATTTAGTAAATGGGATGATGCTAAATCATCTCGAGTCCTTGGTCCAAAATTGGACTGTTGCGCCAGTTATTTATTTTTACTATTGCGCCCACACCACGGGAAGACGGCACAAGCATTCAAGGCAACGACGAAATTTGAATCGTTCCTGCAGCAGCCGGTTCTACGCACCGGAGTGACCCGTTTTTACAACGGCCAAGAGCTGCCAAACCCCTTCAATGCAAGAATGACGTGTGTTTGTGTGTTACATGCAGTATCTGTTTTTTGTGTTTATTGGGAGCAACACATCTCGGCGCAATTGCTCTCAATACTACTTCTCCGCGCCGGCATTGAAAACAACCCAGGTCCTTGGATCTGCTGCGTATGCAATAGAGAGCTGCATCCCAATGCGACGACAGTGAGACGCAACTGTTGCGACGAGTGATGCCACCTGAGAAACTGCTCCGATCTAAACCATCACAGGCACTGGAATCCTTCGTTTACTGCCAGTCGGTGTAGAAACCAAGGTCCACAAGCAGCGAGCTCATCAAACACGCCTCACCCCCCCCCCCCCCCCCCTACGCCAGTGAGCACCCACATGAGCTTTCAGTCAACCCCAACGACTCCTGCGAATAGACCCACTAGGATTCCCCAACAAAACAGCCTTACGCCTGCACCACCGATCGCCATTTTCGATACGCTCGTTCACTAAATTGAAATGGGCTGCGAAATAAAATTGCCGAACTCGCTTCATTCATGGACAGACACCGCATTCAAGCTGGAGCCATCCAGGAGACGAAACTACATCCCAATTCGTCCATTAACGCTCATGGAAATTACATTATCATAAGGAAAGATAGGCTGACCAACGCTGGAGGAGGACTTGCCTTCATCATTCACCACTCCGTACAATACCGGGAAATAGATGTCACTAACAACGATATCACCATGGAAGGGCAAGCCATCGCCATAAAATCAGGCAATGTTGATATTGAAATTTACAACATACATATATATTCCACCGGTATCCAGTTGTCCCTCAGGTTACCATGTAAATATCAACACTTTCCTCACTGATCAACACCCTTGGTGATGTTAACGCTCACCATGAACCCTGGCACTCACATCTTAACAACGACGCCAGAGGTATCGCCATTGTTGAACAACTTGATGCCTCAGACTTCTGTACACTGAATGATGATACGCCCACCCGTATTGCCGGTACCTGTTCTAGCTCTCCAGACATCACGATTGCCTAGCCTCATAAACAATACACAATGGGAGCCGGTCCTTACACTATCATCGGACCACCTACCAATCGTGATAGGGCTTGGCAAACCGAGAGATGTCATATCTGTCGAACACCGCACGTTTGTCAACCATAACAAGGCTGACTGGAATAGCTTTACCGATTATACTAGTGCTAAATTCCTCGCCCTGCCAACTCCCACCGACGTACGTAAGGCCGAGTCCAACATCAGGAAAGTCCTTAGCAAAGCGGCTGCGAAATTTATTCCTGCAGGACGCATTCCTAAAATTCGGCCCAACTTTCCTACCTCAGCCGCTAGATTGGCAGACGAGAGAGACAACATCAGGAGCACTAACCCAGACGATCCCAGAATTCACGAAATGAATTGTGAAATTCAAAGACTAGTGGCCGAACATAAGAGGTCAAAATGGAGTACGCATCTGAATGAATGCAACCTAACCACAGGTATAAGCAAACTATGGTCGACAGTTCGTGCCCTCTCTAATCCACCGAAACAGAAGGGAAATGTCGCCATACTGTTCGGGGAAAATTCAATCTCCAACCCCGCCCACTGTGCAAGTCGCTTCAACAGACAGTTTATTGAACATCCTCCACCAGACAGACAAAAGCGCATAATCCGCAGGAGGATTCATAACCGAACTGCAGACAACATACCTGTCTTCACCACGGACGAAGTGGCTGCAGCAATCAGGAAGGCGAACAACTCGAAAGCCTTGGGACCTGATGGAATCTCAATGGCAATGCTTAAACACCTCGACGCACCAGCTATCGAATACCTCACGGCTACACTCAATCTATCCATGACATCACTGATCGTTCCGGAACTCTGGAAGAAAGGGAGAATAGTCCCAATCCTGAAACCTGGGAAAAAAGCGACACTCGGCGAGTCCTATCGTCCCATCACACTTCTATCACCAGCTGCCAAAACGCTCGAAGCACTAATCCACCCTGTTCTTGCGGCCAACATCCAGCTTGCAAACCACCAGCACGGCTTCAAAAGGATGCATAGTACGACGACGGCCCTGGATGCCATTACAACTCGCATTCACAATGGCCTCAACCAACCTCGTCCACGTCACAGAACAATTCTGGTGGCACTTGACCAGTCGAAATCCTTCGACACAGTCAGCCACTCAGCACTTCTGTCCGACCTATACAATGCATCTCTTCTAACGCACACTACAAAATGGATTGCCAACTATCTCGCGGGCAGGCAGTCCTACACCGAATTCAAGAGGAAGAAGTCGAAGCTAAGGAATATCAAACAAGGTGTGCCACAAGGAGGAATTTTGTCTCCCTCCTTGTTCAACCTTTATCTATCTGAAATTCCAACACCACCTGAAGGAATCGAAATTATCTTCTATGCCGACGACTGCTCCATACTGGCAACAGGAAACAACATCACGGAAATGTGCGAACGATTAAATGATTACCTGGAAGAGCTTAACTCCTTCTTCACGGGCAAGAATTTAATCGTATCAGCGCCTAAATTCTCGGCAACCTTATTCACTACCTGGACGAAGGAAGTCAAGATGCGACTTGGGATCTCAATTGGCAATCAACTTATTCCGACCGTGAACCATCCTAAAATTCTAGGAGTAACCCTGGACAGCATGGCCACGTCATCCCCCCATGCTTCAACAGTGTGTAACAGGATGCGCGGAACGAATAAAATCCTTAAAGCCTTGGCCGGTAGCACCTGGGGCAAGGATAAAGAGACCCTACTGGTCACATACAAAGAAGTCGGAAGGTCAGTAGCCAACTATGCGGCTCCAGTGTAGTGACAGAATCCCTGTGACACACAATGGAATAACATTCAGGCTTGCCAAAACGTCGCTCTCCGTACTGTGACTGGCTGTCTCCTGATGTCATCCCAGGACCAGCTGCATCAGGAAACAAGGATGATGCCTCTAAGAGACCACAACAAGCTTCTTGTGAAACAATACCTGGTGGGTTGTTACCGAAGGGAGCACCACAACTCCGACCTCATGGACAAGACGCCGCCACCAAGACATGTCAGGCGTGATTGAGGGACCTCGAAAGAGACGTCCAGAGGTACAAAAGGGTTCCCTTTGACAACAACGCATACAGATCAGCCATCAAGGCAATACAGCACGAGAAGGTACAAGCATCAATTGCGGGACTAGGTCCAAATAAAGTTCTCTCGACACAACCACCAGCCATTTCTCCCGATGAGAGAATACTTCCGAGAGCAGCGAGGACGACACTTGCCCAACTTCGGTCGGGCTGGTATTCGCGTCTTAACTCCTACCTATCTCGCATTGGCCGGGATGTCACGAACACATGCCCGCCTGCAATGGTACACCTCACGATGTGGACCACATTTTCAAGTGCCCAGCTGCACTCACACACCTGACCCCCAGGTCGCTGTGGGAGAACCCCGTAGAGGCAGCTATCTTCCTGTCACTTAACACCGAGAAAGACGAAGAACAACACAGCATGTAACACACTCACACAACGAACTTCTGACCATTGCTACAACAACATGCTAAATCATCTCGAGTCCTCGGTCCAAAATTGGACTGTTGCGCCAGTTATTTATTTATACTATTGCGCCCACACCGCAGGGGGAAGACGGCACAAACATTCATGGCAGCGACGAAATTTGAACCCGCGAATAACCGGTACGATGAGACTGACGACTCAACGCACTAAGCTACCGGCCTCCTCGATATGTGAGAACTAAGAACTCCAATGCTCTGAGACCAGATGGCATATACCATTTTGTTCGTGAGCCACAATCGAACCACGTCAAAACCAATAGAACAGTGGAAATGCGGAGATTCTTTCTTCCGCACGTTCTATTGATTATAACGTGGTTCGGTTGTGGCTCGCGAACAAAGTGGTTGTCGTGTGTATCGAGTTTAAAAACTTTATACCAATTAACAGGTGGCTCGGTGACTTTGACTCAAGCGTTGCCCCTCTGGTTGGTTTCTGCTCTCCTATTGATTCTATTTCAGACCCCTATCACGGCGACCTGCTTACTATTTACATCCATCATCTGACTGCCACCTACCTTGAAATCGCCTGGTTTTGGATCATTCGCTCCACGCAGCTCACCCGCAAAATATGATTGTCCTAGACGCCAAATATCAGGCAATTGACTTGCTGCAATTTCGCAAATTTCCTCACAAAATATCACACGATTGGGCAATTGGTCCGACTCGCCGCCATATTTAGATTCTGCAATAGGTCAAAAATATACGTCAATTATAAAACAGCACCGTCGTCGCTTAATACATACTTTCCGCATTGGCATCTTTCAGACTGTACTGACTACACGCCTTCTTGAAAGTCACCTCCAAATATTTTGCCCGTGCTTCGATTGCATCCCAGGCGGGGTCGTCCGCCTGAAATTCTTTAGCTGCTTTTGTGTCGGCCTGTTGAATCTAAGGACAGAGGTTTCAAACAATTGATTGTTTCAAAATTATATCCACTATGTTTCACGGAAACTTACCTCCAAGTTAACCAAAGTTTTTATAATTTTCTTCTGCTGTTCGACACTCTGTGGTAGCTGTACAAGTTGTTGATGGAGCTTTCGTCGAATGTTTAGAATTCGCATGTCCACTTCTTCGAGAACTTTGCAGAAAATCTTAAAAGGGGAAGAAAATTACTATAGCGTAGGCAAGGCAATAAATTAAATCGCAATTTTCATTTTACCGGAATGTCTACATTGCCAAAAAGATTTCTCGCTCTTGAATAGTCGTTTACAATAATGTCGTACTCTCCGGAATCAGCGCATCGATCGACCGAATTGGGTAGACAGAATAGGAACCTAACGAATGAAAAGTGGTTCTTTGCTATAGTCTGAAGCCCCAACTAAGTTCAACAAATTCGTAAAAAGTTCTCTTCACTTACTTGTGCCGATTTAGTGTCGTCAGGGCGGCTCGCGTGGAATCCGCCTTTTCTCTGCGTGCCAAAACATCGCGGAAAATTTCAGACGAACTAGTGATGGAATCTGCAATATGAACAACCTCAAATTGATGCCAAAAGAACTAACTCTGTACCCAATCTTCTCACACTGAATTGTATCCTCCAAATTCTTCAAAGTGTCCGTGCCAAAGAGCTTATTGTCGTCCTTCAGCTTACTGCGAATAATCATCAGCGTGTCAAGTTGATCCAGAACCGATCCAGCGTTTGATTTCAGGAACGACAATTGTCCCTCCTTCTGACTCTCCACCTTACGCTTAATATACGCCAGGCCCGCCTTCAAATCCTCGAACGAGGTGGCATGATGATTTTCGAGAAGAAACCACCCCGGTGAGAAATTCTCCTGTGACAAATCGCCATTTCCGTCGGGAAACAGGTCACGAATGTCCTCGGGAAATTTTCGATCATTTCCCTCAATCGACAGACCCAATGGATCCTCCTGCGTGTAGCCCACGGGAGCCATGTTGCGACGACCCCAGGCTAACGATTGTACCGACGATTCCTCCACCCAGACGGCTGATTCTTTCATCGGGCCGATGGTTTCATGATACGCCCGAAATTGAACAGTGGACGTGCCAACACCGCCACTGATGGTGGTCACTATGATGTCACCCTTGCCCTTAGCCGGACCAGTGTGGGCGATTATTTTATTCGAGGACTTCCATTCGGCGGACAGCAAGCAATCGCATCCGCAGATGGTCAAACCTTTGGGTGCAAAAGAGTAATTTATGGCGAAGTAATAAACAAATAATTTCAGTCTGCATACCGACAACGTCGGATGGACGAGTGCCCAGGAATTCGCCTCTTATCGTGATCCTCGTACCCGGCGGACCCTCCTTCGGTGAGAGGCCCGTGACAACAGGTTGTGGCGCCATCGTAAGCGATTCTTTTGCACGGCAGCGAGTTGGTTTCTTATTTTACGTCCAAAAACCAATCAAAGAAGCGTCGAAAAGTCAGACAAACAGCCAAACACCACTCAAATGTCAAACTCTGTCCAATCATCTGTCATTTGACAGTTGTGTCAACAAACTCTTGGTCGGCATTGCCAACAATAAATAAAGACAGCACGAAGAAAAAATTAAACAAATTTTTACTTAAATTTCAACACGAAAGTATAAACTCGTCACACTCACTATCGAGCCAAAAATATTTTTCCTTGCACATGAACCACATCAATTTCATAAAACGGGGGGATTGTGCTCATTCCCACCGTTCCTATGGAAATGACGTGATTCGGTAGTGGTTCCGAACCGTGCGGTTTGATCATCAATAGCCGTTTTTTTGTACTGTGGTCCAGGTTAATTGGGGGTTATCTGGGTTAACTTGCACACATTACACAAACAACAAGGGTGTGTGTAATGTGTGTAAGTTAACCCGGATAGCCCCGATACTATTCCATCCAGTTTAACTGGATATCTAGGACTGAAAAAACAAAACAAAAACTGCAGTACAAAGTCTTAAAGCATCAATCCAAGAGATTACTTATGAAAAATAACTTTATTCGGTTTGTTTATAACAATTAACATTAGTTCAATAGAATATATTATAAACGAACACAATTTGTGATAACTTTTCTTTGATATTTCACAACGTAGCAAATACAGTAAAAAGCAGCTTTCGTTTGTTGAAATATAAGCTCATGTCAGCTCTATCTTGCATATTTCATCTATGCATGCATATGTACATGATTTATAATCAAGATTTCAATCGACGAGTGTAAAGACAACATATCACAAAAAAAAATTAAATAAAAATACAAATCGGATTTTCTCTTCATTGGAGGACAACACGAGGATTCGGGAAAATCCGGAGTCTATTCCGATCAGTCACTATAGACGGCACGCACGAAACGAATTTCCAGCACTTCAGCGCCTACGACTGCTGCTTACGTTTTGCGCGATCTGCCTTTTTGTCCTCGTACATTTGTTTTTTATCTTCGTACATTTGTATCAGTTGTGTTTTCGTAGGCATTGGCTTTATGTAGCCGTACTGCTCGAGGTACTTTATGGAGATTGTGGTACCGCCTGAAAAATAGACATGGTTCATATTAAATTGTGGTTTTGTCGAGATGTGATAAATGTAAAATCTGCTGAAAAGCTTAGCAAAGAGACATTGCCTAATCACTTTGAAATCCATCCGTGAAAAAAGGGAAGAACTACCTTTTGCACAATTTCAGAAAATATCAACATTAACAGGAAACCATCATAGCCACCAGAACCAGGATCTTCGCAAGTACCACATAGACAAAAAAATGATTTTCTGGTTTCGTCAAACGATACAAGGCATGAACTAATTTCATGAAACGGGTGACTATAAGCGAAGAGATTAGAGTTAAAATGAGGGTAGAATAAAGAATTAAGGAATGTTGCAAAAGACCTCTTCCATAGTCCTCCGCGTTGGCGCCCTCTGGAACGGCTACTGGAGCCAACCGAGTTTTGCACTGCAAAACATTTGGTAGAGGCATATAACTATGGTCATTTTGTATGGCCAATAACACCAGTGCGTGTCAGGAAATAGTCGAACGGTGGTGAACATAGTTGTGAGAGCACCAACACGTCACACCCAGCTGAAAGATCATCAAAAGAACGCGCAATTAAAAACACCATTGGAGAGCTACCTCTGCGATATATAAAAAAAAGTTCCGCCGGGAGCTCTTAGGACACCTAAGGAAGCAACCCTTCCCCTAAGATTGGGTATGTGGGCTTGTAACCTGCGTACCTGAAACAAATTTACACTCGAAACATTAAACGAGCCTCGGATACCACGGACTGATTCACCGGCAACGACTTTTGGCTACAAACAATGGACCACGATCGGTTTTTAGAACGTTCGAACGATGTGGGGCGAGTGCAATAGTGTGAGGCTCACTGAAGTCGAACAGGAAATGACCGCATATAACAACGATATCGAGTGAAACAAGATGGCCTGGATCGAGAACGATTTTATCACCAAGCTCCCAAACAGTACTGCTGTACTCTGGAAGTGAAGATGATACATCACTTCGAATGGCAGGCGTCGGAATCCTGTTGACTAGGGAGGCACGCCTATCTCTAATTGACTGGAAGCCCATCTCCGACCGTATCATTACAGCCAGATTTAAATCCAGGGTAAGAAACCTCACAATAATTTAGTTCTACGCCCCGACTGAACCAGCGGATCAATCAGCTAAAGACGCCTTCTATCACCGACTCGGCGACACCTTCGACAGGGCTCCCAAAGGTGATATAAAAATTATTATGGGGGATCTCAATGCCAAAGTCGGGTCTAACAATCTTGGTCAGGTCGAAGCGGGGTGCTGATATTGGCAGCGATCACCAACTTGTTGTCGCAAAAGTGCTCTTACAAACGGCAGCAATCCATCGCCTCAAAATGCGCGAATCTTGCTACGCTTCAATGTGCAAAAGCTTAAAGATCCATCTATTATTCTACCGCCTTGTACGAAAGAGCTAATGCACCACCACCTTATGAGACTCCTACAATTGATGATAGATGGAACGTCGCTAAGGACTCATTTATTTCGTGCGGTGTAACTTTTGCGGGCAGATTGGAGCGCAGTAGAAGATCATTCATTAGTGACTCTACATGGTCTCTAATCTCGGCACGCAAGAGAATTACAAATCAACTCAGCTACTGATCAACATAGAGCTGAATACCGTTCTCTTCAGAAAGGCGTGCAAAGAAGTGTAAGACGGGACAAACGCAACAACATGTAATGAATCATATTATGGTCTGGTAGTGCTGCTCCCACCGGCAGATCTAAGCAGCAGCACGTGAGTAGTGATCTGTTGGTGGTACGAAACCAGAGACCGAAGGTCCCATTACACCCGGACCCAGGTACGACCACGTGGGCGTCTGATCCGTCCGCCAACCATTCGATCCTTATCGACAATTTTTTTTATTCCCCATTTTTACCTCCCCTGTTTGTGTTGTCTTCCCCAGGCCTATGCATTTTTGTTAATACGTAAAGGACAGGGGCAACTAGCGGCTAAAACCCCGCCCACATCTCCCGAACTGAGCAAGCATAGGCCGCTTAGCCTCGTTGAGGGGCCTTTTTCTTCGCCAGATGGCACGGCCCGACCTTCACGGTCGTTATGCTACTTAAGGCTCTGTCCCCACGGGCATCTTCGGATGCCCACCAAACCGTCCGTTACAAACATCAATGCATTAGCGGAGAAGGCAGAGGAAGCGGCTTACCGTCGTGACAGTGGAACCCTTTACAAACTTATCAAGCCATTAACTGGCAAATCTTTTGCAACTGAACATCCCGTGAAAGATAAAGACGGATCCCTACTGGTCACTGATAAAGACCAAATGCGATGGTGGAGAGAGCACTTCATTGAGGTCCTCAACAACACCTTTGGACATTTGAACTCATCTGCACTGGAAGTAGAAAATATTCCGCAAATGGCCAGAGTTGATACCAGCCCACCATCTAAACAGGAATTAACTGTGGCTATTAAATCGATGGAAGCGTGGTAAGCCCCGGGGATAGAGGGAATTCCGGTGGAACTCATTAAGGCGGATATCAACGCTACTGCGGATATTCTTCTCCCCTTATCCAAGAGTGTTAGGAAACTGAAACTCTCCCTAAAGAATGGAAGAAGGGCGTCATTATTAAGATCCCGAAGAAAGGTAATCTGAATAACAAAAAAATAAATAACTGGCGCAACAGTCCAATTTGAACTATGGCATCGAGATGAGTTAGCATCATCTCATTTTCTAGATCGTGACGGTATGTCTTGTGCAGAGGTGTGTGATCAGCGACACGCTCAACCGAGTTATTTACCCCATAAATGGGTACTCATTTAGCAGCTGAGTGGGCTCATAGTCCGACACGTAAATCCCCTTTCTTATCGAAAACTACCGCATTCAGTAGGAATCGAACCGGGGCCCAGTGCGTAGAAGACGAACGTGCTAACCGTTGTGCCATCCGGACTACAAAAGGTAATCTGAAGGATTGTAATAATTGGCGTGGAATTTGCCTCCTCCCCGCAGCCTCTAAACTGATGGCGAAAATAGTCTTAAACCGGATCAAGCATACAGTTGACCGCACACTGAACGATGAACAGGCTGGTTTTCGCGAGGGCTTTTCATATAGCGACCACATCAATACCCTCCGAATTATTATTGAACAATCCGCAGAGTGGAGATCCCCATTACATCTCATGTTCATCGATTTCGAGAAGGCGTTTAACAGCATCGAGCGGGAATTCATGTGGAAGGCTTTACATAGGAGAGGTATACCAGATAAAATAATATCCATCATCAAGGACTCCTATGGCCGAACCCAATGTCACGTCTTACACAAGGGTAAGCTTTCAGATCCCTTCGAGATACATAGCGGAGTGAGACAAGGCTGCATTTTGTCACCTATATTGTTTTTGATTGCCATTAACGACGTACTTTGCAGAGCGCTTCATGAACACCAGATCAAAGGTATCAGATGGAACCTGTTTGAATACCTTCAACACCTGGATTACGCTGACGATATTTGTCTTCTCTCAAATATATCGGATCATCTAGTTCAAATGACGGATGCCCTGTAACGCGAAAGTGACAATGCGGGGCTTAAAATCAATGCTGCCAAAACTAAGCACTTGAGCTTGGATCCAGGAAGACAGAGCGAAATTTGTGTTTCGGGGCAGACGGTGGAAAAAGTGGTCAATTTTTGCTACCTTGGCGTAGTTGCAGCAGATTGGAAACTTTCGTGAACCAGTGTCTACGGCGCATTCTACACATACGCTGGCCGGAGGTTATTTCTAACGACGACCTCCTGTTCATTACTGGCCAGGACAGGATAGACAACTCCATAAAAAGGCGAAAGTGGCAATGGATACATCGCACACTTCGAAAAGGGCCGGAAAACATTGCTAAACAGGCCCGCGATTGGAACCCACAGGGAACCGATGCAAGCCGCCGTGTTGGGCGACCTAGAAACACTTGGAGAAATCAGTTGAGGTCGAGGGTAAGTCATTGGGAAAATCGTGGAGACAGTTGAAGGCGATGGCGGCGAACAGGACGAGGTGGAAAGTCGGCGTCGTTAATGTCCTATGCCCCAAAAGGGGTTGACAGGATCCAGAGATATGCACAGGAGGAACTGTTGACCTATAAACATAAAGAGCAGCGTTAAATATCTAGGTGTCATAATATATAACTCAATTGTCCTAACTCCTTTTGGGGCATAGCGTGTCAACTGTTCCATGTGGCCCAGTTGACGTTTCGTTGGCATAAATTGGTTTCGGTGAATGCAGTTGCCAGCATGCACCTCCTGCACATCCATGGCCACGAACGTCGTCGTGGACGAAATTCGAACCCGAAACGCCGGTAGTCAAACATGAGACTGATGCCTCAACACATTGCGCTACCGGTCGCCCCAATAATAGGCAATTACGTTGGTGTGAGCATATTTCAATGTTATGTACAATAATCAGCTGCGGAAAACAATTTATAAATTTGTTGAGCTAAAATTTCCCTGCTTTGGTGCAATCGATTATATTATATATTATTATATATACAGAATATTCTGAATATATACAAACTTCAGGTTCTAAAGTATACGTTTAAACAACCAAATGAAATTCCGCTGGAAGAAGAAACCGAGTACCTAACACGAAGGCAACTTCGGGGAGCACTCAAACAGCCGAGATATAACACATGGATTGCACAACATCATGCTTATTATTATGGGCCACGATTGTTTAATAGTTTATTGTTACCAGAAAACATTTCTAGGCGTTCTAATTTTGCTCACTATAAAAGAGCTGTTAAAAGCATTTTATTAGGTAATCGCAATTTTTAATATTAGCTAATTTATTACGTTTTGAATAAGTACCTCGAATATTACATAAATGCGTCCTTTCTATAAATTTTATTGAAGAAATCCCACACCACGAGCTTAGCTTATTGTGGGATTCCAAAAAAAAAAAAAACAATTAGAATTACACATTTCGTTTAGTTAAATTATATTTGAATTGTTTTTCTCTGTAAAATGTGTATTCTAAATTTGAATTAAATTGGTTAGGTTAGGTAAAGGGGCTGCCGGGTGTTCACCCAGCACTCTTAGTCCATCATTTGAACCGTTGTGTTACCACCCAAGTAGCCTGTTATAACCTAGGCGTTAAACCAGCCTGAGTTGGTGATAAAGCGGTAGAGCTGTATGACACTCGTGTTTTTAATGTCGTCCAGGTCCAGGAAAAACCAAGAGCCAAGGAATTTCTTCCGCCTCGCAGCCAAGGCCGGACAGTGACAGAGAAGATGCAGAACGATTTCCTCCTCATCCACATCCTCACAGCTCCTGCAATAGTCGTTATCGAGGAATACGGAGCCTAGCCTCCAGGCGAGCTCACCTATGGGACAGTGCCCTGTAATAACCCCCACAACCATGCCAATATGCTTCCTATTCAATGAAAGCAGTGCGGCAGAGCGGTCAGGGTCAAGTTTCGGCCAAATCAACTTCGTCGTCTGGCACGTGTCGCTGTTTAGCCATCTAATGTTCATTCTGTCAATCGCGACGGCTTTAATTACAATTTTGCACGATGCGATTGGCATTCTAATGTTTAAACGGTCTCCGTCGAGAGCGCCGGTAGTCCCTTCTTTAGCCAGTTCATCCGCCACGCAGTTACCCACGAAATCGCTATGGCTCGGTATCCAACAGAGCGTAATGTTGAAAAATGCACCCATCTCTTTAAGAATCAACCGACACTTTGCGATGGTTTGCGATGTAGTCAGGACGGATTCGAGTGATCGAATTGCAGCCTGACTATCCGTGTAGATCGTAACGTCTCTCATGGTCACTACGTGATTTCTTAGCCAGGTCAAAGCTTCAAAAATTGCTGTAACCTCTGCCTGCAGGAGTGACAGGTTAATCCCCAGTCCCTCCGAATAGATGCCCGCCCCAACACCGCCAACGACCGTAGAGCCATCCGTGTAGATGACTATGGATTCGGTGGTCAGGGGCGCGCTATTAGCCCATTGACCCCTCGACGGAATCAAACTGGTGTAGTTTCGGCCAAAAGGGTATTTCGGAGAGATATAGTCAGCCTCCGTGGGGAGACTCAAATTATCCAGTACAGTTGAGTGCCCGCATCTCAGCGTGCGCCACTGGCCAGTTTCACAGAGGCGCAGGGCCGTGTTTGCCGCCAGTTGTTCACCACAAATATCCAACGGGAGCAAGCCGAGCACCATGTCCAGCCCGGCTGACGGAGTGGTCCTAAAGGCCCCCGTCATGGCCATCGCAGCTAGTCTTTGTACCTTGTTCAGTAATTTAATATAAGCCCCTACTCGAAGTGCTGTCCACCACACACTAATTCCGTACAGTAGTATGGGACGTACGACAGCAGTATATAGCCAATATACAGCTTTAGGCTGCAGGCCCCAGTTATTACCTATGGCCTTTTTACACGAGTAGAGTGAGATAATAGCTTTATCAACCCGTTCCTCGATGTTGAGCTTCCACCTTAGTTTCCTATCTAAAATAAGACCAAGAAACTTAGCCTTGTCGACGAAAACCAATTTCGTGCCCTCCAAAATGGGAGGTTCAATGGGAGGAGTCGTGTGCCTTCTAGTGAAGAGCACAAGGTCCGTCTTGGCAGGGTTAATTCCAACTCCGCAAAAGTTTGTCCATTCTGATAGAATGGTCATGGCATTCTGCAACTTTCCTGTGACAGCAATGGCAACGTCATCTGCATACGCGATGACTTTACACCCACTTTCTTCCAGCCTCAAGAGCAGTTTGTTGATCCCTATGACCCTAAGGAGGGGAGACAATATCCCTCCTTGGGGGGGTTCCTCTAGAGACACTCCTGCACACCGACGATGCACCCAAGGTAGAGTGTATACGCCTAGAAGTTAGTAACATATTAACGAGTTCGCAGAGCGACTCATCAACCTGGAGACCTCGGAGTGCCTCAATGATCGCACTAGGTCGGATATTGTTGAAAGCCCCCCTCGATGTCCAGGAATACAACCATCGTGTATTCCTTTTGGGCGAGAGATTTCTCAATGTAACTGACCAAAGAGTGCAGAGCCGTGTCCACCGACTTACCCTTCCAATAGGCATGTTGCGATGTGGACAGAAGGAGTGGCGGAATGGCATCCCGCAAATGGATATCCACCAGTCTCCCTAGTAGTTTGAACATGGTAGAAGAAAGACTAATGGGACGGAGGTCGTTTGGTCGCGCATGCGAGCTTTTTCCCGCTTTCGGGATAAAAACCACCCGCACCTCCCTCCATATGCGAGGAACGTACACTAGCGTCAGACAGGCCGTCAGGATACACTCTATCCATGGGTATACTATATCCAAGCACTGCTGCAAGTCCGCCGGAATGATGCCATCAGGCCCAGCTGATTTAAAGGGTTCAAAGCTGGAAATCGCCCACATTATCTTTTCTCGAGACACGATAGATTCACTGTTGCATGGCGATGCGCGACACGTAGAGGAGTCTCCAGGTGAGGCAGCAACCGAGCTTCCAGGGAAATGTGTATCAAGCAGACACTCGATGGTTTCTTTACTTGAAGACGTCCATGATCCGTCTTCCTTTTGTAGAAAACTTGGCATTGATGGATTGGAAGCCAAAATTTTCCTAAGCCTGGAGGTTCGCAGGAGCTCCTCCATGCATCTCGTTTGGCACCCCTTGTCTCTTTCTTAAAAGAGCTCAGGTGTTTTTTATAGGAGTGCCAATCAGACTCCCGCCTTGAAGCTTTGGCCTTGTTGAAACTTTTCCTGCACACAGCCCTAAGTTCGGAGATTCTAGTACTCCACCAGGCTGGATTTTTCTTACCCACATGTGAGGTATCCGGACACGATGTAGACACCGTGTCTGTCAGAGTGTTAACCATATCGTCTAGCTCCTGTTCATGGCATGGCATTCGTGGTAGTAAAGGCAGCCCTTCACAAAGAGCGTCACGATACTTAGGCCAATTTGTCCTTCTACGATTAGTAGTACGTTGAATTGCTTCAGGACGCTCAGCCAAGCTGAACTGAAGGTATCGATGGTCAGAGAAGGAGTGTTCCGACGACACTCTCCAATCTCTGATAAGATGAATGATATCATACGATGCCAAAGTGATATCTAATATCTCCTGTCTGGATTTTGTTATAAAAGTAGGTTCGCGGCCAAAATTGCAGATTGAATTAAATTGAATAAAGTTGAATTGAATTAGAAAGGTGGACAGTCTTTTGGCTTAATGGGCTTATCTCGACAGCGGCAGTGGGAAAGCGCATGAGTTCCTGCACATAACTCCCGGGAGGGAAGCATAGAGGAACTAGTTGGAGGCTTTAAAACACAATCTTCTTAAGACAGCGTTAATCATCGTTTTCACAAGAGTAACAGCTTGTCCACAATCTACAATAGAATAAGATTTTTGTAGATAGCGACTTACCTAAGGTGACCATATACCGGGCAGGCGTTGCAATCTTATAGCATAAATACGCAATCGCCAGATGACCCATACTCGAATCTTTCAGTTTATTGATAATGGATTCGCTGAAATGCATCGTCTGCAACAACGCCGGAATATCGACGCCACTAAAACAAAAACCCAATTATGAAAACATTTCCAAATATTAAACACCCTCTCACCTTTGTGACAAATAGTAGAAGCCCCCAAACCAGCCAATAGACGTGATCACATGCACGGGGATCAGCACGTACCAGTACTGCTTATACATCAGCTTGAAACGAGCGAACAGTCCCAGTTTCTTAGCTTCCTCTAGTGACGGCGTTTGTTCAACGATTTTGCTATTGTCCTGTTTCGGAGCCGAGGCTGCTCCCCGAATAATTTGTCGAAATCCCAACCCTCCGCTTGTGGGAAGCAACAGCTGGTGTGACCACTTGTGAGGTAAATGCTCCCATTTAGCATTGTCACTGCGCCAAGTCGCAACAGCATCACTTCTGCTCGACGTAAATTTTCCAACACCTCCGCAGGTTAAGTAACGACATGTAAAATTTATTGCTGTCCGTCCGCTATTCGCACTTTGAAAACCTCCAGCCGCCGTCGCCGCCAATCGAATTGGCAACCTCGTTGCTAGAATCGTAGTACACATTTCGATGGTCGCACGCACATTCGAGGTGCATTTGGGGCTCGGAATGGAAGGAAGACGTACACCGGCTACGCGTTCGACTATTATTACACACTAGCGTAGGGAAATAGAACCAAAACAAATATTTTTATTCCGGGCGAATCGTCAAAATTTGTGAGGGGGAGTTCGGAAACAGCGTTTGACAGACAACCCAGACAACCGGCCGGTCCGGTTTTTCCTTTTCCATGTTCCGTCGTTCAGCCGTTCCGATGAATCCATCGCGGTCCAAGATGAAACGTTTCTCTGTCATTTCATTCACGCTCCCAGTGGCATACACAACGTGAGTTCAGTTTTCTTTTGATTTTCCGCTTGATATTACGTTAATCTGACTGCAATGACTGTTAATTTGTTCCTTTTATTGTGCCCATCAAATTGAAATTCAAATGCAGCATTCTATCGAGATATTTCGTGGAAAAAATTGAAAAGATGTTGGGGCCACGTGTTCATCGTGCGCCTGCAGCCGTGCCGCCATTTACTAAGTTGAGAAAATTTGTTCGTGTTTTTGTAGGTTACACGTTACTCCTTGAAAAAACGTTACAATGTCGGGAGGACTTGATATTCTCGCCTTGAAAGATGACGACGTCACCAAAATGTTGGTGGCCACCACGCATTTGGGTTCGGAGAACGTAAACTTCCAAATGGAGCAGTACGTGTACAAGCGCCGTCCCGATGGCATTAACATCATCAACTTGGGACGCACCTGGGAAAAGCTCCTTTTGGCCGCCCGTGCCATCGCTGCTATTGAGCACCCACAAGAGGTATGTATAGAGCTTTGAAAATATTTAAAATTGGTAGATGAGCATAATGTGATGAAATTTTTTATTCATCTTTCGGGTCTGAAATCCCATGAAGCACAAACTTAATCTGATAGCGACAATCTCTGTCGAATCGATGGCCGTTATGTCTTTATCAGGATTCTAATCTCAACCCTCCCTTTTTGCAGGTCTACGTGATCTCGTCCCGCCCGATCGGCCAACGTGCTGTCCTCAAGTTCGCCAAGTACACCGAGGCCACCCCAATTGCCGGTCGCTTCACTCCCGGTGCCTTCACCAATCAAATCCAACAGGCTTTCCGTGAACCACGTTTGTTGGTCGTCACTGACCCACACACCGACCACCAGCCCATCATTGAAGCCTCGTACGTCAACATTCCGGTTATTGCTTTCTGCAACACCGACAGCCCACTTCGTTACATCGACATTGCCGTCCCGTGCAACAACAAATCACCACACTCCATTGGTTTGATGTGGTGGTTGTTGGCTCGCGAAGTCTTGCGTCTTCGCGGCACTATCAACCGCACCGTCGATTGGGGCATTGTTGTCGACTTGTTCTTCTACCGCGATCCTGAGGAGACCGAGAAGGAAGAAGCTGCCGCCAAGGAATTGTTGCCAGCTCCAAAAATGGAAGAGGTTGCTGAACCAATCACCGAGGAGACCAATTGGGCTGAAGAGGTACCACAACCCGTCGTGGCCCCTGTCGCCGCAACGCCGGCTGTTGTCGATGAATGGAGCGAAGAGGATCCAGTTAAGGCCAGCTGGAGTGCCGCCGCGGACACCGGTTTTTAAATAAAATCAACACGCTACTTGTATTGGAAAAATGCAAAGCGGTGAATAAAAGGATTTTTATGAGAAAAAGAAGATTTTTGTTTCTATATTTTGAGATAGACTGGTTTACCAGGTAACGGCTGTAGTGTGAGTAGGGACCGATAGTCGACACTAGATCAGGCATTTCATCGCTCATCATGTATTGACATGAGGTGTATGCTAGCAACGTCGAAACTGGGGCCGTATCATGTAATTCGATTCGAGGCGAATTGCTTTCGAAAGAATGAAAGTGGTACCATGTAGCTCGAAAACGATTCTCTCCACTTTAATCATGGATATATATTGAACAGATTGGTAATAGTACTATCCCCACTCTGTGCTTCAGGTTATTTTCGAACCAACTCGCGCATGCGCTCTGCTACCCATTTTCACGCGGTCGCTACTCGTTCGGTAAATGTCGTTGCGCCATCGGCCCCTCAGCCACAATTTTGACATTTACGAAGCATTTGGCTCCTCGGGCCCCTGGGCCAAATGTTAAAGCCGCTTCTAAACGATGCTACGAACACCTTCCAACGTTAGACGCTTGATGGTTCGTAGCATCGTGTGGCCGAATGTCGAGCTACGAGCTTCCAATGTCAAGCGTCGAACGTTCGCGTTGGAAGACGTTCGCTCTGTTGGCGAATTTCGTACCCGAATCAAATGAATTCGAACGTTCCAACGTTTGAACGAAACAATTGCCGAACCGTTGAGCAGAAACATTTGAAGCAATCTCGGTTGCAAGGCACGACGAATTTGGTAAACCGGATTCTTTTTTTAATTAAAAAGTAGTAACGCGATAATACCACCATGGCGGCAGCAACAGATGCTATCTCTTCTTCCTTCCGCCATCACCGTGATAAGTAATTACAATTTAATTTATTAATTGACAACTCGGCCAAACCGTCAAACGTTTGAATCGAACGATCGAATTGCCGTTGCCGTTGAGGAGATACATTTGTCGCTTCAATTGCCAAATCGTTTGATTCAAACGTTGGATCCAACGTTGGACGCATCGTGTAGAAGCGGCTTAATACGTATTGTGCGTATTCGCGCAGACGCGAATATGTCAACCATAACTCGATATTCAAAATCTTACCCCCACTCTGTGCCTATTTCCTATCTGTTCATATGACTAATAATCATCGAGTATTCGATACAAAATTTATCATTCGAACCGATTGTTTTGATGAATTGAGGTCGCCACCCATTGACGAGCACAACCACGACCAAACTTCCATCGAACCATCAAATATCATAGAACGGTGGAAATAGGGGGAATTTTTTTTCCACACGTCCTATGAAATTGATGATTCGATGGAAGTTTGGTCGTGGTTGTGCTCGTTAATGGGTGGCGACCTAGAATGAGAAATTCGTTTTCGAATTATATAGTACCATTTTTTCCTTTCGGAAGCAATTCGAATCGAATTACATGATAGAACCCCAGATTTATACCAACGAAAGGTCAGCTAAGCCACATGGACTAGTTGACGCGCTATGCCTAGTGCTGATTCGATACCCCTAGGTATCGATACCAAGTACTTCGGGCAAAAGGTATCGATACCTTCTTCGTATTGAATCCTTTGAAGAGAGAGTATATGAGGAAGTGAAAAAGACCGAGAGAAACGTAGCAATTCGGCCCAAGTGAGGAAGTAGGAAGGGGGATTGAAATTTGACATCTCTTTTGCTCTATATGGACCGGGCGGGTGTTCCGCGGCAGAGAGACAGACTGGAATGTTATTGTTCCGATAGGAGAAGTAGGAGAGGGGATGACATCTCAAGTGCTTCCTGTGCTTTTATATAGACTGCGCGGGTGTTGCGCAGTGGAGGGCGTGTGCCTCTCTGTTTACTTTTTACGACTGGAATTGCTTCAAGTAGTTTAGTGTTGAGTATATGCGGATTGCTCCTCCATAGGTATTCTCTATGATTGAATCAAAAGCATCGATAACTACTCGAATCGAATGAGTACTTTTTTAAAAGTTACTGCAGATGAAACTGGAAGAGTTCAATTGATTTTGTATTCCTGAGCACTAAAGAAAGGCCGAAAAAGGATAAATGAAATGATGTGCGAACAAAAACCAGTCGTAACATAACATGCACAGCACACATGTTGTTTTCGTTTCCAAATTCCAATGGTAATGAGGAAGTGATAAATAAGTGTAGAAAAGGAGTGAGTAATATTACGTTTACACTATCCCCAGATTACTTCATCTGCAGCGTAATCTGGGTGTGGTGAGTTCAAAATTGTATGTATTTGACAGTCGCAGATTATCTCAGCTGGCGCAGATGAAGTAATCTGGGGATAGTGTAAACGTAATATTACTCACTCCTAAAACGTGCCATACACACACCGATCGATCGGCCGATCCGTCGCCCGAAATCGATATCGGCCGATGGATCGGCCTGTGTATGTGGAAATCGCACCGATCGGCCGATCAATTTTGATCTGCCGATATTTTTGTGCGATTTTCGTGCGATCGATCGGTGACGATCGATTGGATAGTGTATGTGATTATCGCAAGTGAATGTCAAATTACCAAATTATTAAATTATGAAATTTCAAGGATTCTTATGATTTAAATGGCACTGCAATTGAAATATCAAATATGTGGTATACGAAAATACCACACACATCCAAATAGTTAACAAAAATTAATCTAGGTTGGATTGGGAGTGAATCATAACCTATTTTTTGAATTGTCATTCGTTATCGCATCGCACGAAAATCGCTCAGTGTGTGTGCAGTGGAGATCGGCCGATATTTTGTGGCGATCCATCGGCCGATCGATCGGACGACGGATCGGATAATGTATGGCGGCTATAAGAGGCAATGTATTCGAACCGGTCAAGCCATATCCATACCCATCATACAATGCAATGGATGGCGGCTGGATGACATGGAATATGGCAACGGTGTGGCGTAGCGCGTAGTCTCAATCACAATGAGGAAGAATAGAGTAGGAGGAGCAGTAGAAATGTGATTTGTAGCTTGTAGGTAGCTTAATCCGATTTAAGTACTTTGATTCGATCCAAGTACTTTAATTCGATACCTACTCAGTACTTGAGCTAAATGTATCGATACCAAATGTACTTGGAACGGAAGCAAAAGTTTCGATACCTTACTCGTATTTACTTGAATCGAATCAGCCCTAGCTGTGCCCCACTAAGGGTTAGGGCAGATAAATATGTATTGACATCGCTGGCCAAGAATCAGATAATTACATTGCCAATTACGGCCAGTTTCTATGCCTATAAACAAGCCTTTAGAAATACTATTACCTAATGCCTCCCTCAAAAAATGCTCGGGCGTTCGACCGGAACCGGGATTTTTACTCGAAACTGCTAAACAATATTTCGCATACGGGCAGTGCAGGAGGCCTTTTCTCTTTTTGATGATTTCTAATTTTTTTTCCGTTTCCTTTTTCCCATTTTCATTATCTTGCCAGCTCTGGTCCTTCTGTGCCTGTATTTTTATTATATCGTACGTCTAGTTGTTCGCTTTCGCCGCTACCTGGCAATTGTCCTCTAACCAGTCTTTCTTCTTGCGATAAATTTCGTACCCTAGCACCTGCTCCGTGGCTGAATTGATCTTGTATCCGACTTGATTCCATGTGTCGTTGACTGATGTTACTGCGGCGCTCTAGAGGATTGGGTGGAACTTCCTTTCGAGCAACAACACATCATACTCATCCGCGACTACAGTTTTTTAATGTCGAATTTTCGGAGGGGGCTTGTTGCCTTGTTCAAGTGGACTTTAGACATACGACCCTCGGTATTTAGTTTTGACGCAAGTAGTGATTAGAATCGCAAGTTGCTCTTCTAAAAGTGTGTTCGTCGGGGATGCTTGTAGTGTGTGTTACTGGTTAAGTCTACGAGGTGTTTACCGTTCACATTGCATATTTCGTGGAGACTGTGCCCTCCGATTGTACCTCTGTGAGTCTCCTCGTTACGGACTTTGGCGTTGGAATCTCTCATTATCGTTTTACGTCATTTGAAGACAGGCAGCCTAAAGGTCGCCACCCATTGACGAGCACAACCACGACCAAACTTCCATCGAACCATCAAATATCATAGGATGTGTGGAAAAAAAATTCCCCCTATTTCCACCGTTCTATGATATTTGATGGTTCGATGGAAGTTTGGTCGTGGTTGTGCTCGTCAATGGGTGGCGACCTTTAGAGTCTTTCCGCGGTGGTATAGTCTTGAGTTGGGGCATGGGCGTTGATTAGCCAGATTTTGAAGAACTCCAAACTTCCAAAAGAGTAATCCGTGTTTCGTTTGCGTATTTTATCTGATCTTATCCGAGGCTTGATTTCAGTTTTCTGGACAATAGTTTTGTAGAGACTGGTTGATGTTGTCTTTGTAGCAACGCTTGCTGGCGTTAAAGGGGTTCGGCAGCATTTGGCCGTTGCTGATGAACGAGCCGCTCCGTAGAACCGGCTGCCGTGGGAGCGAGGGACTGGTTAAACCGTGGTATTACCAAAGATTAACCATAAAGGTCGCCACCCATTGACGAGCACAACCACGACCAAACTTCCATCAAACCATCAAATATCATAGAACGGTGGAAATAGGGGGAATTTTTTTCCACACGTCCTATGAAATTGATGGTTCGATGGAAGTTTGGTCGTGGTTGTGCTCGTCAATGGGTGGCCACCTTAAGGAAGATACCTCACTTAGTACGATTTAATTTTTAGAACGGGATGCACTCATGTTTAATCTTTGCCAATAATTCAAAGGTAAATTCCCTTAAGAGAAATAGAGACGGCAACACTTCAGTAATGGCAACTGCCTATAAAGTTTCAATGTGTGAGTAACATGCTTGTTAGTTGGCATTACCCCTTCGTGTACGCATATGAGAACCAACACGTATGCAACTACTAGTCAGTCGCGTTAATTTGTATGAAGTAGAGTATCTTCCTTATGGTTAATTTTTGGTATTACCACTGCCGTTGCAGGTAGCCCCCCCTAAACACACACACACACACAATGTGCTCCAAAATTACCGGATTAACTTGAACACGTGACAAATAGTAACAAATACTGATAACATGTGGATTTGATAAACAACAATATGTCTTCCTAGCTGAAAGCAACACCACGTCAGCACTTACAGATGCCCTTCATTTCATAAACTCTGAGCTCGATAAATCAAAATCAAACTGCACTGTTGTTGTTTTTACAGTAACCCGATGATATTTTCTATACATTCATAATCTTGGGAATTCTGGTCTCTCTGCTAAGTATGTCACCTATGCAGATGATACTACACTACTACTTTATTCCCATTTCAGGCCAAGTGATGCGGAAGAAATGATTAATTGATATGAATATCTATCAGCAGTGGCTACATGGAAACAAACTAAATATGTATAACCATTAATAGGACACGATTTCAAACAAAAAGATACAAAGTATCTACATTGCATGCAGATACATCGGAACATGGATATGTCTATGACTACCGACTGCGTGGAACCTGTTGTGTTGAAGATATCGACGTAAGTTTTATAAAAATCCCAGTAAAGTTATACTGGATGAAATCATTCGAAAAAACACGTCCAACGCTTTCGGTAGGCGTAAGACATATCCATGTACCCATGTATCTGGTGGCAGTGTAGATACTCGACATAAATTCTGCTTTGCTTTGTCCTGTCCGCTCAGGCTCCTTTCTCTCGCGGGATCGTTTCGTTTTCGTTTGCATTGCGTGTGTGCAATATTCACCTCCTCTCGTGAACCCTGTTCCATCTACCCGTTCGGTACAGTTTCCAGACTGCAGCCTATCGACATTTCTCTGAGTACGTTTCTGCTAATCGCAATCACGCTTCCCACCATCTTTTCCCAATCGGACGTGTATTGTGTTTGTGTATCTATTGCAAAATCGCTCCCACACTATCCGCCTCATCCCGCCCCTTTAATCAACAGTCCGGGTCCGGCACACACAATCCGTTTCTCAAGTAACGCGTGCGACTCTAAGCGATTGTGTCCGGCAAACAGAAAGGGAAACTAACAAAAGTAAACAAAACATTCCAACACACGCACAGGGCCGTCGAGAGGCCACGTTAGCCAAGTCTGAAACTTGGGGCCCGGGCACCAAGGGGGCCCGGAAGGGGCCCCGTTTATTTCGTGTCAGAAACGAACCACTTGCATCTTTCAGTTCTAAAAATTACGCAAAATTAGCGAGTTTTGTCACTCCGTTGTCAAATTATTATTGAAGCGAATGGAACTAAGATAGTAGCGGGTGGTAGGATATTTACCTTGACGGCACCTGTTATATAGTAGCTGAAAGGGTTGAGTCGAGTCCCCCCCAAACCCTGAGTGGCATAAACACCTCACAACTGGACTAGTTACGGCAACATCGTGACAACCAACATCAACCAAACCCCCATTTCGACTGGGGGGTATTACATACCTTGTAGTCGGTGGGGGCCCGGTAGACCCTAGACTTGGGGCCCGGGCTGGCTCTCGACGGCCCTGCACACGCACAAAGAGAATGCACAAGAAAAATTTTGGAATTTTTGCAGAAGGGGGGGGGGGGGGGCATTTGATCTTCTGCAGACCTCTGAATGTACAATACATCATGTCACGATGAGCTGCCCGGAACTACAATATAACATTCTGCGACGAATATTTCTCTAATTCGGGGCTTGGGAGATTTTAACTCGCGCAGTACGAATCCGCCATTTTGTTTTATGATATGTTTACTGCATGTGTGGTGGGGGCCCACATTGTGGGCCAGTCAGACCTCAAATCGTCGCCATTGCAAATGCACAACCATTTGGATAGAATGAACTTCTTCCGCGATGGCTCTCGCTCTCTATCTTCGGGGGGCGGGAACTATGTAGTGTACACACTCTCAAATTGCGTCTGCACATGTCCAAATGTTAGTCGAACTGACTACTTGCTACTTTTTCTGGGACCCTATTGATTTAGATATGTAGTACAATGCGCGCTATTTTATTTGATTGGATTCCAGCCATTTTGAACATTTTGGAATTTTTGCGGAAGGGGGGCATTTGATCTTCTGCAAACCTCTGAATGTACAATACATCATAACATATAACATCCTGCGACGAATATTTCTTTATTTCGGGACTTGAGAGATTCTAACTCGCCTAATATACATAAATCTGCCATTTTGTTCTATTGTATATGTTTATTGCACGTGTGGTGGGGGCTCACATTGTGGACCAGCCAGACCTCAAATCGCCGCCATTGCAAATGCACAAACGCAGTCGCTGGATCACCCGATTTGGCTCGAATGAACTTCATCCGCTCTCGCTTATCTTCGGGGGGCGGGAACTATGTACACTCTCTCAAATTGCGTCTGCGCATGTCCAAATGTTAGTCGAACTGACTATTTGCTACCTTTTCTGGGACCCTAGTGATTCAGATAGTACAACACGGGCTATTTTATTAAATGATGAATGGGAATTGGCGGAAATTGAAGGTCATTGAAAGTCCGTCCGTTCACCCGTACACTATGTTATTTCTTGCCGTCCACAACGTCAACCTTTATCGCTATCAAATCAACATCCCAACATGTACACACAGGATCCCCGCAAGCGCACCGCCCGCGCGGATCTACAAGCAACAGCCATGCACAATGACCACTTCACTCAAACGACATGCACAACCAGAAAAGAAAAATTTTCAATGGGCTTTTTTCCTCTTCTGACCCCCGAGTGGAAAAACAGACATTTCGTGTGACGGACAGATTTTTAGGATGACCCACAGCTATAAGACATATCCATGTCAAAAAGTAAAGCCAATATTGAATAGAATATAAAGTTTGGTAACCAATCCATTGAAAGAGTGAATAAGATCAAATATTTGGGCCTTATTATTATCGATGAAGAAGAAGCTTACTTGGACTTATCATACAAATCAAATCGAAATTATGCCCATTAATTGCCTTGCTTAGACGAAGAAAGTACCTTAAAACTCAGCTTAAAAATATGATTTTTCTTCCCCATATTATCTCTAAAGTGAATTATGGAATATTAAACTGGCTACAAATATTTCAATTATCAGTGCAATGATCAATGAAGCTGTTAAAGCAACCCACAACTTACACCCAAGAACTCCTACTATAGAAATCTATGAATTAACCGCCAAACTTCCGTTAGAAAAAAATACCTGGCCATCTCAGTAACTTCATTGCAGAGTCGGCTGAAACAACAGAGCTCGAAAGGCTCCCCTAATTTAGGAAAAAAACGCAATAAATCCATGGTCGCAGTGCTTTTGGTTCTTATTGAACTACAGCCCACTGGTGTCCTGTATGTAAATACACCTCATGATTTATAAAATTCAAGATCTTAATCTTAAATCATTAGTCACATTTTATCTAGATAGAACATCAATAATTTACATAATGAAAATTGAACACACTGACTTTGAAATCGATACAAATTACAAGTACTTCGCCTACAGTTTGCCGTACATTCAACCCATAATTTACTAGTCCAAACGCGTAAAAGATGATCATTATTTAATAATCATGTAACGAATATGCCATATGAAATCATGGCCTAATATACAATTCAATTAATAAATACTTATTTACCTGAACATATGTTCGACATTCTTTGTTTTACATCGTCCGGTTGCTAAGGCAACGCTGCTCTATTTGGGAAGCCAAATGATTGGTCCTTCTATGATGTTCTACGACGTGTTGTTTTCAGTTTCACATTATTTTTCTGAATGAAATTATTGTGCATTTTACGATTTATAAATAAGGATCAAGGGAGGATGAATTCACAAATTTTGGACGATAGCTCGTCGGTGCTTTTCGAATATAAGCCATGCATGGACTACTTTGATGAAGTGATTGGTCATATTGAAGACATCGTTATGGAAAAGGAATTTCAGGTAATGCATTATTCTCATTATTATACTCGTACATATTACCGCCAATGGATTGAGACTGTTATGAGTAATACAAATATAATGTACATACTTCCGTTTTCAGAAACTACAGAAATCCTTTTTGGACAACTATTACGACGTATTCGAAGATTCTGATGAGAACAAACTAATATACATGGATATCTTTCAAGAATACACCGATGTTATAGAAGACTATCTTGAAAAGAAGTTAAATGAAAGAATTACCAATTTTGATATGGAACAATTTGCAACGGATCTGAGGTGAGTGGGAAGCGTAGTAGTGGTATGTAATTTACAGCTAATTGTTCATGAGGTTAATATACATATATAGATGCAAGACTTTTTGGGCATTCGATGTTTGTCCATTCGTTCTATGTGCCCCGTTCATTGGAGCCTTCGTACATCGATGAATTTGTAGGACTCTGGTCCGCCAAATATTAGATACATTATAGCTCACGATTCGGTCTCTTTCGCGCGTTACTCCTGTAGGAGTGGCTGGAGTCCCCCTTTTCAAGCGTTGTTGTAGCAATTTGAGAATTCGTTTGAGTGTGTGTGTTACATACTCGTTAGTCAGATTTCGTTTTCGATGCTCTCGACGTCATGGCCACCTCGATAGGGTCTTCCCAGAGGTGGTGTCAGTTGCCCGAGTGCGGCTGAACAGTTGAAAACATGTTCCACGTTGTGGGGGTACATGCTGGGCAGTTGTTACGAACTATATGGTGAATGCGGGACAACCAGATTGGAGTTGAGCAAGTATAGTCCTTGTTGCTCTTGGCAATTTTTTTTTATCCGAAGACCAACCATGGTCGTGCCGAGAGTACTGGATTTAGTTTAAGTCCCTCAATCGTGTACCTCCTTTCTATGTAGTGTAGCAATAGCAGTTTTATAGGTGATATCTTTGAAAAGTTCCCGCTTGAAGCGTTGGACCTCCCTTTCAAAGTCTCTTAGGTTGCGACGGATGGGATGGAGTTTTCTCCATTAGATTTGTGTCGGGATGATTACATCAGTAACATCTCACAAGGTACTGCTTCGCTAGGAGGTTATTATGGTATTTTAGATACAGCATTTGGGGGTCTTGATGTAGACGGTCTAGAGATGACGTCAGGAGGTAGCCTGCTACTGTGCGTAGAGCAGCGTTCTGACACGACTGGATGTTGTTCCACTGCATATCACTGAGATTGCGAGACCAGATGGGAGCTGCATAATTAGGCACAGATCTATCGATAGCTTTATAGGATAATACCAGTAGGGTCTCCTTATCTTTACTCCAGGCACTTCCAGCGAGAGCCTTGAGAACTTTGTTCCTGCTTCTCATCTTGTTACAGACCGTTGATGCATGCGCAGAAAATGTGGCCATACTACCAAGGATAAAGTCGAGGGGTTCGGTTCGGGTTCTCTGCGGAAGGGGTAAGTTGTTCACCTACTGCTGTGTTCAGCTGCATTCCAACCTCCCTGGTCCAAGAGGTGGAAAGTGTAGCTGAGGATATGTGCAGATTCTTGTTGAAGAAGGTTTTGAATTCTTCAAGATAGCGGTTAATCAAATCGCACATATATTCGATATCATTACCCGTAGCCAGAATCGCACAGTCGTGCACGTAGATTTGGAGTCCGCCAGGTGGTGTTGGAAATCCGGATAGATCGGGGTTAAACTGGGTGGGTAATAAAACCCCCCTTGCGGAATGCCCTGTTTAATCCTTCTGAGTTTAGACTTCTTATTCCTGAACTCCGTGAAGGACTGTCGGCCAGCAAGGTAGCTTGCGAACCATTTAGTAAGTTGAACACAAAGCGAAGTACAGCTGATGCCCGATAAGAGTGACGAATGGTTGACGGCATCAAAGGCTTTTGATAAGACAAAAGCCACCAGAATCGTCCTTTGGCATGAGGCCATTACAGATTTGGAATGTCGCGCTCAGTGGCCGTGGGCGTTCGGTCACCGCTCTACGATACTAATCTAGAGACTAGAGCTCGGAGTTCAAATCTCGGCGCGATCCAAAAAACTGCCTGTGGGTACCAATAGAACTCTCACAGTGCTCCGAGCTTGTCAGTATAAAGACGGCGCGGATAGGAGGTGCATGCTAGCAGCTGCAATTCCGAAAAGTAGATATGCTATCGAAACGTCAATAAGGCATAGAAATGCCAGAGATATTGGCGCGCCCATGCCCCTGAACGGGTCAAGGCAACTAACAACAACATCCAAATCCGTCGTTGTGCTGTGCATTCGTTTGAAGCCGCGTCGATACCTACACCTAGTCAAAACTCAATATGGCTGTCGTATGTAGCACTTCGATACTCAGAAGCTACAATTACCTGCAGTTGTCGAGGAATATGACATGATTGAAGCTTCTAAGTATCGAAGTCCTACATACGACAGTCATATTCAGTTTTGACTAGGTAGTAGCACTTTTTTTTGCATTCTCCGAAACTAATTTATGCCAACGAAACGTCAACTGAACCACCTGGAACAGTTGACGCGCTATGCCCCGCAAGGGGCGGTCATTGGGGATGTCCACATTCTTTTATTAACACTCATCTCTGACGGCCTGGAACTATCCCTTCTCTTCGCCGCGGACGTTGTCCTGGGTAGCAAAGATATGGTTGCCTTGCAAGCAGCACTGACCAGGTGGTGTAAGATACTGGAGGATCATGGACTGAGAGTCCGCAGTCCATGATCCTCCAGTATATGAAACACTGAGTATCTTTGTTACCCTTTCTCAGATCCAGAGAGACTCAAAGATATCTACATTACCAGCTGATGTTTTGTATAAAGTTCAACTACTTAGGTTCAACGGTCAACAAGGAAGCTACCTGCGATAACGGCATTAAACATCGCATCAGTGTCGGTTGAATGAAGTGACGAGAAAATTCTGGAGTTTTCTGCGACAAGAAGATTCCACGAAAGCTTAAGAGGAAATTGTACAAGCCGGTCGTACGTCCCGTACTCATGTATGCGTCTGACTGAATGTTGGACTATGTACAAGATATACGAGAATAAAATTACTAAGACCGAGACGAAGATGTTACGGATGACAGCAGGATCCACCATACATCCGGGGCAGCTTGTTTGTTGAGCAACCGAACATTGAAAAGCTCGAAGATCATCGTATGGAAGCACTATCAAATGAATGTTTCACTTGTTGGACCCAAAACCCGAGACAGACGAAAACACATGTCGATCGATCAGATTTAAAAGCAACAACTCGGCGATAATACGATCCGAGCTGAGATTATATCACTAGAATGGGCGAAGTGCCAACACCACTGGCAGACCATCGCGAAACCACAGAGTGGTGTGAAACCACAAGGAGGGAGAAGAGGTGTGTGAAGGTACTTGAACTGATTACAAGGTCTCTGTTGGTTACGCCGTTTGCCGTTATCATTGGTTTCTTCATGGAGACCCCCACCCGTCTCTTTCTCTTTGTTTCTAAGTGCTTCTCTTCGTTGCCCCATTAGAATTATCACATCGTTTGTGGGAGTGTTTAGAAGGGAGTCCAAGAGTATTTGTGGAATGTTACAGAAGCTTTTTTTCGATTGGTTAATCTTTCTCTTCAGTCGGAGCGTGGGCATTTATAACCCAGATGTTAAAGAATTCCGCTTTTATACATACATATTGATTGACTTGAAAGATTTTATCCACCACAAATTCCACTCCAAACTCAGTTTCTATGTTCGAGTTACTACTGACCAGCAGATCTGTGAGTGCACCGGGTTCGTTCAAAGGTCGTACATTTCAAATTCACAGAGAACAATTTTCTTGTGCGTTCACTGCCGTTGTTCGAATTGTATATGAGGCTGCACTTCAGCTTTCTGAACGGGTTGTCGTCTCGTCACCATTCAGAATGCCTGCGTTCACGTTTTTGAGCGTTTCGGTTATTCAGCAATTCAAATGCATGTAAACAGACAAATCAGTGATTTTTTCCGTTTACATGCATTTCAATTGCTGAATAACCGAAACGCTCAAAAATGTGAACGCAGGCACTGTCTTATCGTTTGTGGCAAAGCTTATTCATCAGCGGCTTACAACGCTTCTGTTAACAAAGGGCGCCAACGTTGAGGACTATACTAGAAACTGTTTGCCCCACAGAATATTACAAATGCAAAACCCCCATCCACGGTGTACCCCTACAAGTAACTTGCTAAAAATTAAAATGTACACCGGAAAACCCGTCACTATCGGTTGAGCATGTCACGTCTTCTCATATGTCGCCCGCAATCGGATAGTTTTGTAGTGTCCCATGCCAATAGAAGACAAACTGTCATACTCTTGGAGATCCATAACCATTCATGTTAAGACGACATTGCAAATTGCAAGCTGGCATAAAAAATAATAAAAATAAATTGTTTAGATAGTTATAGAAAGTAGAGTCAGCGACCAGTCTATCTCCCCTTCCTCTCTCACCAATCTTTACCCTTTCAGAAATGGTTCAATTCGGTCTACGAAAAACAATAAACAATATTCAAGTGTGTAGCACTCGTAGTAATAGTATGTAGTACATGAGGCCGGTTATGTGCATTTCTCATCTCCATCTCATGGTCGCAGTGCCCACCTTTGGGTACCTTAGCCTGTCCTTATTTATTATTATTATGTGCATTTTTTGTATACTCAATTGCCCTAACCCCTCAATTGGGCCACATTTAACAGTTGACGCGCTATGCCCAACAAGGGGTTAGGGCAATTGAGTAATAGTGCGCCAACTATTCCATGTGGCCCAGTTGACGTTTCGTTGACATAAACTGGTTTCGGAGAATGCAGTTGCCAGCATGCACCTCCTACACATCCATGGCCACGAACGTCATCGTGGGCGGGATTCGAACCCGAAACGCCGGTAGTCAAACATGAGACTGATGCCTCAACACACTGCGCTACCGGTCGCCCAAATATTTGTATGGATGATATCAAAATGTCCAACTTTAAATGTATGTACTATTATTAAATATTAGGCGACTATTACGAAACTTGGAGATATTATTGCCTATGGTGTTGATTATCGTTGGCCATCAATATCTTGAAATTTGGATGTGTTTGAAGGATGTAGAGGTGTGCTTACTTTAACTATAGAAAGATACTATTATTAACCTATCTTGAGAAGATAACCAAATTCCATTATTTTTGGTTTTCTATGCTAGTCGGAAGCCATCTTCCTGCAAGTTTTCATATTTCTAAGTGTAACGGTATCGAAATGCAAGGGAGGTGGGACAAATTATAATCTTCTATTTTCCCCATAATTAAAATTTGAAGAAAGTGCCAAAAATGCAATGTACACGGTGGTACCTTTCTCATGATAGCCCAGTCGTCTATATCAGACGAACACTTTTTTTTTACCTTGATTTCCCCTTTATGGGGACCTCCCCTTAAAGTTAGCCTATTACGACGCATCGATTTCTCCGGCGAATTATAATAATTCTACACATCCCCACATTTCATGTATATGTAGTTTCGGCCGTTCGTGAGATATTCTATGGACAGACATAGATTTGACTGATTTTATAAGGGTTTTGTTTTTACTACAAACCCCTAAAAAATGAGATGGTGTTAAAACATCTGAGAACTCAGTCCGATAGTTATTGAACACTGCTGTATAGTCTTAAAAGAAGTTGTAATTTCTTACATCATATTCATTGTTAACAGATTGCAAAAACTTTTCCTTTTTTCAGACTCAAACGTCCCTACTTAGACGGCGAAATTTTCGACTTGCTTTTGTCACTCTTCGATTTTCTCGTCTTCAAAGAAATGATTTTGGACTACAAGGCCGAGAAAGAGGGCAAATTTAACGATGTACAGCTTGGCATCATTGTAACAAAACTCGCACAGTTCGACGAGAGCTTTAAAAACTAGAATTGGACTAATTAGAAGAAGCGAACGGTTATTTGACGTGAATCGTGATATTTTCTGACAATTGATGTAATTTTAATTGCAATTATATCGTACTTAGATTATAGATGGGTCGTGGCCCATAAAAGAGCCACAAGCACTGCGACAATAAGTCTATTGTGCTGTCATATCGTACTTACTTTTCTTCTAAAACAAATAAACTTTCGATAACTCTTTATGTACAATAATTCGTTTCCTTTTCTTTACGATTTTTTTTTAATATAACAAGAATGAGCCTTTAATACTTGAATACACGTGTTCATCAATGCATAAGGATTTCCATTTGCACAAGTCGACTATTCGTATCGCCAGGCATGCGATAAGGAACGGCTGCCGCCATATTTGTCAATGCTTTGGCCTTCTCGCGTAAGTATTTCAGTTGCTGAAAATTCGAAATTCGATAAATTACCAAATCAGAAAAGGATAATGGTTGAACTTCAGTGCACTTACAGCTTCTTTGCCTTCGTCCGTAAATGTGATTCCATCTTTGCCCTTGATACTCTTGTACTGACTGAACAGGATATCCATTGTGGCGAGCAGAACGTCAGGATATACTTTGCAAATTTCGCCACCCAGCCTGCGTTCCGGGAAGACGAAGGATAATAAGGGAAAATTTTAAATTCTATACGACAAGAATATTCTAAAACACATTACCTTTTAAAGTTGTTTATGCAAGTCTCCAGATCGTACATATTCAACGGCACCAATTTTGTCTTGTCCAGACTTTCCAGCGCCAGCTGGTATTTCTTTTCGTGATAATAATCGAAAAATTCCAATAGTGTCCGTAGCAAAATAAATGTGGAATAGACTTGTGTATCGCAATTTAATTCTTCGCCTGTAATTCGGAGAGACATGAGTTTAAGCTGATTATTCTACAAGTGCTTTCGCTACTGCCTTCGATACGCACCCCTGTTACGCTCTATGAACTCGCTCGACATAATTTGAAGACGCTCGCGCAATGAGCCCTTCTTAGATGATTGATGAACGACTTGTGCTAAAAGTATGGACATGTACCGCAGCGATTGACCATGATCCTAGAAGAAATGCCAGAAAATGTTGCAAATACGCGCAAAATAATTGGCATGCTTCCTCAATGCAATTTTGCTGAAACTTACCCCTGCCAAATTGAACAGTATAATGGCATCTTCGAATATTCCTCGCTTAACTTGTTCACTGGCCACCATTGTTGCTGCTATTCTGGTGTCAATATCGACTCCTTCAAATTGATCAAAAAGACCTCTACAAGCAAACAAGGATCATTGGTTACAGAAAATGAAAAGACAACAAAATTACCTCGACCGAATACCATTCGGTTGCAGTTTGCCAAACAACAAATCATACTCCCGGCACTCGATGGCCAAATCAGTCACGCAAACGAGGAATAGATTACGTCCCTCCGGATCACGCAAATTCCTGCATATGCAAATGGTTTTTTGGACTTAAATAGACAGAACAATGAACCGATCACGTACCTCAAGAAGTAGAAATACTGGAGTGCTTCGGCCGGATCAGTGATTTCAAACTTCTTCACGTAGAGCATAACCAATCGGGCAATGTTGAGTCGTCGCATGGGAACTGGATCCTCGATATCGAAAGACACTGAAAAAACAGGCCGCAAAACAAATTTACTCTACCCTCAATCAAATACTATTCAAGAAACTCACACAACGGCTCCTGGACATTTCTCGGTCCGCCAATCAAAAACATCTCGTTCAGAGCTAACGCTATGTGCACGGCATGTGTTCGGTAGCGTTCGAATCGCGACAAAAACTCAATGGCCGCTTCAAATTGGCCGGTCAAGATCAACACTTGAAAGTACAAATGCGGCTGTTCCGACGCATTGAAATGCTTCTCCCCGTACTGCTCCAAAATCATCGTCTGCAAATCCGAATAAGTTAAAATTTCCGAACCATCCGTCCGATCCGTGCGTATCATGGACAATTGAATCCAGAGAAAATCATCCGAAGTCTTCGCCACTTCGGGATGTTGTTCGTTGATATCACAACACGCCATGATACAGTAAACGGCTTTCTTATACGGATCTGTGGCATTTTTAATTTGTCGCTTGTACTGCATTTTCAGTTGCACCTCCAATTTCGAATTCATCTTTTGTGCGGGTTTCTTCAATTTGTCTTGCAGCACTTGCGCGAAGTCTTCGTGGCCCGGTCCGGCCATCTCAACACAACGTAAGGCGGACTGGATGTCGCCACAGCGAAGACAATAGTAAACCATCGGCCAGAGTGGCTTGCCCTCAATGTTGCCGTCTTGCAGTCCGATGAATCCGCTCTGGCTGAATTTCAAGCCGACGAACGAAGACACCAGATTGAATGTACTCGGTACACCGCCCCGTTGGGCTTCACGCAAATGCTCGGATATTACCGTTGACATGTAAAGTTTGTATCTATTTTCCAGATATTTTTTGGCTTGATCAATGAATTCCGTCATTTGACAACGCGATTGAATCGGATCGCGATTTTTTGACATGGGCGGAATGTTGACCATGTATTTCATCATTTCCCAGATTGCCGAGACTTTCTGCATGTTAAATGGGTTTTTGAAAAGGATCGAAAGGAAATGATTAAATTGTATATCTTACCGGATCGTTGAAGGTCTCAGCAACTTTGGCAAAACGTTGGACAAGACTTGGCCGGAGGGCACCTTCAATGACCAGCTTGTTATATGAGTAAACTTCGGTGGCATATGCCATTTCCTGCAAAAAATTGTGATTGTGAATTTTGTGTATGAATTACGTCGAGAAAAAGTAACCATTCGGTTCAGACACGATTTTCCTCCCAACGTTGTCTCATTAAGAATTGTTTGCTCTGGAATCTTGCGGATATCGATCCAATTCTGGGACGGCCCTACCAAGGCGTTTAGCAGTTTTATCTTTTCGTGTCTCCAGTCCGAGAAAATGTGCTCCCATTTTTGCTTCTGTGCCGACTCGTATGACTGGAATGAAAAAAAAAATTGTACATGAAACGGCGCTGAATTGATAATAGAGCAGATGCAGCTGTAGTGCTTATACAAATTGTTTGTTGCATTTTTTCACCGGGTATAGGCATGTCGGGTGTCCAAGCAAAGAAGGCGTTGAGTACATTCAATTTCTGGTACCTTTTTCTAATTGGATGGAAACACGCCTTATTCATTCTTTTCGAATCACTGCGATCAATACTTCTTCTTTCGTTGTTCGGCTCTCCCGCTACTATAGATTTGAAGAGAAATGGAATGCCCCCAACGTCTCCTTTGATATGTCACCCTACATGCCTTCACCCGATGGAAAATTCGTCATTTTGGAATCCATATGCCCAACATGTTTAATATGGTTTACAGATGGGTCAAAAACGAGACAGGGGATTGAGGTTGATCCACCAGGATCTCAATCGCTATTGGTGTTTAGCCCAGCGTCTTCCAAAGAACATTCGGGCTCAGAATCTTCGTGGCGCCCACATCGCTATCTGCACAGATAATTGGGCGGCCATTAAGACGCTGTGATCTCATAAGCTCTCTTCAAGGTTGGTAAAACAGTGCTTCGAAATTCTGCAGTCAGTGTCGACACACTGACCCGACCACCAACCGAATAATTCTTAATGAGGTTCCGGATCATCAGAGCGTTGATGGTTACGAAGCTGCGGATGAACTCGCTAGAGAAGGCTGATTGCCGCTATTCGGAAGGACGGATCCCTACTGTGATCTAGGCTGAGGCTCACCCAGGACACCGGTTAGGGAATGGTCTGAAAATAAAAGACTACCAACACTGGGGCAACCCTCCAGATCTGCGGCAGGTTACTAGCATTCCGCTTTACCTGCTTGAGCGAAGGCAAATCGTCGTAATTTCGATGGACAGCAACATCCGTTGAGGCTCCCTATGTCGTCAACAAATAATTTCAACAATACCTGCGTTCACGTTCTTGAGCGTGAACGCAGCCAATGACTGCGTTCACAATGGCTGCGTTTCTGTTTTGGACCGTGTCGGCACCGTGTCGACACTGTTTCATAGATACTTTGCGGAAACGCTACGATTTCAGACACCGATACCAGAATCTTTGAGAAGGGGAAAAGTATCACGATTTTTTTCCGATCCGATTACCCCTTCAATGAATCATTGAAGGGGTAATCGGTAATCGACTTTTGACAGTTCGCTCTTGACAAGTTCTGTCACTCCAATCGTAAACAACTCTTTGTTGGCGTATAGTGATCGGAAAGTCTGTCCTCCTTCGTCACTTCGTTCGGAAATTGTTTTTAAAAGTGTGAATATCCCTTATTAATTGGCGTATGTTTGTGTGAAATATATTCATGGCGGCAAGGAAATCGTGTCGTTCACCGGAGAGATCACGAATCGGAGAAGGGGCAATGGATACGTAAAGGAATCACGACACCCAATGGCTGCGTTCCTGCAAACGAATCAGATTTTGTCATTTCTCGAATTCTCCTCCATATGCTTTCCTCTCCGGTAAAATTTGTACGAACAACTGTCATGAAAATGTTCCTCTCCAGATCTGAGAAGTATTCTGATTCGGAGGGAAACATTTTCATGACAGTTGCCCGTACAAATTTTACCGGAGGGGAAAGCATATGGAGGAGAATTCGAGAGATGTCAAAACCTGATTCGTTCGCAGGAACGCAGCCAATCTTGAGCACTGCCGCTATTCAGCAATTGAAATGCATCAAAACGGAAAAAATCACTGATTTTTCGGTTTACATGCATTTGAACTGCTGAATAATCGCAACGCTCAAGAACGTGAACGCAGGCATTGAAAGTGACGTGCTTCGGTCAAACATTAGACATTACTAAGATATCGCACTTCCTACAAATTAACGCAGTGCCTATTAGTTGCATATGTGTTGGTTCCCATAGTGAGTACACAGAGTGGTAATACCATAACTAACAAGCGTTCCCATGGCAGCTGGTTCTATGCACCGGAGCAAGCCGTTCATCATCAACGACCAAGGGCTGCCAAACCCCTTCAACAAGTTAAAATACTTATACAATAAGTGCTGGATCTTAAACGTTGCAAGCACTCAGCAGCACTTCAGATGCATGTAAATCTGTAAGAGAGGAAATTAATCAGAAAGATTCTCTGATTTATTTGTCCAGCTCATGTTTTAGATGCAATATGCACCTGAAATTGAATTGAGTTGAAAGCAACTTGCAACGTTTAAAGCTCGCCACACATGAACGCGCACAACCACGACCACTTCCATCGAACCATCAATTTCATAGAACCGTGAAAATGAGGAAACATTTTTTTTTACGTTCTATGAAATTGATGGTTCGTATAGTACTTATTTTGGGGATAAAAATGTGCTCCTATAAGGAGCCAAACAGTTTGCTTATGAACTTTATGCAACTCCTATGGCAAAAATGTAAACTTTTGTTATAAGATAAAATCAATTCTCATAAGTGCGCCACTTAACTCTTGTAAGACTGGCATTATTTTGCTTCTATTACTCTATGAGAGCGAAATTATAAGAGTATATCTCTCCGTCCTTCCACTTATAATACGAGGAGGACCAAAAAAAACGGATTTTTGTTACTATACTTTGTTAGTTTTTTTTTTTCAAAAATTCCTTCAGTAACCTTTAAAGGACTCTCCATTAGATGCAATTTGCCAAGTCTTTTTTCCCACGGTTTGAAGCACCTCTGCAACTCTTCAACTTTGATATCGTCCAGTGCCCTTTGCGAAGCTGTTTTAACCGCCTCCACACTATCAAAACGCTTGCCTTTTAGATCTTTCTTCATTCTCGGGAACAGGAAAAAGTCGCACGAGGCTAGGTCTGGCGAATACGGATGGTGGGGAACGACAGACCACCCCTGAGAAGCCAAATAGCGGTGCCCTCGTAAGGCTGCGTGTGCGGGGCGTTGTCGTGATGAAGGAACCAGTCACCTGACCACCAAAGTTCCGGGCGTTTCCCCCGGACATCCTCTCACAGGCGTCTTAAAATTTCCAAATAAAAGTGCTGGTTAACAGTCTGGCCAGGGGGGAACAAATTCCCGATGCACAGTTTCACGAACGCCAAAAAAACAAAGATCATCGTCTTCACATTCTACCTCGGTTGTCTTGCTTTTTTTGGTATGGGAGAGTTGGGAGTCTTCCATTGGCTTGACGCTTGCTTGGTTTCTGGGTCATACCCGTAACACCAACTCTCATCACCTGTAATGACTTTGGTCAAATGTTTGGATCACTTTCAATCTATTTTTTCAAGTCCTGGCTCAAATTCAATCGAATGTTTTTTTTATCCTGTTTGAGAAGGCGAGGAACAAATTTAGCGGCAACACGTTTTATTTGCAAATCCTCAATCAAAATCCGCTAGCACGAACTCCAACTGACGCCTGTCTCTTCTGTAATTTCATCGATCGTGAAACGACAATCCTTGATAATTTATTTTATTTTTTTCAACGTTTTCATCGTTTCGAGATGTTGAAGGGCTAGAACGACCAGTCCTCAACACTGATCTCACTACGTTTAAAGCGTCCAAACCACTCGAAAACTTGTGTGCGGCTCATACCATCCCCCTTAAGAGCCTGTTGGTTAAGTTTCCGTCCCCGATTTTTCAAGCAGGAAACAACATTTCAAACACACTCTTTGTTCTTTTTAATTTGCCGACTTCGCAGGCGGAACAAGACAACAGTAAGATAAACACAACACTACCATCAACCGTTAACCCACAAACTGACGCCGTCTACGCAGTTGTTTCGTGAAGGGCTCTACTAACTGCATTTAGCAGGAGAACTCTCTACGTCTACGAATGGCAGCGTGCTCAGTCCGGTTTCTTTTGGTCCCCCTCATATTCTGGTAGCGCTTTTTCAGAGCAAAATTGTTACTTGGGTATCTAGGTAAAATGGATATCATATGACTGGGGACGTATTTATGAATGGACTGTCTTTTGTTGATTGCCTTAACCCCTCCAGGAGCATGGGCATTAGCATTTCTATGCCTTGTTGACGTTTCGATATCTAGGCAAGATGGGTATCATATGGCTGGGGAAGTTGAGGAGAATGCACTAGACTACTCTTGATGGTATCCTCATCCTGAGTTCTTGGGCCAGAAAATAAGTATGTACATCTTTGCATTCACCTGGTAGATGTGGGTATCTCCAGAATCGGGGCGATGTTCAAAGCAAATTATAGACAACTTGAGAGCAAATGGATTAAAATAAATGTAAATGCAGGGGATGGGCCTAAGGTGCCGATGAACACCATCGCTTTTTCTGTGTCATTGCTGCTTCTTTTTGTTCTTGCAATGCTCTGATTTAATCAAAGGAACGCGACTAATATGACGCTCCACAATACATACTTACATTCTTATGAACCTCCTCGATAACCGATAGAATAGCATTCTCCTTCTCGTTCTTCAAGAAACTCTGAATATCCGTGTCGGTGATAGGATCCAAAGGCTCAAAAGTGCGCCTGGTGCTAAGCGTTTCCAACTTTTGTGAGATTTTCGGCAAGTCAATGCCCTTGGAGCCCAACAATATGTGTCTACGAGAAAGAAGGATATTCGTTACTTAGTTTGTTTGCAATCGCTCAACTTTGCCCGGAACCCATGCTTACGCTTGAATATCCTGCGCGCCAGTTTGTGTGACGCGTGAATGCAACTCCTGGGTAGCCTGAAGCACTTGCGGCAAAGTCCTCTCCACGTGCGGCAACTCTTCCGAATGTTGCGTTTCATTTGTCAGCTTTTGAGCTTGTTGCAGTAAACTATTGAAATCCATTCTGTTTGCACAAGGTGTAGTTGTTTTAATTGAGAAACTCTTTCACTTTGTTTGGTAAACGGTTAACCTCACTGGCCCGGCGTTCGCGAGCCAAAAAACTGTTTGACAGCGAAACATGAATTGTGCTGAATTGTGTTGAGATAAGTTTTAGTACTATTTTCAGGTGTTTTAGTACCATATTCAGTTATTTTGGTACATCAATCGGCGAGAAGGGGTATGTCAAGAACAGCTGTTCAATGTTTATGTCGAAAGTTTGTGGATGGATGTTTGTTGACCACATTCTACTGTTTAGAATATCCACTGGAAGTGTCATGATAGTGTTATCAAAGGAGAAGTAGAAAAGGGCACCTGGTGAGGTTTGTTCATAAGCGGTGAAATCAGGATACCCAGGTCTACGTGAACACAAAAAAAAAGAAGTAGAAAAATATATTTTTGTTTAGAAAAGTAAGTTTGAATATTCTCTAAAATTGATCCAATAAAATCAATCACCTCTCCTTGTAGACTGTCCCATAATGGATCTGAAACGGCCGCCCTGTCGTACACTAATCGTCCTCGGATCCGGCGGTCATACCGCTGAGATTTTGGAAGTAGTCAAAAGTTTAGATAAAGCCAAATACACGCCTCGCTTCTATGTTCTAGCCAAATCGGACGTTACAAGTCGCCAAAGAATCACCGAAATCGAAAATCCCAACAGCGCGGACCACACGTTCGTGGAAATTTTTCGTAGTCGAGAGGTGAAGCAGAGCTACATCACATCCGTATTCACAACATTCCTGGCGATTCTCACATGCATTCCGCTAGTCTTTCGACTGAAACCCGAACTGATTCTTTGCAATGGCCCGGGAACATGTGTTCCAATATGTCTAGTGACGTATTTCCTCGGTATTTTGAGGATTGTACCACGCTGTAAGATTGTTTTCGTTGAGAGTTTTTGTCGTGTGCAAAGCATATCGTTGACTGGGAAAATCTTGAAATATTTTGTTGATTTGTTTGTTGTACAGTGGCCTAGTTTGGCCGATAAGTCCGGGCGAATGAAGTATTTGGGAAAGCTGACGTAGGATGCGATTGGCGATAGCATGTATGAGCCCAATAAATATAAAATTTTGTAAAATAAAAATACGTTAGTTTGCCATTTATTGTTATATCTTTAATGCTCGTTCTGTTGTGAGTCTTTAGATTAAACTCAGGCACGTACGAGTATGACGCGTTCGGTAGCCGCGAGGTCTCGGTCGCCACTCTACGATGCTGCATCTAGAGAAGCAGGGGTTCAATCGCCAGCGCGTTAATAAAAACTACCTGCGGGTACTATTAGAACGCCCACAGCGTTCGACATTTTTTGGTAAAGTGCGGGTCCGATAGGAGGTGGGGGGTAGGGCGATCAATCCCCCCTCGGGTCATGAATTTTAAAATTAAATAAAATTCAGATATACAAATAATAAAATGAACTCCCAACTGCTGTGAATATTCGTATGGACACAATTTTTTTCTTCGAGCTGATCCGAATACAGCCGGTAGTGCTGATTTTCGGCCAGTCCCAGAACCAAAGAGGGTGGTAGGTTAGGTTAGGTTAAGGGGCTGCCGTGCTACACACAGCACACTTAGGCCCGTTGTGACACCACCCGGAAAAGAAAAACCGTCTCCTTAAGAGGGCTGCGTATCAAACCAGCCCGTGCTACTGATATAGCGATTTAACCGGAACACGCATATATTCTTAAGGTCATCCAAATCATGGAAGATCCGCGAGCCCAGAAAGTAGCCCCTCCTACCAGCCAAGGCCGGACAATGACAGAGAAAGTGGAGGATGGTCTCCTCCTCATCTCCAAAACTCCTGCAGAAATCGACCTTGTCGTATTGCATGTTGCCCCGTTGAGCCATCTTGTTTTTGCCCTGTTGACAGCAGTGGCCTTAATCGCCGATTTACACATAGCAAAAGGCATTGCTATATCCTCCAATCTTACGTCAAAGCCCCCAGTTCTGCCCTCCCGAGCCAGATCATCTGCCACGCAGTTTCCCACGAAACCACTATGGCTCGGTATCCAACACAGGGTGATGTTAAAGAAGCCACCCACCTCTTCCAGAGCTGCGCGGCAGTTCTTTCTTAGATAAATGAATGGTTTTAGAAGTTATCGAGACGGACTCGAGTGAGCGAATAGCCGCCTGACTATCCGTATAAATAACGATGTCCCTTGCAGTGATGACAGAACTGCTTAGACGGGACAAGGCCAACGAGATCGCCGAAATTTCCGCCTGTAGAATACTGCAGAAATAAGGAAGACGAGCTGACAGGGTGATTCCCAGGTCTTCGGAAAATATACCAACCCCGACCCTTTCGTCGGTCTTGGAGCCATCCGTATAGATCGCCACAAGATCCGAGGTCGAAGGCATATCTTCCATCCACTGGCTCCTCGTCGGAATCACACTAGTGAAGTTTCTGCCGAAATGGTAACCAGGGGGTGTATAGTCCGTCTCTGTAGGGAGATTCAGGTCGCTCAGTATAGTGGAGTGCCCCTTATTTAGCGCCCGCCACTGTCCCGCCTCGCGAAGGCGCAGAGCCGTGTTAGCCGCCAGTTGTTCTCCCTGAATATCCAGCGAGGGTGGTAACATTTAAGAAAACAAAATTTGTCACAAGTACTTTCTTGAAACCGGTGAGGAAAATAAGGTGTCTCACGAATCCAAAATGATACCACATACAGTAAAACTCCGATCAACCTAACCAACAGGGCGCCGTCATTTTGGATTAGGCCGGGGACGAAAACCACGGTGATTCGCAAACCCACAATAATGCAGGATACAATGAAACCCCGTTTAACCGAACCATGGAGGGCGTTGTAAATTCGGATAAAAAAATTTGGATTTTGCAAGACGGGGGTGAAAGTAAGATGGTTACCGACTGCCTTATGTATTCTAAGCCGCATTGGATCAAGTTGGAACGGAGGACATGCGAATTTGAATAAAGGCCGATATGATATCAAATAAACCCGGGTGATCGAGGTTAGTGTCAAACCAATGGTTTTCGGGGTAGCTGAGATGAATAGCGTCACCATTCATCTAATGGAAAAATTTCTGTTCTTACATGGCCAACATGAATTCACGAACATTCGTGAGCATCCTACAAGAGATGGGAAATACTCAAATGCTCATGAATTCATTTTGGCCATGTAAGAGCAGAAAATGTATCGTTTTGTTGTTAGTGATTCTCAATGTAATTTTTCAATATTCGGTGTTTGGCTCAGCGTTCATGTGTAAACGAAGCATTAGATCTAAATATTTAGTACTTAAGAATTAAGGGCGACTAAGCGGAACAGCTGGAGAGACTTCTGCAGCCAAATTGAAAGCACGGCAGAAGCATCGAGGCTAAGAAAAGTCATATCCAAAAATCCAGTACCACCCACCACCCTCAGCAAAGAGAATGGGGTGGACAGCGCGGAAACATTAGGTGAGGGGAAGCATTAGATGTGAGGACCAACACACCCTTGTAACACGGCCGGAAATAGGAAATGGCGGCGCGAAACGAAACACCATCTCGGGTCTATTCACGTGCAGACGTTCGTTCGACGCATATACATAAATCAGCAGGTCCCGACGAAATTATACCGGCAATGCTGCGAAAGCCCATGAACGCCATAGCATCATGAGTTGTTGCCATACTAAAGGGATGTCTCCAACTAGGCTATGTACCTCTGGCATGGATTGATCTTCATCCCCAAATCAGGCAAGAGCAGCCATATCAATCCTAAGAATTTCAGACCAATCAATCTAACTTTCTTTTTGCTAAAAACGAAGCAGAGGTGTATAGATGGGTATATCAGCGAGACTATATTGATCCTGCATGCCTCACCAGAACTCAACATGCTTACATGAAAGGGATATCTGTAGAAACTCTTCTGCATGAAGTGGTCTCCACAACTGAAACATCCCTCCAGTACAAAGAGTTCACACTTGGCACATTTCTGCATATAGCATGAGCTTTTAACAACGTCACAATAGAGGTTATAATGGAAGCCCTCGGACATGCCGACGTAATCGAAACTCCGGTGAACCCGAACGTCCGAATGAGGTGGTGCAAAAGGCACCAGGAGCACGGTGAAAGTCCGCATGGAAGAATACTGTCGGCCATCTTATGGGTACTCGTACTGAACGTTTTACTAAAATCCCTCGAATCGTTAGGGATACGTACGGGTAAGGTAGCCTATGTAGACGATGCCGTGATACTCTCTTCCGTCGGGAATAATTAAGTGGATCGCGAATTACCTTGCCGGAAGATAGTCGTGCAAGGAGTTTAGAAATGGGAAATCTAAGCTAAGGAAAATTAAACAGGGTGTCTCCCAAGGAGAAGTTTTATCTCCCACTCTGTTTAATCTATATATGTCAGGACTTTCGACGCCACCTGACGGACTTGAAATCGTCAGTTACGCTGATGACTGTTCGATTTTGGCAACCGGCAATGACATCACCCAAATGTGCGGGCAGATAAATGAATATCTTGAAAAGCTCAACAACTTCTTCATCAGCAAAAATCTTACTCTGTCAGTGCTGAAGTCTTCTGCTACTCTTTTTACCACCTGGATCAAGGAAGTGAGGCTACAACTGAATATTGCGGTAGATGGTCAAACTATTCCCACAATTAACCACCCCGAAATTCTCGGTGTCACCCTTGACAGCATGGGCACTTCCTCAGCTCATGCGTCAACCATTTGTGACAGGATGAGAAGCAGGAACCAAGTCCTCAAAGCTTTAGCTGGCAGTTCCTGGTGGAATGATAAGGAGACCATGCTCGCAACATACAAATCCATCGGGAAATCTGTGGCCAATTATGCGGCTCCCATATGGTCAGACAAATTATGCGACACTAAATAGAGAAACATACAGACCTGTCAGAACACTGCTCTTAGAACTGTTACAGGCTGTCTCTTAATGTCGACACAGGACTATCTGCATCAAGAGACCAAAATGATGCCCTTAAAAAGCCACAACACTCTTCTTACCAAGCAGATCTAGTTGGCTGCTATTGGAATAACTAGAGATGGGTATCGACCAACAAGTAATCGATTAATGAAATCGATTATAATTTTTTACGAATTAATCGATACACCGATTATTTGTGACTTGAAAAATCGATTAATCGATTAATAGACAATTTCAAAAAAAGTTGGGAAAAAATTAAAAACTGGGTACAATGAAAACAACGAACTCCAAGTAAAAAGTAGTCCTTATTTATTCACATGAAAACAGAAGAAAAATCATCAAACAGAGAAATATGTAATAATTACACCTACTGGAAGCAGTTGCCTGAAACGTTCCCAGTAGCTGCAGAAATAATAGTAATTATTGAGTTGTGAGAAGTATTGAGCTTATTTATTAATCCCAATACTTATCATGAACGTCCTTAAGGAAGATAAGTGTATTGGCCATGTCGGTGGCCAGCCGGCTTCTCTGTTCCCTCAGAATTTGACCAGCTTCAGAGAAAGGCCTTTCTGAAGGAACTGAGGTCGCTACCGCTGGCACATATGTTAAGGCGACCTTAGAAACTGCTGGGAACGTCTCAGCGATCTGTTTCCATAATAAGACCGGATTTTGTTGAATCCTCTTCTGTGGCGTCCTCAGATACAAACTGAATTCCTCATTGATGCCGCCTAAAGCGTTCTGGGGTGCCGCACGACTTTTGGACCATATCTTCTGAATACTTTTGTTGTGCTTCTTAAACAACAGGATAGCGAGCATGTGCTATGGGCATGCATTAAAGGATCATTAGGAATACAAAACAACACGACTCAGCATCAGGATATGGGCTGAGTCGGGTCTTTTATAACCTATGACTTTACTTATATGACTGATAATGATAACGAGATTTTTCAGGGTGTTCTTCTTCTATTTTTCTCTGAAACGACCACAACCATTAATAAAAAAAAAAGAAATTGTGGTAGATAGGTAAAAGTAGAATGAGAAAAGTAGTAGGTAAATACTATACACGACTGTTGTAAGTGATTTTTCGCAATGAAAGAAAAATATATCGCTCTTGAAATCTGAAGTCTCAGCGAAGAAAAAAGTTCAATAATCGTTTTAAAATAATCGATTAAATCGACCCTAATGTAATCGATTAGATAAAAATCGATTATTCGACAAAATAATCGATTATTTCGATTAATCGATACCCATCCCTAGGAATAACCATCCCAACTCAAACCTGATGGACAAGACCCCACCGCCGCGTCACGTTAGACGCAACATGAGGGACCGCGAAACGGAAGTCCAAAGGTTTAAAAGAGTACGCTTCGATAACACCAGCTGCACAGTGCAGAAGTGCTTTCTGCGATCGCGGAGCTGAAACCGAACAAGGTATTGAATGCGCAACCACCTGCCATATCTCTAGACGAAGCCCGGCTCCCAAGAGCAACCAGAACCACATTAGCTCAACTCCACTCTGGTTCGTACTCGCGTTTGAATTCATACCTATCCCGCATCGACAGTGAAGTCCAAAAGTCCTGCCCAGCATGTGGCCTCGCTCCACACGACGTTGAGCACATCTTTAATTGTCCAGCAGCCCCTACGCGTTTAACTCCTATTGCGTTATGGGAGAACCCCATCGAGGCAGCTGCTTTTGTTCACCTGGACACAGAGGATACTGACATGGATAGTCAGAATTTTTGACACACATCTTTATCTGAGCTCGAAGCGCCGCTACAACAACAACATGTCGTGATACTCGTATCAAGCAAACACATGGGCACATTATCAATTATGGCTCTCAGTAAGCTACTGAAGTGAGCAAGCAGAAGAGGTTTGAGAACAAATCCTCAAAAAAACTGAACTGGTTCTCTTTCCAAAGATGGGTGATACCGAGTTATCTTTGTAATTTTTTCACATTAGACAAAGTAATCCAAAGCTTACCTATTTCTTCCTAGCTAATCTAATCTAAGGAATATTTCGGCTCCATCAGCCGTCCTAGGTCACAGCCATATTTATTGTCGGCACTCACAACCAAATCAAAATAGTCAAACAATCCATTCAATGATAATGTCTATTTTGTATGTCTTTATATCACTGGAAATCGTTATTTCGTCATATTTCATAAGTTTTTTGATTACATCAGCGATGTGGGTAATATTAATTTAGTATTATATTGTATTGTAAATTTTTGTATATTTTTATTAAAGCATTTCCATTTGGAACATCATTGGAAAAAGACATTGCGTTAACAATGCGTTTGATTTAGTGTATAATACGTAGAGTGCATGCAGTTGATTTCAATACGTATGTACGTTATTTGGAATCATGCAAAAAGCCATCAGAGTATACTAAATGTTTTACATCATAGGATTAATCTTAAAAAAATACACAACTCGCACTGTTATCAGTTGCGAGTGTATGCCACATTTATATGTGTACATATAATAATATCAACGACGGGAAACAACTTACTCAAAAAAAGAAAAAATATATAAATCATAGTATGTGCATGAGAGTACATACATTGCATATCGCGTTTAAGAGTAAATATTCAATATTTTCACTATTGATTACCTAGCAGTTAATTATTATTATAATTCCTAATTATTATAACATTTAAACAATAGTTCTATACGTCACTTAGCCCATATATTGATACGATGCGCAAACAGGCTCTGATACTCTGGAATGTGGTGTTTGCATTGTCAATTTTTGTAAATGACATGCCCGACACATTAGTCGTCCGTCCAAGGGATAGCATCTCTTATCTGGCTCATCAGTCAATTGCATGCCGCACTCTTCGCATATGTAGCAATCCACATGGAAATCCTTGTCCATTGATACGACACGAACAGTTTCTTCGGTACCTTCGACGGGCGTAATACCTGCGGGGGATAAATTAACATGAAGAAAGTTTTATAGTAGCAGTAAGCACATTGGCTCGAATGTACTAGCTACAAAATGGTCATCAGTTGACGCAGACTCGCTTAAACTCTCCTCCAGTGTCTATCGATATTCATGCATAAGAACTTCTTACCTTTTCCACAGCTCGCACACTTGGGTGCAAACATGCTATGATAGTCGTTGACACAGTAGATCTTGTGATCAACATCCACAGTGAATGGAACACCATCCAAACATTCGTTGCATATACAGCACCGAAAACAGCCCGGATGATACGATTTGCCCATTGCTTGTAGTATCTACAAAAGAACATGATCATATAAATCCGAACGACTAATTAAAAGGACATGCAGATGCTCTTACCATTTCCATGATTAAATGACCGCATATTGCACATTTTTCCGCCGTTTGTTGGAAGCCCGAATACTGTTGATTACAGAAAGGATAAATAAAACTTCACCGCATTAGGATTTTTTTATAAGAATTTACCATGTAATCCTCTTCGCAATAAACACGCCCGTGTACATTATAAAATGCTTTGCCTCTAAGTGCCCGACCGCATGAGCAGCAAATAAAACAGTTGGTGTGATACAAGTTACCCATCGCCTGACACGCCTGCCCGGCCCCAGTCACCTTATCACCGCACGTATGACAAATGCCTGAAAACAAGGAAATATTTTCAATTTTAAATTTAACGCCCATTAGCCATTGGGAAATCGTTACTGCATACCAAAATATTCTCCTTGCTCCTCGCTCCGTTCAATCTCTTCCTCCAGTTGTCGTGTAAGTTCCTCAATTTTACGCTCGGCTTCTGTTGGACCGGCTGGCCGCGGTGGTGTGACATTGTAGGGCAGTAAATTTTTCGCCAAACCTGAAATTGCAGCATTCAAAACAATTTAACGTGTTTCAACTGACGAAAAAAAGAAAATATTCTCCATACGTTTTCCCGAACCACTTCCGGCGCTGGTTTGCGAAGGCGTGGGCGATATTGCTACAGGTGGTATAGAACTTGATGATATCGTTGATTTCAACTGTTGTTGATCACCCGATATAGACGGTGGTTTGATTTCAGCATAAATGGAACGTTGTGCGTTGTTGGATTGTGATGGTGTTGAGCTGCGCGGACGCGATGCCTCGGCGGATGCTTCTTTGTTTCGTTTTAACGTACTACCCGTCATACATACGTAATCGGAACTGTTGATATCGTCTATGTAGTTCGGATTAAGCGAAATATTCATTCGTGGCGTCATATTTTGCATCGCATAAGTGGACTTATCCTGCAACGGGGTCTTCAATTAGTAAGAATCAGGTTAAACATGAAGGGTTAACATACATTCGAATTTCGACTTATATTCGACTGATAGTCATACGACGAGGTATTGATGTGATGATTATTTGGCAACGATAGATTTCGAAATCGTTGAGCTGGCATACTGCTCAAAGGACTACCGCGAAGTGATTGATTGGATGCGCTTCGTTGATGTTGTGGCGATGGCAGCACGTAGGCATTTTCGGTTAAGTCGCTGTCTTTATTGTGCGATGATAGTTGTGGTGGCAATTCGACAGGTTGATAAATTGATTCGGTGGCTGGTGATGCTTGGGGTTGGGCACGTTGACCTGAAATGTATAGCGAGAGAGCAACGTTAGTTAAAATAAGTTTAATCGGCATCAGTGCAATACCAAAATAGAAGATCTTGTTCACTTGACGGCAACTCAATATCAAGGCCCGAGTCGTATTTTCGCGAACCTCATTCCGACCAGGCAGGAAGACGTTTTTCGGTATGAGGGCGGTAGTGAGGCGGAAAGTCGAATAAATGCAAACGCAAATTGCGGCAATACAATTTTTATTTAATTGTAAAAGCTCAACTGAGACCACACTTTGTTCACGCCATTTTGCGCGTCGCTAACTAAAAAGTTAAGATGTTGTTGTAGCGACGCGTTGATATCCGATGAATATGTGCTCCACTAAGTTTGGTTGTCCGTGTTTTCCTCAGTGTCCAGGTGTAGAAATGCAGCTGCCTTAATGAGCCAATCTAGACGAGGCAGTAATTTACTCCCTCAGATCGCAAGCGAACGAATGTCCACGAAAAGCTGTTTGTGTCTCTCTCTGGCAAATGTGCATGGGATTTCACAGAGAAGGATGCAAACACCTAATTATGACGACGGATCCAACAGCCCGAGCGCTCGTCGGGTGAGGAGAACCATACGAAATTGTGCGATGATCACTACGAGCTCATGGTTGTGGGCGTGGCTTGCGGCAAGTGCATGAATGAAAAGTGTGTGATGAAAAAATTGAAACTAAATGTTTATTGGTGCAAACTATCCAAATGTAATTACTGATTACGTTTTGCATCACAATTATACTGGAATTGAAACGATTTATTTGTACGTCTACCTCCCCTACAAGTGAAACTTCAAATAAGCGATAACTTTCGATCGAATGAAGCTAGCGACTTGACAAATTCGACAAATATTTGTAGAATGGGTTAGTTAATTGATTTTGAGAATGGCCAAGATCCTCCTGAATGTGTGCCAACCTCCCCTATAAACTCGCCATATAGGAAATTCACTTTTGAAGCATATGGTCGTTGCCAATTGGTACTTTTGGTATCACCACTAGGTCTGTACAAGTCTAGGGTATATACGCTTCGGACTCCGAAGCGAAACTTCGGCCTGGTTTTCTTTCCGGACATCCGACGCAGTCATAAACATTCAGTTTCAATTTTTTCATCACGCACTTTTCAACAGTCCGTGCGCTCGTCGGGTGAGGAGAACCTTACGAAATTATGCGATGATCACTACGGGGTCATGGTTGTGGGCGTGGCTTGCGGCAAGTGCAAGAATGAAAAGTGTGTGATGAAAATATTGGTCGCGGTCCTGAAACCCTGACCGGTTAAGGAAATAACAGTGAGCAACAGAGATAGGAAAGCATTGTGTATCCGTAAGTGAAAGAGAGACGCATTTAACTGATACATTCACACATTTGACGCACACGAGAGAGCAGAATGACAACCAACCAATTTTCGTTAGGCCTGTTTCTTAGTAATTGCACTAGAGCAAAAGAGACAGAGAGACCGGTAGATGTATTTGTTTAGAAATCATAGGCTGGGGAAACGAACCAACAATTTTTTCCGGTATATTTCCCATCTAAAGATCCTCTTAGATAAGCGACACTCTCTCTTCAACTTACAGATATATAATACTTCACATCTCTGTTACTCACTGTCAAATTGTCTGATCCTGTAAGTTTCCCTGAACGCAGCCATTAAAACTGAATCTTGGCTGCATCTTAGGATGTTACTAATCAAATGTAATTACTGATTACATTTTACATCACAATAATACTGGAATTGAAAGCAACGGCATTCATACTCGCAAACGTTTACTATCTAAAACGATTTATTTGTCAAATTTTACTAACTTTTACAAAACCGTCCTAACACCTTCCACAATTCACACTTCATATCTCATATGCCATAAATCAAATTAAATCATATACCACACAGCATGTTTTCAACAGGTTGAAAGGTACAAACTGAGCATTACTGTAGTCCAGGAAACAAATTGGCTTGGCAGCGAGATCAATGAGTAGAAGTCGCACACAATTTTTACAAGTGGCAAACCATCGGGCCGCAAGGAGTTTGGAGTAGCATTTATAGGAAACAGTCACCTCAAGCCGCACATTACTGACTTCAAACCCATAAATGAACGGCTATGTGCGATTCGCATTAAGACTCGATTCTTCAATCTCTGGCTCATCAATGTGCATGCCCCCACTGAAGTTAAAGAAGACGCAGTAAAAGACGAGTTCTACGCCCGCCTTGAGACCCTCTTCGACTCACTTCCAGCTAAACGACGTCAAATTGCTGCTGGGAGACTTCGCGAAAGTCGAAAATGAAAGTTGGTACCGGGAGACCACTGGAGGCCACAGTCTCCATGAAAAATGTAACGACAACGGCCAGCGACTTATCGACTTCGCCTGCAGTAGGAATCTAGTCGTAAGCTCTACATGTTTCCAGCATCGAAGCATTCACAAGCAGACCTGGAAATCTCCAGACGCACATACCGTCAACCAAATTGATCACGTCCTCATTTGCAGGAGATGGGCGTCTAGTGTAGAGGTGGGAAAAATAGTTCATTCTGGTGAACTAGTTCACTAGTTCTACTTCACCAAAAGGAATAGTTCTTTATTATAGTTCATCGCATGCCCAAATAGTGGCCTCTGTTCCACTCAATACAATTCTAAAAAAAATTATTATAGTTCGTTTAGTTCACCCTCGTAGTCGATTGTGGAAAAGGATGATATTCCTTCACTATTACTTTCACAAGCTGCCTATCATACTCGGGAGACTTCTTAGAAGCAACTGGCCTCACAACGCGCACATAACTATCAATACCTGTTTGTTTCGTTTGCACTTGCACTATCGCACTGTCTTTCGTAAATGAAGCACTCGTACTCGTACTGCCGTTGGCAGAAGCTTCGATGCTAGTCGTTTCTTGGAAACTAGTATTTTAAGTTGGAGGCTCCACCAGAGTTTCTCGAAAATTTCTCTCCAAGAGAACTGTTGGATGCTTGGACTTCAAATGCCTCCTTAGATTCCCCAAGGACCCAGAAGCATAGCTTAGCACATTTCGGCAATATCTGCATCTACAGAGCTTCCCATTACTCTCTATCATTTAATCAAAATGATTTCAAATGGGACTACTTTTTCTTAAAGCCATCACGCACAGATTAGTAGCACTTAAAAGTTAAAAAAAATTATGCTTTTTAGTAAAATTAAATTAAAAAAAAAAAATAATTTTTGCTACCTGTTGGAAAGTAATGAAAAAAATGCGTCGTTCGTAAACTTTGTTTGATTAGCACCTACATAGATATGTCGAATCAAAACGTTTCAGTTTCAAAAGTAGTATCATTCGCGAATAAACATAAACACCAACGTCTCTTCTCGCGACATCGAATAGAATCGTAGCTCGCTCTTGTTCTATACACAGTACACAGTGCCGTTGCCGTCGAATGCCGGTTGCACATGTACAATATGTACATTACATTCGGTATCGACATCATCATACAACGAACACGACTGTATCTGTTATTGCGAACTCGCAATTCGTTCGTAGGCAGCAAAAACACCACACATTCGAACTACGTGCACTCTTGCTCCGGTGAGAGTGAGCACTGAAACTGCTCTTGCTGATCTGATATGATTGCCAAACGAATCGTTCGAAGTTTCGCCTGCATGTGAATGTGACTGAATTGGATTGTGAGCCGCAGCGGAAACTTTGCAATCGGTCATCTGACTACCAGTTCGAATCGAACTAAATGTGAATATATTAGTGAACAGTTCGTTCGGATCATTGAAGTGAATAGTTCGAATGTACTAGTTAGTTCGTGAACTACACATCTCTAGTCTAGTGTGTTGGATATCCGCTCCTATCGAGGAGCAATCTGAGAATCAGATCATCACTTGGTGAAGACGACCTACAGATGTAGAATTTCCTCAGTGCACCAATCGAGAATCAGCCCTCCCAAAATCTTGTGGAAAGACTATCGCCTATGCTATGCTAAACTAGTAAATACAATTAAGAACGGTCATCAACCCAGAACTAGCCTTTGTAAGGACAAGGATGGAAACATCATCAGCGACACCGATGGCATTAACAAACGATGGGCCTCTTATTTTGAAGTGCTTCTGAACCTACCATCTAACATCCCCACACAAGAAGCTCTCGATCATATTGCTGATTCAGGCCCACCCACACAACCCCCGACAGTAGAGGAAGTTGATCTCGCGTTGCGGTCACTAGAACGAAATAAAGCGCCGGGCGCTGCCGAGATTCCAGATGAACTGCTAAAATTCGGTGGAACGGGTCCAGCTAATGCCATACATCAATTACTCTTGCGAGTATGGGAGGACGAGGAGATCCCAGACGATTGGCGCAGAAGCATCATCTGTCCAATTCACAAAAAGGGAGATAAACAGCGGTGTGAGAATTACAGGGGCATATCACTAGTTTGTACGTCCTATAAAATTTTGACGAAAATTCTGGAATATAGAATAAAACCGTACGTAGAACGAATCATTGGCGAATATCAAAGCGGTTTCAGACCTGGTCGCTCCACAACCGATCAGCTCTTTACGGTTAAACTGATACTCCGAAAGTGCTGGGAATACAACGTAAACGTATACCAAATCTTTGTCGGCTTCAAGCAGGCATACGACAGTATAAATCGTGGAGTACTGTACAACATCATGCTGCAATTGGGTATACCGGCCAAATTAGTGCGACTGACAAAGATGACGATGACCAACTCCGTCTCACAAGTCAGGATCCATAATAGACTTACTGATCTATTTGAAACACGGACTGGTCTGAAACAGTGCGATGGACTGGCACCGACGCTCTTTAACCTAGCACTGGAATACGCTATTCGGGCTATGAATATGGACAACAGCAAGACGCTATTCATCAAGTCGATACAATTAGCAACGTACGCCGACGACATCAACATCATGTCCCGAAAATTGGCCGACGCAGAAGAACTTCTGCATACGCTCGATACCGCTGCAAAAGAAATTGGACTACGTATCAACGAGGGTAAAACTAAAATAATGATACAATCGACGACAAGGACACCTGCACAACAGAGCATCAATGTGGGGGACCTCGACATCGAGCTCGTGAACAACTTCATATACCTGGATTGCAACTTGTCAAGGGACGCCAACGAAACTGACGAAATCAAGCGACGGATACAGTTAGCTAATAAGACTTTTTTCTCGGTTCTCCCCATAATGAAATCGAAGCATGTGCACAGAAACACGAAGCTCCGCGTGTACAAAACCATTATACGACCAGTGCTATGCTATGGCTGCGAAGCATGGATAGGGACGTTCCGATAGCATATAAGTATCGATACCCGCTCAAATGAGTAGTATTTAAATCATTTATTCGATACTACTCATAAGTAGCTTGAAAGTATCGATACTTATAAAGTACTCATATCGATAGTTTTTCTTATGAATTTGAGATCGCGGGTGATTTGGTAACTTAGGAGCACTGTTATTAATAATTATTATCAAAAGATTATTTTAGATTATTAGAAAACGTTTATTCATTTTTAGGTTTAACAACAAAATTGAAATTTCTAAATAAACATAAAATAATAATAAAAATAAAAGGAAAAAGGGCTATAAGTATTCCATATGCTTATATATGCACATACATCTACCTATCTACAAAGAGTTTTACTTAATCCAGATTATGTTTCCAAGGCTATTTCCAAGTGGATAGTATATCATAGAATTTATATATAGAGAACATATACGAGTATATTCTGATTTAAGAAATAAAAAGTTAGAAAAAGGAGAACGTAAACATTTAGGCTTGGCAAGATGCACGCGGATGTGAAAAAAAGTGCAAGAAGTAATTATTATTAAAATGCTTAAAATTTAAGTGAAGGACTCTTTATTATCGAGACTGCCCAAGAAGAGCAATTTTTCCAAGTACTTCGGAGACAATCTGTTGACCGTTTCCAGCTGGCAACGTTAGTGCTGTCTCTCTTTCTCTTATTTCGATTTTAATAAAGGGTACTCGATAGGTACTTGGATGGAAATGGTATCGATACCCGAGTAAGTATCGCAAGAAGTATTCGATGCTAAATGTACTTGGTATCGAAACAAAAGTATCGATTATTTACTTGTATCGGAACGTCCCTAAACATGGACCCTAACTCAACCCTCCGAAAACATGCTAGACACATTTGAACGTAAGGTTCTACGACGAATTTTCGGGGCTGTTTGCGATCGAGATGGATGGCGCATCCGGTACAACCATGAGTTGTATGAACTGTTCGATGAGCTGGAAGTTTCGAAAACGTCAACTGCAACGACTTCAATGGGCAGGGCATGTACAAAGAATGGACGATGATCGCATGCCAAAGAGAGTAATGAATGCAGAACGAGTCGACGGAGCGAAACTGCCTAGACGACCGAGATCTCGTTGGGAGAGCTCAGTAGGTGTGGATGCCGCGCAGCTACTGGGCTTCCAAAATTGGAGGAAGCACCACGATGATTATGATGTTTTTTTTCTTTCCGGACATCCTAAGATGAAGCCATAAACATTCAGTTTCAATTCTTTCATCACTCACTTTTCAGTTTTTCAGTTCATGGTTGAGGGTGTGGCTTATGGCAAGTGCATAAATGAAAAGTGTGTGATGAAAATTCGCTGATGAAATATTTTAAAAGGTAATTAGTGACTAATTATCCTTCACCTCTTTTTTTTTCGTGGAAAATCGTGCGCAGTATCGCCATGTGTGGAGAATATTAATAGACAATCCGTATGGTAATTCATAAAAAAAACATTCTTTCCTTTTTCGTAGTCACCTACATCAATAACCATTTTTATGGCCTTTTCAATTTGTCTTTTTGAAGACAATGTACGAGGGTCAGTCAGAAAGTAAGTTTAAGGGTCCGATTAGGGGGGGGGGGGGAGGAGTGGTCAAAACAAAAAAGCAAGGTCATTTTCGGAAAATTCAGACATTTTTGTATTTTTCTACAAAGTCGCCATCTCTCTCAATACATTTTTTGTATCTCCAAACTAATTTCGTAATTCCGACGTCGAAATGTTTTGCATCCAAATTTTTAAAGTACGCTGTGACAGCTTCGGTGATGTCATCTGTCGTGTCGAATCGTATGCCGCCAAACGCTGTTTTCATCGCCGGGAAAAGGTGGAAATCACTTGGGGCCAAGTCAGAGGAATAAGGAGATTGCTCAAAAACGTCCCATTTAAATGAGGCCAATTTTTCTTGGGTTAAACGGGCAGAATGCGGACGAGCATTATCGTGAATGAAAAACACTTTGCGACTCAACAAACCTGGCCGTTTGTTTTTGATTGCTTTTCGTAAACGATCCAAAACACCACAGTAGTACTCTGCGTTGATAGTCGTTGATAATCCTCCTCGATCAGCTGTTTAACAAGCGCAACGTTCCCCTTGTTCACTGCGCTCGTTGGTCTGCCTTGGCGCGCTTCGTCATGGAGTTCTTTTCTTCCGTTTAGGTACGCTGTTCGCCAACGCGTAACCATTTGAAGGCTCATACACTGCTCACCGTATACAGACGATAATTCTCGATAAATTTCACTAGCGGATAATTTTTTTGCGGTCAAAAAACGTATCACACTACGCGGTTCACATTTGGACGCTACTTCTATCGGCGTCTCCATTTTAAATCGTTGTAAAAAAAACACAAAAATAGACTTATCGGGCTCAGCGATGCGTCAAATTAGTTAGGATAGATGAGAGAACAACCTCCTAAAATTTTGTTAGTTTATCTTTTCACCACGCGGAGCGCTGCCACCCTCAAACTTACTTTCTGACTGATCCTCGTATTATATCAATATAAATACAATATTGAGTTTGTAAGTAAATCATTCTTTACGGGAATTCTCAACGACAAGTTTTACAACGGCAGCGATTTGGACGAAAGAGCAAACACGAACTCTGATCGCGCTATATAGAGAGTGCCCAGCTTTATAAAAGTCAAATCATATAAACTTTTTAAAGAAGCACACTTTTCATTTATGCACTTGCCACAAGCCACGCTCACAACCAAAAAGAGTCCTACGAAGAATCGTTGGGCTAATGGCGAAAAAGGTACAAAAGTGAGCTGTACGAAATATATGACGAGCCAGTGGTCCCTAAATTCGTTAAGCTATGAAGACTGCAGTGGGTTGGGCACGTAGAGTGAATGGACGAACAAGATTGACATCAGAGCTGGAAGACCTTATGGTCGAACAAAAAGGCGTTGGGCGGACTTAATAAACGAAGACAGCGGTAAAGACATGCCATCATGCGTTTTGTTTTCATTCACTTACTACATAAAATCTGATTCGATTAAGAAAATGTTGTTTCACTTTACTGGGCCCCTGGTTCGATCCCCAATGAAGGCAGTAGTCTTTTCGATAAATGGGGTCATACATGTCGGACTACTACCACTCAGCTGTTAAATGAGGACCCATTTGGGGTAAATAGCTGCTCATTTCATCACAACCATCACGACCTAGTAAATGAGAGCGTGCTAACTTACTTTTTATTAAGAGAATGTAAATTACCTGAGTGCGATACTACGACATTTTCGTAAATCGGTGCCGAATCCTCGGGCAGCGGCGTATGGGCATATCGTCCCGCCACGGTGGGCACCAATTGAACAGTCTTATTCGATCCCTGCGGCACTTGAGGCTGGGCACGTTTATTGCTCGAATCAAAGTGCGTGTAAAAATCTAAATTCTCGTACACCGGTCCATTAGTCACCTCATACATTCGGCTCGATGCCGGGGGCATGGGACCACCTGCGATGCCGACACTTTGCTGGTGCAATCGAATCGGTGAGGCGGGTACATTGTTGCCGCCCGCCACCGCCCGTGCAACATACTGACCACCCAGACCGCCGCCACCCCCACCACCGACAAATTGTTTAGCGCCGGGCGAGCTGCTTCCCATCAGATGATTGCGATCATAATATTTATAGTCGGAATAGGCGATACGAGAGGCTCCCGGAATATTTTCCTGACGATACGGATCAATAGAACGTCGTGAAGTATCCTGCGTGATGTGCATGCGTTGCATTAACACTTCATAGTCCGAGTCATCGGTGGAATGTCCCTTTTGCAAAGACATTTTTCATCCATCCGCGCTGTCCAATTGGAAAAACTGACGAACTCGTTCGTTTGGGATGCAAGGTGAAAAAACGGGCTTCACTCGGTGTACGCTTTTACAAATCACTTGAACGTAAGTTTTTCGGAAAAATCCTCACTACATAGTACCGGAAACTTTGCAGACGGTGAGCTATATCGATACGACGGACATTGTGCGTACAAAATGCTACTCGAAAAAAAAATCTCTGATAAAAACAAGACCTGAAACACGGCCCAACAAAGGCAGTTCCAAAAACAGTGATTAAACCTTTTTGACAATTGGATGAGCTACCCGGAATGAAGTGACAGTGGGAGTGGTCGAATTGTTGGGATTGGTTTGGTATAAGTGGTGGGTGGAGCGGCCTGCATGAAGTGCTATTTTGTAAAAATTAAATTCAGCCAAAATTCAAAAGCTTCTATAGATGGTTTTGATTAATAGAAGGAGATGAAACCACCATTTACTGTACACTAAATTCTGAACGTCATTCTACCACATACGAACTAGTAAAAAGTAAATAGAGACACGCCCTCCACTGCGCAACACCCGCGCAAACCATATAGAAGCACAGGAGGCACATGAGATGTCATCCCCTCTCATACTTCTCCTTTGTGAACAATAACATTCCATTTTCTCTCTCTGCCGCGGGACAACCGCCCGGTCCATATAAAAGCAAATGGGATGTTAAATTTCCATTCCCCTTGATCAAACTACGATTTGACAAACTAGCATTTGATGGAAAGTTGAGCACCGTCCAACTACGGTTTGACAGAAGCACAAGACATCAAACCAGTTTGACAAGGGGTTGACACGTTCAAGTAGGTGGTTTGTCAAACCGTAGTTTGATCGTGTCAACGCGCTTTAAACGTTGTATTCGTCGTAAACTTCTGTCATACCCATAGAAAAATGACAGAAGTTTACAACTTTACCATAAATACGACGTGAACATGAATTCCCCTGGTATATTCCTTAAAATCGCCACACATGAACGCGCACAGCCACGACCGAACTTCCATCGAACCATCAAATATCATAGAACGGTGGAAATGAGGGGAATCTTTTTTCCGCATGTTCTATGAAATTGATGGTTCGATGGAAGTTCGGTCGTGGTTTTGCTCGTTCATGTGTGGCGACCTTTAGGCTGCGCGCAAGTTGGCACACGTTCGCGTGTCGCGTTCACGTGTTTTATGTCAAATGGTTTGAGTCTATGGTTTGCAACCAAAGATGCAAATCTGTCAATTTGATAGATGCTCGGCTGTTGTCGTATCACTAAATTGGATTCATTATTGTGTATTAAAGCCAATAATTTAGTATGAAATGTGTGTTTGTGCACATCCTACTACTTCTCAGTCGTTTGTTTTGCCACTCAATTCTTACTTAATTACCCATTTTAAAGCGCAATAATGAACTCAATTTGTTGATACGACAATAGCCGAGCATTTGCCATATTGACAGATTCGCGTCTTTGGTTGGAAACCATAGACTCAAACCGTTTGACATAAAACACTTGAACGCGACACGCGAACGTGAGCCAACATGCGCGCAGCCTTAATCAAACGTTTTGGTTCTCGATCGACCTTTAGGTCGCCACACATGATCGCGCACAACCACGGCCGAACTTCCATCGAACCATAACATATCATAGAACGAAGAAAATAAACAGAATTTTTTCTATTGAGTTTGACGTGGTTCGATATATGCTCGCGACCGAAATGTTGTCATGTATGCCGTTCTTTAGAAAGTATCAATTTTCATATGTCATTGTGTGCGTTCAGAAGGAACTGAGCCGCTTCCGCTCAGCGAACATGTTCAGAACGAGCGGGTTCAGAAGTGACCGAGCAACTTCTGCTCGGGTGAGCATGATCAAATTTCACCGAGCAAGAAATATTTCTGCTCACTAATCAGTGCTCAGTGCTCAGGTTCTTCTTCTTCTTTTTCAACCTCACGCTCAAGTTGCGACTTTCGAATTTTGACAGTTATCAAGTTGGTTGTTGTGTTTTCGCCGCTTTCGGCTTCTAGTTCTTTGGTTTTCGGGTGCTTTTGATTTTGTTTTCTCGTTGTTCGTGATTTTTGTAATGGACAGCGTGGGATTCATGTATGTTCCACTTTTCGGCACTTGACGTCTAAAATTGTCATCGTCAGCTTTCAGCTGGTCGATTTTTCAGCTGGAGTGCGTTCCATAACGTAACTATAGTTGACTATAGTCAACTATCACTGACTATTGCCGTTCCATAACTCCGATAGTCGACTATTGTAGTTGACTATCGTCGTTCCATAACACACAATAGTCAGCTCTGTAGTCAACTATTCTAGCTCGTGCTCATGAGGGGAAGCTATCGATAGCTATCACACACACACGTACACACGAAGGCAAACTGACAGTAAACAGTCAATGTTGTGCAAAATTACTTTATTATTGCTTTAATTTTGAATTGTTTTATGCAGTTTAGAGCATGTTAAATTTAATTTGAGGAAAATTGGTGCGAAAGAGTGTTTGTGTGTTACAAATTTTTGCATGGAGAGTGAAATACCGACGCAAATGTGTGTAGTGAAAAAGATGGCGGGTGTTTGTGCTACTTTACGACTATTGTCGTTCCATAACACCCATAGCTATAGCTGACTATGACAGTAGTCAGAGTTGACTACAGCTCTGACTATAGTTACGTTATGGAACGCACTCCTGGTGAAGTAGCGTTCAGCAGGTGCAGACTCCAAACCGAGTAGCTCCGCAGCTACTCGCGAGCAGTTGCGGATCAGCTTGCGAGCGGTTTCTGCTCTTTTGCCACCTTCTGAACGCACTCAACGTGAGTTCCTAAAAAACTCTAAAAGCAATTTCGGTCTGGCAACGCTTCGCAACTACATGTGTGCATGTTTTGATTTGGCTGGTCCATGCCTTCCATGGTGTGGCCGGGGAAATGGAGGCTTTGGCGATATGTGACTCAATAGCATGTAAAATATTATCCGAAAACATTGTTCTAGCTGGTAAGTATTAAATTTGAAACTGTTCTTAATGAATAACAAACACAATCGCCCCGTTCCAGGTGTCGGCGACGAAATAAGGGTGTTTACAGGGAATTGTGGTGATTCCGTGGTCACACTAGACTGGAAACTTAAAAATAAAATCCACGGAATTGATGTAGACCGCCACAGGATATTAGTTTGGGGAGAACGGGAGTTTATGGTGCTGGAGCATAAAAATAATGTAAAATGATTAATTTCACATATTGATTGTTCTATTGTATATATGCCCTTACCCATATCTATGACCACTTCTAGGAATTTCATTTCGTGAGTAAAGCAAAGATTTCAGACTGGATCAGTTGCGGAAGATTTCTAAATGAATTGGCGGATGGCATATGTTTAGTAACTGGGCACAGTGTTGCAATATATTTGACTATTGGTGGCAAACCGAACGAACTAGCGTTAAATAAGCGATCATCGTGCGCCGATAAATCGACAATCTATTGTTCAACAATCATTGGGAGATCGTTAGAGGAATGCATGATATTTGCAGGTTTGTATTAAGCATCTAGATCTTTCGAATAAAAACAAACCGGCCCAACAATCCAATTAATGGATCTAGGCAATGTCGAATGAAATGGTGGTCGTGTGTCCATCCATAGTACATCGAATCGGAAGCAATACCTGGGATATTTGCCTCTCTTACTCTCCATCTACCTATCGATTCGATTAAAAAAAATTAATGGGGGCCATATACACAAAAAGCGGGATCGTAGGCAATTACCGGACTATTTGAATACCATCATAAATAGAAGCACTTATTATTACTCCCATATACTAGCAGGGGACTTTCATTCGAGACGGCAGTTTTGGGGTGACCGGCAAAATAACAACGGTATTCATCTGTATCGTTGGCTAACAACAGTGGAAAACCCCTCCTCAATCATTAACGCTAACATGCTTTCATTTCCTAGAAGTGCCTTCTTCATTGATAATTCCTTACTATCCTCTGAACTAAGATCGATTTCGCAACATTCTCTTAAGTACGTTTCTATTCCTGTCTATGGTCTGAAGGACCAATTAGTCAATTAGGAACTTTTTAATGAAAAATTAAGCACGACTCACACTCAACAGTGACCGGCCCGTGATTCCACCGGCAGTGAACTTACAGTAATTTATATTCACACTTGAAGTCGATTTACACACAAAGTGATGGCACAGTGCCGTGACCGGCCCGTGATTCCACCGACGACGTCGAAAATATTCTTCCACGAATTTTGATGGGGCCTATTCACGTCTGCCCGACGCTTGACCGTGAAATGCAAACAGTGCACTCACCGTAACCGTACTGTAATTTTCAGATTTCTTTCGGACAATATTTTTAGATTTTCACGGTCCTGTAAACACGACCGTGAAAATCTAAAAGTTTTTTCAATGACGTATGAAAAGCTTATTCAGTTGGTACGCGCTTGAGGACGAACATTGTGGCCGAAGTAACGAACAGAGATTCCACAGATGCAAAAAAAAAGTGATGAAGTATCAGCCGAAAATGAAGAAATTATTTAAGATTGTACAGCAGAAGTTAACCATCCCGTGAATCAGAAGGTCAAAATTCATCCAAATCAAAACCTTCAAGCACTATACCACGAAAAAACGTAAGGTTTCAGTATCAAACGATATTCCCAGAAAAACAGCCACTGCTTGGCTTGACGCTTATTTTTATCAGGAGTAGCTCCATCTTTAGGAAACATACCTCTATGAGAGTGGCATTACGCCAAAGGCGAAATATTTGCTATTGACAAAAAGTATGATTTTAATATGGTTATGAACCGACTTGCTGACCCAAGTGCCGCAAAACAACACAATGTGTTCTACCCCGATGTACCAATATGAACAACCTTCTCCAGCAGAAAGCTATCAGTCTACTTCGAGGGATGACCACCAATTAAGATCATCTACTGGTCAAAATAAAGAAAATACAGCACTCAACAGCATAATGCAAGAGTTTTACCAAAATTTGTCTTCATAATAATCAAGAATATAAAAAAAATACATCTACTTTTTTTATTATTGGTTTGTAAATTTTTGTCAGAATAAAGTTTTATTTTTTCGAGTGCATATATCGATTGAAAACACTTTACGCAAACAAACAGCGAGCATTTCCTTTGGTGTGATAGCTTTTCTCCAGTGTGTATCATGCTTTTTCAGATCAGCTTCTATCCTGCTCAACAGTAAGTTGAACGAATTTTCTGACATTCTAAAGTATTCAAAAAAATTTGCTCCATCGTCTACCAGCTCCTTGTAAAATGTAACGAACTCCCCTTCGGTCCGTCTCTTTTTCCATGCTTGATGGACCCACTTTCGTTTCCCCACCTGTTCTTTCTCTTCTTCATCTAAAATCAGTGCAATCAGCAAAAGTTCTTCATCAGAAAACGTTGCCATTTTTGCCATTCAACTGCACGGATCAAACACTTTGTGAATGGAAATCACTGTGAGTTCACGGTCCGGTTACGGTACTGTGCCGTCTCTGTTGAGTGTGAATCGTTCTCAGTGTAGTAGTACATTGCTGTAGTAGTGGAGTCTTGAAAAATACACAGCGTGATAAAAACGGCCATAAAATCTAAAAATATCGTAGGGTTACGGTGGGAGCACGTTTGTACTGTCACGGTCATGCGTCGGGCAGATGTGAATAGTTCCCTTCAAAGTTCATGAAAGAATATATCGTGGAATCACGAGCCGGTCACGGCATTGTGGTGTCACATTGCATTACGAACTCAATACAATTTTGTCTGGATCGCCATGCCCCTTTACACCAAAACCAAACAAATAAATCAAAGTATGATCACTTTCTACAACTCATGAAATGGCTTATGCAAAAGAGGAGACAGATTCTTCAAATATTAAAAAAAGGCTATTTCATGTATATTGCCAACTAAAATGCAAGTTAATTGTCTTAATGTGATAACTAAGCAACGTATCAATAATGAAACAAACCTATTTCATAAATGTCATCTGCAAGCATATAAGCTCTCACCTCAAGTCTTCAAACAGATTAATAAACTTTCGAGGATCCTCAATATACATACCCAATGTAACCTGACCAGGGACACATTTCAATTGACCGTGAGCAAATATTCTCGGTCAAGGATAAACTGAGAATTATTGCTGATTATTTTTAGTCTATCTACAAACCTCTGGAGCTTCTAAATTCTTCGATTAATTCATCCGCCAACAATGCCTCAATAGAACCTGCCTCAAATGCGTACTCACAATTTTTCGCATCAATTAGTGAGATCCCAGCAAACAATTTCGTATCATTTGGAAGTTAAATTGCTCAGATGATGCGATTGCGATTCTTTCATACGATAAATTTACCGATTATTTGTCGCTTTTTCAATAATTAAGGTATATCCGCGACAAACGCGACTACGGTAAGATGCAATTGCTGCAATCAGTGGCGCCACTTAAGATACTGCTCTGGACTCAACCATCACAGGCACTGGAACTCCTCCTTTACTGCCAGTCAGTGTAGGAACAGAGGACTACTAGTAGCAACCTCGTCTAACACGCCCCAACATCCAATACCATCGAGGGCTCAGACAGGTTTACAGCCATCCCCGATGACTCCTGCTAACAGTTCCCATAGGATTTCTCAACACAATCTTACGCCTGCACCACCGACTGCCATCTTCAATACGCTCTCACTCGTCCAACTCAACTGCAATGGGTTGCAGAACAAGATCGCCGAACTCGAATCGTTTATTGACAGACATCGCATCCAAGTTGGAGCCATACAGGACTCGAACTCGTCCCTCAACACATATGGCAACTATGCTATTGTCAGGAAAGACAGGTTGACTAACGCTGGAGGAGGGCTTGCCTTCATTATTCACCATTCCGTGCAATACCGGTAAATCGATATTATTAGTAATGATAACACCATGGAAGTGCAGGTCATCGCCATAAAATTGGATAATGTTGATATCGAAATTTACAATATTTACAATACATCCCACCGGTATCCAGTTGTCCCTCAGGATACCATGTAAATATCAACCATCTGCTTACCGGTCAACATCGCCTCCTGCTCGGTGACTTTAATGCTCCAGTTCTCCAGACATCACGATTGCTAGTGCTAGCCTCATAAACGAAACACAATGGGAGCCGGTCCTAACACTATCTTCCGACCACCTACCAATCGTGATAAGGCTTGACAAACCGACAAACATCATATCTGCCGAACACCGCACGTTTATCAACCACAATAAAGCTGATTGTAACGGTTTCACCTCCTATATCAACGCTAAATTCCTCGCTCTGCCAACGCCAACCGACGTTCGTACAGCCGAGTCCAACATAAGGAAAGTCATGAACAAAGCGGCTGCGAAGTTCATTTCTGCAGGACGGATTCCGAAAATTCGGCCCAACTTTCCAACCACTGCCACCAGACTGGCAGACGAGAGAGACAGCATCAAGAGCGTAAACCCGGACGACCTCAGAATTCACGAGATGAACTGCGAGATCCAAAGGCAAGTAGCCGAACATAGGAGGTCAAAATGGAGCACCCATCTGAATAACTGCAATCTTACCACAGGGTTGAGCAAGTTATGGTCGACAGTCCGTGCCCTTTTCAATCCACCGAAACAGAAAGGGAACGTCGCCATTCAGTTCGGTGAAAATTCAACAAGTGGCCTTACCCACTGCGCAAGTCGTTTCAATAAACAATTTCGACACTGTCAGCCATTCAGCGCATCTGTCTGACATCAACTGTTCATCGCTTCTGACGCAAATAGTGAAATGGATTGCCAATTATCTCGCTGGCAGGCAATCCTATACAGAATTCAGGAGCAGCAAATCAAAGCTTAGGAAGATTAAACAAGGTGTACCTCAAGGAGGAGTTCTATCTCCTACCTTGTTTAATTTATACCTATCAGGACTCCCAACACCACCTGAAGGGATCGACCTCATCTCCTACGCTGACGACTGCTCCATTCTGGCAACAGAGAACAACATAGCGGATATGTGCGAAAACATCAACGGTTACCTTAAAGAACTTAACTCGTTCTTCATAAGCAAGAACCTTACCGTCTCAGCGCGTAAATCCTCGGCAACCCTTTTTACCACCTGGACGAAGGAGGTCAAGATGCAGCTTGAAATTTCAATCGGGAATCATCGTATTCCTACTATAAACCATCCTAAAATCCTAGGAGTCACGCTGGACAGCATGGCCACATCATCACCCCATGCCTCAACCGTGAGCGTAGTAGGAACAAAATCCTCTAAGCCCAGGCAGGTAGTACCTGGGGCAAGGATAAGGAAACTTTACTGGTCACGTATAAAGCAGTCGGAAGATCAGTGGCCAACTATACGGCTTATGTGTGGTCGCAGAATCTCTGTGACACACAGTGGAAAAAGATTCAAACGTGCCAAAATGGCGATCTCCGTACTGTTACTGGCCCAACTTCGGTCTGGCTGGTGTTCACGACTGAACTCCTACCTATCCCGCATCGACTAGGACGTCCCAAACATCTGTCCTGCATGTAATGGAGCCCCTCACGAGGTAAACCACATCTTTAACTGCCCAGCTGCATTCTGTATGCATGTAACTAACAAACACGCCGAATTCCGACCATTGCTACAACAACAACAACAAGCATCGCTACCACAACAACAGCACAATCGTCGTTTTGTATTTATTGTGAATTGGCGAAATCATCTTGGCGATAGATTGGCGAATTGAAATTGTATTGCGATTCTTTTGCCTAAGGGATATCCCCTAGTTATTGAAAAAGTGACAAATAATCGGTAAATTTATCGTATGGAAGAATCGCCATAGCATCATCTGGGCAATTTATCTTCCAAATGATACGAAATTGTTTGCTGGGAAGAGACTATATACTTGTATACTCGTATGTATTCGAATATATTGAAACGAACAATCTTTACAGGTACTGCGTTCGGCGAACTTATTATTTGGAAGCCCAATTTAAGTGGATCAAGTGCGAAAACTCTTGATCATTATCAGCCTGTCTTACATCGGATCGTGGGTCATAATGTAAGTTATAAGAAAGTCGTCACATTTGATAGATTCTTTGGTATTTGATTTACAGATTTTCCGGCGAAATCAATTGCTGCAAAAATGTATTCATACCTTTAATTTATCAAACAGAATAAATGTTTAAATAAAATACGGCAACGTACTTTATCTCATCGTACCATATTTTCAGGGTTCCATATTCTCCATAGATGTCAGCATACCGCACCGACTGATAACGACTACTTCAGATGATCGATCGGTGCGATTCTATTCATTCGGACAACTCGAGAAACAAAACAGCGACCTTATCGATTGGGCTACGGTTGAAATTATTCCCCTCCGCAACGTATTCGGCCACAATGCGCGTGTCTTCAAAGCAAAAATTATCGAAAATGGTAATTGAATAAGTTCAGAACATTTTGAGCTCAATAAACTCATCAAACATTATTTTACAGATGGCAAGCCCTACGTCATATCGGTCGGCGAAGATTCTTTCATTTCCATTTGGAGTACAAATGGTGATTTGATTTTCAAACGACGCCATCATTTCGGCGCGACAATTTGGGATTTCGACTACAGCAGCCTGCTGAAGACTCTCTTTTCCACAAGCAGCGATGGCAACATCATATCCTACACCTTGGCTGACCATTTCAGGCCAAAACAAGTAGAAGAATTGAAAACCATCTCGCTGAACGATGGCGAATATTTCGCTAAAATCAAATTTCTTAACCGTCATTTTATCGTAGGCATTACGAACAATAATCGTCTGTTTTGTCGATCTTCTGAAGATTGGACGCTTGTCGAAAGTTTCTCCGGCTACAAATGTACACTCCTGGAAGTTTCCGGTAATCTAATCGCGATAGCAGGTTACAAGATCTTGACGCTTTTTCGACTCACCGATGCTAACGATATGGCTAAAGTTTTCGAGAAACCAGTGGTTTCAGGCGTGATACGTTCATTTTGCTTTTTATCGGAATCAGAAGCAATTGTTTGCGATGAGAAAGGCGAGTGCAAATATAGTCTAGATAACTTTGAAAATACTGTCGTTATTGAATTACCCGTCAGCAAAGAACGATGGATAACGTCCGCCATGAAACACGATCAATTCCTGGTGCTAAGCAATCGCCAAGGTAACTTATTCCTTTACAAACTCGAAAACAATGAATTTAGTTTAAAATCAACCCTTAAACAAGTTCACGGGCACTTGGGTGTTACACACATGTCTTTTTGGAAAAATTACGGCGGGCACTTTCTAATACGAACCGCTGGACATGATAGTACAATTAAAACATTGAAAATTGATAAGAACTGCTGTACTATGGCAACAGTACTTACGGAAAGCATTCCAGTCGCTTGGGTCGAAAAATTTCATGAGCTGCCGACGGGAGGCGATCATATTGTCGGTTTCAATGATAATCACTTTGTAATTTGGTCATCCAACAAAGATGTAGTGTTTCAAGTTCCTTGTGGCGGTGGCCATAGATGTTGGGACCTACTTATAGATGAGAGACTCAATTTTGTGCAAATGCTGTTTATAAAAAATCGGCTTGTATTTACGGCTACTGCGAAACTAGAACCGAACGTTTCCAATAATTTCAAACTCCCCTACAGTTCGTGGCATATCAAATTGTGTAACACGGTTACGTCGTTCCAGCTGAACAGTCGAAGTGTTTTATTAGTTTCCGGTGGCGAAGACAACCTTCTGAAGTTCTCAAAATTTTCTCTAGATAAACCACGAAACTTGCAATTAATTCAGAACATTCATTTGCATGTTTCGAGCATTAAAGGCATTGCAATCGTTCAAAGGGAGAATGCGCTGGTCATATTCTCAGTCGGCGGCCGAGCTCAAATTTGCGTCACCGAATTCAATTTAAACACGGAAGTTGTTGAGGAGCGCACACAATTCATGTTGAAGTCAACCGATCTGGTGAGAAAATATCAACGCAATACCCAGGAAGTTGATTTTGATCCGGAAACCAGGTTCATGAGTATTGCTATAGTTGATTGTGTGGAATACTATGATTTGTATTTAGGGTGCTCCGATGGCTACATTCGAAAATTTTGCTATAGTAGCGGTAGCTTCCAAATGCAGGACGCCTTGTTCTACAATCGGTGCATTCTTCACGTGAGACAAGTTCACTTAAATTCTAAAGTTTATCTTGCATCAGTTGCAACGGACGGTTGTATATGTTTTTGGGCGTTGGATGCTTTCTGTGCATCCAGCGAGCCCGTGTTTAAAGTTAGGCATCACAAGAGCGGAATTAATGCGTTCGACTTATGCTTGAAAGCGGATAAGACACTGTTACTGGTTACAGGTGGCGACGATCAGGGCGTTGTGCTATCTGAAATTGATGTTAGTAGTAGCGAGTTTGTAGTGAATTTTACAAAGCATTTTGCTATCCATACGGCTCAAGTGAACGGTGTCCGTTTCTCTAATTGTAAAAAATATTTTTATACGACTAGTATAGATCAGACTATTTGTAGAGTGAACTTAGCGAATTTAGAGTTAGATGAGCGGATAATAAGTTGTGTTGCCGACGCGAAAGGACTAGATGTTTTTAGTGTTGGCGAAAGTAGTTATTGTATAAAGTATGGGTGGGGTGTACAGATGTTTATGTTATGATTGATTATTGTAAATAAATGTTGTGTTTAAAAAATTTGGGATTTTCTTTTGTTTTTACTTTTGCCCTAGCCCCTAGTGGGGCATAAGCAGCTTATTTGATATTTCGTTAGCATATAACTGGTTTCGGACGATTCATGTTGCCACCATACACCTTCTGCCCGTTTAGCCGCATTCTGCGGCAAGTAGGGAATGGTTGTGACGTTGTGAATGAATGACTTTTCTGATTGTCTATTCGAATTGTCAAACATTTCTACTAAAATGTTTGTTAAATGGCAATTCGAATTCTCCGTCACGAATTTTTCAAGAACGACAACTCTCATTATATTACACTGCGGGTCGTTAGCATTTGCAAACAGTATATTCTGATGGTGAACCGCGAAAGTCGCAGTGCGGGGCTTCAAATCAATGCTGCCAAAGCTAAATATTTGAGCTTGGACCCAGAAAGACAGAGCGAAATTATTGTTTCGGGGCAGACGGTGGAAAAAGGAGACAACTTTGTTTCCTCGGAAGCGTAGTTACAGCACTTGGCACAGTGGATGGTGATGTACTGTCTCGCATCAATAAGGCTCGGGCAGTTTTTTTTTTCAGTTTGACTCCTTTCTGGCAACACCAAAACATCTCCAGACGCACCAAACCAATTTTAATCTGCAGAGGCTGGACAAATTTAAAATCAATAATTATTATATAATTATTATTAGGTGTACAACTTTGCTTCCGCCGTTTTCCGACAGACGGCTGCATCGGTGAGGGCTGGTCAAAATTCGTAGTTCAAAAGTGTCACAAAGTGAGTTTGGACGTCTGTGAACGTATCGACATCCCCGCATTAGTAAAAGTTGTTCGCATTTTTAATAAGATTCGCGATTCAAAATGTCTGTTTTCGAGCCAAATTCTCGTCATTTGCGGGAAGTTTTGATCTTCTGCTTCCATTTAAAAAAAACTGCAGCTGAGGCTCATCGAACGCTCTCAGATACTTACGGTGAGGTTGCTCTGAGTGATAGAACATGTCGTAACGTCAACGTTTTAAAAGTGGCGATTTCAATGTCGAGGACAAGCATGGTGGTGGGAGAGAAATAATTTTCAAAGACGACGAATTGGAAGCACTGCTCGATGAAGATTCGTGCCAAGTGCCAAACGCAAGAAGAATTTACCGAATCACTGGGAGTGACTCAGCAAGCCAACTCGAAACGCCTCAAGGCCATGGGCATGATTCAGAAACAAGGAAATTGGGTTCCGTACGAGTTAACACCGAGAGATATTGAACGGCGATTATTTGCATGCGAACAACTGCTTCAAAGGCAGAATCGGAAGGGATTTCTACATCGCATCGTAACCGGCGACGAAAAATGGGTCCGTTACGATAATCCCAAGCACAGAAAGTCATGGGGAATGCCCGGACATGCTTCAACGTCGACGGCAAAACCGAATATTCACGGCGCCAAGGTAACCGAATGAAACTATCACAGGAGATCGGAGACCGAACGCAATTGATGCGTTTAAGTCGAGCATTAAAGGAAAAACGACCACAGTACCAAGAGAGACACGACAAACTCATCCTCCAGCATGACAATCCTCGGCCACACGTTGCAAAAGTGGTCAAGACATACTTGGAAACCCTGAAATGGGAAATCTTTCCCCACCCGCCGTACTCCCCAGACATCGCTCGCTCCGACTTCCATCTGTTTCGTTCCACGGCACACGGCCTGGCTGATCAGAATTTTCGTTCGTACGAGGAAATCGAAAAATGGATCCAATCATGAATTGCGTCGAAAGACGCCCCCTTTTTCCGAGATGGAATCCGAAAATTGCTGGAGAGATGGGCGAAAGTTGTCGTTAGCGATGGACAGTACTTTGAATAATACATCTGTAAGTTGGTTGGTTGGTTAGAGTGGCTGTTACTTTCCAGCAGGGAAAGAAAACACAAGTAGCGCTAGGTGCGCTGTTTTGATGCCACACGCTTCATAAGAAGAATAAACCGTTGCTATCAAGAACGTTCTGAGGTATTCGTCCTCAGATCCATCCTGTGGAGTTAAGAAAACGTATTATCTCCCCGATACTCTTCGAGTAGGTGTCGGATATATCATGGGAAAAAAGCACCGCCCAGTTCTTGATGTCTGATTCTTGCAAGAGCCGGGCATTGGCACAAGAAATGGATCAGAGTTTCCTCCTTCTCCTCCTCATTCCTGCAGCTTCAGCAGAACATGTTGTAAGGTATATCCAATCTGGCCGCGTGCACTATCGAAACGTCAAGGCATAGAAATGCTAAATGCCCCTGGAGGGGTCAAGGCAATTACCATTCAGGGGTGGCCTTGGAGGTACTACTACTATTACTCAATTGCCCTAACCCCTTGTGGGGCATAGCGCGTCAACTGTTCCATGTGGCCCAGTTGACGTTTCGTTGGCATAAACTAGTTTCGGAGAATGCAGTTGCCGGCATGCATCTCCTGCATATCCATGGTCACGAACGTCGTCGTGGACGGGATTCGAACCCGAAACGCCGGTAGTCAAACATGAGACTGATGCCTCAACACACTGCGCTACCGGTCGCCCCTTGGAGATAGCTGCTTCAGATGGTTTAATAAACGTGCTGGAGTTCACACAATTATGTTGCAGGTCAAACTACACAATTCATTCCATCCTACTAAACCTGAGACGCTTAGCTGTTGGCAAGCTATCCTGCTTCTTTCCAAACTGTATTATCGCGAAGACTTAGCCATCAGCGGTTCGACCCACTGTCGTTACCAGGGGGGCGCCCACGTAGAGAACCATGGAAAGGGGCTTTTGCTAAATCGAATACTACACCGCATTTCATTCTTTATGTATTTATTGCAAATTAATAACATATATACGAGTATAACATTTTCATTTAGGTAATTGGAATCACAAAGGAAAAAAAGGGGAAAAAATGAATCGCGTATAAAAATCGTATACAATGGGTAAAACCAAACGAAAAATTAAAGAAAAGCTGTAACTAAATTAAAAAAGAAATCCGTTGTTTTAAACAAACTTACAAACTAGACAATTTAAATACAAATAACGACAAAATACATGTGAACAACATTGGACATAGACCTGTGTATTTCCATGTAGTTTCCGAAAAGTGATGTCTCTTAGCATGTATAAAAAAGTGCGACTTTTCCCTATTCATAATCGTATTTAATTATGTATATCTTAAAAATGCAATAAGTTTCGATTTTCGTGTTCACTACCTTTAGACATAATATTGTTTGATACTATTGTGGAAGATCTTTGATGGATATTGAAGATATGAGGGTTCCAACATATGAATTTCAATGATATCAGTTATTATTGATAATGAATGATTACAGTACAAAATATTACTTTCTGTATGTGGATTGTACATCTGTACTTGTTAAGCCGCTTCTAAACGATGCTACGAACACCTTGGCAGGACGTCGAACTACGAGCTTCCAATATCAAGCGTGGAATGTTCGCTCTGTTGGCGATTTTTGTGCCTGAATCAAAGGCGTTCTAACGTTGCAACGTTTGAATCAAACAATTGCCGAAACGTTGAGCAGAAACATTTGACACCACCATGGCGGCAGCAACAGATGCTATCTCTTCTTCCGCCATCACCTGGATAATTAATTTCAATTCAATTTATCAATTGACAACTCGGCCAACCGTCAAACGTTTGAATCAAACCATCGATCATTTGTCTGTTCAATTGCGGAATCGTTTGATTCAAACGTTGGACGCATCGTTCAGAAGCGGCTTTACCCTGACACAACACGAACATGGTACAAGTGTGGACAATTTTCTTCAGATTTGTTTCAAGCGTGTGTGTGTGTCTTGAGTTCTTCGGAGGACACTTGTACCAGGTTTGTGTTCGAGTTCGACAGTGTGTGGCCAGGCTTAATTTTTTTAAAATTGCAAAGTAGAACTTCAACCGCTTTATATATATAAAAAAACGTCCCTACATGATTAACAAACTATTTGCGTGTTTACGGTTAACGTTGGCAAAATATTCAGCTTAGAAAATTAACGAAAAGAATGCAATTTATTATTTATTATATTTTAAGATATAAACAAATTGTTGGACATGCATAAATTGACGGAAATCACATTATGTATTATAAAAAAAAAAACAAAACGTGGAGTAAACGAGCATTTATCGCAATTAAGTCGTTTTCTTCCTGACAAAATACATTATTCGGAGTCATTTTCGAACCTCATTTATTACTTTTAGATGCACTCAAATTATATTTGAATGTCTAATGTTTTCCGTTCATTATCGCAAAAGTAGTATACAAAAATAGAAGTCTTATGTTAAATATCAGATACATTCATAAATGCTAAACTCAAATTGGCACGACTGGGAGATGCGGCTGACGGCGACTGCATTGTAAATCGTGAGTCCGCAATACTGCTTAAACCGCTGTTTTGATGATATAAATTGGAGAAATCGCCGCTGCCGCTACTCGAAACACTTGTTTGTGACGATGAGTATGAGCGCATTGGCGACGAGAATAGTCGTCGTGCCATCACGATACGATTGTTATTGTTAACATTTGGATTTTCGGTGCGACGTTTTTGTACAACGACAGACGGTGACGGGAAACTGCGATGAAATAGGAAGAGCAAAAAGGAATAATAACTGAGTAACTACACAATAAAAAAAAGTGGATTCATAACTTACTTGTCACGTTCTTCGAGTGAATGTCGCAAGACGGCCGCTCGCCAATGATGTATGTGCGGATATTGATCACGGTTGATTTCCGTATTGAATAAGGCATTGACTACATCCAAATCTCTTTTGGTTGGTTCATCTCTGGAAGGAAGGAAGAAAAATATTTTATAGTACAAATAACGAATTCGAACATAGTACAAATGAACAAGAACGTTTGTTTGAGATCGGCGATTTGATAGGCAAACTGATAGATAAGAAGTAGGGCCGGTTCCTTTCAAATATATTTTTTTTTCTATTTTTCTTTCTAGAAATTTCTAGTTTTCCGCTCTTGGTAGCCGTAATGTGTAGGTCGCCACTCGATGATGCTGCATCTATAGAGATCAGGGGATTATTTCCTCGGCCGTTAATAAAATAAACACTACCCAGTGGGTACTATTAGAACTGCCAGAGCGTTCCAAGCTTAACAGTAACAGACGGCTGTAGGGCTAGTAGGTATATGCGAACAACTGCATCATCTGAAATTTATATGATAACAAAACGTCAACAAGGGATTCCTAGAGATGTTAACAGCCGCTACTACATTTCGGTCTCAGACCTCTGCACCGAGCGAGCTTGAACAGCCACTATACAGATACTTCGCCGCCGTGGGAGCGAAATCCGGACTCAGTATACATTTAGATGGAGGCGAGGCGAGATAGAGCGAACAGTGGAACAACTGAACTCCGCTATTAATCGCGCTTTCGAACACGCTTGTCCCTCCACAGTAGTGGACGAAAAGGACCCAACACCATGGTGGAGTAGGGAACTGGAGTCTATGAAAAAAGAGACAAGGAAAGCCTTTAACCGTTACATGAGGGAGAGAGACTCTCACTCTTGGGAACTATACAAGGATAAAAAGAGGGAGCTAAAAAGAACCTTACGTCTCCGGAAACGAAATACGTGGAGGGAATTCTACTCTAGCATGAAGGATACGTCGGAAGTATGCAGATTACAGAATATGATATCGAAAGACACTGCTTCGAAAATGGGGCTGATACGCAAAGTTGATGGTTCCATGACAGAAACAGTGGATGAAACGTTGCAGGCGCTGATGGAGGTACATTTTCCTGGAAGTTTCAAGTCAAACCAACCATGTGCCCAAACTAACAAGGGAGCTGGTGGGGGAGGTCAACAAGAAGCTAAGAGGATAATAACTCCAAATGGAGTCAAAAGTGCTATAAACTCTTTTGCACCATTTAAAACGGCTGGAATGGACGGAATATTCCCGGCACTATTACAGTGGGGCATGAGCGCTCTACTAGATAGGATCCGGAATATATTCCTCGCCTGTCTTTCAGCAGGCTATATCCCGAAGGCATGGAGGGAGGCTAAGGTGTTCTTCCTGCCTAAACCGGGAAAGAAAGACTATACAGAGGCAAAGTCCTTCAGGCCGGTTAGCCTTACATCATTCCTGTTGAAAACAATGGAAAAAGTGTTGGTGGACTATCTGGAGAGCACCACGCTAATGTATAGTCCTCTGAGTAGGTGTCAACATGCTTATAGAGCAGGCAGATCTACGGAAACAGCTCTACACAAACTTGTTAGAGTTGCAGAGGGAGAGAGATTAACAATGGCGGGATCGCTATGTCTACTTTTATGGATATAGAGGGTGTTTTTGGTAAAATCTCCTTTACCAAACTAAGGAACGCCCTGACTGAGCGGGGGCTTGATTATATTATAATTAAGTGGATCGACTCTATGCTTAAGCAGAGGGCGGTAAATCTTGTCGATGTATGTATTTGTATATGTATGTAGACTTAAAGAGAAGCAAGTATAGAAATAAAGTTAGTTGCTCACTGACCGCCGTGTTTTCCAGTAGGTTATGGACCCAGTCGCGCGAAAGTGAACTGTGTGAAACGTGAGTCAAAACGACAAGAAAAGTTAATTCGTTAGAAATTTAAATTTAACTGAAATGGCCGATGAAGACAGATTTTCATTTAAACAATTCGAAGGTCGTGAATTCGACAACTGGTTTTTCCGCCTGCAAATTGCTATGGAAGATAAAGGCATCGCATGATGGCTACAAGAAGACGCTGATACTGCTATGAATGCTGTGAGGGAATTTCCGTCAAAGGTCGAGGCGATTTTGAAGGAGGATCGGAGCTGTAAAGTGCAAATCACACGTCGCGTTGCAGACTCGCATCTTGAGTATCTCAAGGATAAATCAACGGCATTTTCCATGATACAGTCATTGCGCACAACATTCGAACGGACAAGTGTGGCAACAGAGATCGGTGTGCGAAAACGTATGTTGACGATGAGATGCACAGATTCGGACAGCCTGACATCGCATTTTTTAGCCTTCGACAAATTGGTACGCGAACTTAAAGCGTGTGGCGGCGAGACTAATGAGCGCATGCTGGTAGTGTCTCTAATGAGAACTTTACCCAAAAGATACGACATGGTTGTCACCGCATTAGAGACTATCGACCCGTCAAAACTATCTATGCAATTGGTGCGGTGTCGTTTGTTGGACGAGGAAAGCAAAACGTCTACGTCTAATTCTGCCGGTGCATCGGAAAGTGTCGCCATGTATAGTGGAAGCAGTCAAATTAAGTGCTATTTTTGTAAAAAGATAGGACACAAGCGGAACGAATGTCAGAAACTCCAGAAGAAGAACAAAGGAGGCAGCGGCGAGAAGAGAGGAGGCCAATTCAACGGTAAAAAAACCGCTAAGGCAAAATCAAATTTTGCGTCGAGCAATGATGACAACGAGGGCATAGTGATAATGGCAGACACGGGCAATTTGGTGTTAGAATGTAACACGGAGGCGATCATACGGTTTTTCATAAATTCCGGTGCTTCAGAGCATATGGTCAATGACGAATCATTATTCAGCGAATTGAGAGATTTGGCTGATCCTGTTACTATTGGTGTTGCGAAAAATGGTCGATTAAAGCAACGAAATGTGGCACAATTCGAGGAACTGCTATGATTAACGGCGTTGAACAACGGTATACGATTACGAATGTGTTGTTTATTGAAAATCTGAAGTGCAATCTGTTCTCTGTGAGTCGACTTGAGCAGGCGGGTTTTCGAGTGACATTTGCCGATGGAATTGTTCGCATCTCGAATGGAGATTATGATATCATCGTAGGAAAACGAAACGGAAAATTGTATGAGTTCGAGTTAAGGCAAATTTATGGCGAAAAGGCATATGCAGGGGCTTTGTTGGCGGGAGGTGCTGGATCGAAACAAACAAAATAGGGAAAAGTAATGGCGGAACAAAGTATGCGGCTGTGGCATCGACGTATGGGGCATTTGAATTATGCCGATGTTAAGCGGTTGTCAACGATTGTTGATGGGATTGGCGCTTTAGTCAACGATGCGGGTGCGATATGCGAACCATGTCTGCTCGGCAAGCACTGTCGTACACCCTTCAGCAATTCAGGTGGAGCACGATCAACTCGCGCATTGGAAATTGTCCATAGTGATGTGTGCGGACCGATTACACCGGAGACATGGAACGGATATCGGTTTATGGTGACTTTTATTGACGACTTCACTCATTTCATGGTCGTGTATTTAATCAAGAATAAGTCCGATGTTTGTGAAATGTTTCAGCGATATAAATCAATGGCAGAAACTCACATTGGACGAAAAATTGCGAAAATTCGATGCGACAACGGAGGCGAATACACATCAAATCGCTTCAAATCGATGTGTGAAGAATTCGGTATTCAGATCGAGTACACCATACCGTATACGCCACAACTCAACGGCGTTGCAGAAAGAATGAACCGAACTTTAATTGAGAAGGCGCGGTCTATGCTGGAGGGAGCACAAATGGAGAAGAAATTTTGGGATGAAGCCGTGTATTGCGCAGCATATCTGATTAATCGAAGTCCAACTCGTGCAATTAGTTCAAATGTCACACCGTTTGAAGCCAGATTTATCAAAGACTCGAGTGTTTGGGTCAGTTGCATATGCTCATGTACCGGACCAGTTACGTAAAAAGATGGATCCTAAGTCAATCAAAATGACCATGGTTGGATATGGTGTAAACGGCTATCGGCTTTGGGACATAGTGAAGCGGAAAGTAACAATGCGACGTGATGTCATATTCGATTAGTCGCAACCCGGTTCTTCGGCAGTCTTTTATGAAACGGAACCAATCTTGCATGATGTTGACGGGGCAGAGACTCTTGATAATGCGGGTGAGATAAAATGTGACGTCGATGAAAAGATGATTCAGTCAAGCGGAGCTACACAAATCGAACCAGATGGTCCAGTTAGTACTCGTTTGCGATCAAGGCGAAGACGTCAATCACCTCAGCATTACGGTGATTGCATCGATAATTCCAAAATAAAGCTGCATGGAGAGGATGACCGAGAATACTTCACGGCATTTGCGTTGAATGCCGATATTCAGGAGTTTGGATTAAATGCAACGGCATATGTTGACAATGTTCCTCAATCCTTCAGTGAAATCGAGAAGCTGGATGATGCATCACAGTGGATGCGGGCGATTCACGAAGAAATGGACTCGCTTAGTCGAAATGGGACGTGGACTCTGGTGGAGCGTCCGCCGAATCGATCAATAGCTACTTGCAAGTGGGTGTTTTCACGCAGACGAAACGAAGCTGGTCATTTGGCGTCATACAAGGCAAGATTAGTGGCCCGCGGATTCACTCAAAGGGAAGGATTGGATTTTTACGAGACGTACTCACCGGTAGCTAAGATTGTCACTTTGCGAATATTGCTGGCACTCGCAGTGGAACGAGATTTTGAAATCCACCAAATGGATGTCAAAACGGCTTTTCTGAATGGGAAGTTAGAAGAAGACATCTTTATGGAGCAGCCAGATGGGTTCGTGCAGGGTGATTTGGTTTGTAAACTCAAAAAATCACTGTACGGATTGAAACAAGCATCCCGTGTATGGAACGAACGATTCCACACATTCATCATTGGTATTGGATTTATTCGTTCCGAATATGATCATTGTTTGTATTTACGTGGCAACGGGCAAAATATGGTCTACCTGCTCTTATACGTAGATGACCTTTTGTTGCTGGGAAAAGATATCATCGAAATCACAAATATTAAAAGGCTGGTATCAAACGAGTTTGAGATGCATGACATGGGTGAAACGAAAAACTTTCTCGGCATCAACATAAGACGAGATCGACAACATGGAGTCCTGTACTTGAACCAAAAAGGTTACCTGAAAGATGTATTGCGCCGATTTGGGATGGAAGAGTCTAATTCAATTTCAACGCCAATGGAATGCAAGCTGAAATTGGAAAAGAACAACAACGTGGAGTTCACGAACAAGCCATATCGCGAACTAATCGGATGTCTCATGTATGCAGCTGGTACAACTCGACCGGATTTATCTGCGGCTGTGAACTATTGCAGTCAATTTCAATCATGTCCTACGGAGTAACATTGGGCAGCCGCTAAACGAGTCTTGAGGTACATTAAAGGGTCGCTTGATCTTGAGTTAAAATATGAATATAAGAAAGATTCCAAATTATTGATTGGATATGCTGATGCGGATTGGGGCGGTGATATTAACGACCGTAAGTCTATCTCCGGGAATGTAATAAAAGTTGTTGGTGCAACGGTCAACTGGATGACACGAAAGTAAACTTGTGTAGCATTGTCGTCAACTGAGGCCGAATACATCTCATTATGTACGGTAACTCGTGAAATTTTATGGATTCGTGGCCTACTTTGTGAGGTTGGTGAATCACTTGAGGAGCCAATCACATTATATGAAGACAATCAAGGTGCCATCACTATCTCTTGCCAAGAGAAGGAATTTCGGAAAACCAAGCACATCGATATCAAATTAAAATTTCTACGAGATTATATCAACAAAGGGGTCATTCAGGTCCAATACATTTCAACGAAGGAACAACAAGCTGACATAATGACAAAAGCATTACCTAGATTAACATTCGAATATTTGCGTGAAAAACTGAATTTAGTTTGATAAACTAATTCTTGATTAAACATTATGAATTGTAATTGAATTATTTCAGATTAATCAATAATTTTCCATTTTCTAAATTTTTCCATGCAAATGAAATAAACAATTTTGTGGTTAGTAATCATGAATTAAAAAAAAAACACACACAAATTGAGGTGGAGTGTCGATGTATGTATTTGTATGTAGACTTAAAGAGAAGCAAGTATAGAAATAAAGTTAGTTGCTCACTGACCGCCGTGTTTTCCAGTAAATCTTAGCAGCGGATGTGACAGAAGACGGGGTAAGGTAGTCCGAGGATCCCCACAAGGAGGTGTTCTTTCGCCTCTACTGTGGAACATCACCTTGGACAGTCTTCTCTGGAAGCTGGACTCGCTGGGCGTACACTGTCGGATACGCCGATGACTTGGCACTTACGGTCAGTGGAAAGTTCATGGACACAATTCTAGGTTGCATGGGACAAGCTCTCAAAGTAACCGAAGAATGGTGTAATGAGCAAGAGCTAACCATAAACGCTAGTAAATCAAACACTATGATTTTTACTCGTAAGAAGAAAGACATAGAGATAACTCCCTTACGGCTTTTTGGTTCGGAAATCAAGGTGTCCAAGGAAGTGAAGCATCTAGGAGTTACCTTAGATGCGAAACTAACTTGGAATGTTCACGTTGATGGAAAGATCCAAAAAGCGAAAAGGATTTTGCATCAATGTAAGAGAGTGTGTGCTCGTAGGTGGGGAATTTCACCTAAAGCGACACACTGGATTTACACAATGATGGTAAGACCCATTCTAGCCTACGCATCAGTGGTATGGTGGCCAAAAGCCATGCAGAATACTACAAAGCAGAAGCTAGATGGGGTACAAAGGATAGCTTGCGTAAGCATATGTGGTGCAATGCGCACCACACCAACGCGAGCAATGGAGGCATTGCTGGGACTGCCGCCGTTGGACTTATTTATAAAGAAAACGGCGGCGCTTTCGGCAATACGCATGGAAAGGGCTGCCATGTGGCATCGCTTTGGAACTAGCAGTGGTCATAAGAGCATCCTAGACATTATTCATGATGAGGTCAGGGAGACTCTAATGCCGGTAGAAGGCATGAGTAGACGTAGGGTAGTTGAAAGACTACACAAGACTCACATTGCAGATGGAAACATACACAATGAGTGTATGTACAATGACATCAGCATTTTTACTGATGGCTCTTTAATGGACGGTAAAGCGAGGGCGGGGGTTTACTCTGAAGAGGTAAACCTAGCATGTGCGCTTAGTCTAGGAGAGTATGTGTCCGTATACCAGGCAGAGATGTTTGGCTTGTTGCACGCGTTGGACCACCTGCTTGAAGATCAGATGCGGGGGAAGAAAATCCTTATTGCACTGGACAACCAATCGGTGATCAGACGCATGCAGCAGACGAACATAAACTCTAAACTGGTACTAGAGTGTGTCCGGAAGCTCAACACGTGTGCCTCAGAAAATGAGGTTACGCTGATGTGGGTAAAAGGACACATAGGTACAACAGGAAATGAGGCGGCGGATGCCCTGGCAAAACAGGGATCTGCGGCAACTTTCATTGGCCCAGAACCCAGAGTTGCTCTGTGGAACGGCATGATTGGAGCGAAGGTTGGGGAGTGGATGGACTCCATGCATCAACAAAGATGGCAGGAGCTAGTCACTTGCAAACAAGCTCGGAATGCAATGACCAGCCCTTTAGGCGGGGAAGCGAGAAAGGTACTCAGTTATAAACGGAGTACCCTAAGCTGGATAACTGCCTTGGTCACAGGGCATGGTAATTTTAAGGCTCATCTGGCCAAGATGACGTTTGCAGGCTATGCCAGGAGGCCGAGACGGCAGCACACATTGTGTGCGAATGTCCAGCACTGGCTAGCACGAGGTTGAGGATCACTGGCAAGCACACGATAAGTGTGGAAGCCATGAGTGAACTCAGCCTTAAACAAATGCTGGCAATAACACGGGAATCTTAGTTTACTTTCACTTTCACCCGAAATCTAAATTTCGACAGACAATAAAAACTTACCCGAGCAAATAAGTTTTGTAATTCTCAAAGATTTCATTTTCAATATCCTGTTCGAGCATCGATGGACTTTCAGGAGGTGTATAAAATTCGTGATCACTATCAACGGAACCAGCGTCAGACTGAAACAGATATTACAACAACGTTAAATACAAAACCAAATCCGTTCCAATAAAGCCTTACCCAGAAAATTTCCTCATCCTCTTCAATATCCGAATTTTCCCCGCTACTATCGTCAGTATTTTCCCACTGATCAATTTCGTCTTCGTTTTTTGGAATGTCGCCTCCATTTTCCACATGATTCGTCCAATTCTCGTCCTCAACCGAATGGCAACGTTTCTTGCGACTGAATTTACGAGTCAACGTATTCTCCCAGTGGCATAGACACTCATGTTCCTTCTCCCATACGTTGCGGCAGATTTGCTCGGTTTTCATGTTTTCGGGAAGAATTTGATCGTCTTAACGTGAAATAGGAAAACATGGCTTGATAAGTGTTTTTATATTGGAATGAATCACACTCACCTTCCAACATGATGTACTCTACGATCAGTTCGGACACACATTGCAGCTGTTCCTTTCTGTCATTCTGCGACCTCAGGCTCTTCTCTGCGTTCACGCGTTTTCGGGCATCAACGATTTGCTGGAAACACTTCTCGACCTGTGGAAAACACAAGAAACATTAAAGTCGTCCACTCCATACCACTCATAGAAACTAACACCCACCTTGCTGATTGTACTGCTACTCTCTACATTTTCGGTTAATTTCAAATAGCCAACTATTAAATTGGCAAAACGCGAATGAACCAAATTAAAATTAACACCTGTAAATCGTGCATCATCCTTAAAACTGCACACAAGCGATTTCAGTCTTTTAAGTTCGGAATTGAAGCAATCATTGATGGATACGATACTTTCGAGATTATGTAAAATTGTTTTGGTCATACGCTTGGCGAAGACTTGCAACGATTTTTCCACACATAGATACGGAGCGGTGGTGGTTTGATTGCCGCTACTCCCCATGATATTGTTAATAGGCTTTTTGTTTTCAGTGTTTTTCCTGACACCCGATGGAATATTGGCTCTGGCTGTGTTCTTTTTGAAATGAAGACTATTCAATGCATCGCATAAGCCATCTAGTATAGACTCTTCCTTCTTCTGTTGGTGCGATTTGCTCTTTTGTCGCTCCTCAGTCTCCTTGCGTTCCCTCAGGAACGTTTCTAATTTTCTTAGCCCCTCGGTGGATGCAATATCTACGAAACAGCCGAGAAAGTCCCAATACTCTTTCCAATCAATTTGTTGCTCGCGTGCTAGTTCGCGACCAATCACTTCCAAACCCTTCTCCGTGTCGCTAAGTTTTAAATGTCTTTCCTGTAGCGGCGAATCGTTCGATTCAAAAACCGCCGAATTGTTTAGTTTCGGTGTCTTTGGGCCGTCGCCATCTATGAACAGTGGCGAAGCTATACGATCACGATACGTGAAGAACAAATCTTTCTTTTGGCGACGTAACGGCGTGCTAAGGACCACCGAACAAATCTTCTCCGGGGCAATGTTGTTGTTCTGCAGACAAATTTCTTCCGGTGATAGTTTCCTAGGTTCGAAATTTTCATTGTTTTGATCGTCGAGATGTTCGCTGCCATAGGATTTGTTGGGAAAGAGATTGTCATCCGAGCGCTGTCTCGGAAATATCGGCGATCCGTTGTTGTATTCGAACTTTTTCTGAGGCGTACTGCTACACGGGAATTTTAGAGGACTTAAACTATGACTGAGGTTCGATATTGAGGAATTTGACGACACACGAGGCGGCGTTTTCCAGCGCCGTCGGAAATTCTGTAATATTTTCAACAGAAATAGCCATAAATCGAAATAAATTAAAAAAAAAAGAAAACTTACACGTGCTTGCTCCTTGTTCATTGGTCCAGCGTACGCCTGAATTTCGCGTTCCGGACTCAAAGGGTCTTTATTGAGATCCTGTATAAATTAAATAGTACTGCATGCATTCTTGCTACGATAGCAATAAAGGCAAAATACCTACCGGCGGATTTGTTATCGAAAACGGCTCCCCAATCGTCGGAGCCAATGACTGATCGACAGATCGAATAACAGGAACATAGAATCGTTCTTCCAGAAGGTTTGCAATCCTATCTTTAACCTCTTGCTTGGCATCGCTTACTCTGGAACAGATTATCTGCCGAATGGAGAACATTTCAGCGAATACTCTTCATGTCATTCTACTCACCCGCTCTCCGCTTACCTCTTTTGGCAGCATATTGTCGAGATTCGGAGTCATTTTGCATTGCGGATAGGACGTCAGGACCTCAACTATTTCCACGGCACCAAATTTGACGGCCAAATGCAGTGGAGTCTCACTACGTCCCTTTTCCGGCATATTCAAATAGTAGTCCATCAAAATTTCACATACTTCTTGACACACTTTCTCGTTTTTCTTGCCGTGCAACAATTCGATGAAACTGATCTTGCTGATTGTTTGCAGAATGAGTTCGGCAATGCGTGGACGTTTGTGTATGGCACAGACGTGCAAGGCATTGTAACGAGTGCCATCTTTAAGACTGGCCGGCGTATCGCCGACATTGACCAAATATCGTGGATTTTCCCAAATTTGCTTTTCCACACGTTCGTATTGATCGTCTTCGATGGCTTTGCGGAACTGAATGAGTTCTTGTTTCGTAGGAGCACGAAAAACGGCTTTTTCGGCATTGGCTGCTGAGGCCGATGGGGCTGTAAAAAATCAAGACGGTGTTGGTTGTTGGTGGAATATAAATGTGTTACAAAAAGGGGGACAGATAGAAATATTCGGGATTTGCTGTTTGGTTATGCAGTTTCGTTCGGAGCGACCCGTTCTTCAAACAACGCCCAAGAGTTCCAAAAATCCCTTCAATGCCAAAAGCAAAAATTTTTTTGCGTTTACAGTAAGTTTTTTATACAAATTTGGAGGAACAACAAATCGGTGCACAGCTGCTCTCAATTCTCCTCATCTGCGACGAAATTGAACTCAACCCACCTCCTCCGAAGTGCTGCGTATGCAATAAAACCTTACAACCAAATGTCATTACAGTAGTGATGGGCATAATTGACACTTTCACTGTACCAGCACATAAGCTCTGACTCTTTCCAATGAGTCCTTCAAAAAGAGGCATGCATAGAGTCTGAAACTTGGTTGATAACATGTTCAATAAGTCGTAGTTTTTAAAAATTCAGTTTTTTCCTTTATTTTTTACCCCCTATTCGAAGTCGGTGACCACCAATGCCCTTTAGTTCGAGCCAGCCAGATCGGACCACTATCTCCCATGAAAACGGGGTTGCCAGCCTGGGGTGGGTGACCCCGATTTTTTACTCTCTTTTTTGATCCTCTATTCGGAGTCAGTCAAATCATTCCACTCTGTGCTTGAAAGAGAATTTGAGTAATTGGATTATGCGCTTCGTGAGTAAAACATCTGAATTTGAATATATACTGAATTACACAAATAATCAATGTTTGTGTTATCACACCACAGCCTAGTATGTCTCACAGCACAGAGTGAGTGAAATATAGAAGTGTGCTGTTTGTGTTAAAAGCTCAAAACTCACATTGCGAATAACTCATTTCGTGCCACAGAAAACAGAGGAAATTGCCTGGTTGTTGGTTTGGTATCGTTTTCATCTAAAGTTGAACTTGAGATGATGATGCAAGAACTTTTGTTTTAGAACGTTGGGCTTTTTTTTATGTATTTGGGAAACTTGGATTTGCGGTGCGACGTAAGCAAATGATTTTTGATTTGCTTGCAAAACTCACCACCCCTCCACCTTCCCCCACTCCGGCTGCTAAGTGATTGTGGATAAAATGTCCAAATTGACCAAGGTTAGTGTCGAATCAATATTCCGGTCGCTACGAGGGTAAAGTGAAAAGCTCTCGGCCTAACAATGAAAAACTTCGATTTTCAGTTAAGAAGTGATTTTATTTTTCTACATAATCTCCCTTGACTTCAACACACTTGGTCCAGCGTTTCTGCAACATCAGTATTCCTTCCCGGAAGTGAGAGTGTGGAAAGCTGCGAAAATATTCATCTACGGCCCTCTCAACTTCTTCATTGGATGCGAAGCGCTTCCCAGAAACGAATTTCTTCAAGTTTGGGAACAGATGGAAATCTGAGGGTGGCAAATCAGGAGAATAGGGGGGATGGTCGAGCAAATCGAACCCCAAATCCCGCAGTTCGAATCACCAACGCACACTTGTGTACAGGTGCGTTGTCCTGGTAAAAGAGGATTTTTTTCTTTTTCAAGCCAGGCCTCTTCTCGCGAATTTTGGCATCCAGCTGGTCAAGAATTTTGGAGTAATATTCGCCTGTTATTATCGTTTCTGGCGTGTAGACCCAAGTCTCATCCATGCCACCGATTGAATCAGTGCAAACATTGCTGTGAAAATCGTTTGCGCATTTGCTTTTGATCGGCATTCAGCAAATGCGGCACCCATCTAGCGCAGGACTTTTGCATCTCTAATTCTTTGTGCAAGATGTTTCGCACTCTTTCTTCCGATATCCCCACAGCCTCAGCAATATCACTCAATTTCATTCACCTATCGTCCAATACGATATCATGCACTTTTTCGATGGTTTCCAGTGTGGTTACGGTTTTTGGCCACATTTCACGTTGATCGTCTTCGAGTAACGTGCGACCATGTTTAAATTCAGCTGCCCATTTTTTAACGGTTGACTTCGAAGGAGCAGAGTCCCCGTAAGCTTTTGTTAACTTCGGATGAATTTCCTTAGGGAAATCCAAAAATCCATCCAAAAACTCCAAAAATTCGTGTAAACAAACTACTTGAGAGAACAAGTTGAAACTATAATGCTGCGTTTACACGTGAACATCTCGCCGAATTTGAATGTGAATACAATAACAATAGCATTATATTCGCCGAACGGAACAGGCAATGTTCCCATCCATCCATTTCCCGAGAACTTTTTCGCCGAATATTGCTGTGCGTCTTATGGAAAAAGCATTAAGAAGACAAAAGGTGCATTCGGCGAATATGTTCGGAGCTGTTCCCATGAGGAATGGGAACGGGCGAAAATGTTCGCCGAATTAAATGGAAATGTACCTTTTCATATGGGGGTATGTTTTCAAACGAGGGTCAACCATTGAGAGAAAATGTATATGCTACGAATCTATTTCAATCGTCTTGCGTTTCACACAAATTGCCAGCAGGTAGACGATGGGTAATTTGAGTTGAGTTGTTGTTTGTTGTTTGAGTTTTTTTGGTTTGTTTTCGATTTTATGATACCAGGTCAGAAAATAATGGAATAAGGACAAATGGATATTTTTTGTGAGGTGTTGGATCGAAATGCAATCAGATGTAAGTCTGATTGATTAAAATGTAACTGTTTGAGCTATGAAGGTATATTAGATAGATATATTAGTATAAAGATGTAGGTATATTATTTAACCCATATTTTCGCATAATTTGCTTATCGATGTATAAATTTAGGTAGGCAATTGATTCTAAAACGTAAAATTTTACTACAAAAAAAAAATCTTATTAATCTCTGCCGTATGATGAATGGGTGCGTTCCGTGAAAACCCTAAATGTTCTAAGTTGCTTTGAACTCAGTTCAATTTCAGGTGGAGATGGCATGTAAAATACCAACTAGTGAAATAAATCAGAAATTTTTTTTTGTTATTTATTTATTTTAATCACATAACAAATTTATATAGCGTAATATGATCACAATAATTTTATGGTGAGCAGAAGCCCCTTTTAAGCAATAAGCTTGTGTAAGGAGCGTGTATTTCAAATTATTTATACCTAGTCTAGCCATAAATACTGTAACAAACTTTTTGAAGCACTGTTCAATAAAAGAGGTGTTATATGTTAAGAAATCATTGTTTATTTATTAAATGCATTGTCAACAACGGAAATTGCAACAAGTTATTCGAAGTGATTGCCTTTTGCCTTTACACAAGCCTCTAATCGAGCTGGCCACTTATCTATGGAAACACGCACGACTTCAATCGGAAAGTTGGCGACTGCATGTGTAAGAAACTTCTTTAAGGATTCGATATTAGAATGTCTTTTAGAGCACGTCATTTGCTCTAAGACAGACCATAATTCGTAATCCAGCGGATTCAGGTCTGGGCTAGAGGAAGGCCAATCTTCAGCTTTAATAAAATCTGGAACATTTTCTTCAAGCCATTTTTTGGTTGACTTCGCCTTATGACCTGGTGCAGAATCTTGCTGGCTGATTTTTGAATAATGACGTGTTGAGAGGTTTCACTACACTTTCAAGGACACTTTCTTGATAAATTTTGGCAGACGTTTTGACGCCCTTCTCACAAAAATGCAACTTTGTCACCCCGTTGTAGCTAACACCCCACCAAACCATTACTGAGGCTGGATGATGACCTCTTTGAACCTTTTGGGCAACTTGAGAAGCTTCTCTGGCACTGCGAGCATAAACCCTATCGTTTTGTTTATTAAATGTTTCTTCGACAGTAAAAATTTTTTCGTCCGTAAACAAAATTTTACGGTGTTCTTGGTTTGCGTACCGGCAAAGTAATCGTTTTGATTTTTCCACTCTATTTTTTTTAACGAATCTGTTAGTAAATGCCCGGTAGATCTACGATAAGCACCCAACCCCAAGTCACTTTTGATGATACGTGAAATTGTTCTTTGGGGTATTTTCATCTCACGCGATAAAATTTTTTGTTTCCGAAGAGGATTACGGCGAATTCTCTCGCGCACGGCTTTAACCGCTTGAGGTGTTCGAGTAGTTCGCGGACGGCCACTTCTTTCACGGTCACTTACTCCAGACGTATCATTAAATCTTTCAATAGCCCGATATACAAACATTCGGCTTATAACCAAGGGTATGCAGAGTCTTAAAAATATCACTTGGTTGCATTCCTACTTTATGAAGTGCAATCACAGCAATTCTATTTTCTTTGTCACCCCAATCCATGTTCACTACACTAAAAATTAAACTCAAATGATGACAAATGCATCAAGCACAAGCGTACTATAGCGATTAGCTCAATTTTTAAGAAATGCAATATAACGGTTCCTTTCTGCAGGGTTGCCAAACCTTGTAACAATATTTATGGCTAGACTAGGTACATAGTATCATTGACAAAATGAAACGAGATGTTTTTATCCTAATTTCTAATATAAATAAATGCTATTAATTTTAAACATAGGTACATAATATTTATAAATTCAAAAATATAATTAAAAAAAAAAAAAGAATTAAAAGAATGAGGTAAAAGAATTTAATAAAATGGAAAGAATAAATTCAAATCTTCCACAGTTAAAGAAAGAAGCCACTTTGTTAATTTAATTTTGAATTCAGTTGTTGATTGGGATGATTTAATATAATCAGGTATAGCGTTGAATGCTCTAGGACCAATATAAGTTATGTATCTTTGGTTTTGTGTCTTTCGGCAAGATGGAATTGATATATTTGACTGATTGAAGCGGGTATTTCTTACTGGGTTTACTCTTGTAATCGCGATGTTGTATGTCCTTATTATAACTTTTTTAAGGTATATATGTTTAATTTCAAGTATTTTAGCGGAATGATATAGGTTATTTGTAGGAAAAAGTCGAGGTAGATTGCAAATGAGTTTAATGATGGTGTTTTGTGAAATTCTTATGCATTTTAAGTGCTGATTATAGGTACCTCCCCAAGCTGATATGCAATACAAGAATACAGATTCGACTAGAGCGTGATATAAAACTTTTAGTTGCTGAAACGTTAGGGTTCGCTTCAGGTAACTAAAAAGGCACATATATTTTCGTATTTTATTATTAATATGTGATATATGAGACTTCCATTTCAAATGACTATCCATTACAACTCCTAGATATTTAATTGTGCATTCTATATTAATTTTATCACACGTGCAATTTCTATGATTACTATCTCTTTCTTGACAATATAAGGAATGAATGAATATACTGTTTATATTTGGAAGACCATTTGACAAAATTGAGAAGGGTGTCGCTTTTGTTTTATTAGCATTTAATTTTAGCAGATTGAAATCTAACCAACTTTTGATTAGTGTCATTGCCTTCTCACAAGATTTTACTGTTTCCTTCCAAGATTCGGTGGCTACAAGCAACACTGTGTCATCTGCAAATGCTACTATTTTCCCATTTTTTATGTTTAAGTTGCATAAGTCATTAACGTAAATTAAATATAGTATCGGTGACAGCACTGTTCCTTGGGGTAGACCATAGCTAGGATTAATTTTGAGATCACTAAAAGTGTCTTCTATTTTTACCTGTTGTGTTCTATATTTTAAGTAATTTGTTAGTAGCTTTAGCGGAGTGTGAGTAATTCCTATGATATTCATTTTTTCTACCATCTTTTTATGAGAGATTGTATCGAATACCTTTGATAGATCCATGAATACAGCCAGAGGCTTATTGTCTTGATCTAATTCTGAATATAGGAAATTTGTTACCTCTAGCACAGCATCTTCTGTATTTTTTTCTTGGCGAAACCCAAATTGTTGATTTGATAACAGTTTGTTTTCAGTGAGGTATTTCACCAGTCGCTTTTTAATGCATCGTTCAAATATTTTACTTACGGTTGAAAGGAGAGAAATCGGCCGGTAATTCGATGGATCATGCGTGGCGCCATTCTTAAATATAGGTATAACCACAGCTCGTTTGAATGTGGAAGGAAAACATCCTTCATTGAGGCATTTATTGAATAAAGTTGTTAGTGGTAGTGAAATATGGTTTTTGATGCATTTTAGTATAGATACAGAGATATTATCATGGCCTGTTGCTGTGTTATTTTTTAAATTTTTTATGAGAAGTAATATCTCTGGCTCAGTAATTTTCATTAAGTGGAGGCATGAGTTGGAATTTTGGGAAGTTGGAAAGTCTAAATTTACATTGGATGTCATTTGCTGAATAGATTCCGCTATCGTTTTACCTACTTTTATGAAGTTCTCATTCAAATGGTTAGCAATAATTTTATTCCTTGCGATTGGACAAGGTGGGATTGACGAGAGTTGATTTTGCGGCAAAATATTAAGAGGGATATTAACACTCGTATTAGACCTATTAACGGAATTGTTTACAATTTCCCAAAGTTTTTTGTTGTTTTTGGATGACTTTATTTGTTGTTGTATATATTTTCTTTTTGCCTCTAGAATAATTTTAGTCAGTTTGTTTCTATATTTGTTGTATGATTGTTTTAAATTTAAATTGAACGGTTGTGCATTTACTTTTTTCTTTAATTTGTCCCTATGCCTAATTGAATGCATGACCCCTAATGTAATCCATGGTTTGATGGAAGTGTATTTTTTGGGCATTGATGAGGTAGTTGTTGATTTCATTACTATATTTTTAAGTGAGTTTATAAACTTGCTTGCCGATTTTTCACTACTATCTGTACTGACGATAATATTCCCCCAATTAGGAAGCAATGTGTTTAATTCCTCTACAAAACGATTACTGTCTATTGCTGGAGATCTATATAGAGCTAATAAGTTGATTATTTCATGCTTATGTGTTGTTATTTTAATATTAAGACCTGTAACTTCGTCATTTGAAATTTCGCAAGTTATTCGTTTAAGCGAATGTTTAATATAAACGATAACCCCATCATTTTTGTTTCTGTTATTTTTTGTATAAATCATATCATAGCCAACTATATCAAAATATTTCGAGATGAATTCAAATTCCGATGCATAACTACTATGATGAGTCTCAGAGAGCGCTATAATATCAAAAGAGACGTTTAATTCAGTTAAAGATATATTCAATTCATCAAAATTTCTCTTTATGCTTCTTATATTCAAGTGGAGAATCTTGAATTCATTATCGTTTAGAAATATAGATTTAATGTCTTTAATTTGAGTTAATTCTTTAGTTTTTTTGTCCATTAGAAATATAAATTATAATTATTATTAATGTAATGATCCTTTAAATAATTTTAGAGATTTCATTGATGTTATTTATTTTTATGGCTAAAGAGTTTTCTTCCTTTCTAACAAACACATTACCATCTCGTATCCAAACAAATTTAAAATTTTTCTCTCTACATACTTTTTTTGCTTCTCTTAAGAGAAGAGCTGTTTTAGGAGTCAGGTGATCGTTAATGTACACTCGTCCGTCGCCCAGATGCTTGCATACATCTGTTGCCAGCAGACCGGCACCATTCCTGTTTTCTCTTGACTTTTGTTTATACGCTGCCATGAAATTGTTCCGATCAATTGTTCTGTTGAACTTAACTATTATAGTTGGTGTAGTTGAAGTGTTTGTTCTCGAAATTCTATAGACATTGCTAATGTTGTGTTCGCTGACATCTGAGCCGATATATTGTGCAACGCTTTTTACAACTTCCGTGATGTTCTCATGCGGTGTTACTTTGATACCATTTATCACAACGTTGTCCCGTCTTAGTTGGTATTGCAGGCTTTGATTTTGGGACTCTAGATCATCAAATCGTTTTGACAGTTTGATATTTTCGGATTTTAGCATTTTGATTTCCTCCAGAGCCTCATGAAATTTGCCAGAGAACTCGTCGAACTTATCCGACATAAATTGAACCGAGGTGACAAATTCTTGGTTATTTAATTCTTGTTTGACAATCTCGCGGACTTTGTGCAACAAGTCATCACTGTTTATAAGTACATTACCAGATTTCTGTTGAGAAAGCGATTTGCAGGGATCACATTTCCAATGTTCTTTTTTTGCACCGAGTTTTCGAATTTTTTCAGCCGAACCAAGACCACAACACTCTGAATGAAAGTAATTTTCACATTTAGTGCACATGATTAAGTTTTTCGGGTCCGTGAAAAGATTTGTGCACTTTTGACAGTGGTCACTCATATTGGAGATTTACTATGGATTTTTTTCCAATATTTAACACTTCTACAGGGTTGTTAACCGAAAATTATTGAAATCAGGGGATGTTGCAGTGATGAAAGGAATAATTAAGTAAATTGTTTCGATATAAACTCAAAAGTAAATTAACAATTGCGAAAAATAGGTAGGAGTCGATTTTGACGTCTGTTCACTTGCCAGATACAATACAATGTACAAATTGTTCTGGTTGATTTCCCCTTTTTATTGTTTGACATGCATTTGCTAAATACTTGAAACGTAATTGCAACGTTGAGAATCCTGAACCTAGGCAATGTATGGCATGTACCCGAAACGTACAATTGGTATAAATTATTCATTTGGGAGTCATTTTGATTTTGGTGTCAGATGAAAAAAAACGACACGGATCTGCGACGAGCGAACTTAAACAGCCATCATACAGACACTTCGCCGCATGGGGCCGAATTACCGGCTCAGTATAGAAAGGTTTAGAGGCGGCTGGCGGAGAAAGAATTTCATTTCAGCTAATTCACTTTCAACTCTGATCCAGATGTGATCCCATACAAGACCTGGATCAAAACTGGTCTCTCATTTTCTATCTACTGATTAACAGATACAGTATCTACAAAGAAGAGATACAGTACCAACTGACCAACAGATACAGTATCTACTGAGCGACAGATGCAATATATATTGGCCAACAGACACAGTATATACTAAGTAACAGACTCATTATCTATTGACCAAAAGATACAGCTCCTATTGAGCAACAGATAAAGTATCTATTGAAAAACAGATAGATACAGAGACTCAAAATACCTTCAACAATAGTCTATTTCATTTGTCTCTACACTAAACAAACAACATGCATCGCACTTTATTCCCGTCTAATCTAATTTTTTTTTGCGACGGGCCATAAACAAGAAATTTTCCCCACTACACAAAAATGTGGATGTATGTACGTACCTATAATTCTAGGCTGCATATAATGTATTCCTTCACAAAACCACAATTCCATGTTGGTACATATTTATAATAAATATATTTGCATATTACTTGTACTTTATCCACTTAAACTAAAATAAAAAAATCCATAAAATGTACGTGACATACGTACAAATTAATTGATTTACAGCATTTAGATATAATTTCAAACAATCTAAATTAAACTTCGCTTTCGTGTGATCATTGCTTTCATCCATAAATGTCATCATCAAATTGATCTCCCAATGCAAAACAATAACAAGTCAAAAACCATAACCCAGTAATATGTACTTGCGGTAAAAAAATGCATACCCGATATCTACTGATCTCTTCAATAAAGACAATGCTTTCAAAAAAAAGGTCTCATAACTAAAACAACAACAATACGAATCAACAATACGCATATTACATATTAACAAATGACAACAGACGCAGGGTAATTTTCTGTTTACGGGTCCATGTGCAAATACATATGTATCTTTCTAGCAACCCATCATTCTTCATGCCTTCCGTGTGTGTCGGCAACGAAATTTACTTGGTAGTTGTTGGTATATTAGTCCTAATGTTCATGAACATTACCGCGGTAATGTTCAAATTCGGCGAGATGTTCACGTGTAAACGCACGCTAACGGTATTTCTGTCGGGTCGAGAGCTTTTCACCTTACCCTCGTACCGGATGCGCCATCCATCGTAAACTGCTCCGAAAATTCGCCGGAGGACTTTTCGTTCGAATGAGTTTAGCATGTTTTCGAAGGTTTGGGTTATGCAGGCACCACATTATGCGTGAATCGCCCAGTCACGAGCCAAGTGGATAACATATTGTGCACACCTAAGCACCGTGCGTCAGCCATTCATCGGATGAACACAATGCTCCACGAGTACTTGCTCGGAATTCGTTGCATTGGATGAAATTCGTTCACTCGTAGGTGCTTGGATGTGCACAACATGTCATCCGCTTGGCTCGTGATTCGGCGAGTCCCGCATAATCCGGTACGAGCATTAGGGTCCAGGTTTTGCGGCCATATCATAGCACTGATCGTATGATGGTTTTGTATACGCAGAGCCTCATAAGGAGGAGGTACAAGTAACGATTGCAAGACTTTGTACTGAGTGATCGCTCTTGTTTATAATCTATCCTCTTTAAACCGAGTCAGTCGTTTGGTATGGACATTTATCCAAAAGGAACGAACGCACCTAATGTGGCATTCAAAACCACAACCAACGTCAACTTTGTCTCTACTTACATTTCAATCCGCTGGATTTGATCGGACAACTCTCGAATCCTATTTGCGAGAACTTGAGTGCGTCCTGATTGTTTTTGAATGTCTTCAGTCGCGCTTCCTTGTGCGTCTTCAGTACCTTGAGAGCTTCATCGATTTCCGTGAAAACGAGCGCCTTATCTGCAATGACACAAAAATAATGAATCAATTTATTGGCTATCTATTGGAACTTGGACGCCAACCAAAAACCATTTCTTTATGCAAGGAGCGTGCAGCGACCACCGGCCGAGAGATCGCGTGATCAATAGAAAGTTCCCATTTCACTCGACGATACTGCTGGGTTATTTTCCCCCAACATGTCTGCTGACTGGTTCTAAATTTAGAATTTAGATCGACAATGAGCAGATGGTCCAAATGCCACCCGCGACTAGGCTACGTCATATGCGACAGCACTGGAGTTGGAGGTGGCACTTTTTTTTCGCAAATTGAAGGTCAGGGTGGTACGATATTGGCATTTATTTATCATTCACCCGTGCCCTAGAAAGATAAATTCCCGCATCGGGTGCACTTGAGTGGGCAACAATGGGCGGCCATTTGAGTCACTTATGGGGGGACATGCGAAAAGAAAAAAAAAAGCAACTATCCGAATTGCGGTCACCACCTCTCTAATTATCGCCACCCCAGCGGTTGAAACGACGCCAATTTTTGAATCCCGCCAGCGATAGCCGAAAACCAGCTGTTTTTGGTCATGTTTTGTGTGTGTGGTAAACAAACCCGCATCGAAGGTTATGTTCGCACGGCTCTTCCTCCAACCCCTTTCGACAACCATAGCAAAAAGAAAACGGAATTTCACAAAACTGTGCTTCAACTCACCGTTGTCGTCCTCGCAATCCGTTTTCGACGGAATGTAAATGCTATAGTAGGTCATGACGGTGTTTATACATAAATGGGGGACACGTCTTGGCCCCCGCTCACGGCACAAAGTGCGACTTTATAGTTCCAGTGAATTTCGCGGCAACTACTAATTTTTAAGCACGACGGCAGAGCACTTCGTAATTTTCTGATTGGCATTTGCGAACTGAATGTCATTTGAAGTTGGCTGCAAACGAAAAGTGGGGTCCGACATACATGAGGTGGGAAATGATTTTGTTTTGGGCGACTTCGGTGTTGACGGTTACAATTGAATGTAGTTGAACAAGTTGAACGTTGAAACATTTGCCTGCTGTGCATCACATTTATGAATTATGAACCGGAAAACTTCCGTGAGAAAAAGTTATAATTCTAGAGAAGATGAAAACAATCTTCAATAACAGAGAAGTTCATCACACGATATGCGGAGTATTTCAGAATATCTATCGACTCAATTCGACCATTCTTCTTGCAATTCATGACATTCGTACTTTAACATGATAGGAAACTTTCAAACATAAATTCAAGAAATACTTAGTTTAATCAGTTTTAACTGCCATCTTCAAATAATCAATCAACAATACAATTTAGTATTCATCCAACTTTTGAATTACAGTCGAGTCGCGCTAGCTTGAACACGCGCTTGTGTGAACCACGCAGTAGCGTGAACAAGGAAAATTGGATATTGACCACCTTATAGTATGACCAAGCGCAACCTTCAATATTGCGAACATCGTGGATCTCTTGTTTATTCATGTTGATTTCGATATTCATTCGTGTTGTTAGCTAAAACTCGCACGTGTGACCACAGCGCGTTGTTATTTCATGTGCAAATACCGATTGATTTTCCACGTGTTTATCTTTTCTTTGAAGTAGCAGTATATTTTCTGGTGTGTTGTGATTAGTGTTCTAACTTAAAATGCCTAAACAGAAAGGTAAATTCCTGCCACTACATGTAAAAGCGACAATAATTGAGGAATCAGACAGGGGTATGGGTGTCACATCGCTATCAAAAAAATATGGCCCTGCAAAGTCTACGATTTGTTCCTTCAAAAATAAAAAAAGATCAATTTGCGAACGAGTTGCGAGCAGCCTAATGCCAATAAATCATTCCACGCTTAGAAAAGCTGAATATCCTGAAATGGAGAAGAAACTTTACCAGTGGTTTCTTGCCCAAAGGCAAAACAATGTCCCCATTTCAGGAGAAATGATTAAAGAAAAAGCATTAAGCTTGAAAACTTTGTTGGGCATTAGAAGCTTTAATGCCAGTGAAGGATGGTTGCAACGCTTTAAAACTAGACACGGGATACGTATTTTGAAGATAACCGGAGAAAAGTTATCCACACATCCAAAGTTAGTTAATCCCTTCAGGGAAAAGCTGCGAAAGACGATTGAAGAATTAAATTTGAATGAACATCAAATTTACAATGTTGATGAGACCGGCTTATACTGGCAGCTTCTACCTGAAAAAACGCATATTGGTCTTTCTGAAAAATTTGCCCCTGGTATGAAAACCGCAAAGCAACGAATTACGTTCTTAGGGTGTACAAATGCATCTGGCTGCCATAAACTAAAACCTCTAGTAATCGGGAAAGCAAGGAACCCCAGATGTTTTAAAAACTTCGCTAATCGAGGTTAGTTCCTAAAGTGCTGTTTCTTGTCAATTGTTTTTAATTATACATACTATATAGGTATAATGCATTTCAGGTTCGAGTTTTTTTGCAAGATCAAGGACTAGAGCAGAAAGCAATATTGGTGCTAGACAATGCACCTTGTCACCCACCAGCTGATGTGTTGAAAACTTCCGATGGAATGATTTTCAAGCTTTTTATGCCACCGCACGTCACACCTCTGATCCAACCGATGGATCAAAATGTCCTGAGGATTACAAAACTCTACTATCGAAAAAGTCTGCTCAGTTTTATTGTGGACAAAGGCCACGTTTAGACCGTGGAACTAGAAGGCGATTTAACTAAATCATTTTAGTGTTAGTACTTGTTGGTGGAGTGTTTATACTGACCATACGGAGAGGTACTTCTTCTTCTTCTTCTTTCTCAGTTGACAACACAGATAAATTTTACAGATACAAATTTTACGACAGAAAAAGACTTTTTCCAGCCCATGATCACGCACTAATTTCCTGAAATTGCATACAAAGCAAACGCCGAACAAAAAAAAACGACAACCAAGGAAACGTCCACCACCGAGTCAACATTAGCGATGACAGCGACATAGTCCCAATTTTTTTAGCCCAGTTCCGCATCGCAAGTAGAGAAAAGCCAAGTCCAAAACTAACTAAATCGATACGTTTACATCGTCGAGAGTTAGATCGATTTAGTTAGATCTCGAAGATAGTCCCGCGGTCTAAACGTAGTGATTAGCGATGACAGCGACATAGTCCCAATTTTTTTAGTCCAGTTTCGCATCGCAAGTAGAGATAAGCCAAGTCCAAAACTAACTAAATCGATACGTTTACATCGTCGAGAGTTAGATCGATTTAGTTAGATCTCGAAGATAGTTCCGCGGTCTAAACGTAGTGAAAGATGAGCCCATTGGAAGTTTACTAAAAAAAATAACACTAAGAGATGTTATGCTGAATTTAGAAGGAGCTTGGCGGAAATTGAGTTCAACGATCATAGCGAAATGTTGGAGGAATATTCTAGAAAAACCGCCGGAAGATGAAGACAACTTACCCTTGTCTGTCTTGCAACAGAGATGGAGAGAGGACAATAACGTCTTAATGGACACAATAACTTTGCTCCAGGCGATAGCACCTGTAAATTGGTTACTGCTTTTAAATTAGTATTAGATACTACAACATACACTTTTTTCTGATTTAGGTGGAATTGTCCTGTTCGGATATTGAAGCATGGAATGAAGACTTAGTGGATGTCCAAAATTCCCCAGAAGACGTTGATGAAGTAGTGATATCTGATACTGATACAGTGGATGATATCGTCCAATTCAATATAAGCCACGGCGAGGCGGTAAAGGCTTTGAACATTGCCATCGAATGGGCTAAATCGAATGATATCATCATCAGTGATATACTAGCATTGAAGGCTGTTCAAGAGAAGGCGGTTATGTTGAACCTTTCCACCAAAAAAGCTCAAACAAAGCTAACATCATTTTTCAAACCATGTTCGTAATATTTCATCGCAAATATAAACATAAAAAATGTACATACATAAATTTATGATATGTTTCTTCTTTATTAAAAGTATTCTAGTAAACAATTTTTCGATGTAAGTATCTATATATTTTGTTACAAATTATAACCTTCGCTTGTGTGAAAACATGCGTACGTTCGAACAACGCTGGTTTTATTCTGTTCACGTTATCGCGACTCGAGTGTAATTAGCGTTCCTTCGCATCCAGGGAAATGATGATAAATAATGATAATACTGGGTGAATATGTATTACTATTTTGCCTCAACTCCCATGGGCCGTTAAATATTGAGACACGGCCAAAAAAACTAAAGGACAACTACAATTTGATGATAGTATGATATATTGCTGAAGAAAACGGTATTAAAGAATTATATCTGTATAAGTATTTTTCTATGGGCGACTTCAGAGTGAAAGCTGATGCCGCTAGCGCAGACTTTTTTTTCACGTTTTCATTGTCAACACTCAGCGAAGAGAAACGTTCACGTGAAACGTGCTCATGGATCTTTCTCTCTCCATGCTATTGCAAAATCTGAAGATCACATATTCGTAATTGTCCAGTGATTTTCTTATGCTTCGTTTACACGTGTATATTGAGCAAAACACGGAACATTAAAAATTCCATTGAAAAACACCAACAACAAAAGGCTATACCTTTCTGTTCTTACACTGTTAGCATGAATCCACGAGCATTTGAGTCATTCCCATCTTCTTTTTTGCTCATAGTGTTCATGTGTAAACAAAGCCTTATATAAAATCCATTCATGCTTCAAAGAAAAATGAAATGAATTTATCGGTATGGATAAGCTTCGACAATGTGTTGTGGAAAAAACTTTTCTTTTCCCTGAGTGTTCACAATGAAAACGTGATGCAAAATTAGTGTGGAATATGCCCTAGTCCTATGGCTATCTTAAAGTGGGACACCTTGTATAGCTGATCTTCTGTTTTCAAATGGTTCGAGAATCTGCTCATTATATTTGTTATGGATGGTGCGAGACTATGATAGAGCTTAGTACAATCTGTGTCGTAAGTGTGACGTACTCCATATGCATATTTAAATATTTTTAAAGATAAATTCTTCTTTTCTTGTTTAAAACGATTATGACAAAATTTGATCTTGCAATTAAATAATATTGATGGTATCCAACGAAGCTACCTGTCAGAGTTCGTTGTATACGGACCACGGAAAAAGTCTGGAAGGGTGATTTTTGAAAAGACTTAAGCGAGTAACTCTGGTTTTAACACAGCAGAATATACCGTTAGACCATTCGATAACCAAATACTGTTCCGAGATCAGAGTCACTGAAGAAACCTGCATACCAAGTTTGTTTAAGATAGGACCACGGGAAGAGCTCGGACTAACGCACAAACAAACAAATTAACGCTCGGTGACCGTGGTCGTTCGCTCACCGCTCTACGATACTACTATCTGGAGCTCGGAGGTTCGAATCTCGGCGCAAACAAAAACTACCTATGGGTACTTATGGAACTCCCTCAATGCTCCGAGCCAGTCAGTATAAAGACGGCACAGATAGGAGGTGCATGCTAGCAACTGCATTTCCGAAAAGTAGATATGCTACCGAAACGTCAACAAGGCATATAAATGCTAGAGATGTTGACGCGCCCATGCCCCCTCTAGGGGGCAATTAACAACATTGGGTCATTGCATACGCTCGTACATTATATGAGAATATGGCGTGGGTCAAAAATTGATTAAAAAATTACTTCAGTGCTTTCTATTAATAAAAGAACATTCAAATTAAATTGATTTTATATTCAATATAATAATTATAAACATTTACGACTTTATGGTAAAAATTCAAATCGTTGCGGATCTAAACTCTTGCTTCGCAAGCTGTCCCAATAGGCCGGTTCCCCATTCATTGGTTTCACTTGCCTAATGCCCGGTGGTTTTAGTAATATCTGCAAAATAAAGAGTACATATTGAAATCAAATCCTAAATGGTGATAAACGACATCCTTACCATTTGTTGATTTCGCTTAAAGTGCTTGGGACCGAATTTATCCTTACTTACACGCGAAATCGGGGTGGAGTCCACGAATTTACCTCGTTTCGTTAAATTCAAAAGGGTTTTATTGCGCGGCTGTTTATTTGCAGCAGTGGACATGGCCGGTAAACTGCGACGTCTCAAATTTTCATTGTTCATTTTTACAATCGGAATACGAAGCGACATATCAAAATGGGGCGGTGGCTTACGTTGAATTTCCTCCTCGATGGCGTATAATTCTTCCTTTTTTTTTAAAAAAAAGGAAAAGGATATAGTTTAAATTGACGGGATTTGGATGTGGGTTATTGTGATAACTTAAGATTCTTTGCAAAATTGTTTAAAAAAAACGAAACGCAGTTTAAATTCACCAAAAATACCCGAAATATGATATAATGTACTCTTTGCTCCTTTCGAATTTATAGTACGCATCGAAAAATAAAATATTGACATTGTTTTCCACTCTATGGAGACCCCCCCCCCCCATCAGTGAATTGTATTGTAGAATTATTACATATTTTAACTCCATACGGGTATTGTACCTTCAACCGTTCAAGAGCTATGGGAACATTTCTAGATGACCGGACGTCGCGTAGTTGTTCGAGTCTTTGATCAATAGTGGGTATTAAATTGAGATGATTTCTTGATTTCGCTACGCGAGCTCCGAAACTTAATGGGTTCCTCCCATACCTATCTATTTAGCACAATAGACCCATTGTCGCAGTGTTTGTGGTTTCAACACGATCCACGGCCTTCCTTCCCTATCGACTTAAGGGGTTGCTTTGCTACCCTCAGTATACCGCCGTACAACGCTTGACTCGCTGTATACGCTTCAGCAGTAAAGCCTCTATTAACCAAAATGCGAACCACAATGCATCTTTCGGTGAAATAGAAATATTCAGAAATATTATCTGAACAGACGCATATATGTCTCGATTCGATTTCTATGACCCTACTACACTTACTCTATTTTTATACACCATACAACACGCCCGCATCGTAAAATAATACAAAATTTCCACTCCCGACAGCAATGAGAAGCCAAGAAAGAGACCAGCTATACCCCCAAAGGATACGAGCAAATCGACCCAACCGAAAAGTACTTCACGTTTATAGCGAATAATCGGCCAGGTGAGGTACTCGATGCTGATGGAATGATCTTCGCTTCTACTGAAACTAGAAAAAAAAAAGATTGCAGATTCTAGATTGAAAATAGCTGAAAACCATGTTACATACTCTTTATTTAGCTTCTCCACGTCATAAACCGTCTTGGAGCAACTCAATTCACACTTCTGGCAGTCCTTAATGTTGGTAATGTTATCACGAAATTTAACTAGACATTCTAATTGCTTGGCCTTACAGTACGGGACGTTATCTGGAAATATTGAAATTTCAGCAAGGATCGTGATGTTTTTATTAGCGATATACATATTTTGGATAAAAATTTTATTTGAAAATTTGCGAGGACAATTTAAAGGGCTTAAAATGCCGTCAAAGGGGTAAAAATGGCTTAAAGTGGATTCCATTTAGCTCTTCACTAGGATTTAGATGACACTCCTATTGTCAAGAACTCATTTCAGGTCTAAAAATGCCATTTTGACCTGATTTGATGCTCCCACCCACAGATCGAAGCAACACCTGATGAGTAGTGTTCTGTTGGTGGTACGAAACCAGAGGCCGAGGGTCCCATTACACCCGGACCCAGATTCGACCGCTTGGGTGTCTGATCCGTCCGCCACCCATTCCTTCCTTATCGAATATTTTTTTTTCCATTCCCCATTTTAACCTCCTCTGTTTGTGTTGTCTTCCCCAGGTCTATGAATTTTTGTTAATACGTAAACGACAGGGGCAACGAGTGGCGAAAACCCCGCCCACATTTTCGCTAGATGGCACGGCCCGACCTTCACGGTTATTATGCTACCTTAGACTCTGTCCCCATGGGCATCTTTGGATGCCCATCAAACCGCCCGTTACAAACCCAAGGGTACCATCAAAGAGGTCGCAGAGAAGGTCGTTGGATGTAAAGCGAAATGGCTGGTTCGACGACTGTGCAAAAACTCACTTGATGCGAAAAACGAAGCCTACAGACAATGGATTCAACGAGGAACCAGAGCCAAAAGAAAAAAATATGACGAGCTATGGCGAATATCGAATAGAATAATTAGACGTAAGAAACCTAAATACTTTGACGAGCAGTTGCTGAATATTAACGAAAACTTAGTTTATAGGAACACCAGAAAAGCGTACAGACTAGTAAATACAATTAAAAACGACTATCAACCCAGGACTAGCCTCTGTAAGGACAATAATGGAAACATCGTCAGCGACACCGATGGCATTAACAAACGATGGGCCTCTTATTTTGAAAAGCTTCTGAATCTACCATCTAACATCCCCACAAAAGAAGCTCTCAACGATATAGTTGATCTAGGCCCACCCATTCAACCCCCGACAGTAGAGGAAGTTGATCTCGCGTTGCGGTCACTAAAATAAAATACAGCGCCGGGGCGCTGACGAGATTTCAGCTGAACTGTTAAAATTCGGTGGAACGGGTCTAGCTAATGCCATACATCAATTACTCCTGCGAGTATAGGAGGACGAGGAGATCTCAGACGATTGGCGCAGAAGCATCATCTGTCCAATTCACAAACAGGGAGATAAACTGCGAGAGTGTGTGAGAATTACAGGGGCATATCACTAGTTTGTACGTCCTATAAAATTTTGACGAAAATTCTGGAAAATAGAATAAAAGCGTACGCAGAACGAATCATTGGCGAATATCAAGGCGGTTTCAGATCTGTTCGCTCCACAACCGATCAGCTCTTTACGGTCAAACCGATACTCCAGAGGTGCTGGGAATACAACATAGACGTACACCAAATCTTTGTCGACTTCAAGCAGGCATATGACAGTATCGATCGTTGTGTACTATAAAACATCATGCTGCAATTTGGTATATCTGCAAAATTAGTGCAACTGACAAAAATGACGATGACCAACTCCGTCTCACAGGTCAGGATTCATAATAGACTTACTGATCTATTCGAAACGCGCACTGGTCTTAAGCAGGGCGATGGACTGGTGACGACGCTCTTCAACCTAGCACTGGAGTACGCTGTTTGGGCCTTGAATATGAACAACAGCGAGACGCTACTCATCAAGTCGACACAATTAGCAGCGTACGCCCACGACATCAACATCATGTCCCGAAGGTTGGCCGACGCAGAAGAACTTCTACATACGCTTAACAGTGCCGCAAAAGAAGTTGGACTACGTATCAATGAGGGTAAAACTCAAATAATGATGTAATCGATGACAAGGACGCCTGCACGATCGAGCATCAATGTGGGGGACCTCAACATCGAGTTCGTGAACGACTTCATATACCTGGGTTGCAAGTTGTCAAAGGACCCTAACGAAACTGACGAAATCAAGCGATGGATACAGCTAGCTGATAAGACTTTTTTCTCGGTTCTCCCCATAATTAAATCGAAGCATGTGCACAAAAACACGAGGCTCCGCGTGTACAAAACATTATACGACCAGTGCTATGCTATGGCTGCAAAGCATGGACCCTAACTCAAGCCTCCGGAAACATGCTAGACACATTTAAACGTAAGGTTCTGCGGCGAATTTTCGGGGCTGTTTGCGATCGAGATGAATGGCGCATCCGGTACAACTATGGGTTTGTGTATGAGCTGTATAATGAGCTGGAAGTTTGGAAAATCATCAAACTACGACGGGGACGATGATGTCAAGCCAAAGAAAGTAATAAACGGACAGCGAGTCAACGGAGCGAGACTGCGAGGACGACCTAGAGCTCGTTGGGAGAGCTCAGTATATGCGGACGCCGTGCTCAGTAGTTGGCTTCCAAGATTGGAGGACGCGGTCACGTGACCGAGATAATTGGAAGACAACCATCCAGGCGGCCAAGACCCGACGTCGGGCTGTCGCGCCACGATGATGATGAGGGGCCTGTAACATGCTTGAATCTAGAGTTCAGGAGTTCAATTCACCAACGCGATAATAAAAAATAAAAAAAAAACTGCCTGTAGGTTCTATTAACTATTAACCCTTACAGCGTTCCAAGCTTATCTGTAAAAGACGGCTTTAGGGATAAGAGGTGTACATTAGCAACTGCACCATCCGAAATTTACATTCTAATGAAACATCAAAAAAGCTTTGTGCTAGAGATGTTAACGCACCCACGTCCCACTGGAGGGACAATTCGTATTTAAGTACACTTTAGTATAGTATGAGTTATAATAAAAGTACGAGTATTTTATATACTCGTACTATACTCGTACGTATAAGTTCAACTTACTTAACGGCCTGTAAAATGGTGGAATACATTTGCAAAGTTTGATGCACTTTTTAATACGACATTCTTTCATGCATCCAGTGTATGTATACTCGTCGGGGAAGTACTCCAATTTAATCTCGTCCGCAAAGACACATTTTCGTTGCCTAAGTAATCATTAAAAAAAAAACACATAAAAATGTTTGTGGGAAACCGCAGTTTTGTTTGATGTATCATAAATGTATAAAATACGCCGACAATTTAACAAATTTTATAAATAAACCAAATCGCCTCACCCGATACTCAATTGTTTAGCATCCTCTGTCGTATAAGTTTCTTTCATAGATATTAATATTTCGGACACTTGACTTGGATCCCAGCTGAGCTGTGGCGAAAAATCCCAGCCGAAGTACTCTTTGTTTGAATGAATGTAAACCTGTAAAGAAAAAATCATCAAATAGAAGGGCGCAGGATCAAAATTTTAAAATTAATTTATAAGAATGTTAATAAGTCAAATCGACTTTGCCTGCAGCAGAAATCTAATCGTAAGCTCTACGTGCTTCCCGCATCGACGCATTCACAAGCAGTCCTGGAAGTCTCCAGACGCACATACCGTCAACCAAATTGACCACGTCCTCATTTGCAGGAGATGGGCATCTAGTGTCATGGATGTCCGCTCCTATCGAGGAGCAAACTGCGACTCAGATCATCACTTGGTGAAGACGACCTACAGATGTAGAATTTCCTCAGTGCACCAGTCAAGAATCAGCCCTCCCAAAATCTTTGCGGTTGATAAGCTCTTGAGTGATGCTACAGCGGTGGCGTATACTACAACCCTTGAGGAAAAACTATCACCTATGCTACACAACATCAGCAACACAGGCGTCCATGGGTTCTGGGAAGAACTCAAGGGTACCATCAAGGATGTCGCAGAGAAGGTCGTGGGATATAAAGCCCGGCGAGCGCGAAATGACTGGTTCGACGAAGAATGCAAAGACTCACTTGACGCGAAAAACGAGGCCAACAGACAATGGATTCAACGAGGAACCAGAGCCAGAAGAGAAAAATATGACGAGCTACGGCGAATATCGAATAGAATAATTAGGCGTAAGAAACGTAAATACTTTGACGAGCAGTTGCTGAACATAAACGAAAACTTAGCTAATAGGAACACCAGACAAGCGTACAAACTAGTAAATACAATTAAGAACGGCTACCAACCCAGGACTAGCCTTTGTAAGGACAAGGATGGAAACATCATCAGCGACACCGATGGTATTAACAAGCGATGGGCCTCTTATTTTGAAGAGCTTCTAAACCGACCATCTAACATCCCCACACAGGAAGCTCTCGACGATATTGTTGATCTAGGCCCACCCATTCAACCCCCGACAGTAGAGGAAGTTGATCTCGCATTGCGGTCACTAAAACGAAATAAAGCGCCGGGCGCTGACGAGATTCCAGCTGAACTGCTAAAATTCGGTGGAACGAGTCTAGTTGATGCCATACATCAATTACTCCTGCGAGTATGGGAGAACGAGGAGATTCCTGACGATTGGCGCAGAAGCATCATCTGTCCGATTCATAAAAAGGGAGATAAAAATTGACCGAGATAATTGGAGGACAATGATCCAGGCGGCCAAGGCCCGACGTCGGGCTGTCGCGCCACGATGATGATGATGATAATAAGTCAAATAGCTGAAAAAATAACTTACATTAACAGGTGACGATGGCACAAAATGCAGAGCCCATTTTTTATCCGTTTCGAAAAGATCGTGGAACTCCACAGACTGTTCACTGTATTAGAAATAAAGAAAAAAAATATTTTTGGTTATTTATTTTCACTGTCTATGCATTTTTCGATATCTTTCTGTACTGTACACGTCTTCATACAGGAAAATCTACAATTTTTTTAGTCACATTTTACTCACTGACGTGAAACTAGAGGCACGACTTGAGTTATATGTGACACAAAGACAGTGAACCATATTTGTATTTTTTTTCTCTATAGGCAATAATCAACTCAACTCTTTTGTCTCGAACGATTTCAATTTCGTATTGAAGGCAAAACAGAATCCTCGCTCCGTATAGATTTCATCGAAATGCGGACAACATTTGACCTCCTCGTCCCGATATCGGCAAAACAATAATAGGTCATTGCAGTCCATTTTAACCTGTGCATAGATATTCAAGAAACCATTCTTCATGAAATGCGTTTACATAAGGCGCGTTTTTTTTGTACTCCAGTTCAAGTTAATTAGGGTTAACAACACACAATTACAGCAATACGTTAACCTGAATTAACCTGGATAGCTCTACGGGTTAATAAACCTGCCCTTGATAGATATGTCAAGAGATGGCGCTTGTATCGCTAAATGGCGAATTTATTATGGGAAATTAACATTTTTTGTAGTTTAATTTAATTACTGTAATTATTTAGTAAACATATCGCAGATATTTTTTCGGATATGATCCATATTGTTAATCTTGCGAGCACAGTTAAAAATGTTGAGAAACTAAATTGACGCCAGGGGTCCATTGCACTTTGACACTTAACCGAGTTAACCCGGACCGTTTTTTAACACCGCTTAACCTTCACCCGAATTAACCTACACTGGCGTACAAAAGAATGCGGCTACTGATACGTAGTCTGTAGCATTCAAGTTTAAAGATTCATACCTGGAAGGCCAATCTTCGAAGAGATGCTTTATCAACGATATCTGGATTCGAGAAATTGAAAGTATACTCGTAAGCTGTTCCGATAGTCTGATACGATAATTGAGTTAATGCACGTAAAAATGGTTGATAGGTCACGGCATCCAATTCTTCGTATTCTCTAGAAGAATAAAAAGTATTGTATTAAAATCAACCAAAAACAACAACAGACAAAAATATATATTTTAAAAGGATAATGCGTGCAATTTTGACGGTGGTACTACGAGGCGAAGCTGAAGCTCTAGCCTGGTTATCGCAAAACGATATATCTGACTTTATAATCTACACGGATAGCCAACCGCCGATTAAATCGCTTAGCTCTGTCTTAGTAAATTCGAAGACATTACTGGATTGTCGCAACTCCCTAATAGAGATGGGAAGACTCTTTAACATTTCCCTGTGCTGGGTGCCAGGGCATAGTGGCTATGTTGGTACCTGCAAGGCCGACGAACTGGCCCGATCAGGTGCGATCAACAAGATTAGCGGGCCGTTACGTGGCACCAGGATGCCGTTGGCTGCTTGTAAACTGGCTATCTAAGATGCGGCGTATGATAGGGCATGCATCAGATGAAGCAATGGGTGCATTCGGACGTCACGGAAAAAAGCGTAATGCGCTGCATAGAAATAGCGAATTCCTAAGCAGCATAAACCAATTTTCCTTGTGACGCCCCAATGGTATGCTGGCTCACCTGTTGTAAATTGACATGCCTGCATTCACAAATCAGTAGCGCTACTTGAGCGCTCCTATTTTTGTCCCAATTTTGCACTGAATTACAACAACAAAAACGGGAGCGCTCAGGTAGCGCTATGATTTGTGAATGCAGGCAATTCATTCGAACTGTCAAATCTCTGCTAAGCCAAGACAGCGAACAAATTTTGTGCTGCCTAAAAGTGTTAGCGCCTAGCTATTTGCGTTAAGTTTAGCAGTGGTTTAGCGCAACATTCGGAATACAAATCACGAGGCAGCACTTAAAGCTAGCTAGCAACCGTGACTCCCGAATGCACCCAATGGCAGTACATGTCATGTGGCTAGACAGATGTGGCTCAAACTGGATCCCAAACGTTCTTCTGGGTTGCTAATGCTAAACAGAAATAATCTAAGAACTGTCGTAGGAGTGCTAATTGGACATTGCCTAATTGGGGAGCATGCCAGGAGACTTCGTCTTCTATATAATGATTTTTGCAGGTGCTGTGGGGACGAGGAAGAGGAGGAAAGTACGTCTCACATTCTGTGTACCTGTCCGGCCCTGATTTTAGGAAAGACCTCCTTGGTTCCTACTTCTTCACCGATCTGGATGACCTGAAAAAGGTAAATGTTGGTCGGCTACATCGCTTCATTGCGAGCTCAGACTGGTTCAACGAGTGAGTTGGTCTCAGTTGCTGAGTCCAGGGGTATCAAAATGGACCCAGTGGTGGTCTAAGTGTGCTCAAGCAACCCTTATAACCTAACCTAACCTACTACGAGGCGAATGCTCCATAGCTGCAGTTTTGACCAGACGAGTGCCCCAGTACTAACTCGATTTACCAAACTCTTGTTGACGTTTCGATAGCATATCTACTTTTTCCTATCCGCGCCGTCTTTATACTGATAAGCTCGGAGCACTGTGGGAGTTCTATTAGTACCCACAGGTAGTTGTTGATCGCATCGAGATTTGAATTTCGAGCTCTAGATTAGTATCGAAATTTTTTTCAGATTAGCCAATTGACAATAGATCTCACTACTTACCCCAATTCTTTGTATGATATATCCTTTACTTTAGCCTCATCATAGGGGTTGACCGGACAAACAACCACTGTTGGAAATATAATTTGTTGGTTATGGAAATCCGTATCCAAACCTTGGAATAACACAAACAAAACATCACATTATTATCCTTGTTCTCGTAAAACAATAAATGAACGCAAAAGGACACCTGTAATTGTCGGATTTGTCTGGAACTTTTCCCATAGACTCATTATAATGACAAGAGCCGCAATTGCACCAATACTCGTGAAGGAGAACCACATAAACCTGTGTCACGAGAAAAAAGGTGAATATCTGTTCACATCCTTTTTGTTTAAAAGATTTTTTTTTATTTACTTTTCACCAAACGGACGACTAGTATCGGCAATATAGCGTACACCATGCAATGTTGAATTGTTGAAAAACTCCTTGGTCTGATAAATTAAACTTCGCCGGAAGAGGACCAATGTCTCGATGAATGTTTTCACGCGATTATTCATTTTATGTTTAGGTTGGGTCGTGTCGGGACGAATAGAGCTGCAGTACTAAATTCTTGATAGTTTTCGGGAAGGACCTTTCACATGTTCATTGCACATTTCAACTCAGTCAAAACACTATTTCGCGATAAATAATTTTTTGTGAATGTAAGACTTGCAGAGATATATAAAATATTATTTGGGTGACATGCGTAGTAAATCACGATCATTAGTCGTGATTACTGGCCAATGAATTATATACGGGAAGATGGGGTCAAAAAGGGCGCCATGGAAGTTGTGAGCAGTTCCATAAGAACGCTGTGAAGACGTCTTGGTTTCTTTTCGAGTCATTCTTATATAGCTTTCCTTCGTGAGTATTGGTGCTATTACTAACAGATGATTCGGAATTTCAAATCGATAAAATTCGTTGAACAATTTTCCAAATTATCGTGTGGCATACAGTTGTAGTAGTTTTCTGAGGATATCAGCAAGATTTTGCCTGGGAGATACTGCGAAAATCCTTTAATGACATCGTCATCATCATCGTGGCGCAACTATTGGGCTTCCAAGATTGGAGGACGCGGTCACGTGACCGTGTTAATGACGTACATACTTTACCGCCATCCGTGTATATCTCCAAAGAACCAGGCAGCGATAGCGCCTTATCTTATGCGTGCTACAGAAAATGGCCCATAGTGATGGTGACTTTGATGGCCGCCATGTCAATTTAAATACACCCATACCTCGCTATACGGCCGCTCTTTATACGGCATTTCGCTATAACGGCCCTCTTCAATTAAGGCAATCAAGGCCTAAAATGTTTCGCTATAACGGCAAAATAAAAACTTTTTTTCGATGTCGATATATCTACATGTTGCCAATCTTGCGCAAGCGCAATCTCGATGCACACTCTTTTCTATTTCCTCTTACTAAATGAAAAACGTTGATTTTTCCTAAGACGGGATTCTCTTTTATTTGTAAATGCGCATTTCGGACACCAGTTGTGTCCTTCTTCAGTACAATTCAACTATTTTCTTCAACACAAACACCTACACCTATATACCCTATATTTTGACAGCGTTAATTACTTTACATTACGTTACGTTACTCTAATTACCATTTAATGATATACAAAATGTTTTGGAAGCAAATAAAAAATAGAAAAACCCAATCGAGAAAAAAAGAAAATTGAGCCACAGGTAGAATAATGATGAAAACCACCCGTTTCACTTCCTGGGTGATTCCATCGCCAGTAGTTTCAGCAGCCCTGATTGTAGATTCCCGATATCATGGTTCAGCCTTTGGTTTTCCGGTTCCCTTAGAATGGCCAGACTTTCTAGTGCATCCAGTTTCCTGCTGTCTGTACTCGCTTTGAGGATCTCCACGTTGTCCCATGTTATGTTGTGCCCCTCTCCTGCTATGTGTCTCGCTACCATCGATTTTAGCGACGCGGGGTCCTTGTTGTTTTTTACGCTAGACTCAACCTCTCTCACGTGCTCACCCCATCGTGTGGAAACTAGCCGCTTCGTTCGCCCGACGTATGTTTTGTCACATTCCGGACATGAGACCTTGTATACGCCGCTTACTTCATGTTTGAGTTTCTTGTCCTTCGTGGACCCTAGCTTGGTCTTGAGCTGTTGCCTTCGGCTTGATGAGACCATTTCGATGTCCATATCCTTCATCACCCGCTTCAATTTCCCGGATGCGTATGAATGTGTGACACCCTACCTTCTCCTAGGTTCTTCCTTGTTATGTCGGAGGGTAGTCAATCATTGTTCTTCTAGCATTCTGTGTTTCTTGCGGATGAGAAATGATATCGCCCTTGGTTCGTTTTCATTCTTCAAGCCCGTGTCGAGGATGTACCTTCTTTCCCTTTCGAATCGCTCCGTGCTCAATGGAACCGTGAAAAGTCGGTGTATCATCGAGTGGAACGGGGCAAACCTCTGGGAGTACGAATGGTTGGAGCTTGATGGAATCGTTCTTTGTGTGTGGGTTGGTTTCCTAAAGATGTCGAATTCGATGGAGCTCCCGTTCCTCATGATTTTCAATCTAGGAATGGCAGTTCTCCATGTTCCTCCATTTCCATCGTAAACTTGGTGTTCCGGTGGACCGTGTTCAGGTTGGAGAGGATTTCCTCTCATTCCTCTTTGTTGCTGATCGCCAGCACGTCGTCCACAGTGATCCTCTCGCCTTCAGTTCTTCCTCTATCCTGTTCATAAAGATATCACTAATGAACGGAGAGAGTGGGTTACCCATGGCCACCCCCCTGGTTGCCTTGAAGAATCTGCCGCAGAATGTGAGGTTGTTCTCCGTCATGCATATTGTTGCCAGCCTCATGAGAAGATTGACTTCCTTCCTCCCAAGCCGTAGATGTGGGCTCCTTTTCGAGTAGCCATGCCTCCAGGTAAAATAGCGCCTCCTTGACCGGGATGCTTGGAAACAGGGCTTTAACGTCGAAAGAGACGATCCATTCATCGGACGAGATTGGACCCACGGTCTTCAGTTTGTCGATTAGGTCGTCCCTGTTCTTAAGAGATCTGCACGAGCTGGACCCACCTAAATCGTTGAACCTTCCGAGGAGCCATTTGGCGATGTTTTGTGTGGGGGAGTTGGTGGCTGCTACGATCTCTCGGAATTCGTTCCCAGGCTTGTGAACTTCGGGCAGCCCCTTCAACCTTCCGAAAAATACAACAGCTCTGATCCAACCAATGGATCAGGGTGCAATAGCCACTTTTAAGGCATATTACCTACGCCGAACTTTATTTTATGTACAAAGGTATGTACTTGTTTGTATGTATTTTTGATTTAAATGAAATAAAAAGATAAAATGCATTTTGAATGATAAACCATGTTACATATTTAACAAATTTGGAACCGATCCCATTGAATTTGTATTAGAATAATTGATTCCTTATACGGCTTTTCGCTTTGCGGCCAAGTTTCGTGGAACGTATCTAGGCCGTAAAGCGAGGTATGGGTGTATTGTCAGTTCACACAATATTCTTCGATGGTTCATCAGGAAATTGCGCATAGTGGGCAACTGAAAATGAAAGCTGACAGATGGTCGGTGATATAGCGTTGCGATAATAATGACAGTTACGCGCCATTGGCCACTGAACGCCATCTGCCCGTCCACAAAATGGAGATGGCTTCAAATGGCCGGGGTTGGGCCATTATCTGTAGCAGGCTTTACCATTGATTGCGTGATACGATTGGGCTTGTAAAGTTCTTGTCAAGAAAATATTTTGGAATAGTGTAATCAGTGACTGCCGGAATATCCAGGTTGTTCAGAATAGCCGCGTGCCCAGTGCCTACATGTATGTATGTTTCATGGAATCTTTTTTTTTCATCTCATTAAATGCTCGTTACAACAATTGCATCGAACATTTTGTAACGTAAGTGACGTAAAAACAAATCCAGTTGCTTTCGAAAAAATAAAAATGGTACCATGTAACTAGAAAATGGATTTCCGAGTTTTAGAAATTTTCGGTATTCGCTTCGAATGAAAAATTTCGAATCGAATACTCGACGACTATTGAAATGGAAAGATCCGTTTTCGTGTTATACTATACGAGTATCTTCTTCTTCCTTTCGAAAGCATACATGATGGAGTCCTTAGTGTCTTGCCTTGACCCCGCCCAGGGGAATGGGCGCGTCAACATCTGTTGCGTTTCTATGCCTTTTTGATGTTTCGAAAGTACAATATATCTACTTTTAGGGCGTGCAGTTGCTGGCATGCATCTCCTATCCGCGCCGTCTTTATACTGGCAAGCTCGGATCGCAGTGGGAGGTCTCTCGGTATCCTCAGGCAGTTTTTTGTACGCGCCGAGGATCGAACTTCGAACACGGCCACCGAGCGCGTCACATGGGGCCCCTATATAGGTAGTGCACTATAAAAGTAGAAAAATTAGAAAGGGTGGGGTGGGTGATATACCTATAATTTGGAATGGATTTAAGTACATATTAAAAAATAAAAGAATCTAGAAAACATAAATGAGAGGCTTTTCAATGATCTGTTGCAGGGACATAGACAAATATCGACTTCAGTTTCCTCTACGAAATATTCTATTATTCATATCCTCAGATTTCGTATTGAAATGGATATATAACAATTTATTCGTAATTATACACATAAGAACATTACGTCCCAACAAATAAGGTAATCGATAGACGATTCTTATCAATTCCAATGTTTACAACGCTTACATGCAACATGTCATGTCATTAGACCTAATTATATTTTGGCATACAAAGGCTGGAAGAAATTAACATTTTGAAATCAATGTTGGATAACAATAGGAGGGAATGCGAAGGAGGACAGGTGTTGTGCTAACAGGTGCGTGTTTGGCAAAAGATACATTAATTTAGAATAAAAAGAAAAGTATCTAGATTGGGGATTGTGGATTGCGAGTATGTTAATAAATTATAGAATATTGATCTAATGTGGTTTCCTGATGACGGATGTAAAATTTATATGCTTTGAGTTCAGAATAGGGTCTATAATTATTTTGGGATTATGTATTCAAAAAGGATATGAAGTCAAAAAGAAATCCTGCGATAGGTCTATGCTTGGTTTAATGTGTATATGGCTAAAAAGCCGTGTTGGACTAGAAGAACATTTCTTGTGGAGGTGGTCAGACATATTCAAAGGTCCTTGTAGAGACAGAACTGAGTCTAAAAGTCGAGCGGACTATCACTGTGAATGTTCTTTTGTAGCTCAGTTATGCAGATGTGGGCAGGCATTTTGCATGCTTTTTCGTCAGCTAGACCATAGATCAAAAAATCAGCAGATGCAGATGACCAAATGGCAAACCAAGGAAGTGTACAATGGCTTCAACGACACAATAACCAATAAACGTCGAAGCAGTATCGGGGCATGATCTCGTACCGATGATTGAGTCGCACTGGTACCGATTTTATTGTTCGTAAACAAATCATTTGAGGTTTCAGCACTTGTAATGGACAGAGGTGGGCATCCAAAGATGTCCGTGGGGTCGGAGCCTAAAGCAGCTTTAGGGACCGTGAAAGTCGGACACTGTCATCTTGCGAAAGAAAAGGCCCCTCAACGAGCTAAGCAGTGGCCTTTGCTTGATGTAGCTCAGTCGGGAAAATGTGGGCGGGGTTTTCGCCACTCGTTGCTTTGTCCTTACACATTATACGGAATCATAGGCCTTATGGAAAATAGCATAAACAGAGAAGGAGAAAAACGGAAAATATAAAAAATGGGGAAGTAAGAGAAAATGGATTTTGACCGGCTCAAATGCGGTTGCACATGCATCGTGGCTTCGGATCTTACAGGACCCCAACGCCAATGAAACTGACGAAATCAAGCTAAGACTTTCTTCCCTGTCTTCCTCATAATGAAAACGAAGCATTTGCCCAAAACATGTTAAACACATTCGAACGGAAAATCCTTCGGCAAATTTTGGGAGCAATTCCCGATTGAGATGGATGACGCATCCGGTACAACCATGAGTTGTATGAACTGTACCATGAGCAGGAAGTTTCGGAAATCGTCAAACAACAACGTCTTCGATGGGCAGGGCATGTACAACGAATGAGCGATGTTCGCATGCCTAAACAAATAATGAACGGACGACGAGTCGACGCGACGGAGCGTATATGCAAGGAAGACCGAGAGCTCGTTGAGAGAGCTCAATATATGCTGACGCCGAGCAACTACTGGGCTTCCAAGATTGAAGTATGCGGTCATGTGACCAAGATAATTGAAAGACAACGACCCAGGCAGCCAAAACCCGACGTCGGGCGGTTGCGCCACGATGATGATGATATACATGTCAAATTATTCGTTTTTAATCGTCAAACAAAGAGTTACAACAATTGCGCATATCTAGTTGTTAATAATGGGATGCATCCGCGATGGATTAGGGCAGCTCCTGAGGAGTAGAATCCATCGTGTGCGCGATACCAGGTGACAGAGTTATGAATTGGCCGATTATTTTTTGTTGGTAGTGAAGAGCGAAGTCGCGCTCCGTGGCCGTGATCGTTCGGTCACCGCTCTACGACACAAATCTAGAGCTCGGAGATCAAATCTCGGTGCAATGAAAAATTGCCTGTGATTACTAATAGAACTCTCACAGTGCTCCGAGCTTGTCAGTATAAAGACGGCGCGGATAGGAGGTGCATGCTAGCAACTGCACTTCCGAAAAGTAGATATGCTATTGATACGTCAACAGGCCCATGCTACTGGAGGGGTCAAGGCAATTAGAGAGAGAGAGAGAGTGGAGAGCGAAACTTATTGACTTGGGCTAACTTCATCCCATTCTTAACATCGGGAAGCAGTTACACTTTGGTTTTTCTATTCGGCCCGCCTACCCTTAAATTTAGAAAAATTTGGCCTTTTGGTGGAAAAGTTTGCCGACCGCTAGTCTAGGGTGTAATAAATTATTTTGTGGGAAATGTGCACTTGATTCGACGCTGAAATTTTTTTTTGGTGAGTCCATAGTTTTCAAACTAATCAAGGAAACTGAAAATGAGGACTTTTGACTTACTCTCCCCTATACTCTCAGAACCTCAATCATCGGAGACTTTGGAGCACATGTTCGGCGGACTGTCCCCAATAATTTTCCCAAATTTAAAAATTGCACGATTTACTTTTCTTATTTTTCGTTCCTAGCTTGGATTATTAACGGCCAACTAATAGAATTCTCACACATTCACAATTGACGTTCATTTATTATGATGCGCATTAGCGCTATCAGAGCTCTTTTCACTTCTCTGTTAACGATTGGTTAGATAAGATGTTGCCATAGAAACATAAATTAGCCTCTTATCAATGTACTCAACTGAAGTAATATCAGCGCCGGCTACTAACCAAACTAACCACCTCAGTTCAATGCAGTTCTTAAATCATAGAGGTTCTAAACCAGATTAGTTATAATGCGACCGGGCGTGCTTTTAGGTATTTTGTTTCTATCTGCGTCATGGGAGACATGCATCGGTTCAAGAATTTTGGGTTTATTCACGGCACCAAGTAGATCGCATCTCGTCATTCACATGGCCATAGTGGAAAGTTTAGTGGAACGCGGTCATGATGTAACAGTGATTACTACGAATACCGTCGATAATAAGAACAACTCCTTTCGACACATTCAAGTGGATCGTATTCCGCAAATGCCCAACAGAGCAGTTCATCCAATAGTGAGATCTCTACCAACTCCATTAGCCACTCCACTGAGCCTTCGGGCGATGAGTCTTGCTCTGGCTCCTGTCCACGATAAATCTCTGGATCATCCTGAGGTACAAGCTCTAATGGACAGCGAAAGCTTCGACTTGGTCATATTGGGATATTTTTTCAATGATTTTCAACTGGGTGTCGCTGCTCATTTCAAGTGTCCTGTCGTTGTGAGTTGGACAGTCAGGTCCGTACTATTCACGCAGAATTTCATCGGATTACCGCGGGAGTTACTATATGTGCCTACACTGTATTCTGAACTCAGACAACCACTGGGATTTATAGATAGATTGGCAAATATATTTTATTTTGGATTTGAATTAGCGTGTGGTTATTCGGTCAATCAAATGATAAAGACATACTATGAGTAAGTAATCGTATCAATATGTTATTGATTAGATTAAAAGTGACAATTTCGACAGATCTAGATTTCCGCCAGGGAAATACCCTACCCTGGATGCAATGAGGAAAAACGTTTCACTTGTACTCGTCAGCCATCACTTAAGCGAGGGACCTATTTATCCAACCGTACCCGGGCTGATAGAAATTGGGGGTATTCAGGCGAAGGAAAAGCCAGAGCCTCTTCCAACAGTAAAGCATCCCGACAATAGCATAATATATGTAATAAAAATAATATTACTTTTCTTTGCAGGACGTTCAAAAATTCCTGGATGATGCTGACGATGGAGTAATTTTCTTTAGTTTTGGCTCAAATTTCGCCACCACTAGAATCGATCCGATTGCTGCCCAGGCAATGTTCAACGTTTTCTCAAAGCTAAAACAGCGTGTTCTGCTCAAATGGGATACTGATTATGTTCCTGCAAATACTTCAAATATTCTCTATAAATCCTGGTTATCCCAGGATGATATCCTGGCACATCCCAACACTAAGCTGTTTATTACACATGGTGGTAAGGGAAGTGTGGCCGAAACTCAGTATCATGGTGTGCCCATAGTTGGAATTCCATTGTTCGGAGATCAGGTTGGCAATATAAGAGCCGTGATAGAAGCAGGCTTTGGGGTCCACCTCGCACTTATGGATTTGACTGAAGATAGTTTAAGAGAAGCCATAACGGAAGTTCTGGATAACCACAAGTATCGAGAAAATGTTCAGAGATTTTCGAAGCTCTATCGGGATAGGCCAATGTCCGCTAAGGAGACAGCCGTCTATTGGATTGAGTACGTGATACGACATCGAGGTGCAAAACATTTGCAGTCCCCAGCCCTTCAATTAAATCTGTTGCAGTATTATGGTCTAGATGTAATCTGTGCTATAGTATTTGTGATTTTTGTAGGGTGGAGGATTTTAGTAGGTAGCGTAAAGTTTTTGAAACGATATACTCGTAGACGAGATAACAAAAAGAAATTAGAATGATGGCGGATCCAGCAATTCAGGGGTGGCAAGACTACGAAATTTAAAAAAAAAAGTTAGGAAATAGCATATGTAAGTACGTATGTTCCTTTACACTAGTTAAGCTGATTGAACTAATAAACACAAATAGTTAAAACAAAGTGAATAGCGTATAATTTGTTCGTAATAGCTAGACTTTTCCTTGGATAATTATGCAGCCGTAGACATATGTATGGCCTTTCATCTTTTTTCATGTGTTTGTTGTCGAATTCATCGAGTTATAGTATCAACGGCGGATGAGTACCTGTCGAGAGCAGTGTGCGAAATGGACAAAAATCTAAAAAATCAGAGTTTTTTTTAGTTGAGTTTGAAAGTATTCTATCCTTTAAACCTTTAAAGGACATACTAGAGCTCTAAAAAAATATATATTTAGGTTGCTAACATTTTTTTTTATTAATAATATTATGGGCCAAAGTTGACAAATCGGAAACATTGAAAAAGATATGTATGAGTTGCGATATGCCTGTTGGTTCCTATCCTATGCATGTGTTAGATACCCAAAGTTATTTTTTTTTTTGATAGACTGGATACCAGGCTTTCAGACTTATTTAAAAAAAGATACAAAGTATCTACACTGCATGCAGATACATCGGAACATGGATATGTCTATGACTACCGACTGCGTGAAACCTGTTGTGTTGAAGATGTCGACGTAAGTTTTGTAAAGATCTCAGTATAGTTATACTGGATGAAATCATTCGAAAAAACACGTCCCACGCTTTCGGTAGGCATAAGACATATCCATGTACCCATGTACATATCTGGTGGCAGTGTAGATACTCGTCATAAATTCTGCTTTGCTTTGCCCTGTCCGCTTGGGCTCCTTTCTCTCGCGGGATCGTTTCGTTTTCGTTTGCATCGCGTGAGTGCAATATTCACCTCCTCTCGTGCACCCTGTTCCATCTACCCGTTCGGTACAGTTTGCAGACTGCAGCCTATCGACATTTCTCAGAGTACGTTTCTGCTAATCGCAATCACGCTTCCCACCATCTTTTCCCAATCGGACGTGTATTGTGTTTGTGTATCTATTGCAAAATCGCTCCCACACTATCCGTCTCATCCCGCCCCTTTACTCGTAATCAACAGTCCGGGTCCGGCACACACAATCCGTTTCCCAAGTAACGCGTGCGACTCTATGCGATTGTGTCCGGCAAACATTCCAACACACGCACAAAGAGAATGCACAAGAAAAATTTTGGAATTTTTGCAGAAGGGGGGGGGGGGCATTTGATCTTCTGCAGACCTCTGAATGTACATCATGTCACGATGAGCTGCCCGGAACTATAACATCCTGCGACGAATATTTCTCTATTTCGGGGCTTGGGAGATTTTAACTCGCGCATACGTTTATTGCATGTGTGGTGGGGGCCCACATTGTGGGCCAGTCAGACCTCAAATCGCCGCCATTGCAAATGCACAACCATTTGGATAGAATGAACTTCATCCGCGATGGCTCTCGCTCTCTATCTTCGGGGGGGGGGGGGGGGGGGGGGGAGTATGTAATGTACACACTCTCAAATTGCGTCTGCGCATGTCCAAATGTTAGTCGAACTGACTACTTGCTACTTTTTCTGGGACCCTATTGATTCAGATATGTAGTACAACGCGCGCTATTTTATTTGTTTGGACTCCAGCCATTTTGAACATTTTGGAATTTTTGCGGAAGGGAGGCATTTGATCTTCTGCAGACCTCTGAATGTACATCATAACATATAACATCCTGCGACGAATATTTCTTTATTTCGGGACTTGAGAGATTCTAACTCGCCTAGTATAAATCCGCCATTTTGTTCTATATGTTTATTGCACGTGTGGTGGGGGCCCACATTGTGGACCAGTCAGACCTCAAATCGCCGCCATTGCAAATGCACAAACGCAGTCGCTGGATCACCCGATTTGGCTCGAATGAACTTCATCGGCTCTCGCTCATCTTCGGGGGCGGGAACTATGTACACTCTCTCAAATTGCGTCTGCGCATGTCCAAATGTTAGTCGAACTGACTACTTGCTACCTTTTCTGGGACCCTAGTGATTCAGATAGTACAACACGGGCTATTTTATTAAATGATGAATGGGAATTGGCGGAAATTGAAGGTCATTGAAAGTCCGCCCGTTCACCCGTACACTATGTTATTTTTTGCCGTCCACAACGTCAACTTTTATCGCTATCAAATCAACATCCCAACATGTACACACAGGATCCCCGCAAGCGCACCGCCCGCGCGGATCTACAAGCAACAGCCATGCACAATGACCACTTCACTCAAACGACATGCACAACCAGAAAAGAAAAATTTTCAATGGGCTTGTTTCCTCTTCTGACCCCCGAGTAGAAAAACAGACATTTCGTGTGACGGACAGATTTTTAGGATGACCCCCAGCTATAAGACATATCCATGTCAAAAGTTGAGAAAATAATAATAAACTAAAAGTATTAAATAAAAAACAAAATTAAATTAATTCGAAAAATTAACTTTAAGTAGGGATTAAAAAAACATCCAAAAACGTTTTGGGTGGTTAACAGTTTCGTTAAGGCACATATGTATACTTTCATTTAAACTAGAGTTAGTTTGCCTTTAGCTGCCAACTTGGGCGTAATCAGCCTTTTTGTGGATAAAGTCACATTCAATAACACAATTACTTCATTTCCAGACTTCCAAGAATAACGACTATTGCGAAATTATATCAAATTTGATAATATTTTGATAGAATCAGTTCCAGGCTTATGGTAAAATTAGAAAAAAGAAAAGATAAATAATAATAATATATTAATAAACTCAAACACTTAAAATAATTCCAAAGGATTTCTGAGGAAGGATAAAAGCTAACCAATGCAAAATGATTCGGAAAGTCAGCATTTCTTTTAAGATACACACACACATACTTTCATTGAAAATACTGTCTGTTTGGTTTTAGGTGCCGTTTAAGGCGTAATTATAATTTTTCGGGGAATAAAATCAGCTTTAATTCCGCGGTGTTCATGTATATTTCTGGACATACAAAAGATCATAATTCCAGCAATGTTATGGCCAATTTAGTATTTCTTGATAACATGTTTGCCATACTTACAGTCTAGGACAAAAAAGTTATGAAATTTATAATTAAATAAATTAAAGCAAAGTAAATTAAGAACTTCTGCAAACGCTCGATACCACTGTAAAACAAGTTGGACTACGTATCAACGAGGATAAAACTAAAATAATGATGCAATCTACGACAAAGACACTTGCACACTCAAGCATCAAAGTGGGGGACCTCAACATCAAGTTCGTGAACGACTTCATATACCTGGGTTGCGACTTGTCAAGGGACGCCAACGAAACTGACGAAATCAAACGACGGATACAGTTAAAATAGCTAATAAGACTTTTGAAAATCGAAATCGAGATGGATGGCGCATCTGGTACAACCATGAGTTGTATGAACTGTACGATGAGCTGGAAGTTTCGAAAATCGTCAAACTACAATACAACGACTTCAATGGACAGGACATGTACAAGGAATGGACGATGATCGCATGCCAAAGAGAGTAATGAACGCAAAACGAGTCGACGGAGCGAGACTGCTAGGACGACCGAGATCTTGTTGGGAGAGCTCAGTATACTATATGTGGACGCCGCGCAACTATGGGCTTCCAAGATGGGAGGACGCGGTCACGTGACCGAGACAATTGGAGGACAACGATCCAACGCCCGACGTCGGGCTGTTGCGCCACGATGATGATGAATATTTGATAAAAAATAAATTTGAATGAATTTATTCAGTAATTTTAGGCGATTGTACGATTCCAATATGCTCGAAAGCGTATAGGAGTCGGATATACGCTTTTTTTATGTTTATGATTAAGGGATACCCTTTGATGCGAGAGCACAGCCTTGGTGGGAAGAAAATTAGAGTAGTGGGACTGGGATGGGTTGAGTTTGAATCGGGTACCGGAGTACGTTTCGTTTGAATTTTTGCAGACTATAACTCCGGGGGAAAACAAAAGATGGTAGGTTGGGAACATTCCTGTTTCGGAAAAATTAGGAGAATTCTCTCTATTTGATTAGAGAGAACTTTCGCAAAACCAAAAAAATTTCCGCTTTAGGACCTACAAATCCCCCGCGTAGGTTCTAGGTTCCTACCACCTAAAGCGGAAATCGACTACCTCTAGCGGAAATGCTGCAAAGAAGGAATTTTAAGAACTCTCTCTAAATTGAATAGAGAGAATTCTCCTAATATTTGCGAAACAGGAATGTTCCGTAGGTTATTCCACATTCGTGTTGTTCTGGATACACATGAATCATAGCATTTAACAGTACGACTACTACTGAGCTCATTAAAATGAAGATGGGCACGACAGGCTAGCCGGGTGTTATGGAAACGAGGACCAAGCTCAGGAATAAAACTGGATATTTCTTCAGAGCAACGGCCGGCGGTTGCAGTACACAGTTAAAAATCCTGGTCTATTATCAATGCTAATTGGGGTTACATATATGACGACACCAAAATTGTATTAGATTTTAATAAAATGAAAGTATTACAATTGCTTCCGTAAACTTCACTGGTTTAAATATTAAACTTTTCTGGCATTATTTTTTTAATCAAATTGTTGGTTTAAAATTTAATCTACAGATATTATAATCTATGAAAAAATATTAATTTTACTGCGTTTTTTTAACTCCTCTAAGTTTTTTCTCCATTATTTTTTTTTTTCAATTTTCTAAACTTCCAAATCCTTTATTAAACCCATCGCAGGTTAGCCAGCTAATCTTTAACTTTTTTCGCCATGGCGCAGCATCGAACCTGTGAACTCCGTGTTGTAGAGTTGCGACCTAGACCACTCGGCCACGCAGCATAATATTTTGAGCTGACTGCGAGTAGTTATAGTGAGACTTGAGACTCAAAAAATATACTTTGTGGGGTTTACCTTTTAATTAAACTTAGATTAGAAACTAATGCGAGAACAAAAAGAACACAAAAAGGTTTGAATTGTATTAGAATTTATTACAAATTGGTTTAAAATAGAAGTAAACTTTGAATTGCATTAGAATTTATTACAAATTTGGTTTAAAATAGAAGTAAACTTTGAAAGGGTTTAGATTATAGAATTAAAATTATTAAAAATGGTGGTAGTCCAAGACCAGGTTTAAAAAAAATACCGAGATTTTTAACTGTGTAGCGATAAATGACCTACATTTCGCCGGTGTTCAAGCGGCTCGATATGAGAAGTGATGGATTCATCGCCTATAAGCGTGAAGGCTTTCCGTTGAAGTTTGTCTAATGCGGATAGGCCAGTTCGACCTACACCTGCCCATATGTGGGAATTATATTCGAGTCTAGGTCTTATGTGGGTCTTACAAATTTGCGTCAAATCAGATGGTGTAAAGTATCTTTTACAGCGATTCATGAAACCCAGACACTTCATTGAATTTTTGGCAATGTTGAAGATGTGGTCAGACCAGTTTAGTTTCAGTGGGGCGAGTCATTAATGCTGACGCCATCGACAAAAATGGGTTGGGTGGGAGATGGGACATGTCGTTTATTGCAAATAAGACAACATTGAGTTTTGGAGGCATTAAACCCTACTCGATTCGGTTTCCCCCATGCAATAATTTTTGAGCTTAGCACGTAAACACGATTGGTATTTATACGAGAAGTGCATTGACACTTCGATTCGATGTCTAGCAAGCTCCGCGTTGTCGTAAACGCTTTTGCTGTATACACGGAATGGATATCATCGATCTGACGCCCCCGACGCGTATACGAGTCCCGTGTCTCAGAAGCTTAAAGGTAGATTATGAAAAGGCTTAAAAAAAATTCAATTTTCGTGTTGTTGAGTGACTAAAGCACAGTAGATGCGACGCCTGACGCCGAATAATTTCTGGGCTTTCGAAATTGCAAGACGCGGCCGCTTGACCAAGGTACTTCAAGGACAATGATCCAAACGGCCAAGGTCCGACGTTGGAGTATAGCGCCACTATGATGGTGATTTAGATAATGACCATTATTTGTGGTGCAACGTTTTCAAAGATTTTCCCTTCCGCCAATTTTCTTTTCAGTTTTTCATTAATAATCGGTAATTACGTTACTGAGGGCATTTCCACAATAACAGAGACACGGGTAACACATAATAAACAAAAGAAAAGAAATAAAACGTTCAATTTTTTTTATTTTATTCAATTTTTATTTCAATTGATTTCACTTATTTTCTTTTTTCAATATTGTTTTTTATGGTAATATTTTTCTTATTCTCTCCTCACATTTCATAGTACTTATTAGTAATTGATTTTTTTTTTATATTATTACTTATCATGTTAATATTAATTGTGTCAATTAGTTTAATCTTTTTTTATATATATAATTATGTATTTTATTAGTTTTTATTTTCATTCAAACAAAAACCAAAAACAGAAAATGTAACGCCAGCGTCACAAATTATGTATTGTATGGATATTATTACTTTATTCTATAACGGTAGTCAACAAAAATAAAACATGACTACGTTTTAATAAACTTTCTTCCTCCTCTCCTTCAACTCATTTCATATTTCAGTTTTGTTTTCATATTAATTATCTTTATTTCTCTCAAAATGTGTTCAACATTTACATAGTTAGATTTTTTTTCTTTTTTTTTTTTCTGTTAGTAAGTATTTATAATTTTATATTTGGTTTTCGGAAATTTCATTTAGGAAATTTAAATTTTTTTTCCATTTAAGTGTTTCTTTTTTAATCCATCTCCAGAACTTTTTCTTTTATTTACATAGGAGAACGGAAGAATTAATGCAGTTCAATAATTGCATGTGTGATATTTTACATAAGTTTTTGCATAGTTAATTAGTATCAACACCTGGTTAAGCGGTTGTTACTGTAAGTTTTCAATACTCTCATGTTAAAAGTGTTACATTTTTGTTTGAAGATACATTTGAAAGATTTGAAATTTTGATAAATTTGAAAACTTGTACAGAAACACTAACAAAATAACATAAAAAGCAAATTTATTAATTTTGCTATGTAGACAAGCGGGTAAGCTTTTTTCCTAGATCGAGGAAAAATTTGTATTCAGGGTGTGATAACTGATAAGAAGCACACGGAGGCATCTTGAAATTATATTTTTTTTTTTTTATTTTAAGAGTTGTTTCCCATAAAATCAGATGACATTAAAATTACTCAGATAAAAATATTTCTTTTAATGCTTAAGTAAAATTGTTAACTTCCCTTTTATCTCAATCGAACAGCATGCAGCGGGGATTTTCTGAGCTACAAGGAAAGCTCTATCAGAACGAGCAGTCGTACGACACAGAGCTCATCAGAGCTATCCTACTTAGGCTACATGAGTTTAGTTGATACCGAAACTCTCTCGTGCCCACATCCACACAAATTGAGGCCAGCAGGCAACCTAGAGCAATTCCAGGAACATTGGGTGGCTCCACGTGTCTTGGTTCTGATTGACACTACTAACGAACTTTCCTTCCAGTGGCCAAGTTGCGGCACTTGTGAATACGGATATATCCACTCCACACGGAGGCCAGAAGGTGGTATCAATTCTGCATTCAGAATTCCAATGATCGAAGGACACCAACTCATTTACTTTTACTGGAATATATCGGCAATTCGTTATCGAGTGCAACGCAAACAACCACCATACGATCCGCAGTAGCAGCGTCGCGAACGGCAGGTGAAAGTGCCTACTGTAATCTTATGTGTAAACAGGTGTACGTCCTGAATGAAGGTTGCAAGCCAATTTTTAAGAGAAAAATTGCTGCTAAGGAGTACTCGTAGATACTTGGCCTGACTCTTGGCAGCGCCATCATACCGGAGCTTCAAACGAACTCGATAGTATTGGAGGAAGTGCCACTATCGAATCACAGGCACATTCGATTCTATTGTACATTCCAAGACGTTTCAGACATTGAGAAGGTGTTCAATCGCTGCCGGAAGCGGAACGACTTCAGAAGGCCCTGACACACACAAACGGATATTTCCTTCACTCTGAAGCTTCGTTTGCAGACCCATTTCTCGGGCTTAGTTTAAGTTGAACATTGTTTGTCCAACACACTTTAAGATCATCGGGTCTCGGTATCAGTAAGTAAGCTAATAAGCCTTTCTGGAGTCATCTTTAACGAGGAAATGACCAAATGGGTTATACAATGCTTCGAGATTTTGAAGACACATGGAACATATGGTATTTTCAATGCCTTACAGCAAAACAACCTCACCCAAGCCCAGTGAAATGAAAAAATTACAATTTTTGTCTGGACCCCAGGTATACTATATAATGTGGTTTATATACGGGCTTCTAGCTCAGCATTTCTTAAGCCGATATCCGATACTTTATCTGAGCTAGAGCAAGATGTTGCTCAAACTCAAAAGAAATAAGCTGAGAGCGACAGTAGATCTGCTCACAGGACACTACCTTACCTCATCTCACGCGAGAAGATTGGGACGGAAATAAAATAAAAACAAATAACTGGCGCAACAGTCCAATTTGAACCATGGCCTCGAGATGAGTTAGCATCATCTCATTTTCTAGATCGTGACGGTCTTGATTGGGACTGACCTCCAGCAATTATGTAGAAGATGCGAGATGGATGAGGACACCATCGAACATACTTTGTGTGAGTGTTTAGCAGCAACCCTCTTCCCTAGTCTAACCTAAGGCGATATCCATTCCGTTAAGGCTTAGAGTAGGGAAATTCAAGTTCAAAAGTTTTGTGGCACTTGCATTGGTATACCATCAAGGCGCTTTCATCTCATTAGCTTTTATCAAGGCTAGTGAAAGAGTATTTTCAGATCCTTCAGTGCAAAATCAACCGGGTTACCTTTTGTTGGCCGGAGCATCAGGGCATTGTTGGTAATGAGGTTATCAATGAAATTTTTAGTCAGGGCTCATCCTCGCAACACTACGGGACGAACCCAGATTGTGGTCTGTGTTGGACCTCTGGTAAGGTGCTGGTTATTGAAACGTCTTCTATCAAAAGAGTGTAATGCTGGAATATCTTTCCAAGACTACCCAGGGTTAAGTCAATCAACCCCGTATGGGTAGAGGAGACTTGAAGCTGATTGTGGGGCACCTTTCAGCGTGCCAGTGGGTGACCTCCGACCTCCAACATCAACAAATGTCCAACGAGACAGGGTACCAAAGTGGACGTCGAATCTCGTAAACACCTTTTCTCATTCATGTCCAGTGTTAGTTCATTATAGGAAAATGTTCCTTGGGAAGGCCATTGCGATCTATGCTGTCGTCTTAGGTACAAAGCATTTACAGGCCTTTATTCGGCTGGCTCACAATCTATTGGCGTAAGGCACAGTAAATCCCTTACGGCCGCATTGATCAGTGTATGTTATAGGATGGGTCTCATATCTCAAATGTTGGCTTGACAGTTAACTGTATCAAAAAATTATGAGTGCTGCAACAATAGTGCTTTAAAAGTGTTGAAAAAAATTATGGCTAAAAGTTGTGTGCGTTCATAAAGCAATGCCTCAAAACCGGTGGGAATACGGTGAGTTTCTGACGAGCATATCATTCAGCCGTCAGTGCCGCAAGCGCTCATGATTATTTGACAAGAACAAAAGGACACGAACTAAACTTATCAATTCACTGCTGACGCTTGGAGAGTTTCAGCGTGGCGTTCCCTGAAGCAGAGACAATCGTCTCTCTTAGACCTTTGCAGCTGAGGAGATTTGTTTGTTTGGTCAAGCTCGATCGTCAACCCTAGATCTTTTTGGCTAGAGCACAATAGACCCTATGCTCGCAGTGCTTGTAGGTCTTCGGTCCATCGCCCCTAACATAATCTAATCTAGTAGATGACCCCGACATCGAAAAAATTCGAAACGAACATAGTAGAGAATGGCGTCGAAACTCTCGAAATAAAAACGTTGGATTCAACTTGCAAACCGAAGCTTCTACTCGATGCTCCCTATACTAACGTCAAGCTGCATACATAAGGCTACAGGAAGGTTAAAGAGAAAGTCTTCAAAACAATAATCAGGCCTGTGTTGTACAACGTTCCAACTTGGATCGCGGATCCATCGAGTTGAACCGCACACACTACTACCAAAGCTTACCCGTTTGCTTCAATATTCTCTTATAGCGTAGTCAAATTAAACTTTAAGGTGGAAATAATATTCCTTTCGATGGAAGTCATATCATCGTGTCGGGAAAACTCCCTCGACCGACATTTAAAAAGTGTCACTCATTACGTAAGGCCGCGTTCAGATTGCCGAGCGATAAGCGCGCGTAAACGTGCTTAGGAATATCGCGCGCTAGCCAATCTGAACAGTTGCATATGAAACAATGCATTTGATTTTTTAGTCGCTTACGCGCTCAGTCGCACGCTTATCGCTCGGCAATCTGAACGCGGCCTTAACAGCAAATTATATAATTTAATTAAAAACAAATCGCAAAATGGCGTCATAATGCCTAAATTTCATAATTCCATATCAAATTATCCAATCGAGAAAAAAAAAATTGTATCTTTTGCTTGTCGACTGGATGAACTGATATTTAATTATGAATGATTTAGGCAATATGACGCCATTATGCGATCTGTTTTTAATTAAATTAGATAATTTGCTGGTAACATAATGAGTGACACTTTTTATATGTTGTTCGGGTGTTTTCTTGACACAATGATATGACTTTCATCGACAGGAAAATTATTTCCACCTCCCCATATACAGATTGTCTAGTTTGATTAGTCTATTAGCAAATTTAGTTTTCAGTTGTAACAACGAGCAAAAGGGTATAAGTAAACGAAAATTAAGTAAACACAAAATTCAAATATTAAAACTCTCCACAGTTTCTAGTAGTATCGATAAGAAGATTCATTATTACATATTTAACTTGTCCATCCCTCTCTCCTCACTTTTTAGCTCACCCTAGTTGTATATTATGTCTATTTATTTTTGTATAATCTCCGCATTTTGTTCGAGATATTTTCTGTTTTAAATGATTCACTAGTTATGATTTCTTGTATTGATTTTTGTGTTTTTATTTTAATTCACTATTATTTTTGTTTTATTTATAATTTTCTTCTTTTCATTTAGTTTTTTGGTTTTTATTCTGCTTGGTTGTTTTTTATTTGGTTTCTCTAAATGCTATAGGACTAGTTTTCTACTAAATATTTGTATTTGATTTACATAACATGTATATAAATTTGCAAATTAGGGATCCTGCCCTTACCTTAAAATAATAAATAAAAATAGATTATAATTCATTTATTTTTGTAATTTTTATTGTGTGTGTGTGCATGTGTGTGTGTTATAATTCCAGAGATTTGATTTGTGTTAATGTGTTTTTTTTGTCTGTTTTCATGTTCGCTTTGGTTGGGTTATCTCAGAATTTTTTAAATCCAGAGTGGGTGTATTTAATGACATTAAAATAAATTTGTTTTTATTTTTCATAAATATTTGATATATTTGTTTTGTTGGTATCTTGTGTGTTTATTATTATAGTTCAGTCAGATGGTGGTTCGGCGGAGAAAACAAAAGCTGAAGTTTATTTTTTTTCGATATCGGTTTATGTTTTTTGGTGTGCTGAATCCGAATTTAAACTTTGCTCCTTAAAAAAAGTACGGCATCCTGCATTTGAAAAGGCTGCCAAGAATTGCGTCCATTTTGACATTTTTACTTATAACCCGAAAAGAATACATCTCTCGAGGAAATGGGTTACAAAAAAATTAAAGTAGAAAATATGTATTTCCAATAAAAAAGGTCTTTTAAATTTTTTCGTCAAATGCGTGTAGAATGTGCTGAAAGAACAATGGACAAACCTGGTCCAAATTTTCACCACTGATAAGACCTAGATGTCTGAATTGTGTACTAAATATGCAGTAACTCTTACTATGGCAGCAAGAAAAAATACACTAACTGGAAAAAGTTACAGGAGAAATAAGAAAAGACTTGGGTGATTTGAATACTACAGAATATACCGTTAGCTCAGTAGGTGATCAAAATTCCGGTCCCCGATTTGTGCCCAGAGTCTCAAAAGAAACCTTCGTACCAATTTTGGTTAAGATCGGAACACGGGAATTGCCCGGACAAACGAACTAACGAGCAAGCAGCATGCAGCGGACTATATGCCCGTCCATTATATTTTTATTATGGGGCAAGGTCAAAAAATAGAAGCATGGAAAATAGTCTTTTTAAAGTGGAAATATCTCGAAAACTATTGAAGATACGGAAAAACTGACGTAAAGGGGAGAACACATATATGCGATCGCGACCACGATTGCGTTCGAAATCGCGATCGCGATCACAGGAGGAAGCGAACACACCACGTTGCAGTCACTATAGCATTCAAAAAGAAAAAAGAACAGATCGTGCAGATCAAAACAGATTGCGGTCGCGATCGCGTATATGTGTTCTCCGCTTTAACCTTTTTTATTGTACTGCTCAAGGTCTTTCATTTTGTCTGAGAAAACTTTCCGCTAGGGTCAATCGTTTTCAAAATTTAAAAAAAAAAATAGATTTTTTTTTGCTCTATACTTTTTTTCAGTTAGTGTATTTTTTCTCGTTGTCACATTAAAAGTTACTACATATTTAGTGGTGGTCATATGTCGTCCCGTTAGTGATGGAAATTTGGACCAAGCCCCATATATTTTTGCTCATTGTCCTTTGAGCGATATTCTGTCCATCGGCTAAATCGAAAGAAACTCCCTCGCATCTTATGATGGTTATCTATTTTACCTTATTTTGACTGAAAATATTGGGTGGTATGCATAATAATGAGGATATACTCAAGAGTGAAGTCTATTGAGGACATTCCTGAGTCTGCTATGTTCGGTGAATCGAGTGAAAAAGTTGTATGCATAAAACTACTCTCCGCTCCATAGTGAAAATTGAGTGGAATTCTGTCAACTCAGCTTTACTCCACTCGACTCACTTTATGCATACCACCCATTGTTTTACTGTTATTGTGAATTAATAATAATAATAATATATAATATGAATAAATAGTTAAATACTTCTTTAATTAATAAGTGAAACCGCCGAATCATCCGTTAAGGATCTCGTTTCGGTTGCTTGCGCGCAGAGTTGGTGTTCTGGAGTGTGTGTGTACAGTCCGCCGCGCAGGCCGGTCCAGTCACAGGATGATGACATTGTGAAAATCACGAAATCCGGAAGTGCAAAGTGTCAATAAGACAACTGTTTCCTTCGTGTTCGTGCATGAGTGACAGATTAATCGGCCTGGGTCGAGGAAATTGAATCTTCACCGATTGTTGGAGACAGTTTTGGCGTGTCACATTTGATCAGCGAAGGATGACGTACTCAATGGTCCTAATCCCTTGGCATAGCGCGTCACGTGTGGTCCATGACGTTTCGTTGGCATAAACTAGTTTCGGTTAATGCAGTTGCCAGCATGCACCTCCTACTCCTCCATTTAGCCGCCTACCTGCGACAAGTCGGGAGGTGCTGTTGCTTATTATTACGCCCCGCACCACAGGGGGAAGACAACACAAACATCCATGGCCACGAAGGTCGTCGTTGACGGGATTCGAACCTGAAAGGCCGGTAGTCAGACATGAGACTGATGCCTTTACGGACTGCGCTATCGGTCGCCCTCTTTTGTATTTTTATACCCTTCACGGATGTGATACGGTATACCTATTAACTTCGTCATGAAGTTTGCATCGCACAGAAGGAGGAATCTCCGACCATATAAACTATATATATTCCTGGTCAGTATGATGAGACGAGCCGATTAAGCTTTGTCCGTCTGCCCGTGTGTCCGTCCTGTTCTATGCAAACTAGTCCCTCAGTTCTAAAACTAACGAGCTGAAATTTTGCACAAAGCCTTCTTTTTACTGCACGCTGTAAATATGTCGGAACCAACGGAATCGGACCACTCGGTCAAATAGCTGTCATAGGAACGACTGGCCCAAAAGTCCGTCTTTGTGAGAAAATTTTTTTTATTTCTGAAGATATCTTCCTTAAATTTTGCATAAAGCCTTCTTTTTACTGCACGCTGTAAATATGTCGGAACCAGTGCAATCGGACCACTACGTCAAATAGCTTTAGAAAGACTTTAGAAGAACCTTGCCGCTCTGATGGTGCACGACATTTCCTTTATCATTGCACAGGGCAGGGGAACATGAGTCCCGTGCCGGGTCCTAGTCGGTTGAGCGGTGCAGTGCCATACGTGGCTCTGTCGAACAGGGTTCTGGTTCTGTGGATGGGAAATGGAGGCACGTTAAACCCTCCAAATTACGTTTCAGGACTCGGCAAACTGCTTGCGTCTCCAAAAATATCTTGGTAATATACCGGAGGATTAGTTTACTGCTAAGCAGATAACATTTCTAAAATGGGCAAAGATCGTAACGCCTGATGTCCACCAGCCCGCAGGCAATGAAATGAAACAGGTTAGAGGAGAGCTGACCTGCAAAGAGAAGAGGACTATTGTTGACACTCTTATGTGGAAGGTCTAAAAGGATGAACGGAGTTAGCATTCCTCGATAGGGGCGATGCTGACGGAAGTTTGACTATTGACAATGGAGGTATATTGAACGTGAGATGGCCTCCATCTTTCGCAGCATCATGACGCAGAATCCGGGACCCCTACCAAACTGTAAAGACGCTGAGTGGTTTCAGGGTAGAATAAACTAATGCTATTCGCAGACCAGAATAAGTATCTCTAAGGAAGGGGAGCCGTGGTCAGTTGCCATTCCTACACGACACAGGCCTCGCGTCTGGTTACCAAAGAAACCTGTTGATCCGGATGAGATCCTTTTGGCTATTAGATCATCCAACCCTAACCACCCGAGACGGGACTGGAGGATCGTGAAATTGAAGGAGCCCGTAGGTGAATCCCGATGTGCGGTGATCATCATCAACAGGGATTTCTTAGCATATCTAGCGGAAAGCGGTGGTGAGATACGTTTTGGTTTCTCCACTATAATGGAGAAGGTTATTACAAAGGATGATCGGGAGGACGGAAAAAAGTTTCTAGCTCCATCCTGATGGAGGTGACTAGTGAGGAGTTGGGTATGCCCCGAGCTCATGTGGCCGATGATGACGCCTTGTTGATCTCAACCGAGCAGACGTCGCTAAATGTTTTCACAGCTTCATCCAGTTTATACGATTCACTGAATCTGGATGGGGAATTTGATGTTACTGTAGTAGAGACGAAGGACCAATAATAACAATATGCTGAAGTCGCTAGATCAATTTACACCATTCTAAAGCAGCCGCTGCTGCTCTCTTATTCCGGCTGGTACCGAAAACGTATGAAGCTCTCCTAATTGCTGCGTATAGCGACAACGCTATTGGATAGCCTCTGTCTATTTCCCGTATGATCAGGAGGAGGTTATCCCGTCCGTTCGCTTAAGGGGAGCTTTTAAAAACTCCACAGATGCTAAAATTAGCTTTATTCTAGTCTGCGAATGCTCCCGTCCACGTCGTGGCCATGGATGTTTGTGTTTGTCTTCTCCCTATGGTGAGAGGCGTAACAATAAGCCACAAATTTTCCCGACTTGTTGCAGGTATGCGGCTAAATGGGCATACCTTCAGAACTCACTCGTCTAAAGTGGCAGAACTACTGTTCCTTCATCGTAAATAAATAAAAATAAATAACTGGCGCAACAGTCCAATTTGAACCACGGCCTCGAGATGAGTTAGCATCATCTCATTTTCTAGATCGTGACGGTTTTTTGTGCAGAGGTATGTGATCAGCAACACGCTCAACCGAGTTATTTACCCCATAATGGGTACTCATTTAACAGCTGAGTGGGCTCATAGTCCGACACGTAAATCCCCGGAATCGAACCGGGGCCCAGTGCGTTGAAGGCGAACGTGCTAACTGTTGCGCCATCCGGACTACTCCTTCATCGTAGCTTCATCGATTAACTTTTGCTCAAACTGACCATATGGGAAACACTTGTTTAATGCTTAATGGCTGTTACCTATTTGAAGTTTTGGTGTTACCACTAGGTCTTCACAAGTCTAGGGTATATACGCTTCGGACTCGGAACCAAAGCCAAACTTCGGTCTCGTTTTTATAAATACAGGTTGGCGGTCGCTGAACGAATGAACATCGAATATAGGACCCATAGAACATCAGCGTGTGTATATGCTGTGGTTATAAAGGGACTGGCCCGGTGCGTGACAGTGGTCCGAAACCGTGTAATATCAGTGGTTGGCTTTTGAAATCAAATGACATGGGTTAAGCAGAGCAAGAAACTAGACAATGTTTTCTCGGCTGCCGCTGGTGTCTTTCGTTACCAAAAATGTAATAGCATTTTTGCGGACGCAATTTTACAAATGCAACATTTAATAAAAAACATGTTCCGCCAGAAATCTTCCGTCCTTTGAAATTTGCCGCCCCTAGAAATACGACGCCGTAGGCAGCCGCTTTTATTATTGGTGTAGTAAATAAAGATAATTGATATTTATTTTTTTTTAAATATATTATATGAAATTTAAAAAATTGTAGTTTCTCAAAATTTGCCGCCCTGGGCATTAGCCCATGTTGCCCATGCCTAAACCCGCTACTTGTCCTACCCATTTTAGATGTTGTAGTTTGACGATTCTCGAAACTTTCAGCTCATCGTGCAGTTCGTACAGCTCATCGTTGTACCGTATGCGTCATCCATTTCGGTCGCAAACTGGCCTGAAAATTCACCGAAGGATTTAGTTGCACGGTCGACAAATTGCCCAAATTTCAACGCATTAACATATAGCGCCCAAACCATTCGCAAAAAAATTGTGTAAGACCTTTTTTGTAGAAAATATTCCCTGCATTAATTTTGATGTAATCTTCTGTACATTTCTGGGCGAAGTTTTTGTAGTTTTTTTTTTCCAATTTTTGTTTTCAAGGGGAAAAGTTAAAATTTGGATTCACCACTCCAAAAACACATAAACCGAAATTGTGAAAAGAAAAAACTTCTGAATCAGCCATATTTGGGGCGGCCGATGGCTAAGTGCGTTGAAGCGTCAGTCAGATGTCTCATTCTACCGGCCAGTTACGGGTTCTAGTCCCGCCCACGTCGTGGCATTGATGGTTGTGTCGTCTTCCCTCTGTGGTGTAGGGCGTAACAATAAGCCAGAAACTTTCTCGACTTGTCGTAGGTATACAGCTAAATGGGCAGGAGGTACATGCTAGCAACCTGCATCGCCCGAAACCAGATTATGCTAACGAAACGTCAACTAAGCCACAAGGCCAATAGTTGAAAAGCTATGCCCCACTAGGGGCTAGGGCAAATAGTGGAGAACACGTTTCGATACGAACTGACTGAACTATTAGGTAATTGTTTATTACATATGCACTTTTCTTTTTTAAGTTTTATTATTTTTGTTTTTACTTGATTTTGCGAATTTTGGCAATGTCTGAATCTATGACTGAAATATATTTCAATTTAGATATGAGATGTTAAATTAGCTAATTCGCATTGAATTTGAATTAAAAACCAAAAATATTTGCTTTCTTCCAATAAAGCACGCACAACGTTTCGTCTTCTCTAATTGATTTTTTGCTATTTTTGTTTAGAGCAACATCTTTTTCTGTTGTTGTCAATTTCACATAAGAGTTACTAATAGTAAGTTTATTTCACTATACTGAATATAGGTACATCATATAGTTTCATTAAATTTCACTTTCATAGTTACCTTTTTCTTGGTTTTAGAAATAATTGTATTTAATGTGAATTGTTCAATAATTCATTTTCAAAATTCTAGAAGGCATATACAGTCAAGCTCAAAATGTTTCCCTATTTGTTGGTTGTCTCTCACTTTTTTGGTTGTTTTTCATTATTATTTATTTATATTCTACACGCATGCTTTTCCATAGCATTTGTTGTTGTCTGTAGCAGCGAACTTTACATAGGAAGTTACTAGCCACAGAAATTTCGGCTACGCGCTAAAGTTGATGAGGAGATTTATGCTACATTTTCATGATTTCATCGGATGGGAAGGAAACATTTCTTTATACTTAAAAATTGGTAGACTTCCAAATATTATTATGTTTTTTTTTTTATTTTTACAGCCAATTTGTTTGAAAATGTAAAACTGAATTTTAACAATACTAGATTAAGTCGGCAGAAATTTTTATTAAAGAAAATCGAAGCTATTGTAAATTCGAGTTAGTTGGTTGAAACAGTTACATATTTCATTTATACATACTTTGTATTTTTTTGTTTTATTTTCTTTTTTAGTTTTAATTGTTAATGACTAGCTACACTAAAATTTATTAACAAAATATTAGACAGTAGTGTTGTTCAAACTAATTTCGTTTAGCTGTTTCAGAACACGTTCTTATTATACTCTCATTTTATTCTATTTTATCCATCACACTCGTAGACGTATATTTTAACGCATTGTCAAGAAAAATGACCGACTTTTTTTTTATTTTTCAGTTTGCATTGGTTTGTGATACTAAAATTTAATTCGAACCCAAATATTGAAACCTATCACCCGTTGCTGTCGTTTGTGATTTTAGAAATTTCTTTTGAACAAATGAAAAGAAAAAAAAAGGGAAATTATGACATATTATGAATAAGTCCAGACCATCAGTTCCATAACTCGGAAGAGATAAAGGAGGACCTTGAAGCTCAAGGGTTTCACCCCGTTGAAAGCTTCTGATTGAAGCCTAAACATATTCCGAGGTCAAATTGATCAAAGTTCTTCTCTCAACGACAGAGACCGATATTTACAATATCACATGCATCTGCGGCCTTTCCGGCATTAAAGTAGAGTCCCAAAGGTCAGTGGCCAGTCCCATGGCACAACTGACAGCAATTCGTGCATGCCGCAAATAAGTGTCATGCCCCCAACCCCCAACCGCGGTGCGTGAAATGCGATGGCCTCCACCATTTCACAGTATGCACACTTAAACCTGAGGAAGATCCGAAATGCACCAATTGTGGTGCGAGCTCCAGCTTGCAAGAGTGGTCCAACACATTCGAACAGGATTCAATCAGCGCAAGTCAACAGGCCTCGTTATGTTCGACGTAGCGTAAGCCTTTGACAAAGTCTGGCATGCAGGACTTATCGTCAAATTGCATGACTTCGAGATACAGCTACCTATTATTCAATTAATAGGTTCGTTCTTAGAAGGCAGAACTTTTCGAGTTAGAATTAACTCCACACTTTCTCAGGAAAGATCCACTGAAGCTGGAGTCCCACAGGGATCACCACTTTCCCTAATGTTGTACTCATTACACTGCAGATTTCCGCGTAATGCCACCCAACGCGCGTATTTTACTGTTCGCAGATGATATATGTATCTTCTACACTGCAAGAAACGCAGACAGAGTTCTTCAATACTCCAGGAATCCATAGACATACTTTTGGAATACTTTCAGAAATGGAAGATTCAGGTGAACGCGGACAAGACTCAGGCGATTTTTATCACGAGACGACCAACACAAAGCCCCGACAATCTGACAGTAGACGAACAAGAAATCGACTGGCAGAAAACTGCCATCTATTTAGGACTGACATTCGACAAATCACTGACGTGGACAGAACACATAAAACGCTGTAGACAGAAGTGTAACGGAACACTCTCTACTAACATTAAAAAACTACAAATTTGCCAAAATCTAGCACTACGGAGAATTTTTAAAGTCCCATGGTACGTTAGAAATACGGACATACACAGAGACCCTCGGGTAGACACTATTAAGACATACATAAGGGGCAAAGCCCTTAAACTCTACGACAAAATAGACGACCATACTAACAGTACCCTGGAACCTTTGAAATTCTCTATGGGTCTTCCTGCCATAGAGAATTTTATTTACCCGCACTTAAGAACAATAATACACTAGTGCACACCGAGGTCTAAGCAAACTTTATAAAGATTGACGATGGGCTCATCGAGCCCACAGAGACAATTGGAGTAAAAGTGAGAACCACTACCTCCACTAACGTACAGTTCCTGGGGGGAATGCAACACAAACGGGAAGGCAAAACAAACATTTATGGTCACGATCATCGTCGTGGACGGGATTCGTACCCGAAACGCCGGTTGTTAGGCATAAGACTCATGCCTCTACGCACTGAGCTTCTGGTCGCCCACATCGTGCCCTACTTGGCCACGAATTGAAACGGATGGCAAACATAGTGAATATAAGTATTTTCGGACTCATAATAAAAATGCCACTATGGAGACCAATGGTGTGGAGAACGTTTTTGCATGACAAAAAGGAGGGTCTGAATCATTTTGTGACTTATTTCGAGTAAGTCACAGCCGTGGACTGTCTCCCCATGCTATCAGGCGAGAACGAATTGTCGCATTGACTAGGTAGATGGTGCTGCAAACCAATTCTCCTTGGCTTTCCCAGCAATAATCAAACACTCAGTCATGTATTAGCCAGCGTCCAATAAATAACTGGCGCAAGAGTAAAATTTGAACCATTGCCTTGAGATGAGTTAGCATCCTCTCATTTTGTAGATCGTGACGGTATGTCTTATGCAGAGGTGTGTGATCAGCCACACGCCCAACCGAGTTATTTACCTTATAAATGGGTACTCATTTAACAGCTGAGTGAGTTAATAGTCCGACACGTAAATCCCCTTTTTTATCGAAAGCTACCGCATTCAGTATGAATCGAACCGGGGCCCAGTGTGTAGAAGGCGAACGTGCTAACCGTTGCCAGATCCGGACTACAAGCCAGCGTCCAAGGAAGAGATATTTATGCAAAGTGGCTGTATTTGCTGCCCAATAGCAATACATTTTATGGGTGCATTAGTTATGAATACACAGTTTGTTCATGAAGTTTCTTATAGTGTAGATATTGTGGTGTAAGTCAGCGCACATAGGCCAACGTCTGTAATTTGGTGTTTTGGTGGATGACTCAATTGGTGCAGGCAGAACCATCTTGAAGGGCAGGAAGTGTTGATCAAACTACAAATAAACTAATACAATAACAAATACTGACTGCTGGCAATACAATCCTCTTTGTGGGTTACCCAATCGACTCACTCGGGAACTTCTGATAATATCAGCGGTGACATCGAGAACACAGCCTAACATAGTCACAGGATAAAAAAAAAACAAACACGGCAGCTACCAAACAGAGACAAACCTAAAAAACCAAGAGGAAAGAGGTAGAAAATGAGAGAAAGAAAAGTTTCTGTCACTAAGATGTTGAAACCAGAGCGGTAATACCTTTAACGATTATAATGGAGTACCATACCATGATACGTTCGCTCTTCAGTACTTTGGGCCAGAGATTGGACGGAGGCAAGAGGCGAGAGTGATGAAACGCCCCTACTCCTATACGTCCTCACCTCATCCCAATCGCATATAGCACACCGCTTGAAGTTTCCATGAAAGAAGGGTGTCCTGTAGTTGTAGCTTCGGTGGGAAACAATCGGTGTGAATCTACTCGTATATAATAGGCGCGTTTTTTTCAACAGTTCAGATCAGAGCAGAACAAAAATTGTACGCGTTACAGAGCAGATTGTGCGATTTTTGTTCTGCTCTTGACCTGGACTATTGAAAAATACGCGCCTAATATAAAAATGGATTATATAAGTAGAATGAGAAGGAAAAGATTATTGTTGATTTAATAGTTTTCAGGATAGCTAAGATGAAATGAGTGAGAAGGGAGAAAAAGACCGAAATTAATGTCAAATTGTGACCGAAACGAACCCTAAATGAGACAGCAAGCGATTGAAAGCTGCGTTCAAATTAGTTTATCCTTCCTACACGGATCTTTAACTGCTCTGATCCCGAGGGGAGCATTTCCATATCCGAAAATTGACAGTTGTCTGTGCAAATTTTACCGGAGGAGAAAACATATGGAGGAGAATTCGAGAAATGTCAAATCCTGATCCGCTCACAGGAACGCACCCACTGTATTATCCTGATCCATGTCGAGTTTTAGAGGGGAAATTAACCGGAAAAAGTTCAGATTCCTTTTTCCACAGCAGTATTTCTAAACAAACATCTCTTTACGATGAAAACCGGCCTCTGTCTCTTTCTATTTAGTACAACTAGTAGGAGACAGCGATAAAGAAAATAGTCCGATTGGTATTCTACTCTCGGGATTGCTATGTAGATGCTTTGGCATAATTCAGGGGCAGAGGTCCTAAAATACAAGCGCTGAGAATCTCTTAAGATGCGTTTTGCTAGACACACGATCGTCGCATATTTTTCGCGATTAGCGACCAAGCCGTGGAGCATGGAGCACTATTTGTATGTGTTTTTTTGATCGTCGCCTGCGATCGACGCAGGGTGGTCCCCAGCAAAACGCACCGTTAGTGCTGCATAGTAATTTGTTCTAGAAATGCTTGTGCTGAACTAATCGGTTTCACTTTTGGTCAGCATAAATATTTTGCGCTTTTCTCTCTCAGTGCGTATTTGTGCATTGTGAACTCGATCGTGACGTGGGCCCACTTCGGAAACCAGTGATAACGATTAGTGCGCTCGGATTATGTGATATTCCCATTCCGCGCAAATTTCACAAATGCAAACTGAACATTGCATTTGACAAATGAGACAGTATGTCGTCTCTAAAACACTAAATAATCACAATTTGCCGCCCAGTAATTATGAAGTGCTGTACTAAGTACTGGCGTGTTAAGTGTCACACTGCTTCGAATTAGAAACACGTTAGGTGTTCGCCAAAATTCGACGTATGATTTCGTTACATCAAGTGCCGCACAGGGTTTAGCGATCAGCTAGCTGTTCGTCATAAGTGGAAACTAAACGTTCTGGTTTAATCAGCTCTATTGCAAAGATCAATTATCAATCGATTGCCGATTGATAAATTTGTCAATTAAAATTGATAATGGTATTGTGTAAAATAGTTGATAAAAACATGAGCTATTGGAAATATTGACCAGAAAATAATTTCGAGAGTTCTCAAATATTTGGTTTGTAAGAATCGGAATATTTTTTTTTTTTTTTTTGCTTTAATAAAAAGAATGGCATCAGTGGAATGATGTTTTGACGATGATATGGACCATATTCTTCATGCATCTAATCATTTAGAACTGGAAAATCGAAAGAACGTATTTGATTTCTTGTAAAAAACAAATGGACTGTTAAAATCTCTAATCCAGCTTAATAAAAAAAGAACTTCTCACCTTTCCCCAGCTGTGTTTATTGATTTAGGGCCGGGTGTACAATCGTCGTTTAAACAGCATCTGCTTGTTAGTTCGCCGTTTAATCAACAGACTCCGATTGAGTTTGCTGTGAAATATCTAATGCCGGAGCCAGAATGAACGCAGAAAGCAGCAACTACAACAATATGCAGATCTGCTTTCGCTGCCGCTGCGTTCAATCTAGTTCGCGTATGGGAAATGCGTTCTTTCTAATTTGACATTTCGCTGCCGTTGCCGCTGCAGCTGCATTCTGCGTTCATTCTGGTTCGGGCATAAATCACAGTTTAAGCCTATTGATTAAACTTAAACGCTGTTTAAAGTTAAACAGTCGTCGGTGGCTGCCTAATCAATAAATTTGTCAATTATCATTCTGTCGTTTTGCGACTGAAGTGTAGTGTTTTAGTTTTCACTAAAAAATTTAACAAACCACAATCGCTTGCATGCGGCATTAAGGTTCCACAAAACCAGCGCGGAACGCGGTACTCAGGGGTAACGATGTACTGCGTATCATGGTATTTTTGACGCGGTGGAAATGTCAGAAGCAGCATAGTTTGAGGCAGCATGGTTTGAGCCAGTGAAATTTTCGCTTTTCAGAAATAAAAGGAATTATCCTTTTGTTTCAATTGACTTCGATGGCAGTCATTTGTTGGCAAATGCGCTAGCCACTTATCCATACATAGTATTAAGTGTAAGTGCGATCGATATGACGATCACAATATCGTCAGATCGATCTGACGACGGATTGCATCGTATATGGGGGCTATTATAGAATGTATTGTGTAACAGGCTAAACACGAATCGTTGGTTAAACGGAGATTCAACTTTAACTGACGATAAACTAAGTCACTGTTTAAACTATAAATTGTACACCCGGCCCTTACTCGCAGACGTTGAGCCGAAGTTTAAACTAAGCAGAAGTCAAAAATCAGTACCAAAAATCTTCAAACTTGAAGCTTTGCTTAGGCTAAGTGTAGGAAACGACTTCAACCTTGGTCTTACAAAGCCAACAGTCTCCTTAATATTAAATGAAGTGTTGAACGCAATGGAGAGCCACATATGTATAAATACATATAGAAATAAAAATTGATAAGCTTCCTGTAAATGTGTAGAACTTCCTATTTGCCATTTTTACCAATTTCGTTCCAGAGGTCCTAAACTATTTACCTGTGTGGCAAATTGTTCCCACATTGATTGGGCACCAGTTTTTGAACATAATCCTTTTGCTATATCACTGTTCTGCTACATCAACTCAAGCAATCTATTGAGTTGCTTTTTATTGATAACTATTATAGCCCTTGAAAAAATAAACAATGTGCCTATTTTCAACACTTAGTACTTAAAAATACTTAGATTTCTATGCAGGTAAAACTCCGTCAGAACTGAAATAGCGATTTATGGAAAAATTGATGTTAATAATACCGTTTTATCAATTTCAAATTGATAATTGTTACCCATTCACAATGGATCAATATTTTGATTGATGATTGATTCTCGCAAGAGGGATTTTAGAAATTAATTGACACACATCAACTATCATTTGATAATTGATCGTCGCAATAGGGCTGAGTATTTATGAAAAAATAGAATATAATTGAAACTATAGTAATTAGCGCTTAATTATGGTAATTTATAAGCACTATATAAAAAAAAGTGATGCCTTATTCAAGTGATTGTGAATGCAACAAATAAGTATGCCAGCCCAACTTGGCGCAATCCACTTGCAGTCTTTACTTTTGACTCTACGCAACCCTGAAAAATAAAATCTGTACTTCGCTTTCAAATGAATTTCTTTTTTTTTTGTCAAGACAATGTTAGTTATTTTATATTGCAACTTTTACAAATGGCTAGAAAAAAAACAATAGAATTTACAATTCAAATTGTCGTCAGTATAATGTTGTCTTAAAATATTATTTTGCGTGATGTGATTGTACTATACAGCACGTTCAACTTTAGAAATTTTTTTTAATTTTCAATCCATAGTTAAAGAAAAAGAAGACAAAATTCTAATACAGAAGTACGAAAAATTCCTCAAGATAGAAACAAGATTTTTTTCTTTTGAATATATGGCTTTTGGCTAGTCTACACATAAATACTAGTGACCAACATTTTTTTTGCATTTCCCACAATTGTTCTGATGTTTGTAAGTTGTAAGTATGTTTTGTGTCTTATAAAAACAGGCATTCGAAACAAATCAATAGAATTTGTTTACAAATAAAAACAATAACAAATAAATTAACTAATAACTAATCTATGGTTTAACGATGCTCTTCTTTTGTTTTTGTAGAACTTGTGGTTGTTTCAGCATCATCGAAAAAAGGGTAAAAATTGTGTTTTTTAAGGTTTTTTTGTTTGTAGATTTATTTTTTTTTCTAGTCTATATGTTATGTATGAACGTGATACCACTTCATCTTTGTATGGGTTTCATTCTTCTCTTTTCTGTTTGTTTGTTTTGTTTTTACCAACGTTGAATACGTAACTTTGATGCCTTACACTTTATCTTATAAGCATAAATGTTTGCGCTTTTTCCGTTAATTTTTTACAAAGACCGACGACTCTCCGTCACATTCCACCATGATGTGTGGTATTTTGGCTTCCAGACGGTTTACTATAATTACTACTATTTGATGTTCTCGAATCTTTTCTCAGCTCGACTTCGTCGCCTCCTTCAGCCTCGTCATTTTCGTGATCAGACTCCTCCAGTGTCACCTATATGTATGTACGCGTGGTACGAGAAAACAATCGGAAAAAAACGGAAATGGTGTATTTATCATTCGAGTGGCCCGACTGTGTAAATCGAGAGAGTAACGTACAAACCTGAAAGCGAATTTTATCGTCACCTTCATCGGTGGGTGGCGGTGATGGCGGTATCATGCTTTGATAGTAGTCTCTATTCTCTTCGAGGGTATCAAGGATATCTTGTGCGTCAGGATGGACTAGATCTGCCCATGTTTCCCATAATGGATGAACAATATAGTCGATAAAGCCTACTTGAGATTTCTCTATGGTTGCATTGTGTCGATCACACATTGGACTTATATCCATGCCCGATTCGCGCTCTTTGTCGCCTTGCAAGAAGAACTCCTCCATGAGAAGAGCGACCCAGCGTTTGTATAATGGAAGCGGTTTGGTTGGATTACTTAAATCAGCACAATGAACTAAGTTTTCAAGAACCTGTAGCGAGAAATGATGAAATCAGATTAATCTGGTTTACGCAGTTCTGTTTGTCAGCTAGGAGGTTCGGAAAGTCAACTTACCTGTATACGATCTGTATAATTGTCTAAGAGTAATACGCCGGAACCAGCTACTTTCTTAGTTTCTACCATAGTCTTGAGATCTGCCAACAGACTCATATGCTTTGACATGTCTGTCGACAGTACAATATCAATAACCATCTTTCTTAAAGTTTGGCGTTGTTTTCTGAAATAGAGAAAATTGCATTGGACAATTAACACGACATATTGGAATTTTAATAGAAGTTTAAAATTTAACGATTAGGCCCAGAATATTACATAATGGCATAATCAAAGCTCCCAAATTTTTCTCAGAAAGTATGAGCAAGAAAGTAACCTTTCATATCGGATACGAAGTTTTGCTCTCTGACCTTAGCTACTGCAGATTTTAAATAACACAATTTTTAAAGCGGCTGTCCCTATTCAAGTGGCCGGTAGTGTATGAGGAGAAAAACGATGGACCGTGCACTCACAGAGGATGTGCTGGGAGGTCTCATCATCGCCCTGACAGAAGCAACAACCAGGGTCAAAGACAATATCCTGACAATTTCGCGCCTGCGGTTGTCGGTTCTTCGTACCGGAGCGTCCTGTTGTTATTGTACCAACGGCCAAGAGCTTACGTACCCCCTTCAACGCCAGAAGGAAATTATGTGTATGCCAGCATCGATTTTTGATGTCAATCGCGAGCAACGTCTATCGGTACAGCTGCTTTCAATTCTTCTCATCCGCACCGTCATTGAGATCAACCCTGCTCCATGGATCTGCACCAAAATTTCACCTCAGTACGCTGCAACTGCTCCGCCGAGTGGCAACTCTGGCAATGTACAAATCGGCATTCTAAACGTCTAAATTCCACCGGCGACCACCTGTCCCTCAGGCTACAAGGCCAACATTGGCCCTTTACTCACCGGCCGACACCGACTCGCGTTTGGTGACTTCAACGTTCACCAACTCAACTGGACTCATCTGAATTTTGTCCCTTAAATGATAACGCTCCCACCCGTATTGTCAGTATTTTCTCTAGCTCTCCTAACATCTCGATTGCTGTCGCCAGCCTTATTGACGACGCTCAATGGGAACCCTTCCTCACGATGTCCTTTGATTATTTGCCAATCATCTTCAGACTCGATGGGCCCACCAAAATTCTTCCTGTAGAACACCGCAATTTCATGAACTATGTACAACAAAGATTACTGGGGCAGTTTTAGAAACCATACTAATGCAGCTTCTGCTGCGTTACCAACACCTCTACAAAGTCGGCAACCAGCCATTTCCCCTACTGAGAATAGTTTATCTAGATCGACCAGAACTACGCTCGCGCAGCTTCGATCTGGCTGGTGCTCGCGTCATAATTCGTACCTATCCCGCATGGACTACGATATTTTAAATGTATGCCCAGCTTGCAACGATACACATCATGATGTTGATCACATCTTCAATTGCTCAGCAGCTCCCGCACCATTAACACCAAGAGCTCTGTGGGAGGGTACTACCCAAGTTGCAATTTTTCTTGGTAAAGCCGATGCTGACATATAACTTGCACACCCGCTCAATCTGGTAACCCTAGTCGAGCAGAATCTTAAAAGTTTCTTCACAGGAGTTAGTCCAAGCTCCATTCTGTTTGAAAATAAAACTGGGCATAGATGAATTAGTTGAAAGAACTTTGCGTTGTCTAGAGGCCTCCATCGATCGCTCAATTCGTTCGCAGAAAAGCTTCGCTTCGGCTTTCCGAGCTACTTCATGTATACCCGAGATATTTCTTGGAGAAATGGTTCGGTTTAGCAGTGAATATCGACCTAGAGCAGGATCAATAATCCCTTTGCCTAGGTTGGATCGGTCGGGGTCTCGATCTCTCGAGACAGACACAAACCAAGGAGTTTTTTTTCAGTTAAATCATCAGAAAAGCACCACGACCCTTATCCAGTGTCGAGATTGCTTCTTCTATACCCTCGACGCAGAATCCTAGACTCGTTCAAATGTGAATTTGACACATGATTGCCGAAGTGTACGCGTCGCACTCCACCCATTCAAGCGACATCGTTGTCTAGCATTTCTTTTGCCATGTTCACTCTAATAAGAATCGGATTTTATAGCCCCCATATACGATGCAATTCGTCGTCAGATCGATCTGACGATATTGTGATCGTCAGATCGATCGCATAGTGTATGTGATTATCGTTGACGATTTCACTGATCTGATGATCAAATTTTACCTGCCGATATGTTTTGGTGCGATTTTACTGCAATCCGTCGGTCTGACGATCGATTGGATGGATGGTGTACGTGATTATCGCAAGTGAATGTCAAATTATTAAATTATTCAGTTATGAAATTTGACGGATTCTGATGATTTCAATGGCTCTGTAATGCGAATAGAAAATATGTAGTATACGAAAATGCCACACAAATCCAAATAGTTAACACAAATCAATGCAAGTTGGAATGAGAGTGAATCATAACTTATTTTTTGAGTTGTCATTCGTTATCGCACGAAAATCGTACAGTTTGTGTGCAGCGGAGGTCGGCAGATATTTTGTGGCGATCTATCGGCTGATTGATCTGATGACGGATCACAGTCTATGGCGGCTCTTATACCCCACATAGACTTAAACGTGCCATACACACACCGATCGATCGGCCGATCCGTCGCCCGATATCGATATCGGCCCGTGTATGCGCTTATCGTTGGCGATTTTGTTGACAGTTCCATATAATTTTAATCAGTTGTGTCAACAAAATCGCCAATGATAGGCACATATACAAGTCCGATCCATCGGGCGACGGATCGGCCGATCGATCGCTGCGTCTATGGTGGGTCTTACCGAATTCCAATTACCAATTCCATTCCAATTCCATTGACGTTTTCCGACACATGGACGGAGAGGGAAAAAGCGTTTGTGCATTAATGCTCGTCGACAACCGTTGCCTCTTTTCATAATTTTTGCTATAATAGATTTTGGGGTCGTACCTATTTGATCCATTGCGTGTTGCGTGTTGCTTACCGCATGCACGACGGTGAGAAAGGGATTTTGTGCAAGGCATTCATAGGTCTTCTGATTACAGGAGTCGCCAAAGACATTGTTTATGTCACAAGAGTTATCTAGAACCACTATAGCACTACAACATACTCACTTTTGCATATTAGCGAATATATCACATCCTTGATTTTGTAGTAGTTTAAAGGCAACAGCTAAATGATGATTTTCCAACACAGATTCGTCATTATACATTAAGGCTAATTCGGAACCTAAAATCAAGTTGAAAAATTAGTATGTATTTTATTACAATTGACAAGAGTCGATGTTTGTCCCTACTTGAATTAACTAAAAATTGATTGGTGAGGCCAGGATGATCGACATCGTGTATGCAAGCAGCAAATAATGCACCACCTATCTCTAATGGAGTGAAGACACTTTCCAGTGCTGGAGTATTTAATAGAACGTTGGTACTTTGCGTAACGTCGGCTGCATGTAATGAATTGTGAAACGGATTGTCTTTAACATAATGATCCTCCAGAGTAGTCATAAAATTAAGAAAAGTTTTCGGTGGTATCATAAGACTGGTCAATAATTCTCTACTCTGTAATTGCAGAAGAAAAAGAAAAACATTTGTTAGTGGCAGTGATACGAAGAAGACTTTATGGATGTGTACTCAACCTGGAATATTGTATATGCAACACTTGTTAACGGCCGATTACAGCTTAAGTCACCAATTTTAAATATATCTATTCCCCACGTATCTAAATCACCCAAAAGTGTGCCCAACTCATTTTCGTGTGGCGTTTCAACGCCGAACGTCGGTAGGCGTTCGCCTGTAAATGAATTTGTATGGGAGAGGGGGCGTTTAACGCCTGATATTTGTGACATTGGCGGACCGCCCAATCGTGGCGATCGACTACGCGGATACGGTACTGGCACATTCGATGTCGCTTCATTCTCATCAATACGCAACGATGGGAAATCGAAATCCTGTTGTTTATCTGAAAAGATAAAAAAAAATTGCAGATGAATTTTGAGATTAACAAAGGTTAGCATATATTGATAAAATAGAGATCTTGATAAATTAGAGAATTTTCGTCGAACCATTAAATATTATAGAATAGTGGAAATGAGTATATTTTTTTTTATTGAGTTTGACCTGGTCCGATGCATGCTCGCGATCAAAATGCACGTCGTGTATGTTGACCTTAAGGAAGATCAAACTAAATGTTCCACAAGGAGGAGTTCTATCTTCCTCCTTGTTCAACCTTTATCTATCTGGACTCCTGATACCACCCAGAGGAATAGAAATTATCTACTATGCCGATGACTGCTCCATTCTCGCAACAGGGAAGAATATAACGGAAATGTGCGAACGTATAAACGGTTATCTTGGAGAACTTAACGCATTCTTCACAAGCAAGAATTTAACCGTTTCAGCGCCTAAATCCTAGGCAACCTTATGTACCAGATGGACGAAGAAAGTCAAGATATAGTTTGGGATCTCAATTGGCAGTCAACCTACTGCTATCGTGAAACATCCTAATATCCTAGGAGTGACTCTGGACAGCATGGCCACGTCATCCTCCCATGCCTCAACCGTGTGCAACAGGATGCATGAGGAATAAAATCCTCAAAGCCTTGGCCGGTAGCACCTGGATCAAGGACAACGAAACTCTACTGGTCACATGCAAAGCACTCGGAAGATCAGTTACCAACTATGCGACTCCTGTATGGTCACAAAATCTCTGTGACACACAATGGAAAAATATTCAGGCCTGTCAAAATGCCGCTCTCCGTACTGTAACTGGCTGTTTCCTGAGGTCATCCCTGGACCATCTGGATCAGGAAACCAAGATGATGCCTCTAAGAGACTACAACAAGCTTCTCGCCAAACAATATCTGGTGGGTTGTTACCGGAGGGCACATCCCAACGCTAACCTCATGGACAAGACACCACCACCAAGACATGTTAGGCGTGATTTGAGGGACCTCGAAAGAGATATCCACAGAGATACAAAAGGGTTCCCTTTGACAACGACGCATACAGCTCAGCCATCGCAGCAATACATCACGAGGAGGTACAATCATCAATTGCAGGACTAGGTCCAAATGTAGTTCTCTCGGAATCATTTCTCCTGAAGAGAGATGACTTCCGAGAGAAGCGAGAACAACAATTGCCCAACTTCAGTCAGGCTAGTCTTCGCATTGTGATTCCTACCTGTCTCGCATTGATCGGGACGTCACGAACGCATGTCCCGCCTGCAATGATACGCCTCCCGATGTGGATGACGTCTTTAATTGCCCAGTTGCACCTACACACCAGACTCCCAGGTCGCTGTGGGAGAACCCTGTTGAAGCAGCCATTTTCCTACTTAGCATGTAACACACCGAACTTTTGGATCATTGCTATTACAACAATCACTAAAATCGTATCGATACATATCGATATTTTTCTGGGTCATATCGATAATATCGCTAAATATCGATATTTACCCCCACCAATGCTATGTTATTCAAGGTGGCAAAAACACGAAAAGAAGTAACACAAAGTATTGTACATACTGGACTGCAATAATTTATTCGATTATAGAATTATAATTTTAAGAACTGCAAATTTTCACGAAGAAAACCAACTCGTTTGCAACTGACGGGGCGAGTTTTGATCGTCTCTTGGTTATAATGTTTCCTGCTGTGGAATTCGTTAGGAAACCGAAACTTTCCCTAAAGAATGGCGTCATTATTAAGATCCCGAAGAAAGGTAACCTGAAGGATTGTAATAATTGGCGTGGAATTTGCCTCCTCCCCGCAGTCTTCAAACTGATGGAAAAAATAGTTTTGAACCGGATCAAACATACAGTTAACCGTACATTGAACGATGAACAGACTGGTTTCCGCGAGGTCTTTTGTTATAGCGACCACATCAACACCCTCCGAATTATTATTGAACAATCCGCAGAGTGGAGATCTCATGTTCATCGATTTCGAGAAGGCGTTTGACATCATTGACCAGGAATACATCTGGAAGGCTTCACGTAGGAGAGGTATACCAGATAAAATCATATCCATCATCAAGGAGTTCTATAGCGGAGCCCAATGTCACGTCTTACACAAGGGTAAGCTTTTAGATCCCTTCGTGGTACATAGCGGAGTCAGACAAGGCTGCATTTTGTCACCTATATTGTTTTTGCAGCGCGCTTCATGAACACCAGAGCAAAGGTACCAGATGAAAACTATTTGAATACCTACAACACCTCGATTACGCTGACGATATTTGTCTTCTTTCAAATAGATCGGATCATCTAGTTCAAATGACGGATGCTCTGCACCGCGAAAGTCGCAATGCGGGGCTTAAAATCAACTCTGCCAAAACTATTGAGCTTGGATCCAGGAAGACGGAGCGGAATTTGTGTTTCGGGCAGATGGTGAAAAAAGTGGACAATTTTTGCTACCTCCGAAGTGTAGTTAGAGTAGATGGTGGAGCGGATGGTGATGTACTGTCTCGCATCAATAAGGCTCGGGCAGCTTTTTTCAGTTTGACTCCTTTCTGGCAAAACAACAACATATCCAGACGTACCAAACTCGGGATCTTCCAAACCAATGTGAAATCTATGCTTCATTATGACTGTTAAACTTGGAAGGTGACCAAGGCGATAAGTCAATTGCCCTAACCCCTTGAGGGGCATAGCGCGTCAACTGTTCCATGTGGCCCAGTTGACGTTTCGTTGGCATAAACTGGTTTCGGAGAATGCAGTTGCCAGCATGCACCTCCTGCACATCCATGGCCACGAACGTCGTCGTGGACGGGATTCGAACCCGAAACGCCGGTAGTCAAACATAAGACTGATGCCTTAACACACTGCGCCACCGGTCGCCCCAGATTGCAAACTTTCGTGAACCAGTGTCCACGGCGCATCCTACACATACGCTGGCTGGAGGTTATTTCTAACGACGACCTCCTGTTTATTACTGGCCAGGAGAGGATAGACACCTCCATAATAAGGTGACATTGGCAATGGATAGGTCACACACTTCGAAAAGAGCTGGAAAGCATTGCTAAACAGGCCTTCAATTGTAACCCACAGAGAACCGATGCAAGTCGCCGCGTTGGACGACCTAAAAACACCTGGAAAAGATGAGTTGAGGTCGACAGTAAGTCAATAGGCAAATCGTGGAGTCATTGAAGGCGATGGCGGCGAACAGGACGAGGTGGAAAGTCGACGTGGTTAATGCCCTATGCCCCACAAGGGGTTAACAGGATTCAGAGAGAGAGAGAGATGAGACCGACGTTGCAGGAGCTACTAAATATTGTAGTTTATAGCGATGGTCTTGAGTTCGTTGCACGCTGTGTAGGTCTTCCAGAATTCAATGGGGTCTTCATTTTATGGCGATAAAGCCTCTGTCAAGTGTAAGTTTAGGAAGACGATAGCCTGAGATATGCGGTACGGGTGCACGTCTTAATGAGTAGCAAGTATCACGACCGACAGTCACACTTAATCTATTGTCCTACTAATATTATGAATGTGAAAGTTTGTGAGGATGTTTGTTGCTCTTTCACGCGAAAACTGCTGAACGGATTTCGATGAAAATTTATAGTGTTATGGTTTATACATAAGAATAACACATAGACTATCATTTATAAATATATTGAGTAAATTGGCCAAATTATAAAGATAAGTGTCAAGTAAGTCGGAAAAAATCAACTTACTACAATAACTACAATAATCGACACACGACGTAAATACACTATTTTATAAACTTTGCAAAACGTTTGCAATACAAAGAACAGTCACAAGTTTCTTGTGTAGCGACAGCGGATCGAGTACAGGTGCAAGTCTTAATGAGTAACATCTAGCACGGCCAATAGTCACACTTAACTCACAGTGAACAAAAAAATCTTGGTGGGGAACGTTTATTGAATGCATTTTATGCGTGTGCGTGAGACAGACAAGAAATATCGATAGGTATTTTGAAGGGGAAAATATATCGATACATTTCGATACTGTCACAGCGTACCGATATTATCGATATGTATCGATACCTTACCCATCACCAACTTGACCCCTCCACGGGCATGGGCGCGTCAACATCTCAAGCATTACTATGCCTGCTTGACGTTTACATAGCATATAATTTTTCGGTTGGTGCAGTTGGAAGCACGCACCTCCTATCCGCGCCGTTTTTATACTGACAAGCTCGAAGCGCTGTGTGAGCTCTAATAGTAACCACAGACAGTCTTTATTAACGCGCCGAAAATTGAACTTCCGTCTCTCCAGATGTGTAGTATCATAGATCGGTGACCGTAACTACACGGCTATCAAGCACGTCCGTCAATACTCGTACCATACATAGTTCACTGACTGGCGCTTATGAAAAATTTGCGGCTGTTTAATTAAATTTCAGCTATTTTCCTAGAAGATGAACACCTAAAGAAAATCGTTTTCTCTACTGTGAAGGATTGAACATTTTTAGAACAAGGAGCAAAACACCCCTAAGGGAATATATTAAACTATACTAATGCAGGTGACGTGCAAACGTGTAACGTGTAGTCGACGCAACATTTAATTGAGAAACGCCTTTTTCTTTGCGCCTTGATGAAATGAGGGCATCGAATTTTGATAAGCTCCTTTACGGAAACGTGATGCAGTTGTTTGCATTGCAGAAATTGCATTCGGAACACAGCAAGAGATTTCCATTCAAGGCAATATAGCGACAGCGTGATTTTTTTAATCAGGTACATACATAACTATTGTAAATTATAAACCAGTCGCTCTTCCGGAAACTAGGACACACTGACAGAGACATCAAACGGATTGAAGAGTCAGAGTAGGAAATGGGGTGTTTGTTGTTAAGATGGCTCCGGAGTTTAACAGCATATTTCAAGTTGAGGACACGCTTGTAGGTTTGAAAAAGTGAGATACAACACAATATTGACGGGAAATTATTTTTTTTTTATATTACGTGGGACACATAATGGAATTAACGAACCAACATTTTTCGTAGAGGATGGAGTCACCTACTATAGCATTAGATTATTGGTTGACTGGGCGACGCATAGTGGTTAGCGTCTTTGACCTAGAGATATAGATTTCGCACTTTTCTAGTGGGGGCTCCGCTCGTAGCGTGAGCTCCGGGCGTTAAGGAGTTGTTAACCTGAATATAGTCCTAGAACATTCACTTCTGTCGCTTTATATGCTACAGCGGTAATACTGATATTAGCCAAAACGCGAACCACGACACGTTGCCCAGTGAAATAGAAACATACCCAGTTATTTAAGAAAACTAAAAATAATAATTCGTCTGAAATTCAAATAATCAACAAGGACACTTACCCAAAAATGTCGAACAAATATATTCCGATATCTGATTTCCGGATTTACTCGATTCACTGAAGTGTGATAGTTCCTTATTCAGCATTCGTTTGAACTAAATCAAAAGAAAGGATATACATTTTAAATAAGGACACTTAGGCAATCATAATCACATTATGATGCATCTGATAAAGTGGACGTGTTTAAAAGCAAGGACTCACCTTAAGGGATGCCATGTCTGACACACTTCTGTGCGTTTGAATTGTCTCTAATTGATCCAGGCACCAGTCCAACTCCTCCACAGTATCCATGGCCAATCGTACGTAGGTCTCGTCGCCCGGAATACCAACATTTCGTGAAGTGTTCGATGATGATGTAGATCGCCTGGATCTTGTTTTATTAATAATAGTTATAACGTACATAGAAAAAGTGGATGGGGAAAATAAAAAAAAGAAGTGTTACACGAGTGAAGGTCGTTGTTTTAGTTTTGTATTAAAATAATTAATAGGGATGGGAGTATTGAATATAAGACTTATCGCGAAGGCAATATTTTTATACCCTTCATGGATGTGATAGGGTATATTAACTTTGTCATGTTCGCAACGCACAGAAGGAAGCATCTCCGACCATAGGTTAGGTTATGTTAGGTGGCGGCCTCACGGCCCGCATAGACCACTTGGGTCTATAGCGATGCCACAAAGAAAACAACAGAGATTGTGTCGTGTGCATCTTTATAGGACGCAATACTGATGAGCAGAGCCAGTAAACCATCCTCTACTGGAGTCCCCACTTCTTACCAATAGTCTCCTTTCAAGACTTCAGTGCAACCGTTGCCTTTGTCACACGCTCCTGCGCGTTAGCCCTCCAACATATTTTTTTATTCAGGATGAGTCCAAGAAATTTGGCTTCATCAATGAGGATAAGTCTTGTGGTATATCTCCCAGTGAAGAGAACGAGTTTCTTTTTTTGCGGATTAGCTTTAACCGCAACCTCACCTGCCCATTCAGTCAGAGTCAGAATACAGAGGGCATTCTGCATTAAACCGCTCGGGACACAGGGAAATTTACCCGAGTTTGCAATAACAATGTCTCCCGCATAAGCGGTAGCTTGGCATCCCAGCCTTTCCAGGCTTAAGAGCAAACTGTTGACCGCCAAATTCCACAAGAGAGGAGAAAGAACTTCGCCTTGGGGCATGCCCCTGCTTATATGCCTGCGAGCAGATGATGTGCCTAGAGTAGTGGAGGTCACCCGAAAAGTAAGCATCAGGTGTACAAATTCATCTCCGCACAGGTTTGAGAGCGCATCAGTGATAGGCTCCGGTTTAATGTCGTTGAAAGTATCTTCGATATAAAGAAAGGCAACCAACGTATAGTCTTTGCAGGCGAGGGACTCTTCATCAGATGGAAGATGCGTTGAGATAACACTACGTAAGTGTACGCAGATCAATCGTTCCAGCACCTTTAGGGTAGTCCATGATAGGGTCGGAGGTCCTTTGGGAGTGCGTGAGAAGTTGACAGTTAGGCCCATAAAACTCACGCTTTGGAAAATCTTCGCGGTCTTAAATTCAATATTCCTTAATAATAAGGAATTAACATATGAGTAATAAATTAATAATTGTTAGTCAAAGGGAATTCAATACAAGATACAATACTTACTTGTTTGTCGCTGTGACGTTAGTCAAACTAATTAAATTGTTCCGCACTGAACGTAAACTGGCAAGTATTTGGGCGAACGGGGTAACGATCAAGTCTTCTCCATGACTATAAGTGAGAGGGCGAAAAGACGAAAATATATCATTATTAATAAGTAGACAAATACATGATTTTAAGGAATTTATTCTAAAATGTTCGACAACACAAAACACATACACACAAATAAACATAAAATAATTATCAGATTTGGCAAAAATAAGTGGATACTAGAAGCGCCTGAGCTATTCTCAAGCAAGTGTGTATTGTTTTTAGAAGCATTCTGGGCTGTTTTCTCAATGTCTGGTTAAATTGCCAGTTAGCTATCTGGGACATTGAAAGTACTCCGTCTATCGAAAGCCTAAAGCTAAGCATATGCAACGCTCAGTCGCAAAATCAATTGATTTTCATGGCGGAATTCTGCCGGCTGCTATATTTTTATTCTACGTCTGTACCGTCTCTCAGCATTCATTGGCGGTTGAGTTGGTTTCAAATCCTCTTCCATCAAATGAATTTCCAAAACTCTGTTCTTTAAGTCGCGTTCCCATTGAGCGACAAAAGTCGGGCGACAAAGACCAGAGACACAAACTCGGCGATAAGAATCGGATGTTTTTGTTCAAACCTGTCAACAAAAGTTGTGCAACATTCAGTTTCGCAATGTCACCGGAAGAGGCTGCATGTGTTAAAGCAATCGTTATAGCAGTTTTGCTAAAAACGAACTCAAGACAATTTCGATAAATAAAGTAAATAAACGTAAGGTCGTAGATTTTGGGTGAGGGAATTGATTTCGGGAAGAATCAGATTAGGCGCTTCGGAGACACTGCTCAAAGAACTGGCCTTAGAAGATAAGGAAGGCTACAGAAACCAACTAAGAATGCCCGAGGAAAAATTTCAGGAACATCTTTTTAGAGGTGAAGACCGTATAAAAAAGCAGGATACGGTCTTGAGAGGGTCAATTTCCTCAAAGTTAAAGCTTCAACTAACGGTGACGCACTTGGAACGGGAGATTCATTTCGAAATATTGAATCAATGTACCGAGTACCAAAGAACACGATTTTGAAGTTCTTTAAGCAAGTTTACACTGCCATTTATTTATTTATTTACCAAACAAGGCATCAATACATTACATTACATTCCATTTATACATTTCATTAAATTAATCAAAATTCATTAATTACATTCGGCAAATTTGGTTAGGTTTGTTTGTTAGACTAGGACGTTAAGAGGGCCTTTGTTAAGTTAAGCTTAAAGACAGATTTAGAAATGCCTGAAGAATAGTGGATACTAAAAGAATTGAAAGTTCGACAGCATCTGTTTATGGGTTCATTATAACCATAGACGGTAAGGTGTTGGTATTCCTTAAGCAGAGTTGTATGTCTAGTTCGTCTTAGTTGATCGTTTAAAGTGATTTTATTGGACAGAAAATCAACATTAACTGCACCGCTGATAACGTCAAAAGTAAAACAGGCACAAAGTAATCTTCTTCTGGACGAAAGAGTCATTAAATTTAAAAGACCCAGCCTGTATATGTAAGATGGAAGGTTATGAAAATCTAGCGGGTCATAAAGGTCTCTCAAAGCGAAAAGAATAAATTGTTTTTGAATAGACTCGAATCTGTAGCAATGTAGCTCGTACGATGGGTTCCAGACTACGGAAGCATATTCAAGCAGAGGCCGCACAAGTGTGGTATACAAGGATTTAGTGACCCAAATATTTTTAAACTCCTTAGCGCGTCTCTTAATGAAGCCGAGTTGTTTGTTAGCCGTGGATAGCACCCTGTCATAATGCAGGTTAAAACGCATTTTGTTGTCCAAGACAACGCCGAGGTCTTTGATATGGTCAACTCTATTCAGCTCGACATTGTTAAGGTGGTAGGAATTAGTTATAATTCTATTCTTACGGGAAAAACTTATCACCTGGCATTTATTAACGTTAAGATATAGATTATTTTGATTGCACCACTGCTCAAGGGATAGAAGATTGGATTGAAGAAATGCTGCATCAGAGTGTGTTTGAATGGTGCAGTACAGTTTTAAGTCATCAGCGTAGAAAAGATGAGGGATATCCGATAATAACTGTGATAGGTCGGAAATGAAGACATTGAAGAGAAGAGGACCTAAATGGCTACCCTGCGGCACCCCAGAAGTCGTGGATACACTTTTGGATATCCGACCTTGATATTTGACAAACTGAGTTCGATCCAGAAGGTAGGACCGGAGCCAATTGAGAAGTGATCCAGTTACACCAAAGTTGCATAATTTCTCAATTAAAATTTGATGATCGACCCTGTCAAAAGCCTTGCTAAAGTCTGTATAGACCGCATCAACTTGATCTCCCTTTTCCATTTCACAAAGGACGTCAGAAACTAGAATTATAAGGTTGGTGGTAGTCGATCTGCCTTTTCGAAACCCATGTTGTTGTTCATTGAGAAGTGGGTCGATGATAGGAGTGAGTTTATCACAAACCAATTTCTCAAATAGTTTGGGGATTACTGACAGAATAGCAATGCCTCGATAGTTGTCGACTGATCGCTTATCACCGCTCTTGTGGATAGGCGTGAGATAGGAGTATTTCCAAAAAGACGGAAAGACACCCCATTGGAGCGATTTATTGAAAATCATGTGAAGAGGAGTTAACAATTGGTCTACACACTGCTTCACAAAATAAGGAGCGATTAAGTCCGGACCGGGCCCTTTGTTGACGCTTAGTTCTTGAATAGCTCTAACGATTTCATCCTGTGTGAGAACCATTCCGTCAATAAGGGACGTCGTGGTGATATCGGGAGGGGTGGATGAGCTCGGGGTTTTAGGTGTGCAGAAGCTATCCTGGAAATGGTCAGCAAATAAGTTACAAATTTCCTGTGGACAAGAGGAGATAGCGGTCCCTCTGGACATGGAAGCAGGAAAACCTGTGGTCTTACGTTTCATATTAACAAAGTCAAAGAATTTTTTTGGCTCGTTGATAATTTTTTCCCCCATCAGATTGACATATAGCTCATATGCTTCGCGGGATTTTATAGAGAATTCTTTGGCTAGATCATCGTACTTTTTCTTTAGGTCATTGCTAACGTTGGGGTTGTTTTTGACGGCCTTGTAGAGTTTATTTCTTTGGTTTCTTAAATTTCTTAGATTTTTGTCGAGCCAGGGTTCAGTAAGCGTGTTACGTTTCTTTATTTTGGGCACATAATTTTTAATGGCGTGGAAGATTATGTTATAGAAGGAAGATATGGTGTCATCTAGATCTGACGCAGAAAGAGAGGTTGACCAATCTATAGAATCTAGATAATTCTTGATGCCTTCATAGTCAGCATTTAAAAAATCATACACAATTTCGTTATTGTACGATTGAGTAAAATAATGATCAGCAGATGGAAGTTCAACTGTAAGGGCGGAATGATGAAAAGTGTTAGGGAAAAGATTTTCGGCTTCAGTAGTTGGACTAACATCTACTTCGTCATAAAAGTTTGTGAAAATTAGATCTAACCATTTTCCGTTTTGGTTAGAAGTCGAAATAACCTGCTGTAAATCATTGCCATAAAATGTACCGATGAGATTAAAGTCGGTGTTGTCAAGAAGATTGACTGGAAGAAGTCTATTATCATTCTCGTCGACAATAAACCTGATGTTCGGACGATTGAAATCTCCAAAGACAATAATTTTGTCTTCTTCGTTCAAGGAAGCGATGACGGAAGAAATCATGTCACATACATCATTATAAGTAGCTTCGTCGGAGCAGGGAGGTACGTAAACAACACCAATATAGAGATAATGTTTTTCTAAGGGAACTTTGACAAATGTGTGTTCAAATGCCTTGTAAGAATTGGTAGTGATCAGTTCACTTGAAAGGGAGTTGTGAATGGCAATGAGAACACCCCCTCCCCTAGAAACGCCGGTGTGTTCATAGTTACGGTCAGTTCTGTAAATGGACCAATTACAATCCAGGATTTCTTCGTTTTTGAAGGAGTCGTTCAACCAAGTTTCGGTAATAGCAAGTATGTTAAAATGGCAAGATTTAGCGTCAAGAAAAAGTTTATTAATTTTGCCTCTCATGCCGCTACAGTTATGGTAGAGGAATCTAGGAGTGTTAGGAATAATATTTTTTTTGGTCCTCACGTAATTTTTGCAAACGGGAAATGTGTTTTGAGTTTACAAAGGAGCGATAAGTTTCGAGGTCGCGTTTCACCTGGTCCGAAGTCATTCCAAGTTCTTCGTGATATCGGTTAAAGAAGGTGCGTAGAGAGTTAACGTCAATGGGTAGGCCTTCCTGTTGGATCAACACTTTGAGGTTAGTTTTCGTTTTTCCATCGATGCAGGTATTTTCATGTGCATCATGCATATATGCAAGAAACAGACGGACGCTATCGTAAATCTTATGCTCTCTAAATCTGGATAATAAATATCTACATTCGAGATCGTCAACAGAGTTCTTAGTAAGCCTTACAACAGGTGGCACTAGTGGATCCAGAAGTTTCGGTGTGGTTCGTTGATTGACAGGAGCGCACGGAATATGCGTTGAACCGGATTGAGATGGTAGTTGGGGATCGCTGCGAACGAAGTTAGTATACCTTGGAGCTGTCACGGTCTCGCGAGTACCTGAAGGCTTTGAGGGAATATCGATCACATTATTGGGAGAGTTAGAAGTTGTAGCTGGTAGTGCTCTGCTGTTTTTATTTGCAACTGGGAGAACTTTATCATGATCAGGAGAAGGAGTATCTGAAGGCTTACGAGACGTAGTTACTAGAGTGGAGACTGTCTGATTATGTGAAGTAGAAATATTAGAATGACGAGAAAAGTGATTTTGGGATCTAGAGATTTGGGATTTGCCTGAATACATACTATTCTTTCTGAGTTGATTTTTTGTTGTTGTTGTTCTTGATGTTGTTTTCGTTGTATTTTTGTTCTGCCATATACTGAATTGCATTCCATTCCAACTGTATGCACTGCCTCCATTCAGCTCGTGTTTGCAAAACAGCCATCCGTAACGTGCTGGTACAGATAATTTGAAGTATTTGGCAGATTTAGATCCGTGTTGACGTAGGGGTGACACTTCGCACTTGCAACCTTCGATACATAATTCTTCCTTTAAAACTCTGCATAACCATGTTTCATCGGCGAAGCTGGGAGCGCCTTTAACAAGGAAAGTTGTAGTTCGAGCGGTGTCGTGATTAGATACGCGACCTCTTCGTTTCCGGATAGGGTTATTGAGTGCTCTAATTCGTTCGATTCGATGGTTCCATTCTTCCCGAGACCAAGAAGTGCCAAAACGTAATATTGGCTGTTCGGGGGACGTTTGGGATGTCGTAGAGGAAGATCGATGCTGATTAACGGAAGGTGTAATGTTAGCCGAAGCGTTTAAATTTGTTTTTGCCGCAATCGACGCGCGATCTGTAACGACTTTATTGTTGTTGCCATTTGCGATAGGGTTTTCTTCCAGGTTAGCCGCCAGTTTATCTGATGCAGATTTTACAGTCGCAGCAGATAAGTTATTTATTTTGTCCAGGATGGTGTTGTAACAGTATTCGAGACTTTCGACTTTCTCATATATTTTGTCGATAAATTCTGTTCTTAAGCTCTTTGAGTTATTGTTATCGGCTGTTCTTGAGTCGGTGAGTTCATTTGTTTGATTATTAATAAGAATCGTCGTCAGTTTTTTGTCAAGACCTGAGATCAATTTCTCGATATTGCGCTTGTCGTTGGTATTAGAGATGGTGTTCGCCAATCCGTCGAAACACCTTGCCATTTCAGTAAAACTATCGCCACTAGCTTTTGATTGTGCAAGTTGTTTCGCCACAATATCATCTTTGTCGGAGTTCAGATTGTCGATATGCTCAATGATGTTTCCGAACAAATGTCTAAGCATATTCTTTGTACTTTGACAATCAGAGCATATAAAGTGTTCTGCAAGATATGGCGAGTACCAGTCTCGTGGAGCGTCCAAACATGTTCCGTGTAACTTGCGCTGACAGAAACCTTTGCAGATCACGAACTTTGACTTGTTGTCGTAGGCGGTACAATTTTCCAAGCAGCACTTATGATTCATAGTGTAATTAATTAATCACTAGACCGATATTTGTTATTATTGGATACCAGGGCAATAAGTTGTCGACACAGATACCGAATTTAGTTGAGTTGCAGTTTTACAAAAGTATGATATCACAGTAGCAGTTATCACGGTAAGATGATTGTCTGGAGGAATATTAGGCATAGGTTTTATATTAATAGGCGTGTTTTTGTGCAAAAAAGAACACGCTTAATACGATACAGTGGTGTAGCGTATTGTTATCCCACTTGAGGCAAAATCATCTATACCGATCTCTCTGTGTTAACAAAAGGAATAATAATGCTTGGTGGAAAGTCAAATTTGAGAGTAGGGATTCGAATTAATTGGCCATATGTCCTTATTCGGAAAATAGACGCCAGTAAAATGGAGGTCACGGTAGGTCGTCAATCACTTGATCACTCGATTTGAAACTCACATTTGCATGTATCTGATAGTTTCACATATCTGGTGATTATGCCGGTCTGAAACATTAACATGGCCTCGCAACGGCCGCAAACTTGTTAGATAGACAGATAGATAAAGGAGATGGGCCGGGGGTCGTATTGGAACCACAAGCACTGCGACCTTGAGGTCTATTGTGCTACTGCCCTTTCTATCGTGAAGCAGGCGAAATCAAAAGAGTCAGCTGACTCTTCTCGATAAATTGACTGATCTGGCAAGGTTTTATAGAAGAGATCAGCCAAGGAAAATGTTATGCCGAAGCATTCGGTACGTCCTTGAGCAAGCCTTTCGCACTCGCAAAGGATGTGCTGTGAGGTTTCATCATCGTCCTCGCAAAAGCGGCAGCTAGCGTCTGATACAATATGCATGGTTTTAAGGTGACCCCTAAGACGCGAGTATCCCGTTAAAATTCCACAAATTATTCTGACCGTGTTCTTGCTCAACCGCAGCAATTGCAAAGTACGAACGCGTGAGTGACCGGAAATAAACAACTTGGCCTGCCTTAGACGTCCCATTGGGATGAAGCACGTGTGCTCTCCCAGTCTTTTATGTGGTTTCTGCAATAGCAGAGTGGTATCTCGAATAACGGTTCTTGGCCATAAATGGGGACGGCGGAGGCTCGGTTTGCTAGCCTATGTGCCAGCTAATTGCCCGAATGACCAGGGACCCAGTAACGTGTGAGTTTGTTCGTTGAACCCACATTATAGAGGACTTCTTGACAAGCCAGTACCAGCTTAGAACTGATAGTGAAATTAGTAAGCGCTTTAATAGCCTCCTGACTGTCGGTGAATACTGCTATGTCCCTGTTAAAATAGTCGGCTGTTTGGCATAGTCTAGCACAAACTTCGATGGCGTATATTTCGGATTGGAACACGGACGGCATTTTACCCATTGGAATGGAGGCTCTGTGCTCAGGACCAACAATGCCTGCGCCGGAACCCTCTTCCGTTTTGGAACCGTCTGTGAACCATTTGATTGTGCTGGGGCGGAGAGAGTTGTAGCCATCCTTTCTCTATTCCAAATTACTGATTTAAAGTAATGGTTGAAGCGAAGAGTTTTTATAAGGTAATAAGTTAGAATGCTAAGTACCTTGTCACTTTTCAACCAGCTTAGTTGGCTTGGATTCAACTTGATCGCTATGTCGCAGGCCTTGAGTCTGACGATTGCCATTCTAGCTTTCGCATCAATGTGTACATCCATGGGCGGGAGGTCGAGTAAAACTTCTAAAGCAGCTGTTGAACAAGAGTGCATGGCCCCAGTGATGGCATTGCAGGCAAGTCTCTGAATTTTATTCAGAGCCGTTCTGCCAGCTGAGGTAATGACTCTTTTCCACCAGACCACCGCACCGTAATCCACTATAGGTCTGACGATCGCTTTATAGATCCACATAATTATGTGGGGCTTAGCCCCCCATGTTTTGCCGACATATTATCTGCAGATCCACAGAGGTTTAATTGCCTTATCGGAAGTAACTTTAAGGTGTTCTGCCCAGGTTAGCTTAGTGTCAAGGATAACACCTAAATATTTGAAGTTTGACATCAGTTTTACAGGAGAGTTGTATATGAGCGGACATCTGAGTGTCCTAAGTTTCCTTTTCCTAGTGAATGGCACTACCTATATATCAGCTTTCGAAGGATTTACACGTAGGCTGCTGTGCACCATTCTTGAATTACACGAAGCGCACCTTGAATGACATCGGGCAGAATTTACTCAAATTTGCCCCTGATCATAATCACCAAGTCGTCCGCATAACCTTGTGTAGAAAACTTCATGGAGGATAATTTCCACATCAAACTGTCAACTACGATGCACCATAGGAGGGGCATCCACGCATGACGTTTGCTGAGAGGGTAAAGTTTTCTATCGCAGTGATGACCTTTCTAGAGGACAGCATACATTTCATCCAGACTGTGGTGGTGAGGTTGGCTCCTTTCGCTCGAAGGGCATTTTCAATGGATTCGAAGGAGGTATTGTCAAATGCCCCTTCAAAATCAAGAAACGCTCACAATGCCGTTTCGTTAGCTGACACAGCCGCTTCAATTTCGAAAACGAGGTTGTGGAGAGCCGTTTCAGTTGATTTGCCGGGTTGATAGGCAAACTGTCTGGGGTGAAGTGGGTTATTCACAAGAAGCGATGTCCTGATGTGAGCGTCGACGATCTCCTCCATGCTTTTCAGCATGAACGATGTCAGGCTGATAGGCCGATAGGATTTAGGACCATCCATTGGGTCTGCAGCTCAATTTTGGAATGAAGACCACCCTTACTGATCTCCAAGCATTGGAATTATAACCCAGGGCGAAGCTGCTTCTAAAGATGTTAACCAGGTGTGGAATAAGTTCTTCCTGTCCTTTTTGTAAAAGGGCTGGCAAAAATTCCAGCAGTGCTGGGTGATTTGTAGGGGCCAAATGTTCCAATCGGCCATTTCACTTTGTCGTGAGTGAATATTCTCCTAGCTGCTACCCAATCAGGACGAATTGCTTTGTAGGACATTTCTTGGCAGCACGGGTCATATTCATCACCTGCGATAATACTGCACCCAGGGAAGTGTGTGTCCAAAAGGAGCTTTTCCGTACTCCCGGGGTATTGCGTTGTGCCACCGTCTGGTTTTTGGAGTGTGTTGACTAAGCTAGGGCTTTTCTTTGCCAAGACCCGGTGTAGTCTAGCAGCTTTGCTAGTGTTATTCACATTCTCGCAGACGTTTGGCATCCTTAACCTTCTTACTGTATTCTGTAAGAGTGGAGCGGTATAGACCCCACTCTCCAGTGCGCTTAGCCCTGTTGAACAGCTTTCTAGTCCTTTTCCCCAGGCGGGAGAGTTCTGTGTTTCACCACGGAACCCCCTTGTTGTTCTTAATGGGCTTTAAAGGGCAATTTTCTTCGTATGCTTCCGCAACTTGTTGCTCAAGGGTCAATTTCGATTCCGCAGCGCTGGCGGAGTCCACTGGCAGAATTCAATTGCCGTTGATATAATCGAAATCGGCCAGAAATCATCGAAAATCCTCGACGACAAGCACGCAACACAACTGTCGCCGCCATTTGCACAATGTTAAATCGAAACGATCGTCTGACAACAAATAAATAAAATAAATAACTGGCGCAACAGTCCAATTTGAACCATGGCCTCGAGATGAGTTAGCCTCATCTCATTTTCTAGATCGTGACGGTCTGGTGCAGAGGTGTGTGATCAGCAACACGCTCAATCGAGTTATTTACCCCATAAATGGGTACTCATTTAACAGCTGAGTGGGCTCATAGTCCGACATGTAAATCCCTTTTTTTATCGAAAACTACCGCATTCAGTAGGAATCGAACCGGGGCCCAGTGCGTAGAAGGCGAACGTGCTAACCGTTGCGCCATCCGGACTACTGACAACAGCAGACCGATTAACTACGGAAGTGCACGATCTACTAGTAGAGCGACAAAGTACTGACGTGAAGAAAAACTCTGACGCACAATGAGACGCGGCTTTATGACCAATCTAATTGTCTCATTTGCATGTGTAAACGTAAACAGCAGCCTATATCAGCTGCTTGGAATTATCGTCCGATAAATTTTTAACTGGAGGGTAGGTGGCGTTTAGCTTTCTTCGATAGGATAAACCTTAACCAGACATTGAGAAATCGGCCCTATATCAGAATTAGCAGGTTGTGATCTACACTTATCGTTATTGTGTTCATTCCTGATACATACCTATATATGTTACATATGTACATACATACAAAACTTAAAAAGGCTCTTAAAAAGTTTCCACCCAAAGAATTTTCCTGGGGCGGATTAAAGCGAGTCGGCAGATGTAAGAAAAGGCACAGCTGAAGCCACAACGTTATGAGCAAAAATTTCAAGAGTAAAAAGCATAAAATTACCTGCATCAATTTAAAGTGCTACCCCGAGCAGAGTAAACACTTAAAACCATGGATAATAAGAAAAGTAACAGGAAGCTGTTGCATCTGACAGAATAAGAATAGACGATGAAAACAACGACAAAAAAAAAGAATCTCAACAATAGAGCTGATGCTAGTGTTCTTATCCTGTGTTTCCTGTTGCACCTTACGCTATTTACGAGGAGAATTATGTTTGTAGTGGCATAGTCTCTTAATGCCTCGTACCATTTCCGAGGATATGAATGCATTCCGGGACGGTATGGATCAGGATGTAAGAAAATAGAAGTAAGGGAACTTGGACAATAAGGGCAAGCCAAGGATACGATGCTTGTACAGACGAATGTCTAGAAGGGATAGAGATGCAGTGCTCTAAGATACATTCCTGATGCTTAAGATGATACGTAGAAAATAACGGAAACAAGGGCGATGTTATGTTCGTTCGTTTGAACAACTGAAGCCGAATAGGGATTATGAAATTAAAGGAATAAAAGTGTACACTTGAAGAATTTCCGTTGTATTTACATTGTGAAGAAGAAATAAAATTACTTGCGAATAAGAAAGGAAATATTTCTAGGAACATTTTTCACCATGGTCCCGGAGATGCAGAGCGAGTCGGAGTATGGGCAAGATTTACGCAATAAATAGTAAACGTTTGGTTTAATTTATTATGGAAGTAAACTGAACATCCATTTAAGCGATTCAGCCTTTTTAGATTGATATTGTCTTTCCTTTTATATAATATTAAATAAGTAGGTCCAGTCATGCAGCTCCTAGTGGCTGGTGAAATCAGGAACTACTCCGAACATAACTGGAACCCACCCTATAACTTTATTTGAAGACGTTCCGCTGGCTATTGGTACAAAAAAAAACATTTTAAACATCCCAGTAAAAAGCCCGGATGCCTATATAGGTTGGGTATATCTGTAAGCGAAAATTGAAAATTATAGCCCCCCCCCATGGGCAGTAAGGAATTGTATGAAGAGGGTACTTAAAAAAAAGGCCATCAAGGTGGCAAATATTTTACCTACCGGCAGTGGCCCCCCAGTGTTACCAACAAAATAGTAGTAGTGTACCGGGTTTTTCTTTGCCAGGGATGGCTTCCAAATAATTCTTTATTTGCGAACCCAGCCAACAGACTGGATGACAACACTGGGTGGGTACATCGGTAGACCAAAATTCTAAAAATTATATAAATTTTTAGCTAAAAAAGGCCAGTACGGTAGCAAGTATTTAACCTACCAGAAATGTCTTTTAATATTACTAACCAAGAAGTCCCCGTGGTTATCGGGACTATCCAGCAGAAAATATGACTGCCTACATTGGGTGGGTATATGGGTAGGCGAAAATTAAAAATCATAACCACCGCATGGGCGGTACGAAATTGTATGAAGAGAGACAATTAAGAGTAGTTCAAAAAAGGAGTAGGAAGGTTGCAAGAATTTCACACCAGAAGTTACCGGCAATGTTACTAGCCAAGTACCGTGGCTAAAGTCGCGGTTTCGAATAAAAATAAATAAATAGCTGGCACAACAGTCCAATTTGAACCATGGCCTCGAGATGAATTAGCATCATCTCATTTTCTAGATCGTGACGGTGTTATGCAGAGGTATGTGATTAGCAACACGCTCAACCGAGTTATTTACCCCATAAATGGGTACTCATTTAACAGCTGAGTGGGCTCATTAGTCGGACACGTAAATCCCCTTTTTTTTCGAAAACTACCGCATTCAATAGGAATCGAACCAGTGCCCAGTGCGTAGAAGGCGAACGTGCTAACCATGCGCGATTTCGAATGCATTTATTTTATCTTACACGATCGATAGTACGACGATGATACGACTTCTGTGGAAATTTAACTTGACAGATTCGTTTTCACACAAAATTCAAGAATTTTTTAGAAAATCTCATAAGGAGCGGTAGGTTGAATGGGAACTAAATTCGAAATACTTTGCCTATTTATACACCAAATGTGTAAGCCAATACACTGGGGTGTACAATTTTTGCTGGGATGTCTAGCGAGGCTCAGCTTGAATTGTTGCAGATAGTAAACAAGTGCGGATATTCGAGTTCTGGACAACAATACATTCGGGGCCCTATTCATAAAATACCTATTGGTATTGCTTACCGGCAAGAATTCTCTTTTCGTTCCACTCAAACTCTTTCAAAGGCGTGGCGAACTTCAGGAAAGACGTTCTCTCGATGGCTAAGCAGAATGCTAATTCGGGTTTTGCAGATAGTACACGGTTACCTAGCGAAAATTCACCGACTCGGTATGTCATTATGACGGTTTTCTTCGGTGTAAATAAAATACTTTCTGTACGGATATTATTTTGACACCATTAGGTAGATTTTAAAATATTCCGTATGGATGGAAAATTATCCATCAAAACGACCAAAACAAATTATCCATACGGCGAATAACTGGATATTTTTATTCAGTCGACAAAAAGTTCAAACATCAACCACTGTCACGGCGTGATTTGAGCCATAATTGGAAGGAAGAATTCATTTTATTACCGCCTCAGCGCACTAAGCTACCGGACTCATTGATATGAAGATACGTTTTCGGAAGAAGAATATAGATAATAAAACTAATTTTTGCTTTTGGTTATGTTTTTTTTTTGTAACCATATTGTCTTTTACACCAGGTAAAGGTATTATTTTTTTAACACGTATCGTGCGGTGTATTGCAAGAGTATTAATTCACCGAATGGATAGAAAAAGTGAATTCTCGAGCAACTGGTGTTAAAATGAGTCAAATACTTTTAACTGTGTATAGCGATAACGTGAATGGTTGGATGGTAATGTCGCCGATGTAGCTGAGCCTGACGGATGCTGAGTCTTAAGCTTCCGCTCCCTAATTATTTTCAGTATATTATGTGAAATATCCGTGACACCCGCTACTATGATGATGACGCTGCTACACCGAGTGCATACTGCTGGAAATGCTAATAGAACCTTTAGTAAAATCCTAATTTTGAAATAAGCATGGGTGGTAAATAGATTCCTTTCGTCAGTCCATACACCGAATCCGAGTGCTTTTATAATCGGAAACTATGTCGGACTGTGTTGCTTTGCTATCAAATATACCTCAGCCTAGTTATATGGGGGCCCTTTGTATTTTATTGCGTCTCCTTAATGGTTTGTTTGCATTTTACAGTATCTGGCTAGGGAAACGACCCGAAATCTTACAACAGTAATAAGTCGTCGACTTTCTGCCTATGGAGTTTGCTGTCCTTATAAGACTTTGGCTTGAGTCTAAGATGGTTTACGAATTTTTAGTTTCGAGACAAATTTTGAGGTCAATTCCTGCTCCTGTGGACAATTTCACCACTACAGTCGACGTGTGAATTTGTCTGATAGCACTTGAACTCCATACTTTTCGCAAACTATAAATGGCTCTCGGTGAGCAAATTGGAGAGGAAACGTTTATTACTTTGAAGTTGTGGCAACGAATTTTGCTTGTTCATTTTTGAGAATCGTTCAAATAAAGGAGGGCGACTGGTAGCGCAGTGTGTTGAGGCAACAGTCTCATGTTTGACTACCGGTGTTTCGGGTTCGAATCCCGTCCACGACGACGTTCGTGGCCATGGATGTGCAGGAGGTGCATGCTGGTAACTGCATTCTCCGAAACCAGTTTATGCGATCGAAACTTTAACTGGGCCACATGGAACAGTTAACGTGCTATGCCCCACAAGGAGTTAGGGCAATTGAGAGATGTCTGTCAGTTTTCAGTTTATTCTCATCAAGCACTACCGAATCACCGCAAAACACCTCGTCTCATAGGTATCAGAAATCCAAAGTTCCCACCTCTTTTGGAAGCTGTTTCTGCAGATATATTTGCACAGTCTTATTGAATAGGACCATTTTTTGGAGGTTATACCTAATCTAGTGGTGGTGTAACTCGGTTGAGCGTGTTGCTGATCACACACATCTGCACAAGACCGTCACGACCTAGAAAATGAGATGATGCTAACTCATCTCGAGGCCATGGTTCAAATTGGACTGTTGCGCCAGTTATTTAATTTTTTAGTGGTGTTCTGAAAGGTGCAACGACCAGAAGGGATCGTTCTAAGAACCCCACAAGTATAACGCTGTCCTTTGCTTTTTGCCCACCAGGTTACGGTTACTCATTTTTCTAAGTGCACTCTACCAGACAACTGTACCGTGCAGGAGAATAAACCGTATAACCGCTAAGTAGAGCTGCAAGCTCCACTTTTTACAGATGGCTCTTATTTAGGAGTTGAGCGTAATATTAGCCATATCAACACGTTACAGAATATTTGGCTTCCTGTCTAGAATAAGAACCGGGAATTTTGCCTTGTCGGTGAATGCCAATCTCGCTCCCTCCAGAACAGGAGCATAAACATGTTTCCTTACTTTACAACCGAGCGCCTCCAAATCAAAGAGGAGACCAAGATGAACCCTATTCACGACGCACCTACGTTTGGATTAAAAGCGGGTCTCCTGTTGAGTCGTTGCGTTACGTCACGTTACATCGTATCAACAGACCAGTCCCTTGATCAGGTCAGCCTGAGCAGAAACAGGGTCAGAATTATCTGTGGACTTCTCAGAGGTCACTCCCGTCCCCGTGGTCACCTCAAAACAATGCGAATCGTTTCGGTTGGAAGCTGACGTTTTTGTAAGGTTAACGACGAAACTCCAGAAAACATCCTTTGTGAATGTCAAGCTCTCGCTGGCCGTCGAACAGTTTACTTTGGCATTGTCTACCATATGCTCGAGGACGAAGCCTTGATCAAACACGGCCATCTCAGTGGATTTATCGAGATGAGCAGATTGGATACACAGATCTAGTTCTGCTCTTTGGGATTTCGGCATAGGTAGACTTATTGTTACAGTGCTTGTGGCACTTTTGCGGACCACAGCCTATTTATTATTTTACCTTATCAACAGACCTATTTTACTTTTAATGAAATATTGTGTCACAAAAGTATGCGGTGCCCTGGAAGTTGAGAATATCCAACATTGGTTTCCGGTTCATACGCGGGTGTTTGTAGAACATACTACGGCCACTTCCGCCGAACTTTCTGTCGTGGAACGCAACGCCGAATAAGCTATCAGAATTGCACATCTAGTTCAAATTACCTTACATCAATTTATTAGCTCCCATAGAGTGCCCCGTAAAAGGGGCGACCAGACTGTGAACGCAGCTGGTCCGGTGAGACGTGCACCTGCTAATTTCATACTTGTAACTAGATTTTAGAAAGACTCGCCGAGAGTTTTCTCTGGCAATGCTGCATTGGATAAGCCTGGCTCTGGCATGGGAGTGCCAAGAACATCTGGTACCTGCCGCGCCTAGGATCTCGACAAGCGCTTTCTCCAACAGTGCTCAATCTGATTATAGTGCTTTGATAAAACCAGGTCCTAGTTGGGACGGATCTAGCAAACCGGAAGGTAAGCGGAGCACCTGACTCCATCGTAAGCTCGATCTCTCGAGAGGGGCGCAATGCCATTCGGGTCAACGATTCCATCTCCACCGACAGATCAAAAACAGCACCTGATGAGTAGTGATCTGTTGCTGGTACGAAACCAGAGGCCAATGGTCCCATTATATCTGGACCCCGATGCAAGCGCGAGGGTATCTGAGCCGTCCGCCAACCATTCCATTTTTATTGCCCCATTTATTTTGTATTACCCATTTTTCCCTCCCCTGTTTGTGTTGTCTGTTCCTGTCCTGTAAATTCCTTTTAATATGTACGGACAGAGGCAATGAGCGGCGGCAATCCCGCGCACGTATCCCAAACTGAGCAACAGCAAGCACATATTTGGCGCCCAACGCGGGCCCATTTCCGGTTCTTTCAAGAACAGGACTAAAAAGGACCTCATCGGCTTCCGTTTTGGTCCTTCCATCGTAATGAATACCCACAAGCACACTAAGTCTACTTGCTCTAAGTTTTAGGACTTTTACTTAATGGATTTCCCTTCAAGTAGCTGTACTTTCCTCGGTAGCACCCCCATCCATCCCATAGAGTATTTTTTACTTTTCGTCTTTTGTGATTTAGCCTCTATAATGCCTTCGAATTGCCGGTGACAGGACGAAGTGCGGAGGAGCCCTGGATACCTTTTTGTTTGCTAGGATTGTATTGCATTTTTCTATTATTCATGTCCTCGGCAGCATTACAGAGTTCATGAGTGAATTACGTCAAGGAATGCAGTGTTGCACCTCTGCTGGCCTCAGGATTCTTTGTAACCTGTTGATCATCCGGATGATGGCAGATAAAGTATTTTATTTCCTTTGGTAATTCCCCCGCCCTCCTCCCCCCTACAATGGTTACCAGCTGGCTCCGGTGACCAGTTCGTTTTTTTTAGCAGCACACTCTGTCCTCAGCTTCTTCTTGTTGGCAGGCCTTGTAGTAGAAGCTGCCATGTACTGAACCATATTCTGTTCGTGCCGCTTCCACCGACAGATCGAAAGCAGCACTTGATGAGTAGTGATTTGCTGCTGGTATGAAACCAAAGGCCGATGATCCCATTACATCTGAACTCCGAAGCGAGCGCGAGGGCATCTCAGCCGTCCATCAACCACTCCATCCTAACCGCCCCATTTTTTTAATTCCCTATTTGCGTTGTCCATCCCAGGCCTGTGAATTCCTTTTAATATGTACGGATAGGGGCAACAAGTGGCGACAACCCTCCCCACGTCTCAGTAGGCTGCGTCCCCACCAAACCGTCCATTATAAGATTGATGAATAGCTAAGGAGCGAAAAACAGAAGAAGTCTTTGGAGTGGGTGGTTAAGGTCATCGCCAAGATTCCGGAAGATAGGGGGATCATTAAACGGCATAGATCCACGGACGAACAGGTGTAGAAGAGGGTTCGAAACGGCAGAAGATTATTAGATCATTGACTCAGCCCCTTCCTACGCGAAAGCTGCAAGGGGGTTGATTGAGTTTATGGCTGTTGGCCGAAATGACGGCGACGGGTGCATTTCGGTGGCAGTGCGGGGGAGGTCTGGTCTGGTGCTAGACTAAACAAAGAAAAAACAACATATTAGGGGGTCTTAGACGCTTATATCAGTTTAAGTTCTCCTATCAGTTGAGCTTTCGATTGAGTTATACGGTCTCCATCTGCTCAGTTATCACTTGAGATATACGTTCTCCACTAGTTTAGTTATTAGTTGAGCTATCAGTCGAAGCTTTTAGTTGAGCTTTCCGTTCTCCATAATTTTTGGGTACGATTTGATAGAGAACTGATAGCTCAATTAATAGAGCAACTGATAGCTCAACTGATAGATGAGTTGATGGCTGAATTAATCAGAAAACTGAAACTGATACAACGGTCGAAAAACCCTTTATGAATGCCAGAAAGGGACATATTCTTAAGCAGGAACTAATGGACAAAGAAAAATCCGCAGCTAAAACTAAATCAAAATAAATAATAATATAATAATAATTAACAAGGAATAGCGAGATAAAGCAGTTTGCTGTTTTTTTTTGTTATTTTTAACGAATTTCTAAATTGGACAAAATTAAAAAATGCGAATTTTTTTTATTTAATCTATTTTCCAATAATAAAACATTCAAAGCAGCACTGAGAAGAAAAAAATCAATTTAGCGGAGGGTAGTTACATAATTATAAGTAGCAGGTGATAACCTAAAAAAAACGAAAATATCTTTTCGCTGTCGATGTATTCTTACTATATGTCCTAGTTGCACCTTAATTAATCAACGGTCATAATTTAAAGCTTTAATGTGCCGCTAATAAATCCACTGCAATCACTCAAAGCTGCTTATTATATAAATTTAGCACTTAGTTCTAGCACCTAATTAATATTATGGCCACTACATTACAAAACATTCTAAAAAGCCAGCTATCATTGTTTGGAAAATTCAAAATTTGGAAAATTTAAGAAAAATACGTACGATCTGTCAACCAGGGCCGACGGGTCTTGTTCTTTAAACCTGAAAGGTTGACAACTTTAAATTTTTTTGTTGCCATTGTTTGAATTGTTTGCAATGTGAAAAAAAGAGAAGGGAAGAAAAGAGAGATATTTAAGTTTTTTTCATTTTATTTTTAATATTTAATCTATTCATTTTCGCGTCTTTACAATTTGGCTTTTGTGTTTTTTGACTACTTTTACTACTCAATTAATAATAATTATAAAAAAATGAAAAAATCGCAATTATTTTCGGAAAAACAAACTACTCATGACGACGAGACATTTAAATTTTGAAAAAAAAGGAAATATGAAATCTTTATACTTTTAAGAGAATGATTACTAACATTTTCAGATAAATATTGAAATTGTAAAAATGATTTTGTGCGACAAGCAGGAAACGTGCTTTGTCATGCCTACTCTCTTTTGTTATTTCTCTAGAATTTAGCAACTACGTAAGATAGTATCCTTAAAATATAATCTACTACTAGGAAAGCAGGACTCAAATATTTAAAATAATATCTAAAATCTGGGTCCTGTTTTTAATTTACGGCTTTTCTTCGTAATTCTAAAATGTGATAACAATGAGTTCTGATGATGAGTAATATAAGTATGTTGTGATGATAATGAATAGTCGAAAAAGATTATTTACTATATTATAACAATAGAAATACGAAATTTTACATCCACAATGAGTATGAATTCATTTTATATGACGTAATTCGCGACGAATTTTCATTCCTCGCCAATACATTTTAATTTGGTAGTGATTTTTAAAGTGTAATTTTCATAGCGACACCTCGATGGGCAGCGAAACGGAAATTGTTTTATTTGTGTTCTTTGTCACGTACTGTCAGTGGCGCTCGCGTCGCTACGACGACCGCTTAGATTTGTATTATACATTAAATAACGTGAAAACGATTTGAAAAAAGCTTCCCGGCTTAGTGTTTAGCGAGTTAGCTTATAGGCCAGGAGTCCAGAGTTCCAGATTTTCTTTCAACTCTTTTTAACCTAATTCTACAAAATCAAAGTTGCCGTGAAGTGAAATTTATACACAGCGGGTGCCCACTGCTAAAGTCGCGGCGGTGTGGTGATCGATCGCTCGCAGTCCAAAAGAGAGAGAGAATTCTTACCCTGCAAAAGGTTTGGTATGTTTTTGATATGTTGTATAGGCCGGTGGGGTAGTAAAAAATTCAAGTTTTTGTCACCCTCCCCCCTTTGTGCTTCCCCACCATCTTGGGAAACAGCCACTTTTATCAGTTGTTCGCCTATAACTCAGTTCCAGTCTATTTTAACGTAAAATATGCATGTCAAGTTCATTTTTGTAGAGCATAAAGTTTCTCACAAATTTTATCTTACAAGTTTTTTTTTCTGGAAGGTTGTTCCAGTATTGATGACGCAATAGTGCAGACCAGTCTGTGATCCGCAGTTTGGCAGAGGCCAATCCAAGGCCACAGTAAGGCTCAGGTCCATGAAAGCGACTGGAAGATCCTTGTCTAGCAAGTTCATCCGCAGCCTCGTTCCCCTCAATGCCGTGGTGGCCGGGTACCCAACAGTTGGAGGAGCTCGTAACACTCCTTCAGCAGTTTTGAAGAGACCATATATGAGGAGAGCGCCTTTATAGCTGGTTGGCTGTCCGAGTAGATAGTAATGTGAGCGCGGCCAAGTCACGTTTCCAAGATTACCCTGGCACAGACCTCAATGGCGTGGATTTCAACTTGAAAAACGCTGGGCGAGATCCCCATTGCGATCGCAATCGTGGTGTTGGGTCCAAAGACACCTGCATCAACGCCCTGTTCGGTTTTACACCCATCGGTGATCCACTTAATATCCGTACAGGATCTGGACAGGGCGTGCCAATTTTCCATTCGGAGCGGTCAGGGATGAGAGCTCCCGAAGTCAACCTCCGTGATCATGTAATTTGATCTCAAGCAGATCTACACGTTAGGAATTTGATTCAGAATGCTCTTGTGACTGCCTTCTCCACTACGTACGTACGTAGTTAATCGAAGTCTAAGCGCATTTAGAGATAGAAGAAGATTTAACGGCTACTTTGAAAAAGAAAAAAAAATCGTAAAAAATAGACTTTAAGAAACCAAAGTGTAAACATCGATTAATAACTCCTAAGGCATGTCTCCTAATGCAAAGTCAACTAGAACTTTTTGAAAGACTATTAAATTTCCTAGATCTGTGTATATAAAGCTTCTTCGTAAGTGAAAGCTATTCCAAAATCATCTCGATACGTTACGATACAAATTCCGAGAATTAACTATTCATAAAATGAAAAATTTTCCCTAAATATCGTACAAAGTATTCATCTCTCGAGAAAAGTCATTTTGTAGGTAATTCGATTAGCTTTAATTTGAGTTATCTGGGATGTCCATAGCATCAATAGATACCACGAAAACGGCAAAAACAAATTTTGAAACAATAACAATTTGGTAAGATATACACAATGTAAGTACAAATTGTTTGAAGGCAATCGGCGTCTTCCCTACACTACAATTAACTACATAAAAAAAATCAGTGCTACCCCATTTATTACGAAGTAATCCCCCCCCCCCCCCCTTTAAATGTATCATCATCTAAATGAGCGCCGACGAACAAATATTCGCCAAATGTAAATTTATTGATTAAGGGGTCAATTCAATGATTGCTTCTTCTTGCAAAGAAGAAAGTGGGCCGATGCCTTCTTCCTCGTCGTCGAGAACCAATTTTGGTTGGTCGGTTTTGACATGATTGGCCGTCACACATCTTGTATAAAATAGAACAGTTTAGACCCGCTTTCCTGCAGCCGCAATCCTATATCGCATTTGTAAGAAACGGTTCTTAAAAGCTTTAGAGGAGCAACATCCCCTTCGGTAGAGATGGGTTTTGGATAACTGCTTCCTCTCTTCCAACCCCATTCAAGTGGCTCTTTTTGGATTCCTAGCCACGTCATAGCCTGGTGAGAAACTCGCAACAAAAACCTTTTCCATAGTCCTCCACGTGGGCGCCCCCTAGTAACGACAGTGGTTGAAACCGCCAAGTCTTAGCGATAACACAGTTTGGAAAAAGGCAGATAACTGAAACCTGAATGGCTGGCCAACACAAAGTAGGATGGAATGATTAGTGTAGTTGGACAAGCAACATAGTTGCGTGAGCTCCAGCACGCTTATTAAACCATCTGAGCAGCTATCTCCGAGGCCACCCCCAGAATGAGGTTAAGCGATGTGCTGACAACTCGTCCTTATCAAAAATAATCCATGTCAAGAAACCAGGAACTAAAGCCTTGGATTGGACTGATCAACAACGACGACCACGCAAACGACTAAAGGATTATTCTTTCGGATCCTGCAATGTACGCTCCCTGAACAGACCGGGGCCGAGAAGGATCTCCTTCAACAGGTCGAAAAGTACAAACTAAGAATTAGCGCAGTCCAAGAAACAAATTGGCTGGACAACGAGATCAATGACAAGAAATCGCACACAAGTTTTACAAGTGGCAAACCATCGGGCCACAACGAGTTTGGAGTAGCATTTATAGTTAACAATCACCTCAAGCCGCACATTATTGACTTCAAACCCATAAATGAATGCCTGTGTGCGATTCGCATTAAGACTCGATTCTTCAAACTCTGGCTCATCAATGTGCATGTTCCCACTGAAGTTAAAGAAGACGCAGTAAAAGACGAGTTCTACGCCCGTTTCGAGACTCTTTTCGACACACTTCCAATAAACGACGTCAAACTGCTGCTGGGAGACTTTGACGTGCAACTTGGAAATGAAAGTTGGCACCGTGGGATCACTGGAGGTCACAGTCTCCATGAAAAATGTAACGACAACGGCCAGCGACTTATCGACTTCACCTGCAGTAGGAATCTGATCATAAGCTTTACGTGTTTCCCGCAGCGATGCATTCACAAGCGCACCTGGATCTCCAGACGTACATACCGTCAACCAAATTGATCACGTTCTTATTTGCAGGAAATGGGCGTCTAGTGTAATAGATGTCCGCTCCTATCGAGCAGCAAACTGCGACTCAGATCATCACTTGGTCAAGACGATCTACAGATGTAGAATTTCCTCAGTGCACCAATCGCGAACCAGCCCTCCCAAAATCTTTGCGGTTGATAAGCTTCTGAGCGATGCTACGGCGATGGCGTATACTACAGCCCTTGAAGAAAGACTATCGCTTATGCTACATAACATCAGCAACACAGGCTTCCATGGGTTCTGGGAAGAATTCAATGGTACTATCAAAGAGGTCCCAGAAAAGTTCGTGGGCGAGCGCGAAATGACTGGTTCGACGAAGAATGCAAAAATTCACTTGACGTGAAAAACAAGGCCTATGGACAATGGAACGAGCAACCAGAGCCAAAAGAGAAAAATATGACGAGCTACAGCGAATATCGAATAGAAAAATTAGACGTAAGAAACGTAAATACTTCGACGAGTAGTTGCTGAATATTAACGAACAGCTAATAGGACCACCAGACAAGCGTACAAACTAGGGATGGGAAATATCTACCGGTTATTCCGACAACCGGTATTTTCCATTTCGAATAACCGGTTATCTTCGGTACTATTTTTGTCCGGTTTTTTACCGGTACTACTTTCTAAATCCAATAACCGGGGAAAAATAACCGACATGCGAAAATGCTAACATGTTTTTTTCAAATCGTTCGACGCCAGAGAAGAAGCAAAATTCAGCCGTTTGTCCTTCTGATTCAAATTTAATGGGACCGTTTTTTTAAATAGCCATTGCGAATGCACCAACAAAAATATGCTTGAGCTCCATTATTGCCAGCCAAGCCATCATTTTAGCCAAGAAGTTAAGCACCACTTGGCTGACATTGGCAAACTTTCACCCTTACCTCAAAAGGCTGAGGTCATAAACAACTAAAATCCTTTTTGGTCATCACATGACTAGGAAGTAGCCAAGGGTGCTCCAGTGGAATCATTTACAAATGAATTGAAACTCTATCTTCAGCAGCCGTTGCTTCATAGGGGAAGTGATCCTTTCAATTTTTGGGAGAAGAGCAATGCCTGCATGCCGGGTTTGTCATTTATTGCTTAAGAATATTTAGCTTTGATCGGAAGTTCGGTGGCCTCTGAACGACTGGTATTTAACTTTAAATGATGTGGGTGGTATCTAATGAAAGGACCCGACTAACGGATCAACATATTAGCGAAAGAGTATTTATGAATAGACTGGATACCAACTATTGGCCCAAAGCTTGATTTGTGAAAAGGGAAGATTTTGAGTTTGCGCTATTTTGTAGACCCTTTGGCATACATGTGTTTGGGAAGCAACTTTTCTTCAGTGAAACTCTTACTAACTTTGTAAGTCTAAAACGGGCCATACACACCGATCGATCGGCCGATCCGTCGCCCGATATCAATATCCGCCGATGGATCGGCCTGTGTATGCGCCTATTGTTGGCGATTTTTTTGACTGTACCATATAATTTTGATCAGCTGATATTTTGTAGCGATCCATCGGCCGATTTATCAGACGACGGATCGCGTAATGTATGGCGGCTATTACACAGAAGGCATAAGTTGCTCCCCAAACACATGTACGCCAAAGGATCTACAAAATAACGCAAGCTTGACAACTATTATTAACTTATTAACTATTATTAAATAACCGAATAACCGGTTTTTCCCATAACCGGTAGATTGGGTCGGTTAAACCGAAGCGGTTAAACCGATGGCGAAAATAACCGGAACAACCGGACAACCGGTAGATTTTCCAATAACCGCCATCCCTAGTACAAACTAGTAAATATAATTAAGAACGGCTATCAACCTAAGACTAGCCTTTGTAAGGACGAGGATGGAAACATCATCAGCGACCCTGATAGCATTAACACGATCGCCTCTTATTTTGAAGAGCTTCTGAATCTACCATCTAACATCCCCACACAAGAAGCTCTAGAGGAAGTTGATCTCGCGTTGCGGTCGGGAACTTTTCAGTAGTTAATCCGTTTGCAGCGGAATACATTAAGCACGTGGTTCTGATGCGTGGGCATCAATATCAAATCGGATGTAGTTATGATTGGAGAATGAAGGTTCGTCCGACATATGCTACTTCAGTATCCAGTTGAACACCAGATGGCTTTCAAATGTGATGTAATACAGGCCTTGCAACCTTGCAAGTCGTTGTGGCTGTTTGGGAAACCTATTTAACCGAAAAATAGAAGTTAGAAATACTATCCTGCGTAGGTGTCCCAAATGTTCCAGACCATAATGTCATGATAGCCTCTCTCAAGGTCCCCATGATCGAACAAAAATAATATGGGGGAGGGGGCTCCCTTTACGAATGACAATTCTCACAATTCTCCTTTTCAGTGAACCTGAAAACTAAGTTAAAGTGCGGATATGTAGCAATTGAATTAATCTTCTTTCCTATAATAGAATGGCACCAACCCCCAGAAAATGTTCTGACCGGGGAAAGGGCCTGTCGTGGACGGCGACGTCCACAACGTAGATCCGAATTTCCTTTTTATTAAACTAGTCAATCATTGCCGTTTTACTCAAAGACAACTCTTAGTCCCATTTGAACGTCTAAATAGGAATCAATACCAATTCTTGTCCTAATTTGTTACCTTCTCTTAGTAAATTATTTAAATTCTGCCTCTTACCCACATTCTGCAACGTCTCCGTCCGACCGACACAAATGGCCACTCACCCACCTTTGTATAGTAGGTACTATCATCATCATTTGATATTAAATTCTCTGGAATATTTATTTCCGCTTCATTATGAGTTATTGCATCCTCTTTCTCCATTAACGTGTTGCTTAGTATCAGGGCCGGTCAATGTCTAACTTAAAGCGCAGGCAAGACAATTCTGGAGCCCCTCCATTCTTTTTTTTATTGTAGGTGTTTGGGGGAAGGGGATTCGAAATTGAATCGTTCGGGCGTTAATTTGAATCGTGAAAGTCACATTCGATCGGTTAAATCGCGAAATATTTATAACTAAATGGAATTAAATAAATTTCAGCTCTAAACTGACAAAAGTCGCTCTCAAATGACAAAATTCACTCTCAAACTTGGCTTTCCTTTTGGCGCCCTCTTCGGCACCCTTTCAGTGTCGGCGCCCTAGGCGACTGCCTGCTTCGCCCTAGCCTTTCACCGGCCCTGCTTAGTATCAACTCGCCGAAGCATAATAAATGCACGGCAAGCAAACAGGAATCTGTATTACGACGCACAGGACCTTGTCGGGACTAATGGAAAACTTTAAAATGGAAAATTACTTTGGGAAAATTATAAATTTTCCGTGAGCTTCTATTTGTATTGTGAAATATGGATTAAATATTCTGAATGTGCCTGCAACAATATAAATCGCGATTTGAATGTTGTTCAGTTCAATGCAATTTTGATGGATGGCATCGAGTCCAATAAATCAATAGTTCCAAGTTGCGAATGCCAGTACAAATCATGGTAATTCACTGTATTTATTCGCGAATCCTGTTATGGAATCAGCATCGTAAATGAAAATTTTTATAAAATGCATTTTCAATTGCAATTGGAGTTCGGGTTGCAAGTGCATAAACACGGGTATGTCCGAGTTTTTGCGACTTTACCGGGTCTGGTGTAGTTTATTAATTCGATTAATTGATAAGAAATGGATGCAGTCTCGAATAAAATTTGTTTTTATTTTTCTTTTTAAGTTTGAAAATACATACATAATACTGTTGTATGAAACGAATTTCATTTTATTCTGCTGTATTCCGACTTTCATCAGAATACATCAGTTGGTAAAATGCTCACGTTATATATGTATTTCGCATTTTAAGACACAAGTGCGCATTACGTACATACACTGAATCAAATGAATTTCATTATTATCACGCATAACGCTTTTACTATAAGTTGTTAAGAATTAAATAAAGTGTATCACTACCAACTCAATACAACAAGACTGAGTTGGCAATGCACTTCACCAAAAAATTGACCAACTGATGTATTCTGAGAAAGTCGGAATACAGCACAATAGTTGGGCCGGTCGAGCTTCCGCCTCGATAGAGTAAAGGTAGCACCTGATGAGTATGGTCTCGTGGTGGACGAAACCAGTCGGCGGCAGAAGTGCGATAGGTTTTAAGCTGATTATTTTTGGTGAAGCGCATTGTCAACTTAATTTTGTTATGTATTGAGTTGGTACTGAACACTCCATCTTATTCTTAAGAACTTATGACACCGTTGTGTTTTTATTACATATTTATCTCCAATGTGGATTTGGGATAATCTAAAATTTATGCACGGAGATGCCATATTGCTGAAGTCCAGATATTACTACTTTGCCTTAACCTCTAGTTGGGCAAAGCGCGCCAACCACTCCTGCGCGCCATCTTACTATGTTCTGAGCAATATGGCGCAACACCCCATGCTCCCATGACACAAAGAAGGCAAGATATCGCCTTGCGCATGTCAACTCTCTGAATACCTATATTACGTCACACGCTCAGACTATTGTATGAATACTTAGTTTTTGACTTTTGTCTCTGTAACTTTTAATCGCAGCAAAAAACTTTCTGAGGCGAAATTGAGGATCACAAAAATATAATATACATAAAAAATGTGTGAACAACGAGATAATCTCATTCAATGGCTCCCTGTTCGCACGAAGTTGAAAAAACATATCAAGCAGAGCCCACAGATGAGACCGCTGTACCTTACGCGTACTACACTGTGCACATGCGAAGCGATACTGTTGAAAGGGTTGCAATGCAGAGTGTTACTTTGCAATGCAGAGTTGTTACTTTGTTACTTTGCCTTAGCCCCTAGTGGGGCATAGTGCGTCAACTACTCCTGCGCGCCATCTTACTCTGTTCTGGGCAATGGGGCGCAACTCCTCAAAATACTTACCCAGTGCCTGACACTCCTTTGCCACAGATCGACGCCATGTGACTCGAGGCTCCCTCTTGGTCGGCCTTGGCTGGAAATGGGGTTCCATTTCATGGAATGCAAAGCAAAGCAGTTATCACTCTTCCGCAATGTGTGACCTATCCACTGCCATTTTCGCCTGCGAATCACTTCGTCGATTGGCATCTGCCCTGTACGTCGACTTAGCTGACGAAAACTTGCAGCTTTCTGGCAACTCTTACGGAAACTTTCCAAGTAGTTCTTCCATACATAAGCACTGACAGTACCAGGGAGCGAAACAGGCCCAGCTTGGTCTTAATACGGAGATAACTGTTCTGCCAGATTTTGGACAGCATGCCGTATGCGCATTTAGCCTGGTTTGTTCGACGAGCGATGTCCTGCTCCCTACCACCATTTTCGGCAACAATGCTATCCAAGTAGACGAAGTTGTCCACCTTCTCCATAGACTGCCCATTAACATTGATGGCAATAGGTGTCGGATTTCTTTTTCGCAATGACGGGCTAAGAACCTGGGTCTTGTTGGTATTAATCTTTAGCCCAACCTTGCTTGCCTCCCTCTCGAGATCTAACGCCATTGCGGGCAGATCCATGATTTTGTGGGAGAGTAGGCAGATGTCCGCGTAGTCAAGATGTTGTAGATAAGATGTCAACGTCCATTGAATTCCTCTGTCGAGTTCGGATAAGGCTGCATGCAACACATCGCCGATAACTATGAGGAATAGGATCGGTGAGAGGATGCACCCGTATCGAGCTCCACTGTGAATCTCAAAGTCCCCCGACACCTTACCTTTGTGCAGAACGCGACATTTCGCGCCGTCATAGGTTGCCTTAATAATAGCCACAAGCTTTTCAGGGATACCTCTCCTGCGCAAGGCCGCCCATATAGAATCCCGGTTCACACTATCGAAAGCCTTTACGAAATCGATGAAAGGCAAGTGAAGCGGAAAATCGTATTCAGTGCATTGCTCGATGATGATTCGCAGGGTGTTAATCTGATCGACATAGGAGAATCCGGATTGAAAACCAGCCAGCTCTTCATCAATAGTGCTTTCTAAGTGGGCCTTTAGTCTTTCCAGGACTATTTTAGCTATTATCTTGGTAACGGCAGGGAGCACACAAATGCCTCTCCAATTATTACAGTCTGTGAGGCTGCCCTTCTTCGGAAGTTTGATGATCAAACCTTCATTCCACTTAGTGGGAAAGGTCTCTATATTTCACGCCTTATCAACAAGTGGGTGTAGCAAATCAGCAGTTACGCTTGGTGCTGCTTGGTAAAGTTCGGCAGGGATACCGTCGAGTCCAGCGGCCTTTCCTCGTTTTAGTGCAATAATTGCAGTGTCCTCTTTAGTCGGGGCAGTGGACCGTATACGCACATTTTGATGGTTAGCTAAATTATCTATGAGGGGGAACTTCACCAGAGGTTACACGGTTCAAGACCGCGGCGAAGTGTTCATCCCATCGCCTCATTTAATCTTCTTCCAAGATAAGTAGCTTTCCATCACTATCCTTCACCGGATGTTGGCAGGAGTTACGACTACCAGTAAACTCTTTGATGACACCGTATACGGCGTTTAAGTTGTTACTTCTTGCGGCTTCTTCTGTTAAGGCTAAAAGAGAATTCGCATAAATTCTTTGATCGCGTCGCACACTACGCTGAACTTCTCGAGCTTTCTGGTGGTAAAGGAGTTCGATGCTGCTTCGATTGTCGTCTGATGCTGAAGCCAAACGAGCCTTCAGCTTCTTTCTTTCAACAATCCGCTGCCATGAAGCGTCGGACATCCAGGGCTTATTCCGGCAATCCGTGTTTGTTCCAAGCTGCTTTTTGTGTAAGATGGTCATTAAATTGTTGTAAGACAGCTGGATTTTTTAATCGAGCGGTGTTGAATTTGCGGCCCCTGGATCTTTCGTCGCTAGGGCGGTGCACGGCTGCAATACGCAATCGAACATTAGCGATCATAAGATAATGGTCTGTTCCTATCCCAATATCGGCACCCTTCTTGTTTCGCACGTCCAGGAGGCAACTCTTGAATCTTTTACGAATGGCAAAATGGTCGATCTGATTTTGTGTTCTGCGCCAATCAACAGAGGACTAACTGATTTTGTGGTGATCCTTATGCGCACACATAGTTCCACCGATGAAGAGACTGTGAAAATATCAGAACTCTACAAATCTTTCACCGTTGTCATTACGATCACCAAGACCGTGTCTTCCCATCATATGTCTGAGCCCACAGTTATAAGCGCCAACTTTTGCATTCAAATCACCCATAACCATTGTCACCTTTAGGTGTTCTGCTCTGAACAGTGTTTAGCTATTCGTAGAAGTTGTCTTTCGCCAAGACATTGTCATGTTCAGGTGGAGCATAACATTGTATTATTGTGATGTTCTTCATTTTGGTCCGGAGCCTGGCGGTCGTCATGTTTTAACGAAGACCAGATCCCAGAATAAGAGACAGTTCCGTACGGCTCTGGTTAAAAGGAGCCCCACACCTAACTTACGACCACTACCGGTAGCTTTACCGGAGTACAACAATACAGTGTTGCCCGTTGGAGAGATAAATTCTCCGCTGTTCCTCCATCTTTTCTCACTAACTCCTAAGATGTTTAATTTGTACCTCAAAAATTCACTCTCTAATTGAAGAAATCGTGCGTTCTGGGGACCTTCTCATCCAGTGTCCATGAGAGTACGCACATTCCAGAATCCAATCTTTGTCATTGTAAGATAGTCGTAACCGTTGAGTCGATCCCTATCCGAGGCATAGTTGACGCTTCGTTAGCAGTTTGTCAATTTCGACGACAGGCTGGCAAAGGGAAAGGCCGTGGTATTATTCCTACGCCCACAGGCGGAATGATTACCTTAACCAAATCATCGCACCGCATTTACTGGCGGCTTGACTTGGTTAGCAATGGTCAACGGCCACTGCCGTTCCGGGGGCGTCCATGAGACTATGGAAGAGGATTTTTGCCCCCACTTACTTGAACATTATCATATTTGTATTTCTATAAGTGGGTATATTCACACAAGCCACACTCCGGCTGAACACATATGTAACTTTATAAGACAACGACGAAATCTCAATACAGTACAATACAATGCATAACTTAAAATGATGAATACAAAACGAATACGTATTAAGTCAAATGGAAAAGTGCCGACTCTGGAACACGTGTTCTTGACACATTCGTAATCAATGGATTGACGGGGGTTAATAGCAAGTCAAGTAGTTATACTGAATGCTGAGGATACATGTCCATCGCATTTAAAATTACTTTTAGACTTAGTGTACGATGTATGTGTATATATTAGTCCATTACATACAAATTACTCGTATATATGTATTATCGATATGGTCAGAGAATAGAAAACAATCTCATCATTTGATAAATGAAAGCCCAGGACCAATATCTTTAGTGCAGTTCTTAGTCGTTGCCATTTAACATATTTATCGGTTTGTTTTTGACACTTAACGACTATGTATATCGCATATAACGACTTCGTAATAACTAGTTGTAATTTGGCGACTCCGCCGAAGACTGTCCCAAACCAGTGGTGTTGTGAAAGGAGGAGAGAAGCATAGCTGTAGCCTGATTGGCTGTGTTACACCTTAACTTCACACGTTATTAGGGTGGCATGAATCACGTAGTCAAACCTGCAACATAGTTGTGTGTTATGAACCACATCAACCAGCTATCCCCGAGGCCACTCCTGAACAGTGTTTAGCGATGAGCCGACAACCCATCCTTGTAAAAACTTACCCCATATCAAAAAAAGCTCTGGATTGGACAAACGTTTAACGGATTATTCTTTCGGATTTTGGAATGTACGGTCTCTGAACAAACCAGGGACCGAGAAGGCGTTCCTACAACAGGTCTAAATAAAAACTGAGCATCATCGCAATCCAGCACACAAATTGGTTTGGCAGCGAGTCAACGACAAGAAATTGTACACAATTTTCAGAAGAGGTAAACCATCTGGACAAAAGAAGTTTGGAGTTGAATTCATCGTGAACAAACATCTCAAACCGCACGTTATTGATTTCAAACCCACTAATTAAAGTTTGTGTGTGATTTGCATTAAGGCTGCGCGCATGTTGGCTCACGTTCGTGTGTCGCGTTCACGTGTTTTATGTCAAACGGTTTAAGTCTATGGTTTCCAACCAAAGACGCGAATCTGTCAATATGACAAATGCTCGGCTATTGTCGTATCAACAAATTGAGTTCATTATTGTGCTTTAAAATGGATAATTAGGTAAGAATTGAGTGGCAAAACAAACGACTGGGGAGTAGTAGGATGTGCATAAACACAAATTTCATACTAAATTATTGGCGTTAATAAACAATAATGAATTCAATTTGGTGATACTACAACAGCCGAGCATCTATCAAATTGACAGATTCGCATCTTTGGTTGCAAACCATAGACTCAAACCGTTTGACATAAAACACGTGAACGCGACACGCGAACGTGTGTCAACTTGCGCGCAGCCTAAGACTCGATTTTTTAACCTTTGGCTCATCAACATGCACGCTACCACTGAAGTGAAGGAAGAAGCAGTTAAATACGAGTTTTACGACCGCCTGGAGACATTGTTCCACTCACTTCCGGCAAACGACGTCAAAATACTGCTGGGAGATTTCAATGCGAAGGTTGGAAACGGGAGCTGACTTCGGGGAACCACAGGAGGATATAGTCTCCACGAGGAGTGCAATGATAACGGCTAACGGCAGATAGGAGGTGCATGCTAGCAACTGCACTTTCGAAAAGTAGATATACTATCGAAATGTCAACAAGGCATATATGTAAATACCAGATATGTTGATGCGCCCATGCCCCTAGAGGGGTCAAGGCAATTAACAAGTGTGATGGATGTCCGATCATGCCGAGGAGCAAACTGCGATTCTGACAATCACTTGGTTAAGACAACCTATCGGTGTAGGTCAGGCCTCCCAAAATATGTGCGGACGTCGCAGAAAGATACAGCAACCCTTGCGAAAAAAACTAACGCCTATGCTATATAACATCGGCGACGCACCATCAAGTGTCAACGGTCAACGGATGGTTCAGAGACAGATTGTGAAAAGATTCAGGCATTTTGGGCCCACATAATCGAGCCTCTATACCCATGCGAATTGTCTTCCGGGCAGAGGTTCACGTCATTGAGGTGTCTATAGATAGGCGGCCACTAAGGTTTATGAATTATTTGTGGCCTTCTAACCGGACATTCATGCCCAAGAAGCCACCTTAAAATCATGAGTACAGTATCCGAAGATAACTGTCGTTTCGTCACAGCACATTTTTTGTTAAAGTGAAGCATTACTCGACGCGACGAATATATTATGACATCGCCTTTCCTGAAGTATGTAGATGATTCCTCCTACCTTTCTAAGCAAATTTGTCAATACGGTAAAACTTGATCGACCGGCTTAGGCCTGTTCCCAGACCTATGCCCAAGGCACAATAGACCGTTTTGACTCGGCGTTAGTGTGCTTTTTGTGGCCGCAGTCGGGACCCATCACCCTACCTGACCTGAAGCTACATGCTTTAAATTCGGTTATAGGCATGTGGGATGTCATATCAAATGGCAAAATGAGCACATTCCATTTCTGGTGTTTTTCCCCAATTTGAAGTTACCACACCGGAGTGAGGTGCGCAAAAAATGTTTTTCTTTAAACTTTTAAGTAACTTAATTCACAACTTCTACAAATGCATAATTAAATTTAGACAGAATTATCCTATACTATAAATTATGCGGTTTACAATGTCCAAAAAAGTTTAAAAGATTACTCCGTCTTGAGTTTAAATTAGCGCAAGCGGAGAAAATGTCATCCCTTAAAAATGTCACAAACGCTACCCAAATGCCTCGTAACAATATTATGGAGTACAATTAGGCTTAATTGATTTTGGGAAAGATTTAAGATATTCCCAAATAAAATTTGCAAAGCACTTTTCGCCGTGACATTTACTAATTGAATTTATTTACCTAGAACGATATTCGCTGGGTCAAAATGCAATTTTCCTTCCAATTTACTTTTACATATTCCCCTAAGAAGTTTATTCGGATTTGTTCTTTGTATTTTATGTTAGAAATAGGAAGAGAACAGAAACGAGTAGGACACGGAGTCATATATGTATGACTACACGTGGAAATATATCAAAAAGAAATACTCGTATGATATGTCTGTACGAGTATATTACATGGCAACTAGTACGAATAAAGAAATGAAGTAGAAAACTTATTGAGGATTATACAGGATACGGCAAGCATGTTTTTTGAATAACAAAATATATAAACAAACATTTTTGTTTAATGCTAAATGCATGATCCTCCTGCGAATTATTGAACTCGCAATGAAAGTCGGTGGCGAAGCAAATGAAAGAAAGAGCTTTACGAAATGTACTCTAGACTTGAAGGCCCGTTTTTTTATTGTCCCGTTAAACTGCCCGATAAGTAACACATGACATGAACTTATCCAAGCGATAAACTTGCCGAAAAATATTATCGTTTTCTCGTACGCCCGTTAAATTTCCGAGCCGACAAGAGTGCAACCCATCTCAAAACTCAAATGATGGCAAAATCAACTGATTTTCTTGGCGAAATTTTACGATCCCCATTTATATTCAATATCTGCGACTGAGTTTATTCCAAATTCTCTTCTATCGAATGAATTTCCAGGAGATCTGTTCTTAGTTTCATTGATTTCATTTGAATTTGCAAAAGTGAAAGTTCTAGCTATTAAAATCACAGAATCCAGTCAGCTGTTGGGTTTTTGTTTTGGATAAACTTTTAACCGAGTGTAAGGTGTTGGGATTTGATTTTGGATAATGGATTTATCTTTCCGATAAAATTCAAACGAGCTGATAAGGTTCCCTTTAGCGTTTTCGATCGGATAAACGCTAAACAGACATTGAAAAAATGAAATTGTGCTAACAGGCACTTTATCCCTACGATACATGTTAACCGGACGATAAGAAAATGGGCCATAATGTAAGAGGAAGCAACCTTTCATATCGCCCCCGGGCAGAAAAGTCCACGCTTTAAGGTGCGTTCCAAAGTCGACGAGGAGTTCGTCATAATTCTCCACTTTACAGGCTGTTTAACACACCGGTCGACGACGCCAAAAACCATCCGAAAAATTAGAGGATCAGACCATAACCACATCCCATTTCGCACTATTGTTTCTGTTCCATGTTCTAACACACCGAAAACATCGACATTTTATAAAAGTTTTGAAAAATATTTTACGTAGTCTAATATAAAAATATAAATAAATAATAATAAATAAACATAAAATATAAAACGATCTTCGGATACCAGACTGATTCACCGGCAACGACTTTTGGAACGTTCGGACGATGTGTGGCGAGTGCAGTAGTGTGTCGTGTGTGTAGTGTGTGTGGGGAATTACAGCATATGATATCGTTATACTAGGACTGAGCGAAACAAGATGGGTTGGATCGGGATCGACTTTATCGCCAAGCTCCCAAACAGTGCTGCTCTACTCTGAAAGTGAAAATGATACCTCATCTAGATTGGCAGGCGTCGGAATTCTATTGACTAAGGCTGCATGCCGATCTTTAATCGATTAGAAACCGATTTCTGACTGTATCATTAAAGTCGCCAGATTCAAATCCATGATAAGAAACATCACCTTAATTCAGACCTACGCGCCAACTGAGCCAGCAGATCAATCAACTAAGGATGCGTTCTATCGCCGACTTGGCAGCAACTTCGACAAAACTACCAAAGGTGACAGAAAAATTAGCATGAGGGATCTCAATGCCAAAGTTGAGTCTGACAACATCGGCTTGTAACACCTAATGGACAATCATGGTCTAGGCAACAGGAACAAAAATGGCGAGTAGTTAAGGCGACTGTTGCGCTATACTCGTGTAAGAAGGCCATAGGTAGGAAGCAGGTGGCCTCGAACGTAGCAATTCGTCTTCGGACAGTTCACTGTGGCAGCCACGTCTTTTCTTAACAGCTTGGATTTAATGCGGTGACGAATTACACTCTCTCCAAGTATCTGTTCGGTAAGAATTGTGTAAGCCAAATACCCTCACGGGCCGAGTGGGCGGCTAACACTTTCCAGGAGTCAAATGCTATAAGTTTATACACCTATGGCTGTAAGACGGATCAAGGAGTGGGAGTAGAGGTATACTCGGACAAGCTGAAAATAAACTCGTCACATCTCCCTGACTTTTTCAGGGTTCTTCAGGCGGTGATCGCGGCTATTAGGGAGGCTCTCATCTGGCTTGGGCGCAATGTCAAAGATACTAGCGATATCACCATGTTCACGGATGGTCAGCCGGCGATTAAAACCCTTAAGTCTGGCATTACAAACTCAAAGATTGTTCCCGCATGTCGCACCTGTCTCCTGGAGATGGGAAAATTTTTTTAAAACTCCCTTTGTCGGATTCCGGCCCATAGTGGCTTTGACGGAAACTGCAAAGCGGATGAGCTAGCTAGCTCCAATGGGGGGACCGGGCTTAGTCATCACCATCTCGGGTGGTCTTTACCAGCATGTAAAATGATGGTAAATGTTGACGTGTCGAGTACAGTCAAGGCGAGGTGGAGTAATGGTAGCACTTGTACGGTTACTAGGCAACTTTGGCCTAGGATCGATCCCGAACGCTCTGCGGAGCTGCTGGCGTTGAATAGACGAAACCTAGGGACTCTCTTGGGGGTGGTTACAGGGCACTGACCGATTGGCGAACATGCTAGGAGATTGGGGCTTCCACACAATGATCTCATGGAGGAGCTGCGAGGAAAAGGATGAGGATGAGCAGGAGAGTACCTTTCATCTGCTATGTGGGTGTCATGCCCTGGCTAGAAGAAGAAGGATTACCTTGGGGACTTTCTATTTTGGCGATATGGACGACCTTAAAGATGTTAGCATCAGTCGGCTCCAGCGCTTTATCAACAGCTCATGCTGGTTCAATGAATAGGTAGGACTCGGGTTGTGGAGTCGATGGTGGTATCACAAAGGACCCAGGTGGTCCAAGTGCGCTGTGTGTATCACGGCAGCCACTATAACCTAACCTAACCCCATTCTTCCCGTTACAAAGCCATCCGAACTGATTCAAAACTTCATCTGGCCTTAGGAACGATCTAGTTTTAGCAACGGGTATGCAAATCTCAACAAGTTTGATAAGAAAAAGCCTTGCGAAAGCTGGCTTACGTATGTGGAAGCCAGTCGGTAAGCCAGACTTTCCGTTAAAACATTAGGCTAAAATGTCTGAAATGGGCTCAGGAGCATGTCACATAGATTTATAAGTTGGAGAACACTGCAATAATACAGGAGATTCGAAATTTAAGCAACATGTTGGCAGCGGAAGATTTTGTGTCCGGCGAAAAATTTGAGGAAATCCAATAGCTGTAAATGCCTAACGCACAAGGCTCCAATTCATTTTCCGATATTTGCAAGTAAACTGCTGCTGCTACTTTTGAGCTGGGAAAGCATATTCCACCACCTTCGTGCCCGGAAAAAAATCCCCACATCCGTTTCTCGGGGTTCTGCCGTACGCATATTCATCGGTCAACAACATGTTGCTTACACAAAAGAAAATGGCAATGTTTCAAATCTTCTGCCCCTGGGCCCATTTCAAACATTTTAGCCTGATATTTAACGGAAAGTCTGGCTTATGGCCTGGTTGCAACGCACGTAAGCCAGCTTTTACAAACTTTTTACTCAACAAACTTGATAAGACTTGCAACACGTTGCGAGAACTAGATCGTTTCTAAAGTCAGATGAAGTTTTCAACCAGTTCGGATGGCTTTATAATGGTAAGAACCGATCTACAAAGAGGTTAGTTTTTTCCTGATCGTTTGAAGCCTTTCTTACGCTCGGTGGGACCCATTTCCCGAAACTTCTTCGAATATCATCGCACAATACACTGAGGAACATCCAGTCTTTCACTTCTTTCGCAAATAGTTCGATTGTCTCGCGCCAAATCCAAAATATTGCTTTTTCCTATTTTTCACCCAAACTGCACTTCTCTGCTTATTACGCTATTATCACCAACTGAGTGAACTTCTACACATACTACACATAATTTGTTATAACCTGAGCCAATAAAACAACTTCGAAGAATTTTTGCGAAAAAGTGAATAAAATAGTTTGAGCAACTTTTTTCTTCCAGTATACAGTGTCTTGTCTTCGTCACCGGAGCTTCTAAAGCCGTTATTGCAGGGGACGTGAAGTCTCTTGGCGTCCTCCCTAACTACGCAATACCCAGTGATGACTCCCTCAAGAGTTCTGATTTGTTGCCTTTTTAGCAACAAATGAAATTTGGGCCTCGGCTTTGTTGAAAGGTATATTTTACCAATTGTCCATCTAGAGTTGGTCGGTCGGTCATGCTAATCACTTTAAATTTTAGAGTTAGTTTAGAAGCAGCAGTCGGTCTACAGTACTAGGTCGCGCTCGGTGGCCGTGATCATTCGGTCACCGCTCTACGATAATAATCTAGAGCTCGGAGATCAAATCTCGGCGAGATCAAAAACTGCCTGTGAGTACTAATAGGACTCTGACAGTGCTCCGAGCTTGTCAGTATAAAGACGGCGCGGATAAGAGGCGCATGCTAGCAACTGCACTTCCGAAAAGTAGATATGCTATTGAAACGTCAACAAGGCATGGAAATGCTAGAGATGTTGATGCGCCCATGCCCCTGGAGGGGTCAAGGCAATTAGAGAGTAGGTCTATAAACATTCCTACGAATTAATGCAGTATCATTTGTTGTACCCTGAATGGCGAGCTCGTCCGATATACAATTAGCAGCTAAACTGACATAAAAAAAAAGCTGAAAAATAGACTCATCTACGTAACCATTGAGCGACATTCCGTCACGGTCTTTGACAAAGTCAGAACCGGTCCGACGGAATAAATTCCAGCTTGCCTGTCGGTGAAAATACAATGTCTCTAGCTCATTTGACATGATTGCCTAGCCAGGTCAGGGTTTCCGTAATCGCCGTAACCTTGGCACAGTAGTGTTCAGGGAGATTGAAAGATAAATTTAGGCTGAGCCCAACAGAAAAACTCCGACCTCTAATTTTTGGAACAGTTTGTGTAGATTTTTATTGAATCGGGCAGCAGAATCGGGTTCTCTTCTCATTAATATGACCGCCTGATTCTAGCAGGCCTACAAAATGCTTGTCTAGCGCAAATTTGAAGGAGATGCAGTCAGTAGTAGTGTCTAGAACCTGAAGTTAACTATGGCCAGTGTCATGCAGTCGAGTGACCGTATTTACAGCCACCTATTTACCAAAAATGTCAATAAGTAACAGGTTAAAAGCAGCAGACGAAGTAGTCGTAAGATCACCACAAAAAGCAACGTCGGGCAATCTTTGCACTTATAAATCATTAGAAATCATTTTCAATTATTTCCTGTTTATATATAGATACCAAATATTTTGGAGGGGGTCCGGGCCCTGTGACCATCCTCTTGATCTGCCACTGAAAGCTATATGAGACCATTATCGAAAAATGACTGATAATAGAAATAGATAATAGAACGCAAAGGAGAGTTCAAGCTTTTATTATGACCAATGGACAATGGAGGAAAATTGGTAAACACGTTAGACTGCCTCCAAATGCTTTGTTATTTCCTTGATCCGTCCAGGGGCATGGGCGCGTCAATCCCTTGAATTTCTATACCTTGTTGATGTTTCGACAGCATATCTAAATTGCCATGATCCCTCCAGGGCGCGCAAACAGCGCTTCCCTTGTTGACGCTTCGATAGCATATAGGTTTCCGATGGTGCAGTCGTGCTAGCATGCACCTCCTATCCGAGCCGACTTTACGGACGACACGGGACGAGCTTTAAACGCTGTGAGGGTTTTAATAACACCCATAGACAGTTTTTTTATTAACGCCCCGGCGATTGAATCAATGTTCCCTATATGCAACTTCGTAGAGTGGTGACTGAGACTTTATGCCTACCGAGCGTGACTTTCCAGTATGAAGTACCAGAAAGCACTTAGTGGACTGCATTCATGATGAAAAATTTGCGTTGCTAACTCGACCGTATTTGAAGACTGACATAGAGATGCCTACACATTCCGACAACTATCTGACAAAGAAGAAGAAAATGTCAACCTTGAAGAAAAGTCCACATTTTTTTCCTGTATGTTGGACTGTAATACGGAGTGATTTTTAGCGGTGTTCCTATTGTCTTCTTAAGTGTATCAAAGTGTTTTTTTTTTATCTTTCTTTTAAGCAAAAAGATTTTACAATAAATTACTTCAAAAAGTTTGTTTTATATGCCTATATTACAATAATGACGACAGTGTGTATTGAAAAAAAAATACTTATAGAAGTCAAGCTCTAACATGGATATATAGTACATACCAAGTGCTAATGAAATATGAATAATGTTTACTGTGATATAAAGTTTTACACTTACTAAAGCGGCTATTCTACGGACAACACAATTTGACGCGTTTGAGATCAAATTTTTTTCTTTTTTTATATCAAATTTATTGTTATGATACAATACGAATTAATGTGATTATTATCAAGCTATTGATTGAAAAATTATTGGTATTACACTATTAGTCAAAAATTTGACACAAAAAGTAGTCAAAGATTTGATTGTATAATGGCCGCTAAAAAAACTGAATTGACAAAAAGAAAATTTAAAATGTATAAATATATTTTTTTTTATTATCTAATATACATCCGAATCAATTCAATTACCTTTCACTTGCAATACTCGAATTCCGAGACATCGACTTTGGTGACATTTCAAAGTCGGAATCGGATCTGTACAGGAAGGATTCACGACGTTGTGGAAGATTTTGTAGGACCAAACCGGCACTGGGCGAGCCGCCCTCCAATGGCGATCTTGCACCCTGTCCATTTTCAACATCAAAACTGTAAAGATAGAAAAATAAATTGGAACAGTTAGAAAACTATTACTATACAAAGGAGAAATGACATACATGTGGTTTTTTAACAAAATCAATATCACTATTACCATGACAACAATGCCGTCTAACACTGTGTCTTTAACAGTAGAATGATTTCGTCAAAGGATGGCTTCGACTATCGAGATTGCTCCCCCGGATGGGATAAAGTCCGAAAGATGGCCTTTAGCGAGTTAGGAAGCACCTCGATAGTTGACCATCTGCGCTCGTGGAGTTTTGCGATCTCTCTTGTGCTATACCAGGCAAAGTCCGTTGAGTTTGTGTTAGCTTAATTGATTTACGCAATCTACGAAGCAACGCTCATCCGATCTCCCTCATTCCATTTTCCGTCATTCAAATTTTAGCCTATTTTTTCCCCATTATAATCTTGTGTTCATCCGGAATGCATGGACGGACCAAATATTCAATGAATTATCGTAATTTTTCTTCTCTTTAAAGAAAATCCCATTTTTTTATATTCTTTATTCTATCTTTCAATGCACCTTTTCCTTAGTTTTTCTCTTTGAATTCGCTTATTTAGCTATTGTTTTTCTTGTAATTTTCTTTGTTATTTTTCATTTCTTTTTCTTGATTTAGCTATTTTTTTTTTTATTATTTTTTCCAATTTTTCCCCTCTTTTGTCATTCAATGTCGCACGAGTACGAGTCAGGTCGATTCTCCCCAGTTCTACGTCTTCAGGATTCATAAACAGTCTCGGGTCCACTTTGCAGCACTTTAAGTGTGGCACCACAACGAGAATTTGTGGAAATGGACAATTGGAATTTCATTTTGTTGGATCGTCCGATGGCTTGACCGCCCAACAATTTATTTTCCGTGTAATCTTTTTGGCCAGGAGTTGCGCCAAGTCCGTGAATATCATCGCCATGGACATCCATTTTCTGCTAAAGGGACCAGCCGTCAACTGGTACTGGCGACTCCGGTTCCAGAAGCAGTTTATGCTCTCGAGTGATTTTAGGGAAAACTTTCTGGAGAGGTCCGCAACACACAAAACTGACGTCGACTGGGGAAAATGTTCGGGAATTCTGCGATGCAATCCAGGCTCTCAATTGCGATCTGCAAGTTCCGTTAAGTGACACAGACATGCAATGTATTGTTCTTTGGAATATCAGTTGTCGCATGTGTGACACAACAGCTCGTCAATTGATATGTCGTTGTATCGCAGTCGAAGAGACATGGAACATCGCAGAATGGAAGCACTGACGCAACTCACTCCGAGTCGTCTAAATGCACACGAGATAGATATGGAAGAGTATTGCATCGGATTTGAGATGGAAGCTGTTGCTGGTTGCTCCACCAAGATCCACAACGGGTCTTAGCGAACCTCTCCATAGCAGTCGGACTAGGATGTGCTGGAATTGTCAGGACATGGGGCATTCCTTCATTGATTGTCCCATGCCTCCTTCAACACGTTTTCTGTTTTGGATGCGGTTTGGCAGTTCCTGTCAAATGTTCCCGCTGAAGCAAATCGGGAAACGTGAGAAGAAGTGTGCGACCAACGGGGAGCTCTCATATTCCCCCTCAACAAATCTGGAGGCGGCCGACAATAACGGACGCCGCAACCAATAAAGGTAGCCACAGACGTCGTTATTTTTTTTCGCAGTTTTAACCACACGGGTAAAACGGTCGGTGTGTGGCCAAAAACTGTCCTTCTTGCCGGCGTTCAAAAATATCTGTTGCAGCTTGATTTTAACCGTCCATTTTCAAACGTGTTCGTTCAAGTCGGCTCGTGTGTGTGACGGCACAGTTAAAAAAGGCGGGTTTTATCAGGGTCGGCTCTGTCCTCAATTAACCCCAAGTGATCTTAGTTTGAATAATTTCAGAAAAACTGAACGAAACAACGCCTAGTGTGTGGATATGGTCGTCGATCGTGTTTATCCGTACAGTTTTACCCGTGCGGTTAAAAATGCCAAAAAAGAATGCGGCTACCTTAAGGGGGCAAAATAAACAATTTTCTTGCTCCCGGGGATATTTTACCGATAGGCGTTTTCTGAGGGGGCATGCACAGCCTCCATCGTATCTTCTGACTAAGAAAATCGGCCATTTGCCGAGGGCTTACTTGATGGTGGTACAGGGGCATTGGACCTGATAGGCGACCTTGGCTGACATCTATATACTATGCAAGCTGACGTCAGAACCGCTTCAGGTCAGAAAGTGTCTGTCTTGGGATAAGTTCGTGCATAGGTGCGATTTAAGGACAGGTCGAAATCGCTGTCTCACAAATCCATTGTATTTAGGAATGGATTTCTGGGACTTGTTTAAAATCGTACCAATGCAGGTTGCCACTATCGAACAAGAGCATGTCCATGTTTCAGGGGATTCTCCCCAATTATCGTCAGTTTTCCTCTTTTCAAGAAACAGGCTTGGGTAAAACCACACTTGTGTTTCATAGCATTGCCAAGCCCATTAGGCAAAGACATTACGCCGTTTCGCCGGTCGTTCACAAGCTGATGTGTGACGAACTCGATCGTATGTTATCCCTAGGGGTAATTGAGGAGAGCCATAGCGCCTGGAATTCTCCACTAACTCTAGTGAGAAAACCTGGGAAAGTACGTCTGTGTTTCGATGTTCGGCAGTTGAATGAGGTTACCATCAAGGATGCGTATCCGTTACCGCTCATCGAGGGATTGCTGACAATCCACAAAATTCATCTCGGCTGTGGATTTGAAGGATGCTTTCTGGTAGATACCGTTGGTCGGGGAATCTAAAGAGAAGACTGCGTTTACCGTACGAGTATCTGACAGGCCCTTATACTATTTCACGGTAATGCCTCTTGGTCTCTGCAATGCGCTGCAGACAATGTGCAGGCTCATGCATAAGGTCATACCACATGAGCTACAAAACAAGGTATGTGTCTATTTGGATGACTTGCTTATTACTACGAGTAGTTCCAACTTTGAGGAACATTTGAAACTCCTTTCGAGGGTTACTTAAGGAGGCCGGTCTAACCGTCAACGTAGAAAAAAGCAAGTTTATCCAAAAAGAGATCAGGTACCTTGGCCATGTGGTTGGTTAGTGATGCTATCCTTGTGACTGACCCTGACAAGGTGTCCGGTATCACTGCATACCAAAAGTGTAAAGCACTTGAGATAGTTTATAAGAATGGCAGGATGGTATCGACGTTTTATCCCGAATTTCTCGTCCGTTACCGCACCCCTGACGGATTTGTCAGTGATTACTTTGAGCGAGTGAAACAACTGTTAGTTTCCGCTTCCGTGCTAGTCAATCCTGACTTTACAAAGCACTTCTATATTCAGTGTGACACTAGTAACACTTTTTCTTTTTCTTTTCTTTCAGAAAGATGAGGATGGCGGTGACCATTCCATCGCATTTATGTTCATAAAACTTAATGCTGCGCAACGTAACTATAGTGTTACCGAACTGGTATGCTCAGCTGCGGTGCACAGTGTTAAAAAGTTTAGAGCATATCGAAGGTCTGCCATTCACCATCATCACGGACCACGCAAGTCTTAAGTGGTTATTGAGCCAACAAGATTTGTGTGGTAGGCTAGCACGATGGAGCCTGTAACTACATGCCTTCAATTTTACCGTAGAGCATCGAAAGGGGACCTAAAATGTGGTTCGAAAGCACACGTAGGTGATGTATGTCGCCTCCCCGAGTATTTGCATATAGACGAGATCATCCCCGATTCACCTTTCCAGGATCCCGAATATAAAAAAACTGTACCCTGGGAGACAACAGATGTTCCCCATGCTAAATTGTGGGTTCCTGAAGTCTGCAGGCCTAAACTGATCAGTCATGCTCACGATGACCCTCGAGGGTCTCATTGTATTTTAGTATTACGAAAACGGTCAAAGTACTACAGCGATACTCCTACTGGCCTAATCTTAGATCAGATATCGCTGAGCACATTGTTTAATTTTATTTAGTGGTACAAAGGGGAATAACAGGAAGAGGAAAAAATTGAAATGGATGATTGTCGGCATGGGGGATAATGTTTGACCACATTTCTTTCATTCTATTGTATTTTCATTTCCACTTCCGAATGTAAGGGACTAGCCCCCCGCCGCTGATATGAGTTTTAATTCGGCTGTTGAGGTAGTCGCAAATGCTTTATTTTAGCCTTTTAGCTGTTCAAATCAGGTCAGATCAGATCTAGCATCTTGATGCAATACGACAATAAGCCCACGAGTTACAATACTTGCGGGCTATCCATTTTCGATTTTCTATACCTAAATAGTCTAATCCATATACATTCGGTAATATACTGAGTACATTATAGCAATGATTATAGTCGGCTTTTAAGAAACTCCAACTCTTCCCCCGAAAATGCCAACGTCAATGTTGTCGGGATTTCAACTTAGCTCCATTTCCGCAAGCATAAATGCAACAGATTCAAACTCCGTGGGTAATATGTTGAAATTGAAATCAAATCCACTTAGCAAAGGTGAAGTGGTCATAATTTCATTAGTCGAGCAAGCCAATCGTCAACCACCTCTGCAAAACTTAATATTCATGAGGATTTTTAAGTGAAGTCCCCGGACGGGTGCTTCCATCACTTTCGCCATCATCATCATCATCATCATCAACATGACGTCGGGTTTGTATCGACTCAACTAAATGATTTAAAACATCATCTGAATTAGTTCCCACCTGCCCTGAAATTTTGAGCATAAGATCTGGCATCCATTAACCGAACGAGGACTCTTATTGCCATGTGGCAGCCTTTTCGTTACACATCCTCGCTGCTCCGCGAAAGGGTAATCTTTGTGCACACAGCTACTGATTTTACCCAACAGTAAACGTACAGAAAGAATAGAGGCCAAAGTGTGGAGCTCAGCTTGGTTTAGTTTAGTCAATATTCGCAACGATAACAGATTAAAAGGAATTTTGACGGATAGTGAAATTAATGATATGCCCTTTGTGAATTGGTGAAATGGTGAGTAATTTGTCTTATTAAAAGCAGTCATTAAGCAGGATCTGATGAGGGCATGTTCATTTGTTGAGCAATGACACTGTATCATATCATAAGTTCCAGCCTAATTAGTATGTTTGCCATGGATTAGATCAGTATGATTCTATATGCATAGAATCAAATTATAGAGAATATGCGAGCGTATACGAGAATATTGATGGATCAAAGGATATACTTGAAGTTAATTATTCAAATACGAACTCAATAAATTAGTTTGTTGCTGACAACTTCAGTACGATGCTGCTCGAATGACACATTTACACCAAATGTCGTAGCTGGGTTGAATTCATTAAAGTGATTGCCTAGAATACGATTCCAATCTTAATGATATTAGAACATCAATAATTCAAAAACAATTCTAAGAATCAATCACATTTAATTTAACGAAAAACCCCAAACTTGAATTTAATATTAATATGACGTAACATTATATAGGTATAGCAAAACAAAAAAAAAAGGTAAACACGAAAATAGATTTAGGCAAACATAACACAGTATCCTTTGTCAAGGATAACAAGAAATCCGAAGCTTTCGGTCATGACGTGAGTAACCCGGTGAAACGTCCATTCGTATAATATGGTTGTTTCGAGACATAGGTCTGTAACCTGAATATGGGTTCATCTCGACAATTTCGGATTTTATCTTTTACATAATTAAAAAAAAAAATAATTGGTGGAAAAAAAACTATATTAATCGGCTGTATTTGCTATTATGGCAGGATTCGTGCACATAACTTATTCTTTAGGCACACATCTTTAAGTAACTGTGCCTTTGACATAACTTTAAGTTGTCTTCGAGGACATTATGTCTTTCTGTCCTTTCGGTCTGTTGAGGACTGAAGGATGTCTAATTTAAAGTCATTCTCAGACCATAGCCGAATACTGTTCACGGCTGCTCTTAAGGTAGAAGAGGCGAAGCCGTTCAGAAATTCCAGAAGAATCGACTGCAAGAAGTTTACGCAGGTAATAACCTCCAAACTCTCAAGGACACCAGCATAGAGTCAGTGCAAGAGTTGGAGTCTAGGATCGAAACCTTCGACAAAGCTATAGACTTGGGATACAGGATCTCGTGTTTCGCAAAGTACCTAGTCTAGCCATAAATATTGTTACAAGGTTTGGCAACCCTGCAGAAAGGAACCGTTATATTGCATTTCTTAAAAATTGAGCTAATCGCTATAGTACGCTTGTGCTTGATGCATTTGTCATCATTTGAGTTTAATTTTTAGTGTAGTGAACATGGATTGGGGTGACAAAGAAAATAGAATTGCTGTGATTGCACTTCATAAAGTAGGAATGCAACCAAGTGATATTTTTAAGACTCTGCATACCCTTGGTATAAGCCGAATGTTTGTATATCAGGCTATTGAAAGATTTAATGATACGTCTGGAGTAAGTGACCGTGAAAGAAGTAGCCGTCCGCGAACTACTCGAACACCTCAAGCGGTTAAAGCCGTGCGCGAGAGAATTCGCCGTAATCCTCTTCGGAAACAAAAAATTTTATCGCGTGAGATGAAAATACCCCAAAGAACAATTTCACGAATCATCAAAAGTGACTTGGGGTTGGGTGCTTATCGTAGATCTACCGGGCATTTACTAACAGATTCGTTAAAAAAAATAGAGTGGAAAAATCAAAACGATTACTTTGCCGGTACGCAAACCAAGAACACCGTAAAATTTTGTTTACGGACGAAAAAATTTTTACTGTCGAAGAAACATTTAATAAACAAAACGATAGGGTTTATGCTCGCAGTGCCAGAGAAGCTTCTCAAGTTGCCCAAAAGGTTCAAAGAGGTCATCATCCAGCCTCAGTAATGGTTTGGTGGGGTGTTAGCTACAACGGGGTGACAAAGTTGCATTTTTGTGAGAAGGGCGTCAAAACGTCTGCCAAAATTTATCAAGAAAGTGTCCTTGAAAGTGTAGTGAAACCTCTCAACACGTCATTATTCAAAAATCAGCCTTGGAGTTTCCAGCAAGATTCTGCACCAGGTCATAAGGCGAAGTCAACCCAAAAATGGCTTGAAGAAAATGTTCCAGATTTTATTAAAGCTGAAGATTGGCCTTCCTCTAGCCCAGACCTGAATCCGCTGGATTACGAATTATGGTCTGTCTTAGAGCAAATTACGTGCTCTAAAAGACATTCTAATATCGAATCCTTAAAGAAGTCTCTTACACATGCAGTCGCCAAGTTTCCGATTGAAATCGTGCGTGCTTCCATAGATAAGTGGCCAGCTCGATTAAAGGCTTGTGTAAGGGCAAAAGGCAATCACTTCGAATAACTTGTTGCAATTTCCGTTGTTGACAATGCATTTAATAAATAAACAATGATTTCTTAACATATAACACCTCTTTCATTGAACAGTGCTTCAAAAAGTTTGTAACAGTATTTATGGCTAGACTAGGTATAGCAATAAAAAAACTCTTCCCTTGCGTTGGAACGAGGACTTGATCGAATTGCGTAAATTACCTATGGATAGTTTTGAAATTTGTCACAAGCATAACTTCTTGCATACAAGGATTGGTGGAAATTATACAAGAAAGCCATTAGAACCGACAAGATGCAATCTTGGAGAGATTACTGCAAGTCACTGCGCACTGGCGCTTCAGGAAGGCTGAACAAAATTTTTTCTAAGGGCCGAAGTTGTCCGTCACTCATCAAGAGGCCGGACGGAGCCCGGACCGAATCGACGACAGAAACCCTTGAGCTCCTTATAACAATACTCTTCTCGGGCAGCGAGGACCACTACGTTACCGAGAGGCGAGCAGTGCACCTCATGGGAAGAAATAGAATCAGTAATCACGGAAAAGAGAACGATTTAGGCCATCAATAGCTTCTCGCCGTTTAAGTCGCCGGGACTTGATGGCATTTTGTCAGTCATGCTTTGGCAGTTACCATACATAGGGGGGTTTTTCCAACAGTCCAGATCAATATAGAAAATTTTTTTTAGTGCACCACGTGGAATTTTTGTTCTGCTCTGATCTGGACTGTTGAAAAAAACGCACATATTGTAACTCCATGGCTAGTGGCCATGCTCAGAAGCTGCATATCACTCAATCACGTACCGAAGTCTTGGAAACGTGTACGCGTCATGTCCATTCCAAAGACGGGCAGATGTGGTCATGAGTCTCTGGAGGACTTCAAGCCTATTGGCCTCACCTCCTTCTTAATGAAGGCACTGGAACGGATCTTAGATAACGCATTCGACAGTTTTTGGTGAAAACGCCAATTTCGAAAGGCCAGCATGCGTACCTCAAAGGAAAATCAACGGAGACGGCTCTCAATGAGATAGAAGGTACGATTGAGCATGACCTACACTACAAGCAATACACCCTAGAAGCTTTTCTGGATATTGAGCGTGCGTTTAATAACATCCGAGATTGGTGTGGAGACTTGTTTTAGTAACTTGATAATAACCATGCAAAAAAGTAGAATGATCCAATCGGAACTTGGAGGATGTCGAACAACCAAATACCCCACAAGACGGAATATTGTCTCCTCTGTTATATTTTATATAATGAACGGACTTCTAAGAAAGCTGGATGCGTCAAGAGCCAAGATAATCATACGTAGAAGATGTGGTAATTGTGATTTCGAGAAAGTTTCTACCCGTGATGAACGAAATAATGAGTGGAACCTTGAGTATTTTGAACACTTGGACTGCAGAGTGCGGACTTAATGTAAATTCAAGAAAAACCAAACTGGTCCTCTTTACGACAAAGACCAACATACCGGAGTTGTCCGGAGTCCCACAACCTAATGGCCACTCTTTAAAACTATCACATTAAGTGTCTCGGAGTTATTCGTGACTCCAAACTCAGTTGGAAGATGAACATTGAGCATCGTATAAGGAAAACCTATAAAGCCCTCTATGCTTGCAGGAGAACTTGCGGCAGAAGCTAGAGTCATAAGCCAAAGATATATTTATGGCTATATACGGCTGTAGCGCGAACAATTCTCACATACGGAGCACTGGAATGGTGGCCAGGAGTACAACATTTAATAAAGTACAAAAGACTCCTTGCATTGCAATCACTGGAGCTGTGCGTCCATGTCCAGCGGCCGCACTAAATGCCATCCTAGGTCTACTCCCTTTAGACCTACAAATATAATTCAACGCCGCGTGCAGCGCTGTCAGACTAAGGGAGTCTGGATGCTGGACTATCAAACCTTATGGACGCAATAATATACTGGAGTCTCTACCTTGTCGAGGTAAGAGACATGTTGCCAACAGACTAAATTGTCACCGTAGTAAACTTTAAGAAGCACATCTAGGTTCCATACGAGAGTGTAATGGAACAAGGACGAGGCGACCGGGAGGTACGACTGTAAAATATTCACTGAATACTCTAAAATGGGTTGGGAGTCGGTGCAGGAATACTATATTTTCTAAGTACCATTAATGGCCTTAAGGCTCCCAGATAATGCAAGTTTGTTTCAAGCTGAAGTGCTAGCAATAAGGGTGCTGAGCACAGGAACCACTAGGAGCGCCGCCATCTGCGATTATGGCTTTCGAATCAATGACAATGCCTTTGAAATTAGTTAAACAATGTCGCCGGGAGCTGGCTGTACTGACCGAACTCTCTAGAGTTTCTCTTCTATGGGTTCCAGGTCATAGAAATATAGAGAGGAACGAGAGGGCCGATCAATTGGCGGGATAGAACTCCGCACTACAAGAGTCTTGAGCGGTGATTGTCCACCGACCGTTAAGCGCCGTGAAGAGGCAGATTCATATATATTTCACGACGCAGGCTAGCCAAAGAAGGAGCGCACTGGCAACATGTAACGTCTAGGAAACTATGACCATCATACGACGCACGTAAAATCTCAAGAGAACCCGGCCGGATGTCGCTAGAGTTATAGCGGTAATGGTAAGCGGTAGCATTGGCCAGTGGGAGTTCATGCGCCCATATTGCATATACCTTACAACATATTCGCCGATGCTGCAGGAATGAGGAGGAGAGGGAAACTTTGATCCAAACTCTTATGCGAATGCACGGCTCTTGCAAGAATCGGGTGAAATATTTCCAACGTCTCTTCGAAGGGTATCGGGGAGATAATACTATACATTTTCTCAACTCCGCAGGGTGGATCTGAGCATGAATACTTCTGAATGACTTCGCTAATAATGGTTTATTCCTCTTATGAGGCGTGTAGCATCAAAACGGGCGCACTTTTAGCGCTGCTTATGTTTTTCTATGGGTAGTAACCGGTTGGTTGTACTTTATATCTTATATTCTTACGTGCCCTACGTCGAGACGGGTGTTATCACCATCCCAATCAAAAATTACCGATGTTTGCTAGGTTTGGTTTCCGTTTCAATTCAAGTCCAAAAAGTTGCTGTTTTTCTACCCAAAGAACTCAAAAAAAATTTCATCATTAGTAGTTTGCTGAATGAGTGCTAACGTCCCCTATAAACTGGCCATATAGGAAACTCACTTTTAATGCATATGGTCCTTGCCAATTGGTACTTTTGGTATCACCACTAGGTCTTTACAAGTCTAGGGTGTATACGCTTTGGACTCTAGGCCGGTTTTTATTTTGTATTTGCGAGGTTCTGCCTAAAGATCATAAATAAAAGATCCCCGAACATCAGCTAAAAAAAAGTCAATCCTTTGGTTGAAATTTTATATGATATTTAATTTTTTTTTATCGTATTTTAATTGAAGTACTACGAGAAAAATGTTTTCCATCCACTAAAATCAAATGATGATGATGAATTTTTTAATTTTTCGTTTAATTTTGATTTTTTTTTAATCGAAAATGTATTCACGACCCCCTTGAAATATCTTTGAGACCACGCAGAGGATCGCGACCCACACATTGAGATCCAATAGTTTAGTCATTCCAACATTTTTTCCTCTAAAAGCATTGGTCACGGCCCTGAAAGCCGGATCTGGAACATACTCTTTCGATTTCCCCTCCATGTGCGTTCCCCTCCGGTAAGCTATGTGCCCTTAACTGTAAGTTTTTGACACGCTCGGTGGCCGTGTTTGTTCAGTCATCGCTCTACGATCTAAAGAATAGAGGTTCATTCATCGGCGGAAAAAAAACTGCGTGAGGGTACTAATAGAACTCCCAATGCGCTCCGAGCATGTCAGTATAAAGACGGTGTGAATAGAAGGTGCATTGTAGCAACTGCACTTCCGAAAACTAGATATGCTATCGAAACGTCAAAAAGGCATGAAAATGCTAGAGATGTTGACGCGCACATGCCTCTGAAGGGGTTAAAGCAATTAACAACTGCGAGTTTTTGAATCAGAATACTTTTCAGATCCGGAGGGGAATATTTTCAAATTCAAAAAATGACAGTTAACGACACATATTTTACCGGAGGGGAAAGCATATGGAGGACGAATCCAAAAAGTCTGTTCCAGACTTAAATTCATATCCGATTTCAGGACCGCGACCAATGCTATATATGTAAATTGCACACTTGCACTCTAAAATCACTGATAACTCCATTCCATTATACCATTTAGTATCTCGCTTCCCAGCCGGAAGAAAATCCTTGTGTGATCTGCCCGGCAAAAATTTGAATAGTGCAGAAATTCGATTAATCACATCGTGATCGGAATGTTTATTTGGCGTTGTCTCAAACATCAACTTTCTTGTACTCTGAAACGGATAGAGGACACTGTTTTATATTTAACGCATCCAATGCTTCACTTATCACACAAATTGATATAAAAGTTCTTTCACAATTTAATTTTTTTCTTGTTTAAAAAAAACTAACATTTTCACACGATTTGCCGCGATCCTTTATTACGAATGTCATTCTAACACAAACTGATTACCCGTAACGAGTTAAAAAAATTAGAGCATGTCGAAGCGGAAATTTTTGAAATTTTGATGATTTTGACCAAAGTGTTAAAAGATTTTATATCCGTAAAAGATGCGACGTATCCAGAAAATAAAAAATTCTCATGAACTACATTCATCTGTTTTCTCGAGAAGCTGGCCCCATGTTGGCATTAAGACAAAAATATAGTGACAATATTTTATAATATAATAATATGTTGAAGTGTGTTCTCAAATGAGCCGTGTGTCTTTGCATACGGGATAGAACAATTGACACGCTTTACACTAACAACATTGTCCCCATAATTCTCGATGAATAGCAGGTGCAAGAAATTTCATTCGTCATTCGCTGCAGGCAAAGCAATACAATTTAAACCCGATTGTCGATAACTTATATAAAGTGATAAGACAAAGAATCCGTTTTTCATTTCAAATTCAATACAATTTACTTAGACTTAGTTTTGCAGTGCAAATGTCAATTTTCTGGAAAGATTCCTAGCTGACCCGGCGACGCATATTGGTTCGCATCTCGATACGCAACAGCAGCAACCACTAATAGTCAAGATGCGAACCATGATGCGTCGCCCGGTGAAATGTAGGAATATACTGAATATGGCCCGTTTTCTCAATGTCCGGTTAAAATTTTTCGTAAGGATAAATTAGCACAATTTGAATAGCAACATGCTGTGGTATCGAAGCAGCTTTACTACTTTGTCTTAGCCCCTAGTGGGGCATAGCGCGTCAACTACTCCTGCGCGCCTTCGTACTCTGTTCTGGGCAATGGGGCGCAGATCCCCTAAAGACTTACCCAGTGTCTGACACTCCTTTGCCGAAGGATCGACGCCATATGATTCTAGGGCCCCCTCTTGGTCGACCTTGGTTGGAAATGGGGTTTCATTCCATGACATGCAAAGCAATGCAGCTATCACTCTTTCGCAATGTGTGACCTATCCACTGCCATTTTCGCCTGCGTTTCAATTCGACGATTGACATCTGCCCCGCACGCTGACTTAGCTCTTCATTTGATATTGTTTCGGGCCAGAATATTCGCAGAATTCCACGAAAATATGGGTTGATGAAAACTTGCAGCTTTCTGGTAGCTTTTCATCCATCCTCATCTATTCATCCGCATCATCAACTGTCAAATCTCCAGTTCAAAACTGACAACTGACAAGAAAATCGTATGAATACGACAGCGTGAGTGTCATTTCTAAATTGTCATCATTTGCTGGTCCCAGCCAGTGGAGAAATTTTTGTGATGGAGAAAATGACATTTTTCACAGCATGCTGTGTCCATCAAAAACTCAGTGGAGAGAATTCATAAAAGAAATTCGTAACAGTATGCCAACCGATGTGTCTTATGAACCTAGCCATTGTCTGTTTAGAGTTTATCTGATGGAAAACGCTAAAGGGAACCTTATATGCACTTTAAATTTTATCGAAAAAATATGTAAATCGTTTAGAATAATTTCCCCCCGAAGCGGGCCCAAAAAAGTGTGTTCGCATGTTTCGATCGATGGTGTGCAGGGCGTGTCATCAGACACCTCTGCTTCGCGCATCGCACCAGTAGGAGATGCGTGTTGTATCGTCTTTTATATGAGACATGCTTCGCACCCGTCGAAACCGGTGAACACAATTTTTTGAGCCCCCTTCAGGGGTAAATTATGCTCAACAAATTTTAGTGTATAGTCATACTAGCGACTGATAACTGATAAGGTTTCGATAGGATATAGATTTCGGATAGTGGAGTTGCTAGCATGCACCTCCTATCCAAGCCGTCTTTAACTGGCGAGCGTGGAGCGCTGTGGGAGTTCAATAAAACCTATAGACAGTGTTTTATTAACGCGCCGGTCATCAAATCCATGTTCTCTAGATGCAGCATCGTAGAGTGGTGACCGAGTGCCGAGGGCAATTAAAAAAAAAATTTATAGATTGTATTTTCACTGAGCATATAAAATTAAAGTTTTCTCTTGACATTTGAGTTGTGGTTTGAAGTCTAATTAGCCCAACACACCCTGAACCAAGGAAATACTCCATTTGCCCCTAAGTTCCCCATTCAATGCTCTATTCACCATCGTTTCTTTGCTGCAATTCTGTTCTGTACCGGTTGCAAAGAAACACGGCTATAGATACTAAATCAGAGGTGTCCAACCTTTAAGCTTTACTGGGCCGCATTGACAGGGAATGTGTTGTATTGTACTTGGCCACAAAAACACTAAAAATGGCTGCCGAGCAAAAAAAAAAAAAAACCTTGACATCTGAGCACCGACATATTTATTTATGTAATTTACACTTTACTAATGATTTGCATTTTGTTCTAAAGAAGAAAGAAACCGGATATATTTTTTTAATGTGAAATTTGGCATTGCATTTGCGACACTAACGAGTCAGTCGACATTGTTGCTATTCGCATTAAGTTTTCAAGATGCTCATCTGATATCCTGCTTCTGACTTTACTCCTGCTTCAAAATGGAAAATAGGCTGCATTTTTACCTCCATTTTTCGGATTACGTTTGGGCAATGTGCCGAAACATAGAAAATTGTTTGCTTCTAATTGGGCCATAATTTCAGTCCAACTTTGAACATATTTATTTTCTGAAACAATATAGTGACAAACTGCTTCAATTTAAATATTTAAATTAGTTGTCAGGTCTCCCGAAAATGCTAGAACTTAAGGATGATGACTGGCTTGAAGGCTTGCTTGCAAGTTCTCGCCATGTTTTTGACTTCAACATCATAGCCTATTTTATTGAATAGGTTTTGTCTTTGCTCCACAGTGATCCACGATAATAAAAAGTCGAAGTCTTCGTTAGACCAATATATTTCGATTGGCGACCAATCTTCAGGATCAATTAACTACAAAAGATTTCTATGATTTTCTTTAAAAAAAGTTGCCCTTATCGCCCCAATTAATTTACTGAGCAACAGATACAGTATCTGTTGATCAAAAGATACAACGTCTATTGAGCAAAAAATATAATATACATTGACCAAACGATACAGTATCTACTGAATAGTAGATACACTATCAGATATCTGTCCTTTGTCCTTACCAAACGATTCAAAATGACTTCAACAGTAGTTCTAGTGCATTCGCCTCAGCAAAACGTGTCGTACGAAGGTTGTCTTTTAAGTTTTGCATATAGGGCTGAATTAAAACAATATATAGTTTTTAAAGACTCTATTGTTTTTGGAAGTATTTCCCACGAAGATTAATGCACTTTTGCATGCGCTCGAACCAACTTTGGAAGCAGTTATTCCACTCGTTTGTTTGTACAGTCAAAATTGCGTTTTTGGAGGCGTCAACGGCTTCTTCTGGTGACTGGAGCCTTTAACCACACAGTTTGTTCTTAATTTTCGGAAATGTAAAGAAATCGTTAGGGCTTAGGTGGGGACTGTACGGATGATGGTCTAGCAATTCGATGTTTTGTTGCTTTAAAAATTCAACTGTCTTGCGAGCTGTGTGCGAACTTTGCATTGTCTTGGTGGAGGATGATTTGTCGTTTGGAGTTGGTTTTTCTAAGCTCAGCGATGACTTCTGGCAAACAAATAGGTTGTATATCAATCGGCAGTAATTGTTCTTTGATCTTGCAGAGGAATTGTGTCTACATGACCTGCTATTAAGGCAAATGTCGCGACCAACTTTTTGGAGACACTTCGAGAGCGGATGACTTTTGTGGGCTTTTCTTCATTTTGGAATACCCAAACGGACGACTGGCGATTATTTTCGGGTTCATAAAGTAAATCTACGATTCATCACCACTGACGATGCTGTACACGTTGTTAGGGTTTCCTGTGTTGAAGCGGTCTAGAGTTTTCTGACGCCAATTGACCCGAGCTGCTTTCTGTTCTTCGGTCAATAGATGCGGTTACCAATGGGAAAATACTTTTTTTACACACAATTCTTCATGCAAAATTTGTTGAATTGGGGTCTTTGAAATCCTCAACGATGCCTCAATCTCGCGATATGTCACATGTCGATCTTCGTGATGAGCTTGCGCACAGCATCGACGTTTTCTTGGGTGACTGCCATTTTTGGTGCACTTGTCCTTGGATAGTCGCTAAGACTCACCCGTCCACGTTTGATTTCTGCATACCAACGAGAAATAGTCAACTGTTGTGGTGCCTCATTGCCGAAAACAGAAACTAACTCGGCGAGGCATTCTTTTTGAGATAATTGTCTTCAAAAGTATTAAAAAATTATTGCGAGAAAATGTTCTCGGTTCAATTCCATTATTCGGATAACTCGACGACTTTGACAATTCGCTGTAGCTGTAACATAATTCGTATCGCACTAACACTTTGGATTTAGGTTAACAAAGGATGCAGATTAATTAGCAGTGACATTTGATTCGTGGTAGCCTTGATGCTCCTATTTGCAAAACTTAAAAGACAGCCCTCGTATGATACCCATCTAGTCTAGATATCACTTTAATATCTAGATGGTCCTTTTATTCTGACGCAAACCTGCAGCAGGGCCAAAATATCGCCATATATTATGTATAACAACTTAATGAAGCTACATGTCAAATTTCCTTGAAATTGGTACACTGGAAAAACCTGGAAGAGTGATTTTTGAAAAGGCATAGGCGAGTAATTTTGATTTGAACAGAGCAGAATATACCGTTAGTCCAGTCGATTACCGAATTTGCCGCCACCGTTTCGAGATCAGGGTCACACCTACCTACATACCGAATTTCGTTAAGATCGGACCACGGGAAGTGCTCGGACTAACGCACAAACAAATAAACGCACAGCATGAGCCATTGCATATACCCGTCCATCATGTGAACATATGGGACTGGCCAAAAATCACCAATAAACAAAAAAACAATATGAATCTTTTCAAAATGTCAGAACAAATGTAAACATAAACGTCACAGGTGTCAATGCTTTAAATTGGATCTGTATTGTGAATATCTGTTGTAAAAAATTCAAAACCTTTTCTTACAATAATTAAATTAATGTAGGTATTATTATAATGTTTTCCGTCATTCTTAATTTGATTCACTTCATGAATTTGTAATTTAGTCTTGATTAGTTAAGATCTGCCTACTGCTGAAGTTGAAAGCGTGCTTGTTTGAAATGAGTGTTTGGCAAGGGCTGACAGATTTTCACTTAATGATTTTTATACTCTAGATGAAATCTGAGAGTATTATAAGTTTGCCACAAAGTTTGTAACGCTAAGAAATAAGGCTCGCAGAAAAAAATGAATGATACAGAAGTTCATATTATCACTCGAATATCTCAAAACCGGATGTCCGTCTGTCCGTCCGTCCGTCCGTGACCTCTCTAGCTCGAGAACGCGTTGAGCTATGAAGTTCAAATTTTGCACACGTTATTTTTGACAAAAAATGAAGGCTAAGTTCGTGAACGGGCTAAATCGCTCCACCCCTTCTACCCCCTCCCATACAAAATGACACATTTTTGAAAATTTACAATAATCAGATTTTCTCAGAAACTATGAAACATATTGCTTTGAAATTTTTAATATATCACTTTTATGATAATTGTAACCTATGTTATAAAACTTATTGTAATCCTCACCCTCCTTCTACCCCCTCCCATACAAACTGCACTATTTCATGAAATACGTTAAGCCAATTTACTCAGTACGTATACAATTTATCGGGCTGAAATTTTGTACTTAACACTTAATTAACAATATCAGTTAGATTCAAAAAAATTAATCGATTACCCTTACTCCGTCTACCCCCTCCCATACAAAATGACACATTTTTGATAATTTACAATAATCAGATTTTCTCAGAAACTATAAAACATCTTGCTTTGAAATTTTGAATAAATCACTTTTATGATAATTGTAACCTACATTATAAAATTTATTGTAATCCTCACCCTCCTTCTACCCCCTCCCATATAAACTGCACTATTTCATGAAATACGTTAAGCCAATTTACTCATTACCTATACAATTTATCGGGCTGAAATTTTGTACTTAACACTTAATTAACAATATCAGTTAGATTCAAAAAAAGTAATCGATTACCCTTACTCCGTCGACCCCCTCCCATACAAAATGACACATTTTTGATAATTTACAATAATCAGATTTTCTCAGAAACTATAAAACATATTGCTTTGAAATTTTGAATATATCACTTTTATGATAATTGTAACCTACATTATAAAATTTATTGTAATCCTCACCCTCCTTCTACCCCCTCCCATACAAACTGCACTATTTCATGAAATACGTCTTAACGACTTAACGTCTTAACGACTTACGTCTTACGTCTTACGTCTTAACGATGCATCCGAGATTGCAACCAAAATTATTTATTGGCTTTAACCAGGTTCAAATTCATCTAGAGTATTGCATGATTGGGGTTTACTCCAATCGTAGTTCTTTTATGTTTTAGTATCATTTTCGTGCTAACTAACGCGAGTACTTAATTTTTGAAACTCTACTTTTCAGATCCCTTTCAACAGATATCGCTAGGTCGTCAAGTCTCTTTGGAATAGTTTGATGAGACAAGTTGACTCTAGAAAAATCACCTTTATTGTCAGGGCAAATTATATCTACCACGTTTTGATAAACTCGCCATCATAAAATGGTTTCGATTTTTTGGCGAATAATTTTGCGGCGACAAAGCTGGCCCTTAAATTACATTCTGCATTGAGTGCCACATTGGCAATCATTTTTTGGTGATGTCAGTCCATTTTTCAGAACAGCAATTTTGTCTTTTCGATATATTAATTAAAACTTCTTTAAATTACACTGCGCATCAAAAAAATAGCGCACCCAGTTTCTTCGTGCTGAAGTGCAGTTTTTAATACTAGTAAAAGAAGAATGGAAAGGAGCTAAAGTTTCGAAGGGTGCATTCCGATATGTATAACGATAAATTTGAGTCAATTTTACTAGAAACGGCCAAAATATGAAGACTGAAAATGTTACTTTCGATCAGAGAAAAAACGTCTATAACGGTTTATTCTGTTAATTTGTTTAATGTTTGCTACTGTTTAGTTAACCAAAGACCCCTCGGAAGGCACCAGACCGCGTTTTTTTTTAAATGTAATCAATATGGGGTTGTACACTTAATAAAGAACTACCGTATGGAACTTTGACCAGTTGACGACCTCTGGATGACATTTTTGCATCCAGAATGCATGGAATATGTACCAGTATACAGGATCATTCAATAGAAGACCAGGACGATACGGGTCACGAGCCACAGGTGGGGACCGATTCATGCGGATTTAAGGCCTAGAAAATCGTGGAAACACGATTTTGATAGCAAAAATGAAGACAAATGCACCCCGGGTACCATTATTTCGGCTCAGGATTATCGTAAACTGTCGGGTAAGATGACCTAATATCCAGATTTCCAAAAACATTACTGGTATTCACCACAAGGCGTCCTTTACTAGTATTAAAAACTGCACCCTTACCATTCTTGTTGGATTCAGCACGAAGAAAATTGCGCCACTTTTTTGATGCGCTGTGCATATTCTTTTAAGACAGCTGTGGAAACAGACGAGGGTAAGGTGAAAAGTTCTCGACCTGACACAGAAATACCATTACAATCAGAAAAAAATTATATTTCCCGCCTGGGTGTCATTAGTTCGTATGACAAGTTTCAACTTGTTCTACCAAGTAGTTTGTTTACACGAATTTTTGCAATAGACGTCTTACTTGGGAGATAAACACACATAGGCCCATTTTCTCAATGTTCGAATAAACTCTTTGTTAACTAACAGGAACACAAGTTATTTGGAGCTATAAACAGCCCGATAAGCATTTTCGTTTTCTCATACGTCTCAAGCAAATTACCAAGCCATAAAGTGTGGAACTTATCTCAGACCACCATTATGGCATAATCAGCTGATTTTCTTGGCGGAATTCAACCGTCCACGAATCTATTTTGTATTAGTACGGTCTCTCAGCATATTAATTTGCAGCTGAGTTTGTTGCGAATTCTCTTCTATCGAATGAATTTCCAGGAACTCTGTTCTTTATGGCCACTTTCATTGTTTTCATTTGAATTTGCAAAAGTGAACTGTTCTAGCTGTCAAAATCTCAGCATCCGGTATCAGGTGTTGGGTTTTTGTTTCGGATAAACTTTCAACCGGAAGCCAGTGGTTGGATTTTGTTTTGGATAAGAGATTAATCGAAGGCTAGGGGACAGTTAGCGTTTACCCGATTAATAACGCTAAACAGATATTGAGCAAATCAAATTGTGCTAAATGGCAGTTAAATCTTAAAATAAATTTTAATCGGACATTGAGCAACCGGCCCATAATGTTAAAAGACGTCTTACGTGTTTTTCGTTAAAATGGGGAAACTTGAATATCGTGCAGTCATAAAATTCTTCGTTTTGGATGGATTAACCCCTAAGGAAATTAACAAGTTTAAGTTATGAAAAGTTTAGGGGGACTCTGCTCCTTCGATGTCAACCGTTAAAAAATGAGCAGCTGAATTTAAACGTGGTCGCACGTCGCACGAAAATAACCCACATGAAGGACGGCCAAAAAGTGAGGAATGGTGCGAAACATCTTGCACAAAGAATTAGAGATGCGAAAGCTCTGCGCAAGATGGGTGAAGCATTTGCTGAATGCCGATCAAAAGCAAAAGCGCAAACGATTTTCACAGCAATCTATGCACCGATTCAATCGGGATCCGACCGATTTTGTGCGGTGATTTGTCACCATGGATGAGACTTGGGTCCACCACTACACGCCAGAAATGAAACAGCAGTCGAAGCAGTGCGTGGAAGCCGGTGGTACAGCGCCAAAGAAAGCGAAGTCGATCGCATCTGCCAGAAAGCGAGTTTTGGGATGCGAAAGGGATCTTATTAATTGATTACCCTGAAAAAGGCAGAACAATAAGAGGCGAATATTACTCCAAACTTCTTGACCAGCTTGATGCCAAAATTTGCGAGAAGAGGCCTGGCTTGAAGAAGAAAAAAAATCATCTTTCACCAGGACAACGCACCTGTACACAAGTGTGCGTTGGTCCCCCCTATTCTCCTGATTTGGTACCCTCACTCTTCCATCTGTACCCAAACTTGAAGAAATTTGTTTCTGGGAAGCGCTTCGTATCCAATGGAAAAGTTGAGAGGGCCGTAGATGAATATTTCCACGGCCTTCCAGACTCTCACTTCCGGGAAGGAATACTGATGTTGCAGAAACGCGAAACGCTGGACCAAGTGTGTTGAAGTCAAGGGAGATTATATAGAAATTTCCTTTTCAGGAACCGCATTTTGAGAGGGACAGGTCATGCGGAAATAGAGAATATTGAATTAGAACGATAATACATACAAAAAAAAAAAAAAATTAAGAATTACTTAAAGGATTCGATCAGTTTTTCAGATGGAAGAATGAAAATAATCGCAGTCTTCGTTATTAATGAAGAAACAAGCACTTTAAAAATCTTTACCTAACGGTAAATATAATCATACACGGTCAAGTAGTTGAGGACCCACTCGTTAACAAAGCGTCAATTCTTAGCATGTAGCCGTTTCCTTTTATTTTACAAGTGTCAGATCCCCAGAGACGGTAAGGTTATTTCCTTCCGAAATTTGATAGTTACGGGACTGTACCGTTAATCAGCGAGGCCTGTTGACTTCGGGCGAACATTCTGTCCGCCTAAGATCTATGTAATGAATAAAGGATCGAAATATACGTCTAATCAGGATTCATTGAAAGCTACCCGCTAGAACTTCTCTCTTTTCTACATACTTCCTTATTCTTTTTCTTTTTAATCAGTGATCCTTGAACTGTTTTGCTGTATTTATTTCTGCTAAACAACCGCAAAGAATGAGGATTACTACTACTACTCAATTGCCCTAACCTCTTGTTGGGCATAGCGCGTCAACTGTTCCACGTCACCCAGATGACGTTTCGTTTGCATTAAATATAGTAGTTCCGGAGAATTAGCGCCTACCTGCGACAAGATGGGAGATGCTGTGGCTTATTATTACGCCCCCCACCACAGGGGGAAGACAACACAAACATCCATGGCCACGAGCGTCGTCGTGGACGGGATTTGAACCCGAAACACCGGTAGTCAGACATGAGAATGGTGCCTCTACGCACTGAGCTACCGGTCGCCCCAATTAACGAGGGTTCAGTCATGAAATATGCTAAAAAACATAAAAAATCAATTTATAACTAGTCATATAGAACATACATTATTATGGAGATGTGTTGGTATTTCTTTGACTCTGTGTTCCCTTCAACGACCGTATTCAAATTCTGTCCGGGCCGCATGTGACCGACAGACCGCGGTTTGAACATGGGCCGCATAAAAAAAAACCCTCTCCGGGCCCCGGTTTGACACCACTGTACACAATACTGGTACAGATGCAAACGTGGTCCACATCAGGTGCCAGGAGGAGCCACATATATTTCCCATATTACTCATACGGAAATTCGTACAAGAATCACAAGCTTCAGCGAGTCACATTTATTAGCTCGTCGTAGAAATACGCTACATACTTAAGGCATGTGACGAAATGAAATGACTGAAAAATAGGAGGAAAACACTGTCGTAGGCTTAAAAATAGATTTCAATATTGGGCCGGCGGCCGCTGACAAAAACCGACGACCTCGTCTGTGGTCATCTGTTGTTTTCGATGTCTGTGTTGATGTGATTTGGATTTGATTCATTGAAACCTCAGCATACATCGTTTCTGAATTAGATTTTGAATTTGATCGCAAAATGTTGCTGAGTACAAAATACAAATGTAGATAGGCGTTGCCAACATGTTGGAAAGTTACAGACCTATTGGACATCCTGTTGAATGATTAATATAAAATTGTGCCGAAAATGACACATCAGCCGGGAGATGGATATACTATGTGTACAGTGACATGATCTCGATTATTCACTTTCTCCGAGTTGTGTTGGACGGCCACAGAGTACATCGAATATATGGAGAAAGTGGTCAAAAATCAATATCTTAGGAACGGTCCACCCGATTTTGATGGAATTTGGCACAAATATTAAGATATATGTACAATATACTTAAAATGTAAATTTCGATGTGATATATTCACGGATTTTTGAGATAAGGTCCAAAGTATTTTTTAATTTTTCGCTTTTTTTTTGGTGCTAAAAAATCGTATTTTGAGACCAGTTAAGGCCATTATCACGAAATTAACCATACATTTTAGGGAAGCTATGGATAATTATTGGGGGCCAAATATCGTCTCCATAGTCCTCCTCATGGGCGACTCCTGGGACGGTAGTAGTCGCTGATCATTGCTAACCAAGTCAAGCCACCAGTAATGGCGGTGCGATGACTTGGTTAAGGTAAACATTCCCATTGTGGTGGGGGCGTAAGAATAATACCACGGCCTTTCTCTTTGATGGTCTGTCGTAAAAACCGACAAATAAAGGACAGGATGCGTATGCAAGCAACTTGCACTATCCGAAATCCTTTTATGCTAAGGAAACGGTAACTATGCCTCGGACTAACTCAACGGTTATGACTTTTGGCTATCGTACCATGACAAAGATTGGATTCTGGAGTGTGCGTACTCTCCTTAACAATGGATCGGAGGGTCCCCAGAACGCACGATTTCTTCAATTACAGAGTGAGTGAGTGCGGTATAAATTAAACATCTAAGGAGTTAGCGAGACAAGGTGTTGGAACAGCGCAGAATTAATCTCTCCAACGGGTAGCACTGTAATGTTTTGCTCCGGTAGAGCTACCGGTTGTGGTGGTAAGTCAGCTGTGGGGCTCCTCTTAACCAGAGTCGCACGAAACTGTCTCTTATCCTGGGATCCAGTCTCCGACAAAATCATGACTGCCAGGTTCCGGACTAAAATGAGGAACATCATAATAATAAAATACAATGTTATTCTCCAAGTGAACCCGACAATGTCTTGGCGAAAGACTCCTTCCACGAACAACTAAACGCCGCCCAGAGCAGAACACCTAAACGTGACATTATAATGATGGGGGATCTGAATGCAAAAGTTGGCGCTGATAACTATGGGTTTAGACATGTGATGTGTGGGAGAAACGGTATTGGGGATCGTAACGAAAACGGTGAAAGATTTGTAGAGTTCTGCAACTTGCACAGTCTCTTTATCGGTGGTACCACCTTTGAGCATAAGGAAAAACACAAAATCGGTTAGAATCGGCCAGATCGACCACTTTGCCATTATTAAAAGATTCAAGACTTGCCTCCTGGACGTGCGAAATAAGAAGGGTGTCGTTATTGATCGCTAATATTCATTTGCGTATTGCAGCCGTGTGCCGTCCTAGCGCGAAATGTCGCGTTCTGCATAAAGGTAAGGTGTCGGGGGACTTTGAGATTCATAGCGGAGTTTGGCAGGGGTGCATCCTCTCACCGATCCTATTCCTCACAGTGATTGGCGATGTGTTGTATGGAGCGCTATCCCGACTGGACAGAGGAATTCAATGGACTTTGACATCTTAGCTACAACATCTTGACTACGCTGACGACATACATATGCCTACTCTCCGACCAAATCACAGATCTCTCCGCAATGGCGTTAGATCTCCGCGTGGGCGCCCCCTGGAACGGTAGTGGTCACTGACCATTGCCAACCAACGTCAAGCCGCCAGTGATGGCGGTGCGATGATTTGGTTGAGGTACCCCTGTGGTGTGGGGTGTGAAAAAAATACCACGGCCTTTCCCTTTGAGGGCCTGTCGTTAAAACCGACAATCAAAGGACAGGATGTGTATGCCAGCAACTTGCACTATCCGAAATCTTTATATGCTAACGAAACGTCAACTATGCCTCGGATAAGGACTGACTCAACGGTTACGACTTTTGGCTATCGTACAATGACAAAGATTGGATTCTGGAATGTGCGTACTCTCCTGGACAATGGATCAGAAGGTCCCCAGAACGCACGATTTCTTCAATTAGAGAGTGAATTTCTGAGGTACAAATTAAATATCTTAGGAGTTAGTGAGATAAGATGGTGGAACAGCGGAGAATTCATCTCTCCAACGGGCAGCACTGTAATGTTGTACTCCGGTAAAGCTACCGGTAGTCGTCGTGAGTCAGATGTGGGGCTCCTTTTAACCAGAGCCGCGCGAAACTGTCTCTTATCCTGGGAACCGGTCTCTGACAGGGTCTTGTCCGCCAGGTTCCGGACCAAAATGAGGAACATCTCAATAATACAATGTTATGCCCCTACTGAACCCGACAATGTCTTGGCAAAAGACTCCTTCTACGAAGAACTAAACGCCGTTCAGAGCAGAACACCTAAAGGTGACATTATAATGGTTATGGGTGATTTGAATGCGAAAGTTGGCGCCGATAACTATGGGCTCAGACATGTGATGGGGAGACACGGTCTTGGTGATCGTAATGACAACGGTGAAAGATTTGTAGAGTTCTGCAACTTTCACAGTCTCTTCATCGGTGGTACTATGTTTGAGCATAAGGACCACCACAAAATCAGTTGGTCCTCTGTTGATCGGCGCAGAACACAAAATCAGATCGACCATTTTGCCATTAGTAAAAGATTCAAGAGTTGCCTCCTGGACGTGCGAAACAAGAAGGGTGCCGATATTGGGATGGGAAGAGACCATTATCTTATGATCGCTAATGTTCGATTGCGTATTGCAGCCGTGCGCCGCCCCAGCGACGAAAGATCCAGGCCCCGCAAATTCAACACCGCTCGACTAAAAAATCCAGCTGTCTTACAACAATATAATGACCATCTTGCGCAAAAAGCGGCTGAGATAACTAGTCACCCAGATAGTGACATAAACGAAAACTGGGATGCCATAAAAAATGCGTACATCGATAGCGCAAATACCATCCTTGGCCCAAACCCGGATTGCCGGACTAAGCCCTGGATGTCCGACGCTTCATGGCAGCGGATTGTTGAAAGAAAGGAGCTGAAAGTTCGTTTGGCTGCAGCATCAGACGACAATCGAAGCAGTATCGAACTCCTTTACCGTCAGAAAGCTCGAGAAGTTCAGCGTAGTGTGCGACGCGATAAAAGAGTTTATGCCAATTCTCTTTTAGCCTCAGCAGAAGAAGCCGCTAGAAGTAACAACTTAAACGCCGTATACGGTGTCATCAAGGAGTTTACAGGTGGTCGTAACTCCTGCCAACATCCGGTGAAAGATAGTGATGGAAAGCTACTTATCTTGGAAGAAGATCAAATGAGGCGGTGGAAAGAACACTTCGCCGCGGTCTTGAACCGTGTAACCTCTGGTGAAGTTCCCCCTCATATAGATAATTTAGCTAACCATCAAAATGTGCGTATACGGTCCACTGCCCCGACTAAAGAGGAAATAGTCACTGCAATTATTGCACTAAAACGAGGAAAGGCCGCCGGACTTGACGGCATCCCTGCCGAACTTTATCAAGCAGCGCCAAGCGTAACTGCCGATTTGCTGCACCCACTTATTGATAAAGCGTGGGATACAGGGACCTTTCCCACTGAGTGGAAGGAAGGTTTGATCATCAAACTTCCAAAGAAGGGTAGCCTCAGAGACTGTAATAATTGGAGAGGCATTTGTGTGCTTCCTGCCGTTGCCAAGATAATAGCTAAAATCGTCCTGGAAAGACTAAAGGCCCACTTAGAAAGCACAATTGATGAAGAGCAGGCTGGCTTTCGATCCGGATTCTCCTGTGTCGATCACATTAACACCTTGCGAATCATCATCGAGCAATGCGCTGAATACGATTCTCCGCTTCACTTGCTTTTCATCGATTTCGAAAAGGCTTTCGATAGTGTGAACCGGGATTCTATATGGGCGGCCTTGCGCAGGAGAGGCATCCCTGAGAAGCTTGTGGCTATTATTAAGGCAACCTATGACGGCGCGAAATGTCGCGTTCTGCATAAAGGTAAGGTGTCGGGGGACTTTGAGATTCGCAGTGGAGTTCGGCAGGGGTGCATCCTCTCACCGATCCTATTCCTCATTGTGATCGGCGATGTGTTGCATGCAGCCCTATCCGGACTCGACAGAGGAATTCAATGGACTTTGACATCTTATCTACAACATCTTGACTACGCTGACGACATATGCCTACTCTACCACAAAATCATGGATCTGTCCGCAATGGCGTTAGATCTCGAGAGGCAGGCAAGCAAGGTTGGGCTAAAGATTAATACCAACAAGACCAAGGTTCTTAGCCCGCCGTTGCGAAAAAGAAATCCGACACCTATTGCCATCAATATTAATGGGCAGCTTGTGGAGAAGGTGGACAACTTCGTCTACCTGGGTAGCATTGTTGCCGAAAATGGTGGTACGGAGCAGGACATCGCTCGTCGTATCAACCAGGCTAAACGCGCATACGGCATGCTGTCCAAAATCTGGCAGAGCAGTTATCTCAGCATCAAGACCAAGCTGGGCCTGTTTCGCTCCCTGGTACTATCAGTGCTTTTGTATGGGAGCAGTACATGGAAAGTTTCCGTAGGAGTTACCAGAAAGCTGCAAGTTTTCGTCAACTCATGTCTTCGTCGAATTTTAAGAATTTTCTGGCCCGAAACAATATCAAATGAAGAGCTAAGTCGGCGTACGGGTCAGATGCCAATCGACGAATTGATACGCAGGCGAAAATGGCAGTGGATAGGTCACACATTGCGGAAGAGTGATAACTGCATTGCTATGCATGCCATGAAATGGAACCCCATTTCCAACCAAGGCCGACCAAGAGGGGGTCCTCGAATCACATGGCGTCGATCTGTGGCAAAGGAGTGTCAGGTACTGGGAAAGTCTTTTGGGGAGTTGCGCCCCATTGCCCAGAACAGAGTACGATGGCGCGCAGGAGTAGTTGACGCGCTATGCCCCGCTAGGGGTTAAGGCAAAGTAGTAGTAGTAGTAGTAGGCAGGCAAGGTTGGGCTAAAGATTAATATCAACAAGACCAAGTTTTGCCGTCAATATTAATGGGCTTCCTGGGGAGAAGGTGGACAACTTCGTCTACCTGGGTAGCATTGTTGCCGAAAATGGTGGTACGGATCAGGACATCGCTCGTCGCATCAACCACGCTAAATGCGCATACGACATGCTGTCCAAAATCTGGCAAAGCAGTTATCTCAGCATCAAGACCAAGCTGGGCCTGTTTCGCTGCTTGTACTTTTGTGTGGGAGCAGTACATGGAAAGTTTGCGTAAGAGTTACCAGGAAGCTGCAAGTTTTCGTCAACTCATGTCTTCGTCGAATTTTAAGAATTTTCCCGAAACAATATCAAATGAAGAGTCGGCGTACGGGGCAGATGCCAATCTACGAATTGATACGCAGGTGAGAATGGCAGTGGACAGGTCACACATTGCGGATGTTATGAAATGGAACCTAATTTCCAACCAAGGCTGACCAAGAGGGGGTCCTAAAATCACATGGCGTCAATCTGTGGCAAAGGAGTGTAGAGCGCTGGGTAAGTCTTTTGGGGAGTTGCGCTCCATTGCCCAGAACAGAGTACGATGGCGCGCAAGAGTAGTTGACGCGTTATGCCCCAAAGGCAAAGAAGTACAGAATTATGGAAGCAGCGCCGACTGTCAATGATAAGAATGTCTGAATCAAGAGATTTCCTTAGCTGTGAGTTAACAAGAGTTTTATGAGACCTTGATAGAATAGAGGACTCTCTATTGATCAAATTAGAGGAAATACAGGTCTCTCCCGAATGAGCTCTCCCAAAAAGAGTTTTGCTGGAACTTTTTGAAAAGAGGTTTTTTGGCTGACAAATCGAAAAAACGATCGGAATATTAATTTTTTGGATGGTAAACCGAGCCTGAAGGTCAGCGAAAGCCAAAGTTTCTTCTTGACTAACAACACCGATTCGGGACGAATCCCAATTTAAAATCATTCCAAAATTAATGTGCCACTGAAATTTTGTTAAATAATTGATAAAGTACCTGCCAGTGGTCCTACGTCTCGCTCCGGCGATAGTCATACGTGTCGGATATCGTCGAATTCGTCCACTTGATCGTCGATGTCCACTTGGTCGCCCGCCCTCAGCCGAGCTTCGTCGATAGTCGATCGGCAACGCATCCGATGTCGATATTGTGGAAGCCGTCGATCGTCGCTTGCCACCCGTAAATGTACCGCCACCACTCGATGAGGTGGTTGTCGCGGACGAATCACTTCGTGAAAACACCGAACTTTGACCGAATGACGATTGTTTGCCACGAGTCGCTATTAGACCGGCGAAACTGTTGCTGTTCGTTGAGTTTGTATTGTTGCTGTTGGTCAAATTGCCCGACGTTGTGGGGGCTTCTTTGTCCGATTGATCCGACAGCTTGCGCGGATACTGCAGCTCGAAATTCGATTCGATGTCAAGCACGGCTTGATCGTGATCGTCCTCGTCTGGACGATCGCGATAGTTGGAATGCGCGGCGAAAAAGTCGGCTGTTTCGTGCAAGTGGGCGGACGTTTGCTGATCTTGGCGGTCGACCTGCTGCTGCTGCTGTTGATGCTCCGGACGTTGATCCTCAACATGTGGAGAATGGGTGCGCCGTCTGCGTCGTCGTGTCCAACGTAGCGAACGAATAAATGCGAATATGATGAAAAACGTTGCAATCATATCACATCCATTCAAGTGTTTTTATTCACGCACTTATTTTCGGTCATTATCAGCACACACTTTCAGTTTATTGATCGTTTCTATATTTCACCGGGTGAATTCATCACACACTCTTTTGCTTAGCTTTCGCACATTTTATCATTTGACATGGATTTGCCTGCGAGTAACATACTAAAAACAACTGTTTTTTTTTAGCTGCCGTGTTTACGTTTGCATTTACCTAAGCCTTACTACAACGAGAGTATGGATAAGGTGATTTATGCTATCGTTCACACGTGATTAGGAACGACGTAAATAGACCGCGTATCTGGATTTACGTCGACAGAGAGAGTGAGAGTCGTAAAGCTGATTAAATTTAGATCAGTAGACGGAATTGCTACGAGATTAGTCATTGAAGCGCTGTCAGAATACACGTTACGGTGAATTTGTACTCTGACAGATCATGGTCTTATAAGGTAGGTTTAGACAAGTTATGCTGCAAATGTCAGATGGTTCCTAATTAGGTAATAACATGTTGCCGAAACAACAACCACATGTTGTTCGTTTTTCCAGCAATGTTGCAACTACCAGGTAAATTTACAGTCCTACTCCCATCGAAATATGTACATAATTACATGTTAGCGGTCATGTAATTTCTTCGATTAAACAAAAAAAAAAAAAAAATTTGAAAAGTAAATTTGTCATATAGCGATAGAGTTAAGTCAGTTTTTATTACACTCGGTGAAAAAAATGAAAGATTTAGCTTATTATTGTCAATGAATAATCCGTTCTAAAGGGTGTTGTGTGTTGTCCTTTCAACGATTGCTATTGTTTAGCTTGTAAAAGACCTTGCTTAAATAGTTTGTTTAGATAATTACAGATCATCTAATATTATTACTACTTTGTCGAAATCCTTAGGGGGGCATAGCGCGTCAATCACTTCTGCGCACCACCGTACTCTGTTCTGGGTAATAGGGTGCAACTCCCCGAACGACTTACCCAGCGCCTTACACTCTTTTGCCATTGATCGACGCCATGTGATTTTAGGACCCTCTCTTAGATGAAACATAGATGGGTCGTGACCAATAGAAAAGCCACAAGCACTGCGACAATAAGTCTATTGTGCTATGCCCGAATCCTGGGGAGCAAGACTAAATCTGCGTATCCAATCTGCTCATCTCGATAAATTGACTGAGAAAGCCGAGTTTGATCGAGGCTATGTCCTCGGCCATGGAGTAGGCAATGCCGAAGCAAACAGTTTGAGAGAGAGTTCGCATCTCATTTACAGAGGATGTCTTCTGGTGTTTCGTCGTCGGCATCACAGAAACAAAAACTCGCATCCGAAACGATGCGCATTGTTTTGAGGTGACCTCGAAGACGGGAGTGACCTGTGAGAAGTCCACATATAATTCTGACCCAGTTTCTGCTCAGGCTGAGTAGATCAAGGGACTGGCTATGCAAGTACCCCGAATGAACAATTTTGATTGTCTCATAGGTGAGAGAGCTTCCATAGAGAGGCAGCTTTCTCTCACTCACATTCCCTAATCCGCCGCTTGGCAAGGCAGATAGGTATACCGCAGAAATGGTCTCAGATGCCTGTCTGGCAAGCTCGTCCACTTGCGCATTACCTACAATATTGGAGTGCTCAGGAGCCCAGTAGATTGTGAGGCTGTTGGAGACCCCGACGATGTTAAGGATATCTTGACAACACTTCACTAGTCTTGAGTGAACCTATGGACCAGTCAGCGCCATGATGGCCGCCTGGCTATCGGTAAAAATTTCTATGTTTTTGTTAGTGTAGCCTAGGGCCTGGCACAGTCGCGCACAGACCTCAATCACATTCAATTCCGCCAAGAAGACAGTGGGAAAATTTCCCATGGAGATGAAAATTCTGTGTCCTGGGCCGACAATGCCCGCACCTGAACCTTCATCCTTTTTAGACCCGGCCGTGAACTATTTTATTGTGTCGGAATGAAGAGAGCTGAAGAGCTCCGCCCACCGCTCTCTATCCCACAAAATTGACCGGATGGAATGCACGAAGCATAGCTCCCTAGTCAGGTGATCAGATGGCTTAGCAGCCAGCTAGTTTGTTCCGGATTCAGTCTGATTTGTGCATTGCAGGCTTTAAGCCCTGCTATTGCAATTTTCGCCCCTGCCTCAATATGATTATGCAGTGGCGTAAGGTTAAGCAAAGCCTCAATGGCCACAGTAGGACAGGAGCGCATGGTTCCCGTTATTATGTGGCATGTAAGCCTTTGTATTTTAGTGAGAGTGTGCCAACTGAGGTGGTCGCTCTTTTCCACCAAACGACTGTTCCATAATCAATATTTGGCCGAACAATAGCTTTGCAAGTCCAGAGGACAATGAAGGACTTGGTGCCCCACGACCTGTCTGTTTGAGGCTTGTTTTGATATTATCCGAAGGTGTTCTGCTCAGAGTAGCTTGCTATCAAGTATGACTCTCCGATATTTGACGGAATTTGCCATTTGTACTGGAGAGTTGTACAAAGTGGGGCATTTCCTTATCTTCGTAAGTGGAACAAAAACGGTCTTCGGTGGGCTGACCCGAAGTCCGTTATTGTCACACCATTCCTGGACTACACGCAAAGCTTTCCGGATGATGTCGGGTAAAACTTCTTCAAATTTACCAGCGACACTAATAACCAGGTCGTCCGCGGATCCTTGTGTTGAGAATCCAAGTTAGGATAATCTCTACATGAAAGTGTCTACAACGATGCACTACAACAGTGGGGACAAAACGCCTCCTTGAGGGCATCCTCGCATGCTATTTGCTGTGAGACAAGTACCTTCAACTTCAATGATAACCCTTCTGAAAGAGAACATGCGTTTCACCCAGACTGCCGTAGGGGTGTCTGCATATTTTTCTATGAGAGCGCTGTCAATGGAATCGGAGGAGGAGTCGATATCAAGAAAAGCTCATAGTCCCTCTCTTGGTCGGCCTTGGCTGGAAATGGTGTTCCATTTCATGGCATGTTAAGCAATGCAGTTATCATCCTCTTGGAATGTGTGATCTAAGTACGCTTACTAAGTGCCACCATACACTGTCGAACTCGAACACGAACCTAGTACAAGTGGACCGGTTTTCTTCACACCTATGTGAAGTGTATGTGTGTGTCAGAGGACATTTGTGCTAGGTTCGTGTTCGAGTTCGACAGTGTATGGTGACACTAAGCTTTTCATTTGATTTTGTTTCGGGCCAGAAAGTTCATAGAATTGGACGACATGAGTAGAACGAAAAGTTGCAGCTTTCTGGTAACTCTTAAGGCCAGTTCCCATTGAGCGATTTTTATTGAAAGAAACTAGTCGGGGCACAAAAAGCTCACGAATCGCTCCGTGGGAACAGCACTTTCAACAGTGTTGGTAGAGACTTTAGTCGAAAGACAAAATATTGTCCCGGTCAATATTTTATCTCTCGACTCGACCGTGTCTACTGTCACATGCCTGAGGCTATTGTTTTCAGCACCCACGTTTGCGGATCTCCCATAACCACTACAATGTCACCTTTGGGTGTTTTGCTTTAGACGGCGTTAGGTTGTTTGTAGAACGAGTCTTTCATCACAACATTGGTTAGAGCGTAGCATTGTATTTTAAAATTGCGATGTTTCTCATTTTGTTGCGGAACCTGGTGGTCATGACATGATTCTGTCGGAGACCGAATCCCTGGATAAGAGAAAGCTTTGTGGAGCTCTGGTTAAAAGGCTCTACACCTGACTCACGACCACTGCCTGTAGCTTGACCGGAGTACAACATTACAGTGCGTTGCAGCGATAAATTTTCCGCTGTTCCACCATCTTATTTCACTAACTTCTAAGATGTTTAATTTATACCGCTGTAGCTCGCTCTCTAATTTAAGAAATCGTGAGTTCTGGGGACGTTCTGCTTCTGACCCATTGTCCAGGAGAGTACGCACATCCCGGAAACCTATCTTTGCCATTGGACGATAGCCAAAAGTCGTAACCGGCGAGTCAGTCCTTACTCGAGGCATAGTTTATGTTTCGTTAGCATATATACGTTTTCGGATTATGCTAGTTGCTGGCATATACATCCTGTCCTTTGAAGTCGCCTTCTACGGCATGCCGGGAAAGGCCGTGGCATTATTCTTGCACCCCACACCACAGGGGAAATTTTTTACCTCAACCAAATTATGACACCGCCATAAGTCGTGGCTTGACATGGATCTGGTTTGCAATGGTCAACGATGACTGCTGTTCCAGGGAGCACCAATGAGGATGCCTATGGAAGAGGATTTTTCCTACCCAATTTTTCAATCCTAAATTTCTCGTCGTAAAATATCTAAAATTGATGAGATCGTTTTGAAATTAAAAATATTTAAAATAGAGTCTATCCGATGAACGATTTTCGAGTTTAGCAGATACCTGAATATATTCGTGAATCAGTGCAGCAACCTGACCTACTAGTAGCACCACACCACGTCAACTGCTACAGTCCACAACAGTCAAGTCAATCAATCGCCGTCGCTGACAAACTATTTTATGGGAAACTAAAGTTTATCGCATTAATCGTCGGTCAATCCTTGTCCAAATCAAATGCGTAGTTCGATATTGTTAGTGAATGGTGGTCAACTGAAATTAACCTGGTCAACATGTGTAGTGTACGTATAATCGCGTGTCGCAGCTTTAAATAATTATTCTGCTGTCTAGGACCTGCCCGGGCAATATTCACGTTTATGACTGCTATTAATTACGCTGAAAGTTGTATAATGACAAATGAACACGAATGTCATACTCCCATGGAGGCTCTGGCCGGTTCAGTAAACAGTTTGGGGTGAAAACACAACAGGTTTTTGGGAAATTATGCATAATCTAGGCCTAGGGTCGTCATGGAAATCAAATGTATAAATTACGATTGTGATGTGGCGTAGTAAATATAGGTACATTGACTTTTCCGGTGCGTCATTATTTAAATAATTTTGTTAAACTACTGTAGTTATTACTTGCACTTTGAAATTTTCTATGCATTTAATCCTCCGATTTAATGCGAAAAACAAAAAACTAAAAAAAATAGTAAAAATGCGCTTCGCGTGAAGGGTGTCATACTTTCATATACGATAACGCTAGTTTCTTATATAAGAAAATTCCGTCCACGACGGCGTTCATGGCTATGGATGCTTATGTTGTCTTCTCCCTGTGGTGCGGGGCATATTAATAAGCCACTGCATTTTCTGACTTGTCGCAGGTAAGCGGCTAAATGGTGGAGCAGAGAGTTCATGCTAGCAACTGCATTCTCTGAAATTAACCAACGAAACGTCAACTGGACCACATGGAACAGTAGACGCGCTATGCCTCACAATTGGTTAGAGCAATTGAGAGTTGAACCGGTCGTTCCTACCCGCCAGGAGTAATTCCACCATCATGGAAGCTAGCTCATGTACAAACACTCCACAAAGAAGGTGAAGCATGTGATCCTCATAACTATCGACCAATAGCATTGACGTCGATCCTATCAAAAGTCTTTGAAATCCTGGTTAAAAATCAACTTATGAGCTATCTTGATTCACACCATCTCATCAGCGATCGACAATACGGTTTCCGTTCTGTGCGCTCCACTGGGGACTTACTGACATATCTCACCGAAAGATGGAATCGCTGTATTCATCAATTTGGGGAAGCTAAAATCATTGCCCTCGATTTTTCGAAAAATTTTGACAGAGTTTGACATCCGGGTTTTTAGCTAAACTGAACTCGTTTCAACTTCTGCGACGTGAGCGACGTGTTGTTCGCGCACAGTATACTTATCGCCATCTGAAATACATTGGTTCAACTTTATTTGACAGCAGAAGCCGCGTTGTTCGCGCATACTATAATTCAGCCATGATTCTACTTATACTTTTAATTCTGTAGCTACATCTGTCAACCGAGATCGTATCTCTGACTCACTAAATAGAGATATCTAAAAAAAAATATTGCATGGGGAGGATCGATTGGATCAAGTTTAATGCCTCGAAAACTCAGTGAATGTCGGGGCGGCGGCGTCTTGTCATTCTATTGAAAGTAGTTAAGGAATATTTAATTATTTGACATTTGTAGGGGAGATATGCGTCCTTTGGCCGACCGGTAAAAACTGCCCATCTTACTAAAACTGAAGTAGCTTCCCATCTCAAGTTTACATGCCAAAACTCAGCTTATCATATAATCATAGGCAAGAAATGTGAAAAATAGGATAATACGGCTCTTTGTGAAAAAAGTACCGTTAGTTTTCAACTCATCGATCTTATTTTTACAAGACAATATAAAATGACCCTCTGGAGTCATCCACAAAAGTGAGAGCTTTTCACGTTTATTCAATCGGGAGTTTTATACATTTAATAATTTTACATATGTAGGGGAGGTAGGCGTTCCTTTGGCCGGATCATGCTGATTTTCAATACCAACCAACTAGATCTGAGAAAAAAAGAAGAAAAACTCTTTTTCGACGTAATTCATTTGTGCTCATGACTTCTGTGATTAAATTAATAATTAAGCAATTTTCATGATTTGCTTGATAGGCCTCCCTATGAAACTTCGCCAGTATCTCCAAGACAACTTGTAGTTGGTATAAATATAAGGGATGATACTTTTATAGAATTCAATGAAAAGTTATAGTTCTCCAATAGAATCGTTATTTATTTGGGAGTAATGAATTGAGAGACCAGAATTAAATTGGCGATTATCTCTATAAAATTCCAACAATGTTTTAATCTACTTTTTTTCTAAAAAGTAGATAAAATTGCTGTGAAAAATGTGTTAAACTATTGGAGCCTTTTTGAACATGCATTTTTATTGACACCTAAACACATCTACTATTTGCCCAAACCCAAGTAGCTTAGTTGACATTTCGTTAGCATAAATTGGTTTCGGACGCTGCATGTTACTAGCATGCACCTCCAGCTCATTTAGCCGCATACCTGCGATAAGTTGGAAAATGTTGCGGCTTATTGTTACGCCCCACACCATAGGGGGAAGACAACACGAACATACATGGCCACGATGTGGGCAGGATTCGAACCAGTAGCTGACCGATAGCACGAGACATCGGACTGACGCCTCGATGCACTGAGCTATCGGTCGCCCCACCTAAATACGTAGTGTCCCGAAATTTCCGAATAAGCTCTTCGTCAAGTTTCGAAAGAGAAATATTGCTTATACTACGTTTACGCTGGACTCGAAATCGAAATTGATCTCAACATTAGCACAAAAACGTTAAGTACGACTCTCCGATCAGTGGCTTCGGTGGTCGCTATGGGCTCAAGTGGCCGTTTCCAGATGGTGGAGCCAGTGGCTGAGTGAGTGAGTTGCGGATCGCATCAACAGACGAGCAACTGATTGTATTGGTTCCCATACGAGTACCAAATTCTTGTCAGAAGGATGAGGTAAAATGTTATCCACTGAAAGGATAAAAGTTGAAGTAGAACTTTCAGAGTGGGTAGTCTTCGGCGGGAGAAATTTTAAGCCATGGATATACATAATATTATGTATTGTACATTTTCCCAATTTCTAATAGAAATGATTTCAAGAATATTTTGAAAGATCATTTCAACAAGTGAATTTGTTAGAATAGAATATGATAACATCTGACGTGCTACAAATTAATTTATTATTTTGATTCAACTCCCCAATGATTGAGTCTTTGCGTGACACTGTTAATCCGTCATCGTCCTAGTTTGTCCTGGCTTAAACTTTAAATTAGTTTTCGCGGAATCGAGCAAACACAAGTTTTCGTGTTATTGCAAATGTCTTATAGTATAACACTTGAGGCCTTTCGTTCATGCTTCATTCAATTTCGAATTTGTAACAATCGAGGTGCTCGTATTTAAAGATAGGTATATATTACGGAACGCTGACGAGCACTTGAGTATACAACAGGACTCAAAATCGTTTTCTGTAAATGACACCTTCAGAATTACCCAAACAAATTATCTTGAAGCCTTTCCACTTCTTGCAATAGAAGCGCCTTCGTCTTCATTGTTCACCAGCGCAGGAGTGTTTTTGTGGTTCCTTGGTGGAATCTTTTAACGTTTTATACGCCTAGTACGCACTGAAACTTTTGAATAGATTCTTTTGCGTCTCGCCTGCCTCGACTCATTGCAAGATGCAAAAAAAATACAAAACTCACGGCGACACGCAAAAGAACCTATTCAAAGAATCGCAGTGCGTACTTGGCGTAAAGACTTGGCAATGTCGACTCCGCTCCGATGTCATGGAACGTTACAAAGTTGGCGTCTTTCTTATGTAGTTTGGATCATATTGTTAATTTCCCAAGTGGAAATTTAGGCTTCGGTTCTGGAGCATATTTATGTAAAGAAGCTGGTTTTAGAGGGAAGAGTTAATGGTTGATATCGGAATTTCAAAAGAAATAAAAAAAAATAACCTACTTGATTACTTATTTCTCAAGGGTGATACTATTTTTGAGCTAATAGAAACAGAGAAAGTGTTCAGTAAGAAATTTTCCCATTTTTTGTCAGAATATTAAATCAGATCTCAATTGGGTCCTGTAAGTCATCGCCTTTATTGGGATGGCTACTACAGCGTCCATGTGCAATCAAATATCCATTCCGGTAGGAGTGTCTTGCTGAAGTCCTTACTAATGGGTTCACGAGACCTTGGTCGACTAAGAAATCTGCAAGACTTTAAGTTTGCGATACAATATCACAAAAACAGCGAACATGTCTGTCCAGATGCCTTGTTTCGAATGCATACAGACGATGTTGCTGAGATCGTAACCCACGAGGTGCCTGTTTGTCCTTTTTGGCACTTGTGGTATTCTCAGCGACGTAGACAACAAGAGACGTAGTTGCTAGTCACTGGCAATTGCGACTGGTCGTGTTGGAAACGACAACAACAACGGCCGGGTTTTTGTGTGTCGGCGCAAAATTAGCAAAAGAAAACCCTCGTCGCGAGGAGTGCCGAATCACTGGCCAATGAAAACGGGTGGAGCGTTTGCGTGTCGACGCGAAATTTAAAAAAAAAAGCGATCACCCGCCAAAGCCATCGCCCCCCCCCCCCGAAATCGACGAGATCGCGACCGACTCTCGAGAATAGTTCGTGTGTGTCGACGACGAATTGCTTTTCTCGTGATATCCGCCAATCGGCAACGAACGTTGGTATCTGGCTCTCTGGAGCGACGTCCTAACCTAAACATCAACCGGGAATACATTGCTTTGGGGAAGAAAAATAGGAATAGGCAGTGCCGTCTTTTAAAAATTTCGCCACAAAGCTCGGTCCCGGTTAAACTGTCTTCGGTACAAAAAAACTGTTAACGTAATATAACAAAAAAAAAGTTTCCGTGAGAGTTACCAGAAGCTGCAAGTTTTCGTCAACTCATATCTTCGTCAAATTCTAAGAATTTTCTGGCCCGAAACAATATCAAATGAAGAGCTAAGTCGGCGTAGGGATCAGATGCCAATCGACAAATTGATACGCAGGCGAAAATCCATGGATAGGTCACACAATGTTAATTGCCTTGGCCTCTCTAGGGGCATGGGTGCGTCAACATCTCTAGTATTTCTATGCCTCGTTGACGTTTTGATAGCATATCTACTTTTCAGAAGTGCAGTTGCTAGCATGCACCTCCTATCCGCGCCGTCTTTATAATGACAAGCTCGGAGCAATGTGAGAGTTCTATTAGAATCCACAGGCAGTTTTTGATCGCGGCAAGATTCGAACTCCGAGCTCCAGATATCGTATCGTAGAGCGGTGACCGAACGACCACGGCAACCGAGCGCGATAGGTCATACATTACGGAAGAATGATAACTGCATTGCTTTGCAAGCCATTAAATGGAAACCCATTTTCAGCCACGGCCGACCAAGAGGGAGTCCACATGGCGTTGGTCTGTCGCAAAGGAGTATAAGGTGCTGGCTAAGTCTTTTGAGGAGTTGCGCCCCATTGCCCAGAACAGATTACAATGGTGCGCATGGGTAGTTGACGCGCTAAGCCCCACCAGGGATTAAGGCAAAGTAATAGACCTCTGACGAGATCGTGCACAGTCCAAGATTCATGAATCGTGACGATATCTTCTTCACTGTGCGCTAAAGAAGAAGGGTAGCCGAGGCTGCTTTCGAATGGTGAAGGTTTATTTGAAGAAACCTTACCACTACGCTTTCTCTTCAATACCCATGACATCCGCCTCCACCACCGTGTCGGATTCAAGGCAGTCGTGCACTAAAGAAGGCTGGGAAGTGTCATCAGCCAGATCCGAGCTGAGTGACAGACAGCCATTGTCCGTGCACTCCTCGACAACCCTCGATACTCCGCAAGGAGAAGGTTCGGCCACGCTTGCCTCCTCCTCCGTAACCGGTGAGTCAGTCCTTATCCGAGGCATAGTTTATGTTTCCTTAGCATGTGGACATTTTCGGATTATACAAGTTGCTGGCATACACATCCTGCCCCTTGAAGTCGCCTTCTACGACAAGCCGGGAAAGGCCGCGATATTATTCTTACACCTCACACCATAGGGGGAATTGTTTCCTTCAACCAAATTATCGCACCGTCATAAGTCGCGGCTTGACCAGGATCTGGTTAGCAATGGTCAACAACGACTGCTGTTTCAAGAAGCGCCAATGAGGCGGCCTATGGAAGGGATTTTTCCTGCCCAATTTGTCAGTTTGTCAATCTTGAATTTGTCGTCGCAAAATATGTGGGATTTATGAGATCATGGCTTGTGGCTTGCGCGCCCTTTTTAAGTCGCCTTTGTACATGCGCAACTTGATTTTGATGAAGCCGAGCCTCACAATTCCGAGCGATTTAGCCAGGGGAACCAATGACTCCCTATTTATTATAGGCTCATTTTACCTGTGTGCACTTTATATATGTATATTTCGTCGGTCTTAATGCCGTGTTTATTACTTTGGGTAATGCAGCCCCACGTTTCTCCACCGGGTTTTTGATATTTTTGGGATTTGAGAGATTACAACCTTATATTTTTCTCTCTTTATCTCCTTTTTTATTGTGTGAAGTGTCGGTTACCACTCTTCGATGCATATCTAGAGAACATGGGTTTGATCCCCGGCGCGTCAATAAAAAGCCTGTGGATATTATTAGAACATCAAGCTCTTGGGTAAAAGACGGCTCAGATGGGAGATGCAAGGTAGCAACTGCACCATTCGAAATCTATATGCTATTGAAACGTCAACAAGGCATAGTATTGAGTAACGAGGGCCCTAGGAACCATGCTTTCTTTCGCCGGGGTGTTGCATTCAATTGCGGGTGAATCGGACGAAAATATTCGCTCGGCACACTTGCAATTGTTCGTCACGATTCCGATCCGGTTGAGCGGAAATAAGTCCTACTCAGTGAGCATTCTACCATGGTCACCTGAGCAGAAGTAGCCACCCAATCCCTCCCTCATAAATAAGCTGCCGCGGAGCGACATCTGTGGAGAGGTAACGTAACGTTGGAACTCTGAAAACGGAATTCGGTTGAAATCTAATCTTCCAAGGTCCAGACTGGAAATGGAAAAATTAGATTCTGACAGCTATCAAGGCTTCAGAATCTCAACTTGGATTCGGCTTCGATTAAATCTTTTTTTTTTGTGTTTTTTTCTGGACCGTCTCCTTTTATCGTGTTTATTGTAGGACCATCGAAGAACTGCGCGGCCGGCAAGAACGCCGCCTACTATACCGAGAGGAAGACGAACGGGACTTAACCTCCAAGGTGGACGGCGAGTCTGTCGACCGAAAACGGGGTTCGTAACGTCGGCCACACATTTTGGCCACGGAGCCGCGACACATCTTCGCCAGGAAGCCGCCACAATTCGACGACGAAGCGACCTGTGGGAATAAATTAAGACGAATTCCGACTCGACTCTCAGGTTTTTATTGAACGCTTTTTCTTATACAGAGGAACGCTACACATATATTTTTGCCACGGAGCGCTACATATTTACTTTTGCCGTGGAGCGCGACACACTTTAGGCAACAGAGCGCTAGATATTTTTCCCAAGCGGCGCTACCCATTTTTGGCCACGGAGTGCTAAACATTAAACGTATAGCACCCTCGCAACAATAAATTAAATTCTTTGCTATTGCGACAACGTAGTGAAATATTAATAGGCCAGTCACTAGCTACGACCCTCCTCTCATTCTTATCGCGTTCATATACTCATAGTTTTCGAAAGCGGGTTGAGCAATACTGCACGGCTTAATCCAAGGTCGGGGAGGAAGCGCGGAGCCTCATCGCCATAAGGAGGGCTCCCGTGCTAGTGGCAGCGGCGGTTAGGGAAATTTCGCCGGTTTTTAGTTTTTTTTTTGTATATCCTGTTCAGAGACTTCCCGCTTACCTTCGCGTGAAATTCTCTTTTGCTTGTAGCGTTCACGAGGCAATTTGACCTTCTACAACCCCGCCCACACTACCGATAGCTGAGCTAGTATCGAGAACGCGTCATCTCAGGTCATTACTGAGGAGATTTTGACACTCAGGTGTCACGGCTGGTCTGAACGACTACGTCTTGATCTCCGTCCTTAATTCCGAGTGCAGCTCACGCAACACAACTCGTTAAAAATGGAAGAGATGCTGACGCGCCCATGCCCATGGAGGTTTCAATGCATATATTTTTTCCTTTGACTTTTTGGTCCACATTTTACAAAAACAACCTAGTGGATATCTTTCTTGTTCTTATGGGTCATTCATATGTCTGAAATCCTTATTTGTTAGGTGAATGCAGGCGTAATAGTAGTTGTCTTTCGTTCAGGTTTCACAGATAATGCTCAGTGTTTGATTCTGTCTTCTTTGTTAGATTACCCATTACCTTTGATGTATTAATATCTAGGACCCGGTTAAATAATTCAACAACAATAATGACATTATGAACCTTTTTTCCAATCCACATTCAAGCAGCATCTCTTAACATAATTTCAATTGAAATTTCATTATTCTCCTGAACGGAAGAGTTTCAATTCAATTGTCCTCTCCTGTCTGCCCAAATATAATCTATTCCTTCCTGGCATACCGTCCGTCGCGTCGTCTCGTTCTCGTCGCTCTCCAGACAAAGATAGTCTTTCAATATCAATTACCAAACAAGATGGCAAGAGCTAGAGACCAAGAAATACAGTCGTTTTCTTCCTCTCAACGTTAAATGCTATTATTGCCGTCAGCATATCCTTTTTTTCTTCTGCGTGCTACGTTGGCGATGTTTTCATAAAAGTGTCATTGTCTTGGGTACGTGGGGGGAATTCACGTTCAGACAGTGAAGTGAAAAGATCTCCAACAGTTGCCTCTAGTCATGACTTTACGCTTCAACCCGGAAGTATTTTGATTAGACTTGAACATGCAAAGCTCAAAGGACAGTGAAAATACAACACTGAAAACTGAAAAGCTTGGAAAATGTTAAAATGAAAAGAATACAACAACAACAACACACGGAAATTCCAAAGACCCCGGCAACAAGGCACGATGAAGCCGAATGGAGAGTGTAGGAATAGGAGAGTTGATGTAATGGGAAATTTCATGGAAATGATTCTTTAAAAAGGATGAGGTCGGCTACATGTCTCAAGTAGCTTATGGAGGATTCTTTCGCCTTTCCAAGAGGACAAAACATGCTGAGATTATGGTCAAATGTCATTTGTGGGTCTGCAAGTTGAGAGGTATGATTGTAAAATAGTAAAAAGTTCTACTTTACATCGTTTTGAAAGAGTTTAGATCTTTTTTATTTATTTGGAATGTATGGTGGAAGTATGAATTAAGAGTGAAAGCGATCGATGAGAGAATGTGTGTGTTCTTCGCGAAAAAAAATTATCGACTAGTGAACGACGGTTTGCAGGGTACGACCACCTGCGACCTGCTACATGAGTGGCATTGAGGAATTAATCGGGCCGTACCTGATGGAGCACTTGATGAGAGTCACTGATGAATTCATCAAGCTGTAGCTGGTGAAGTACTTGATGAGCATCATTGACCAATTCAGCAAGCCGTAGCTGATGAAAAACTGGATGAGTATCATTGCCAGATTAGTCAAACTGTAGCCGAGGAAATAAAGTCATTGACGAGTTCATCATAGCTTATGAGTATCATTAACCAATTCGTCAAGCTGCAGCTTATGAAATGCTTGATAAAGGTCATAGGAAATTCAACAGGCCGTCATCATAAAACTCGCCACGGTAAACAAAAATGCTTGTGGCAGAACTTGAACCTGCGACTTCACGAATATAAGATCAAGTATCTACCCGATGAGCTACCACAGATCTCTTCTTCTTAAGATAATTGAGCAAATATTAAAGCCCTCGATGGATGATTCAATGAAAAATGAAAAAAAAAAAAACAAAAAAAAAACTCATCAGCGAATTAGCTTTTGAGTTTATCAACGACTCCCACCAATCATTCCATCAGCTACGGCCTGATTAATTCGTCAATGACTTTCATCAAGTATTTCCTCATCTATGGCCTGATGAGTTCGTCAATGACTTTCATCAAGCATTTCCTCATCTATGGCATAATGAATTCGTCGATGACTTTTATCAAGTATTTCATCACCTGCGGTCTGATGAATTCGTTAATGAAGCTCATGTAGAAGGTCGTAGGTGGTCATGTATCGTCTCACCGAGTGCAAGCAATTCAACAATGGTACCAAACGAAACAGTAGGCATGTGTACAAATATCTTCGCATAATTGCTTCACGCTCCACGCTACTTCTGCGGGAAAAAAATTGTCGACGTGAACGATGGATTGCAGGGATGAGTGTTTGCCGATCTGATCGGATTCGTCCCAAGATCTTTCGAAATTGTGTTGTCATGCCCATAGCCAACATTCGATAGCCTCATGTAATAGAATAGCTGCAAATTCGTAGTGCCTGACGATCGGTCTGGCGCGGCGACCGGTTATTGCAACCGCAATTGTACAGCCTTGATGCAGATCGCGTTCCTATCCTGCCAAGGTGCCGGCCTCATAAAAATGCACGTACTGCGAACATACGAACAGCAATCCGTGGCGTGTTGATGAATTTGGTTTGACAATTCACAAGTGGGGATGAGCATAATAAGATCATCTCCATGCAGCAAGGCAGGCTAGTTAATGCACCGACGGCGGCGGGTAAAATGTAAGTGAGCGCTTTCACCGAACCAACATTTGAAATGCCCTCCATATTCCTAACGTAGCACGTACTGCACATGACATATGATAAATGAAGTCCACTGTATCGCAACAGTAGAATTGAGCTGACTGCTTTCCGCTTGTGTTACAAAGTCAATTTGTAACTTTTGTTTCGGTTCACAGTATACGATAGGGAACTGATACTCGAATATACCACGCCAATGCTGAAATATCGAAGAACGGTACGTGCTACGCTGCTGACACGGCTGGTCCGGGTGTTGCTGGTTTTGACTCTTACGCGACGCACTTCAAACGCGCACACTACATGAAAAATGTAAAATTAAATTCCCAACCTGGGCCCGTGTTTTTTAGGAAGAATTTGAACCTACCGAAATATCCGAAATCGTGGTTGCCAAATTTCCGAGGGCTCTGGGCGCGCATCCCAGGACCCAAAAATAAGGGGCCGCTTTTCCAACGTTCATCCAAAACAGCACCGTTGTTTTCCAAATCTCATGTAGACATGGAGTTTCAATTGCTCTGAAGGTCCAATGTTGAAAACTTCGTCAAGATCAGAGAGATACAACTGAAGATTTCATTCAAGGGGTGGGGAAATAATGAGATGGGATTATTTTTCCAAACCTCATGTATTGTAGATAGTGACCTTCCTGACCTGAAAGTCCAATGTAAGAATTTCATTTAAATTGAAGTAAAACTGCAGCTAGATGTGCAGATTTGTTTTAAGGGTTTGGGAAAGAAGGGAAATGGGGGCGGTTTTCCCAAATCTCGGGTATACAGACGTTACCCTTATTCTGTGAGTTCAATCCTAAATTTTTTATCAAGATCGGAATAAAATTGTGGATTGCTTTTAAGGGGTGGCAAAACGGGAATGAGGTCATTTTTAAAAAGGTCATGGAGACAAGACTAGACATTCACTAAAGGTCGAGTGTTCGAGATTTAATTAAAACGGTTGATTTGAATCCAATTTTCCCTTCTGAAACTTTGAAATTTCATACAAAATGCAAAGATCACATATTAAAAATTGAAACTGTGACATTATGCGCAGAGAGGGCGAAAAAATTGCACGCTTCTTCGTGTAACCTTCTATTCTTGAACCATGCATCCAAACTGCATATGAAATTCAACATAGTACATATATATGTAAGTGCATACGTCAGTAGTTAACAAATTTTTGGATTTTTGTTGTCCGCTTAGTAGGGAGTACGAAATTGCATGTCCGCATCCGGTTAAGAGGATGTCCGCTTTAAAGAGAGCATGTTTCTATTAAAATCTTGTGAATATTATCCGTTCTTAAAAAAGCACAAACGAGCTAGTCTCTCTGAACTCGAGGTCTATATGTAAACATCTCATCGTATATGAATCGACGCATAATTACAAATACTGTGCGTGAATATTACTATTTTGACTAAACTCCCATTGGGCGTGAACTACTCCGACAAGGTATCGTTTTCTGTTTCCGGCTATATTACGTATCTGACCCCAGAGATATTCTGATCTTGTCTAGGAGAGTACGGATATTCCAAGAACCAATTTTTGTCAGTATAGCCAAAAGTCATAACCGAATATAAAATATATTAATATTCTCTCTCTCAATTGCCCTAACCCCTTGTGGGGCATAGCGCGTCAACTGTTCCATGTGGCCGAGTTGACGTTTCGACGACATAAACTGGTTTCGGAGAATGCAGTTGCCAGCATGCACCTTCTGCACATCCATGGCCACGAACGTCGTCGTGGACGGGATTCGAACCCGAAACGCCGGTAGTCAAAATATAAAAATTGTATTGCATGATAAATATTTAAAACTTGGCCATAATTATTACTTAAACTATAATAAAATGAAACCGGAATATAGAGGGCTACGCCCGCAATTCGAGGGTTTTGTAGCAAGAGCTTATTTTGGCATGTAAATACTGGCTCCCTGTTCTTCTTGGTACCCCTCAGCTGAATAAAAACACCATAATTAAATGTTTTACCCATGATATATTATCTTACATGCCAATTCACAAAAAGACTGCAGCTGTCACCTCTCAAAGTAATAGTTTTAATACGAGAAGCTGTAGATAGATAGATAGATAGATATGTATGTATACGAGATAAACTGTCCCACTCTTCGAGATGCTTAACCATTCATATTAAGACGACATTGCAAATTGCAAACTTGTGTAACGGCTTCGAAATTCAGGGCGGTTGGGACAAATTACGGACTAATATTTTTTCCTCCTCCACTGTTCCCCTTTCTACAAATCTCAAGAAAATGCCAAAAATGGAATGTACTCAACATTACCTTTCTCACGACACCCCACTTGGCTATACCAGTGGATAAAAAAAACTTACCTTAATTTCGCCTCTATGTGGACCCCCCCCCCCCCCCCCCCTCTTAAAGTTGGCCAATTACAACACAACGCTATCTCCAGCAAATTATAGCATTTCTACACATTCTCGCCGAATTATGTGTGCAGCTTCAGCCGTTCGTAAGATATTCTATGAACAGACGGACAGACGGGTATTTGACCGATTTTGTAAGATTTAAGACACAAAATCCTAAAAAAATTAACTGTGTGAATAGTTATTGCTAGGATCACCAATCACCAATCTTCACCCTTCCAAAGTTGGTTCATTAAATAACTGCAAATCGCACTACGAAAAACAACATGTAAGTAGTACACGCATATCTGTGCGTGAGGCCGGTAGGTGTATTTTTTGTATGGATAGTGTCAAAATGCATAACTTTAAGTCAATGTACTATTATTAAATATCATGTCATTGTAATGAAACTTAGAGGTATTATTGCCTATGATGTTGGTTATCATCAGCCATCAATATTTTTGACCTAGGGTGTGCTTGAGGGGTGCAGGGGTGTGCTAACTGCAACTATAGAAATGTACTATTATTAACCTTTTTGGATGAGATTTAAAAATTCTATTATTTTCGGTTTTCTATGCTAGTGAAATGCCACTTTTCTGTAAATTTTCATATGTCTAGCCATAACGGTCTCGAAATGCAAGGGGGGGGGGGGGACAAACTCGGACCACATATTTTCCCCTCTCCCTCTTTTCCCCTTCCTTCAAATTTGAAAAAAATTCCAGAAATGGAATGTACTCAACAGTACCTTTCTTACGATATCCCACTTGCCTATACCAAACGAAAAAAAATTTCGACTTTCATTTCCCCTCTATGGCGACCCCCCCTTAAAGTTGACCTATTACGACGCATCGCTTTCTCCAGAGAATTATAGTATTTCTACATATTTCCACCAAATTTCATGCATGTAGCTTCAGCGGTTCGTGAGATATTTCATGGACAGACGGACAGACAGACGGACAGACGGACGCATGACCGATTTCATAAGGGTTTTGTTTTTATACAAAACCCTAAAAACTACATTATATATTCATTAAAAAAGTAACAAAATTGTCTTTATTAAAAAAAAAAGAACTTTGACCCGACGAGGAATCGATCCAGGTTTTGCAGATCCGTGCACTGATAACGCTCGTGATGGGTTATTTAGCTACTGAAGTTAAGCAGTGTATATAAAGTGAAGAACGGAATATTATAATAAGTTGAGAATTTACACGAACACACAATAAAGTTGTAAAATTTACATGAACATATGTATGCATCCATACAAAAAGCCACCGGGATCGCATACATTATGACGATGGTAAACTGATACTTCAGTCATTGCGTAATTTGGGGAAACAAATTGTGGTGGAGAACTTTTTTTCAAATTTTTTTGTTTTGTTTTTTTTTTGGGGGTGCTGAACACGAATCCGGAGCTTCCCACTAAAATTTCTTTGCAGAACATGGTCAAAATCTAAAAAACCTTGAAATTTCGGTTATTTTTTTTTATTATATGTAACTTGGAAACCGTGCATTCTAGCAAAAAAAAATTTAAGGATAAATTGAAAAGCATAAAACTGCGTCGAATGAGCTACCTAAACGAAAAATCAGGTCTAGTGGTGTAGCCGCGATCGACAGTCGAAAAACGTCGACTTTTCCAACTTTGCGAAAAACCCTGTTATGGTCACATTTGAACCTTGGTAACTTGAAAACGGCTACTAATACATAAAAATACAACATGTCGAGCATGAAATTCTTCATTCGGAAAGTACCTAATATTTTTTTTTAATTCGATCAAAACAAAATTCAGAAATTCGAAATAACCAAAATTACGTTTTTGAACGAGTGCTTCCTTATAACATATTTTCGTACTTCTTTTGAGTAGGTGCTGGTAATTCTTCAACAATTTCAATATTGAAGTTTGTATTTACATGTATATATTACAAGAAGTTGAATGAAAAGTACACTACTGGTTTACAGCCTTAGTTTTCTGGAAGGTCCATGTTGTGGGGACGGTGGTCTGGGTTCCGCTGGAAGGAATTCGTCGACTGACTTTTCTAACATCTCTTCGGGTTCCTCGTTGTTGTTGTTGTCGTGGTAGCGATGTTTCAAATACTGCAGTTCTTCTTGCATCGAGGGGGTTTGGCAGCTCTTGGCCGTCGAAAAACGGGTCGTTCCGGTACGAAGAACGGGCTGCCGCAGGAACGTTCGGGTTCCTCGTCGTTGTCCATGGCTGCAGAGAGGTCCACATTCTCCCACTTGCCCTCACTGTTGGCACAAAGCGGGGAGCAATTTAGACTTGCCTTTTTTCAGCCACAGTGTCCTAAATATGTCTTCTTGCATTTACAAGAAATGATGCACAGTCGGGCATCTGGTGCGGTATTCTTCGTGGATGTTACAGGCAGGAGTCCACACTTTTGGTGATCTTCTACCCCCATTCTTGGGGCCTTTTTTCAAAGCCAAGCCACTTGTTGACTTGGATCTGCGTCCTCAGTTGGTGGAAGTGAGGCGAAGTTGAATCGCGCCTTAAAGGAGGACGTCACATACGCATATTATTTTCTCAAATGCGAGATGAGGAGCGTACGGGGTTTGCGGCACATTCCGTTTTGCTGGTTTGAGGAATAAAACGTTTTGTACGCTTGCGCACAAAGACCAGTCAGAATGACCAAATGGTCGACGTCTTCCCCCACCACTATGACGGATTCATTTAATGGGGCCAAAGACAGAGCTGTCGTGATTATGAGGGTATCTGCGTCTTCCCGGGTTTGCTCGCACTTCACCTGGAACACTTTCAATTTCTCCATGAGCATTGAGATCTGGCGGCTTTTGTTAGAAGGGTTGGTCATGAAAGTGTCTGGGCAACTGTGGGCACCATCAGTTCAGTAAAGGTTACTTCTACAGATTCTTTCTTGGTTGACCTTTTAAGATGTTCCATGTGTTCCGTACTGGTGTCAGCAACTTCATCAGGTATTAAAATCAACACGATAGTAGAAGTCAATTCACTCAGAAATACTATAAAAGTTGTCCACACGCTAGAATTTAGAACCGAACTGTCGGTGATCTGACTTTCAGCAGGTAGGGCGCAGATGGCCGCGTTCTGTGTTGGAAGGATGATGATGGAAGGGAGGGGACCCGAACAAACCAATAAATGGGTTGAAATCTGGTGAAAGGGTACAAGCTCCTTACATGATCTCAAATTGCATTTACAAAACTTTTTCCGAGTTGTTACTCGTCGAACTGTTTTCGGAAACGGTCCCGGTAACTTCCGATTGGAACCGTAACTGCGGTAACTGGTACTCGTAACGCAATGTTTCTGGCGGTTAGAGCAGTGGTGACTTATTAAAAAAAAGTCCGAAAATTTGTTTTAAGTGAACCATTGCTCAGAAAGTGATTTCACTATTTCGAATATTCGTGATCTTTTTTTTTGACCGAATTAGAAAGATTAGGTACTTTCTGAACCAAATTTCATGCTCTTCAACTTTTACTCGTTGCATTTTTACGTATTAGTAGCCGTTTCCAAGTCCCAGACGTTCAAACTTGACCGTAACAGGGTTTTTCGCAAAGTTGAGAAAAATCGACGTTTTTCGACAGTCGATTGCGGCTACACCACTGGACCGAATTTGACGTTTAGGTAGCTCATTCGACGCCGAGTTTTATGCTCTTCAATTTATTAGAATTGGTTTTTGCTTGGATGCACGGTTTTCAAGTTATAATCAAAATGAAACCGGAATATAGAGGGCTACGCCCGCAATCCGAGGGTTTTGTAGCAAGCGCTTATTTTGGTATATAAATATCGGCTCCTTGCTCTTCTTGATACCACTTAGATAGACAAAAAAAAAACTTAATTAAAATGTCTTACCCACTTACATTTTACATGCCAATTCATATTACGTGATTGTAACGAAACTTAGAACATATTATTGCCTAAGCCCTAAGGTGTTGGTTATCGTTAGCCATCAGTACTTTTGACCTCGAAAGTGTTTAAGGCATGCAGGGGTGTGCTAACTGTAACTACAGAAATAAGCTATTATTTACCTATTCTGAGAAGATATACAGATTCCATTATTTTCCATTTTATATGCTATTCCGAACCCACCTTCCTGTAAGTTTTCATAATTCTAACAGTCTTGAAATGCCACGGGGGGGGGGGGGGGGGGGGGGGGGTTCAAATTACGAACTAATATTTTCTCCTCCCCCACTATTCCCCTTTCTACAAATTTCAAGAAAATGCGAAAAAATGGAATGTACTCAACATTACCTTTCTCACGAAACCTCACTTGCCTACACCAGTCGATAAAAGAAAATTTGACCTTAATTTCACCTCTATTTGGACCCCTCCCCCTTCCACCCGGTAAAGTTTGCCAATTACGACGCAGCGCCCCCAACTAATCTTTACCCTTTCAAAAATTATTAATTAAATAACTGCAATTCGCACTACGAAAAACAACATGAAAGTAGTACTCACACCTATGAGGCCGGTAGGTGTAATTTTTGTGTGGATAGTGTCAAAATGCCTAACTTTAAATCAATGTACTATTATTAAATATTATGTGATTCTAATGAAACTTAGAGATATTATTGCCAATGATGTTGGTTATCATTGGCCATCAATATTTTTGACCTCAGGTGTGCCTAAGGCTTGCAGGGGTATGCTAACTGCAACTATAGAAATGTACTATTATTAACCTTTTTTGATGAGATATCAAAATTCTACGATTTTCGGTTTTCTATACTAGTAAAATGCCGCTTTCCTGCAAATTTTCATGTTTCTAAGTATAACGGTATCGAAATGCGAGGGGGGGGGGGGACAAACTCGGATCACATATTTTCCCCTCTATCTCTTTTCCCCTTTTTTCAAATTTGATGAAAATACCGGAAATGAAATGTACTCGGTGTTACTTTTCTCATGATACCCCACTTGCCTATACCAGATGAAAAAAAATTTTGACCTTCATTTCCCCTCTATGGGGACATCCCCTTAAAGTCAGCCTATTACAACGAATCGCTTTCTCCGGCGAATTATAATAATTCTACATACTCCCACAAAATTTCATGTATGTAGCTTTAGCCGTTAGAGAGATATTTCATGGACAGACGGACAGACGGACAGACGGACAGACGGACAGACGGACAGACGGACAGACGGACAGACATTTGACCGATTTCATAAGGGTTTTGTTTTTAATACAAAACCCTAAAAACTGAAAAAGTACCGAAATTTCGAGGTTTTTTTTTATATTTTGACAATGTTTCGCAAAGAAATTTTGGTCAGACGCTCCGGATTCGTGTTCAGCACCACAAAAAACATAAAAAATTAAAGAAAAAAAAATTCTCCACCACAATTTGTTTCCCTTAAGTCCTTCTGAGTTCCTAATGACTGGATTATGAGATCAATATGGGGAAAATGAATATATTTTTGTGAACTCAAGACTGACCTCAGACAGCAAAAAATTCAATTTTACTTGGCCATAATTAAAATTGCATTATTCTCTATTATTTATGCAAAAGCCACAAAATTGAAAAAGAACGCTCACGCTATGTAGTGTACATAAAATGAAGCACTGAAAATAAATTTTGAACCCACACACACTAATGCTGTTTACGCATTCCACAGATTTTACGGTTTTAGCCCGTACCACGACATAAAATGTTTACACATCAATAAATGTCCGCTTAAGGCGGGTGTCCGCTGAGAGAGAGTACACTGTATTTTGAAAAAAAAAAAAAAACAAAACAAATATATTTGCGAAAAATACTTCGAATCAAAAATGACGGCCACGCGTCAAATTCGGTCCATTGTAACCTATTCATCGAACTTTGGATTCCCGGAAAAATGGTATGGGAGTCATATGTTCCAAAACCAAATAAGGCGGTAGTAGTTGTACTAATAACAGAACATAATCTCGACAAAGCGACATCAGGTCCTCAACAAAAGCCTGAAATTATACATCACCACAATCGAACGAAAGGTGGTTTTGATGTTTACGAGCAAGTAGTCTCAACCTATTCTTGCTCACACCCAAAATATCGCTGGCCGGTGACGGATTTTTATAATTTGCTGGACGTGATTACATTATCAAGGGTTATTATTTTCCGTCATTTCAACCTGTCACAAAGCAACAAAAAGTTATTCAGACATGCGAAATTGAGGGATCGGCAGGTACCCTTATTAAATGAAAAATCGATACTATGGAAAATTTCGACTAAAAAATTGTAACAACTTTTTAAAAATTCCTGGAAACTGATGAAACGTGAAAATGGATAGAAAATAATTTAAACCAAAAACAAAAAAATTGATTCCTTTAAAGTAGCTTGGAGGTGTGATCGCACCCCAGGCGGAAAGTCTCCTCAAGTAAAACAATATCTATTTGCATCATTCGTATCCTCTATTTCTTTCAATAGAGAAAACGTCATGTGACACTGCTTACACTTACATATAGTATTATGCAACACCCCCAACCAATTTATCACAACGTCAACAAATTGACATATTTTACCAGGACATAACACACATCTTCAATATCTATCAGCATGCAACACACGACTCCCACTAATTCAATTTCCTCAAAGATACAAGTGTACATATTGTCCTACTTTGATGAAATTATTGGTTATATAGGTTGACGGCGAAGCTCATCCTGACGAATGTCATGCATAATATTCTTTGACTGGCTAGTGTATTGGGTTCAAATGGAGTACGAACCGAATAATGTCTAGGAGTTAGGAAGTACATTTTCCAAGAAACTACTGAGCAAAGAAAAAGATACTAAATCTATTTTCCGAGATGAAGCAAAACCAACGGCATGACATTGTGGGACTTATGTACATGATTTCCTGACGGAAGTATACTTGTATACCAGTGGACTGTAGTGCAGGACATATCCAATAGCATGTACTCCACGGAGATAGAACTGACATGTGTTATCTTATTATTTAACAGCTTTGGCAAGGTTTAGTAATGCAGTTTTCCTTAATGGGATTCACGTAAAATAAAATCATCTTTTCACCATGGAGTCGTGATACTTATTTAACCACTGTATCCGTACTGTACGACAACTACTACAACTACATAGAGCTCATGGGATTCTTGAGCAGAAATGTTTTTTCCTTTTTTCCTGCACACATCTCGTTTCTGCTTTTGCGCTGAGCACTATCTTTATACAGGGTGTCCCACTTTTAGATCGCCATAGGGCTAGGGCATATTCCACACTTTGCTTGTGGAAAAATGCCGCCCAGAGTTACAGAGTTACAGCCGTTACAGAGCTATTACATTTTTCCCAATTCTTGTCAAAAAGTCTGACCTTCTAGAGAAAACTTCGATTTACCGCTCTATGACAAATTGAATCCATAAAAACAATTATGATTCAGAAAGTACACAAAATACCCGTTAGAATGATACCTCAACGGTTTCTAAATTCATTCCACCACCCGAAATACAAACGTTAAAATTTTAGAGAAAAATTCGTGATCAGCTTTTGATGGAAAATTTGAACCTACATTTTATAACGAGGCTTTGCACTAAGAGCTCTGCAAAATCTCCAAAAGATGGCCCAATTTCTTACCTTTCGAATGACATATAAATATCTACGGCTTAGATTTGAAAATTTTCGAATATTCGATTTTAAAAGAAGAAAAAACATGGTCTGAAAATCGAATAAATCATTCATCAGACCGTAGCTGATTACTTGGTAAACGTCACTGAGGAATTCATCAAACTGGCCGGGGAGCTCCTTAACGAAAGTCATTAGCGGCATAGGCATAGCTGATGAGTATCATTGACAAATTCATCAAGCTATAGCTAATGAAATGCTTTATAAAGGTTATAGGAACTTTACGAGGCCATGGTCAGTCGCCACGGTAAAAAAAAATGCTTGTGGCAGAACTCAAACCCGTGACTTCGCCAATATGAGATCAACTATCTACCCATTAAGCTACCACAGTGTAATGAACCACCTGTAATGAACCATATTATGGTCTGGTAGTGCTGCTTCCACCGGCAGATCAAAGCAGCACCTGATGGTGGTACGAAACCAGAGGCCGAGGGTCCCATTACACCCGGACCCAGATTCCGCCGCTTGGGTGTCTGATCCGTCCGCCAACCATTGCATCCTTATCGACTATTTTTTTTCATTCCCCATTTTTACCTCCCCTGTTTGTGTTGTCTTGCCTAGGCCTATGAATTTTTGTTAATACGTAAAGGACAAAGGCAACGAGCGGTGAAAACCCCGCCCACATCTCCCGAGCTGAGCTACAGCAAGCATAGGCCGCTGCTTAGCTCGTTGAGGGGCCTTTTTTTTCGCTAGATGGCACGGTCCGACCTTCACGGTCATTATACTACCTTAGGCTCCGTCCCCACGGGCATCTCCGGATAGCCCACCAAACCGTGCGTTACATATTTGGCGCCCAACGTGAGCAAATATTAAAGCCTTCGATGAGTGTTTCGATGAAAAATCGAAAAAAGTCATCAGCGAATTAGCTGATGAGTTTATGAACGAGTCTCATCAACCATTTCATCAGCTACGGTCTGATGAATTCGTTAATGAAGCTCATATACAAGGTCGTAGGTGGTCATATATCATTTCACCGAGTGCAAGCAATTTAACAATGGTACATAAGCGAAACAGTGGGCATGTGTACGTCTACAAATATCTTCGCATAACTTTGCTTCCCCCGCTACTTCTCCGGGAAAAAAAATTGTCGACAAGAGGTATGAATCGAATAATATCATACAATTTATTTTGATTGAATCATTATTTGCCATTTTTAGAATAAAATGTTTAACTACGTCAAAGCATTTAATCGTATCCATGGTAATCATCATTTCAATTTCAAACGTGTTTTCGCTAAACCGCCATTATTACTCTCATCATGAGCTTCATTTCAGAAAAAATGCGACGAAGAAAATTATAGACAGACAATACCTACAAGAACTTTCATATAATAAACGATTCACGTCATAATTTTCCTTTGTTGTGCGCGGAAAATTGCCCTTAATGATCTTCGGTACTCGTAGAGTTTCATCGTGTTTTATGGGGTACATCGTTGTGTAAGATGACAGCTTTTCGACTTTACGACTTTTCGCCTATGTTGGCCCCAATATCCAATTTTTTTTTCTTTCGTCGAGATTCTTAATTGAAATTTGAACTTTCCTTGTTCGGAACACTGAAACCTTCCTTTTCTTATGTTCTACATCCTAATTTATTTATTTTTTTGTTTTTCGCTGATTGAGAAAACTTGTGTATGCCCCGGATTTTTTTTTATTCCGCCTCTATTAGACAAAGATGGAGATGGATATTGTTTTTGAGAAGTCTACTAATTTGGTTAACCTTGAATTGGTTACATTCAGATTTGATTACTTTTTTGTAATGAGGATTTCTGAGAGCATGAGTTCGCCAAGGGAGAGGCTGGACCCGAAGGAGAAAGAAGGCGAAGCATTGTTTTTTTGGAGACTTCTCTGTGAATGGATCATCGATACCTCCAGGCTTCGCAAAATAATAGCTAGTTATAAATTTAAAGACTAAGGAGGAAGTACGTTACTTCGGAAACAGTTGTATGGCGAAAAATAAAAAGCTTGTAGTAGGTATAAGGTAAAAGCCTAGTATTTCTAATTTATTTTCAATCTGCCTCTCCTGATATTAGTATCCGTATTCACTTGCAGCAGTAGCATTCCCACGCCCATTTTAACAAATTTACAGCAATCTTACTGTAATGGAAGATCTGTAGGTACAGCCATATACTCTATCGTATAGTAGGCTACACTGAGAAAACTCTAAGTTATAAGATGTATATAAGGAATACATGGTTGCTTTTCTGCTTTTAACAACGTTAATAATCCGCATGAAGGTGTGTGAATAGGAGTACTCCGTAGGGTGCGTCCTGTCCCCCTCCTTTGAAGGTCATGCTTAATTAAAAGGTCACCGAATAGGGTAGCTGAGCTGGCAGGGACACCGCCTGCTAAACGACTAGACTACCTCCAAACTAACAAGTTACTTTCGAAGACCGATGAGGTGCCTGCCGGCCAGAGGAGCCTTACAAGTCCTGCTCAGCTGTCAACGAATAAAGTAGCGGGCGACCGGTAGCTCAGTGCGAAGAGGCAGCCAGTCTCATGTCTGACTACCAGCGTTTCGGGTTCGGGTCCTGTCCACGACGATGTTCGTGGTCATGGATGCTTGTTTGTGTTGTCTTCCCCCTGTGGTGCGGGACGTAATAATAAGCCACAGTATCTCCCGACTTGTCGCAGGTAGGCGGCTAAAAAGGGGAGCGGCAGGTGCATGCTGGCGACTGGATACTCGAAACTGGTGTATGCCAACGAAACGTCAACTGGGTCACACCACACGGAATAGTTGACACGCAATGCCCCGCAAGGGGTTAGGGCAACTGAGTAGCAACACCGCCCAGTAATCGACCAGAGTCCCCGCAAAGCAATCCGATACCTTGAGAAGCTACTGAGTCTTTCTAACAAGATCGCAGCCTTGCTCTGTCGACGCGTCGCGTCGTCTATTGAATAAGTTCTTAGGCATGCGGTCATCATCCTGCCCATTGTAGATGTAGTTTGACGATTCTCGAAACTTCCAGCTCATCGTACAGTTCGTATAGCTCGTAGCGGATGCGCCATCCATTTTGATCGCAAACTGCTCCGAAAATTGGTCGAAGGACCTTTCGTTCCAATGTGTTTATCATGTTTTCGGAGGCTTGAGTTAGGGTTCAAATCATAAAACTACTTTCTTATAAATGTTAACATATTCTTCTACATACACAAGTTTTGTCCCTCCCTCTATCTTGCAGAACTAAAATTAGTCTTACCATGGATATTCTTTACGTATTTAAACAATTTCTACTGGGTAAAAAAAAAATAATAATAATAAAATCTCTGTCATTGCCTACTTTCTCATACCGTTCCGTTTATCTACTGTTTAATTTAAACTCGAAAATCATTTTCTATGCATACATACTCGTGTACGACTTGTAAACAAAACTCATGACGTCGAAATAATATGTTTATATTTGTGCTCCAAGATATTCTTCTAGTTTAATAAGCTCCATCTATATTTCTTGAAGCAAACAGCTTGGGACCGTTTCGCAAGGGGAGAATGCTTATTTTCCTTTTTATTTAAAAATGCACTCAAGCATATTTGCATTTTAGGTGGAATAAAAAGGAAGTCAGGCGATTACTCGAAGAAGAAGTTTTATGCAAAATAGCGGAATATAATCCTGATGTGCTGGGATAATAATACATATATAAGCAAATGTGCATATGAGCTTGTTGGATAATGACGGCAACTCATATGGTGCTGCAATCTGAACTTTGACTGAGAAGCATTATCACGTACAGTCACCAAACACAGTAGTTGAAGTTTGTTTTGTCAATTAAGAATAAATAATAATTTAGAAATATGTCAAAGATACTTCTTTCTTCTTCCTGGGAGATTTATTTCCTGCCCAAAAATAGGCTGACATGGAATGAGTACAAGATTAATCTCCGCCCATGAGAGATGTCATTTGAGTTATCAATGGCATCCAAATTATCAGGCCTACAGACGTGCCATTTGTGGCCATCCAATCCAGCTAACAAACTTTTGAGAATTAAGCTCCTATGGACTAAAAAAAAGGTCTCATAAGACTCTAGTAAGACTCTCCACCACTCTCATAAAGTTACTCTTGCAACAAGATTTAAATTGGCTTTCATAGCACCATTATTATGAAAGTATTACTCTAATAAAGTTTTACTCTTGTTGCAAGATCATACCTTGTCATCATCTCATAGAGCCTTCTTATGAGAGTTCTACTCTTGAAGAGTTATACTCTCATAAAAATGTTCCTTCAAGAGATTAACTCCTATGATTTTTATAATGAGAGCCTTATAAAAGATTAAGTCAAAAATTTCTTATGTAGCTGCCAACAATAACTTTGAAAGCTGATTTTCAATTGACAGACGCGCTTGGCGATTGCGTGAAAAATGACTATCGAAGCCATTAGTGGCCATTCGATGACCCATCGTTCTATTGGTTACCAGACATTGGCCATTAAACGCCATCCGCCCGTCTATGGTTTCAAATTGCCCGTCAGCCGAAGGTGTGACAGGGGGACTAACATTTGGACCACCATGGTACATTTGCCGTAACTGTCATGCCCTAGGAAGTGCGACCTTTACCTCCGCGTGGTGACGGGTGGAAGCAGGCTGTTGGCAAAATCTTATCTGTGCCATCAGCGCTGATAAGCGGTATCTCCCTTATAAACATACCCTAAATCCAAGGTGGAACAGCATACGCCGAGGGATGCATGGTCAAGAGGTTGCTTGGCCGCTAGTATGCGAACTCTGGATACCTGTCGACCTCCAGTTTTAAACCAGACTTCTGACGGCAGACCGGGTGATGTCGTCGGTGACTGTTTTTCCCCGATATTCATGGGATTCTATGAATAATAAAAAAGAAAAACAAAACAAACCAGAGTGTGATGCAACTCCAAATGCATCAAACACAGTTTTCTCTGAGCTGCCTACTAGCTCACTGCTCGACGGAGCCTCCAGGCCCGTTGTTGAGACTGTCGATGGACTGGCCGTTAAGCGATACAGTCCCTCTGAGTCGTCCTTGGACTTCTTTAGCCCGAGGAACCTCAGCGGCTCTCACCGAAAGGAGCATCAAGGGGGACGGAGGCAACAGTTCCCGACAGGGCAAGCAAAAGTGCCTTGTCCAACGCTCGCTATCCTCGCAGGACCATGAGCACCATTAAGGTGCTTCAAGCGAACCTGCACCACGCAATAGGAGCATCGGCCACTGTGTGCAGGTTATTCGCCGATAAACAGGCCACCATTGCGCTTATTCAAGAGCGATGGGTGGCCCGTGGCCGAATTTGCGGTCTAAACACAACAACTGGTAAGTTGATATATGACAGGTTAGCGGGTTGTCCGCGTGCGGCGCTTCTGATCGACAAATGCTTCAACTACTTGCCACTAACCAATTTTATTTCTAGATATCTAGCTGCAGCATTGGTGGAGGTATCCACGCTCAACGGTCGTCAGAAAGTGGTAGTTGCGTCTGCCTACTTCCCATCTAACAATGTTGAGATTCCACCACTCGAGGTCCAGCAGCTCGTTGACTTCTGTCGACGTACAAACCGGCATTATGTGATCGGTTGCGATGCAAACGCACACCACACGGTGTGGGGTAGCAGCGACATCAACGACAGAGGTAAGCGCCTTCTTGACTATCTTATGTGTAAACATGTGAATGTCCTGAACAGGGGGTGCAAACCTACCTTTGTCACTGCGGCAAGAGCAGAGGTACTCGACATCACCCTTGCTAGCGGTTTCTTCTCCAGGTTCATTGCGAACTGGCACGTGTCGGACGAAGTGTCTCTTTCAGATCATAGACACATCAGATTTGACATCCTAGGACAATCCGACATTCGCTCGGATACTTTTTGTCCAAGGAAAACTAACTGGATTAAATTCCGTGAACTAGTTAGCTCCAAAGCGGAACTACTGGTCAGCCCCATAAGCACTACAGGGGAAATTGAGATTGCAGCTGAGGAGCTCAATGAAATTTTAACTTCCTCCTACAGAGATAGTACCGTTTCACGTTCGGTGGAGTCGGGGCGTAAAGTACCCTGGTGGAACGAGGAATTGGCCCGCAAGCGATCTAAAGTTAGGAGGATGTTCAACAAAGCCAAGCGCTTCAATAGGTGGGATGAGTACAGAACTGCTCTCACCGAGTACAACAAACTCATTAGGCATTCCAAACGAGAATGCTGGAAAAGACATTGTGAAAGCATTCAGTCGCTACCGGAAGCGGCGCGCCTTCACAAAGCCCTTTCCAAAGACTCAGCTAACGGGGTCGGCCTTCTATTGAGACCAGACGGTTCGTATACTGAAGGTCCAGAAGAAACATTAAAGTTGCTTCTTCAGACCCATTTCCCTGGGTCCGTACTGTCTGATGGTGACCCCTGCCCAACTGCGAGGCCCCAACGGGTTCCCGTAAGCCGGGCTCGCAGTTTATCGGGGGTCATCTTTGACATGGACAAAGTAAAATGGGCGATAGAATCCTTTGAGCCATTTAAAGCTCCCGGTGTAGACGGCATCTTCCCCGCTCTGTTACAAAACAGCTTGGAGATCATAATAACTCCGCTAATCGAACTTTTTAGGGCAAGTTACACCCTAGGGTACATACCACAACCTTGGAGGAAAATTAATGTGGTCTTCATACCCAAAGCGGGCAATAAGCCGGAACATATGCCCAAATCCTATAGACCGATTAGCCTTACTTCCTTCTTCCTTAAAACCATGGAAAAGTTGCTTGATTTGCATATCAGGCACAAGATGGAACTGTCAATCCCCCTACATCGTATGCAATTCGCGTACACGAAGGGTAAGTCAACAGTAACCGCCTTGCATAGCCTTGTCAGTACAATCGAAAAGTCCCTCAGTGAAAAGGAAATCGCGTTGTGCGCGTTTCTTGACATTGAAGGGGCTTTCGACAATACTGGCTACGAGTGCATTTCCAGAGCACTGGAACTCAGGGACATCCCGCCCGCTACCATTGCATGGATAGACGCCATGCTCCGTGGACGGGATATTTACTCAACTCTAGGCAGTACATCCATTTGCGTGAATGCCGTAAAGGGTTGTCCACAAGGTGGCGTTCTGTCACCCCTTTTGTGGTCCCTTGTCGTAGACGAACTGATTTCCATGCTTAATGAGCGCGGTTATCTCACTATCGGATACGCGGATGATTTAACTATCATAGTCAGGGGCAAATTCGAATCTACCATTACTGAGGTGATGAGGTCGGCCCTTGACATAGTTCTACGCTGGTGTGTGGCTGTGGGCTTACATGTAAACCCACAGAAAACTGTCGTTGTGCCGTCCACACGAAAACGAAATATAACTTTGGATCCAATTTCGTTAGGCGGCACGACCTTAGATTATTCCACTGAAGTTAAATGCCTCGGGGTAACTCTAGACTCGAAACTCACCTGGAATACACACATAGATAATGTACTTGGAAAAGCCACACGCACAATGTGGGCTTGCAGAAGTTTCTTTGGACGGACATGGGGGCTCACCCCAAAGATAATTGAGTGGTTATACACCATGCTGGTGCGGCCTATGGTGACCTACGCAGCGCTTGTGTGGTGGCCGAAAACTCAGCAATCTTCTGTCTTACTGAAGTGCAATAAGCTTCAACGTCTTGCCTGCCTTGGCATCACTGGAGCTATGCGCACTTGTCCTACGCCAGCCCTGGAGGCGATTATTGGACTTACTCCGTTGCATATATTCATTCAAGAATCAGCAGCTCTAAATGCTCTTAGACTTCGTCTAACTTCCGACGTGCGTAGTGAAGAAAGCGGTCACATGAGCATTCTGAATCAAATTCCTGACGTGCAGATCTGCTTGAGATCAGATTACATGATCACGGAGGTTTGCTTCGGCAGAAAATATTCAGCCCTCATCCCTAACCGCTCTCAATGGGTAAATGGCACACCCTGTCCAGACCCTAGATGTATCAAGTGGTTCACCGATGGGTCTAAAACAGAACAGGGTGTTGGTGCAGGTGTCTTTGGACCCAACACCAGGATTTCGATCGCAATGGGAATCTCGCCCAGCGTTTTTCAAGCTGAGATCCACGCCATTGAGGTCTGCGCCAGGGTAATCTTGGAAACTGGACTTCGCGGCGCTCACATTGCTATCTACTCAGACAGCCAAGCAGCTATAAAAGCGCTCTCCTCATTTAAGGTCTCTTCAAAACTGGTGAAGGAGTGTTACAATCTCCTTCAACTGTTGGCAACCAATAACCGAGTCTTCTTGAGTTGGGTGCCTGGCCACCAGGGCATTGAGGGGAACGAGGCTGCGGATGAACTTGCTAGACAAGGATCATCCAGTCGTTTTCATGGACCTGAGCCTTACTGTGGCTTTGGACTGGCCTCGGCCAAACTGCGGATCACAGATTGGTTTGCACGATTGCGTCAACAGTACTGGAATAACCTTCCAGGGCTTCGTCAATCAAAGGAGCTGATAATGCCCTTCAGTCACAAGGGTACTACTCGAATGAGTAGAACCCACCTAAGACTCCTAGTGGGGTACTTATCTGGCCATCACTTGGTCAGATATCACCTGAACAAGATGGGTCTGTCAAGCGAGACTGAATGCCGTCTTTGTCTGGAGGACGTGGAAACGACCAAGCACATTTTGTGCGAATGTCCCGCCATCGCGCGTTTTAGGATGTCACTCCTCGGGCAAGCTACTATCAGCACTGCAGAATTCAGGTTGATTCCTGCTAAAGACTTACTGCCCTTTATTAGAAGGGTGGACGGTCTTTTGGATTAATGAGCTACGGCACAATAGATCTTTATGGTCGCAGTGCCTTCCTGCTGGGAAAGTAGCTCGAATCTTTATATCTATCTATCTATCTATGGTTTCAAATTGCCATGGATGGGCCATTTTTTAAGCATGCATAAAAGATCAGCCACCTAAGTGATTCTACAATTATGTACCTCGTGGTACAAAATATATTCGCTCAATATCACTGCTGATCGAGTCAGATAAGGCCACCATCCAGTGATAGGTTCCAACGGTGCAAACTATTAGTTACTATAAGCAGAGGTGCCGGCTGCTTTTCATTGACTGTCGGATTGACTTGTTGTGTCCTTTTTGTGAATTAAGGCGACCAGTAGCTCAGTGGGTTGAGGCGTCAGTCTTATATCCCATGATACCCGTCAGGTACGGGTTCGGGTCCCGTCTATGTCGCGGACATGAATGTTTGTATTTTCTTCCACCTGTGGCGTAGGGCGTAACAATAAGCCACGACTAAATGGGCAGGAGGTACATGCTAGCAACATGCATCGCCAGCTGTTAAATGAGTGGCCATTTCTGGGGTAAATAACTCGGTTGAGCGTGTTGTTGATCATAATCACACACCTCTGCACAAGACACACCGTCACGATCTAGAAAATGAGATGATGCTAACTCATCTCGAGGCCATGGTCCAGATTGGATTGTTATGCCAGTTATTTATTTGTTTATGCATCGGACTGATGGCGGATGACTATTGGTTTTACTTTTTCTTAAGTTTTTGTGTTTTTGTTTTTAAATCGATGACTTTGGTACTGTTTTACCATAAATGAAGAACGGTTAACTATGAGTCGATTTTAAGAAGCAGAGACATTTCGAAGGGGAATATCCTGTGCCTGTGTATGTCTAATATGAATTTTTCTTTTTATACCCTAGTCTTATAGTATAGGGTATATTGTTTTTGTCACGACGAAAATATTTAACACCTTAAAGGAGGCTCCGGAGGTATAGCAATGTGTATATATAAATATCCTGATTCGATTTAGCCATGTCTGTCTGTCTGTCAGTCCGTTCGCACGATAACTTTCGATAGAATGCAGCTAGAGCCTTGAAATTTTAGTCCATTGTTGGTAGTATGATCTAGTTCGTTGGTATTGAAAATGGGCGTGATCAGGCCTGGAGAACGCCTACCTCCCCTACATATGTAAAATACTTAAATGTATTTATAACTCCCGATTAAATAAACATGAAAAGCTCTAGCTTTGGCAGATTGCTCGTGAGAGTAATCTTATACTCTCCTGGAAAAATAAAATCGATCAGTTGAAAACTAATGGTAATTTTCTTACAAAGATCCCCGTACTACCCTACTTTTCAGGTGTTTTGTCTATAACTCTTGAACCAATTGACGTAGACACCTGATTTTTGGCAATTAACCCTGAGGTGAGGAGCTGCTTGAGTTTAAGTAAGTTGGGCATAATCAGATCAAAAGAACTCCCCTACAATTTAAAAAAAAAATTAATATTCCTTTAAATACGATAACTTTCGACAGAATGACACTAGCACGTTGAAAATTTGGTAGAATGTTGTTAGTCAGATTTACTTGGTTGGTATAGAAAGTGGGTAAGATCCGAGCCAAGGAACCCCTACCTCGCCTACAAATAAAACTTTAAATATGCGATAACTTTTGAAAGAATGAAGCCAGCAACTAGAAATTTTGTTCAAATGTTTAAAGTAAGATTGAATTAGTTGGTATTAAAGATAGGCCAGATCCGACCCAAGGAACCTCTACCTCCCCTACAAATGGAACTTAAAATAAGCGTTAACTAACGATAAAATAAAGCTAGCGACTTGAAATTTTGGTTAAATGTTTCTAGTAGGATTCAGCTGGCTGATATTAAAAATAGGTAAAATCCGAACAGCCAAACCCTTACTTCACCTACAAAATGAAACTTCATATAAGCTATAACTTTCGATAAAATGAAGCTAGAGATTTGAAATTTTGCTTAAATGTGCACAGCATGATCTAATTGATTGGTGGCAATGATGGGCAGGATCTGACCCGAGGAACCCTTACCTCCCCTACAAATGAAAAGATAAATTTCGATAAAATGAAGCTAATGACTTGAAATTTTAGTCAAAATGTTTGTACTGGGATCCGGTTGGTTGTTATTAAAAATGCGCAAGATTCGACAAAAGAAACCTTTACCTCCCCTACAAGTGAAACTTCAAATAAGCAATAACTTTAGATAGAATGAAGCTAGCGACTTGAAAAATTCGGCAAATATTTGTAGAATGGGTTAGTTAATTGTTTTTGAGAATGGTCAACATCATCCTGAATGTATGCCAACTTCTCATATAAACTGGTCCACTTTTGATGCAAACGGTCGTTGCCAATTGGTGCTTTTGGTATCACCACTAGGTCTGTACAAGTCTAGGGTATATACGCTGCGGACTCCAGGCCGAAGCGAAGGCTTTTTTTTATTTTAGAAGTAAGGACAACATAGAAACGATTGTGTAAGACCCCTTGGACTGGGGATAGATCCCCCTGATCCTACCCCCTTTAAGCACGCCACTGGCTGGGTTAGAAGCTCGACTATCTATCTATCAAGGGAAGATTGCTGTTCTTGTGAACCGGTTAAGCGATATTTGTGCCTGAAATATTGGGGGCATTGTCCATTCAATATTTGGATTGAGGGGGAAAATGCGCCCTCATCCCCCTCATAGTCGGTGTCTATGATCCAAGTCAAGCCGACCAATGTATTTCTCTCTCTCAATTGCCCTAACCCCTTGTGGGGCATAGCGCGTCAACTGTTCCATGTGGCCCAGTTCACGTTTCGTTGGCATAAATTGGTTTCAGAGAATGCAGTTGCCAGCATGCACCTCCTGCGCATCCATGGCCATGAACGTCGTCGTGGACGGGATTCGAACCCGAAACACCGGTAGTCAAACATGAGACTGATGCCTCAATACACTGCGCTACCGGTCGCCCCATTTATTTACATTGGATACCGACACCATGTCGCACAGAGGTCGAGCAGCGGAAAAGCCTAGCAACGAATGGCGGACCTAACATAACATACAATTTATGAGAATGGCCATAAGTCCGTATATCCTTGAAATGCAATTAAAACACTATCACGTCAATCTTTTCTCAATCCACATATTATCCAATTAACTTATATTGAACTGTATTTCACCTGAATTTATTAAATCACAGACAGTGTGCCCTGAGCAAAATAACCAATTTATTACAGATTGGCATGTAATCGCCTTAACGCATCTAAATCGGTGAGGTCGAAAGGATATTCGAACAAAACGAAATAAACAAACAAGAACACATAACCATTCGGTTTGGTGAATGCGAAATTTCCTCGATGCCACAATCTTTTCGTAACAGTGTAATATAGCAGGAGCCCAAAAGGCGATTAAAAAAACCTTGATTTGAAAAAAAAAATATCCAGAAAGCTTGGTGCTATGGGCGAACCCGGAGATTTACAATACACGAGTGGAACGAGGAGCACAGACAGAAGGAGGAAATTATTTACAATATGTGCTCACTGAAGTTACCTATTCATATCATGTGTACTGTATCTCGCACATATGAACAAGTCCGCCTACAATTCCCCAGAATCATACTGTACTGAGGTTTTCTTTGTAATCAAATCGAAAATCGATTTTCCCCGATATGGAATGCGTTTTCCTGTACAATTCATACCAACACGAAATTGTATGTACGTTAATATACACACTGTCACCGAACACACCCTTTCGTTCAACGACGTCGAGTGGAAATTGTAGAAGCGATGGCTTCAGGTGAAGCTCGTTCCGTGATCCTGGCGTATGCTATAGGGTGGTGCTACGACAAATTGGTCACTGAATGTAATTGCAATATCAAGAGATGAGAGGTCCTTGTATTCAGTTCACACGGATCCTATTCATCGCATGACAAAGGGTTAGTGGAACATGGTCCTGCATTTTCACTATTACTTTCTGCCCTCCCATAATAGCACCTGAACCGTGAGCTCTGGCGTACTGTACAGGTGAAACTTTCTCGGAAAGGATGTTATACCATCGGCGCGACATTGTCCGAATTTCAAAGGACGTTTTGATGTTGGCATGGCATCCACGTTCGAATGAAGTTAATTTGTACGGTAACTGCAAATGTTCGACAGCGTGTTATTACGTACTTGAGGTGTGGGTTTTTCGGTGATGTCAAAGGGTTGTTGTTTGGCGTAAGTGATTGTGCGACATAGTCATTAGTAGGGTGATGCCTATCCGAGGTATCCATTTGTGGAGAAATGTCGAGCAAGGTTTTAAAGTTGATTGAAATTGATGGCGGCTTTAATTATGCTACTCAGACTTGGAACTGTTCATCCATAAACAATTAGTAAAATAAATCAGCCACGAAAGTTTACTGAAATATCTTGAGATGATAATTCCATGAATCTCTGTGTTGGGAATTACGTATGCACATTAATCTGGTGTTGTTCGGCCAAGTGTGGTATTATATCTTGGGCTAGTTCACTGAAGTTAAGTACATACTTGCATCTGAGTTTATGTACCGCAAGATGTACTTGAACATTTGTGGTTCTAAGAATAAGGATGTACGCATAAAAGGTAGTTTTTCTGCAGTTTAAGTTTTAGTAGGTAGCAATATTTCATTTAAACATGTTACAAGTCTAGCGATTTTAAGTTTTGTTTCTACTCAAGTGCCCTAACACCTTGTGAGGCATAGCGCGTCAACCGTTCCATGTGGCCCAGTTGACATTTCGTTGGCATAAACTTGTTTCGGAGTTGCAGTTGCCAGCATGCACCTCCTGCACATCCATGGTCACGAACGTCGTTGTCGACGGGATTCGAACCCGACACGCTGGTAGCCAAACATGAGACTGATGCCTCAACACACTGCGCTACCGGTCGCCCCAAGTTTTGTTTCTGCATTCTTGTGAATGTGTATCGGCTGCAGGTCGAGTAGTACCTCAAAAGCGCTAAATCGACAAGACCAAATAGGCCCTGGCGCCACTGCAGAGAGAGAGAGACATGCATTCTGAACTTCGCCTAAGATGGTAGATGCTTTTCACTTCCTCGGTGGTGCTACATGGACAAGAGCGAATAGACCCTGTCACCATTTGACATTAAAATCTCTGAACTTTGCCTAAGACTAGATTCTAGACTAAGATTCTACAAATAAGTAGTAGATGCTATTCTGCACCAGACTACTGCACCATATTCTAACATAGGTCTAACGATAGCCTTCTATATCCATAGGACGACAGAGGGAGTAACAAATTTTTAAGTTAAGCAAAACCTCAAATGAGGACCGAGGTCGAGGCATGGTCGTGCAGACCGTCCGTGAACCCTAAGTGTCGAAACCTCCTCAGCGGTCACCAGAGGTGACGCGCGCTAGAGAACTAGCTCGGCTATCGGTAGTGTGGACCAGGTTTTATGTGGTCATAAATTGCCTCTTCATCCTTACAAAAATATATCACGCGTCGGCCCGCTGGTCACTGCTGAAGAGGTTTCGACACTTACTCAATTCCCCTAACCCCTTGTGGAGTGTACCATGAGGCCCAGTTCACTTTTCGTTGGCATAAACTAGTGTCAGAGAATGCAGGTGCCAGTAAGCACTTCTTGCTCCCCCATTTATCCGCCTACCTGCGACAAGTCGGGAAACGCTGTGGCTTATTATTATGCCCCACACCACACGAGAAAGACAACACAAACATTCATGGCCACGAACATCGTCGACGCCGGAGTTCGAACCCGAAACGCCGGTAGTCAGACATGAGACTGATGGTTTTACACACTGAGCTACCGGTCGCCCTGAACAGACAGATGGACGGTCTGAACGACAATGCCTCGACCTCCGTCCTCATTTGAGGTTTACCTCAACTTAAAAGGGCCCCATCATTCTCGTCGCGGTAGTTTGTCGTGTGTGGTCGCGATGAGGGCTAAGCAAAATAGCGCGGCTTAGCCCAATGTTTGGGGAGTGAGCGTGGAGTCCCTTAGCCATCAGGTACAGGCACGGGTAGAGGATTCGCCGCAATCCGTTTGTTTTGTGTACATTTTGCTAGGGACTTCCCGTTTGGTTTCGGCATTCGGGTATCGTGAGGTTTTTGTTTTGTAACAAAGGTTGAGGCAGCACTGACTCTTCTAGGACCCCTCCCTTTGCTACCCAGCTATCGGCTTGCTATCAATCCCGCGAATACCTTGTCACTCGCTGAAGTGGTTTTGACACTTCGGTGTCCGGCATGGTCTCTGTCCTCATATGAGATAACCTCACAGCCTCACACGCAATTCACTGTAAAGTTTTAATTCTCCACGTATCACCCACATACTGTTATTCAACATTCAGAATTTCCACTAGGTATTAGTGTCGTTAGGCTCCACTGCCCGGAGATGTTCTTGCCAGATTAGATTGCAGTGGAGAGTGATGCCCCAGGGCATTTGACGTGATTTCCAATGGGAAGGGGACACATCTACATTTCTTGCACAATGCATAGAACTAATTCAAGGACATCCTTGACAGAATCATCTGACAGATATCCTTGGTAGAACTTCTTCGAATTTTCCTTTAATCATCAAGTGATAGGCATAGCCCTGAGCTGAGAAGCCATGCATCAAGAGTTTATACTGCAGGCTATCAACCACTATACATACACCACATGAGAGAAGAGAGAACTCCACCTTGTGGACATCCACGGGTGACATTAGCTAAGAAGTTAACGTTTTAAATATTGATGATGACCCTCCTAGAACAGAGCATATACTACCCGCTTCATAGTACTGGCGTACTTTTCTAGTGATTTGTTGATGGCAGAGAACGATTTGATGTCGAAGACCCACTCTATACCTAGAGAAGCTGAAACAGCAGTTTCCTTAGCCACCATTGTTGTCTCGATCAGTCTCACCAGGCTGTGGAGAGCGGATTTTCCTACTTAGTTGCCGAACTGTCTCTTGTCAAGAGAGTTTGCAGTATATGTTCATATTAGATCTTCTCCATTGATTTTAGCAAAAATGAGGTGATATAGGTACTACAATATTTGGCCTAATGCTTAGTGGAACATAGCATAATTTAGTTGGCGCTTTGTTAGCACATACATAACAGGTTCCAGGTGATACATGTTGCTAACATACACCTCCTGCCCATTAGCTGCATGCTGCGACAAGTCAGGGATATCAATTCCGTTGACCCCTCCAAGGGTATGAACGCGACAACAGCTCTTGCATTTCAATGCTTTTTTGACGTTTCGATATCTACTTTTCCGACGTGCAGTTGCTAGCATGCACCTCCTCTCCGAGCTGTCTTTATACTAACAAGCTCGAAGAGCAGTGGGAGTTCTATTAGTATCTACAGACAGTTTTTTTTCGCGCCGAGGATCAAACCTCTATTCTCTAGATGGTAGGGAAGTGACCGAACGAGCACGGCCACCGAGCGTGTGAGTCGGGGATTGCTGTGGGTTATTGGTACGCTCCACACCGCATGGGGATGACAACACAAACATCCATGAATACGGAATGATTAGACATCAGACCGAGGCGTCAACACACTGACCTAGTGGCCCCTTCCTTTTATGGCGACTAACCATTTGCAGAATGAAGACTACATTCGCAGATCAATTTTATCAGATGGAGTTAGGATTGTTAGCTTCAAAAAGAAGAAAAGAGTTACATTTTTTCCTTTTTTTAGGGTATCGCTAATTGCCTTGAACATTTCTAGCATTTCTATGCCTTGTTGACGTTTCAATAGCATATCTACTTTTCGGAAGTGCAGTTGCTAGCATGCACCTCCTATCCGCGCCGTCTTTCTACTGACAAGCCCGGAGCACTGTGAGAGTTCTATTAGTACTCACAGGCAGTTTTTGATCGCGCCGAGATTTGATCTCCGAGCTCTAGATTAGTATCGTAGAGCGGTGACCGAACGATCACGGCCACCGAGCGCGGGTATAGGCATGCGTGATATCATATCAAAGGGCACAATGAGCACATACCATTTTTGGTATTTTTTCTCAATTGGGGAGGCCGAAAAAAGTAGATTTGTTTTGTTCCCCATCCGAAAAAAACTATGATGGCATTAAATCACACGAAGTCGGTGGCGGCGCCAGCTTCATTTTTAAAGAAGAAGAAGTGTGGGCCAATGACCCCGCCAACGGGACCAAAATTCACACCAAACGGTGACTTTTCTGGGTGCATTTCCAACTTAGGGGTCGTATATGGATTTTCATCTCGCAAAATGCGACAATTACCCTTGCTGACATACCAATTCATACAAAAGTGAAATGATGAAGATGATTTCCATCCGAAAGCGCGGTCCCCGTGCAACTGCTCCAGAGTTCGCGTGGCTCAACACTATAACTTTCTATGATGATTTGCCCCTGTGTCGATTACATTAACACCTTGCGAATTATCATCGAGCAATGCGTTGAGTACAGTTCTCCGCTTCACTTGCTTTTCATTGATTTTGAAAAGGCTTTCGACATTGTGAACCGGACTCTATATGGGCGGCGTTGCGCAGGTGATGCATCCCTGAGAAGCTTGTGGCTATTATTAAGGGAACCTGCCATGGCGCGATACTTCGCGTTCTGCATAAACATAAGGTGTCGGGGGACTTTGAGATTCGAACTGGAGTTCGGCAGGGGTGCATCCTCTCACCGATCCTATTCCTCATGCAGCCCTATCCGGATTAGGCAGAGGAATTCAATGGACGCTGACGACATATGCCTACTCTCCCACAAAATCATGGATCTGTCCGCAGTCGCGTTAGATCTCGAGAGGGAGCCAAGCAAGGTTGAGTTAAAAATAAATACCAACAAGACCAAGGTTGTTAGCCCGCCATTGCGAAAAAGAGATCCACCAATTGTCATCAATATTAATCGGCTGCCTGTAGAGAAGGTGGACAATTTCGTCTACTTGGGTAGCATGTTGCCGAAAATGGTGGGACGAAGCAGGACATCGCTCGTCGTATCAATCAGGCTAAATGCGCATTCGACATGCTGTCCATCATCTGGCAGAGCAATTATCTCAGTATTAGGACCAAGCTGGGCCTGTTTCGCTCCCTGGTTCTGTCTGTGGTTTTGTATGGGAGCAGTACATGGAAAGTTTCCGTAATAGTTACCAGAGAGGTGCAAGTTTTCGTTAACTCATGTCCTTGTCGAATTTTAAGAATGGCCGGAAACAATTTCAAATGAAGAGCTAAGTCAGCGTACGGGTCAGATCCCAATCGACGAATTGATGCGCAGGCGAAAATGGCAGTGGATAGGTCACACGTTGCGGATACATTTTCATGAAATGGAATCACGTTTCCAATCAACCTAGGGGATTTCCTAAAATTTCATGGTGGGGTTCTGTGGCAAAAGATAGCGAGTTTCTGCTGGGTAAGACGTGGGGGGAGTTGCGTCCGATTACCCAGAACAAAGTGCGATGGTGCGCAGGAATACTTGACGCGCTATGCCTTCTTCACGTTTTAATAGCATATATCTTTCGGATGGTGCAGTTGCTAGCATGCCACTTCTATCTCGTCTTTTACTGACGAGCTTGGAACGCTATGGGAGTTCTAATAATACCCACAGGCAGTTTTTATGGCCGGGGATGGAACCCATGTTTTCTAGATAAAGCATCGTAGAGTAGTGATCGAGACTTCACGACTACCGAGAGTGACGTACGACATTTGGCAATGCTTGTTTGAATATATCGAATTATTGTTAATTTTTATTCTGCAGGATTGTAAGAAGGTATACATTTTGTTTCTAGAGGTCATGCGTTGTTTTCCCTCTCTCAGCATTTCTAAATAAAAATATTTCAGAGAGGTAGACCTTAATCACGACCACAAGCATTCTACTCCTAATTCCACTGCTGTCGTTGTAATTTGACGGCAAACATGAATTTCCAATTATTCCCAATGTCTGCTTTTGAAAAGACGTTAAATCCGCATGACACTGACATTAAGTCAATCACGGCCTATCATTCGTTCATTTTTTCCACTCTCTTTCAAATCGAATTTCCGTTTAATATTCTCTCCCCAGCTTTTCGAGTAGTTCACACAATCGTCATTCATTGGCACAAATCGTGAAAAATTCAATGGATGCCTTTTACTGTTCTGCTTCGCCTCATCCGAATCCTTGTCGATATAATCGAATTCGAAAAATGAAAACACGAAATCATTCTCAAGGAAAAATCTTTTCATGGGTAGTTAAATGACATGAGGCGAGAGAGTGTCCTATTTTCCTTTCACACTTTTGGGGTAGGTGTTTGGCAAAAGGATGATTTGGTTTAAAGAGAACGACACTGTTTTGCCTGCTATTCAATGGCGACTGCTTTCTGGGGACACCACGTTTAAATAAATAATATATATGCCTGAACGAAAGGACGAAATATATCTATTTCCGTTCTTATAAATCTCTCACACACATCTTACATTCCGCACTCTGCAAAACATTCGTTGTATCGTCGAAACGTGGCTATAAGCACAGCACACACGAATCGAATGTGGGTCTTTTTCATTTGCCGGAAGAAGGCTTCATGTGATACTTTCGAGAGAACACAAAGAAGAAGGCACGTTAGGTCATTTGGTAGGAGATTAAAAATATGATTACGTGCGGTTTTCAAGGATTTCAAACGATTCTAGATTAGCGAAAATTTAGAGTTAATCGAAAATTGTATCTGATATGTTGTTGATTAGGTTATTGAAAATGCTGGATTATATGCTTTTTGCAAAATGGTATCATTGAATCAACTCGAGCAACTCGTGAGCCTTTCATGCAATTCGTGCTTCTCTAATGGCTGAAACGAGTCCGCCAGCGATAAGGATAGATTCAATCGAGGTTTTTCCTTTTGTTGATGCCATGATGCACCACAATGGCATCTTGTCATCAATATAACAGCATGGATGAGTTTAAATTTTAATGGGTTTTATTGAAAGATATTTCAATAAGGCTAAATCTTCAGACCAAAATTTGAATTGGCCAATAAAGGTTAACTCGGCGTAATTCCGGGAGTTTTTTTTCTGCGAAAGCGACCCGAATATGGAAAGTTATCTTCTGAAGGATGACGAAACAAGACTTTCTCGAGGCAAGTGATGGTCAATATCCTGCTTGACACACATTTTCCAGACAGCTCTTCTGTTATCTTTTTCGGAGCTACTCCTGCAATCAATGTAGCACCTTGCTAGAAGAAAAGATTATATTGGCTATAACCAGTTTCGATTCTTTGCAGTCTGGTTCTGATGATCCTGATCATCCCTGTGGACCTACAAAACATGCTGGGCGTAATGTACCCTTGGATTGAATAAATTAAAAGAAGCTGTCTTGAAATAATACACATTCCTTGAATATGAGGGCATATGTCCCGAAAGCCTCCCAAACCTCCGACCTGTTGGAAGATACGTTAAACCAGAAGAGGCTACCATCAACGCGCTTTCCTGCAAGTGTTAGGATGACTCGCTCTGCCAGCTGATACAAATGCTGGTGTTCTCTTTCCTCTTCTCTGAAATTTGGCGGTCAATATAGACTACTTTTAAACTGCGCTGAAATGCAAAGCTACTGCTTATGCGGAAGACATTGCTATTGCCATCCCGGGTAAATTGCCCTGTGTCCCTGTGTCGGTGCGTAGAATGTTTTCTCTATTCTGACAAAGTGGGGTTAATCCCTCAGACTTTTTCGTAGAGCAGATGATGGCGAATACGGCTGTTCGCCGCCGTGAAACCGGTCAGTCGACTGCGTCAAATATAGATCACTCGGCTGAATTGATCAACGTTGCTCTTTTCAAAATAACCGGCTATGACCCACCGGAATATTTGTTCGACAAGAGCTTTACAAGCCTGATCACCTCGAGAAATAAGTGGTCAGAAAATGCTACTTTGGAATCAGATCCCACTAGGATTTTCACTACGACTGACGTAGTGTCTGTCTCGCGGAATGCAGCTTTCGCGCCGGTGGAGTCTTTGCAAAGCACTAGAATGCCTCCAGCTGCTTGCAAATTGGTTCTAAAAGATTCAGCGTATAATATGGCTGAGAGAAGGTTGTCAATGGGAATATGTGTCATAAAGTTTGACATTTGTGGCCTAAACTGGATTCCAGCTGGTCGTCGGGGCTGCTAATGCTGAACACAAGGTTAGGTTAGGTTAAAAGTACTGCCGTGAAAACACACAGCACACGTAGATCACCACTGGGTCCGCTGTGATACCACTATTATCTCTACAACTCGAGACCTAACTTTTCATTGAACCAGCAAGAGCAGTTGATAAAACACTGGAGCCGACATATGCTTACATCCTTAAGGTTGTCAAAATCGTCAAAAAAGCTGTTGCAGAAGGCATAGTGTGGATGCTCCAGTCTCCTAGCATGTTCGCCGATAAGGCAATGCCCTGTAATCAAGAGTCCTCAGGTTTCTTCTATTCGAAGCTAACAGCTCCGCAGGGAGTTTAGGATTGAGCCTAGGCCAAAGTTGCCTAGTAACAATACAAGTGCTAACTTTACTCTACCTGAAGTTGGCAGTGCTCGATGCATCAGCATTTACCAACGTTTTACAGGCTGCTAAGGACCACCCAAAATGGCGATGACTTAGCCCGGTCCCGATATTAGTGCCTTCTTTAGCCAGTTCTTCCGCTCTGCAGTTACCTTCAAAGCCACAATGGACCGGGAGCCAACAAATATATGTAAATGTTGAAAAATTTACCCATCTCCAGGAGAAGGTGTGACATTCGGTAACAGTCTTCGAGTTTCTAATAAAAAACGCAAGGGATATGATAGCCGACTGGCTATCAGTGAAGATCAGGCGAGAGCCTCCCAAATAGCCGCAATGCCCGCGTAAAGGACGCTGCAAAAGGGTTATGTAACGATATGTTTATATTCAGTCTATCCGAGTATAATTTCACTACAACTCCTTGATCCGTCTTAGACCCATCGGTGTATAAATTTATAGCACTCGACTCTTGGGAGATGTTTGCCGCCCACTGGTCCCGTGAAGGGATTAGGGTTAAACAATTCTTACTAAACAAGTATTTGGGTTTTCGGAAGCGAGTAAGGGTTTCTTTCTCATCTTCATTACTGCAACTTCGGCAATGCGTATTGTAGGGGATACCGAGCCTGGCTGCGTGATCCCCTATAGGCCAACGTCGTAAGCCTAATAAGCTCCGATTTTCTCCTTCTGTCGCAGAAGGGCCACATCTTTCATGATACGGCGCAGGTGTGCAGATTCCGCCATTTGGAATCCGCAACCTTGAGGTAGTGGTTGGAGCCAACAGCGGAATGCAAATAGGCTCCGCTTGAGATCTGTCTAGGGCGGCGCCTCTTCTGGCCACGTCGTCGGCCTTCTCATTACCCTCTATGTTCCTGTGACCAGGAAACCAGAGCAGGGTTATATTGAGCCGTCTGCCAAGGCAAGCTAACTCCGCCCCACATCGCTCGACAAGCTTGAAGGATGTACTTACCGAGTTCAGTGCCTTGATAGCGACCTGGCTGTCCGAGCAAATGGCGATGCTGTGGTTATCTGGTATATCTCTGAGAGTGTGACAAGCTTTCATTATTACGAGCGTTTCCGCCTGAAAGATGCTGGCATGATCTGGGAGGCGGAAACACTCCAACATTTTTATTGCGTTAGAAAAAATCCCTGCACCGACGCCGCAGTCCATTTTGGACCCATCGGTAAAAATTGTGACGTCAAAATCTTTCACCACCTCCCCTCCACCCCCACGTTCTGCTCTGGTGGGGAATTTAGCAGAGAAGTTCCTCCCAAGCCTTAGTTTGGGCACGGTGAAGTAGGTTTTCACCTTGGCCATATCTTGTGGCAACTGGTTTATGGAATCGAATGGAATGTCGATATGGCCGTACGGTTTGGCAGTCCAGCCTCCCGTCTCTTTAAGCCTGAATGCACTGCGCGCCGCCAGTTGTTTGATAAAGGGGTCTATAGGTGGAAGATGCAGGATCACGTTAAGCGTTTCTCTCGGGCATATTCGCACGGCACCAAGACATGCCCTTCTTTGCATCCTGCTAAGTTTTGTGACGTTATATTTTTTAGCAAGTGCTGGCCACCAGACCAACGACTCATATGTAAGAATCGGACGGACCACTGCTGTGTACATACAAAGGACCATATTTGGCTTAAGGCCCCGAATTCTTCCGAAGGCTTTCTTGCAGGCGTAAAAGGCTATGCAGGCCTTCTTTACCCGTTCTTCACTGCTTAACTTCCAACTGAGCTTCGTTTCTAGAATGACAAGTAAGTACTTTGCGCTGGGCGATAATTGGAGTGGCTGTCCGTTTAGTTTAGGAAGGGTAAAATGTGGTACTTTGGTTTTTGTGGTAAATAGCATCAGTTCCGTCTTTCTTGGGTTGACGCCTAGGCCACAGCTTGTGACCCAGGCGCTCACCATACCCAGCGCCCTTTCCATGATTTAACTAATCACGGAGAGGCACATCCCCGACACTACGATTGCCACATCATCTGCGTATGCGACCACTTTAATCCCTATCTGTCAAGCCTAGCTGGGATTTTATTGATGACAACTAGCTGGAGTAGCGGGGAGATGACGCCTCCCTGAGGTGTCCCTATGCATACACATCTGGTTAGCTGGCTGTTTTCTAAGTCCGCATGAATTATTTCAGAGCTTAGCAGAGTTTCTATCTAGCTGCCGAACCCTGCTTCGACTCCCAAGACGGATAAGTTGTCGTGAATAGATTCAATGTTGAATGCACCCTCTATGTCGAGGAAAGCAGATAATGTATATTGCTTATATTGAAGGCTCTCTTCGATATTGCGCACCACCTCGTGGAGAGCCGTTTCTGTGGATCTACCCTTGAGGTAGGCGTGCTGCGTCGGATGTGGAAATCAATGATACGTTCTAACATCTTCAGTACGAAGAAGGATTAGCTGATCGGTCGGAAATCCTTCGCTATTTCATGCTCTCGCCTGTCTGCCTTCTTTACGGTTAATTTGGCAAATTTACGGCTTCATCCCAGAAACTTAATCTGGTGAATACCTTGCTCAATACAAATGCTTAATTTTCAATTATATTTCACAAGTAATTCTCGGCATGCTCGGCATTTCTTCTCGAACAGGTCACATGTGTCGTGCAGAATTCGAGTCGAGATCGAGCCAACCACTTTGTTTACATTTACATTGGAATGGATGTCGTGACCACTCCGATGTCGAGTAGAGTTCGAGCCGACGTGTATACGGAAAGCCTGAATAGCGCATTTCGCCTCGTTTTCATTTATGTCCGAACCAGAGTGAGTGCAGCAGCAGCGGCCGCGAAATGTCAAATTGGAAAGCACGCATTTCCCATACGCAACCTAGATTGAACGCAGCGGCAACGACAGCAGCGAAAGCAGATCTGCATGTTGTTGTAGTTGCTGCTACTGCTTTCTGCATTCATTCTGGTTCCGGCATTACATTGAATTGGATGTCGTGAGCACCCCGACTTCGAACAGAGTTCGAGTCGAGGTCGAGCCAACGCGACGTGTATACGGAAAGCCTAAATAGCACATTTCGCCTCGTGCTACGATATAATCAAAAACTAATCCCTCACACATCCATTCCACATTGAAAGCGCCACTTTCAAATTCAAATTGCTCTCCACATTTTAAACTGTCACACTAATTACCTGTTTCCTTTGTTCAATAAGCCCATAGAGTCGCCACTTCAAAGCATTTCACCATAAATTAAGTTGACACAAATTTTCCATCAATTTACTAACGAGCGAGTCGAAATGAATAATTTGCACACTAATTTTCCCTGGTTCGTACTGTGCAGAGCGCTTATTTTTCTGTGACTTCGAGCTGCACAAAACGGAAAATGATTACAATCTTTTTAGTAACACATTTTCCTAGAATATCTTTATTTTTCTTGATTTTCTGCTGTGCTGTAGAAGTACGTAAATACGTATATACATTTTTTTTTGCGGTCACATAGTATGAATATCGCACAAAGGCTGTCGTGTACCTAATATTCACACTGATGACTCCGAGTGGTTTGGAAGGAGAAATAAAATTGACTTTTCATGTTTATCCTGTTCGTCCTGTGTCTGTGAACTGCTGTTTGCCAACGACGATGGACAAAATGCAAAAGTACTTTGAAGATTTTCTTGTACTTAATATGAGCAAATATTTATTCTATTGATCAGCTGAAATGATTTTCCCCAAACCTGAAGAAAAGTGTACTTGTAAGGAACGTCGCACTTCTTGAAAAACAACAAAGCGACCTTTTGCAATCAGAAAGGATCAAGAAACAATCTTAAGTTTCTGTTGCGAGAAACACCAGAAATGAGACGGTTGTGCGTAATCAAATGCTGAATACATCAAGCCGTCAAGCAATAAATGAATTATGAAAGATTCCATCACCAATGGCAAATATCTTTCGAAACTCATCATTAAAACGTAATTTGCTTTCATGTAGAATATCTTGATTGTGAATTTAAAGCTTTTCAAATTATTTGACCAAAATGTCGATTTCTTCTTGCTCGACAACGCACTTAGCAGTCATCTTGATCATCTTAATGTCCATCAAAAGTCAAGCTGGAACGTGCTCGTGTCTCAACTGATTTCATCTTCATCAGATACATTTTTATTGGAAACATTCCACTCAGAATTGTCCCGTACTTGTTCCTCCGCCCTCTCTCCGCGAGCATCATGGCGAGGTCCTTCGAAGCAATCTATTTGAATTTTCCATTTTACTGTCTATAAAAGCTTAAATGGTTCCCAAGAGACAATGAGCTCAAAAAAAAAAGGAAAAAAAAACTGAAAACAGAAATTACTGGATATAAAAGATGATTTTGAATAGTCATTTTGCTACTGTACCAAAGGCAAACTGAATTAGACATAAATTCACTTATCTCTACGCAATTTCCATGGAGTATTCTCGCCGCCCAGGATCTTCTTCATTCCTGGAAAATGTCTGAAAAGACGACAGCTGAACTGATGCGGCTTTATGAAGATATATCAATAATTTTCCTCGATTTCAGCCGCTTGCCGTTTGGTTGGGGAGTTTACATGAACTGTGTAGGCTAAGGCAAATGCTGCAGGGGTCTTTGCGATTTGAAAGGATTTGTATGTTTCTTTTATAAATTCCTGGAAATGAAAAAGTTTGGATGTTTATTCGGATATATACGAGTATTTGCTTGATTTCTTTAGGTCCTGACTTGTCCTCAATACAGTAAAAGTTGCTCACGAGTTCACCATTATTTGTAATGTTTGCTGCTTGAATATTTCTGCGGAAATTGTTGAAGAGATCTTTTTTTTTGGTTGAAAGTCGGCTTTTACGTCTCGTCTCGGCTGAATAATGAAGAATATAAGAATGCCATTGGGATTTTTGGCTTTTATTCGGGAATCTGTGAAAGGCCGCTAGGCCGGCCACACACTGTCGGAAACGAACTCGAACATGAACATGGTACAAATGTCCTCCGATTTGTAGAGATTTTGCTGTAACATTAGTCGACATGCCGATTTTCAACGGATGTCAAAAGGTAGAAGTAGCATCCGCCTACTTCCCTTCTGACAAAGAACCCAGGAAAAAATCGTACCCCCGGTAACGCGTACTACCCATAATAGCTATGCTAAATAGCCATCCTGGCGTACCCACCATTTTTACTCAGCCCGTAGAGATCCATAAAATTTGATCTATGACCATTGTACGGGGGCAACAATTTTCATGATTTGGGTAACCTAGGTACGTACCCAACGTAGATAGCTATTCGGGGGCTACGATGTTCATGATTAAGATAACCCAGGTGCGTACCCAACTTAGGTAACCACTTTTAATGCTGGGACAGTGTTGCTTATAAAGCATTATTTGAAAGCCATTCTATATTAGTCTCGATGGTGTATGTGGTAGCGCGATGGGTTCTGAAGCACAATGACCCGAGTTCGAATCCCGGTCGGATATGCAAACACAAAAATTTGATTTAAATGTTGAAAAAGTTTTAAAAAATTCTTAGGAAAACTATCCAACCGTAAAATCAAGTAAGCATATAGTACTTAACCAGCTGCTGCTGTTTTTTTACTTTTGGTGAGTATTTAGGGGACCAACTTAGGAAAGGTAAATGCGATAGTAGCCTACGTTAGCAACATTGGATGGCAACGTTTGTAGGAAAAATACCTTTGACATTGATGAATATTTTTATTACCATATCCTTAACATTTAACACCCTTGCGGGGGCTACGATTTTCATGTTTTGGTTAACCGGTTAGCTAACCTAATTGATTAGCCACACCTTTTCCTGGGAAGTGATACTGCCCATCAAGGTGCAGCAGATAACTTTTAATTGCGATGCGAATGCGCACCACAGTGTGGGGCAGTAGCGACGACAATGACAGAGGTAAGCGCCATCTAGAATATCTAATGTGCAAACATGTGTACGCCTTTAGTAGGGGTACAAGCCTACCTTTGTCACTGCTGCACTGTTAGAAGTATCTTACCCAAGTTCGTTTCTAAATGGCATGGCATGGCCAGTATTTTGCTGAAATCTTTGCCGCAAACTCTTGACTTCCATCAACAACTCAAAGTCTACCAACCAATCCATTGTGTGATTCACCACAAAAACCTTTAAATTTCCGCACAAGACAAGTATTTCAAATACTTTCAAGACTCAATATCTCCGAATCACCTATAGTTTTGAAACATTACGCACCTTCGTTAGCAAAGCCTCTTCGTAGCTAAGGTTAGATTTAAAAGGGCTGCTCTAACACAAAGAGCACACTTAGACAATCATAGGGTCCGTTGTGATATCACCATGGAATAATTCACCGACCAAAAACCTACTCGTCAGCCGGAGCTAACAACGAAACGATATAACTGACCCACACTCACCTCCTGCAGGTCATCCAAATCGGTGAAGTAGTAGGGTGGTCTTCCTACTTCGAGCCAAGGCGGGACAGGCGCATAGCAGATGATAGGAGCTCTCCTCCTCAACTCATCCTCATCGCCGCAGCTTCTGCAATAGTTATTGTGCGGGACTCGAAGCCTTCTGACATGTTCTTCAATAAGGCAATGACCACTGATAACCCCACTATCATCATCACTGCGCATTGTCTAATCGGAGAGCACGCCAAGAGGCTTCGGCTTCCGTATAACGATTTATGTAGAAGCCGTGGTGATGAGGAGGTAAAGGAGGGAACACCTTCTTTGTGAATGCCGGCGGCCGGTAGTGCAGTGTGTTGAGGCATCAGTCTCATGTTTGACTACCGGCGTTTCGGGTTCAAGCACGGAAAGCTTTCAAAATTATTGGTGATGATGGTATAACTCTTTGCATTGAATCACTTCAGTTCGGACGTGACGTTGGTTGCCTTTCACTTCTTGATCAATACTTTAACTGCTGCTGTTCTAATGAAATAAACAGTCTAATTGTTGTTGCGTACGGGTAATGCAACCCGTACCCAATACTCGGTAAACATGTCGTGCCCAGTGCCCACCATTAGACCATCGAAACTAGTGGCAGCCGAACAGCTAAATTTCTATGTTTCATTCGTATTTCCGGTAGCGCAGTGTGTTGAGGCATCAGTCTCATGTTTGACTACCGGCGCTTCGGGTTCGAATCCCGCCCACGACGATGTTCGTGGCCATGGATGTGCAGGAGGTGCGTGCTGGCAACTGCATTCTCTGAAACCAATTTATGCCAACGAAACGTCAACTGACCACATGGAACAGTTGGCGCGCTGTGACCCACAAGGGGTTAGAGCAATTAAGTAATGCGGAACAGTTTACCATCGTCTGTTTTCCTCTGCATTTGCGAAACAAAAACAAAACGTTCACCGACATTTAATTTCATCTGGTCCAACTCAACCCATCCCTCTTCTTTTCATTAATTATTCTTTCCACACCCGCCGAGGCTGTGCTAATGCATCAAAGGGTATACCCTAAGCTTGGGCGTTAGAATAAAAAAAAGTATTCAAATATCAAATTTGACAAGCCAACTAGTTCCGAGCTTTGCTCAGCAATTCTTTTTGCCCCAAAAGACAAATTGACATCAATTTTGTGAACTAATCAGCTCAAAGGATGACTCGTTAATCTATGATATTGGTTCATCAGCGAGCTTGAGCTAGCGGTTGAACAACTAAACAAAATATTGACTTCCTACCGTCACACGTAATATCAGGGATGATCTCCGATAAGCCGTTTAAGGCTCCTGGAGTGGAATGCATTTTTCCTGTCGTATTGTAGAATTGTCGAGATACTATCATGACTCCGCTAATAAGCCTTTTTAAGGCAAGTTACACTTTGGGTTATATACCTGGACTATGGGGGAAGGTTAACGTGGTATTTATACCTAGACATGGTAAAAAGCCTGAGGATTTACCGAAATTATACACACCGATTAGCCTAACTTCTTTCCTGCATAAAATCATTTAGAGGCTGCTTGATGCTCATATCACGCACTTGATGGAATGTTCGACCCCTTTGTATCGAGCACAGTTCGAAGGAAAAATAAACGGAGACAGCCCTACGTAATCTTACATGGACAATTGAAAAATCCCTTAATGATAAGGAAATTGCACTATGCGCATTCCTTGACATTGAGGGAACTTTTGATACACCGGATTTGACTAACGCAGACACAGACATGGGTAGAATCTCTGCCACGTGAAAGGGAAATCTTCTCTTCATTGGGCAGCACTTTTATCAGCGTCAAACCTATTAAAGGCTGTTCACAAGGAGGCGTCCTCTGACCGCTACTGTGGTCTCTCTCGAATTGTCTTCAACTTTCTTTTAAGAGTTTTTCTCATTTGGAGCAATCATTTAGAAGAGTTGTGAGCTTGAAAATGATTAAAGTAGTATATATGAGCTTCAAAAATTTGCGTTTTCTTACAATCGATTTTTACTATAATACTGAACTGAGATTCGACCTTAATTAGTGCATTGGACGCAGAATTCAACGTTCTTTACTTTAATTTACATTCGACTACATTTTTAAATCCGGTGCACCGTTTAGAAATTACAAGAAAAACAGCCGTTCTGCCAAAGGATCCAAAATGGCTCCATCTCTTAAATTAAAGGTATGGATCCCACCAACATTTATGCCAAATGGCATCTCTCTGCCATATTTTGCAAGGTTGAAACGCTTAGCGTCCAAACTACAATGAGCGGGCAAAAACCCCGCACACATCTCCCGAAACTGAGCTGGAACAAGCATGTACCGCCACTCTGCTCGTTGTGGAGCATTCGCTTCTAGCGTCGCCGGGCTTTCAAGGTCATTTTGACAAATTTCCGACTCCTTCCCCAAAAAAGACTTCTGGTGAGCACGTTTGCAAATTACACACATTGGCGCCCAACGTGAGGCACAAATCTATGTAATGTGCAAGGTGCTAATCGGATGGTGGCTATGCGGAGCATTCGCTTTTAGCGCTGTCGGACCTTCACGGTCACTTTGGTAAACTTCCGGCTCCTTCCCCATCAACTCTATCCGGTTAGCATCTTGCTCAATACAATCGCTGTCCACTGTGGGCAGGGACCCGTCACAACATTATATTGAAATAGCTCCCCATTACATAGAGTTAAGATGGACCCACAGTCTTAGATGTTATCCAAAACAGATTCTAGTGTAGTGATCTGATCTGGCTGTCCGTACAGAATACAAGATCCCTAGTAGCTATGACATGCTATCCCAGCTTAAAGCTTCCGAAATGGCCGTGACCTCTATCTGAAAAACACTGCAGTGGACTGGTAGACGGAAAACTAAGCTAAAATTTAGCCTGTTGCAGTTAACTTCCGCCTCTATAGTTTCACGAAGGAGAATGGCAGTGTTTGCTATAGTTTATTCGCCCAAGACATCCGCCAAGGTCTTTCCACCAGACCGCAATGTCATGGATAAGTACGGGGAAGCGAGTACCCCCACGTTTGTTTCCAGACCCCAGCTTCTACCTAACAGCTAGCTCTCTTGCACGAATACAGAGCGCTTTTACCCGCTCCTGAATATTGTTGAGGCCGGTAGCTCAGTGGGTTGAAACGTCAGTCTAGATTTTAAGGCAGTCTTTATATGGTCGCCAGTATTTGTATTTATAGCAGATCCTGAAGACCTCCATTGTCAATTTCCTTAGACTAGTCAGGTTATCATTCCACCATGAAGACGGGGTTTCCTTGTTATATTTGAGGACACGAGATGTTTTAAATTGAGTCCATCGTCTTTTCGAAGGTCTCAATTTTAAGTTTCAGCTCTTGCACTGTCTCCATATTTAATTTAGAAACTTCTTATAATTTTGTGTAAATTAGCCGCCTGAATTTCTTCCAGTTGGTTCTCCTCATCATCATCATCGTGGCACAGCCGGACGTCGGGCTTTGGCCGCCTGGATCGTTGTCCCCCAATTATCTCACTCACGTGACCGCGTCCTCCAATCTTGGAAACCCAGTAGCTGCTCGGCATCCACATATACTGAGCTCTCCCAACGAGATCTTGGTCGTCTAGGCAGTCTCGCTCCGTCAACTCGTTTTGCATTCAAAACTCTCTTTGGCATGCGATCATCGTCCATTCGTTAGACATGCCCTGCCCATTGAAGTCGTTGTAGTTTGACGATTTTCGAAACTTCCAGCTCATCGTATAGTTCATACAACTCATGGTTGTACCGGATGCTCGATCTCGAACAGCGAACAGCCCCGAAAATTTGCCGCAGAACCTTACGTTCAAATGTGTCTAGCATGTTTCCGGAGGCTTGAGTTAGGGTCCATGCTTCGCAGTCATAGCATAGCACTGGTGTATAATGGTTTTGTACACGCTTCGTGTTTCTGTGCACATGCTTCGATTTCATTATGGGGAGAACCGAGAAAAAAGTCTTATTAGCTAACTGTATCCGTCGCTTGATTTCGTCAGTTTCGTTGGCGTCACTTGACAAGTTGCAACCCAGGTATATGAAGTTGTTCACGAACTCGATGTTGAGGTCCCCCACGTTGATGTCCCATCTTAAGATTTGCGGCAAAGCGAGACAACTCTGTTCCGCGAAAGACTGCAGACAGGAAACCTTCCAGCCCTAAACTTTGAAAGTTTTCGCTGTTGGCAACCAGCGCAATGAATGCATAACCTCCTCCCATCCAGGTTGTAGGGCATGTTAATTGCTTTGACCCCTCCAGGGGCATGGGTGCGTTAACATCTCCAGCATTTTTGTGCCTTGTTGGCGTTTTGATATCATATATTTTTTCGGTTGGGACAGTTGCCATCATACACCACCTATCCGCGCCGTCTTTACCTATATACTGAAAAGCACGGAGTGCAGTGGGGGTTCTATTAGTAGCTACAAGAAGTTATTTTGTTCGCGCCGAGGATCGAATCTCCATTCTCTAGATCATAGAGCGACGACCGGACAGACATGGCCACCGAGCGCGTAGTAGGGCACTCTACTCTATTTATAAGCTCCCAGATGCGTGAATACGTAAAAATGCTCAAATTACTGTTTTTGTGACTATCGAGTTGCGTTCAAATTTGTCATAATCATTACATCTCACTACTGACATGCAATGAATATTTAGTGTGTAACCATTGTCTTCATTTATTGGATCACGTAAATGATGTGTTGAAATCATGACTCCTTGTAATTTAGCCCGGGAGCATGGGAGCGATTACAATGCAATACGAATCTGGGTCGTAAAATTGTAGCCTATTAACATTTTTACGACTATTGTTAACATCCATCACAGAACGTATCCAATTTGCTTCAATTAATGCGAACTTTTATTGAGCAACGTTTACACATTTTTATTTTATTCGCCATGTCAGTGGTAGGATTTGGGCGATAGTTTAAGCAACGACGATGCGGTTGTAAACAATGAATTGACGATGGATCGTTTTATTGTCCAGAAAATGAATGAATGCAAAGATTTTTTTCTTTGTCTTTTTCTCTATTAGGGAAGTAGTTTTACTAAAGAGTAACATCTCGAGGATTGCAAAGATTTGATATAAGCCTGACTGTTGAGCAGGGGCGGGAAACACATTCTGCCCGTCCGGATAGTAATAATGAGAAATTAAAGAGTTTATTGATGGGTTCAAGGGATCCGTAACACACAGAGCTTTCACTTATTTTTGCCAATAGTGAACTGAGGAACTTGAGGTGAAGCTTGAAGTTATAGTGAGCCGAATCTTTGAATTTTGACGCTGGGCATTTCGCAATAGAATAGAACGCCATCTAGGAAGCGGAGCAGGAACACGGCTTTCTTTGCCCTTCACCTGCATTGACAAGGGCGGCAGGCCAACTTAGGGTATAGGTTAGGATGTAGCTAACTGCAGCAGTGCGTTTTTTTTTATTAATGCCGAATCGCTGGGTCCTCTAGCCAAAACAAACGGAATTAACTATTAGCCTTGGCTTGTTTAGCATTAAATTGAAGGTTTATAAAAGTGACATGAAAAAGGCTATGAGGCCACAATCGAATCCCGTTGAGAAAGTAGTTGAGAGATACCGCCTTTTTCTCAGTGTCTGCGACCGAATAGGAGGACACTGACGATGATTGTGTGTCACTAGGTTCAGATCTAACGGCGCTAGATGATACTTCGCAGCCACCCCTCGCCCTCGATTCTACAGAGTCTGACAATGATGAGGATGCGAACGCCACTCTGGTGGATATGGGCTTGACGGGTCGGTAATGATTAAAATCGTACAGATTAGTCTTCACCATTGCAAAGCAGTCAAATGCACTTGTTCTCAACATCGCTGAAGAGGAAGAAGACATCGTTTCAATACAGGAGCCTTAGATCGTGCACGATGTAGTGAATGGTTTATGATAATTTTTTTTTATATATATTTTCTTATTTAAGGGTCAGGGCAGACCCCGATCGATCTCGTAAAAAAACCCCTTAGTCCGTTCCTTGTATCACCGTACAGCTGCATGGGTAATGTAGTGGTCAGCCTGGAAATCGGGAATATAATTTTCTGGCTGATGATCAGCCTATCTGCCTTCGGAAGGTGACATTTCATCCGTTAACTTCATGCGAGCTATAGCGCTTCAGCCAGACCAAGCAACATTGGTGTTATTATTGGCTCCGAACGTAACGCACATCATATTGTATGGGCCAATTCTGACCCAAATGAACGGGGAGACGTTTTTCCCAATATCTAATGGGAACAAACCTCCTTATTGGTAATGTAGGTGTAGAGCCTTGTTTTGTCTACCAGACTAGGAAGGAAGTCCTTGATATTACACTTGTCTCTGAGGATCTACAGCATATGATACGGGCTGGTATCACCAGATCATTCATTCTCAGATCACAGATATCTGCAATTCAGTGAGCGATCTAGCGAAACATCAAGGCTCAGTAAAATTCTATCTTTGGTCCATGCGATGCCCACTTAATTGATGAAACACGATAGGACTTCGATCTCATCCAGTCAGGAGACTATTGACTTGCTCCTCGATACACATTTTCCCGACAGTTCTGCCCTTACTTCTCTGTACTGGCGTCTCCCCTGTAGTTACTCCATGCGACCTTGCGTCAATTCTCTCTAAGGAGAAAAGATATTGGGCCATTATTTGCTTCTACCCTTTTAAGTCCGCTGGACCCGACGGTATCATTCCCACGGACCTTCAGCATGCGATGAATGCTGTATATCCCTGGATTGAACCCATTCTCAGGGGTTGCTTAAATACCGCGTTTATGAAGGGAGGTCAGGGTTGTCTTCATCTCGAAAGTGGGTAAGGTATCGCACGCACGACCGGAGGATCTTAGGCCTATTAGCCTTTCGTTTTTTCTGTTAAACCTGTTGGAGAGATTGATCGACATTACTTACGTAACACCATTCCCAGTCGGATGCTGTCTATCTCCCAGCACACCTACTGGAAGGGAAAAGCGGTGAATACGGCGTTGCATGCCTTAGTAGGCCATATCGAAAATTCCCTTGTATACAAGGAGTACACGCTGGTTGCTTTCCTTGATATTGCCTTTAATAACATAAAGCCGGTGGCTATCACGGACGCACTTGTCAACCTTTGTGAACAAGGATCTATTTGCACGCTTATTAATTCGTTCCTCACTTCGAGGGTGATCTGCACAAAACTAGGCACTTCCTTCGTGCTTAGGCATGTCTACAGGGGCATTCTTCGATGTGGAGTCCTCTCTCCTCCTTTAAAGAATCTGGCTGTCAACAGACTGCTTATAGAATTGGAACGGTTGGGTTGTAAACCCATTACGTATGCCGATAACATCGCAATTTTCATCTCGGGTAAATTCTCAGATGTCCTTAGTGAGTTAATGCAGGGGACTCTGAGTGTTCTGGTGAGGTGGGTGAGTGAAGTTGGGGTTAAAGTAAATCCGAGCAAAACTGAGCTAGTTTTTTTTCACCAGGAGGGGATTGTCCCTTCGTTTAAGCCGCCGTTGTTGTGCCATTCAGCAATGCTTGTTGCTTGTTGTCGCTAACAAAGCTAAATTTCTTGGGCTCCTCCTAGATAGGAAATTGTGCTGGAAGCCTAATATTCAGGAGCGAGTTAAAAAAGCCATTGTCGCATTATACTCATTTAGAAGGGTTATAAGTAGGAAATGGGGCCTGCAAGTGAGGGTGGCTTATTGGCTGTATGCGTCGGTCTGGCGCCCCATTCTTAAGTATAAGATAGTGGCGTGGTGGACGGCACTAAGAATCGCATCCTACAGAAGCCTGTTGGAGAAAGTTTAAAGGCTGGCAAGTGTCGCCATTACGGGAGCTTTAAGTATAACGGCTACTGCAGCCCTTGAACCAGTCTCGTCTTGTGAAGCGGGTTAATGGACCCCGTCGACCACTGGACATTCGGACATTCTGGCTAGCTTGGACGTTCCTGAAACTACCTCACCCAAACTGGAGTTTGACAAAAACTTCTGTTGCCTAATCCCTTCTCGTGAGGAGTGGGCGGATTGTATTGCTTTAGGTACTGACGCTGTAAGCATTTTTACGGACGGCTCCAATAGCGATGATGGGGTCGATATCAGTCTGTCCCCCCGTCTTCCTGACTACTGTAGTGTTTTGCAAGCGGATGTGACTGCTATTCCCGAAGCCATTTCATACCTGGGTCGTAATGTAATTTCCTTCAGGAATGTCATCATTTATAGTGAAAGTCAATCGGTAATAAAATCACTTAATTCTGCTATACCTAACTCGAAGGCACTTGCTGAATGCCGTACCTTGATTCGACAGTTGAGTAGCTTTCACAACATTACTGTTTTTTTGGATTTCGGGTCACAGTGGCCTGGGATATGGTACACTCATCTGGCGAATGATAGTTTGCTTGGAAGTTCTGACGATTAGACTATTGCACCAGATTGGGGGTTATTTCATATAATCCCCCAATTTGGAGGATAATTCGCAAGACTCCACCGAAAATTCAATTTTGGTTTGTTATACAACACCGAAACGCATGAATTTGGGGGAATGGGGGATGCTGTCAAATTATTTTGGAGGAAAATTCATATGTTTTCTTGGGGGGTATGTCTCGATGAATCAGCCTCGTAAAAAATGGGGGCTTATGTCATGCGGGAAGGGGGGTAATTAACCTGAGGGGTTAGTTCGCCGAGCCGACAAAACTTACGAAATCGTCTTAAACAACTCCTTCGAATTTCGGGAGGTTAACCATTAAGCACCGCACAAGACTACGGATTAGTAAATGCTCATTAAATGTTTTTCAGCTGCCTGCATCTCCAGAATATCTTAATAATTATTCCACAATCCGATACAGCTTGCGAATACCAAAATCAAAAGTTTCTCGAATCCAAACATCTTTACATCAAACAAATTACTATTCCAGGGAAAGTTGATACTTGTCTAGGTTTACGTAAAATAGAACATAACAATGTCGGCTTTTTAGTCAAGTTTTGTGTTACCATGGATTCGTTGAAACGCTCTCGACAAAAATAAAACCCTGAGATATTATAACGCTACTCTTTCTATGTGAGATACAGGTACAAAACTCTCGGATTTCATCGAAATGTAGGCACAAGTTTTCTCCGAAAATTGTAATCATTTAATAATTGGCGCGTTCTTTTGCAATTATCCGAGCCAAGTGTAGTTTAGGCGAACTGATTGCACAAAAAACGACATACATAGCTGACTTGTACAGTTCACGTGCATGCATTTGGTATAATATGAATACTGTCTCAGCTGAGGTTTGGATTATAGATAATTGTTCAATCCAGGGGTTCTAAAACTTTTCCCGGCCAGAGACCGCTTCACTAAAAAATTCGAACACCGTCGACCCTCTAGTCATTTATTTACTATTATTATAGATATACAAGTTTACTTTTCTTTTGATTAATTGTAATTAATTACAGCCTTGATGCGCTCGGTGGCCGTGTTTGTCAATCAAGAGCATGGAAGTTCGCTCCTCGGAGCGAAGAAAAACCGCCAGTGGATACTAAAACAACTCCCACTGCGCTCCGAGCTTGTCAGTATAAAGATGGCGCGGATAGGAGGTGCATGATAGTAACTTACCGTCGGAAAAAGTAAATTTGCTATCGAAACGTCAACAAGGCAAAGAAATACAAGAGATTTTGTCCCAGGGAGGGGTCAAGGCAATTAACAGTAACTGCGTTCAGAATTTAAAACGATTCAATCTCTCAATTGCCCTAACACCTTGTGGGGCATAGTGCGTCAACTGTTCCATGTGGCCCATGTGACGTTTCGACGGCATAAACTGATTTCGGAGAATGCAGTTGCCAGCATGCACCTCCTGCACATCCATGGCCACGAACGTCGTCGTGGACGGGATTCGAACCCGAAACGCCGGTAGTCAAACATGAGACTGATGCCTCAACACACTGCGCTACCGGTTTCCCCAAAACAGCTCAGTGAATGGGAAACGTAAGAAATTGCTTACATTTCCGATTCAGATACAAGAGACCACGATTCGTCATATAAATTTTCCCGTCACTTTCCCGTATTCATTTCAAAAAGGTTTCACCATTTTGACAGTTCACAATTCATTGCCCAGTTCAGTTGTGTTAGCTGCGAACAAACTTTGATTTGATTAAGCCGCAACTTTGGGAAAAAAGAAAACAAACCGCTATTAGGAAGTAACCCCAAAAATCAAACACTGTTTTACCCAACAAGTAAACATTTTGAAGGTTTGATGCGTTGTTAAAGTTGAAGTGAATAAAAGTATCAAATTGCTGCGGTGAATTTTTTATTGTAGATCTCCTTGTGTAACAAACCAATTCTGACATATAACTGTAAATATATTTGATTTTAATTTATTTCAAATCATGTATATTTCATCCGGTACAGCCATGAGCTGTACGAACTGTACGATGAGTTGAACGTTTCGAGAATCGTCAAACCACAACGTCTACAATGAGCAGGACATATACAACGAATGGACGATGAACGCATGTCTATGAAAATATTTAATGGACGATGGGTCGACGGAACAATGCTGCGAAGAAGACCCAGAGCTCGTTGGAAAGACTCAATGTTGTTATTGTTGTGGTAGCGATACTTCAAATACTGCAATTCTTCTTGCATCGAGGGGGTTTGGCAGCTCTTGGCCATTGAACAACGGATCGATCCGGTACGAAGAACAGGCTGCCGCAGGAACGGGAAAGACTCAATAGATGACGACGCGGACCAACTGCTGGGCGTCCAAAATTGGAGGACGCGGTCACTTGACCATCCAGGCGGCCAAGGCCCGACGTCGGGCTGGTGCGTCACGATGATGATGATATATGAATATTTGTGAAAAAATCGTTACAAGTTAAAAAAAACATGGGCAGTTATGGGTTAAAATTGGCCGCTGTAAAGAAACATGGTAGAGCAAAATTCTTGAGGTTGGCAGCAATGCTATTGGTGAAGAAGATTTTGGTGCGACGATTGGTGAGGGTTTTGTTGTGACAATCGAAGAGTTACTCGTCATCGGCCAGCGCTATCGGCCTTTTTTTTTCGAATTGAAGCGGCCGTAGCCGGAATTCGCGAATTGACAGGGCGCATGATACATGGGATCGCAAGAGGATCGGATCCTTTAAAGGATTGGTTTTTATTGTTTGTTCGCCGTTTTGCCTCGAAGGGCTGGACACAGATGGGATTTGCTGCGTTAGCTTGATTGGAGAGAAAATTGTCGCGTGTCCGTGGCGAGTTTCTGGATGTCGTCAAATTTGAAATTGTTTGAGGGCTTTAACTTTCCTCGATTCCTAAAAGTGAGCTGGAATAGTGCGGCGAATGATGAGCGAGGACGCCGACGGGGCGTTCATAAGAAATTTGCGGGTGAACGGCAGTTACATTCGGATGCCGCCGCCACCGTTTCCCACGTCATCCGCCAGCGACTTGCAAGTTCTATTTATTTATTTATTTTTTTTAGGTCGGGGATCTTGCCTAGGTTGTGCCAGCACTGAACTCCTCTGTCGCACAGTGCCCTATTAGGAGGGCGTTTTCCTGATTGTGCCCCGAGTAATCTAGGGCCGCGCGAATAATGTGCAAAGGCTTTTGTGTTGGCGTGCAATATCTATTTCGCCATTACATTTGGGAGTTCTGTTCTGCATGCCAGCATGAAGCAACTGTGTTGAAACGTCGTCGGAAATTCATGTATAATATGTACATTCATAGCGTAAGGAACAGGGAAAGCCTAAGGCTTAAATTACACTTGCGTTTTATTGACGCGAAAGCAACGCGTCTTTTCGCTGCTTTGTGTTTGCGTCTGAAAAACGCAAGTGTGAATTCATAGCACTTCGTCGTTTACGACGCGATAAGAGATTTTTTCGACGCAAAATGTAGTGCATGCCATTTGCTTCAATGTGTTGGCGAGCTGGCGGCGCTTTAAATAACAGCGGGTCGGTCCCGAAGTTGTAGAACATGGCGCGTCGAAAAAATTTCTTATCGCGTCGTAAAAGACGCGGAAAGAAACGCGCTGCTATGACATTACACTTGCGTTTTTCCGACGGAAACACAAAGCAGCGAAAAGACGCGCTGCTTTCGCGTATAATTTAAGCGTTGAAGCCATTGTGTAAGTTCACTTTACATTTCGTTCGCGTCGTCATCGTCACTGTATTTTTTTTGTGTAAACATTGACCACTTGTTAAGTTTTATAATTTCCAGTGCACCTATAACTGAATAATTGAAATGGACATGGGGTTAAGTCGCATATATGTTGTTGTTGTTAAAAAGAAAAATGTATTTATTCTGTCTTTCACAATATATTCGGTTTATAAACCTGGGTTTCTACTTATGAGAGGTCCCCAACTCCTGTTTTAGGTCGCTCTCAACGACAGATTAATTTTTTATAACGTTCCTCGTGTTTCGCTAAGGAAGGCCCCCAATTTTTCTTTTTCGTCGACCATGGAGGCCTCACAGTCGGGATGTTCTTTCTTTCGTGGGTAGGGACGGCCGAGGTGCACCGCCATCTGGATCTTGGAGCGTAAAAATTGGCACCTGAGCTGGCTGATGCCATGTTTCCTATTATTTTTTCTTCCCAATTTTTCTACCCTATGTCGTGTTGTCATACCTAGGCACAAGATTTCTTTGATGTGAATGGACCAGGGGCAGCGAGCGGCAAAACCCCACATCCATTTACCCCAGTCTTCCCCCGTCTTGGCTTTGAACACGGTCTTTTATAGCCGGAGGGCTAACCGTATTCCATTCAAAGCACAAGATAGTTGCACTGTACTGCGCATGTGTTCATGGTTCTCTCCAGTGCGGCATTGAAAACACGAAATATGTACAAGAATCCACCAAACATTCACTTCTAAAAGGTGGATGTCTCTGACACAGTGGTTAGTGTCCTTAGGTAACTTTGTTACGCGTCTTTGGTACTGGACTAAAATTTCGAGGAACGATCCCTTAAATCAGCACCGGCTGACACAAAAGTAAAAAGAGCACATCATAGCTTGTCAATAAAAGACGACTCGGATTGGAGGTGCATGCTAGTAACTGCACCATCCGAAAAATATGCTATCGAAACTTCAACTAAGCATAGCTATGCAACAGATGTTGGCGCGTCCATGCCCCTAGAGAGGTAATTAACAACATCAACAAGACAAAGCGTTAAGCCTGGCAAATGCAACTGCGATAAAAGAAACTAATTTATGCCGAATACTTTCCTAAAATTTTAACGGAAACCATTTTTCCAATCCGACAAATGTGGAATCCAATTGAATTCCATTTCGGTGGAATGAAGCGAAAACGGTGTAGAAGGACGATATTCTTACAGCAACCATTAAACATATATCCTAAATAAGTGTAAAGATTTAGCCTCTGTCGAGGTCAGATCCTGCCCCAGACAAGTCACCAGGGCAGAACGCTAACAAATATAGGTTAATATTGTTGTTGTAGAGCATGTTATTTTCCTATCCCGTACAGGTTAAGATTCGCAAAAAAAACGCACCTAATGTTGTCGCCAATGAAAAACATCTCCTGTGGTAAGATAAAAGGGAAATTCAAATGTACACGAATATAATACACAACGGAGAATTTAATCTCCATCTTTTGTGCGCCACAAAAATGTTGATAAAAAAAAAATAGATGGAGATCAACAGGTCGCCATGAGAAAGAAAGCTGAGTTGAGGTGTGAGGACAGTACGGGGATAGTGATTGGAAGGTGGGACCATTCAATTCGATTTGTAAGTGCGCAGATTAATCTAGCCGAAGTCTGAATACCTTTTGGTACTGGTGGCATGGTAACCTGACAGCCGATGTAAATCCCCTATACAAAATAAATCGATATGCGAGGATAGCTGGTGGAAAAGGGCTAAGGGATAAAGTACCATCAATAAAGCATAGTCTAGGCTACAAGGACCATTGAAGAGAAGCCCTCGAAATATTTCGGCAAAGCGTAATATATTCCCTAATTAGAGTGACTGTCGACGAGCTTTCCGTTGAATGGTAGACTAGAGAACAGCGTTTGCCAATATTTTCCGAAATGTGTTTTCATTTGATATGTACGTTAAGTTTGCAGCACACGAAAGCTGAAAGGGTTACCAAAATGCCAAAATTTTATCTATATGAGGCAAAAACATGAGCCCGAATGACGAAACCCGAGATCCAAACAGTCCGGGAAGGACACATAAATGTCGAGGACGTAAAAGTAATCACCACTTAAAACTGGCAACCCGAATACACATTTGTCGATACAAGATGGGTTTGCATTGCTCTTAGGCGCCTTAGACGTTATTGTTTTCGAGCTCCCTCCCCCACCACCACAAGTATTCGGGTTCATTAAAAGCCTGTTATAGGCCCGTCAGGATTTCATTTGAAATGTCAGGGGTTAGCGGCAACGAGATGCCGCCGTGGAAAAGAATGATACTTGAGTGGATACAGCACGTCTAAGTCTATTTACAGGTTACGTTGCCATTAAACAATGGTCCTACGTTCCATAATCAAATCATGAAAGTTTTAGATACACACCACTCACGGCAACGTTAGTAATGCTCCACAATGCGAATCTCCACAATGGCCGACAGGCACACAAAGCCGATTATGTCCTGTTGTTCGACGAATGAATTATAAATGGTTGCCGTCCTAGAGCAATCATTAAAGCAGAAATGCATGGACGCGGATGGGTAAGAATATGAGGGTGAATCGGAATGAATTGTGTCATGTCTTCGTGGAAGAAGGGTCGCACGAAATTTAAATTATCCGAAGGAAATAACGTTCCAGCATTTCCTTTGGAAAGGTTTATCTGTTGTCGAGACTTGAAATATCGTGACCCTCATGGAATAGGCTTTGCTCCTATTGACTCCGTCTGGCGAGGCATACTCTATTTCAACACACGCTAAGACCGCTATATAAGAACCTAACACCTTTATTCTGGTTTCACGGAATTCTACTCTTTAACGCAGAAATAATGAAAATACGACAGAAAATTTCAAGCATGGCTGAAGCAGCCATAATCATAGATAAGCTTCTAAGATTAAGATTACCAAGCATTCGTGGAATCCCTCATTTGTCAAGCGTACTAACGAACAGAATTTTTTCCTACTAGAAATTTCTTTTTCGCCAGGATATTTTTTTCTTTGACTCGGATATTTGATGAATAGAGCGGAAAATGCTGTGTTATTGAAAATTATCGTTTCTTTAACAAGCCATAATTTTTATAGCAAAAGAGGGAGCAAAAAATAATATTTCGCATGGTAGTTGAATTGTGAAATTAAAATTGAACTTTATCTTTCTATAGGTCCATGCAAGACTAAATTGAGTGGTATACCGGCACAGGTCGACAGTACGGTACATTTGCCCTAACCCCTAGTGGAACATACCGCGTCAACTATTTTATCTACAGGAGGAAAGACAACACAAACATCCATGGCCACGAACACGGTCGATGGGACTTCCACTCGTAATGACCGCAGTCTGACATGGGACTGATGACGCCTCAATGCACTGAGTTACCAGTCGCCTCTGCAGACGTTCAGACCTACCTACACAGGCGACCGGAGTAAACAGAAATTTTTTAGCATAAACGGGAGCGTATGCACAGTATAGGTTAAACCCAGGCCTGACGAGAGGGAAGGAAGGTGATTTCCCTGGGCCCGGTCTTTCATTGGAGGTTAGCTTTTTTTAGGGCCTTTGTGTACATATGATAAATCATGCTTTACTTTTTTGCATTGAAGCAACTGGTATTATGGAGTCCTAACTTATAACACATTGCATGTTCTCGACTAGACTTTCACAATAAGGGCCCTTAACTTTCTTTAGAACATTGTCATTGTCACCAGCCATACGACGGGCAATGCGACCGTAAGCGATCTATTGTACCATGGTATTTTTTTTAGGACAAAAGATCACTAGTCTAATAAAGCCCATGGTGGGGGTACACTCTCTATAAAATTGGCGTATACAGTTGCCCCTCCAAGAATCAATCTCCTAGATCAGGGGTTCTTAATTTTTTTTCCCGTCGCGCCTCCCTTAGATAGAAAAAATCATACGCGACCCTCCGGCCCGATCATAAATTTAAAATATCGAAAAAGTGGTGATAACATTTTTGTAATATGTTTTCGTGAGTTTTCCAAGAGTCCGCTCTTTTCTATCATATTTGCGACTCTAAATAATGTTCCTCCGAGCACTTTTGAAAAAATAAAAGAAAAAAATACTTTGATAATTAGCTCGAGTAGAAACTTTAATTTGGCTGGACTATAATCTGAGCTTACGGTGTTCTGAAACTTTAAATATGTACCATTGCCAAGGCTCGGAGGCGTCGTGTCTACAAACTACAACCCAGTCAAAATAGTCTTATTCTTATCCCCAAACATTTTAATGTTTTTTCTGTTTATGTGGTGTTTAGGTCGGGACACAAACTTTGAGAACTAATATTCTAAGCCAAGCAATCGCCGGATATTTACAGAGAAGGTGGATAAAAGCTTTGTTGTCCTCTAGGCATAGCCGAGACTTTGTCTCTTTAGACAAACCCGTAATATTGAGGTGATATCTCACCTAGTAGAGAGGTATCCCACGATCAATCTCAAATCCGCCCTACTGAACGGGTGGCGTCGTTAAGATTGAAGGGATATGTTATTTCTTTAAACTGCCACAGACCTAGAAAGTTGTTCCATTGCTGAATTCTTTTGTTTTCGGTCCATTTTCTAGCCAGTGTTTGTGCTACTTTCCCCAACAGATAGAAAGCAGCACCTGATGAGTAGTTATCTGTCGGTGATACGAAACCAGAGACCCAGGGTCCCATTACACCCGTAACTCGATGTGAGCACGAGGGCATCTGAGTCGTGAGCCAACCATTCCATTCTTATCGACCCATCTTTTTATTTCCCATTTATGTCTCCCCTGTTTGTGTTGTCGATCCCAGGTCTACGATTAATATGTACAGACACGGGCAACGAGCGGCGACAACCCCGCCCACGTCTCTCGAACTGTGCTACAGCAGGCACGGCCCCTGCTTGGCTCGTTAAGGGGGCCTCTTTCTTCGCCAGATGGCACTGCCTGGCCTTCACGGTCATTATCGCCACTCCATTCCCACGGGCACTTTCGGATGCTCTTCAACCTGTCCATTACATATTTGGCGCTCAACGTGGGTCCATTTCTGGTACAATACATGACTAAAAAGGACCTCATTGGGTTTCTTTTTGGTCCTTCCACCGATTTGAATCCGCACAAGCACATTAAAGCTACTTGCTCAAGTCTTACGACTTGGCCACTTTACATCACGTATCTTGCCTTCAAGCAGCTGTGCTTTCCTCTGTGGCACCTCCTCCTTCCTTAGAGTAGATTATCCTTTTAAAGTCAGTTCAGCAAGGCAATCCTGGTGTTGAGTTTGTCTTTTGTGGTTTAGCCCCGTATCTAAAGCCGTTATAAATGCTCTGAATCACCGGCAGTTGAAGCATCTTCGGTGTCGGGTCAGAGCGCGGAGAAGCCCTGGGTGCATTTCTGTTTGCCAGGATTGTCCTTTCACGTAATTTAAAACTTTTGTTTCCGCATTATTACATTTTTTTGCTCAACAGTTTTCAGAGAGCATGATTGAATTATTGTAAGGAATGCAGTGTTGCGCCTCTGCTATCGCCGTGATTCTTTGAACTCTGTTGATCATCTGAATAATGGGAGATGCAATATTTGTTTTCTTATTTTCATTGCTATTTTTCTCCTCTAAATGGTGGCCGGCTAGCTCAAGTGCTGCACAGAGGTTTTTTTTTGTAGCAGGATACTCTGTCCTCAGCTTCTTCTTCTTGGCAGGCCTCGTAGAAAAAGCTGCCCTGTAATGAACCATATACTGCTCATGCTGCCTCCACCGACAGATCGAAAGCAGCAACTGATGAGTAGTGATCTGCAGTGGCGGATCTAGGAGGTGGCATATGGGGGCTTCAGCCTCCCCCCACCAACACACACACACTCCAAAAACCTGACGATCTCAAATTCCATAAAACAAACAGTAGACTTGACTATATAAAAAAAAACATGAAAATGCAGAATTCTAATTCCATTGACGTTCTTCTCAATAAGAAGAAAAAAGAAATAGTAGAAAACAGTTTATTCTTTAGACTACAACAGACTTGGAAGGTTCTTCCATTATTAAAGTCTTTTAATTTCAGACCATTTTCTAGCCACTGTTTGCAAGGAACCATCTTCTGGTCGTGCTGCTTCCACCGATAGATCGAACGCAGCACCTGATGAACACTGATCTATCGGTGGTACGAAACCAAAGGCCGAGGGTCCTGTTACACCCGGACTCCGATGCGAGCGCGAGGGCATCTGAGCCGTTCATCAACCATTCTATCCCTGTCGCCCCATTTTTTGTATTCTCCATTTCTGCCTCCCCCGTTTGTGTTGTCTATCCCAGGTCTGTGAATTCCTTTTAATATGTACGGACAGGGGCAACGAGCGGCGACAGCCCCGCCCACGTCTCCCGAACTGAGCTACAGTAAGCACAGGCCGCTGCTTACCTGGGTCAGGGGTCAACTTCTTCGCCAGATGGCATTTGCCTAGGGAAACTGGACAAAAGTTTAGGTTGCTTCTTCGTGGGAATGAGACCAGGACGGTTTTCTATGGGTTGACACTCAGGCTTACTTCAGCACACCAATATAGGACTAAATCAGGAGCAGCCTCTATCAGCTCGGTGACGGTTGTGTCAAATTTACCCCTCATTATAATAGCTACATTATAAAATAAATAACTGGCGCAACAGTCCAATTTTGAACCACGGCCTCGAGATGAGTTAGCATCATCTCATTTTCTAGATCGTGACGGTTTTTCTGCAGAGGTATGTGATCAGCAATACGCTCAACCGAGTTATTTACCCCATAATGGGTACTCATTTAACAGCTGAGTGGGCTCATAGTCCGACACGTAAATCCCCGGAATCGAACCGGGGCCCAGTGCGTTGAAGGCGAACGTGCTAACCGTTGCGCCATCCGGACTACTGCTACATTATCAACATAGCGATTATTTGATAACCACGTGCACATAGCCTAGAGAGCAACTCGTGTACGAGAACCTAGAGGACAGCCTTTTAGAGCGCTAGCTCATATTAATTCGCGCCCTCTCATCATGACATCACTCCACGCCATAGTGACTAAAGGAACATCCCCGTGTTCAAGGAACTGCCAAAGGACCTAAACAATATAACGTGTCAGCAGCTGTTCCCCAAGGGATCGTACTTGGCTTACTCCTGTGGAACATAATGTATTGTTTTATACAATTTTTATGATAGTAAGCTGTCAAGACAACCCAATACCAAACTGGAGGCAATGCAACTACCAGCATTGATAATGTACCTACAATGATAACTTGGACCTTCCCGTTCCTAAAGAAGTGACAATAGTTTAATTTTGCGATGATATAGTGGTCGTTGTTTTTCGCTAAGGATCAGAATATGTCGAAAATTTACGCCAACGAAGCAATCACAATTATCAAGTCGTGGTTGGAGAAGGTAGGACTGGAGCTAGCTGAGCAGAAAACGGAGGTTGTTCTCATCAGTCATCGCAGAAAGAGGAACTCTCTGAAGATCAGAGTTAGAAGCAGATGCAGGTCAAATATTGAGGAACGTGTAAAGTTTATTTTTGCAGGATATATAGGTATAGGTCGAAATCGAGGACTACAACCGAGGCTGGTTTTGTGGCTGTATCTATCAGTTCTTCTACAATAGCATCCCGGCGACCTACCGGACTCTGCTGGGGAAAGTTCCGTGATTAGCGCCGCAACTGTGAGACTATTGGATCTACTTTATCAGCTGATAATCTTGATCTTTCTGCATATAAGTTTGGCAATAATTGATTGATATTGATTCCTTCAAGAAACACTAAGGGCGGAGGGGAGATGCTCTCTCTTTCTGTTTCCCAGACTTCTCGCTTTACGGTTCAGAATCGGCTACCAGCTTAGCCCGGTTTTGCTTTTAATCGTACGTCCTCTTTTGGCACCATGAAATAAGCCATTTGGAAATTCGACATTGATGGACAATTTCGGCTGAATTTGATTCGCTTTCAATCTTCAATTTCGTTTAAAAACGAAAGTAAGTATGTACATGACTATTTTCGCTTTCCTTCGCATACCTTATTTCGATTTGAAACCGAAACTGTGCTTAGAAAAAAAAATGCTGGATGCAAATATCTTAGGACGAAAGGGATGCTGGTACATATAGAAGGAGCGAAACGAGCGACCTAGGGCTATATACGGTGGGTTGCAATGCCCTAGGGACGGACCTAGCCAAGCTCGTTCCAAACCGAAATTGTCTATGCTCACTTTGTGCGATACTGCGGGTTGTGAATCAACGATCCCTGCTCGTTCCGCACTTAAGGGATCACAGCCAGTATCGCACAAATGAACGCTCGCTTCGCTCGCTCTGGGTGCAACAGTCTATTGTGTGGACTCCGATTGTGAATCAACATCCCTTGGATAGGCTCCGCGGGATTATCCTCATTATCGCAAAAACATAAACGCTCGCTTGGCTCGCTCTTGGTACAACAGTCTCTTGTGTGGGCTCTGCGCTTAAGGGATCACACCCCTAAGTATCGCGCAAACACGAACGCTCGCTCGCTCTGGACACTACTTTGTTTTTTTAGCATGCGTTATTCCAATTTGAAACCGATATTGTCCATGGCTTATTTCATTTATTTTCCGATGGGCACTTTCGATTCAAAACGTAAGTATCCATATGGATTATTTCGGATGGCCACTTTCGCCATGGCTTATTTCGGCGCCCCTCCGTTATTGTGTAAAAATGTATGAGCGGAATTGTGTTACATAAAACATCTTCAAGCTCGTCTCAGCTTCTCGCTCGGCATCAAGCTTAACTCTGGCCATGGCCTAGGAGTAGGTATGGTTAATTTGCTTTTAATGGATTGATAGCGTACTTTTACCCATGGCCGAAGAATTTTCGGTAGTACGACCTACAGTACCCACACATTTCGCCGGCCCTACCAATAAAAGTTCAATTAATTCAATTTAGATTTTCTGTTTTTTTTTTTCTCCCAAAATGCAAAATGCATCTTCGCGGTCCACTGATAATCGAAGTGGGGTACAATATCAGTACTAGCGATTGACCCGTTTTTCCCCTAATTAATACAGAGCCAAGCTAACTCGTATTTTGTAATTTCACTGCAATTGATCTTTCACTATTCACAAAATAATGACCAAAAGGCAAAAAAAAGTCGAATGACCAACCTTGCAACTGACGCTACTAATTTAGTTCTCATCGAAAATGGGGGGTACACGCCACAACCACCACAACTTCTTTTTTTTTCGTAAACACTTTTATCGGCTATCGGTTTTGATATGAGGCGATGACGTAGACGATTCCCACAGCACGTTCTTCGGCTGACTTTCTTCTCTCCCCCGTCTCAGATACGGACAGGTAGCGAGCGAGGCAAAGTCTCCTTCGATTAAATGACAAAATCACTGATTGCGTTCGGCGTGGCTTTTGTTATAGTCGCGCGATAAGATTAGACACAGCAGCGCTGATTGATTTTCGCGTTTTCGTTTTCATTTGTCCTCGACGGGTTGCATGCTGCCTCGTACCCGCATTCACTATGTTCGAACGTCGAACATTACGACCCGATTCGCCCGATAACGTCCCGGCGACGTAATCAAAACCACAACACAATGGCCATGAAAAGATGGAGAACCTGAAAGGTACTGCTGGCCAATGCCGCCGAGGTCTTAGTACGTGTGGGCCGCCGTCTTAATTAGATTCTTAATTGGTACACTTCTTCAATTATTCTTCTTTTACGCGGGCACGGTCTGCAGAACAACAAAACACTAGCGAAATCGCGCGCGCTTGCCAACGATTTACATCTAGTGCGGATCAAAATAATGTCGCGAGATGAGGTGAGACACGACCGACCGACGGTCACGGTACAGATGCTTTTCTTGCAAGCGACACGGCCAAAATCTGGTCCCGGTTGCGTCACTTCGTCACACGAGCGGACTATCGACCTTGGCCAGGGGTAAAGGGGGTGGCTGGTCACAGATTCACATTCGCACGCTCTTGCACGCACGAAATTGATTTGATGAGTAGAAGTTACAAAAGCGAGTCGCTCCCAACTGATTCATGTCCGTGCTCGGATTTAGGACTCGTCGTCCTTTAGAAACGTCCCTTAAACTTTGACCTCAATTCTATGACAGCGCGCGGTGTTTTTGAACGCGGAAATAGGGACGCTGCACTGAACTCACTTCCACGATAACGCACAAAACTCGCAACATTCGTCACTACCTGAACGAAGTTGCCACTGACTGTGGTATGGTGGCGCAATTCTTTGATTTGGTGGCGCAGCTTCTTGGGAACGAAGAACAGCGAGACGGCAAGCAGCAGTCAGCGAGACGCTCGCTGGGCTGACTCTCGCCGACGACCGGTATTGTCGCGGGGTATGCACAGCACACGATTTTATCACTAATAGCGAGTTGCACAAAATCTGTGGGAAAATCGGAAGCTGGTGCCAGTTGTGAGTGGCGTTCACCGCGAGATAAACAGTCGTACGACCCGATGACGGCGACTACAACTTCTTTTATGGATTTTTCTCAGGATCTTGACACGACTTTTCCTCCGCACCGAATAGAAATCAGCGAAAAGTGTGGCGAACTTTCAAAAGTCCAATACAAGTTGAACGGTGGCAGAAGCAGCGACACCGAAGCAAAAACAAAACTTTGCCAATGTCGACAGAGCAAGTTTTCCTTGGACCTGTATCTCTCTCTTCCTTAAGATCGACGCCTGTTTTTGCGTGCTGCACGTCGCCATTTTCCCGCTTGCTGCTATTCTGCGCTTTGCAACCCTAACTCTACCAACTTTCGGCAATTGGCGCGACTTTTCCATGCAAGCATCGCCGGGAAAACAGCAGAATAACACACCAACAGGAAAATCGGGGTGAATGGGTGGGTGGTTGGTTGGTGGGCAGGTGGTAAAAGCTCATCGACCCGGCTGGAATGCGGTGGTGGAGAATGGCCATTGATGCCATCGAAAGTGCATGAAGCATGAGGAAGCAATCCGACCGTCAATTCCATTCGTCGCTCGAGCGATGTGACACATTTTCCACCCGCGAACTCGAAGGAAGCGTTCAGCCGTGGTAACTCACGACAGTTGGGATGAAAAGTCCTTTCATGCTGTGTGTGCCGTTTTCTGGTATGTTTGCAACGATTTGCGCTTGTGTCCTGTCCGATGGTGATGTAGAGTGGACGCGTCCTTTCAACCCTCCGAAGTACAGCTGCATGGTGGTCGTGGAAGTTATGATAGGAGTGGGGAAATGATATTTTGATATCGATATTCCTCATTAAAAAAACGCCAATTATATAGAGTGTCAACATGTTGCTGTAGAATATTCGAAATATGATAACGTGACCAGATAACAATGTCGAAAAACGAGGACACAGCCGAAAAACTAACAAAAAGGGCTGAGAATATTCGGCGCCCAGTGTGGATCGGTGCGATATTCATTGAAATTGGATATTTTATTGAACCGAATTTTTTCTTCCATAAATTTTCACTGACTTGCCGAAGCCGAAAAAGACAATCAAATAGGCGCGTGGTACTATTAGTCACGAAGCAAAAAAAAAACCATATGTTCTTTAAATGTATGTAATCTGCAGCTCCGCCAAAGCCTGTCCCAAGCCATGGTTATGAAAGGAGGAGAGAATGATAGCTGTAGCTGAGTTACACCGAAGCGTCTCAGGTCATTAGGGTGCCATGACTGACGACGCGCCCATACAAGTATGTATGTAGATGTCAGCACCAGGTTAATGAGCTTGCAGAGGGAATCGTCCACGTGCAGACCAGAGAGAGTGCATCAGTGATAACTGAAGCTATCACTGACAACATTGTTGTAGACCAACTCAGTGGCAAGGGAAACAACAATAGGCGTGTTTTTTTTTGCGTAACCGTGTAGGGTCCCTGCCCTGGTTAAATTCCGAATCGCGAAGTTGTCTACACTGACGTCAAGTGGTGCGCCTCATATGTGGTGGAAATAAATTACAAGTTCGAATGAAATATCAGTTTGATTGTCGGATCGTTTATTTATCGCGACAGCGGACATTTATAAACTTGGCGTACCGCTCTAACTTAATAAACATCATTCAAACGAGCTATTTATCAGTGACAGCTACAAGTGCAACTCTATCCAAATGGGTCGCGGGTTCGATCCCCAGCCAACTCTTATCTTTTTTTCCTTTTTTTTTTCTTTTTTTTTTGTTCCATTGGTATTTTTAGTAATCTTATTGAAAATGCTATTTAATAATAGGCATGGGCCCATCAGAGCAAGACGCAATATTAGTTTACCAATGAATTTGGCTGAGTGACAGAAACACAAGCGTGCCAATATCGACATATTACGTTCTACACGACACCAGAGCCATCTGTTGTGTCATGCATGTGGAATTTATTGAGGGGTTATAGCGTGTAGGGCAGCCACCCAAATAATTTATCCCGTACACAAGAGATTTTCGTCGATGTTTTCCACGCCTATAGCAATACTACGAGTAAATGAAAAACGTTGATTTTTCCTAAGACGGGATTCTTTTTTATTTATTTGTAAATGCGCATTTCGGACACCAGTTGTGTCCTTCCTCCGAGAGTTGAATTGTACTGAAGAAGGACACAACTGGTGTCCGAAATGCGCATTTACAAATAAATAAAAAAGAATCCCGTCTTAGGGAAAATCAACGTTTTTCATTTAATTTATCCCGGTTCATGTTGTTGGTGTAACGCGTGTGTTATTTTACCCTACACGCGATAAATTCACAAAAAAACACGCCTAATAGTATACTCCTTATTATCAAAAGATGATGGAATGTGACTATCTCTCTCTTTCTCTCTGATTCCTGTTAACCCCTTATGGGGCATAGGGCATTAACCAAGCCTACTTTCCACCCCGTCCTGTTTATCGCCATCGCTTTCAGCTAACTCCACGACTTGCCTATTGAGGCACTCTCTCTTATAACTGATTTTCTCCAGGTGTTACTAGGTCGTCCAACACGGCGACTTGCGTTGGTTCCCTGCGGGTTCCAATCGAGGGCCTGTTGAGCAATGTTGTTCGGCTCTTTTCGGAGAGTGTGACCTATCCATTGCCAGTTGTTGATGCGAGACATCGGCGTCCGCTCCACCATCTGCTGTAACTACACTTCCAATTTCTGCTAAATTGTCAACTTCCTCGACTAGGTATACCTTTGTTCTGGTGTTCTTGAAGCGCGCTGCTTAATACATCATTAATGTCAATTAAAAATAGTAAAGGTGACAAACTGCAGCCTTGTCTAACTCCGCTATGCACCTCGAAAGGATCTGACAGCTTACCCTTGTGTAAGACGTGACATTGGGCTCCCTGGTATGAGTCGTTGATGATAGAAATTATTTTATCTGGTTTGCCTCTCCAACGCAAAGCCCTTCAGGTATATTCCCGGTCAACGCTGTCAAAATCGATAAACATGAGATGTAATGGGGATCTCCACTCTGCGGATTGTTCAATAATAATTCGGAGCGTGTTGATGTGGTCGCTACATGAGTAGCCCTCGCGAAAGCCGGCTTGTTCATCATTCAATGTGCTGTCAACTGTTTGTTTGATCTGGTTCAAGATTACTTTTGCCATCAGTTTGGAGACTGCTGGGAGAAGACAGATGCCATGCCAATTATTGCAATCCTTCAGGTCGTCTTTTTTCGGGATCTTAATAATGACGCCCTTTTTCCACTCTTTAGGGAGAGTTTCGGTTTCCCAACACTCTTGGATAAGGGGGAGAAGAATATCCGCAGTAGCATTGGAAGCCGCTTTAAAAAGGTTCACCGGAATTCCATCTATCCCCGGGGCTTTACCCGCATCCATCGATTTATTAGCCCGGGTTCCTTCCAGCTTAGATGGTGGGCTGTTATCAAGTCTGGATATTTGCGGAATATCTTCTGCTACTAATAAAGATGCATTCGAAGGTCCAAAGGTGTTGTTGAAGAGCTCAATGAAGTGTTCTCTCCATATCCGCAGTTGGTGTTTTTCAGTTACCAGTAGATACTCATGTTTATCTTTTACAGGATGTTCTGTTGCAAAAGATTTGCCAGTTAATGGCTTAATAAGCTTAAAAAGGGTTCCACTGTCAGCGCGGTAAGCCGCTTCCTCTGCCTTCTCCGCTAATACGTTGATGTAATTTCGCTTGTCTCGTACGCTTCTTGTGACTATACGTTTGCTTAATTTATTAATAATGAATTTTGTCTGATTGCTTAAAAATCAAGTAAAACTGGATATCGATACATTACACACATCACCGATTTTTTTAAATCAATATCCAACCCCTGATCGATGTTTGGTTTCCTAATTTATTTACGCATGCACAGGCAAAGCTCTCGGATTATAAAATGCATACAAGCGTATAGTCGGAGCTTTAAAATCAAAATTTTCTCCCGATGAAATAAGCACGACAATTCTATTGTATTTTCGAACTTTATATGTTATCTACACAGTAGTAAAGATACGAGATATTTTCTGGCATGGGATTGAATGTCAATCGCAAAATAAGCTTTTCTTTCACGAAACTGATAGGTTGATAAGCCGTACACATTGCCAGCAGAAGCATAACAGCGGCAAAGCTTTGTTCAAAAATTTGCAGTAAACTTTGCTCATGTCCGATAGCTGCAATAAACCACATTACCCTAGACACAGACGATGCTGTTGTTGCTTGCTGCTGCTGCCGCTGCTATGCTTCTGTCGGCAAAGTGCACGGACTGTAATATACGTTCAGAAATTGAATAGCTTTCCAGAACTGAACGAATATCTTTGGCAAATGTATCTGCTAAAGCGACGGGTGTTATATATTCGGCAAGTGTGAAAGCTTTCGATGAATGCAACTGAAAATCGGAATCAAACCGAAATTAGGGTCCACGCATATAATATGTCTCGCGGTCAGGGGTACGGGTGATTTGTTTTTCAAACCAAAGAGTGCTTAGAGAATTTTAGCGTTAAGTCATAGCTGGAATAGGGCGGTCGTTGCCGGTGTAATCAAAATGACGGTGATGTATAACAGGGGTCGACAAGCTCTTGCCCGCCTCTGGCTTTTATCCGGCCCACGGGTTAATATTGTTTTTTTGCATGGGCAAATTAAATTTGTACAAATAGTTTACAAAACGAATTGTTTTATCTCAACGTAATTTGAGCGAAATTTAAAATTTATTTGCTTCTAGTGGCGTAGAAACCTTTTTGCAGTGGGAGGGGATATGTCGTCGGCACTACATGTTTCTCAATATCCGCTTGGGGTTGGATTTGAACCCTTCATCTCTCTACTGTAAGTTAATATCGAACCATATACCAATGACTTACTATATTTTCGAAGCACTCATCGAAAAGGAGTAGCTGATGAAATCCTCAATTAGTATCATCATAACTAATTTATCAGCAAGTTTTTTGATATTCTTGATGACTAAAGCTAAAAAATGTTGATGTTGAAGGGAACAACCTTACGTCAGATAAGATAGATATTGAGCAATTTTCGTCGTGGAGGAGTAGCGGGGACAGCAAAATTTATTGTCATTTTGTAATACGAAAGTATAGGTACATAAGTGACTTATCATGAGATCATTGTTAATATGTCCCACAATCATATGGTCCGCACTTGGCAGAATGGCCTGGCTCTGCCATATGCGCACACTGTGCAGATGAAGAGAATGTGATTAGGTAGGGACGCGAAATCTCCTACTTAATTAAATAATAAATAATAAAAAAGGTTTCGGTTTTTCGTTTTGTGCACCACGCGTCTTTTCGATAATCCATTTCGGTTTCGGTGAGTCAGAAAAAAATTTACAGTAGAAAATAAAAGTAGTCGAAAAATCTTGAAAATATTCGGCGCCCAATGTGGGGCGAGTACGATTTTATCTAGTCAATGAACTAAAAATCGGCGTCCAATGTGGGGCCAATGTGAACTAGATAAAATCACATTGACCCCGAAAATTTTCAGGCTTCTTTGATAATTTTTGGCTATTTTTATTTTGTACTATATATTATTATATCACTGACTTATGGTTGAAAAAGCCTCGATAAAGCCTAAACAAAATTTCGGTTTCTACGTCTTTTGACTATGGGTACCGTGTGGCGCGCACCTATTCAGTTTCACATTTAGTTTTCATTGACACACGTCAGCATTTGGCATTTCTACTGTAAACTTACACTAACGTAGGATACAAAAAAAAACTTAAGTAGCCATGCACCAGTCATCTGGTTGGCGTCATCATGGACGAATAGTTGCCACAAATAAAATGTCATGAAATAAAGTAGCTTTCATGTATCAGACATCATGGTTTTGCTTCTAGTAAAGTTTTTATGTTTTACTTTTAAATGAGTTTGAGTTTTAAGTTTAAAATCAGTATTCAGGATTATACATAAGATATTGTGCAAGAACTCATGAGGAGGGGAAGGGGTTATCCCCTTGATCCCCCCTATCTATACCACTGTTTGCTTTACTGAAGATGAAATTGGAATAATCTTTTAGCACGGACTGGGAAATTGCGGCAATCCCAGCCCAGATCCTAGGTGTATCAACGGTAAAAGCTGAGGAGAAAGTCTCTCGTAGGATCGTTGAACTTAGCCATGGACTTCTGGCCCAACGAATACTAATCCTATATTCATGCCATTGAGGCCCTCGCCAGGTAGCCTTAAATTCAGGGACTTCGTGCGGCTAATATTGATATACATATGTACATATATGTGCATATCTGTTAGCATACGTATACACTCGTGTCTCAAAATCATATTAAGGCAAGTGAGAGTGCTTCGAGGTTCGAGGACCTTGAATATCTGGTAAGCACCACCCAAGGCATTGGAAGTTCGGTATGCTACAGATGCATACTAAGTTGATACGGAGAATGAAACCAATTCAACGAAACGTTCAATTTTCAGTGAAACATAATTCGCATCTACACTTTACTTACATAATACTCGTATGTAAAAAAGGAATTGATGCTAGCCATGACTACTTTTTATCGCGCTCGGTGGCCGTGGTCGTTCGGCTCGGAGTTCAAATCTCGGCTCGATCAAAATCTGCCTGTGGGTACTAATAGAACTCTCATAGTGCTCCGAGCTTGTCAGTATAAAGACGGCGCGGATAGGAGGTGAATGCTAGCAACTGCACTTCCGAAAAATAGATATGCTATCGAGACGTCAACAAGGTATAGGAATGCTAGAGATGTTGACGCGCCTATGCGCCTGGAGGCGTCAAGGCAATAAATAATGACTACTTTCATCATTTTCAGTCTCTTGAATCGTATTTGTTTCAAGTTTTATATTGATAACGAATTATAGACACTCACATGAGTGTGATGCCAACGTTACTGTGGTAAAGACTACAAAACTGCCGCGTAGTAATGGTCAAAGTTGCACAAGTTAACCTCCACCACTGTAAGGCAGTTTCAGCTGCTTTTCTTCTCCGACTCGAGAGGGAGGGAGAAGATATTGCGTTATTATAAGAACCCTGTGTTGCCCGCGATGTAGTGAAGGGAGTGAGGTCTCCTAGCTATAATATGTTTTACGTTAAGGATAAGGGCAAACCTCGATCCTACATTCTTGTGAAGAAACACCTAAATGCATACCTAGTATCTACCTTCAGCGACGTGGACTCTGTAGTAATCAGCCTAGAGTTCGGGAAGAGGCGATACTGGCTGATCTCAGCTTATTTACCACATGATAGTAGCATCCCATCGACCACGTTGAAACAATCTCTGGATACAGCAAATTCACAGAAATTTGTTGTCATCCTTGGTTCTGATTGTAACGCACATCATGTAGTCTGGGGTAGCTCCGACACAAATGATAAGGCCGCTGTGCTTTTTGACTTTCTGCTGGGCACAAACCTCGTCATTTTCAACATTGGCTGTAAACCTACATTTATCGCCAGATATAGGCAGGAAGTCTTAGAGATCACCCTTGCCGGAGGACATTGAACATTTGATACGGGATTGGAGGGTGTCCCCTGAGCACTCTTTCTCTGACCATCGGTATCTTCAGTTTAGCCTGGATGAGCTAACCCAATAATTGCCAATCGTAAAAGAACTGACTGGCGATAGTACAGGAATTGTATTGCAGATTTATTACCATCATTACCTGGTCCGCCATGTAATACACAAGAGTTGGATGAAATGGTACATACTTTTACAGGGACAATAAAGAAATCCATTACTAAATCATTCCCTGCTAGCAAACAAAGGGGAAGGGCTAAACCGTCATGGGGGAACCCTCACCTCAGTAAGCTTAGGGCCAGAAGAAGCCACGAAGAAGCTTTAACAGAGCCAAATTTTTAAAGCAGAAATCGAACTGGGCAGTTTATAAGGGTCACCGCGGTCTATGTAAGAGTGAACTGAGAAGGGCTAAGCGTAGTTTGTGGAGATCCTTCTGTGAAAACATTGATAAGTCTAGCAATTTCTCTAGGCGTCGGAAGATCCTATCCATAAACCCTACTATGCCTAGTTATTGGCGGATGGACGACGGTACATGGACATCCTCGAGCCAAGCGATGATGAAGGTCTTCCTGGACGCGCATTTTTCTGATAGCTCTCCTGTTTCATCTCCTGGTACTACTACTATTGCCAATATGGTGCCATGTGATTCCTCCTCTTTTTTACGAAAGAAATGATTGAATGGGCAATTGCCAGCTTTGGGGCGACCGGTAGCGCAGTGTGTTCAGGCATCAGTCTCATGTTTGACTACCGGCGTTTCGGGTTCGAGTCCCGTCCACAGCGACGTTCATAGCCATGGATGTGCAGGAGGTGCATGCTGGCAACTGCATTCTCCGAAACCAGTTTATGCCAACGAAACGTCAACTGGGCCACATGGAACAGTTGACGCGCTATGCCCCACAAGGGGTTAGGGCAATTGAGTAAGTAAGTAAGTAGCCAGCTTTGACCCTTTAAAATCTGCTGGCCCCGATGGTATCATTTCGGCGGACCAATAACACATACTGGGCATTGCGTACCCTTAGTTGGTATCGATTTTCAAAGCCTGTCTAGAACTCATATACATTCCTCTCCTATGGAGGGAAGTTAAAATAATCTTTATTCCGAAAGCGTGTAAAAGTTCTCACACATCCGAAGGATCTTCGACCCACCAACCTATCATCGACTCTGCTAAAAGTATTGGAGCGTTTGATCGATACACACACTCTCCCAGCACGCCTACTGTAAGGGCCGATCTGTGGATACTGCTTTGCAATTCTCTAGTAGGCTACATTGAAAGATCCCTCGCCTGAAAGGAGTATACGCTGGTTGCCTTCATGGATATTGAAGGCGCTTTCAACAACGTTAAACCTGTGGCTATCACTGATGCGCTCTTAACCCTGTGCGAAGATGACGCACTCTGCAGGTTTGTCTACCGGATGCTTACATCTCGGGTGATCTCCACTAGTCTCGGTATATCATCTGTACGCAGGCACGTAAGTAGAGGCACTTCTAAAGGCGGTGTTCTCTCTATTTTGAGGAGCTTGGCGGCCAACAGGTTGCTCTTAAGCGTGGAGAAGTTGGGTTGTCATGTTACCGCTTATGCGGACGACATTGCCATCAATCATTGCAATCTCAGGCGAATTCCCCTGTGTCCTGTCCTGAGCGATATAATGCAGAATGATGCCCTCGGCATCCTAACGAAATGGGCTGGTGAGGTTGGAGTCAGAGCAAATCCGCAGAAAACAGATTCAGAGCAAATCCGCAGAAAACAAGAAGATATATATAGTATACCTGCATTTAAACCGCCACTAATGGAGGGCACAAGGCTTATACTCGGCGATAAAGCCAAATTTCTTGAAATTATCTTGGATAGAAAACTATGCTGGAAGGCTTACATTCGGGAACGTGTAAGGCAACTGTTGCACTGTACTCTTGCAGGAGGGCCATAGGCAAAAAATGGGGATTGCAGCCGAAGGTGGTCTAATGGCTACACACATCGGTGCTGCGTCCCATAATGATGCATGGGATTGTGGACGGCACTTAGCATCGCGTCGTACAGAGCTCTGTTGGAGAAGGTCCAAACAAAAAACACTGCCATCCGCCTCCGCGAAACCGGTCAGTGGACCGCGGCAACCACCGGCCACTCAACTGTTTTGAACAACACTGGTATTCCCGTTGTGACGGACTACACCTCTCGGAAATACCTGTTCGACAAGGGCTTTACAAGCCTCATCCCATCGAGGAATGCGTGGCCAGAGAACGCTAATTTATCTGATACCATCAGCATTTTCACTGACGGCTCTTAGTCTGAGGGAGGGGTTGGGCTGGTGTATATTCGGAGAAGCTGCATATTGGCTTGTCACTCCACCTCACAGGACACAGTAGCGTTTTTCAGGCGGAAGTTTGTGTAATCTCCGAGGCGGTAACCTGGCTTGCGCGTAGTGTCATATCTGCTAGGGATGTTATAATATACACGGATAGTCAACTGGCGATCAAATCGTTCAGTTCCGTCTTGGTTACGTCAAAGACAGTATTAAATTGTCGCAGCTCTCTCAGTGAGATGGCGAGATTTTTTAACATTACTCTGTGCTGCATACCAGGTCATAGTGGTTTTTCTGGTAATTGCAAAGCAGATGAACTGGTCCGGGCTGGAACTATCAATATGAGCAGGGAATGCTTTCGCAGTATTGGGATACCTTTAGTAACCTGCAAACTGGTCACTTAAGCGCTGGTATAGGACAGGGCTAACACCAGATAGTGTAATGACAGTACGTGTTATGAAACTAGGCAAATATGGCCGAAAATGGACCCCGGCCGCTCTTGCAGGCTCTTGCTGCTGAGCACAAACCATTTAAAAAACATGGTGGGGCTTATCACTGGGCACTGCTTTATTGGGGAGCATGCTAGAAGACTTCGGCTCCCACACAATGATTACAGTGAAATGTAATTAGGAAGAGATTAGAAAAATTGACAGATTGATCTTGAACGAGCGAATCTGTCACGCTCATTTTTTAGGCACAAACTGCCGGACTTGACTACGCAGAGATCTGCAGATATACATACCATTTCGGAGATGTTATCAAAGGCAGTTGGTTCTGCCAATCTCTTGTGTATAGAAACAAGGCAATGATGCCAGGATGACGTTCTAAGTACAAATGTGTATTTTCTAATCTTTCCTTAACCTATTTATACAATTCTCCTTATTCTAAAATGTAATAAACTAAGATGAATTATTGATATCCTTGACAGATAGATATCAATCATCCATACATTAAAACTAACACGAGTAACCCAACACTTGACCACATTGCATTTCCCATACAGCGCATCAGGATGTAATCTGTTGTGCGTGTGCACGTGCAACATGCATTGCAGACATCTTAAGTGTCATCTTATGATGTGGTCTACATTTGAAACCGATGCAATTAATAAATTATTTCGGGTTGGTCTCGTGATTTGAGACGGTCATAATGTTTGAAATTTATTAAGTGTGTTTGGTACGTAACCATACCTTACAACAGTGGAAATGAAGAGATTCTTTTTTTCCGGACGTTCTATTGATTTTGACGAGGCTAGATTGCGGTCGCGAACCATTTGGTTCACCATGTGTGTCGAGCTTAAGGTGCGTTTTGCTAGGTACCACTCTGTGTCGATCGCAGGTGATGATGAAAAAGATACACACAAATAGTGCTTCGTGCTCTATGGGTTGATGTATAGTCGCGAACAATGTGCGACGATTGTGTACCTAGCAAAACACGCCTAAGAGTTTTAGGGAATTGGCCTGAGATGGCAATAGAGATAAATAATCCGCGTATGCTGTTACCTTGCAACCTACCTCTTTCGGGTCCAAAGCAGCCTATTGACCGCTATGTTCCAAAGAAAGGAAGAAAGCACACCACCTCGCGGAGTACCCGTACATACACTTCCGCGTTCAGAAGATACCCCAAGAAATGACCCTGGCGGTTAAACATCAGGTTAATTAGTCCAACCAGGCCAAAATCAACGCCAAGCCCGCTACATTACATCCAAATGCAATATGAATGCCACAGTGTCTCTAATTTTACGTATTTTTGAATATTTTATTCAAAACTAAACTGCGAAAATAAATTAAGTGGCAGATATTTTATTATGCCCGGTTCACATTATTCCAGTCCAGTAATCCAGTCCAGCAATCCAGTCCAGTGCTGGACTGGATCATATCGTCTACATGATTCCAGTCCAGTAGTCCGGCGAGTGTGTTGTTGATTCGGTAACTATAGTGACAATGATTTCTGTACGAGCTGGAATGAAAAAGTAGACCGACAATCCAGTCACTGGACTGGATTACTGGACTGGATTGCTGGATTGAATTGCTGTCCAGTGCCGGTTCACATTATTCCAGTAGCAATCCAGCGCTGGACTGGATTACTGGACTGGATTGGTTACTGGAAAAATGTGAACCGGGCATTACATTGTAATATAACTGCCTAAGTTTATACAGTGGGAATTAAGATAAGTGACAAATAGCTTGTTTTTGCAAATGCATAAATATTTATGAAGGGTATAAGAATATCATATTAAACAATAAGTGCACTTATCTTACTTTGGTGGAATTCGAAGTAATTGAAGACTTATTTCTTTTTGACCCCAGCGGATCACTCTCTCACAGGCATTATACCTTTTCCTGGCTTTGACAGTATATATTTTATTTTAGTAGACCACTTTTTAAGCACAAAATTGCACTCAACTCACATATGATAAAAATGTACAGTAGTTAGCTTGGTTTTGCAGTAACCCGACGATATACGAGTACATAGTCGTACTATGAATGAAAATTCAAATACATGAATTTGACATGAAAGCTACATAATTTTATACAAAAGAAAGTTTTTCACGTATTCACCTTGGTCAGATTGTGTGAAACTGGCGCAAATCTAATCCAATTTAAAGTTTATTTGCATACATCAATCAACACACAGTATAGTATTCACGGAGTAATTAATTTTGTTTCACAGGGAAGAGAATTAATCAAACGAAACCACTTATCATTGGAAACTTAAAGTTAGTCGTGATCGTGAGGTAATTTGTCTCTACGTACCTAGATATTTCCAGTTTAGTAGTCGAACCATAAAATTTAATACGTAGGTACTTACGTAGGAAACTCGAAAACCAACAAAACGCCACTTACCTGCAAAGAAAAAGAATATTGTAAGAATATTGTCAAATTTGTAAATAATGGAGAGGAGTTGGAGCAACATTCATTTGATTACACACTGTTAGGCCAATTGAATAGAGACAACCGTTACGAGACTTGTTGCTTCCGTCTTGAAAGGTTACTTTATTATTTACACCACAAAATAGTAGTTTTGTTTCATTAACTTTAAGGCGGTGCACCCATAGTTCATAAATTCCACTTTTTAATTGGATAGTGGGTAAAAAGTACACTCGTGCAAAAGAGCCTAAGTAAGGAAGAAGTTTAACAGGGAAAAGCGTAATGAAGGGGACAAATATAGAAATCCGCTCACCGAATATAACTTCCTTATGAAACGCTCCGAGCAGGAGAGCTGTCGAAGACACTGCCAGAGCATTAAAACGCTACTCAAAGCGGCTCGCATCGACAAGCCCCTGTCTAAGCACCATTCTAACGGTGTCGGATAACTTAGGAGCAGGACGGACTCTTCACTGAGGGTTCAGAGGAAACACTGGAGCTCTTCTTATATAATACAAAGTGGTGGAAGTTCATTGAAAGCTGGACCTTGTCTATTCCATCGGCCGACCGGGGTTGAGCCGGTTATGAAACCTTTTCAACATGGGCCGTGGAGCCCTTTGAACCCTTTAAGATAGTGGCAGATACAGAGGGGGGCCATGAGGGACCGGATCCTCCTTAAATCATTGGTATATAGAGCTTGGTAGTGGAATATTCGAGTAAATAAGTGAAAGTAATTATCAAAAATGACAGCGAATACAAAAGAGATAAGACTCCGCTTTTCACGAGTCCTATGCGACAGTGATCCACGCATCGCTCAATATTGTGAGGAGAGAGGTCCATAGACTCTACCTGAAACGGCCTAGCGTCAGATGGAGCTCGCTTTCGACGTGCATCACGTCTAGAGCGACATGGCCATTATACGACTTACGAAGGACAGACGCTCTCCTGAGAAGAGCCCGACCGGACGTAGCCCGAGTCACAGCCATTATAACAGGACGCTGGCCGGTGGTAGAGCGCGCGGCCAAACTGTATTCCATACAATGTACACTGCCGGAGCTGTAAGGATGAAGCGGAAAAGGAGACCCTTATGAGTGAATTACGGCAAGGAATGCAGTTTTGCGCCTGTGCTGGCCTCATGATTCTCTGTAACCTGTTGATCATCTGGATGATGGGAGATGTAGTATTTCTTTTTTTACTCTCTTTGCTATTTTTCTCCTCTACAATGGTTACCGGTTAGCTCAGGAGCCTAGTTCGTTTTTTTATTCGAAGTACACTCTGTCGTAAGCTTCTACTTCTTTGCAGGCCTCCAAGTAGAAGCTGCCCTGTAATGAACCATATTCTGGTCTGGTTGTGCTGCTTCCACCGGCCGACCTATGGCAGCACCTTATGAATAAGGATCTGTCGGTGGCATGGAACCAGAAGCTGAGGGTCCCATTACGGCTGGATCCCGATGCGAGCGCGAGGGAATAATTTTTTTTTATCATTCTCCATTTTTACCTCCCCTGTTTGTGTTGTCTTCCCCAGGCCTATGCATTTTTGTTAATACGTAAAGGACAGGGGCAACGAGTGGCGAAAATCCTGCCCACGTCTCCCAAACTGAGCTACAGCAAGCATAGGCCGCTGCTTAGCTCGTTGAGGAGCCTTTTTCTTCGCCAGATGGTACAGCCCGACTTTAACGATCAACTATGCTACCTTAGGCTTCGTCCCCACGGGCATATCCGGATGCCCACCAAACCATCCGTTATAAAGGCCTGGATCAACTAACGAGCGAATTCAAACAGCCATCATATAGATGATGCGCTGCGTGGGGGCGAATTGTGGGTTTCGTATACAAACGTACGCGAATTGCTGAGAAACAAGTTGACGTTCAACCAATTCACTTTCAAGTCTGATCCCATACGAGATCTGGATCATCAGCGGTCAGTCGTTTTGTATGGGAATGAGCTTTTAATCCAGTGAAAAAAAAACGCGGAAATTGGCTCTACCGTCTACCGTGGGCAAGCATACTTAGCAGCGGTTTTCAAAGGGTTAATGCTTGTTAATAAGGTTTCAAAATTTACTACAATTTGTAGCAATTGGTTATGTAAAGTGTTTTCGGTTTTGGTTTTCTGTTTGAACAAATCTTCACCATAGAATATTGTGACTATTGTTCTATCCAATAAATATTGATGAGTATTTTCGAAAGGTACCAAGACCCCCTTTGCTACTATTCAGTAACAATAAACAATGACGACAAAAGCGCGGATATACAAAGGATATACTCGAACCAGGCGCCATTAATCCGCGAGGAATCAACAAATATTCAGGACATTATTGCTTAGTGCGAATGGCTTTCTACGCTGAGAGTTCATTCAGTCGTTTTCGCTCAAACATGTTTATATTTGCCCAGACTTTCATCGAGAGTAGTAAACAGTCGATGGTTACTCGTAATTTGCCAGAGTCAGTTCATTGCTTCCTAGTCATTTATGTACTCGTATAATAACATCATCCTCCCCAATGATGAGGACATATGTACATAATCAGACAATTTGAAATTACGTTTACGTACGGAAACGGAGACTTCTAACGAATATATTGCAAGGGATCATGCAGGGTGCCCAAAAAATATCGCACAAAATCTCCACAACGCGATTTCTCAAGAAATGTTCATAATTATTTTTGGATTTTTTTAACTCTGTATGATCCGGAATTCCTCTTCGGAAAACTGATCACGGCCTTCCGGATTTCTGGATCGTGTATGTAGAAATATAACTGATCAGTCGGCCAGATCCACAATAAAAAATCGGTCCGGAAAAACTGATTCGTCCTGGCCTTCACCACAGACGTTCCGGAATTCCTATTCGGAAAAACTGATCGGTCCTAGCCTTCTGAATTTCCCGACCGTGTATCAAGAAATTGAGTTGATCAGTCGGTCGGATACATAATCAGTTTAATTTCTACATACACGATCCGGAAATAGAGAAGGCCGGAGCTGATCAATTTTCACGGAGAGGAATTCCGGATTATCTATGGCGGGTTTTAGATTGTAATGAATGATTTCTTGACTGTCAAGTTAGCATTACTACAGCGTATTTTTTAAAAAGCAAACGCGACAAATTTTTTTCTTTCACGACAAATTCACGACAAGTAATCCACTATACGCGACTTCGAAATTTTTAAGTGGTAATGCTAACTTGATGGACATATTACCAAGTGTCAAACATTTATTCTTTAAAATTCACCGTCACATGGTAATTATAATTTTCCGTTAGAATTGCTCATGAGCCACAATCCTGTTCATTTCTTTCGCAAGTTCTATCGGTCGTTCCTTCTCTTCGCAGGTCATCATTGGTCTCATGTCACCAATGCAAACTTGCGAAGGGTCAGGATAGAGGCCTCATCGGATTTGGTTCTGATGTACTACTACTACTCAATTGCCCTAACCCCTTGTGGGGCATAGCGCGTCAACTGTTACAGGTGGCCCAGTTGACGTTTCGTTGGCATAATCTGGTTTCGGAGAATGCAGTTGCCAGCATACACCTCCTGCACATCCATGGCCACGAACTTCGTCGTGGACGGGATTCGAACCCGAAACGCCGGTAGTCAAACATGAGACTGATGCCTCAACACACTGCGCTACCAGTCGCCCCAATTTCTTGTCGATCATGAAACCTCGATGGAAGGGTTGGATTTATAGCCCGAGGTCCAATCCCACCTGGACTTAAAGTGTGTTAGGTACATGTGTCGGTCGGCGACCACACTCGACCATTCTATAATTTCTATTTTACTTTTGCTTGATTTTTAGTGTCGTGTGGCCTTCGTACTTTCTGGTATGTCGTGATTACCCAGGCACGGGATTCTTTTAGATATGTTATGGTTTAGGGCAGCGGTAAGGAGAAAAACCCGTCCCATATCTTCCGTCATTGAGTTACAGCAAGCTCGTGCCCATAATGCTGAAGGAGTTTTCGCCAGATGGCGCCACCAGTCCCTCGCGGTCAATTCGGGGAAACCAATTACTGGGGCGACCGGTAGCGCAGTGTGTTGAGGCATCAGTCTCATGTTTGACTATCGGCGTTTCGGGTTCGAATCCGGTTCACGACGACGTTCGTGGCCATGGATGTGCAGGAGGTGCATGCTGGCAACTGCATTCTCCGAAGCCCGTTTATGGCAACGAAACGACAACTGGGCCACATTGAACAGTTGACGCGCTATGCGCCACAAGGTGTTAGGGCAATTGAGTATGAACAATTCGGTGTTCGCTAATACCTGTACATTAAAGCTGCAAGAAGCATTTACATGCACATCTACATCTTTTAAAATTGTCTATTACCTCAGGTGACGACTTAAAAACGAGCGAAATAATTCAACATGGTTCATAAAGAACCAAAGACACTTGATCACAGTGATGTCAAGTTAGCCCCTTCATTTCAACAAAAAATTGAATTTAACTATTTGTATCGTTTGTTGGTGATTGTTGGTCATCGATGGAAAAGCATCGTGATACACGGACAGACGTGCACTTTGCGTTTGTCGATGAGGAAAAAGCCTACGCCAGAGTTCCTCGTGATCTGATTTGGGTAAAGCACTTAAGGTCCCCGAGGCATATGTTAAGATGATACCAGACATGTGTGATGGGGCAACTACTAAAGTTAGATGCACATAGTATTATTATTGTCGTGAAATTTCCTTAAATTTTTAAAATACGGAGGCTCTCGGCCGCCGTCACCATTGAACCGCAGTGCTATAATGGCGACGCAACTGGCGTCTGATGCCACAGGTGCAAATGTGAGTTCGGGCAAAGTAGTAAGATCAGCGTACCAAAAGGAGCTCGATCATATAAAGGTCTCTTCAACAGAGACTATTGCCCATAGTAAAGGCGGGTTTATCCTTTAAGGAGGGCCGGCGTACGAAAGTAGTGACCGATATGTTCGGAAAATTGGGAAATATGATAGCTGAGTTAACGGACTTTATAGGATCCAAAACAAACATTCAACGCTCGGGAGTAAATTAATTCCAAATGCGTTTTCAGTAATGTGAAGTCAACGAAATTTTCGAAAATTAAAATGTCAATGGCAGCTAAAGTGTAAAATTTCAATTTGATTTCTTGTCCGGTAATTTTAGTATACCCAGTATACGTATGAATGGAGTTATCCCAGACGAGCGTAAATGGATTCAATATTCGTTGCGTTGTGCTCTTAATTGATTTTCTGTTTGCCTAGCAAGGTCGTGCCGAACAATAGGTCGCAATACCTCTCTAATCAAATCTCAATTGATTTAATACGTCGTCGATTCAACCGAACTTGTCAATACGGTACACGTTACGTTTGCCATCATCAGGCAAAATAATTGGGTAATTTTTATTCATATAAAGACGAGACTCCATTAACGCATTCACGTCAATGCTTCTCCTATAGTACATTCGGGAAATTTTCCGGATACACACATATTCGACAGGTGGTTAGTTTATTTATAATGAATGCTATCGGCAATGGATGATATAAAAATGGATTCAATAAATTTGCGATGGTCATTTTCGGGATTTATGGCAAGGATCTTGCATAATTTTCGAAGATTATACGATGGGATTTAGGGGAAAACTTAACGATTATTTCACTTATGTATAGGTATATGGGATATAAATTCTAAATTTATTTTCGGATGTTGAAAGCAGAGGTGGTCCCTGATCTCGGCACGCAAGAGAGTTAAGGAAAATATTAACTCAGATGCCGATGGCTCAGCCAAAGACCAACTCAGAGCTGAATACCGTTCACTACAGAAAGGCGTGCAATGAAGCGTAAGACGGGACATGCGAAATTATATCAACGCATTAGCGGAGAAACCAGAGGAAGCGGCTTACCGCGGTGACAATGGAACCCTTTTTAAGCTTATCAAGCCATTAACTGGCAAATATTTTGCAACAGAACATCTTGTGAAAGATAAAGATGGGTCTCTACTGGTGACCGAAGAACACCAACTACGGAGAGGGAGAGAACACTTCATTGAGGTCCTCAACAACACCTTTGGACCTTCGAATACATTTTCATTAGTGGCAGAAGATATTCCGCAAATAGCCAGAGTTGATACCAGCCCACCATTTAGGCTGAAAGTAACTGCGACTATTAAATCGATGGAAGCGGGTAAAGCTCCGGGGATAGATGGAATTCCGGTGGAACTTTTTAAAGCGGGTGCCAATACTACTACGGATCTCCCCCTTATCCAAGAGTGTTGGGGAACCGAAACTCTTCCTAAAAAGTGGAAAAAGGGCGTCATTATTAAGATCCCGAAAAAAGGCGACCTGAAAGATTACAATAATTGGCGTGGAACCTGTCTCCTCGCAGCAGTCTGCACACTGTTGGCAAAAATAATCTTTAACCGGATCAAACAAACAGTTGACCGCACATTGAATGATGAACAAGTCGGCTTTCGCGAGGGATTCTCATGTAGCGACCAAATCAACATCCTCCGAATTATTGAGTTGCACGGAAAGTTATTTCGCAACCTTTCAAGGGATGGTGCTGTTATTGAAAAAAAAATATGGTAGCGTTAGCAAAGATTTTTTTTCGCCATTTGACAGCTGACATTTCAAGCTATAATCAGTCACAAATTGGTGGTCCTCTGTTTACAAATCTTTATTTGGCTTGAAAATGGAAAATAAAAGTGAACATTTTCGACATATTTTGCTTTTTTACTACTTTTACTACCGAAAATCGTCAAACTAAATCAACTTCAATGGGCAGGGCATGTCCAACGAATGGACGATGACGCATTCCAAAGAGAGTGATGAATGCAGAACGAGTTGACGGAGCGAGACTGCCTAGACGACCGAAATCTCGTTGGGAGAGCTCAGTATATGTGGACGCCGAGCAGCTACTGGGCTTCCAAGATTGGACGACGCGGTCACGTGACCGAGATAATTGGAGGACAACGATCCAGGCAGCCACGATGATGATGATGACTACCGAAAAGGCAAAAACGCAGTGCCAGCGCTGAAAAAGTTGTGTGATGTTTATGGTGAAGACTCAATAACAGGACGCCAGTGCCAGAATTGTTTCGCTCGTTTTCGTTCCGGAAATTTTGATGTCAGTGATGCACCACGCTCTGGTCGTCCAACAGCTGCCGATGACGACAAAATAAAGGCAATGATCGAAGCTAACCGGCGCAGTACGACACGGGAGATAGCGGAGAAACTCAACTTATCCAAATACACCGTTCACGAACATTTAAAAAAGCTGGGGCGTTAGCAAGCTCGATATTTGGGTTCCACACGAGTTGTAGGAAATTCACCTCACCAAACGAATTAACGTTTGCGATTTGCTGCTGAAACGTAACGAAATCGACCCATTTTTGAAGCGATTCATAACAGGCGATGAAAAATGATCTTGAGACAAGCGAGATGAACTTGCACAATCAACATCAAAAGCAGATGTCTATCAAAAGAAGGTTATGCTGTCTGTTTGGTGGGATCTCCAAGGTGTTGTTTATTTTGAGCTGCTCCCAAGGAGCCAAACTATCAATTCAGATGTGTACTGTCGCCAGCTAGTGAAACTGGACAAAGAAATCAAGGAGAAACGACCAGAACTGGCAAATCATAAGGGTGTCATCTTCCATCAAGACAACGCCAGACCCCATACATCTTTGGTCACTCGTAAAAAATTATTGGCCTTAGGCTGGGAAGTGATGCCTTATCCACCGTATAGCCCTGACTTTGCACCATCAGATTACCACTTATTCCGTTCACTGCAGAACCATTTAAACGGAAAAACATTCGTCTCGGATCAGGCTGTCAAAAATGAGTTGATTCAGTTTTTTGCTTCTACAGACTACAATTTCTCCGAGCGCGGCATTATGCAGCTGACTGAAAGATGGCAAAAGGTCATCGAACAAAATGGTCAATATATAATTGATTAATGGTTGTTGCTTGTATTAATAAAATAAGTTTGAAAGTCATGCAAAAAAAACGAAATGACTTTCCGGACAACCCAATATTATTGAACAATCCGCAGAGTGAAGATCCCGATTACATCTTATGTTCAAAGATTTCGAGAACGCGTTTAACAGTGTTCACCAAAAATATATCTGGAGGGCTTAACGTAGGAGAGGCATACCAGATAAGATAATTTCCATCATTAAGGAGTCCTACCAGGGAGCCCAATGTCACGTCTTGCGCAAGGGTAAACTATCAGATCTTTTCGAAGTGCATAGCGGAGTGAGACAAGGCTGCATTTTATCACCTTTACTGTTTTTAATTGCCATTAATGATTTACTCAGCGACGCACTTCAAGAACACCAGAACAGAAGGTAGAGGATGGAAGTTGTTCAAATACCTTCAACACCTAGATTATGCTGACGATATTTGCCTTCTAGCAAATAAATCGGATCAAGAAGCTCAAATGTCTGAAGCTCTGCATTGCGAAAGCCGTAATGCGGGGCTTAAAATCAACGCTGCCAAGACTAAGTACTTGAGTTTGGATTCAGGAAGGCAAAGCGGAATTTGTGTTTCGGGCCAGGCAGTCGAGAAAGTTGACAATTTCCGCTATCTCGGAATCGTAGTTACAGCAGATGGTGGAGTGGATGCTGATGTACAGTCTCGTATAAAAAAGGCTCGAGCAACTTTTTTCAGTTTGACTCCTTTCTGGCAAAACAACAACATTTCCAGAGGCACCAAACTCCGGATCTTCGAAACCAACGTAAAATCAGTGCTTCTATATGGCTGTTCAACTTGGAAGGTGACCAATGAGATAACAACTAGATTGAAAACTTTTGTAAACCAGTGTCTACGGCGCATCCTACACATACGCTGGCCGGGGTGATTTTTAACGACGACCTCCTTACTATTACTGGTCAGGACAGGATAGACACTTCCATTTAAAGACGAAAGTGGCAATAGATAGGTCACACTCTCTGAACAGGGCCGAACAACACTGCTCAACGGGACCTCGATTGGAATCCGCAGGGAACCAGCGCAATTCGGCGTGTTGAACGATCTAATAACACCTGGAGAAGAGTTAAGAGAGAGGGTGTCTCAATAGGCAAGTTGTGAAGGCGATGGCGGTGAACAGGACGAGGTAGAAAGTAAAAAATAAGTGGCGCAACAGTCCAATTTGAACCATGACCTCGAGATGAGCTAGCATCATCTCATTTTCTAGATCGTGACGGTAGGTATTGTGCAGAGGTGTGTGATCAACAACACGCTCAACCGAGCTATTTACCCCATAAATGGGTACTCATTTAACAGCTGAGTGGGCTCATAGTCCGACATGTCAATCCCTTTTTTCGTCGAAAACTACCGCATTTAGTAGGAATCGAACCAGGGTCCAGTGCATAGAAGGCGAACGTGCTAACCGTTGCGCCACCCGAACTACTCGAGTTGGAAGTAGGCGTGGTTAATGCCCCATGCCCCACAATGCCTTAACCGGAACCAGAGAGCGAGAGAGAAGTGTAGAGGCAGCCTCTTTCTCTACTCAATCAGGACCAATTTTGACCAGACGCTAATCCGTCCGTGGGTTCTTGTTTCGTCCACCGCCAGATAACTCGTTAGGTGCAATTTGCAATCTTATTTGTCTCGAATGCTTGTAAGGTTCACGTTTGAAGGCCAAATCACAAAGAAAACGGATTGAGGCGATGGAAGGACGACAATATTTCATTGATCAACTTTTGATCAATTATTTTCATTCGCAGTCAGTTCGGCACACACGACGTTTGATTTTTTTTCGCAAATTATGCAAATTCCATATAGACAGGGCGGCCGCAGTGTGTTGAGTCAGTCTCATGTTTGACTACCGGCGTTTCGGGTTCCCGTCCACGACGACGTTCGTGGCCATGGATTTGCAGGAGGTGCATGCTGGCAGCTGCATTCTCCGAAACCAGTTTATGGGAACGAAACGTCCCAGTTGACGTTTCGTTGCCATAAACTGCCACATGGAATAGTTGACGCGCTATCTCTCTAATTGCCTTGACCCCTGCAGGGACATGGGCGCGTCAACATCTCTAGCAATTCTATGCCTTGTTGACGTTTCGATAGCATGTCCACTTTTCGGAAGTGCAGTTGCTAGCATGCACCTCTTATGCGCGCCGTCTTTATACGGACAAGCTCGGAGCACTGTGAGAGTTCTATTTGTACTCACAGGCAGTTTTTGATCGCGCCGAGATTTGATCCCCGAGCTCTATATTAGTATCGGAGAGCGGTGACCGAAGGATCACGGCCACCGAGCGCGACAAAGGGTAATTGATTATATAAACATCCCCAAACGCTTTCAAATTTCATTGCTCTCCGCATCGTTTATAGCGAATATGTTCTGCAACGGTCTCCGAAGATCTATTTCCTTATTAACGACGGTAAGTTTCTCATATATCAGTCATCATCTTATGGGTGGTTAATGCAAGTACAAGTACCCTGAAATATTAACGTTACCAAACAATGCCGTACGGCACAAAGTCCCTCGTCTACAAACACAGCGAGCTTTCGAAAAAATATGTTTGGTGTCCAATCAAGGGGACAAAACTGACTGTTGTCGGATGAATTTGACAACAAATGAGTTCAACTGAAATCATGTACATCTGCCTCAGATCCTGTGATTATACCCAAATGCAATGACATACGTCCTTCCATCCGTCGCGTCTATGCAGAAGGATTTAATTTAACCTTCTTTCGCTGGCATTCCACCCCCTGTCTTTTAAGCTTCGTATTTATCGTATATGTATATAAAATTTGTATTATTTTATTTTATTGGAATAACTTCACTAAAGTTTTCGAAAGGTAACCAATAAACTCATAAAGACTCTCTGTATGCAGAAATCTCCAATGGATGTTTGCGTACGATGAAACATTTGTAAGCTTGTAAGAATGTGTCCAACCATGGTTGACTGATTGAATTTTCCACTTCGAATACCGAACCCAAATATACATATTTTAATAAGACATCTACATTGTTCATCTTCACAAGGAAAAACTGAAGATTTTACATATTCTTGAAAATACCGTCACGGAATTCTTTCCATCCCTTCAGACATTCGTCTGGGCAGATTTATCCATTCTGCCGCAAAACTGTATTGAGTTTTCCGACATAAAGCAACCAAACAAAAATATTACGTTCATATCTTTTCTGCCAAGGATTTATGAATATATGAAATCGTTTTGCGAAAGATCGCAAAACATATTCCTTTGTGGAGCACACATTTTTTTTTAGCGAAGCCGTTTTTCATTAAACATTCAAAAGCCACGTACGCGACTGACGTTGTTTTCGATTCCCTCCTGAGTTTTAATATGCATATGAATGACAGAGGGTGGTTTTCGGTGAAATAAAACGTTTTAAATGGAGCGTATTCGGTAATTTTTAATTAAAATTGTTATGCGTTTCTGTCCGAAGTGACTGGATTCAAGAGTAAGATAGAGCTGTTTGATCTTTGAACTTGAAGTTGGAACATTGGCAAGTTTGGGTTTTATTAATGTATAATTTATATTGTTATAAGCAGTGAATTGTTATCAACAGATTTTTTTTTTGTTTCGCAGAAAAAAAGTTGCTCAAACTATTTTATGGCCTTTTTCGTAAAAATTCTTCGAAGTAGTTAGAGTTACGGTGTTGTTTTATTGGCTCAGGTTATAGCAGATTATGTGTGTCCTAGAAATAGTGAAAAGTTCTGGAAGAAGATGTAATGAACCACCTGTAATGAACCATATTCTGGCCTGGTAGTGCTGCTTCCACCAGCATGGCAGATCTATGGCAGCACCTCATGAGTAAGGATCTGTCGGTGGTACGAAACGAGAGGCCGAGGGTCCCATTACACCTGAACCCGAATACGAGCGCGAGGGCAAGCGAGCCATCTGCCAACCATTCCATCCTTATCGTTTAATTTTTTTATTCCCCATTTTTACCTCCCTTGTTGGTGTTGTCTTCCCCAGGCCTATGAATTTTTGTTAATACGTAAAGGACAGGGGCAACGAGCGGCGAAAACCCGCGTCAGCGGAGCTACTCCAGACCCTGCTTGATGACCATTATGATGATATGCTCATCTAGGAAGCACGGATTTCGGGGGAGGGACACATCAAGGGACTCTCAACTAGCAGCTACAACGTAATTTCAACGCCGAAAGAGAACGGCCGTAATGACCTAAATGGTCTAAATTCTTGACTACGACAAAAGCACGAACGATGTAACGGTAATACATATGGATGACAACACTGAAACAATGATTCTTGTTTCAGCCTATATGGCCCACGGCGCATCGGCGCCACCGCACGAGCTACAGACGTTAGTAGAGTACTCAATGATGAAGAAAGCGAAACTAGTGATCGGCAGTGACGCAAACGCACATCATACATTTTGGGGTAGTATGGACGACAACGCACGAGGTGAATCAGTACTAAACTTTATTCTCAATACTAACCTAAAGATCGCTACTCGTGGCAACGAGCCTACATATAAAGGGCCCACCAGCGAGAATGTTCTAGATTTAACTCTCTATACGAATATTAATAACTATCAAATCCTAGAGTGGAAGCTCCTGGAAAGACCCTCGTTCTCGGATCACAAGTAGATTAGCTTGAACAATGTACTCCAAGTCCATAATTATGTCAAAACATATGGAAATCCAATCCATCGCGCTCGGTGGCCGTGGTCTTTCGGTCACCGCTCTACAATACTAATCTAGAGGTCGGGGTTCAAATCTCGGCGCGATGTACTATAAAACTGCCTGTGAATACTAATAGAACTCTCACAGTGCTCCGAGTTTGTCAGTATAAAGACGGCGCGGATAGGAGGTGCATGCTAGCAACTGCACTTCCGAAAAGTAGATATGCTATCGAAACGTCAACAAGGCATAGAAATGCTAGAGATGTTGACGCGCCCATGCCCCTGGAGGGGTTAAGGCAATTAGCAGATAAAAATCTAAGGAATACCGATTGGGAACTATATGCAAAAATCATACGCGACAAGCTCACCAAAAAACATCCGTTAAAAGCACCGGACGCATGAATAAGTTTCTTACCCATATGATCGTCAATATCAGGGCGTCATGTTCTTGTAGTAATTCTCCTAAACAGGCTCAGCCGAAATGGTGAAGTAAAGATATCGGTGCATCTCGCCGTAAGGTACGGTCGCTCTTTGGTATTACTAAGCGCACAAGGAAAGACGAAGATTGGGGCGAATATAAGAATTTACTCAAATTCCTCAGAAGGCAGCTCAGAGCAGCGAAACAGACAAGCTGGCGGGACTTCTGTAGCCCAATTGAATGCACACCAAAGGTATCGCGGCTAAGGAAAGTCATCTCCAAAAATCCGACACCACCATCTACAATCAGCAAGGGGATGGACAATCGACGGAAGGAAGTGCTGACACACTGGAATTACTCCTTGCAGCACACTTTCCGGTCTGCGAGAGTTCGCCAACCCAACCACATAAAACAACGACAAACTCGCGCGGCAGCAACATACAAGGACTCTTCACGGTTAGGCGAGTAAAACGGGCCATTAGCTCCTTTGACCCGTACAAATCAGCCGGACCGGATGAGATCATACGTGCTATGCTACAAAAAGCTGCTGACTTCATAGCAATCTGGATTGTTGCTATCTTCCAAGGCTGTATCAGAATGGGCTATGTACCGCATGCTTGGCGAAAAGCTAGTGTTGTGTCTATACCCAAAACTGGCAAAAGCGGTCATGACAACCCGAAAGACCTATAGTCTTTCAATCAGTCTCACATCCGTCATGTTGAAAACTATGGAGAACATACTGGATGGACACATTAGAGAGTCGCTAGAACCGGGCAATCTGGGGGGAGACTGGTAGCGCAGTGTGCTGAGGCATCAGTCTTATGTTTGACTACCGGCGTTTCGGGTTCGAATCCCGTTCACGACGACGTTCGTGGCCATGGATGTGCAGGAGGTGCATGCTGGCAATTGCATTCTCCGAAACCAGTTTATGCCGTCCAAACGTCAACTGGGCCACATGGGACAGTTGACGCGCTATGCCCCACAAGGGGTTATGACAATTGAAAGAGAGAGAGATCAAACACACAACACGCGTATCTAAAACGGAAATCCGTGGAAACGGCCTTGCACCAGGTAGTCTCCACCATCGAAAACTCTCTAAAATAGGAAGAATACACGCTCGGCACGTTCCTAGACATAGCCAGAGCCTTTCATAATGTTACAACACAAACGATACTGGATGCCCTTTACAATGCAGGGGTCAACGCAAGCATAAGAAACTGGATCGCAACATTGCTATCTAACAGACTTAAGTATATCGTTTGCATGGGGCAATGTCATGGCTACTAAAGCGGCCAGAAGAGGATCGCCACAAGGAGGGATGCTATCATCACTTCTATGGATACTAGTGGTGAACACTCTAGTAAGAACTTTCGAAGCGATAGGCAAACGCGCGCTACTCGGCGTTCAAAAGATATTGATTGTTGTCCGCTTTTTGGCTATTTGGCCCCATTGTGTGGCGGTACTCGAACCCACAAACTGGTACGAAAAAACATCGGGCTGATGTCCCATCGCAATTGGGCCCCCAAAGACAGATAAATATTTATACACATACTCGGCCTTTTATAATACATACTAACTATTTTCAGATGTATGGATACAGAAATTTAATGAGAATAGTTAACAAAAGAATCACACATATTTAGTAAAGGGTACTCGGCCATAAAAAAAAGCTTGAAAGAAGAGTATGATACGCACATTTATCAAGGTAGATACGGTCTTCCGTTTAAAACACATGAATAATACGTAACCCAATACTTCTACCACAATGTGTTCGAAGTGCCCGTCAGCCTCGAGAAGAGGATAGTAAAAAAATCTGCTTTCAATTGTTGTAAAAGAGAATTTATGACCCGAAATCTTAAAAAATGCTTCCATTTATGAAAAGTAAAAGTTATTGTATCCGTAGCATATGTTCCCTGTTCAATTTCGGTTGAGTGGATTTTTTTCGGGGTTTTTTATGTGAAAATATATGGATGTACTATACATAGTTGCATAACGATGTCTTTCGAAAGGACATGAAAAGGTGAGATAGATTAGGTTTCTTGTTTTGCTGGACATGCGACATGACATGCATGCCAGTTTAAATGGAACGAAAAAGGAACGCCGTTCACACAATTTAATATTGATAACTGAATCTTTATTGAGTGACATTGATAAAAACTCCAGACGAAATTCCCAAAGGAGAATTGTATTGTAACGCCCAGCAGAAGTCAGAGTAATAAATTTTTCTGTATTTATCCCGCATAAGCGTCTGAAAACCCCACAATGAGTACATGGTAAAATAAATCGACCAATGGGTCGTTTGGAAGCTGACTATTTTACCCCCTTGATTTGATTTCGCTATCTTTCAAGGGATGGCGCTGTTATTGAACAAAAAAAAAATATGGTGGCGGTAGCAAAGATTATTTTTTTTTATTTTAACTATATATCAGTCACAAATTGGTGGTCCTCTGTTTACAAATCTTTATTTGGCACCGACTTGAAAATGGAAAATGAAAGTTAACATTTTCGACGTATTTTGCTTTTTTACTACCGAAAAGGCAGAAGCACAGTGCTAGCGCGAAAAAAAGGTTGTGTGTTCTTTTTCGTTCCGGAAATTTTGATGTCAGTGATGCACCACACTATGGTCGCGCAACAGCTGTCGATGACGACAAAATAAAAGCAATGATCAAAGCTTACCGGCGCAGTACGACACGGGAGATACCGCAGAAACTCAACCTATCCTAATCAACCGTTCAGGAGCACTTACAGATGCTGGGGTACGTTAGCAAGCTCGATATTTGGGTTCGACACGAATTGAAGGTAATTCAACTCACCAAACGAATTAACGTTTGCGATTTGCTGCTGAAACGTAACGAAATCGACCCATTTTCGAAGCGATTCATAACGGGCGATGAAAAATGGGTTGTTTACGACAACGTCGTGCGAAAACGATCTAGGGGCAAGCGAGATGAACCTGGACAATCGGCATCGAAAGCATATATCCATCACCATATTCATCCTGTCTGTTTGGTGGGATTTCCAAGGTGTTTTTTATTTTGAGCTGCTCCCAAGGAACCAAACTATCAATTCTGCTGTGTACTGTCGCCAGCTAGTGAAATTGGACAAAGAAATCAAGGAGAAACGACCACAACTGACAAATCGTAAGGGTATGTCATCTTCCATCAAGACAACGCCAGACCCCAAACATCATTAGTCACTCGTAAAAAAGTATTGGCCTTAGGCTGGGAAGTGATGCCTCATCCACCGTATAGCCCTGACCTTGCACCATCAGCTTACCACTTATTCCGTTCACTGCAAAACCATTTAAATGGAAAAACATTCATCTCGGATGAGGCTGTCAAAAATAAGTTGATTCAGTTTTATGCTTCTACAGATCACACTTTCTCCGAGAGAAAGATAGCAAAAGGTCATCGAACAATATGGCCAATATATAATTGATTAACGTTTATTGCTTGTATTAATAGAAGAAGTTTGAAAATCATGAAAAAAAAAAACAGACCGAAGCGTATATACCCTAGACTTGTACAGGCCTAGTGGTGATACCAAAGGTGCCAATTGGCAACGACCATATGCATTTAAAGTGAGTTTCCTATGTGGTCAGTTTATAGGGGAGGTTGGCACTCATTCAGGAGGATCTTCACCATTCTCAAAATTAGCTAACCCATATTACAAATACTTGTCGAATTTTTCAAGTCGCTAGCTTCATTCTATCGAAAGTTATTGCTTATTTGAAGTCTCACTTGTATGGGAGGTGGAGGTTTCTTTTGTCGAATCTTGCGCATTTTTGTTTACCAACTAGATCCCAGTACAAGCATTTGACCAAATTTCAAGTCACTAGCTTCATTTTATCGAAAGTAATCGCTTATTTGAAGTTTCATTTGTAGGGGAGGTAGGGGTTCCTCGGCTCGCATCTTGCCCATCACTGTCACCAACCAATTAGATCATGCTACGAACATTAAAGCAGAATTTCAAGTCACTAGCTTTATTTGATCGAAAGTTATCGCTTATTTGAAGCTTCAGTTGTAGAGGAGGTAGGGGTTCCTTGGGTCGGATCTGGCCTATCTTTAATACCAACTAACTCAATCCTATAATACTTGAAATATTTGGCCATCACTGTCACCAACCAATTAGATCATTTTACGAGCACAAAAATGTAATATATATATATACATAAGATATATTTCGGGTATAATTGTAACATGTTACTTTTGTACCGTTGCGCTGTGTTACAATTGTACCACAGTTCATCATAGAGTCTTTGTTGAGGGCCCCACGGCCAGGGACAAAACTAACCTAAAATTATACTCAGGATTCGCTACCGAAGGCTTTGGACAATAAAATTCCTACGTGGAATGTCTTTTAAAGGTAAAAAAACGCCTCAGAATTAAAGTCTCCCGAAAGGGGATAAACCTTCTTCAGCGTATCGAAAAAAAAATTTCCGCACAGCACACCCAAGACACAATTCTGACAGATCAAATTTTCAGTACTGTTACGGGATTATATTATGGTCTTTTTACAACAGATGTCGTTCGAATCAATAAATTCCAGCATAGCCAAAGTGCGTCTGCTTCAATTGTACCCCGTTACATTTGTACCCGATCTCTAATACATGTTAACAGTAGCTTACATTTAACCAATTAATATGTCATGCATGATGGAATTTTACATTTCACATTCTCGGCAAATATTCCCAAATTCCCAAATTTTAATTTCAATCCAAGCAATTAATTCAATGAATCGTTACAATAATTACCCCGGCGCGGCGGAAGTCAATTCGCTCCAAGCAAAATGAATATAACTGAACTGAAATAATGCCACGTTCCAATGAAGGCCTTATTGTCTAAATCACTAGGAGAAAACGTACGGAAATAGCCGGTTGGGCTATTATTGACTGCTATACATTAGGCGATAGGAAGCTCAGTGCGCTGTGTCCCAGGGGTTAGGACCAATGAGTATACATTAGCATGGGTCGGCAACCTTTTTAGGACAGTGGGCGTCTTTCTAAAAAGAAATATATTTAGGCGGGCCAGACAATGAAAAAAACATGAAGTATCATTGTAAGAAAACAGACTCCAATTCTGTTGCTAACGCCAACACAGGAAAGCAATTTTGAAAATTAGAAGCACATCATGAACAAAAATGGACCCAAGTCAAAACATTTTCTTATTCTTGATTCGAATGGAATTTTAAGCAATCCTCACAGCGGCGCGACAAAAATCGCAGCGACAAAATTCGCGGCGTATTCGCGACGGAAATTCGTGGCGATTTTTAGATGTTCACACTGAGGCGACAAAAAATCGCCGCGGAAAAAATCGCATTCAGTATTCTTTGTGTATTTTGTTGTGTAACTGAGTCTGTAGTGAATTTTGACGCCACACCGCCACGGCAAAATTCGCAATCGAAAACATTAGTATGAACTCCTAAGAGGAAGAAGCTGTTTAGCTTGTAGCAGTGGCTAAGGATGAAGAAAGGCAAAGGTAAATTGAATTCCTTTAACAATGGATAACGCCGTCAGGAAAAATTCTGCCTTCTTAGGGAAAAAGAAGACTGTGGGTGCACGCCATAAGTTTCAATGCACCCGTTGCTTACTGCTTTGCTCGGAATAAGCGGAAGCTTGAAATAAAAAATAATAATTGGTACTTACTACATTTTGCTCCAAGCTCGTCGGCAATATCTTTCCAAATTTTATCTTTTTTCGTATATTTTTTTTATATTTTTTTTCTCATGATCTCAATCAGTTTTTCGATATCGCTAGCCATATCGAATAAACAACTACTTGTGAAGTAAACAAGAAGGTATCGACGAAAATCAAATCACACTCAGCGATTTTTTGTCGCCGCAACAAAATCGCTGCACAAAGTGGCGAAATTTCGGGTTGGTGTGGGCACCTTCGTACAATGCTGTGGTCAGTTTTTTGTCGCGGCGAAAATTGACGTCGCGAATCCGCTGGGCGATTTTTTGTCGCGCTGGTGTGAGGATCGCTTTATTCGGGTTATCAAAATCAAACCGAAATTCCATTGCAAACCACAGCTCCGTTGTCAGCGTGCACAAAATGTTGAAAATTGAAAATATGGAAAACGCCAGCCGACGTTATTAAATCCGCGACCGTAGTCAAGTCACTTGTACAATATTGATTCGAAATTTGATATAGAAAACTCTCCAGCGGAGCGAAGTAGTACGTTTTATTGTATTTTATACGATTTGCTGCATCTAATACAGTTTTACGATTTTAGAAGAAATCGAAAAAAAAATTTCCCCAAATCTAATTTTTATTTCAGAGTTGCTCCGACTTTTACTCACAACAATTTAACATTTGAATAGACACATAAAAAAATTAAAGATTTCAGATTTCTGATTTAGAATTGGATTGGAATTAGAACAAATTGCGTCCCAATGGAAAATGACATTAGGTTCAAAAGGAATTTGTATACTTCACAAAAACTAAGTAAAACGCTAAATTTGCAAATTATAATCTCTCCTTTGATTCTTGTCTAGGGTCTGTGGATAAGGTAAATTAGATGACAAATGGGTCTGTTCTAAAAAAGAGCCACAATCAGTCTATTATCTTCTTGCTCTGATCCTAGAGAACTGCAGCCGATCTGTTGATCCAATCTAGTAGCACTAATAGCTCTATCTCGATAAATATAACAGTTAAAAGTTTTGGTTTAGCCTCAAGTGGTAGATAGTTTAACCTTGTTTATAAACCAAAACAGCTATATTTATTGAGATATAGCTATTAAGGCTCAAATCGTTAAAAAATCATTTCTCAATTTACGCTCACAACTACACTAAAAACGGGCCGATTTGAAAAGTATTGAGCTAGTCAAATTTGAAACAAAAATATCTTTGACTTTTGTCTAATCAGTTTTTCCATTTGTCGCATCAGAGATATGTGAGCTTGAAAAGCGATATAGTGTGATTTTCCTCCAAAGCCTAAAAAGGTGACGTTTTTCGAATATCGGTTTTGACTATAGTGCTAAACCAAATTTCGACTTTGAACAATGCATTGAATGTAGAATTTGACGCTCTTTAATTTAAATCCTATAAAGCTTTTCGTTCCGAGGCACCGTTTAGAAGTTATGAGGAGAATATTAAAAAAGGGCTCAAACTTTCCGGTTTTTCGCCTGCACAGCTACTCTGCCGTCCAAGGTGGCTCCATCTCTTAAAATGAAAGTATGGCTCCCACCAACATTCGTACTAAACGGCATTTCTCTATCATATTTTGCAAGGTGGCATCCATTTATGTCGCTTAGCGTCCCAACTATCGGCACCTCTAGAGATAACGATGTCAGATAGTCAGGCAGCAATAAGGTCTATCGATTCCGTTTCCACCTCATCCAAGTTGGTGGAAGAATGCCGCTTGTCTCTCGTTGAGCTGGGGAATTTCTTCAACATTGTGTTGTGCTGGATTCCTGGTCACAGCGGTTTCGCTGGCAACTCTAGGGCCGACGCGCTTGCTCGAGCAGGGACTAGGGAGATGATGTCGGAGCCTCACAAAATTGGAATGCCCACGGCTGCCTGTAAAATGTTAATAATGGCCGATGCGATTAGCAGGGCTAACACTAGAGTACCAGCAGCACATGCCAAATAACAAAACTGATGTGGCCTTACATCGATCGTGGCCGCTCTTCCAAACTCCGGTCAATGGGAAGAAGGCACATCAGCGTGTTGTTGGGAGTTATAACTGGACACTGTCTGATAGGCGAACACGCCCGACGACTCCAACTTCCTTACAGGGACTTTTGTAGGAGTTGTGATGATGACGATGAGGAGGAAAATACTTTCCTTCTTCTTTGTGTCTGCCCTGATTTAGCCGTAAGAAGGCATGACATTCTTGGGTCCTTCTTTTTCGGAGATTTGGATGACCTTAAAGACATGGATGTCAGAGTCAGCGATCTAGGGACGCAGGAGCGTCGCGCCCCGCCAAAGAAAAACGAAAAAATCGAAAAAAAAAAAAAATTGGAAAGTGACCAAGACTATGTTTACGCGACACAACAAGTATGGGTTTTCGGACCTCTGTAGCTCCGGCCCCGGATGCTTGTTCGGGCTCAAATTTGGTATGGTCATTGTCTCCGGTCGTCTTACAAAGTGCTGCAAATTTGATTCCGATACAAGAAAAAAAACACCCGAGATATGATAATTTGAAAATGGCTATTTTTAAAATTTTTCTTGTTCTTGTTGTTCTCGTTGGTCTTTGACAGGGCTACAGCCTCGTAGAGAGCGGATCTAGGTCTGCTTTCTTTTCTCACGGATTGCCTGTGTCCCAAGGGTGTGCATAGGCTATCATTTGCTCTGATCCGTGCAGTAGATAAAAAGATACATCCAAAAATGTGATATTTTATAGTAGAGTTTCTGGCTTAAGTCTTTTTGATAATTTGAATGCGACACAGGAAATCACTTGCTTGATTATGTAAGTAGTGACGACGATGGATGCAAAAGTCCGTGCGCTCGTCGGGTGAGGAGAACCATACGAGGTAATGGCTGTGGGCGTGGCATGTGGCTAGTGCATGAATGCATGCATGAATGAAAAGTGTGTGATGAAAAAATTTAAACTGAATGTTTATGGCTGCATCTTAGGATGTCCGGAAAGAAAAAAAACATGCTGTGTGGTCTTTGAAGAGAGAATCAGAGGAAATGGAAAAGAGCGAGAGAAACGAAGCAATTCGGCACAAGTGAGGAAGTAGGAAGGGGGATGTAAATTTGACATCTCTTTTGCTTCTATATGATCGGGCGGGTGTTCCGCGGCAGAGAGACAGACTGGAATGTTATTGTTCCAATAAGAGATGTAGGAGAGGGGATGACATTTCATTTGCTTTATGTGGGGAGCTTCATAGCCATAGACAAAATGACAGTGATAATGACAACGATGTCGCTTTGATAAAATGATGGTTATGTAGTTGCGTGCGGATCATGCTGTAGGCTCTTATGCCAAGTATTATTGGCTTCTCGCCCGGATCTCGTTATAAAGCTTCCGCCTTACAAAAGACTAAAAATGCACTTCAGGCCAGAAGTGATTAATAGACCATTTTCTACCCCGTTTTTCTTCAGATTGTCCAACTTATTTTGTTTAATGGAAGCTCCCCGCCAATCAGCTTTGAAAGAAATTTACTAATTCAATCAGTGTTCAATATGGCAACCCTAGAGCGGGGCGCGAAGCTACGAGTACTTTGGCGGTATTGTATTCATATCAATCCTTTTTGCGGTTGAGAGGTTTTTCTTGGCGGGGAATTTTTTACAGCAGAGTTGTTTTTGGGAGATTGAATCTACTCGAGTCAACAAGTCTATTCGAATGTCCAAATTTCCGGTTCTAATTTTTAGAGCAATGTTGAAAACGGAATTTTGGTTTCGCCAACTAGCCTAAACACTTGTGCGTGTCCCAAATCGAATACTATTAGAATCATGACTGTCATAAAGACACTTGAGTACGGTCTCATCATTTTAGTAACATCAAAATATCCCCACTTTCTGCTGTTTCACATTTACACTTGCAGTACTCCTGAAATATTCGCGGTTTGTAGATCCATACTTGAAAGTACATAATTCGTTATTGCCTCGCGGACCGCATAAAATGTTGTGGAGGCCCGCTGGTTGCCGACCCCTGCATTAGGCTATAAAAATGCTGTTAACAATCGCGTGATATATCACGAAATTCTTGCAAATTTATTCGGAAATTATTGTGTGCTTTGTTTATTGATCCAGCCGACAACAAATCAAATTGAAGGATTCACAGTACAAATCGATATGAAAAGGATGATGTGGTTTCGGGTACACCACGAGAATAATTAGAATTGCTACGCGTATACGTATGCGTGTAGCTACTTGTAAAACTTACTCAGCAGGAGTCTAGAAGGTGCACTTGGGCAAGCAAGCGCCCATGAATTTATTAATATTGAACGTACCTGGAAAGAGAAAAAAAAAAGGAAATTAGAATGAATGAGTTTGCAGCCTAAAGGAATATAACAATTTCGTATACGTTATAATGCATAATTAGGTAAGCTACTCGTAATTGTGGAGAAGGGGTTTCATTTATTCATTAGTCTGTACCTCCTACAAAATATTGACGAAAATTCTGGAAAATAGAATAAAACAGTGCGGCGAACGATTCATTGGCGAGTATCAAGGCGGTTTCAGAGCTGATCGCTCCTCAACCGGTCAGCTCTTTACTCTGACGTGTACTAAATGTTTGTCGACTTTAAGCAAGCATAGGACAGTATCGATGGTGGTGTACCGTACAAATTCAAGCTGCAATTTGGTATACCAGCAAAACTAGTACGACTAGCAAAGATTATGATGACCAACTCCGTCTCACAGGTCAGAACCCAGAACAGATTGACTGATCCTTTTGAAACAAGTAATGGTTTGTAGCAGGGTAATGGACTGGCGACGACGCTCTTCAACCTAGCACTTGAACACGCCATTCGGCTAATGGATACGAACACCGGCAAAACGCTACTCATCAAGTCGACACAATTGATAGCGTACGCAGAAGACATCAACATCATGTCCCGAAAACTGACCGACGCAGAAGAACTTCTGCATACTCTTGACACCGCTGCAAAAGAAGTTGGACTACGCATCAATGAGGACAAAACAAAAATAGTGATTCAATCAAAAAACCAGGACGCCAGCACAATCGAACATCAATGTAAGGGACCTCACCATCAAAGGACGCCAACGAAACTGAGGAAATCAAGCGACGGATACAGCTAGTAAGACTTTCTTCTCGGTCCTCTCAGTAAGGAAATCGAAGCAGTTTAGACTCTTTCAGGTCCGCGCGGTCGGATGGCATTATTCCTGCAGACTTGCAGGAAATGCTTGACGTGGTGTATCCACGGATTGAATCCATTTTCTGGCGCTCCCTTAAATTAGTATATATTCCTCGTATATGGATGGATGTGAAGGCAATATTCATCCCGATGGCTGTAAGACCCATCATATCAGCCTATCATCGTTTTTGCTGAAGATGTTGGAGGGATTCGTTGATACCCATCTACGTAGCACTATTCCCACACATATGTTGGCTGGAAGGCTTTAAAGGAAAGATCTGTGGATATGGCACTACGCTATCTAGTAGACTACATCGAAAAGTCTCTTCGATACAAGGAGGGCGTTTTCAATAACATAAGTGTGCGTTTACACGTGAACATCTCGCCGAATTTGAACATTACCGCGGTAATGTTCTTGAACATTAGGACTAATATACCGACAACTACCAAGTAAATTTCGTTGCCGACACACACGGAAGGCATGAATAATAATGGGTTGCTAGAAAGATACATATTTGTCCATGGACCTGTAAACAGAAAATTACCCTTCGTCTGTTGTCATTTGGTTGGTAATAATATGCGTATTATTGATTCGTATTGTTGTTGTTTTAGTTATCGAACATTTTTTTTTGAAAGCATTGTCCTTATTGAAGAGATCAGGAGATATCGGGTATGCATATTTTTCTACCGCAAGTGCATATTACTGGGTTATGGTTTTTGACTTGTTATTGTTTTGCATTGGGAAATCAATTTGATGATGAAATTTATGGATGAAAGCAATGATCACACGAAAGCGAAGTTTAATTTAGATTGTTTGGAATTCTATCTAAATGCTTTATGTAGTAAATCAATTAATTTGTACGTATGTCACGTACATTGTATGGATTTTTTTTATTTTAGTTTAAGTGAATAAAGTGCAAGTAATATGCAAATATATTTATTATAAATATGTATTGTACCAACATGGAATTGTGGTTTTGTGAAGGAATACATTCTATGCAGCCTAGAATTATAGGTACGTACATACATCCACATTTTTGTGCAGTGGGGAAAACTTCTTGTTTATGGCCCGTCCCATATAAAATTAGATTAGACGGGAATAAAGTGCGATGCATGTTGTTTCTTCAGTGTTGAGACAAATGAAATAGACTACTGTTGAAGGCATTTTTAGTCTCTGTATCTACCTGTTTCTCAATAGATACTTTATCTGTTGCTCAATAGGGGCTGTATCTTTTGATCAATAGATAATGAGTATTTTGCTCAGTATATACTGTGTCTGTTAGCCAATATATATTGCATCTGTCGCTCAGTAGATACTGTATCTGTTGGTCAGTTGGTACTGTATCTGTTCTTTGCAGATACTGTATCTGTTAATCAGTAGATAGAAAATGAGAGACCAGTTTTGATCCAGGTCTTGTATGGGATCACATCTGGATCAGAGTTAAAAGTGAATTAGCTCAAATAAACTTCTTTCTCCGCCATCCGCCTGTAAACCTTTCTATACTGAGCCCGTAATTCGGCCCCATGCGGCGAAGTGTCTGTATGATGGCTGTTTAAGTTCGCTCGTCGCAGATCCGTGTGGTTTTTTTTTTATCTGACACCGAAATCAAAATGACTCCAAAATGAATAATTATACCAATTTTACGTTTCGGGTACATGCCATACATTGCCTAGGTTCAGGATTCTCAACGTTGCAATTACGTTACAAGTATTTAGCAAATGCATGTCAAACGATAAAAAGGGAAATCAACCAGAACAATTTTCTGATTTATTTCACTAGTTGGTATTTTACATGCCATCTCCACCTGAAATTGAACTGAGTTTAAAGCAACTTGAAACGTTTAGGGTTTTCACGGAACGCACCCATTCAAAATATTGATCATACGGCAGAGATTAATAACATCTTCTTTGTATTAAAATTTTACGTTTTAGAATCAATTGCCTACCTAATTTATACATCGATAAGCAAATTATGCGAAAATATGGGTTATCTTTATACTAATATATCTATCTAATATACCTACATGGCTCAAACAGTTACATTTTAATCGATCAGACTTACATCTCATTGCATTTCGATCTAACGTCCCACAAAAAATATCCATTTGTCCTTATTTCATTATATTCTGACCTGGTGTCATAAAATCAAAAAGAAACCAAAAAAACTCGAACAACCAACAACAACTCAACTCAAATTACCCATCGTCTACCTGCTGGCAATTTGTGTGAAACGCAAGACGATTGAAATAGATTCGTAGCATTACACATTTTCTCTCAATGGTTGACCCTCATTTGAAAACATACCTCCATATGAAAAGGTACATTTCCATTTGATTCGGCGAACATTTTCGCCCGTTCCCATTCCTCATGGGAACAGCTCCGAACATATTCGCCGAATGCACCTTTTGTCGTCTTAATGCTTTTTCCATAAGACGCGCAGCAACATTTGGCGAAAAAGTTCTCGGAAAATGGATGGATGGGAACATTGCCTGTCCCGTTCGGCGAATATAATGCTATTGTTATTGTATTCACGTTCAAATTCGGCGAGATGTTCACGTGTAAACCTGCAGCTATAGATTTTATGACCTGCAGCTATCACGAGTGCACTTTCAAGTCTGAGTGTACACTACTCACTCCGCAAGCTTTTGGAAACGTTGCTTACATCGAGGATTATATGCTGCACAAGTCAGAGCACATGATCTGTACGTAGGCATGAGACCAGGGCAACCTCTCAAGGTGGTATTCTCTCCTCTCGGTTTTGGAATCTGGCAGTCAACAAACTGCTTCTGGATCTGGAAGGGCTGGGATGTAAACTTGCTATTGCCATCTCGGGTAAGTTGTAATTTAATGTGGAAAGCTTTCCATGTTCTGCTAAATGGGCCAAAGACGTTGGGATAAGTGTGAATCCGATCAAAACAGAACTTCTTGTTTTTACTACTAAGGTACTTCGTTTGGAACATCACTGATGGAGCATACGCGGTTTTTGCTTACCAACTAAGCTAAATTCATGGGGTTAGTTCTGCTGGAACCCTAACATTCAGGAATGTGACAAGGGCAACCGTTGCTTCGTACCCGTGCAAGAAGGCTACAGGCAGGAAATAGGGTCTACAGCGAAATTTTTTTTTCAGGCTACATACATAGGTTTTGCGTCCAGACATGGGGTCGTCGTCTGACGGGTGGTTTTATAGAAACTTACTGGAAAAAGCTTTGATGTTCCTGATGTCACGGATCACACCTCTCCTGAATACTTATTTGGGTGGGCAGATAATGCTATTATGGAATCAGGTGCCATAAACATTTTTATTGACCGTAGGTAGGTAAATAGGCTGCTGCTGCTAACAAGTCACAGCTCACGTAGACCTCAAATAGGTCCGTTGTGATACCACTAACACTCATCCTCTCTCAACTTTTCTGACAGTTAGAACCAACAATAAAACTCCAGAGTTTTCCAACATCCGCGGTTTCTAGCTCTTTCGAGTCAGTGCAGAAGTAGGGGTTAAGTAACGGCCTCCTTCTACCTGCCAAAGCCGGACAGGGGCAGAGAAAGTGGAAGCTACTTTCCTCTTCGTTCACATCCTCGCAGCTCCTGCAAAAGTCATTATAAGGAAGCCGAAGTCTCCAGGCATGTTCCCCAATGAGACAATGCCCAGTGATAACACTCACTACCGAGCCAATATGCCTTCTGTTTAGCGACAGTAGATTTTCAGATCGGGTGACGTCCAGTATGGGCCACAGCGATCGAGTTGTACGGAAGGTTTGGGGCGACCGGTAGCGCAGTGTGTTGAGGCATCAGTCTCATGTTTGACTACCGGCATTTCGTGTTCGAATCCCGTCCACGACGACGTTCGTGGCCATTGATGTGCAGGAGGTGCATGCTGGCAACTGCATTCTCCAAAACCAGTTTATGTCGTCGAAACGTCAACTGGGCCATTATGGAACAGTGCTATGCCCCAGAAGGGGTTAGGGCAATTGAGAAATCTTGCGTTGGCTTTGTTAATCGCTTCAAATTTGACAATCAGTTTGCAAGAAGCAATGGGCAGATAGATAGATGTAGTCCGGATGGCGCAACGGTTAGCACGTTTGCTATCTACGCACTGGGCCCCCGGTTTGATTCCTACTGAATACGGTAGTTTTCGATGAAAAAGGGAATTTACGTGTCGGACTATGAGCCCACTCAGCTGTCAAATGAGTGCCCATTTATGGGGTAAATAACTCGGTTGAGGGTGTTACTGATCACACACCTCTGCACAAGACATACCGTCACGATCTAAAAAAATGAGATGATGCTAACTCATCTGGAGGCCATGGTGCAAATTGGACTATTGCGCTAGTTATTTTTATTTATTAATGGGCGGATATACATCATCGTATTGTTGGAGCTCCCCATTCAAACAACCCAGTCTGGCAAGCTCATCAGCCTGACAGTTACCTTCCAAGCCACTGTGGCCAGGGACCCAGCACAGGACAATGTTAAAATAGCTCCCCAATTCAGAGAGGGATGGTCGACAATTATCCACAGTCTTAGATGTTATCAAGACTGATTCCAGCGATCTGATTGCAGCCTGGCTGTCAGTATAGATGACAATGTCTCTGACAGTTACCTTCCAAGCTACTGTGGCCAGGGACCCTGCACAGGACAATGTTAAAATAGCTCCCCAATTCAGAGAGGAATGGTCGACAATGATCCACGGTCTTAGATGTTATCAAGACTGATTCCAGCGATCTGATTGCAGCCTGGCTGTCAGTATAGATGACAATGTCTCTACCAGTTATGACATGTCGTCCTAAAAAGATCTCAGCCTGCAAAACACTACAGTGAGCTGGTAACGGAAAGTCAGGCTTAAATTTAATCTGTCGCAATAGACGCCCGCTCCTACTCCTCCGTTTGTTTTGGATCCGTCCGTATATATGCCGATAGAGTCAGCAATTGGAAACTCGCCTTCCTTCCACTGATCCCGACTTGAGATAACGGATGTGAAGTTCTTATCGAATAGATGTTTGGGAGTGGAATAATCAGTTTTTGTAGGTATATACAAACTATTTAAAATCGATGAGTGGCCGAAGGCAGACGAGATCCACAGTCAGGTTTCGCGGAAGCGTATGGCAGTGATTGCAGCAGTTTGTTCGCTCATGATATGCAGAGAAAGCAGGTTGAGCAGCACGTCCAAGGCTGCGGACGGAGTTGACCTCAATTCTCTCCTAATGAGGACGCAGGCTAGTCTTTGGACTTTAATAAGCAGACTGGAATTGGCTGCAATTGGCTGCAAAATGAAGGGCTTTCCACCAAACCACAACATCATGAATAAGTATAGGGCGTACAACAGAAACGTAAAGCAAATGCACAACATTTGGTTGCAGACCCCAGCTTTTACCTGTGGCTCTCCTGCAGGAGTAACATTTTTCTCTCGTTCCTAGATATTGGGTTTCCAACCTAACCTTTTGTCGAGAATCAGTCCAAAAAATGTTGCTGCTAATCTAGCCCCTCCCAAGTGTGGGGGCACGACAGAAGGTACCTTGTACCTCCTAGCGAAAAGAACAAGTTCAGTCTTGCTCGGATTAACCTTTAAGCCACAGGAATTGGCCCAATTTGTAATTAGAGAGAGGGCGTTTTGAAGTACTGACTGACCGTAGTAAGACAGAAGATGTTGGGGTTGATGTGTACTCGGAAATGGTGAGTATTAGCCTGCTTTTCAATCTCCCAGATCAACACTAATGTAATCTGGCGGAAATCAGTCGCGCTCGGTGGCCGTGGTGTTTCGGTTACCGCTCTACGATACTACATCTAGTGCTCGGAGGTTCAAATCTCGGTGCGAACAAAAACTGCCTGTGGGTAATTATAGACCTCCCACAGTGCTCCAAGTCAGTCAGTATAAACACGGCACGGAGGTGCATGCTGGCAACTGCAATTCCAAAAATTAGATATGCTACCGAAACGTCAACAAGGCAAAAAAATGCTAGAAATGTTGACGCCCCCCCCCACTGGAGGGGTCAAGGCAATTTACAACACACAGAATAGTGGACAAAAAAGGGTTCTCAGGAAACAAAAAAAAAACCCAGCTCATGGCTTAAAAAACCAGTACTCGTCGAGGTTGGTGCCGGAATTACAAAAAAAAAAAAAAAACGGTACCAAACTTTTATATCTGTTTTAGGAACAGAACTAGCTGTGAGGATTGGAGGAGGACAAAAAGAAACGAATAGTCAAACCTTTTTATAAAACCGCACGATTTTTCCACGTTGAAATACTTCCAGTTTTCTAGTGTCGGTGTAGCTTTTCGGCTCGATGGCGTACGTCCAACGATAGCCGATGTGAAAATCTGATCTCAATTAGGCAAAACTTTTCAGCAAAATTGGCATTGTCATTAATTATGTTATGTAGTTTCCGTTTTTGAAAGCGCATTATCTTCAAAGTTGTGATAGGAACTCTGGAAACTTCCAATTTTCTGGATTTAGCAAAGTGCTGAACATAAATTGATTTAGAAGACTTACCAATCTCCGGACTCAAATTAATATTGCATTAATGGTAGCTATATCGCAGGAGTCCTTATTGAAAGTATATATTGATTTCACCTTCACTCCTCCCAACTACTGAAGTCCGTGAACACACGTAATGGAATCGCATTTGTGCAACATTTGCATCGAAGCTAATTTCGGAACGCTCAGTTGTTTCCCCTTCAGATGCAGTATCTCGTTGAATGACTAGACTCGTTGAATCCACTTGTCTGGAAGCAACATTAAACATTTACCCGATCAATAGTTTGAACATTGCAAATGTACATTTCCACTGTCGGTGACAGTGTCTGTTGAAATTCTTATTGGGCAAAATCAACAGATGCAAACTCACACTCGAATACTCTAAATATCCAACGCCAGGTTCTATTTGATATCAGTTCGATTGATGATTTTTCAAGTCGACTGCATTGAGAAAGGATGCTGCATGCAGGGCCGTCGAGAGAAAGTTCGGGCCCGGGAATCAATAACTATGGGCCTATATACAGAATGTTCCATATTTCCCGACGATTTCAAATATTTATTTTTATCGCATAATTAAAAATTAAAATATCCCTTGCTTAAATGATTACAGTGTGAGCTTTGCAAAAACAAGCAATACGATGGTTGCCTTTTATATTTCGGGATTAGAGAACAAAAACAAATATTAATCATTGAAAATCGCTTTATTGTTTTTCAAAATATTCCCCATGGAGATCTATACACTTTTGCATGCGTTTGAACCAATTGTCAAAGCACTTTTGACACTCTGATTGAGGTGTCTTCAAAAAATGCATTCTGAACGCAGCAACCGCTTCTTCAGGTGTTGAAAAACGTTGACCTCTCAGTTTGTTTTTTACGTACGGGAATAAAAAGAAGTCATTCGGTGCCAAATCAGGACTATACGGCGGATGACCCATCAAATCTATGTTTTGAGTGCTCAAAAATGCAGTTGTTTGAGCTGATGTGTGAGAGCTCGCATTGTCGTGGTGAAGAGTGATCCGTCTTCGGCGGTTGGTTTTCCTGATTTCTTGGAAGACAACTGGCAAACAAATGGTTGTGTACCACTCAGAATTGACTGTTCCGCGTTGTTCTAGTGGCACGGTTGCAACATGTCCAGTTTTTCCGAAAAAACAGGCGACCATTTGCTTGGAAGTGCTTCGTGTGCGAACAACTTTTGTTGGGTTTGGCCAATCTTGAAACACCCATACAGTCGACTGCTGCTTACTTTCGGGCTCATACGCGTAAATCCACGATTCATCACCTGTCACGATGTCATAGACGTGTTTCGAAGCACCGTGATCGTATTTTTTGAACATTTCTTTCGACCAATCGACACGAGCCTTTTTTTGAGCGATTGACAAATTGTGTGGGATCCAACGCGAACAAATTTTTTTGACAGTCAAATGTTCATGCAATATTGAATGTATGCTGGTCCCACTAATGCCTAAGGTTGTCTCAATCTCACGATAGGTCACATGACGATCTTGCAATATCAGTTCGCGCACAGCATCAATGGTTTCCGGAAAAACAACTGATTCTGGACGAGCTTCACGAAATTCGTCTTGGAGTGAACTACGGCCTCGATTGAATTCACTATACCATCGATAAACACTGGTCCTTGATGGAGCTTCATCGCCAAAAATTGAATTCAGTTCATCCATGCACTGTTGCTGAGTTAATCCACGTCGAAAGTTGTAAAAAATAATCGCACGAAAATGTTCACGATTGAATTCCATTATTTGGCCGAGATTAATCTTTTAAGTTACTGTAAAAAACATAAATAGCGCTCGTGTGTCAAAACGTTCTAAGTACGTATAACCTCAAAAATGTCAAACTTTACGATAGAGCTGTCAGTTACCAGATTGCAGCACTAGGGTTGTCCAATCCCGAAATATAAAAGACAACCTCCGTAGAACAGATTTTCATACACTGGCTGCTTCTTTCTGATATTGCTACTTTTGAACAATGCCTCTCTGTTGCTAAATTGTGGGGGCCTATTTCTATGCATTTTTACTGCCAAATAATCCCAAAAAACAAGCCAGTTTCCATCAAATCATTAAATAATTTGCCTATAATAAATAGGCATAATAAATAGTTTACCCTAAACGTGATCCTTGAAGTATGTGCATTAGCTTCATCTTTTTGAAACACATTTGATCGACCACAGGAAGTTTTTCAAGTGGATGATTGCATTCTGCCGAATATACCCTGCTAACTAGGGATGTAGCTGGATTTTGAGGGGATTTTAGAGGGGGTCCCCCAGATACTAGGTGCATTTTTGGCGCTTTTATACAGTATTTTTTAGGTTAACACTACGCAATCCACATTCTAAATTCTATAGGTCTTCGAAGAAAATATTTTTGCGATAACGTGTAAGTAGAAACCAACATTTTTTTAGCTCAACCTCAGAATTGTTCCGTAGCTCCTGCTTGTGGTCCGTACCACTCGAAGACGTAGCGCAGAGGGCCCTCAGGAGGATCTTACAGGCCTAAGGCATTCCAAACTGTTCATTTCGAGCTAATCGAGTATAGGTACAGTGGAGTAGATTTGCTTGAACCACTCGCATTTCGATCCGCCTCAGCTACCTTTCCCGGCTCAACTTTTATGGATATTCTCTTCAATCCGAAGCGGATCATCTCTCCGTTGGCCCGCATTTTATCGGCGGACACCTTGTCTACTCCCATCACAAGCAGCATTTTGGGTGCTCCGATGAAATCCGGTTCTGCGAATCAATTTTTGAGTTCCAGTGATTGGAAGGTGCATGCTGGCAACTGCATTCCCCGAAACCAGTTTATGCCGTCGAAACGTCAACTGGGCCACATAGAACAGTTGACGCGCTATGCCCCACAAGGGGTTAGGGCAATTGAGAGAGAGAGAGAGAGACTGATTGGAATAATCTCCAGTGCGATACAGCAAAGTTTGGGTTCTGCCTCCGGTGACATTGCGAACTCTAGCAGTTCTTCGGAGATGCGTTTGAGGATTGTTTTAGCCACATCATCACAGAGCCGCCATTCGAGCTGCTCGAGTTTATTGACGACAGCCAGCTTGAGGTGGCTCGCGGCCACATCCCTAAAAGATTGGGTGGCTGTCTCCTGTCGTCGCTTTTTGGTCGTCTTACTACGTGTAGAGGATTTCTCCTCCGATTGTTGGGGCTTGGAAGCAGGCGCAGTGGTTGATTTCGTCGAAGCTTCTGCGGGTTAGAGTCCCACTACACTGCTTGCTTGGCCGCACTCTCCACCTTTCTGTGTCAAGCGCAATGTTCGCTTCGTTTCTGGCCTTTAGCAGGCCTAGCTGCCGCTTCACTTCCAGCAATTTGCGGTTCCGAGGTTCCAAAAGTGTCCATCTGGTTCACAGCACTGCTAGATGAAACTGCTACGTCCATTCGACTCACAGTAACCATCAGAGTGGAGCACTCGTTCACCTACAGGGTCAGCGAACTCCCGCTCATCTAGCCCTTTACCGGTGGCCGCGTGATTTTAGAAATCCGTTGGAAAGAAGTTCTTTTTGGGTGACTTCCTGCCAGGGCTGGTACCGGGTGGAAGTTGTTTTTCTTTTGTTTTGAATTAGATCTATGACTAGTATTTTTTGGATTGAGGATTGGGTTTCCTATTCTCGGACCATAGCCGAGGCAATTGCCAGCATTTCGTCTCCTGTTACTCCCCGCACTTATGGGACCATCGTAACGTTCCATCCTTTCCTCTTTTCGCGGTTTCATTAGATTCAAGGAAGGAACAAAGTGAAGTGTTGGATCTGAACAACGCAGGCGGACTTTCACCTCAGTTATCAGCTCCGGCCTTTCACCTTGTCCCCGTGTCACCTATGCGGAGAGTTTCATAGGCGCTCCTCTGCCAATTACGGCCGAGGAAACGGTTTACACGACCTCTACAACTGGACAGCGATACATAGAGCCCTAGTTTTCGAAAAAAAAAAATAACTGGCGCAACAGTCCAAATTTGGACCAAAGCCTCGAGATGAGTTAGTATGATCTCATTTACTAAATATATCGTGTTTTGTGTGAAGTGTGTGATCTGCAATACGCTCAACCAAGTTGTTTGTTTAACAGCTGAGTGGGCTCATAGTCCGACGCCTGAAACGCCTTTTTTTGAAGACTGCTGCTGCGGCGAATAACTGTTAGGAATTTTTCACTAGCCGAAAGGAGCTGGGGTTGCATTCAGTTTTCTTATTATTATTTAAGAGAACTTTAAGACAGGTAGGATGTCTGCTTGTTATTCGTATTTTCTATTCTGAAAAAAAGGTAAAATGTTGCATCATGGAAACAAAATTTAATCAATCGAGAAACTAACCAACATCTTCCTTCCTCATGTTCTGTTCCTTCTTATTATTTATCCTCATTAGATTAACCGATATATTTCCTAGATAGATGCCCCCACTTAAACTGGTGATGACCCATTTCAGAATATTCCCAGAAGGAAATTTAATATCCTTTTGTGTTCATATTAATGTCTCGTCGTTTTTTTTTGGTTGTCCCATTAAACCCCTCGTTTGAATGGTAACAAGAAAAAAAAGTCGCTACGATTCCATTTGAAAGAAAAATTTTCTCTTAAAAAATTCTACATGAATTACTCACTTTCATCTTATATGAACGTAACAACAACAACAACACCAACGACTCTTTTGAAAATATAATCCGAACGTCAAGCGGTGTACGAAAGTATTCGAGTCAACACTCTTGAATTTCACTAAACTTTTCTCGCTTCTCAACTCCCGGACGGGGCTAGACAATTTGTACTAAGCTAAAATCGTTATACAGCGTACGAGTAGCTCATAGCTCCTTTTTCATCTTCGAAGCTTTTAGTGTAGTGTCAGCATACTTCAGTATGATTCTGCAATTGGCGGATTTCGTAGATACGAGTATTGTCTCTATACTCCGGTTCCGGGTCCTATTGAAACGTGAGCTGAATAAAGGTTTTATGCATTTGTTCAGGACGACAGGACCGTCTAAATTTCTAGAGAAGCCATTTCGTATTCGTGTGCAATCATATTAATTTATTCCCAGATCATTTGAAACGGAGTTAGAGAAGATTGTACTCTTATCTGCCTGTTTCGTAACTAGCATTTTTTGCTAGAATGTACGAGATGTTTTCACATGTTAATAAGTGTTTGGCGCTGCAACCTCGTTTAGAAGACGTCGTCGTTCCTCAATTCATTTCGGTCGTCATACTGCTGGTTTCAGTTTTGAACATTGAACCGATTCTTCGGGTTCATGAACTGAGTTCTACCTCCTTTTTTTGAAAACATCAACGACAACGACTTTTCACAGCATTCGACGATTATCCACTTATCCCAAATAAATAGGAACCCGTAGGTACTATTGATCATGTTGGATTTCATTACAAAAGGAAAAAGAAAGCAACAACAGAAATTGAATGTCACCCCACTTGGGATGACATTCCATTTCTGTTGTTCTTTTTCCTTAAAAAAACGCCTAAAAGGGTAAGACGATTAATCTGGTCAGATAATTGGTCGGATAATTTATGCGACGCTTGTGGAAAATATATAGACCTGTCAGAATACTGCTCTCAGCACCGCCACAGGCTGCCTCGTGATGTCGTCGCAGGATCATCTTCATCATGAGAACAAAATGACGCCTTTAAAAAGCCACAACACTCTCTCTCCAGCCTTATGAACGCAACCCCTTCGCCACGTCACGTTAGACGCAACATAAGATACCGTGAAAGGGAAGTCTAAAGGTTCAAAAGAGTTCCCTTTGATAACGCCAGCTATAAGTCGGCCATCACAACATTGCACAATGAGGAAGTGCTTTCTTCGATTGCGGAACTAAAACCATTTAATATACTGAATGCGCAACCACCTGCCATATCTTCAGACGAATTTCGGCTCCCTAGAGCAACCAGAACTACGTTGGTTCAACTTCGTTCTGGCTGGTGTTCGCGTCTGAACTCATTTGTCATGATCTATGCGAGACAGGTATCGACAGTGACATCCAAAACTCCTGCCCAGCATATCGCCTCACTCCACATGATGTTGGGCACATCATAAACTGTCCAGCAGCCTCCACGCGTTTAACTCCTATTGTGCTGTGGGAGAACCTCGTCGAGGCAGCTGCTTTTCTCTATGCGGACTTAGAAGATAATATGGAAGTTCAGAAATTGTGATCCCAACAGCTATTTGAGCTCTAAGTGCCGCTACAGCAACAACAAAAATGACGAAGTCCAACTCCGTCTCACAGGTCAGGGTCCTAAATGTGTTGATCGAGACCTTTGAAATGTGGATGAGCCGAGGACGTGACCAAGCTGTCAAAGGTCGAACTGAGAATTTTTTAGTGATTGAATTGTGGGAATAGTTTCACCAACTATTGCCATATCCAGTTGTGGCTTCACTTCCTTACTAGTTTGCCTTAACCCCTAGTGGGGCATACCCCGTCAAGGTGGTGAACAAAGTAGCAGAAGACTGCGGCGCTGACAGAGTAAGATTCTTACTAATGAAGAAGACGTTGAGTTCTTTTTTATCTGCTCGTACATTTGGGTGGTAGAGGAGGCGAAACCGTACAGGAATCCCAAGAGAATCGACTGGAACAAGTTTAGACAGGTTATAACCTCGAAACTCTCAAGGACGATCAGCATAGAGTCCATACAAGAGCTGGAGTCTACGATCGAGACTTTCGAAAAAGCTATGGACTTGGGGTACAAGATCTCGGGTACCGCGAAATACAGCAAAAAAACTCTTCCCCCATGGTGGAATGAGGATTTGTTCAAACTACATAAATTAACTAGGAATATCTTTAACATTTGTTATAAGCATAAGTTCTGGCAGCCATAAAAAAGGACTGCTTCAAATTATACAAGAAAGCTATCGCAACCGCGAGAGCTTAGTCTTAGAAAGACTACTTCAAGTCAATTGAGACCACTGGAGCTTTAGCGAGGCTGCACAAGATTCTTTCTAAAAGCCACAGTTGTCCGTCATTCATCAAGAGACCGGATAGAGCTTGGACCGAATCGGCGGCTGAAACCCTTGAACTCCTTCTGACAACACTCTTTCCCCGGGCAGCGAGGACCGCTGCGTCACCGACCGGTCAATTGAGCAGTCCTTTGCTTGGGAGGAAATAGCATCGGTAATCACAGAAGAGAGAACGACTTGGGTCATCAACAGTTTTTCGGCGTATAAGTCTCCAGGACTTGATGACATCTTGCCGGTCATGCTTCAGCAGTTACAAGACATGGTAAATCCATGGCCTGTGGCCATTTTCAGAAGCTGCATAGCACTTAACCATGTACCCAGGTCTTGGAGACGTGTACGCGTTACAATAGCCGCCTTAGGACATTCTGAATCAAATTCCTGACATGCAGATTTGCTTGAGATCGGATTACATGATCACGGAGGTTTGCTTTGGCAGAAAATTTTCAGCCCTCATCCTTGACCGCTCTGAATGGGTAAATGGCACACCCTGTCCAGAGCCTAGATGTATCAAGTGGTTCACCGATGGGTCTAAGACAGAACAGGGTGTTGGTGCAGGAGTCTTTGGACCCAACACCAGGATTTCGATCGCAATGGGAGCCTCGCCCAGCGTTTTCATGCTGAGATCCACGCCATTGAAGTCTGCGCCAGGGTAATCTTGGAAACTGGACTTCGCGGCGCTCACATTGCTATCTACTCAGACAGCTATAAAAGCGCTCTCCTCATATAAGGTCTCTTCGCAACTGGTGAAGGAGTGTTACGAACTCCTTCAACTGTTGGCAACCAAAAACCGAGTCTTCTTGTGTTGGGTGCCAGGCCACCAAGGTATTGAGGGGAACGAGGCTGCGGATGAACTTGCTAGACAAGGATCATCCAGTCATTTTCATGGACCTGAGCCTTACTGTGGCTTTGGACTGGCCTCGGTCAAACTGCGAATCACAGATTGGTTTGCACTATTGCGTCAACAGTACTGGAATAACCTCCCAGGGTTTCGTCAATCAAAGGAGCTGATAATGCCCTTCAGTCACAAGGGTACTACTCAAATGAGTGGAACCCACCTAAGACTCCTAGTAGGGTACTTATCTGGCCATCACCTGGTCAGATATCACCTGAACAAGATGGGTCTGTCAAGCGAGACTGAATGCCGTCTTTGTCTGGAGGACGTGGAAACGACCAAGCACATCTTGTGCGAATGTCCCGCCAAAGCGCGTTTTAGGATGTCACTCCTCGGGCAGGCTACTATCAGCACTGCAGATTTCAGGTTGATTCCTGCTAAAGACTTACTGCCCTTTATTAGAAGGGTGGACGGTCTTTTGGATTAATGGGCTACGGCACAATAGATCTTTTATGGTCGCAGTGCCTTCCTTATCTTATCTTATCTTAGGACTAAATATATTTTGCTTTGTTTTTGCAACTGCACAAGCATTTGTAACGTCTGGAAGCACCTTAGGACAAAAAGCACTCCTAATTATTGCATGGAAACGAATTCTTATGTGTATCATATTTGTGTTTTCACACTTCACTTTTTCGGGACTTATGGTGCCAAAATTTCCACTTTTTAGTAGCCAAGTTTACGAGTGAAAATATCGCCTTGGAGCGGGGAAAAACTAGACATCGAAAACTCTGCTGTCGAAGAAAAATGGTGGGTCTCTTTTTTTTGTCCTGTCATCAGTGAGCGCGCTCAATGTGCATGGTAGCTGCGTGCGCTCAGTGAGTGCTTTCGGTAGCTCAAAAGTAGTACAAACGCCTCCGTTCAGGATCCTCAACGCTGCAATTCCGTTTCTTTCAACTCAATTCCATTTCAGGTGGAGACTGCATGTCAACCATCCGGCCGAGAATCAATCACAAATTCTGCAGGTTAATTTCCTGTATTTTAGATTCACATCTATCTCAATTGCTAGACACTTGCAACGTTTATGCAACGTTGAAGATCCAGACCGAAGCCAAGGATTTTGTTGACCACCCATTTCAAGGCCCCGTTCTTGAGGTATCCGCCGATCCTGCTGGGCCAGGTTGCAGCGGGCCCACGTTACAGGTACAGATCCAGCAGGTTCTAGGACTTGGGTTGACCTGGTTGAGCTCGATCAAGTCCCAGGACAAACCGCGGATAGTCAGGGTGTGTGACACACACCTACTCCTACACCTTCCTGCTTGCGTCGAAGAGGTTGTAGTAGCACTTGGCCATGGAACACAGTTCGCTCCGGTGCGTAGAATCGACTGCAGTGGGAACGGTCATCTTTGTATGCGCTCTTGCTGGCCCTTTTTAGGTCGCACGTCTAGATCTTTAATTTGACCATGAAAAAAGACAAACGTGTTGGTGTCATTACTCTTGGCTTCTGAGAGGAGTCAATGACTTTTCATTAATTATGGCAACAGCCAGCCTTGAGTGTAAAACAGGGAATTTTTCCCAAGCCCCTATTGAAGTTTTCTAATTTCTACATCGTTCGGTGTCTTTTTCTCGGGAAATCACTGCATTTTTGGTCATAGGAAAACTATGCCAAAGGCCGCCGCGCCCCGCGGTGAGCAGTACTGATATCAGTGAACGTCCTGCAAAGGACGATACGAGTACGTCCTTTGCATAATCTGTGTTGAGTCTGTGGCTAATAACAAAGCTATGTCATAATCCCAATCATTTGGATTTATAGCCATTATTTATCCATAACACAATTCAATTATTTCACTTTATGCATATGCCAACGTCATCCGTATCCTTACCAAGTGGGTTATACAAGACGTGTTGGAGTTTCCACTACTACCCGGGGGCTCTAATATTTGGTGATGACGATTAAGTCAATTTCGGCGACAATATCCTTTTCATGTGTTCTTCCGAATTTACAATATAAACAATGGGTGATTTTTTTTTAGGGATTCATGCTTAAAATTGGCAGTTCCTAAATAAATTTACCTAAGCACCAAACATTGAATATATAAATTGCGATACAGCACCAAATGTAATTATGTGCGGAAGATTTTCTTTAAGAAAGCCATCATAATATAACCGAGAGGTCTAAGTTCGAAAAGGTCGCGGATCATAAAGCTATCAACCCTCCCATTGAAAATCGTTTATTGTTAATAAAAACGGAACGTCTTTTTTATGACATGCATTTCTAACGATGATGATGATAATGGGCCCAGGGGATTTTGACAGATATTTTAGGATGCTCTCTATCACATTTCAACGAGATTGTATGGAGATTAGTTCTATAGAGAAGCATGAATGTATTGTAAGTGATGACTTTCTCGATTAAAGTTAAAGAAAGACATACGATAAGACATAAGTGTAAATATATATCGACGCAATTTTTACGAGGATGTTCGAAGTAATACATTTTAAAGCAGACCGAAGCTTATATACTCTAGACTTGAACAGACTTAGTGGTGATGCCAAAAGTACCAATTGGCAACGACCATATGCATTAAAAGTGAGTTTTTTATATGGCGAGTTTATAGGGGAGGTTGGCACTCATTCAGGAGGATTTTGACCATTCTCAAAATCAAATACAAATATTTGTCGAATTTTTCATGTCGCTAGCTTAATATCGAAAGCTATTGCTTATTTGAAGTCTCACTTGTAGGGGAAGTAGAGGCTTCTTTTGTCGAATCTTGCGCATTTTTAATAACAACCAACTAGATCCCAATACAAACATTTGTCCAAAATTTCAAGTCACTAGTTTCATTTTATCGAAAGTTTCATTTGTAGGGGAGGTAGGGGTTTTTGGGTCGGATCTGGCCCATCTTTAATACCAACTAAATCAATCCTACTTCAAACATTCGACAGACATTTCAAGTCAGTCGCTTCATTTTATCAAAAGTTATCGCTTATTTGAAGTTTCATTTATAGGGGAGGTAGGGGTTCCTTGCGTCGGATCTTGCCCATTTTCAGTAGCGACCACCTAAATTCAACTACTAACAATTGACCAAAATTTCAAGTCTCTAGTTTCATTCTATCGAAAGTTATCGTAGGGGAGGTAGGCGTTCCTTCGGTCTGATTATGTCCATCTGAAGCATCTTCTCATCTGAAGGCTATATGCCAAAAATCAGGTGTCTGCGTTAATAGGGTCGAGAGCTATAGACAAAAAACGTGAAAAGTAGGGTAGCACGGGGCTCTTTGTAAGAAAAGTATCGTTGGTTTCCAACTAATCGATTTTATTTTCCTAGGAGAATACAAATTGACCTTCTGCAGCCATCTACCAAAGCTAGACCTTTTTAAGTTTATTTAATCGTGAGTTACAGATACATTTAACTATTCTACATATGTAGGGGAGGTAATTGTTCTCTTGGCCGAATCATGCCCATTTTCAATACCAGCCAACAAGATCATACTGCCAACATTTGACCAATTTCAAGGCTCTAGCTTCATTCCACCGAAAGTTATCGTGCGAACGGGCAGACAGACAGACAGGCGGACAGACAGACATGGTTAATCGAATCAGGAGGTGACCCTGATCATTGATATATATATACATTGCTATACCTCCGGAGTCTCCTTTAAGGTGTTACATATTTCCGTCGTGACAAAAACAATATACCCTATACTATAAGTCTAGGGTATAACTATACTGTAAGTCTAGGGTATAACAAGTCTGAAACCAACTCCAATTTCTTACGTGTAGCCATCTTGTACAAGCATAGTGCAACAGTAGCCTTTTTAATACAGTCCTGAATGTTCAGCTTCCAACAAAGTTTCCTATGCAGGATGAGACCAAGGAACTTGGCTTTATCAGTGAGCACAAGCCTCGTGCCCTTCATAAGTGGTAGTTCGAATGAAGGTAGGCTGTATCTCCTAGTAAAGAGAACAAGTTCCGTTTTAAGCGGATTTACTTTAACCCTAACCTTACTAGCCCAGTCCGTCAGGATGGAGAGTGCGTTCTGCATTATACAAAAATTCTCTTTTAGCCTCAACAGAAGAAGCCGCAAGAAGTAATAACTTAAACGCCGCATACGGTGTAATCAAGGAGTTTACAGGTGGTCGTAACTCCTGCCAAAATCTGGTGAAGGATAGTGATGGAAAGTCAATTATCGTGGAAAAAGATCAAATGAGACGGTGCAAAGAACAGTTTGCCGCGATCTTGAACCGTGTTACCTCTGGTGAATTTCCCCCTCATATAGATAATTTAGCTAACCATCAAAATGTGCGTATACGGTCCACTGCCCCGACTAAAGAGGAAATAGTCACTGCAATTATTACACTAAAATGAGGAAAGGCCACCGAACTCGACGGTATCCCTGCCGAACTTTATCAAGCAGCGCCAAGCGTAACTGCCCATTTGCTGCACACACTTGTTGATGAAGCGTGGAATATATAGACCTTTTTTACTGAATGGAATGTAGGTTTGATCATCAAACTTCCGAAGAAGGGTAGCATCGTAGACTGTAATAATTGGAGAGGCGTTTGTGTGCTTCCTGCCGTTGCCAAGATAATAGCTAAAATAGTCCTGGAAAGACTAAATGCCCACTTAGAAAGCACAATTGATGAAGAGCAGGCTGGTTTTCGATCCGGACTCTCCTATATTCTAAATAGTGATCGGCGATGTGTTGCATGCAGCCCTATCCGGACTAGACAGAGGAGTTCAATGGACTTTGACATCTTATCTACAACATCTTGACTAGGCTGACGAAATAAGTCTACTCTCCCACAAAATCATGGAACTGTCCGCAATAGCGTTAGATCTCGAAAGGGAGGCAAGCAAGGTTGGGTTAAAGATTAATACCAACAAGACCAAGGTTCTTAGCCCGTCATTGCGAAAAAGAAATCCGACACCTATTGCCATCAATATTGATGGGCAGCCTGAGGAGAAGGTGGACAACTTCGTCTAACTGGGTAGCATTGTTGCCGAAAATGGTGGTACGGAGCAGGACATCGCTCGTTGTATCAATCAGGCTAAATGCGGAAACGGAATGCTGTCCAAAATCTGGCAAAGCAGTTATCTCAGCATCAAGACCAAGCTGGGCCTCTTTCACTCCCTGGTACTGTATGTGCTTTTGTATGGGAGCAGTACATGTAAAGTTTCCGTAAGTTACCAGAAAACTGCAAGTTTTCGTCAACTCATGTCTTCGTCCAGTTCTAAGAACACACGTTGCGGGAGAGTGAGAAATGCATTGCTTTGCATGTCAATGATATGGAACCTCATTTTCAACCAAGGCCGATCAAGAGGGGGTTTTAAAATCACATGGAGTCCATCTGTGGCAAAGGAGTGTAGGGTGCTGGGTAAGTCTTTTAGGGTGTTGCGCCCGATTGCCTAGAACAGAGTACGATGGCAGGAGTAGTTGATGCGCTATGCCCCAATAGGGGTCAAGGCAAGGTAGTATTATACCACTTAGAACACTGGAAACTATTACCGAAATGGTAATAGCAATGTCGTCCCCATGAGCAGTTACCTTGCATCCCAGCCGTTCTAGATCTAAAAGCAGTCTGTTGACTGCCAAAAAAGGGGAGCGAGAATACCACCATGGGAAGTAGCCAGAAGACTTGAGGGCTTCGTCATAGATACAGGTTTAATGAAGTAATTTACTTGAGTCTCATTTATTTCGAAAAATTCGATGGCCGTAATTTTGATATTATCAATTCATCACTCAATCTGAGTCAATCTCTCTCAGTTGCCCTAACCCCTTGTGGGGCATAGCGCTTCAAATGTTCCATATGGCCCAGTTGACGTTTCCACGGCATAAACTGGTTTCGGAGAATGCAGTTGCCAGCATGCGCCTCCTGCTCATCCATGGCCACGAATATCGTTGTGGACGGGATTCGAAACCGAAACGCCGGTAGTCAAACATGAGACTGATGCCCTCAACACACTGCGCTACCGGTCGCCCCAAATATCTGAGTCAGTAAAAATGGAAATAAACCATAAATTATGACTTATTAGCTGCGTTCTTTTGCGGTTATCCGGGTCAAGGGTAGTTAACCCAAGCTTTTGCGCATAAAAACGATATATCTGACCCTTACGGGGTAAAAGCATGTATTTGACTTGAAGTGGATTTTGTCTCAGATAAAGTTTGGATTTTAAGTGACGGTGTAATCCCACTCTTTGCAAAATATTAAAAACAAATTTCATTCTATTTCATCAAGAGCAAGCATTGAACCTATTAAAGGCAACTGTGATAGAAGAAACTAATCGATTTCGAGTAGTTTCCTAATATTTCGATGAAAATCAATTTTCCAATTGGAAAAAATGTGGAATCTCATTGAATTTAATTGAGGTGAAATGAGATGAAAACAGAGTGAAACATCGTGGAACGAACGAACTTCTTCTAGCAATCGCAAAATGCGTCCTAAATAAGAGCTTTATGTTACTTGTGCGCTATCCAGGGTTGAATCTGTATTCGATAAATTACTGGGTTAAGCGCTAATCTATACAAGGTAGCATTGTTGTTGTATTGCGTGTTATTTCACTTACCTATACAGGCTAATAAAAGCAAAAGAACGTGACTATTTTAACTCTACAAAGGGCAGTGTAGATTTACTCGACCAAATGGCTCACACATACACAACCAGAAGAAAAATCATGAGCTGCCCAGTCACATACTTCTTCAAAATAATAAATAAATAACTAGCGCAACAGTTCAATTTGAACCATGGCCTCGAGATGAGTTAGCATCATCTCATTTTCTAGATCGTGACGGAATGTCTTGTGTGTGATATCAGCAACACGCTCAACCGAGTTATTTACCCCATAAATGGGAACTCATTTAAGAACTGAGTGGGCTCATAGTCCGACACGTAAATCCCCTTTTTTATCGAAAACTACCGCATTCAGTAGGAATCGAACCGCGGCCCAGTGCGTAGAAGGCGAACGTGCTAATCGTTGCACCATCCGGACTACATATTTCTTCAGCATATTAGAAAAATATCGTATGGTATCCTGGGTCTATTGGACCCAATACAATATTTCAAGTAGGCAAATAGCCTACCAGTGTAAGGGTTAAGGACAATCTGAAGAAGTTTCCTTGGTGTTTATCACTGTTGACGAAACGTGGATTCAACAGTGCATTACACCCGAAGTCCTGCTCCAAAGAAGGCAAAAACAGTACCATCCGCTGGAAAGGTTATGACCACAGTCTTTTGGGGTTCGCGGGTGATTATTTTTATGTATTATTTGGAGAAGGGAAGGACCATCACCGGGTAGTACTATGCTGGCTTATTGAGTCGATTTGACACTAAATTGAAGAAAAAATTGATCCACTTGACAAAGAACACATTGCTTTTCACCACGACAATGCGCAAGCTCATCTGTCCCGAATCGTAACAGCAAAGCTGGCCTAATTGCGCTACAAATTTCCCCCTATTCACCTTTATTCTTCAGATTCAACTTCCTGCGATTTTTATTTATTTCGTAATTTTAAAAAGTGGCTTGGAGGAAAGCGGATTTCGTTCAACAAAGAAGTCATCTCCGAAAGAAGGGTCTATTTTGAGGAGTTCCATTTTTTCAATGGGACTAAAATGTTAGAATACCCCTGGACTAAATATATTGAACTAAAAGGAAACTGTGTTGAAAAATTAGAATTAAAATTGAGTTACATTTACAGCTTAATATCACAAAAATTAAAAAAAAAAGTAAAAATTAAATTAAAATTAAAAATTATTTTGTTTTCTTCCTTAAATCGGGTACATATCAAACAACCCTCGTATACCTATATATATTGAATTTCATCGTTTTTGTCCTCCCTGAATCAAATCCTAGCTACACTTTGGCCTCATTTTTTAATCCATCAGGCTACTCTCATTTATATGCTTTAATATTATTTAAAATATTTATTTTGACTCCCGCTTTCTCTCAGGGTATGAGTACGGTTCGCGTAATTTCCGGCAACATGATCCCTTGGAAAAAAGAACGGTCTAATCGGAAATTACAAGAAAACGGAAGGTTCGCATGTTAGGCTTATTCCTTCTTACAGCATCCCTGTCTATATCATATCCTAAAATCGAACATCATTCTGACCGGATCCTAATGAGTTAACAACAGCCGGCAACATTGTTCGCTTCGGGGCTCAAAGTCAATTGTACAAGCCTTGTCGTAACGACAATGTACGAAATACATAATTAGAGAAATTGTTTCAAAGTTAAGTCGACCGTAAAATTCTACGCTTTCTTCTGGGCGAGGAGAGTTTATCCCTCGGAAATTTTATCAGTTGCACGATTATGCTGGGCTACTCGCAGTTAATTTTGTATTCGTTTTAACATCAGTCAAATATATTGCAGCAAGCAGATTAAAATTGAGGTTACGAGTATATCTTGAACCTAAATTGGACGTAAATGAGAATTTTTTAAATATTCAAGTAAGGTTTAGATGTGAAATTTATGCTGTTGGGTTAAGGGGATATGTGCTGATATTAGGCGCGTTTTTTAACAGCCATGCAGAGCAAAGCAGGATACACTACACAATTCTGCTGCGAAAAGAAAATTTGTCCGATTGTACCTGTACCAAAGAATTTAATTTTGTTCTTAGGTTAGGTAAGGTTAAAAGACACATAAGCCACCAAAGGGCCCGTTGTGATACCTACCAGGATAAACACCTATCCCATTGAAATTACTATTCATTGAACCAGCCAGAGCTGGCAATGAACGGATAAAGCCTGAGCGGGCTCATGCCCCTTAGCTCTTCCAAATGAAGAAAGAAATAGTCGCTCAGAAAGACCCGCCTCCTCGCAGCCAAGTCAGGGCAGATGCATAGAAAATGGAGGGCACTCTGTTCCTCGTCAGCATCCTTGCAGCTTTTACAGAAGTCATTGAAGGATAAGCGAAGTCTTCTTGCGTGCTCTCCAATAGGACAGTGCGCAGTGATAACATTCACCACCACACCAATATGCTTCCTGTTCAATGATAATATTGCAGCAGAACGGCCGGGCTCCGCTGTGGGCCATAACCTCTTCATGGTTTGACACGCATCGTCCTCAGTGCATCTAGCGCTCGCTTTATTTTTCGCGTTAGAGTTAATAATTCGCTTGCAGATTGCGATGTCCCAACGACCATCCTCAATTAACCCAGTCGTCCCAGCTCGAGCAAGCTCATCAGCCACACAATTACCATCCGAGCACACAAATACCATCATACGCACTGTGACTTAGAATCCAGCACAATGTGGTTTCAAAGTAACGTCCCATCTCATCAAGAAGCGATCGACAGTTCGTAATCGTCTTCGATATCGATAGAGCCGATTCAAGTGACCGAATTGCAGCCTGACTGCCAGTGTAAATAGTGAGTTTCCTAACAAATGTGACATTATATTCAGCCAGGCAAGAGCTTCTGAAATCGCCAAAATCTCTGCCTGAAACACGCTGGAATGGTCGTGTAAGCGGAAAGATAAACTAATCTTCAACGTCTCCGAAAAGATACCGGCTTCCACTCCAGCATCCGTTTTGGATTCGTCAGTATATAAAACGATGGAGTCTAGGTGAGTGATTGCCCCAGTTTACGGCATGTCCCTTGAGGGAATCTGGCACACAAAATTTTTAATTACCACATAATTAGGAGAGATATAGTCCGTATAGGCAGGGGGTAAAGATAATTCAAAATAGCAGGATGGCCGAAGCTTGGCTTGGTCTCGCGAAGTCGCAATGCCATAATCGCTGCTTGCTGTTCCGCAAAAATATCGAGCGGTTAAAGATTTAGAAGCACATCCAGGCCAACTGATGGAGTGGATGTGATACCCCCGGTTGCAGCAATCATCGCCAATCTTTGCACCTTCCCCAATAGAGTCCTGTGGGTAAGGGTACCCATTCTAAGCACCGTCCACCAGACAAGAATGCCATGGAAAAGAATGGGCCGAGGGACTGATGTGTACAGCCACAAAACCACCTTCGCCTTCCTGCAGGTATAGAGTGACTTTGCAAACACATTCCTGAATATTTGGCCTCAATCCCAGCTTCCTGTCTAGGATGAGACCAAGGAACTTAGCCTTGACAAGAAATGCCAGTTTGCCACCCTCCAGTACCGGAGGTTCGATACCCGAGGGTAGATTGTGTCCCCTTGGAAAGAGTACAAGTTTCGTTTTGACAGGATTGACTCTGACACCACTCCGACTAGCCCCACTGACCAGAGCCGATATAGCATTCTCCACTACCTCACTAAGAACACTCGGAAACTTACCGGTAACTGCGATGGCAACATCGTCGGCATAGGGAACAACCCTGCAACCCAGTCTTTCAAGATCCAAAAGCAATCTATTAATAGCTAGATTCCATAACAGCGGTGAGAACACACCACCTTGGGGTGCGCCCCTACAGACGAACTTACGCACAGTAGATTCTCACAAACTGGGCTGTATAACCCAGGAAGTTAACAGCAGGTTAATCAGTTCACATAATGAATCATCCACGAGCAGACCTGAGAGTGCCTCAGTGATGGTCCCAGGTAAGATGTTGTTAAAGGCACCCTTAATGCCCAGAAAAGTCACCATAGTGTATTCCTTGTGACTGAAGAATCTTTCAATGTAGCTAACCAAAGAATGCAGGGCGGTGTCCACCGATCTGCCCTTCCAATAAGCGTGCTGCGAGGTGGACAGCAGTCGAGATGGAATACTATCACGTAGATGTATGTCAATTAACCTTTCAAAAGTTTTAAGAATGGTGAAGGATAGACTAATCGGTTTGAAGTCTTTAGGGCGCCTTGGGTATAAAAGTCACTTTAACCTCCCTCCATATATGAGGGATATATGTATGCATGTCAACCCCAGGCAAGATTTAAGAATGGTCGCCAACCAAGAGTACACGATGTCCGATGCGTGTTGCAGGTCTACCGGAATGATGCCATCCGGCCCTGCGGATTTATAAGGGTCGAAACTATCGATCGCCCATAGAATCCTTTCCTCTGTAATATATAATCGACCCAAGATCACATGTGGTCCCAGCAGTCGTAGACGAAGCCAAGGGCAATGTAATTGTCGAACCTCCGGCGAAATGCACATCGAGCAGAACCTCAACGATCTCTGTACTTGATGTCGTCCAAAAGCCGTCCTTCTTTTGCAGGAAGCTAGGCATAGAGGGACTTGTTGAGAGGATTGTGCGAAGTCTAGAGATCTCACTCGACTCCTCAATACGTTCACAGAAATTGCTCCACGAGCTCCGTTTTGCATTTCTAAGCTCCTTTTTAAAGAAGCTCAAGTGCTTTTTGTAGGATTTCCAATCATCTTCCAGTCCAGTGGCCTTAGTCTTGTTAAAACTTTTCCTACACGCACGTCGGTGCTCCGAAATCTGAGAGTTCCACAAGACTGGCTTCTTCTTTCCTAAGTGACTAGTTGTAGGACAAGATTTGGATATCGCCCTATTTATTACTTCCCTAAGGTCCCGTACAGCATCGTCCAACTCTTGCTTGAGCTTCTTAGTACCGTGTCCACTCTGTTCTCCTTCGATTTAAGATGAATTGTAGATAACGGTGATCGGAAAACGAGTGCTCGGATGACACTCTCCAGGTCCGCAGCTGATGCTGTATATACTCAGACACAAGGGATATAACACCTCCCGCCTATTGCGTGTGACGAATGTTGGTTCATTACCTACGTTGCATAACAGTAGGTTAGTGCCAATCATTTATTCAAACAGAACTTCCCCCCATGCATTTGTATCAGAGCTGCCCCACACAGTGTGATGCGCATTGGCATCACACCCGAGAATAAGGCCGATTCCTCTTGAAATTCGAGTTGATGTTTGAATGCTAAACTAAACCAAGACACACTCCCAGCAAATAAATGCCCCGTTTTCGTCTTCGCTACTCTAACCTGCTCTATGGATTTTTTTGCCGCTTATCCAGCTCTACCCAGTGGCGTAGATAGGGGGTTTATCAAGTGAACAAATCCTCCGCTCCTCATGAATTTCTTATATAGTACAGTCCCTAGTATATTATCAATCCTAAATACTGATTTTAAACTTAAAACTCAAACTCATTTGAAATAAAAACTCGAAAACTTAAGTAGAAGTTCTGTCATTAGTCCGATACATGAAAGCTACTTTATTTCCTGACATTTTAATTGCGGCGTTGTTCATTTTCAAGATTTTTCGATTACTTTTATTTGCTACTGTAAACTGTCTCTGCCGAAACCGAAATGGACTATCGAAAAGGCGTGTGCTACAATTAGTCATTTTTAAGCCTTACTTTAGGGATACTTTATAATTCAAAAATGTACCGTATTATTTAGTAATTAGTAGAAGATTTCGCGCCCCTACATAATGGTATTCTCTTCATCTGCACAGTCTGCGAATATGGAAGATCCGGGTCTTTCTGCTAAATACCAGATGATGATGAACATATTAACAACGATCTCACGATAATTCCCAGACTGAATGTCACTTATGTACTTTCGTATAACAAAATCAGAATAAATTTTGCTGTTCCCGCTACTTCTTCACGACGAATCCAATTCCTTTCTTATCTGACGTGAGGATGTTACCTTGATCAAACTCGTCACTTTTTTGCTTCAATCATAAAGAATATCGAAAGAACTTCCCGATGAATTATTTGATGGCATAGGCGCCGACTATGGGGGGGGGGGCTGTCAAGGCACTTTTTGTTTCCCCCACCCCATATTTCAGGCACAAATAGCAAAAAGCGATCCTCACTTGATTTCTTCGTTTAAACAATCAAGCACTTGTTTAGCTATGACACATAGAGAAAGAGCTTCTATAGACATATACTATATATGGCCCATGAGGATTATACCCTTGAATCAGCTTTAACAAGGCTTGACAGTCGTCAATCCCCCGGGTCATGAGAACCCGTGTGGTATTACCCGGACCATAATGGTTATCTGAGGTATTAAAACTCGTTGTTCAATTTGGTTATGATTCCACAAGATAGGACGATATCGAATATTTACCTGCTTAAAAGGCAACGACACACACTTGCGTCAATTTGGACGCGGATCAAAATGGATCCGCTCCGAATGATCCCGATCTAGCCTTCGAAATCACACGCTGCGGAGCAGATCCATCGCAAGCCAGACGTCATTTTAAAAGTCAAGTTCGATGACGAACTCAATTTTTCACTTGTCCGATTTAATTTCACGCACCGTCAGTCGGATTGAAAAAGTTTTGCATAAATACCTTGACGGCCACTAACATGCAAAATCGATTTCATTGTTGCTAACAGCGACAACATGAAACATAAGCAAAAATTTGATTCCGTTCAGTTCGGATTCGCGCACAAGCGTCGTGGCAGTCCGGTGCTGGCTCGTGGATTTTGGGCGAGTCGAATATTCAAATTGGATCGCGATGAATCGCGGAGCCATAAACTTGAACCCTACACACTACGGATTTTAGTTCCAACTGGGATCAATTTGGCTTTTGAGCGCAAGTGTGTGTCCATCTTAAGACGTGGACTTTCTTAGCTAGGGCTATTTGGCCGTTCTGTTCGTGGACCCATCATCAGTCAATTTTTTTAAGTACAAGAGATACGTTAATTGTTATTTCCTGCAAGAATGGATCCGTTTATTGTGAGCATACTACTATTTGCCCTAACCCCTAGTGGGTCATAGTGCGTCCAAAATTCCCATGTGGCTTAGTTAACGTTTCGTTAGCATAAACTGGTTCCGGGCGATGCATGTTGCTGGCATGTACCTCCTGCCCATTTAGCCGTTGCTTACTGTTTCGCCCCACGCCACAAGTGGAACAAAATTCAAACAGCCACGACATAGACCCGACTCGAATCCGTAACTGACCGGTAGCATGAGATATAAGACTGACGCCTCAACGCACTTCACAGAAAGTACAGAACAAATTAATCACAAGCATACGAAAATTTTTCGTGCCCCCAATATTTTTTAACAGTCGGTGCCTCTGGTTGATACTAATCTGGTACTAATCGAGGATTTCATCAGCTACGAAAACGATTTCGATGAGTGCTTGGGAAATAAAATAACTCGTTGGTATCTGGTTTAACATTTATATAATTTTCTTCTTAAAGCAGTTATGGTAGGCCTATGCGTAGAGGGCTGATTTTTACTCAAGAGATGAAGGGTTCAAATCCAGTTCCGGGCGTTTATTGAAAAAAATTTTGTCCCGATGGCATATCCCTTCCCTCCGCAGAAAGCTACGCCACTGGCTTTACTCTGCTCTGTACAAAAAACGCGCCTTAATTTGTTAATTAATCTCTGAGTGCGAGACTCATAGATTGGAGGGATTTTTCAATGATTCGGGCCAAGAATAAATTTTAATTGAGCTATCACTATCAGCTTATTGATTGTCAAAAGGAAAACTGCGAAGAATTTCTTTACATATTAATTACAAATTAACTGATTTTGCATATAGATTCTTGGCCATATTTTAATCGATTTTATGGGAGACCGGTAGCGCAGTGTATTGAGGCATTAGTCTCATGTTTGACTACCGGCTTTCGGGCTCGAATCCCGTCCACGATGTCGTTCGTGGACATGGATGAGCAAGAGGTGCATGCAGGCAACTGCATTCTCCGAAACCAGTTTATGCCGACGAAACGTCAACTGGGCCGTATCGAACAGTTGACGCGCTATGCCCCACAAGGGGTTAGGGCAATTGAGAGAGATATTTTAATCCAGATTTTCTCCACAAAAACCGATATTTTAATTTTTGCGATTGAATGAAAAAGATAGATCGAAGGAATAAGGATTTCAATGGGCACGCCCCATATAAATAATATTAATAGACGGGCATACAGATCGATGCATGTTGTATGTTCGTTCGTTTGTCCCGGGGTTTTCTATGGTCCGAGATCCAGATTTGGTATGTAGGTCCCTTGGGTGATGCTAAGCACATTTCAGTGATGAATTTTTTTTATTTAAAACAAACTAACGGAACATTGTGTCATCTCCCATTGTGTCACCTTCCATTGTGTCACCTTCCCGTATTCTGATCTTAATCAAATTTGGTACATAGCTTCTTTCAGCTATTTCAGGAGCCACCCGGTGGCGTTTTGGTGCTGCTATAGGGGCACGTTAGGAAAATAGGACTTTTTGGGCATAAAATAAAACATTTCTGGGGTGATGACGCCATTGCTTAAAGCAAATTTGAATCCTACGGTCAGGAGCATGTAGTGGAATGGAAACGAAATGTAGCAGAAATTGGCATTTTCGGAAACGGGGTGATGAGACTAACCCTATCGACATGAGGGACATAAAAACATAAATGGGACATAAAAACATAAATGGCAGGAGAAATATAACGGACTTAAAGTTAACTTGAAGTCATTTCGAAGGCAAATTTGATCTAAAAAATTCTTGTAAAATGCGTCCCGAAGACATTCTCTTTGAGGAGAATTTTTTCAATCTGAAGCAAAATATTTTTCTTTCAATTAATTTTTTTTTATTTTAATCCAGATTCCGGATGAAGTTTCAGAGTTAAATTCAAATCACTTTTTTTACATTCAAAATATGTATGTATTGTCAATATTGGTTACATTTATCAATCTTCCTCCGTTTCATCAATTCCTGTTCATTTGTTTGTTCGCAAATCGACAAAAGCCTTGCGCATTTTCCCACAAAGGCTCGATTGTTTAAACTTGAAATATTCACCCATACTCGCATTACCATTACAAACAGCTCAGCTCTGTGTTTAATGTACTGCAAACGTTTCGCCCCGAACAAAAGGATTGAAAGGATTCAGTACGCTCTTTATAAATTGTATGAAACAAGTGTAAATAACACAAGCGACAGGCAGACAGGCGTCTGTTTGCATCAAAGGATACGGTGCGGCTCGGCGCTCGTACCTAGATTTATTCCCATTCCGAGCGAATGATAGCACCATGTCAGATTTATGTTCAAAGTTCGGATACCAATTGTTGTATTTTATTGTATGTTAAGTAAAACATGGGAGAGTGTAAAAAGGAAATCAACTTGGTCCTAAACTTTTCCGACCTTCATTACAGGGAATTTTTAATGGTGTTGATATTCTCAGGAGGAAATTGTGAATTCATAATAAAGGTCGGATGTTTTCGGTTTGCTGTTTTCAGGTTGTTCGTTGTTGATTGGTTTAATAGGCTGTACAGGGGAAGTTTTTCCATTCATTATCCTTATCGATGTGAGTTGCTCACTTTTAACATTTAATGAATAGTTAATTAAAAAAATTGAGTATTCAATTCGGTTTTATTTTGTCAGACTATTTGTTGTACAATCTACTACCTACTTATCAGACTCTGACGAATTCAAATTTTGAATTATAACTCGATTATTTAGGGGCTGTTGGATTCGTTCCAGGCCTTCGGGATTGCCAAAGGAACGAATTCCAATCAAACGTTTTAATAAAATCCTCCAAGATGTAGACTTTACGGATAAGCTTGTGATACTGACTATGACACAAACGGATATGGATGGGATGGGAGCAGGAGGTGCATGCTGGCAATGCGCATCGTCCGAAACTGGTTTATGCCAATGAAACGTCACTCGGGCTTATGGCAAATAAGTAGTAGTAGTATATCCAGAAAGTAAATTTTCAAACTACTACTACTTCACCTTAACCTTTTGAGGCATGGTGCGTAGTTGCCGAAGAACATCCTGTCCATTCAGTCTAATTCGCAGACAAGCCAGGAAAGAGGGTGGCTTCACACAGAGCGGAATTCGAACTCACGAACCGATAGGAAGCGAAATCGCATTGTGGCCTCCGCGCACTGAGGTGCCGGCTTTCTGTTAATCAAGTTGTACAAATAAAACTCGACAAATAAACTCCACATGGAAAAGCTCTTTGGCAACAACAAAAATAAAACGTTTTAACATTCAAATTAAACCTTTCAAAACAAAAACAAAAAAAAACACACTTCTTTGAACCGCAAAGCATTATATCCATTCATGTACTCCTATTCTTTTCCATTTCATACATCCTACTCGAGAGTATTTCAAGATTCTTCTAGCAAATGGCAAACATTAAGCAAATTCTTGACGTAGGCTTAACACATGAATCCTGGGAAATACTTGGGACTATTGTTGAATACATTTTGCATAATTGACTATAAAGTAACGAAATTATGGCAGACAATTTATTTTGTTAGCTGTGTTGTGATTTTGTTCGTTTGTTTGAATTATTCTATGAAACGTAAAGTAATTTGAAGATTTAATGGAGCAACTACGTGCTTGTCAAATCCATCTTAGGTTAATATTTGGTCAAACTTGTATGATAGGAGGTTTCATATTTTTTTTGTGTATTATAGCGTACAGTTTATGGTCGATATACCTTGCATGCCATTACACAGGTTTAATCCAGTAACTTTATACTTCAAACCTGGCATCAAATCAGATATGTGTGTTTTTTGCGAAGTTTTTTTATGATGTTAAAAATAAATAAAAACTGACGCAATATAGTCCGACACATAAATTCCCTGTTTATAACCTTCGCGAATGTGATAGGGTATATTAACTTTGTCATGAAGTTTGCAACGCACAGAAGGAATCATCTCCGACCATATAAACTATATTTATTCTTGGTCAGTATGGCGAGACGAGTCGATTAAGGTTTGTTCGTATGTACGTCTGGCTCTATGCAAACTAGTCCCTAGTTTTGAAACTATCGAGCTGAAATTTTATACAAAGCCTTCTTTCTATTGCATCGGAACCAATGGAATCGGACCACTACGTCATATAGCTGTCATAGGAACGACCGGTCCAAAAGTCCGTCTTTGCGAGTAAAACTTTTTTACTTCTAAAAATATCTCTCTCAAATTTCATATTATTCATTAATATTTTGCGCCAATCATATTCCCGAATTTGGTTGAAATTGAACTACTCTATCATGTAACTGTCATAGGAACGACCGTTCTAAAAGCAAGTTTTTGTTAGAAGAGCTTTTTTATTTCTGAAGATATGTTCACCAAATTTCATATTATTCAATCACATTAACTGTCAAACCACGTTCCTGAAATATGTTGAAATCAGCCCACTATTTCAAATACCTCTCACAGGAACAGTGAAATCGGAACAAGCTTAGCTACTAATTTCAAAGTGGCAAATGCACTATAAATCAAAATGAAGGTAAGGACGCCAAGCAGCTGCTGGACTTCGAAAATTCCAGGACGCGGTCACGTGACCGAGATAATGGGAGAACAATGACACAGGCGGCCAAGGCGCGACGTCGGGCTGAGGCGCCACAATGATGATGATTTTAATGTTTGTTGACTGTGGTTGCCTTACACAATCTCGTGGGTACGATTGAAAAAACCCTTAACGACAGGGAAATCGCTCTATGCGCCTTCATTGATATTGCGGTTCTCTCGACAATACTGGCTACAGTTGTATATCCAGAGCACCTGAGCTCAGGGTATATCCCTGAGCTCAGGTGCTACCGTCACCATCATGTGGATCGACGCCATGCTTCGCGGGTGCGAAATCTACTCATTGTTGGGTGGCACCTCAATTTGTGTTAACTCTGTTAAGGGATGACCTCTAGGTAGCGTTCTTTCCCCACTTCTCTGGTCACTTGTCGTAGATGAGCTGCTTGCTAGGCTCTGTGATTGTGGTTATCATGCTATCGGATACGCCGATGATACAAGCATAATCAAAAGAGGAACGTTTGATACAACCGTCACAGAGGTGATGGGTGCGGCATTCGACCTAGTCCTGCGCTTGTGCACTGAAGTTGGCCTGAGCGTTAACCCTTAGAAAACCGTCTTGGTTCTATTCACCTGGAAGAAAAATCTTAGTTTGAGCTCGGGTAGCCTAGGCAACAAGGCACTCGTGTTCTCCACGGAAGTGAAGTGTCTAGGCATCACGTTGGAATCGAGGCTCAACTGGAGCAAACACGTCGAGACTGTCATTAGTAAGGCCACTCGGATCATGTGGGCTTGCAGGTCTCTCTTTGCAAAAACCTGGGGTCTCACCCCTAAAATGACTGAGTGGTTATACATATATTCTACGCTGGTGCGTCCAACTGTGACATATGCTGCGCTCCTATAGTGGCCCAAAATGCAGCAGTGTTGCACCATATAGTTGTGTAGCAAATTACAACGTCTTGCATGCCTTGGTATGACAGGATCAATCCGTACATGTCCCACCTCGGCCATTGAGGCGATTGATGGACTGACACCACTACACATTTTTATTCAGGAATCTGCGGCTCTAAGTGCACTTCGAGTGCATCTAACATATAATACCCATGTGTTCAAACAGGGCCACATGAGTATTCTGGAGCGGATTCCTGGCTTGCCGATCTACTTGAGATCAGAGTACATGACTACGGAACTCTGCTTCCGTACGAAATTTTCGGTCTCCATCCCTAGTCAATCGGAATGGGATATTGGCAACATATGTACTGACCCCGGGTGTATCATGTGGTATGCTGATGCGGGGGACAAGGAGTTGGTGCTGGGGTATTTGGACCGAACACCAGGATCTCAATCGCTATGGGAACTTGGCCCAGCGTTTTCCAAGCCGAGATCTATGCAATTGAGGTTTGCGCCAGAGAAGCTCACTGGCGCTAGCATCATTATCTGCTCTAACAGTCAGGCGGCTATTAAGGCTCTTTCTTCACATAAGTTTTCGTCGAAACCTAGTGAAAGAGTGTTTTGATACGTTTCAATGTCTGGCAAACTCTAAACGGGTCACTCTTTGTTGGGTACCTGGGCATCGGAGCATTCATGGCAAAGAAGCTGCGGATGAGCTTGCTAGGCAGGGCTCATCGGACAAATTTTTCGGACCTGATCCCTATAGCGGTCTAAGCTGGGCCACAGCCAGGGCGCAAGGTTATGGCACTGGAATAATCTCCCAGGATGACGACAGTCCAAAGATCTTATCAACCCCTACGGTCTCACAGAAGCCAGCCGATTGGGCAGAGCTGACCGGAGATTGGTCGTTGGTTTCCTCAGAGAGATATCATTTAAACAAAATCGGTCTTTCCACTGAGACGGAATGCCGACTTTGCCTGGAGGATATTGAGTCCACCAGACACCCGCTCTGTGAATGCCCCGCGGTTGCTTGCGCCAGGTTCATGTTTCTTGGAGATTCCATCGTGAGCTCCGGTGTCATTAAGAGTACTACTACAAAGGACGTACTGGCCTTTATCAGGTTGGTTGAGGGTCCTTTGGATTAGTTAATGCCACAATAGATCTTATGGTCACAACCTGACTTTATTTATTATTATTATTATTCATGTTTGGGTGGCCGATAGCTCAGTGCGTTGAGGCGTTAGTCTTAAGGCGGTGATACATTGGCGAGTAATACCGCGGTTTTGTTTCATCAACGGTAACGCTTTCTAGTGTATCACTCAATTCCGTGGTTTTGATACCGCCGTACAGCTTCGGGTTCGCCATTTCTGCTTGAAATTTTGGCTCGCGTCACCGTAAACCAACAGTGTAACACTTCTGCGAGCCAAATTTACAGCCTCCAATTTCGAACAGCTGATAGTGAATCGTTCGGGTATTAACAAAACGGATTCTCCGAAAACTGCTTCAATGTGTTGGCTTTCGATTGGTTTTCATTTTTATGGTTTTTGATTTAAGAAGTTTATATAAACCATATTTTTGACCGTTTTTGAAATTTTCGTCAAATTTGAATGCCCTCTAACGCCTTAACCATCCCTTTGACGTAAAAGGCATGTTTGAGTTTCTTATAGGGAATTCGATGTAGTTTATTTTTGTCTTTATACCCTTCATGGATGTGCTAGGGTATATTAACTTTGTCATGAAGTTTGCAACGCACAGAAGGAAGCATCTCCGACCATATAAACTAGATATATTCTTGGTCAGTATGATGAGACGAGTCGATTAAGCTTTGTCCGTCTGTTCGTCTGTCTGTCTGTTTCTATGCAAACTAGTCCCTCAGTTTTGAAGCTATCGAGCTGAAATTTTGTACAGAATCTTCTTTCTATTGCACGCTGTAAATATGTCGGAGCTAACAGAATCGGATTGGATCACTACGTTAAATAGTTGCCATAGGAACGACCGGTTCAAAAATTCGTTTTTGTGAGAAAAATTTTTTATTTCTAAAGATATCTTTTTCAAACTTGATACTAATCAATAGTATTTTTAGTCAAGTCACATTTCCGAATTTGGTTGAAATTGGACTACTTTATCATATAGCTGTCATGGGAACGATCGTTCCAAAAGCATATTTTTGTTAGAAAAACTTTTTTATTCCTGAAGATATCTTTACCAAATTTCTAATTATTACATCATATTGACTGTGAAACTATGTTCCTAAATTTAGTTGAAATCGGCCCACTATTTCACATACCTCTCATAGGAACGGTGAAATTGGAACAAGTTTTACTACTAATTTCAAAGTGGCAAATGCACCGTAAGTCATAACGAAGATATGAAAAGGATATTATACATTCGGCTAGCTTGTTTTTTGTTCGGAAGTTAGTATTTTCGAAGTTATGGGCAAAAAAGAACGGAAATAACATTTTTCGAGAAGTTTCGAGCTGGCAAAGTTGAATTTCGGATTCAGTGCCGCAAAATACATAAACCAAAATTGAAAAAAAAAAGAAAATTGTGAAAAAAAATATAGCCCGTTTGACAAAGTGGACTGCTGTTGAACTTGTAAATCAAAATATAATTAAGGTTTGTCAACAATTGAAATACTGAACGTAGACAACATTCATCCACTTCCTAAAGAAATCGTCTCAGTCCCTGGTGATATCTGGTTATGGGAAGGCTGTGAAAAATGAGCAAATTACGGGATGGAATGGGCTTATAGAAGAAGCGACGAAAGAAAAAAAAATTGGCAAATCGAAAATTGTATGCCTACCTTTCATCAACCATCGCAGGATGAGACCATACTCACAGCTCTTCGTTTTGCCAACGACAAATATCGAACCCACGGACAGAAAACCTGCATAGTCACTTTTGACCATAAAAGTCAAAAAGACCATCGCAAACTGCCCCAATTTGAGTAACGTTGTGATAGGGCTTTCACTTCCTAATGTCTTTCTTGGGAACACTAGGTGTGATAATTGTTGGAAGTGGACTAAAAGAACTTCTATCCACGATTTATGCAGAAAATCGCATTGATAAGATTTTGTCTGGCCACGCTTATTTTAAAGCAGTGAAAACCCACATTTTGGTTCATCTAGCCTTAGGGCGACCACAGAGTGAAAGCTGAAGCTGATGCTTATGCTGGTTTTTGATTGCAAACACTCAGTGAAGAGAAGCGTTTACGTGAAACGTGCTCATGGAGCTTTCCCTGCCCATGCTATCGCTAAAGCTCAAGATCGCATTCTGTTCAGGATCGATCCACGCCCTGAGAATGGAAACATTTGTAGTCACGACACACAAACGTACTAATACGTATACACAACCATCTTACTCCACGACATCGGGCTCATCAGCCTAATGGGTAGCGTATAGGCTCCACGCCCAGGAGGTACTGGGATCAAATCCTCGCAGCAGCACTATCTTTTTTATATTTAACTTTATGTGTATTCCAATGTTATCTTTAAATCATTTATAGTATAATGTAGATTCGAAATGCACAATTGGTTCCATAAACCATTACTGTACACTACGTCACGAATGGACAGTTGGTTAAATTCTTGTTTTCGCCGTTCTTAGAAGGCACTTGTTGGATAGAGTTCGAATAGTGCGGTTATAGTCAAATTTGTACATATTAGAAATTGTGGAATTAATAAAATTAAAGTTTGTTAAAGTTAATTGAGTGCTAAGAGTTTGCTTTTGAATCTGCAAAAGCAGTGGTCCGTCGAGTATTTGAAGCGAACATTTGGTCCGTCGAGCCGGATCGTAGAAAAGAATTTGGTGAAATTAGTGGTTGAAGTGAGGTTGCAATTTGTGAGTAATTTGAATTTAACTTGGTGGTGGATTGTAATTGGTTGTGGTTTATATACTTCTGATCAGGATGAAGAAATTAATGGCCAGTCAGAATCAAAGACTTGCGCAATTAAATAAGGCTTATGCTAACTTCAAAAGAGATAGCAAATCAAGAAAGACGGCCTCATATGTTAAAAAACGCTCCGAAATTTTGGAAGAGCTGTATAACGAATTCAGGGCTATACACAAGGAAATATTGGGCAGCCTCACTGGGGCTGAAGGCGAAACGAAAGTGGATTACTTCGAAAACGATGTTCTCAATAATTTCGAAGAAATATACTTCGACTATAGCTCCGAACTGGAAGAACTTCTTTCAAACTTCCAAGTTCCAGACGAGAGCAATAATTCGTCTAGAACCGGGTTAGGAGGGTCAAGCGCATTGGCAGAATTGAAATTGCCCAGAATAGTTCTGCCAAATTTTTCTGGTGATTACGAAAATTGGATGTCGTTCCGAGATTTATTCGTATCTCTTGTGCATTCTCAAGAAACGTTATCTGATGTTCAAAAGCTCCATTATTTGAAGGCTAGCGTATCGGGGGAAGCGGAACTTTTGCTACGACCATACGGGATAACGGAGGCGAATTATTTGACTGCGTGGCAACTATTATCCCATCGATATGAGAACAGGCGGGCTCTTGCCAATACACAATTTAAAAAATTATTTGGTCAACCAGTTGCAGCTGAAACAGCGACCGGCATTCGAAAGTTGATTGATTCAACGCAAGAAGCTGTTATGGCTCTTGTGAACTTGCAAATAGACAATCTTTGGGAATCAATGCTCGCGTATTGGATTACGCAAAAATTGCCGTCTCAAACCCGACAACAATGGGAACAATTTGTGTCAGAACAAACAGAGATTCCAAGCTACAACTCCATTGTAAAATTTCTAGAAAATAGATTCCGGGCGTTGGAGGCTTTGTCGGACGACAAACCCAAATCCAAACGTATCGAAACGAGACAATCATTTCATGCAGAAGGATTATTGAATTGTGTTGTATGCAATGGTAATCATAATATCAGACAATGCAATACATTTGAAAGTGCAACTCATGAAAATCGGTTCAACACAGTAAAACGGATTGGTTTATGTTTAAATTGCTTAGGAAAAGGACATCTGGTAGCACAATGTCCAAGTATTCACTCATGTATAATCTGCAAACGACGTCATCACACATTACTGCACAAGGAAAACATAGAAAACAGTAGATTTCCACAAAACATTGGGGCTGCTCCTTTTGAACCATCCACGTCCAGTGAAAACAATCATACCAACACTTTGAATGCAGTAACGAATACGGAGGTGTTGTTAGCTACAGCATTAATTCAATTAGAAACATCAAACGGACGAAAAGGCTTTTTTCGGGCTTTGCTAGACCAAGGCTCGCAAGCCAACTTCATCACGGAAAACGTAGCACAATATTTAGGACTAAAGCGTAATCCTGTGTCCGTTAATATAGTGGGGGTAGGTTTGGCGAATGGAACATCAAAATGGAAAACTCAATGTACAATCCATGTACCGGAAAACAATAACATCGAAATTGAAGCATATGTATTGAAACGAATAGCGAATTCTATACCAGCACAAAATTATACTACAAGTAATTGGAGGCATTTGCAAAATATCACACTAGCTGATCCAACATTTAATATTCCGGGAAAAATCGATTTTTTGCTTGGCGCTGATGTCTATGCTAAGATTATCCTCAATGGCGTGCGAAGGGGCGAATCGGGTCCAGTTGCTCAACACACTTTGCTTGGCTGGATTATTTCGGGAGATGTTTCATCTAAGAAGGTGCAGCATGTTGGGAGTTTTTCGGCAAAAGTAGAAGATATTGATGACCCGCTCAGTCACCAACTACAACGATTCTGGAACATCGAAGAAGTCCAGTGTCGCAGATTACCTACAAAAGAAGAAGAAAATTGCGAAAACTTTTTCAAGGAGAATACAGTTCGTGGAAACGATGGACGATACACAACACGACTTCCATTTAAAAACGTATCATCGAAGTATAATTTGGGAGCTTCGAGACAAACGGCACTGGCAAGCTTAATGGCATTGGAGCGAAGATTTCAAAAGAATCCGTCATTGCGTCAACAATACCAGAAATGTATTGAGGAATATGAAGAATTGGGTCATATGTTCAAAGCTAAAGACAACATTGACATCAAGACAAACGAATATAGTCATAGAACCTGTGTTGCAAACTACCTTCCTCATCACGCAGTCTTCAAGGAGAGTTCCACCACTAAAGTACGAGTCGTGTTTGACGCTTCCAGAAAGACCGACAGTGGTCTGTCGTTGAATGATGTATTGATGACCGGACCTTCTATTCAGAACGAAATGGCAATGACTCTTTTACGATGGCGATTGAAGAAATACGCATTCGTTGCGGACATCGAAAAAATGTATCGTCAAATAAGGATACATAAGGATGATGCTGAATACCAACGAATACTTTGGAGAAAGAATCCCAGCGACGATGTTGAAGATTTTTGCTTATCTACGGTAACTTTTGGAACGACGTGTGCTCCATTTTTAGCGATCCGAACTCTGCACCAGCTGGCAGAAGACGGAGCTGCGGATTTTCCGCTTGGTTCTCGATCGATATTGGATGAATTCTATGTTGATGATGTACTATCCGGCGGCAACACGTACGAAGAAACCGTAAATCGTAGGAACGAAGTCGCGACGTTATTGAACTCCGCGGGATTCAAGCTTCGGAAATGGATCGCTAATAATGATATGCTGCTTCAGGACGTTCCCAGTGAAGATCTTGAATCCAATTTGACATTTGATTTGAATTTGGACCATGGATTTAAGACCTTGGGAGTCAATTGGCATCCTAAAACAGATGAATTTAGTTATAACATTACATTGCGCGATGTAGATGCGGTCATCACAAAGCGAAAGATTCTATCAGATATTGCGCACCTGTTTGATCCATTAGGATGGCTTGCCCCAGTTGTGATAGCGGCAAAAATTATAATGAAATCACTATGGTTGGAAGGCGCAGAGTGGGATGAACCGGTGTCTCCCAAAAGGTGTATTCAATGGCAAAATTTTAGATTAGAGCTGCAATCGCTCAAGTCATTACGAATTCCACGATGGTTTCAAACGCCGAATGATTATGAAGACATTGAATTGCACGGCTTCAGTGATGCTTCGGAGGACGCATACGCTGCCGTTATATACTTGATTGTTCATGCAACTCCATCCAGAACGAACTTAGTCATCGCTAAAACTAAAGTAGCGCCTGTGAAGACCATTTCCATCCCTCGGCTGGAATTATGTGGAGCTGTGCTACTGGCAAAATTAATGCAGAAGGTTAGGAATATCATAAAAATAAAGGACGCCAACATTCATCTCTGGACTGATTCAACAATTGTTTTAGCCTGGTTGAAAGGAAATCCTACTCGTTGGACAGTATTTGTTGCTAATCGAACCACAAAAGTATTCGAAACTGTTGGAAACATAACATGGCGTTATGTCCCATCGAAAGAAAATCCAGCTGACGTCGCATCTAGGGGAGTAACACCAAAATTTATTGAAAGTATTCAATTATGGTGGAATGGACCCACGTGGTTGACAGGTCCCAAGGAAAATTGGCCAACCATTCCACGAGATAAAATTGAATCTTGCGATGAAGAACTCCGAAAGAAGGCTGTCATATCGACTTTAACAGCAACGCCAGAGGACGAAGAAAAGGAAATCCTGCTATCCAGATACTCATCACTGTCTCGTTTAATCCGAATATCAGCATATTGCTTTAGATTTATCGCACTAGTCAAAGACAGACGCACAGTTGAACCGTTCCTTACTACACAAGAGCTGGATAATGCACTAATATTTTGGATGAAGTACATTCAACACAAGGTGTTTGCGGAGGAAATTGGACTAATTAGAAAGGGAAAAAGGCTTAACAAGGAAAGCAAAATTCTGAAATTGAATCCTTGGTTGGACGATGATGGAATCCTACGCGTGGGAGGACGATTACAAAATGCAGAGCTATCATTCGACAACAAACATCCGATAATTATACCAAAGCAAGGACCCCTCACAACTTTATTAATCAAGAAATATCATTGGATAACATTACATGGTGGAATTCAGTTAACTATGAGCACAATTCGAAGCAAATATTGGATTATCGATGCTAGACGAGGTATTAGTCAATTTATACAGAAATGCGTTATTTGTTATAAACAAAAGGCCAAAACCTGTACTCAGCTTATGGGTAATCTACCAAGCCCACGAGTAAACCCATCCCGGCCATTTACGAATACTGGAATAGACTATTGTGGACCCATCGAAATTCGCACCGGAAAGGGACGAGGATTCAGAACAACGAAAGGCTACGTGGCCGTTTTTATCTGTCTAACAGTCAAAGCAATACATCTCGAATTAGTCAGCGATCAGTCAACGCAAGCATTTCTAGCAGCATTTCGGAGATTTGTGGGTCGACGAGGGATGTGTCGTAACATCTACAGTGACTGCGGCACTAATTTCGTTGGTGCGAACACTGAATTGCACAAGATTGCCAAGAGAAATCAGAGATCAGCCGAAAATTTATCAAACGAAGCGATTTCATGGCATTTCAATCCGCCAGCATCACCACATTTCGGTGGACTGTGGGAAGCTGGTGTCAAATCAGTAAAATATCACCTGCGAAGAACGACCGGAAATGCATGTCTCACCTATGAAGAGCTCTCTACTGTTCTTGTACGAATTGAGGCATGTCTGAATTCAAGACCACTGTGCCCCTTAACGAATGATCCTTCAGACCTTAACGTTCTTACTCCTGGACATTTTTTAATTGGAGATGCCTTACTCGCAGCACCAGAGGATGAACTTAGTGATGAAAAATTATCCCGATTGGACCGCTGGCAGCTGATACAACGAATTTCTCAAACGTTTTGGAAAAAATGGTCCACCGAATATTTAGCCAGATTGCAAGAACGGCCAAAATGGACAACGAAATGCTCGAACATGCGCCCAGGGGATCTGGTATTAGTGAAGGATGAAAAGCTGCCGTCATACAAATGGCCACTTGGTCGAATCGAGGAATGTCACATGGGTCCAGATGGATTAGTACGAGTAGTAACCGTTAGAACACAGAAGGCTACATACAAAAGACCGATCGCTAAAATTGCCCTACTGCCCATAGATTCCACTCAAACATACACATAAGCTACCCATAGAATCAGTCCAACCATGTCAATAAATTGCCCATAGAACCAAATCGAAACATCCCAACCAGAAACTTTGAAATTTGAAATCACTTAGAATCCAGATCTAGAAAACACTCACATAGAACCTAGATACCACAACCATAGACAATTCATAATACCATTGTATAACAATTGTTTTAAAACCAATTAGAACGTGTTAGCATTCGTCGTAGTCAGCGAGTGAGACGCGCTGTAAATCGTCTCGTGTTCCAGGGCGAAGCATTTGCTTGCAAGGCGGAAATGCCGCGGTACCTCGCTTCGCCACCTCATAGATGCTGTCAGGACTAATACGATCAATTAGTATCAATTTAGGATTAGAGTTGAAATGCCATTCCAGATTAATTGATATTTTGTCTCCTAGATAAGAAGATGTCATTTCGGCCACACAACAACTGCAACGCCAAATTTTCTGAGATTAACATCTCAGCGGGGGCAGAATGTTCAGGATCGATCCACGCCCTGAGAATGGAAACATTTGTAGTCACGACACACAAACGTACTAATACGTATACACAACCATCTTACTCCACGACATCGGGCTCATCAGCCTAATGGGTAGCGTATAGGCTCCACGCCCAGGAGGTACTGGGATCAAATCCTCGCAGCAGCACTATCTTTTTTATATTTAACTTTATGTGTATTCCAATGTTATCTTTAAATCATTTATAGTATAATGTAGATTCGAAATGCACAATTGGTTCCATAAACCATTACTGTACACTACGTCACGAATGGACAGTTGGTTAAATTCTTGTTTTCGCCGTTCTTAGAAGGCACTTGTTGGATAGAGTTCGAATAGTGCGGTTATAGTCAAATTTGTACATATTAGAAATTGTGGAATTAATAAAATTAAAGTTTGTTAAAGTTAATTGAGTGCTAAGAGTTTGCTTTTGAATCTGCAAAAGCAGTGGTCCGTCGAGTATTTGAAGCGAACACATTCGTAATGGTCCAGTGAATTCATATATAAAATCCATTCATAAGACAAATAAAAATGAACGAATACACCGGACAATTACGAATGTAATCTTCTGCAACATGGGGAGGGGAAGCTTCATGAGCACGTTTCATGTGAATGTTTCTCTTCGCAGAGTGTTCACAATCAAAACACCAGCATAAGCATCAGCTTCAGCTTTCACTCTGTGGTCGCCCTTAGCCAGTGAAATAATGAAAACAATTTGTTTGACGAAAGACGATGAAAGCATAATAGAGTATGTGCCCTCAAACAATAAACGATCTATAATTCTGATAGTGCATGAAAATGAGCAATTTCAAGCGGTCGCTACAAAATTCACAGTTGTCCTGAACAAGCTTGAAAGCAATGGACGAACTATAAAGCTGTGGGTTCAGTATTTCAGAATAGGGGCGGGGCGTTGGTAAAGCTTTCATCCATGCATGAGGTCACTTCCATTAGGCTAAGTCTACACATTTTTATGGTATCTTCAAAATAAGCTGGGATTGAAAGAAAAAATCGATTCTTTGACAGTTTACAAAAGAAGGTTCCTTTATCATCCGACGTACTGAAAAGTTTTGGTCAGGTATTTGGTACGTATACCAAATCTTTCTCGACTTCAAGCAGGCATACGACAGTATCGATTGTGCAGTACTGTACAACATCATGCTGCAGTTTGTTATATTGGCAAAATTAGTGCGACTGACAAAGATGACGATGACCAACTCCGTCTCACAAGTCAGGATCCATAATAGACTTACTAATCTATTTGACCAATGCGTGTGCATTGGTCTGAAACAGGGCGATGAACTAGCACCGACGCTCTTCAACCTAGCACTGGAATACGTTATTCGGGCTATGAATATGGACAACAGCAAGACGCTACTCATCAAGTCGACACAATTAGCAGCGTACGCCGACAACATCAACATCATGTCCCGAAGATTGACCGACGCAGAAGAACTTCTGCATACGCTCGATACCGCTGCAAAAGAAGTTGGACTACGTATTAACGAGGGTAAAACTAAAATAATGATGCAATCGACGACAAGGACACCTGCAAAATTGAGCATCAATGTGGGGGACCTCAACATCGAGTTCGTGAACGACGTCATATACCTATGCTGCAATTTGTCAAGGGATGCCAACGAAACTGACGAAATCAAGCGACGGATACAGTTAGCTAATAAAACTTTTTTCTCGGTTCTCCCCATAGTGAAATCGAAGCATGCGCACAGAAACACGAAGCGCCGCGTGTACAAAACCATTATACGACCAGTGCTATGCTATAGCTGCGAAGCATTGACCCTAACTCAAGCCTCCGGAAACATGCTAGACACATTTGAACGTAAGGTTCTACGGCGAATTTTCGGGGCTGTTTGCGATCGAGATAAATGGCGCATCCGGTACAACCATGAGTTGTATGAACTGTATGATGAGCTGGAAGTCTCGAAATTCGTCAAACTGCAACGACTTCAATGGGCAGGGCATGTACAAAGAATGGACGATGATCGCATACTATAGAGAGTAATGAATGCAGAACGAGTCGACGGAGCGAGACGACCGAGATCTCGTTGGGAGAGCTCAGTAGGTGTGTACGCCGCGCAACTACTGGGTTTCCAAAATTGGAGGACGCGGTCACGTGATCGAGATAATTGGAGGACAACGATCCAGGCGGCCAAGGCCCAACGTCGGGCTGTCGCGCCACGAGGATGATGAGGTATTTGGCCAGATATGACAAAAGAACAGGTACTTATGAAATCTCTGAAAAGTTACAGAGGATTGACCCGGGGACATGGAATGACGGAAAGCATACTCTCCAGATGGACTTTGGGGATGGTATATCTTCAGAATAATGAAATGGGAACATACTGCAGCGTTAAAACTGCTACAAATGAGCAGCAAGTAAACGTGCGACCATGTCGTATCACCAGAGGTGAAGAAGATACAGGAAAAATCTGTCACTTGTTTTCGCATGCCACCTCCACTTTCCACAACGGATTTGTCATTATGCCTATCAGCAGTGGACAGGTTGGAAAATCAAGTGTCAACTGCCAAGTGGGTCTCCAGGTCGGAAGAGGATCGATGTTGACTGACATGCACCGCGAACCACTTGACATAAACCCAACATTATTCATCTATGCATTGTTTTCGGAGTAATGGTATGAATTGATAAGAGTAAACTCGCTTGTTTTTTTTATGAACCATTAAATGGTTTTTTATTCTTATAGTACTCGTATATTATGCTTATTGTTTTTTCTTTTTTGTTGCAAAACTACCATCATAACACTCGCAGAACTAATAGGAATAAATTGTGTTAATAGCTCCAGTAGTCTAAGCACCGCGTTAGGGCATACATTGGCAGACATTGTATGTATTGATTCATACATATATGTACAAGGTTTTATAAATATAATTTGTAGGGAAGGTATGCGTTACTCCGGTCAGACCGAACTCATATTCCCTGTACTTCCTTACTAAAAAAAATCTACCGAATTTTCAAGTCTCCAGCTTCGTTCTGACAAGAGTTATCGAGCAAGAACACAGTCACAAAGGACATACAAAAGGCCTTGTTTCTTCACAACCCCGGGGATAATGAAGATTAAATTCATGCAGAAATTCCGTAGCTAAGGAGTCTAATTTAATTTCTTTTGGATATACATACATACGTCCAGATTCCGTCTAAAAATGTTAATCCTCTTTTATTTATTAATTTTTATAGGTAAAAGTCTAAAACTATCGGAAAATAATCAATCCATACGAGTATGTACGAGTATATCTACATATAGGATTAAATCCAATTTTTCCATAATAGTAGGAAATACAAAATTAGGACCGAATTGAATTAAAATCTAGGACGTTCCAAACTTGTTAATTAAAAGTTCGATGAATAACATAATTGAATTACACGTTGTGTACGTATCTACCGTGATGTCAGCCAGGTTGATGGATTAATGGATTACCATGAAAATTTGCAAAGTTGCGATACTGGCTCGTCCAGGTTAAATTTGTTGGTGGTTGGTGTGTTTATTGCTGTTGAAAACACTAGACTTGCAATAAGGGTATGATCCATAGTAAACCGTAAAATGTGTTTTATGAATTCTGCTTTATGTTTAATTGTGATTGGCCTTGTTGTTTGCAATCAAATTTCAAAAGTAGAGTCCTCAGCTGTGTTATAAGTAGCTGAAAGTGCTTTAGCTGAAACCCCAGTGTCATAGATTAATTGTGTCCTGCCCGGCTTATATTCTAGCGTCGTCGTTTAAACCAAACGAAAACTATTTTCATTTGTTTAAAAAAGTTTTCTGACTAGGTTTGAGGAAATCCTTGAAGTCATTAGTCAAAGCCAAGATTTTTCAACTACATATAAAATTACACGTTTCTTAGTCCGTTTTACATGATCAGTCCGATTCGACACCGCCCCTCCACCCTCAACAAGGAGGATGGAGGTTGGACACAAAACAGCGCAGATACACTAGATGAACTTTTAAACGCATACTTTCCTGGCTGTGAGGACCACCACACCCCCGTAACATGGCCGGAAACAGGAAATGGCGACGCAAGGAGAAGCAACATTCCGGGGCTATTCACGTGCAGACGCGTCAAATGGGCGATAAGCTCGTTTGACGCGTACAAATCGGCAGGCGCTGACAGAATCATACCGGCAATGCTGCAAACCCATGGACACAATAGCACCTTGGGTGGGTGCCATACTAAAGGGATGTCTCCGACTAGGCTACGTACCTCTGGCGTGGAGGGAGTCTAGAGTGGTGTTTATCCCCAAAGCAGGCAAGGGCAGCCATGTCAATCCTAAGGACTTTAGACCTATCAGTCTAACGTCCTTTCTGCTAAAACAATGGAAAAATGCATAGATGGGTACATTAGGGAAACTATCTTCCTTTCGTACCTATCTAGAACTCAGCACGCTTACATGAAGGGGAAATCGGTAGAAACCGGTCTATACGAGGCAGTCTCCACGATCGAAACATCCTATGCAGACGGTGTATGCCGTGCTACTCGTATCAGGCAACCACACTGTCGGAACTTACAACTATGGCTCTCAGTAAGATACTAAGGTGGGCGTATAGAAGAGGTCTAAGTGTAAATCCTTAGAAAACTGAACTAGTTCTCTTCACAAGGAGAACCAAAATTCAAGAATTTATCCTGCCAAAGATGAGTGACACCGAGTTAACTTTGTCAATCCATGCAAACTACTTAGGGATGATCCTGGATAGTAGACTTAACTGGGGTCATAACGCCGAGGAACGAAACAGGAAGGCCAACATCGCCTTTTAACCTACAAAAGCATGCTTGACAAAAAGTGGAGTCTCAAGCCGAGAATAATTCACTGGATATACACGGCTGTCGTAAGACCGATACTGACGTGCGGAGCTGTGATCTGATGGACAGCACTCAACACGAAAAGAATCCCACAGAAAATAGAGAGGGTACAGAGACTATGTTGCTTAGGGATCACTGTATCTTCGCTATCTCTGAACTTCTAAACCTGCCTCCGATCGACCTATATCTGAAGAATGAGGCTGCTAAATGTGCTCTTAGGCTTAGAGAAGCAGGGCACTTCAAAGACAGGCCATATGGCCACCGCAGTATTAGGCTGCCATCCATTAATACTGACTATATGAAACCACAAGTAGGTTTCAACACAAACTTCGAGATCAATATACCCGAAAGGGAGCATATCCCGGTAGTTGATCATGGGCGCAGAAAGGCGCTAAACCTCTACACGCATGACTCCAAGATGGAAGCCGGAGTTGGTGCAGCAGTCTACTCGTCGGAACTTCCATGCAATCTTTCCTACAGACTGCCGTATGAGTGCAGCATTTTCCAGGCAGAGGTGCTTGCGATCCAAAAGGCAGCTGAGGTGATGATATCATCCCGGAAAAGGGTGGAATGGTCATACACTCGGACAGTCAAGGAGCACTAAAGGCGTTACAGTCCGTCACAATCAAGTCGAAGACAGTGCATAACTGCCTAACAGCTCCACAAGCTCTGGGATCAGCTAGGACCCTGGAACTCTGGTGGGTTCCGGGCCATAGCGGGTTTCTAGGTAACGAAATAGCGGATGGACTAGCTTAACAGGGGACTATCCTCGAACGAAGGGCAGCCCAAGAGCTGCCGACGCCAATACAAACATGCAAGAAGATGATGGACGACAGTATGCCCAAAAAGGCCAGAGCTAACTGGCTTAACACAAACGACTCCAGAGTAACGAAAATATTCTGGAATTCTTATGACAAAAGGAAAACAGAAAGCCTCTTGGGACTGCCCAGAAGTCAGTGTGCACTATGAGTAGGCATACTAACGGGCCACTGCCTGATAGGGGAACACGCCCACAGACTAAAGCTAATAACCAGCGGTGGCTGCAGGAATTGCCAAATACCAAACACGAAAGAAACTCTAAAGCACCTTCTATGCGAATGTCCTGCACTCGCCAGAAGGAGATTAAAGTGCCTAGGAGCTCACTTCTTCAGCGATCTTGAAGGAGTCGCAGGACACAGTTGGAGAAGCCTCTTGAGCTTCGCCAATGAGTCCGGTTCCTTCAAGCTCAACGACGATCTTCTGGTAGGAGCCAGCAACGACACGGGATGAGTACCTGATATATGTGGTATCGTTATGGACCTCAGCGGTCTATGCGGAGCCGTTTAGGCTGCCACCCTACCTAACCTAACCTAAGCTACAAACCAAATTTAATTGAAATCAGACTACGGGAAATCCATGAAGAAAGGAATTTAAAGAAAAGAGACTGAGACGAGACACGCTGCCATTGTTGCCACTGGGCCGTGCTTTGGGTCACCCAAGGAAACTACATGCTGAATCTAGTTAAGATCGGAGCACGGGAAGAATCCGCACCAACGGACGAAGGGACAAACGCACAACATCCATCGGACTATATGTCCGTCCAGTATGTTTTTTCTTCTATGGGACGGCCCAAAAAATAAAGTGCTCTACCACACGTCGTACATCGCATCAGTATAGGCCAAACTGATACATTTATCAGTTTGACGGTTGACAGACACTATAAATTTATTAGTTTGGTCTTAACTGATAACTTATCAGATTAGCTTAACTGATAACTTGGCCCAGTTTAGAGGACAAGGATACCGAGTCACAGAAGACGAAAAGGAGCTTTGCCATACATATATTGTAATACAAAGTGTATAATGTACGCACGTGCATACATGCGATCAATGGGATTGTGATGTAGTGCTCTCAGTAAATATGTCTTTGATCAATTTTGTGAAATGCATGAGGAAGGGAAAAGAAGTTACAGAGATTACTTTACTATACTCGTATGTTGGGCGATGAATGGAGTTGCTTTGATGTAGATGCATGAAATACGATGAAGAATTAATTGAATATTAACGGAATGGTTATATTCAAATTGTCATTTTGAATTTAATTCACAAGGATTAACTTTTTTTTTTTAATTCGCTTGGAAATTAGCATTTATTTATTTATATCTACAATAGATAAAAAACACAAACTTCTAATGAATTTATAGAAGCGTAATAATAGGTCTGTACCATCTTTATATCAGGGGTTATTCACCTCATTTTTTGCGACTAAGAAAATGGCGATGTTTCAAAGTAACTGCTGAAAGTCGCTCAGCTTTTGTTCAGATTCAAGAAATATGCATTTTTAAATAAAATTGTGTGGTATTCTGCAATACTAGAGTGAAATGTTTTTACTTCACTCACCCAGCGACTGGTATAAATATGTTTACTTACTTACACGTTGAATTGATCGTGCACTGAACACTTACCTGAAAAAAAATTATATATTAATAGATAATTAACAAGTAATTAAATATAAAAATGTAAAATATATAAAGAAAACGTAAAGATGCTATCTTTTGAACATAGATCCAGCGAAAGGCTGTGAACCTAAGAGGTTCAAAGAGATGGCAGTCAAAAATTTGATCGCACGTTGACATCCAATTTCCGTTACTTTTAATTACAATTTTTTGTCTCGGGGTAAAAACATATTCATCAAAGGACGAGGTCGTCTCAGCCGTAATGACTTGGTGTCAATCACTATTTAGATTAGATTAGATGGAGGGCAATTGGCCTAAAGGGCCGACAAGCACTGCGACCCGAAGGTCTATTGTGCTTAATCCTGGAGACTATGCAGATCAGTAATTTGACAAATTCTCGAGACCAATCATCGCAACGAATCTGCTCAGCTGTTCGAGTGTTAGTGAGGCAATCGTTTCTCATCTTCGCTCTCACAGAAGCAACAGCTTGGGTCAGAGACAATTCCCATTCTATGCAGATCCCCCCTCAAGGTAAAATGACCCGTGAGAAGCCCACTAATAATTCTCACCCGGTTTCTGCGTAGTGTGGTATAATCACGACCACTACCGGTAGCTCTACCGGAGTACAACATTACAGTGCTACCCATTGGAGATATAAATTCTCCGCTGTTCCTCCATCTTATCTCACTAACTCCTAAGATGTTTAATTTATACCTCAGAAATTCACTCTCTAATTGAAGAAATCATGCGTTCTGGGGACCTTCTGATCCATTGTTCAGGAGAGTACGCACATTCCAGAATCCAATCTTTATCATTGTACGATAGCCAAAAGTCGTAACCGTTGAGTCAGTCCTTATTCGAGGCATAGTTGACGTTTCATTAGCATATAGAAGATTTCGGATAGTGCAAGTTGCTGGCATAGACATCCTGTCCTTTATTTGTCGGTTTTAACGACAGGCCGTCAAAGGGAAAGGCCGTGGTATTATCCCCCACACCACAGGGGGAAGGTTTACCTTAACCAAGTCATCGTACCGCCATCACTGGCGGGTTGGAATTGGTTAGCAATGATCAGTGACCACTGCCGTTCCAGGGAGCGCCCACGCGGAGGACTATGGAAGAGGAATTTTTGCCCCCCCCCCCCTTATGGATTCTTCTGTGGTCGTCTAAAAATTAGGTTGAAACGCAGAAAATGGCACATACGAATAGTCTACCATTTACACGATCTTTGCATGGTCAATGCATGGCTACTTTTTATAAGAGCAAATCTTTCTATCTCAATGACCCAAAAGGCCTTCTATCTGGAAGTATCCTACGGCCTAACGAAATGCGTACAAAGAAAAAAAAACAGAGGTCAGCTGGAACTACCTTTGACAGTGCCTTGTGCCCAAGATGAACATGAACAACTCGAGAATTTTCGGCTTGATGGTATTAACAACCTACCAGTAATTGAAGGAAGTGCTCGGTCCAAAAATGGAAAATGTGGTGGCAAACCCCTGAACAACCGTTTAATATTCAAATGCATAAAGTGCAATGTACACCTTTGTTTAAGTGATAAACGATTGTTTCATTGCACATCACACTAACTAGAAAATACACTAATTATGCATAGGTATATTTACGATAAAAATTACAACATGTCTTTCAACCCATTCATTTATACTAAAAAATAATAATAATAATTAGCAAAAAAATGTTTCTTATTTCAAATATAGCCTTGGATGCATCTCTCTCTCTCAATTGCACTAGCCCCTTGTGGGGCATAGCGCGTCAACTGTTCCATGTGGCCCAGTTGACGTTTCGACGGCATAAACTGGTTTTAGAGAATGCATTTGTCAGCATGCACCTCCTGCACATCCATGGCCACGAACGTTGTCGTGGACGGGATTCGAACCCGAAACACCGGTGGTCAAACATGAGACTGATGCCTCAACACACTGCGGTATCGGTGACTTTGGATGCATAGCGTACCATATTTGGTACACATTATACCTATATATTAGATACAATTTTTTTTTAGCTTTTCCGTAAAAACGGTACATTTCCCAGCAAAGTGAATGCCCATTTCGCTTTCAGCGACCGGTTTTACATAAGGTTGCTCTCTATATTGGGGCTGACCAGATGCATTTAAGCGTTAAGTCACAAATGCCTTCAAAAGGCGTATCTACCTCAAGCAGACATCATTCCGTTTCTTGTTCCCAATGGGATATATCGACTTCATGGCCACAGAACCTCATTGGTTGGGGTTCTTCTCAGGGTTGAGAGACCAAGGGTCCGCAACATCTGGACAAAAAGCGTGTGTGCATGAGCCGGTCGACGGCCATTGACATAATTTTTGACTTGACATAATTTGCTGGGTCAGTGGGACCCAGATTCATCGGTTGTTTTAACGTCTACCCCCAAGACTCATATATGGTAGACGTATGTCGTCATTAAAATGACACGAACCAGCGAAGAAGATGAGGTATGAAGTAAAGCAGAGCACTTCATCTTCGATACTGTTTCTACGATGGTAATTGGGAGGTGAATGCTCAGTATCACGATCGTTCCGCCTTCACTTCATCAGCTTCATCCAGCTGAGTCGACTGAAAACCGTCGAGAAAAGTAACTGCAAATGCTCGTGGCAGGAATCCAACCTGCGACGATAGGTTTACCATTAATTTGACCGACCTAATATCCAATCTATACAAAAGAAAAATAAAAACACTTACCAAAACAAGTCCGCTTCACTGCCCGGAAAGCTTATTCTGGGCGACAGTGGTGATCGTCCATGCCTCTTCAGCATATCATGTAATCCGGGTGGGGCATGTACTGGACTCAATATTGTCAGTTTTCGATTTGGCGGTGCCAGCAGACCCCCGGACAAAGTTAACTGAGTCCTTATGCCGGAACTTGTGGTCTTGGTCTCAATAGTTTCGGCCGACTTGGATATTAGAATCGATGATTGATGGAAGCCCGTCTTCAGCGTTGAATTGTTAAATTGTTCCGATACGGTTTCGGGTTCCTCGATTTGAGTCGATGAGCTTCGAATACATTTATCAGGACGAGCTGTGCCCGCCACCGTTTCCGAATGAGCCGATGTCGATCGGACGAATTGTCGAACATGCTTCTGATGGGCGGTCAAAAAACTGCCACTAGGCGTATGTGCACTGTCCGGATGTTGCAGGAAGCTCTGAAATTTGGTCTTGCTAGATGTCTTTTGGATTGTTCGCTCGGTCACAACCGATGTACTGGATTGAGCCTTGAGCTGATGCGATATGGCCTGATTGGTTTGATCGACAATCGTCGATGAGCTCGATGATTGCAAACTTTGCGATCGGGTGCTTTGTGATATGCATTTAGTGGTAACTACTTTATCGGTGGCTTCTTCGTCCTCGCGCTCTTCATCGTCGTCCACTTCACTCGGTGTGGTCACAATGTAGGGTGGTGTAGATGTCTCCTCCACAGACATGATTGCAGTTTTTGGCCGGATATTATTGCTTAGGTTGGATTATTTTTGGTTTTTGGTTTTGTGTTGTCGGGTTGGCGTCTCTATTGCAATTTTTCCATTTCGCGTAGAGTGATGTTAAAGCATTTTTGATTGAATCAGAAATAGTCTGTTTGTTTTGTTCTAGCTCTTTTCACATCCTATAGAATAAAAACATGCGTTAAAGAGTAATTAGGAAATTTCTAGTGACGTTATTTCGACCCATTACGCTGATTTTTTCAGAATACGCGAGATGAATACATTGATACACAATTATCCTTTATAATGTGTAAATACTATTTGCCGTAACGCCTATTGGTGCCTAGCGAGTCAACTACGCCTAAGGGCGCTATTTGTTCCCAGCAAGATCGCGAAAAACGAAGAAGCGGGTACGTTTCATTATCGGGACGTAGAGAATAAACCCAAATACCAGGCAATCGTTGACGAAAACGAACGACACCTGCAGGAGAGACATCTAAGTGGAATTGGCCTCAGGATGAGGCCGCTTATGCCGCGCCGTCAATAAGCCATCAAGGACCGAACCATCCACCAAGCAACGCGAAATATCAGCCCGACCTTTCAGCGAGGTGGTGAAAGATCACCTGTCAGTGATGTGTCACTTGTGTGGAATGTGCTCGACCAATATGGCAAGCTCGTGGCTGGAGCATAAAAGAACATATTTTGCCTAATATGGTACTGGAGTACCTTATGGTAGGCGAAGCTAATTTTCTGCCTCGCTTCGATAGCAGATTCATCATTCGTAGATTCCGAGTGATAAGGTAAGAGGACAAGAAGTCTCTATATTTCCTGCGCGGCTGCGTTAGCAAGATCGGTGGTGGTGGGTTTAAGACTAAAGTTCATCCCAGCAAGAGAGGTTTCTTTGCGGCCGAGGGCTCCCCCAAGATGAGAATCCATAATGCAAAGCTGCTGAACTGTTAGCGCCAGCAAAATCAGACCATCCATATGCAAAGTTGGGAGATGCCCGATACTGCTGCATGGAGTGATCGTTTGGTGGAATGCCCTACGAATAGGGTCGAATCTTACTTTATTGACGAAGGTACAAAGAGCGGGTTGTTTGGCTATTAGTGGGGCCCTCCGTTCGACGCTGTTCACAGCACTAAAGATTTTGCTCAATCTTCTTCCCTTGGACATCATAGGTGAACAAGTTGCCGCAAACTCGGCGACCCGAATACGGGAGACAGGTCGCTGGCCAGACTCATACACCGGTCACGCATCAATGCTGAGCAACATGGACATGCCATCATCAACGGACTATTGTATACCAAAAATCACGTTCGACAGAAACTTTACATGCTCAATTCCCTCCCCCAGACTACTGTAGTCTCTACTATGTCCTCCAGGCGGAGATCTACGCTATTAAAGAGGCAGCGAGGTGGATTGGCCGTAACATTATAGCAGCAACAGATATCATAATTTATGCTGACAGCTAAGCTGCAATAAAGTCCCTTGAATTTTTTGTAGTCTCGTCAAAAACCGTTGCGGACTGTTGCTCTTGCCTTGCGGAGATGGGAGGTACTCGTACATTACACTATGCTGGATACCAGGTCACAATGATTTCGCTGGTAATTGTAGGGCTGACGAGCTCGCTCGGAACGGTGCAAACGATATAACTCTTCAGACGGGTCGGGGTTTCGCCATGCCCATCTCCAGGTGTAAACATAAGCTAATTATGACAGCGATAGACAGGGCTAACTCGAGATGGTTATGTGGTAGTACCTGCCAAAATGCGAAGTTATTATGGCCCTTATTGAACAAAAACCGTACTTCTAAACTGCGGTCAATGAGTAAGCACCACATCAGGATAGTGGTAGGAATTATTACTGGTCATTTTGTTATCGGTGAATACGCGAGGAGGCTCCGACTTCCATACCATGACTTATGCAGAAGTTGCGGAGACATAGATGAGGGGGGGAGCATCTTTCATCTACTCTGCACCAGCCCGGCATAAGCCTACAGGATAATGTCGACTCTAGGTGAATTTGTGTATGCGAATCTAGGAGACCTAGCTAATGCAGATGTGGGTCGACTATTAGCTCCGTATGGTTCAACAATGGATGACGGATGGAATTGTACAATTCCAGGGTAACACAAGGTGCCTTCTTTTGGTCTAAGTGTGCAGTAAAGAGATTACGGCAGCCCCTCTTACCATACCATACCATCTGTAAACAGTCAGTTACACGTGAGATGATAGCAGTTGTTAATTGGGCGCGTCAAAAGACCACGTAGAACAGTTTCCAGAAGATGCATGTTGCTAGCATACACCTACAGCCTATTTAGCCGTACTCTGCGACAACTCGGGAAAGGTTGTAGTTTATTCTTACGCCCCAAACCAAATGGGGAAAAATAGTCTCTTACACGAAGGAAAAGAATATGAAAAAAATTGAAAAAGAAGTAAAACTAGTCAGATATCGCATGATCTAAAGTCCCGCGTTAAGATACCTTATTTTTATACTCTAGATGAAATCTGAGAGTATTATAAGTTTGCCACAAAGTTTGTAACGCTAAGAAATAAGGCTCGCAGAAAAAAATGAATGATACAGAAGTTCATATTATCACTCGAATATCTCAAAACCGGATGTCCGTCTGTCCGTCTGTCCGTCTGTCCGTCTGTCCGTCCGTCCGTCCGTGACCTCTCTAGCTCGAGAACGCGTTGAGCTATGAAGTTCAAATTTTGCACACGTTATTTTTGACAAAAAATGAAGGCTAAGTTCGTGAACGGGCTAAATCGCTCCACCCCTTCTACCCCCTCCCATACAAAATGACACATTTTTGAAAATTTACAATAATCAGATTTTCTCAGAAACTATAAAACATATTGCTTTGAAATTTTTAATATATCACTTTTATGATAATTGTAACCTATGTTATAAAACTTATTGTAATCCTCACCCTCCTTCTACCCCCTCCCATACAAACTGCACTATTTCATGAAATACGTTAAGCCAATTTACTCAGTACGTATACAATTTATCGGGCTGAAATTTTGTACTTAACACTTAATTAACAATATCAGTTAGATTCAAAAAAATTATTCGATTACCCTTACTCCGTCTACCCCCTCCCATACAAAATGACACATTTTTGATAATTTACAATAATCAGATTTTCTCAGAAACTATAAAACATATTGCTTTGAAATTTTGAATATATCACTTGTATGATAATTGTAACCTAGATTATAAAATTTATTGTAATCCTCACCCTCCTTCTACCCCCTCCCATACAAACTGCACTATTTCATGAAATACGTTAAGCCTATTTACTCAGTACGTATACAATTTATCGGGCTGAAATTTTGTAAAATACTTAACACTTAATTAACAATATCAGTTAGATTCAAAAACCAGGTTCAAATTCATCTAGAGTATTGCATGATTGGGGTTTACCCCAATCGTAGTTCTTTTATGTTTTATTTTAATTTGTATATTGACATCTGAAATCTAATGCTACTATTACTTAAGTTGGTTACAAAAATTGAGATCAACACTATTTAATTCTCCACTTTTTGCACCTCATTCAAAAAAACACTCGTTCCACCTTAAAGCTCCCTACTCAACAGATCCTTTAATGATATTTCCTATTAAGCGCGACCATTAAAGGCACTCTAACATTAAGGGAGGAAACCACAAAGCTCTTAAAGATAATGCTTCGTGAGCCCACCAAACGGTCCCTATACCTTGTGTGTTCAAGTTGTTTTCATTAGTGGCTTTTCATCTGCCAGACCTTTGGTGTCCTGATTATGGGAAACATGCTCAATTGATGAATGAATTAAGACGAAGATAAGAAAAGAAGGATGACTGATGAAACAACAACAATAATTAAGGAAGTCCTCCTCCACCCTCATCAAACCAACCTGGAATTATAATTATTCATTAACATGTTGCTGATTTTCTCTTTGACCCGTCACTCATAATCAGTCTACTTGAAAATGACCTGAGTATGAGGGATGGGCATTTGAACAAGCGAGAATCCCTATTCTGCTATGGCTATGCTAATTTTCTGTATTCCCTATTGTGCTTTTGAACGGCTAAAAGAGATGAAGCACCCTTACAAGTGGGTCGAGTGAGAGTACTCGTTGAATGAAAATTAGCATCCGCACACTCAACGGAAGTGCTTATTGATTTGGCCAATATGTATGTGTTCGTTGTATTTCTTTTTTTTTTATGAGTATGTAAAGCTGAAGAGCGATAGGAAATGAGTTAATTAATCTATTGAATCTAGGGTCATCCTTTTCAGTTTATTTTTAATAACCTGATAAGGTATGCTTATCGGGGACTATTTTATACAGGGTTACTGGTGGCTCGACGTATTCCTTGTAACACGTTGCAATAGAGTCTAAATGCAACAAAATAAAGCCACAAATCTTCCACCGATTTTCAGTGGTTACTAAGATATTTGAGATTTTATGTTTTTCTTAAAAAAAAACAGTTTTAGCCATTTAAAATAAGAATTAAAAAAACTATCTAGTCAGTGGGTTGAAACCTATTTTTTTCTCTAAGCATACACTATGACTGATCGTTCAAAATTTCAAAAATACTTCACATCTAACATCTAACCTTAGCTCCTTCAATTGTTTGAAGGATTTATATTGACATTTATACCTTTTTGAAAAGCTGATAAGACGGGTATGTTTTCCTAATGGTTTGTACGCTTTGTGTAGTATAATTTTTTTGAATTACTATATTTTAAATCAAGTAAAAATTCTTGTTCCTTATTTTTTAATCAAAAATTTCGAGATGTGAAGTATTTTTGAAATTTTGAATGATTGGGAAATATCTGCCATAATGTTAGCTAAGAGATAAGTTTCAACCCATTCTAAGAATTTTTTTCAATTCTTTTTTTAAATGGCTAAATTCGTGGTTCTTGCCCAAAAAAACCCAAAAATTCACATACACCTATCCCCCGCTTTACACGGCACTTTTTTTATACGATTTCGCTTTTGCACAGTTTTTGAAATTGACCTTTTCCCCCGATTGAAAGGATATTTTAAAAGCAGAATTCGCATTTACACATTTTTTCAGTTTAATTTTGCATTCATAGTCATTTGCAAAATACCCATGTTCCACATGGAGTTAACAGGAACCAGAGAAAGAGAGAGTCATTTGCAATATAAAATAATTACGGTTCATTCACAAATATGTATATGTACTGACGACTAAATTCATGCTACTCAATTGCCCTAGCCCATTGTGGGGCATAGCGCGTCAACTGTTCGATGTGGCCCAGTTGACGTTTCGTTGACATAAATTGATTTCAGAGAATGCAGTTGCCAGCATGCACCTGCTGCACATCCATGGCCACGAACGTCGTCGTGGACGGGATTCGAGCCCGAAACGCCGGTAGTCAAACATGAGACTGATGCCTCAACACACTGCACTACCGGTCGCCCTAACTGCTACTGCGTAACTGAATTTAGCGTAAATATGAGCCATAGTGAAATAAAGAAACGACACCTCTGACGCAATGATGCGATGATATTCTGCAATTTTAGTTTTTCTAACGAAAGCGAGGCAATCGAATCGTGCGGGTAATAATTTAGTCGGGTGAAAATAAATTATAAACATTTTGATCTTAGTAGTAGAACTTTCCGTTCGAAAAGTAAGTGCAGTGAATCTTCGAACCCTAACAATTCCAAAAGAAGATAGAAAAAAAGATAAACAGGCGAAGAGAAAAGAGATTTCTCTGGAAACCAAAATCAAACTTCTTGATGGTCTGCGCACTGGAGTGAATGAAGCTACCATAAGGACGATAAGGAAAAATGAAGAATCGATCAGGAAAAACGTAGCATCTTGACAGTCTATGAGCTTAACCCTTAACTGGTATCGTGGGTCAAAATTGACCCACTGCTGAACAATTTCGGCTCTCTCTTTTAATGTTCAAGCCTCAATAAACCACTCCCACGTATTCTCAGTACTGTGCAAGCTGTCGCGGGGAGCGGAAGTGCCACTTTCTGACTTGCGTAGGAGCTGAGGTATGACTCTGACTGGGTCAAATTTGACCCACGACACCAAAGAATATGTTTGAGTTTTGGTTTTCATTTTTTTTAGTTACAAGTTAATTTCATACGAAATATTTCTTTTTGTCATTAAAATAAAGAAATGCCATTATAAGTTGTTTGTTTCAGTTTACTTAAGAATAACATTTTTTTTAGTTTTTTAGTACACACTATCGGAAAAGTTATGAAAAATTAAGTTGGTTAATAATTTACGGAAAACATGTGGATTAATGCAAATTTTTATTATTAAATTACGATTGTTTTTTAATATATGCTTGTTTTATTCGACCCCCATTCAAATCTATGTTAATTATTGAAAAATGTTATTGTAATGACTGATTTTCTTGTGTGGTTCAAATAAGACCCACGATGCATGTAGTGTTGCCCAAATAAGCGATATCAGTTAAGGGTTAAGCACGGTTTCATACGTGACGAATGTTGCGATGGAAAAAATGGAGCAGGTTTTAGTGATGTGGATAGAAGGCCAAGCTCAAAAAAGGGCTCCACTTGATACAAGCACAATTGTCAACATGGCATTGAAAATTTATGGAAAAAATTAAGCTTGAGTTACCATCGTCTTCTTCAGCAGAAAAGAACAAACCTTTCAGTGCAAGCCCTGAGTGGTTTGAAAGATTCAAAGAGCGGCATTAAGATTGTGCAAGTCTTAAGCGAAAAGGGGAAAAAGTCTCAGCTGATTCCCATGCGGCAGAACAATATCCCGCGAAATTTGCTGATATATTGCTGCCAACTCATACACTGCGGATAAAGTTTTTAACGCAGACGAGTTCGGATTATTTCGGAAAAATGCCACAAACAAAAGGTATCAACTCAAATCATCTTCCTGTTGAATGGCCAACAAAAAAGCCAATGGCCAACAAAAAAGCCAATGGCCAACAAAAAAGTGTGGGTTACTGGCGACACTCTTTAACGAATGGTTTCACAACTTTTTTGTTTCGGACGTCAAACGCTATATAAGCAGAAAAGGACTGCCCTTTAAAGTTCTTCTCCTAATTGACAATGCAGCAGGTCATTAAGTTGCATTTCTGCAACTGTTAGACCTTGCAACCTTTAGACCAAGGAATAATTTCGACATTCAAGGCGCTATATATAAAACAAACCTTCAAGTACATTTTTGAAAACATGGAAAATTACCCAAACCTTTAATTGATGGATGCCTGGAAAAAATTTACAATCTTAGATTGTGTTAAGCATGTGGGACTTTCGTAGAGCCAGGTTAAGCACTCAACGTTAAATGCCTTATGGTCTTATGGTCTGTCGTATTTCAAGGCGAGAGTTCTAGAGTGCCATTGCGGGATGACTTTTCTCAAATAACGGAATCGGCGCACAGAATGGGAGGTGAAGGTTTTGACGATTAGTAAATGTTAGCATCAGTATGAGGAGATCTACAAGGATCTCACGAAAAAAACCGATCGCAGCTTTTAATGACTGATTTTTTTTAAAAACTCTTCACGATCAACCACCATTCAACCAGAACCTCTGTCGGATGATGAAAGTGACACCAACTCACAAAGCAAATAAAATCCGTATTCAATTGTGGATAACAATACTTGAATTTTGAAGGATCTTTTTTTTTACAATATTTAGCACATTATTCAAAGATTTGTGATTCGACTGTTTCTGATTTTTTTTTATTTTAAACTAGCTATTCATTTATTCATTCACCTCCGGGTTTATTCCGCATCAGATAGGCCCTTAAGCGAATTTACATATCCTTCGTTCCCACTCGATTCAAAGCGGTTCAGAGTAGACGTACCAATGCATTTTGCGCTTGTAAATGTGTTTGGAGATCCCTCACAGTTGTACTCCAGGAATCTGTTGCAAACGTTAATCCACTTGCTGTGTTCCTGGTTGCCCATGAAATAAATGTTCAAGGAATTGTAGTCTTGGTCGGCGAGTGGAAGAAGTGAGCCCACTTTATGGTATATTGGATCCTGTACTTTAAACGTTGGCATGAATCTACCTTCGTAAGCAACTCCTTTTGCTCCGAACGACGTCAAGCTTTTTACTTCCTGAAATTCGGAGGAAGGGAGGGGATCTCGTCCAAAATATTTTAAAAGCGCTTAATTGGAGGCAGTTGAAGTTTCCCGTTTGGACAGCATATTCTGGGCACTAATTTTCCAAATTTTAAAACGTGGCAGTGTGTATAACTACGTTTTCTATCTTCCAAAGTGAAACGCTTGGATGGACGCTGTAATCTAAATTTTTGTCATATTAGAATGCAGACATCACCAAACCTCTCTTGATTTGATCTCGCAATTGATTGAGCGTTTCTCCTAGCAAACATTCTTAATCTTGCCTCCTTAGTTGCGAGCTTCACAAACCTGCGGTGTTGCAACAATTCTACAGCGAACACTTCTAACACGACGCTGACGTTTTTCTGCTGATTTTGCTGTCTAGTTGCTCTCATCCTTCTCACATCCGTGTTACTTCGCCCCTGTGATCGTACCACCATTTTTAATATTTGTGTATTTTTGAGAGTGTCACCATACATCTTAGCGACCACGAAACTACTAAATCGGCACAAATTTATGTAATTTTGGATATTTCATTCCCTGCCCCCCTGGTACCTTCCTTACGATACTCCACTTGCTTATACCAGACGAGAAAAAAATTCGACCTTCATTTCCCCTTTATGAAAAGTTGACCTATTACGACGTATCGCTTTCTCCAGAGAATTATAGTACTTCTACATATTTCCACAATTTCTAGCATGTAGCTTCGGCGGTTCGTGAGATATTTTATGGACAGACAGACAGACGGACGCATGACCAATAAAAGGGTTTTGTTTTTACTACAAAACCCTAAAAAAGTACAAATAATACAAATGGCCCCACGTTGCGCGCCAAATATAACAAAATTTATTAGTCCAGACACGGTTGCCAATTTTTTTATTCTTTCAATAGTCTTTCACATCCGGGTTCCCAGAGCATCCTAAAAGCTGATTTCTGCACGATATGTTTGGCTATCCATCAATAAGCGCGGTCCTTCACTGGAAGCGTATTTGAGCTGCAGTGCACTCCCTCGACGCAAGCGTTGACAAGCGGCGCGCGAAATAAGCGGTTACTAGCGACATGATCGTCCATCGCAGGCGTCTTCGCGCACGTAGCCGCTTCGCTCAAATATGCTTGTAGTGGACGCATGTTTATGCAAGTCGTCAACTTTGGATCTGGTGCGCAATGCCTCTTGTGTCGCGGAAGCTCATTGCCGCAGTAGGGCAGCCGTTGTGCGTCATGAACACATCCATTGCCAATTTAAATTCATCTAACCGAAAATCAATAAAATTTCGATTTGCATTCGTTTGCGTCCCCTCATTCCGTTATGGATAGTTCAAATTGGAATAAAAAATACCAGAAGTGGTCTTGGATATGACATCCCAATACCCAATGACAGGGAGGAAATTTGACTTATGATTTAACCTCGAAAATGCTATATGTACACGTTATTACTTTATTTCCGTGTTTTATAAGTATTAAATACTCGACCCAGACCTATTTTACTATTACATGTATTTCATTTTACACAATTATCGGAATTTTGTTAGTTTTTAAAAATGGCCAACGATCTCTGAATTTTTTTTCCTGCTTTTTTAAATTATATGACGGCAAGATTGCATCAAATACGTACATATATGTAATTAATTAATTAACATTGCTATGACAGAAGTATATCTTGCCAATTTTCAGCAATTTGCAATGCAACATGTAGTTTCGGAAATGCAACAGAATATTTAAATATAAATCATTAAAAATTCAGCTTGCCAAATATGTATCATCGTGACATGTGTAGCCATGCATAAAAGAGAACGTACGTACATATTTATAAACATTTCTGGTATGATTCGTACTGAAATCACTTAGGCCGAGTTTAGAACCTCGGGAGCACATGCGGTTTACAAATTTACATTGAATTTAACAGATTGTATTTAAATTTAATGTTAATGTGTTAACCGCAGCGTTTACCAAGGCGGCTGCCGATAAACTTGGCTTTATGGTGTTGTGTTCTGAGAATGCCTCATCTTCGTCTGGGGCTACTGATGTGTAACATTCGCGGCAGAAGCATAGCAGCGGCAGTAGCATCGTATGTGTCTTGGGTAATGTATTTTCTTACACCTACCATTAATGAGCAAAAATTTTGTTCAAATTTTTTTTAGGAAACTTTGCTCATGTGATGTAGGTGTAAGAAAGCACATTATCCAAGACAAATGTGATGCCGCTGCTGCTGCCGCTGCTATGCCTCAGCGGGCAATGAAATTCTCGCATAACATCATCATCACCGGGGACGAGATACGACTTGAGAAAAAGGTATAGTCATCAGAGTGGGTAGGCAAAGGATCTCCACGCCCAAAAAAAAAGGACCGATTGGATTTAATGTAGACATTACACTAACAACTGGATCTCGATAGTACAAAATTCATTCTACTGAATTTTATGTACTATATATAGTATAATCCTATTTAGCATACATCTTACACCTCTATGATCTGTGCAGAAATTTACATTTCAAGCGATGTGGTCTTTGATGAAGACTAGACATTTCCTACCGAAGCTTAGTTCCGCTTCATATCAACTGGTTTTAAGCAGATTGAGATGAGAATCCTACAAGCCTATGTTACTTGGGTGATGCGAAGATATTCAACATCATTCGAATACTCTGAGGTTGTCCTGCCAAAGGAAATCAACAGGTTTTCTGAAAGTTCAAATTCAGGCCCACTTCAGCGACAATCGACTTGAGCTTCGATGTTTCTGACTACAGTAGTTATGTCATCTGTGTATATTATTGTTGGATAATCGCACTATGTGTGCTATGTGACCTGGAAAGTTTGTCTAAGTGTCACCACCCACTGTCGATCTCGAACTCGGCCACGAACCTGGTACAAATATCCTCTGAAACACACACACACTTCACATAGATGTTAAGAAAACCGGTCCACGTGTACCAGGTTCGTGTTCGAGATCGATAGTGGGTGGTGATACTAAGAATAGACTAGAAACACCACCTTTATAGACAGCTCACTGCGAAGCGATCGTATTTAGGAGAAGGTACGAGTATGTAAGGCCGTTACGCTTGGTGGCCGTGGTCGTTCGGTCACCGTTCTACGATCTGGAATCTAGAGCATGGGTCGGGAAACTCGAGCTTGCGGGCCAAATCCGGCCCACGTGATTTCGATCCGTCCCGCGAGATAGTATTGTCCTTGACATGAAAAAAAAAATCAAATTTATGTAAATAGTTTGAAATTTTTTATCGCAATATAATTTGGTTGAATGCAATTCAAATCAATTTATTTGCTACATTGGAAACTTAATTGGAACAATCAATCACCCAGACAACACAGAATGAAAAAATATCAAGGTTAGGTAGAGAGAATTCTCCCCTTAAGGCCAAATCCATAATGTCCAAAAATGGCAACATAAAAACAGGTGTGCTTTCGTATACTGACATTATCTTAAATGCATATATTCTGGGGTATGCACAATTCCATCGGAGTACCGGCTGAGGCATTTCGGTATCTTGTACATAGAGGGTTAAACATCGTTTGCATTTTCGTGTTGTCTATGAATATAAGCCTGTGGAAATCCTATCGCTGAAGTTGATTTCCGATCTAGGCAGTACGATTAAACGTTTTTTCGGCATCAAGTTCACGTGGAAAACCACTTTGAGTTAAGCCGCGTTCACAACAATGTAAAAAAAAACTTGTAAATCACTTGAATTATTTTTAATTTCGACGCGAAGAGTAATCTTTTTTGTCTTCTATCTAACAGTCACATTGCCTCACTTCCATTTTGTTTCCACCCGGCACTCGTATTAAGAACTGTTTTTCAGCGATTATATGACACAAATGCTATTAAAAAACGTCTTTGTTTTGTCGCTTTGGATGGACAAATTCGGTACTGGTTTACGAATTATTAGTCAACAGTTGATTGTATTGTTGTAGTTGATTGGAATGAGGCTGATAGGCTGAGCTCATCTATGAACCTTTCCGTACCATAACCCTTTTGTATGTGCTTTGCTCAGCCTCTGCCTGCCAAGACTCTGGGCAGGTAATGGGTGCTAACAAAAAACATCAATACTAAACTGTGAAAGAGTTACTAGCCTGTTCATTGCCCCGATACTACCCATTATCTCAATTTGACATATTTTATCGATTCAGTTGTATCAGCGATCAACTTTGTTCCTTCTTGTAGGCTTAACCATATTCAATTTCATTAATTTGGACTAGAGATCAGAGCTCCATACACTGACTTGCCTTAGTATATAATATTCGCCAAACCTTCAATTGGCTGGTCAATAAGTTTACAACACCGGTAAGCAGTTACATTTCAAATTTGCAATCCGACCCACTGAGCCTAAAATTACAAAAAAAAAAAATTGGTCCTTTCCAGAAAAATTTTGCTGACCCCTGATGTAGAGAATGGAGGTTCGATCCTCGGCGCGAACAAAAACTGCCTGTGGGTACAAACAGAACTCACTGCGCTTCGAGCTTGCCAATATAAAGATGGTTCGGATAGGAGGTGCATGCTAGCAACTGCACGTCAGAAAAGTAGATATATATCGAAAAGTCAACAAGACATAGAAATGCTAGAGATGTTGACGAGCCCATTCCGGGGGGTCAAGGCAATTAACAACAACACCAGCTAAATTGATCAAGTAAATTTCAATTCCCGAATTTATCTTGTTTAACTATAAAAATTTCGCTATTTACCTACATTCTATTTAAATTTATTTTTAGAAAAACTCAGCATTATTACTGAATGAAAAACATCGATAAACCCTCTACGAAACACACATAGAGTATCCGCACCCAAAAATAAATCCTCGAAAAATGAATTCCATAACCACTTTAACTCCATTAAGTAGTGATCAAATAATCCATTAATCTTAAAAACGTTACGTATTATACAATGATAATGATTAAGAGAATAAAAATTGTTGAAAAACAGTCAAGTGTCTTGTCAAATCCAAATCAATCAGAATAACCCATTTATCCAATTAATGCCAAAGTAAATTTACACCTTAATCCAATTCACTCTGATAACGTACTATCCGATTGCACTTTTGGGCATGGTCTACACTAAATTTGTTTTTATGAATGGTTCTTGTGCTGACGTGTTCACGATATCTTGGTTAAACATTACGAACTTACACCTAAAAATACCAAATGTAGCAAACTGACGCACAATTCAGAGTAAACAGAAACAGAAAAGATAAAGTTGCAAAGAAGTATTTTCAGGGAATACAAAACGGAAAAAGGTGGAATCAAATTCCACCTCGATGAGATCTAATGCGATATCAAGAGCTTAATAATTTCTTATCCAATCGATGAAAAGGGAAAATCGGAAGTATTACAAGAATCACTTGCGGAGTAGACCGATTAAACTAAGAAGTTTTGTAATATCGATACGGCTGCTGGGATTATTAACCATAAACTAAGTTTTCTGTCAGTTGAATCCAATTCTCTTTGCTTTTTCTTCGCTTGGCATGTACATATGCGTACTTATCAGCGTGAGTGTCTTATGAGGGATTTGGCTTCTGACAGTTGTCGCCTCTAGTATTCTTGGTCCCAGCATCGCCTCCTTCAACATCAAATGCCGGAGCAGTTTTCCGTTTTTTTTTTGGGACGGTCGGTAGCTCAGTGTGTTGGCGCGTCAGTTTGATGTCTTAGGATAGCGGTTAGCCACGGATTCGAGTCCCGTCCACGTCGTGGCCATTGATGTTTGTGTTGACTTCCCCCTGTGGTGTGAAGCGTAGAAATTAGCCACAATCTTTCCCGACTTGTCGTAGGTATGCGGCTAAATGGCCAGTTTAAGCCAACGAAACGTCAACTAAACCACATGTGACGTTGCCACTTTACTTTCCTTATAGCTTCGTACACGAAGCGACATTGACACACCTCGCAAAGAAAGCTACAGCACCGGCTGTCTATCTACGATCGACAATTGACGGAGGATTATGATGCTAAATCGAGAGAGCCCGCAGAGAAACATCAAACTTCTACGCCTTCTCCGAAACGACAGAGATCCGAAGAGGATGAATCAGATAACCTACAACTAACCACTGCCGCGACTAGGAAAAAACAGAAGACCACTCTCCGAACAACACCTTATCCAATTGGTAAACATGCTTCGACTAACTCTCGAAAGTCAGGAACTTCACCATTACACTCGACCCCGGATGAATGCAATGCTAACATACGACGCGGAGGCCACCCTCGGACAATGGCAACCCGAATTCCTTCCTTTGTAGCACCGGGTACAGCCACAGTCGCTTCGTCGGCACCTGCCGAAGAAACTGGATATTTCTATTCACAGGTAGCAAGTTCGTAAGAATGGCTATCCTGCCCAATGCCAATCGTGCGATGAGATATACACCATCGATACATGCAGTGTTAGCCTTCATATCGGAAAAATTATCTTTCGGCCTGAGTTCATCATCTCTGGCTGTCGTAGCTCAACGACTGTCTTTTGCCTCACCTGTATTACGCCTACTCTCACCCCTTTTCGGGCGGTCACCGGCGACAACATTTTACGATCTACCATCGCACACATACATATATTTTTTTCCAGGACCTCCGTTTCAACCGCGGCAGCTACAATCGACCTTCTTGATCGACACAGCCCCGGTCTTTAAGATCTTGAGTGGAGAATAATCGGAGAGGCTCTGGAATGTGAGGAACTTTCTACGATTCTCAGCTCTTCTATCGCTTTGCGAGAATACTTGTGTACTTCGAAAATTGGAAAAGTGACGAGAAGGAGATACTTTCGAGCAGCAGAAACAGTAACTGCGATAAATCAAATCCAATTACCTCCAGGAACAGCTCAAATCAGACTCCCGCGGCTAACATGACTATGAGCGTTCATGATGCTCCTTCTACTGGTAGAGCGACAAGCAATATTGCTTACGTACCGATAGCAGAGGACTGGAAAAAGTTCACGGTTCCAAAACGTAGAGATAAGAGAGTTTTAGCAAGACGAACAAACCCCTTATCGTTTACGTCTTTGAGTGCTGGAAAGGTAATGCGCGTCCGCACGGAATCTGGTGTCGTTAAAAAGAAAGAAGATGTCGTAATACGACAAGCAAGCCTTTTTAACGTTGTCGACAAATTTGTGTTTGACATTGGCAAGGTTGTAGACACCTTTCCGACACTCAAAGACGTAAACGACAAAAAGCGGTTTGTACGTCTTGCTAAAACTATCCATTTTCAATGCAAACGTATATCCCTCCGGCAACCTGCCAACGCCGAATGAACCAAGTATTCGATCCATTTTCTACACTATGTAGTCACATTATTGATGAAGCCCACACTCTGCCAGATTTCTTGAGAGCTCCGTATTAAGTTCGATCAACCGAAGATTTTATTAGTGCTTCGATGGTCGCTCGATTATCCGTGAATATTGAAACAAATTTTTCGTTCAGACATATAACTGAACTACTGTTTGAAAAGCCGTAGGAATATTTCCCATTGAATGAAGACTCTTTGCCACAGGCCTTCATTTCTTGCGCCAGAGTCTCCTCTCTATCTACGAGCCAGCCGTGTGAGAATCAGAACCTGAAATGAAGATGATCAGACTGAATACCGATGAAATCAGCTTTCTTATTCCATATTCATATTCGTATGGCAGGCTGTGAGCCTCTGGCGATCGTGGTTTCCGCCGCCTCCTTGACGAGTATGTAGAGAGACGGGCGGTATATCAATACCGTCAAGGTTTTATTTGGAAAAGGGCTGGTCAAAATCTAAAGCAAAATAAGTGATCGCATGGGGCGCCAACTATGAATGAATGCTGAATGAGCATAAGGCCCATTCTTTTCATTCGGTACGGATCATAGACGAGCGAACTCAAACAGCCACCATTCAGATTATTCGTCGCGTGGGGGTGAATTGCGGACTCTGTATACAAAGGTATAGGGGCGAAATAAGTTAACTTTCAACCAATTCGCTTTCAACTCTGATCCCGATGTAATCCAAAACGAGATTCGGATCAACGACGATCAGTCGTTTTGCATGGGAATGAGCTTTTGATCCAAAAATAACGCGGCTATATTCCCGTTTACATAATTATAAATAATTCGCAATTTATCCGATCGAAACTGACTCTCACAGCTCAAATTTACAGCAGTGAACGGTTCAATTTCGAATCTTTTGTTCACCACACATGATCACGCTCAACCACGACCGAACTTCCATAGAACCATCAACTTTATACAACGTTCGGAAAAGAATCTCATTTCCACCGTTCTATGAAATTAATGATTCTATGCAAGTACGGTCGAGGTTGTGCGTAATAGTTTGTGGCGGTCATTAAGCTTCATTTTCAAGTGAGAGCCACTTAAGCTCGACACACACGTTGAAATGATTCGCGAAACGCGGTGGTTGACATGGTTGTGTGGTCTCGAACCGTTTTTTTATCGTCTGTTGCAATAATTGAGTACGTTCTGGATTTTAAACGCTGCATAAACGTTGCAAGTATTTAGCAATTAGATGCATGTAAATCGGCAAGAGGGGAAGTAAATCAGCAAAATTTTCCGCTTTGTTTCCCCAGTTCATGTTTTACATGCAATAGCAACTGAAATTGAATTGAGTTGAAAGCAACTTGCAACGTTTAATGGTCGCCACAAACGACTAAAACGATTCACGACCACCACGTAAACTTCATAAAACGCGCGGAAAAAATGCTCCTCATTTCCAGCCTTCTACTGAAATTGACGTGGTTCGGTGTTGGTTGCGAATCATTTGGTTCGGCATGAGTATCGAGCTTAAGGTTTTCCCTGACGGCACTCATTATCGACGACAAGTGCCAAGCAAAACAACCCGAACAAAAGTGGTGTTCTCACAAATATTTTTTTTTCAAGCGGCGTCAATAATGAAGCGAAACCGATTGCATAAAAGTCGCGCTTAAAAAAAAGATGCAACAAATGATTGCAAATACATGAAAAATACTTACAAATAATAATTGAAGCGATCATTCTAGTTTATACGAAAACTGTTTTGAAAAAATGTGAAGAGGGGAAAGAACCGCCAAAATCGGCTGAGCCTTAAGGTAGACTTTAATCGGCCCTGATTAGGACAAAAAGACATGGCGCATAAAACTTTGGGTTTGTACCCTTTTCACATTTCGACTGACAATGAGTTTTTTACCCGGTCGCTCGCAAACCGAAATCTTGTACTAGCGACTTGAAGCGAGGCGATTCGCTTAACAAATCCTAACAGAAAATGCATTTAAATAATCATTCATATGACAAAAGGTGATGGCAATACTGACAATGCGAAACCGATTATACAAAATTGTCCACGGATGGTAGAAATGATCCCCAGCAATCTAAAACATAAATGAGATTTGAGATAGCCTTCGTCAGAACAGGTTTATTTTTGAAACATTTGCTCTACGTAAGAGTGGTTTGCGACAATCTAGAGCTCTGTCGTGTGCCAACTGAAAGCCACACTGCAGATCTCTAAACCTAATTTTCATATTATGACATCTTTTTATAAAATATCAAAAAATAGAAAAATTCATTTGAAAATTACGCTGTCTTTCATCTTTTCACTTATTACGCCATTTCCAGTTCAGCAGAATCGTTTCAATTTAATTAGATTTCAACGGGAACATTTCATCTGACAAACATACCAATTAGATGCACAGTCGTGGAAAAAGCTTATCCGCATACAAGCCATGTTTCGGGACATATTTCGGTAATGGAAAATGAAATATTGCAGAATAGCAAGAAGACAGATAGATTTTGCCAACCTTCACGAAGGATATGATATGGAAAGGCAACCTGGTACGATTGTTTCTGGGTATATAGGTACAGGAGGGCGTAAAAAATACGGTCGGGGATGATACCATGTATAGTAGAAGGTAGAGCACTAATAAGACATGTTTCTAATTTGCCGTTTATAAAGCGAATTCCACGAAGGATTCAGCAGAATTGTCGTCGAAGCCGAGAGAGATGGAGACGTCCGTTGTGTCCTTACATGCTTCTTGATGGAATTTGTTCGGGATTTGGGCAGCGTGTCCTGATGTCTGCGCTCCCGTGTAGCAAATTTCATTTCTCGGGGCCATTTACTTCCTCGTGAGCACACATACATCAGGAGGATTTTGCAACCAGAAAACATTTCTGCTCAAATTACTCGGTCTGTGTCCACCACGTTGGATATGTACACCTCTTCAGACATACTAAGATTTTTCCTTGTACCAAAAACTTTATTTCATTGTCGTATTACAAATGAGAGTTGTAAGACCTTTAGGAGATCTGACTTCATCTGGGATGAGATATCGTGTGAGGACATTTCCAAAAGGAACATGTCGTTCTGACATCTTTGCAGAGAATGACAACAGAGCAATTCGGGCGAAACATTTACGTGTGCTGATAACGTTAACGGTAATGACGACAATAATGGATACGTTTTGGATTAAGTAGCAGATTATGTTCAACATGCTTTGATACTGCTACGAAAAAAAACAGACAATGTCAGTCAAATCCGATAAAATTGGGAATGCACGAATGGCTGATTTAGGACCAAAGTATTCCCGGTCTTTTGATCATAGTGTGAGAAGATTTTGTCCTTCAAGGGCATGTAATCTTTGAGGTTTGGTCGAAGTACGGCTTGCTTGTATTTTTCAAACAACAGGTTTGAAATCTTTACAACTTTTTCACAATGCTCATGTTTATGAACAATCTTCACACACTCAAGTTTTTAGAAAAACCATTAGCACACGTTGAAGAAATTCCAGGCGAATTTTGGGAAGGCTTTCGGCATGAATTATACATATTACAAACCAGAACTTGGAAAAAATATTTTGAACTCAACAGAACGTCGCTCTAAATGTTTCGCGATTTGAGCAACATTCGCCAATATCGACCGCAGTACCTTAATTATCGCCTACGGCATAATTTCCGTCAAAACACATGCCTCCCTGGTCCAAAATTGTCCCGAGCACTCGACTAGGTGGTACATTATATAAGTTTGGTGCTGCGAAGTGGTACATGATCCATTGGCTACTGCAGGGGCACCGAAATAAGCCATAGCGAAATAAGGCACGAAATAATCCATATAGATACTTTCGTTTGGAAACGAGAGTATTCATCAGAAAATAAACGAAATAAGTTATGCATGGACAATATCGGTTTCAAATCGAAATAAGCCATGCGATAAAAACGAAAATAGCCATGCAGCGTCCAGAGCGAGCGAAGCGAGCATTCGTGTTTGTGCGATACTGAGGGTTGTAATCCCTTAAGTGCGGAGCGAGCATAGCGAACGGAGCCCACACATGGGACTGTTGTAACCAGAGCAAGCGAAGCGAGCGTCCATGTATGTGCGATACTGAGGGTTATGATCCCTTAAGCGCGGACCGAGCGGAGCCCACACAAGGGACTGTTGTATCTAGAGCGAGCGGAGCAAGCGTTCATGTATGTCCGGTACTTAGGGTTGTGATCGCGGAGCGAGCGTAGCGAGCGAAGCTCACACAAGCGACTATTAATTCACAACCCGCAATATTGCACAAGTGTGCATGGATAATTTCGGTTTGGAACGAGGTGGGCTAGCTCGGCTGCTAGGGCCTTGCGGGCCCCCGCATGTAGTCCTAGGTCGCCCGTTTCACTCTTTGTCCATGTACCTGCATCCGTTTCGTCCTAGCATATCTGCATCCAGCATTTTTTTTGGCTATGCACAATTTCAAACCGAAATAAGGTATGCGAAGGAAACCGAAAAAAGCCATGTACATACTCACCTTCGTTTTAAGCAAAAATTAAGCATTGAGTGTGAAACCGAAAGAATCCATGCATGGCTGCTTTCGGTTACAACCGAGATTATCCATTAATGCCTTATTTCCAAATGGCTTATTTCAGGGTGCCTAATGCGGCACGGCGCTTTTTGTGACGTTACGAAACGTTGCGTAAAGATTTGATCTACGTATGTTTTGAGCTGACCAAGAAGATTATCAGTGTTAGGTGGAGCGAGCCGGAACCTGGGCTGGTCTAGAAGGTGAACCCGGAAGGCTGAATACCACTTCCGTTCCAAGTCCGGCTTTCTTTTGATCAAATACAGTGAACGATGGACGACCTTCTTCATACTGGGTTCACACTGGAGCAAGATCACTTGATTTAAGTGGCTTATTTCATGGTGCCTACTGCGGCGCGGCGTAATCCCGGCGGATGTACAACAAACGTTAGATATTATTATCTTATGAATTTCAACTATTTTCTGGGCCTGGTTGAAATTGACATATATTCCTCGCTGGACGGGGGTTAAAGTGATATTTGTCCCTAAGGCGGGCAAAAGTTCACATATGAGTGCAAAGGACCTGAGACCTAGCAGCCTCTCCTCAACTCCTCATAAGATGTTGGAAAGGCCCTTAGATATTCATTTATAGAGTATTATTCCACAGAATCTCCCAACAACTTCACAACATGCGAAGGGTAGGTCGGTCGACACAGTTTTGCACTCCGTTGTCAGCTATATTGAGAAATCTCTGACATTTCAGGAGTACATCATGGTCATATTTCTATTTATCAAGGGTCCCTTCAAAAATGTAAAACCTGAAGCAATCGTCAAGCTCTTGAGTCTAAATGTGGGGGACTCACTGGAGAATCTAATCAATTTAATGTTAACATCTAGGGTTGTGTGCACAAGTTTGGGAATATCCTCCGCAAAAAGGTAGGTGAGTAGCGGTACACCGCAAGGTTGTGTCCTCTCTCCCCTGCTATGCTAAGCCATATTAATATACCCGACAATATTCTGCATCTTGCCCTGGAAGACCTGGGTTGTAAAGTGGTTGCATAGGCGAATGACGTTGCCATTGCCATTTCGGGGAAGTTTCCATGCACCGTAAGTGAGGTTCTGCAGAACGCCCTTTCTGTCTTAGTTACCTGGGCGAAGCGCTGTGGTCTTAAAGTTAATCCATCCAAAACGGAACTGGTTTTATTCGCAAGAAGGTATAGGATACCTTATATAGAGCCGCCATCGATAGAAGGAGAGAGATTAACCTTCAAGGACCCAGCAAATTTCTTGGGCCTTATACTTGATAAGAATTTGAGATGGAGGCCTAACATCATGAAGCGTGTAAGCAAAGCTACTACAGCCTTTTACTGCTGTAGGAGGGCCATAGATAAAAAATGTGGTATGAGACCAAAAATGGCTCACTGCCTCTATGTGTCAGTTATTCGTCCGATACTTGTACTATAATGTACTATAGTCCGGATGGCGCAACGGTTAGCACGTTTGCCTTTTACGCACTGGGCCCCGGTTCGATTCCTACTGAATGCGGTAGTTTTCGATAAAAAAGTGGATTTACGTGTCGGACTATGAGCCCACTCAGCTGTTAAATGAGTACCCATTTATGGGGTAAATAGCTCGGTTGAGCGTGTTGCTGATCAGGATCACACACCTCTGTACAAGACATACCGTCATGATCTAGAAAATGAGATGATGCATCTCGAGGCCATGGTTCAAATTGGACTGTTGCGCCAGTTATTTTTTTTTTTTTATTAATTATCTGATTATCTCTACGAACGGAGGCGAGCCGAGTTTTGCTGGGTAAGGTACAACGAATGGGTTGTATTTCAATCATTGGAGCTCTTAGGACAACCCCGTCCGCTGCACTTTATGTCATGCTAAACTTGATTCCTTTGGATGTTGCGGAGGAGATGGCGGCAAATATTGCAGTGCGTCTACGTGAAATGGGTATATGGACTCCATCACTCCTTGACAATCTGGATGTTTCTGAAACAACTGACTATATCCTACCACACTACGCTTTCGACAAAATTTTACAAGTTTGATTTGATCACGGACGCAATGGGAGGAGAATGAAACTTCGCTTCATTGGGTTGCTACCATATACACGGACGGTTTGAAGACTGATGCGTGAGTGGGGTATGGAGTGCATTCCGAATCGCTCGGTATAAATCTGGCTTATCGAATCCCTGATCACTGCAATGTTTTTCAAGCGGAAGTGTCGGCGATACGAGGCCTTAACATGGTTAACAAGGTGAAGGTTGGTCGAAAATATCTTAACTGGGAAGCACATATAGTAATTGTCCTTATCGACAGCCAAGCTACAATAAGAACTCTGGAGTCTGCTTTGTTTACATCAAGGACTGTCAAGAAATGGTGGTCAACACTAACGGGGCTGAGCAACTTTTCTAACATCACTGTATGCTGCATCCCGCGTCATAGTAGTTTCATCGGGAACTGCAGAGCTGATAAATTCGCGCGCCAGGAAATTACGGGCGTGGTTCCTCATAGACTTTGCTGTATCGGTATGCCCATTGCATCATGCAAAGATAAAGTAAAATCGGCTGGGTTTGACAGAGGATTAATGGAAATACCTGTCATGTAAACAAGGCAGATATGGCCCAGGCATGATATCGGTTGCTCAACACAACTCTTGTTGCTGAGAAGACAATATATTGGAACTGCTGTGGGTGTCATTACAGGCCATTTTCTGGTCGGAGAGCATACAAGACGACTCAGGCTACCTTTTAATGACTTCTGCAGGAGCTGCGATGACGTGGATGAGGATGATAACACCTTTCATTTCCTCTGTGCAGGTTCAGTGTTGAGCTCACATTTGAGCGATTTCATAAGGGTTTTCTTTTTTTACTCTTCACGGATGTGATAGGGTATATTAACCTTCTCATGAAGTTAGCAACGCACAGAAGGAAGCATCTCCGACCATAGAAACTATATATATTCTTGGTCAGTATGATGAGACGAGTCGATTAAGCTTTGTCCGTCTCTACGTCTGGTTCTATGCAAACTAGTTCCTCAGTTTTAAAGCTATCGAGTTGAAATTTTGTACAAAGCCTTCTTTCTATCGCACGCTGTGTATACAATATGTCAGAACCAACGGAATCGGACCACTACGTCATATGGCTGTCATAGGAACGACCGATGAAAAAGCAGCTTTTTGTTAGAATTTTTTTTATTTCTGAAGATATCTTTCCCAATTATTGTATTTATATGTATTAGTCAATCATATTGACTGCCAAACTAAGTTCCTAAATTAGATTGAAATCGGCTAAGCCTGAAGGGTATCATACCTTCGGCAAGCTTGTTTTATCTACAAAACCCTGAAAGTAGAAAAATGGCATATGGTGGATTAAAACATTACGTAATATCCATCGTTTCTCTATATCCTAAACCGTTTTTTTTTATCCAAGATTTCGGCTATCCTGCAGAAAAATCCCATCATATGAGCAATCTTCTATCGAGGTAGGATTTTGCTTAAAAAACATGCATCTACCATCGTAGCTAACATCGTTTTTTTTTTTCAAGTAAAAGCTACTGTGGACTCTTCAATCAGCATGCAAAAATCCAATTTGTAGATTTGATTTGTACGGTAGCCAAAATCAGTTCCCACCCCATTTTACCGATGACGAGATAAATGCATAGAGATAGGCGGCCTTCACACGACACCATTCGATACGATATTTTCTCGGCTGAGCTTTTCTCGAAATCGAGACAGCGAAATGCTGTCACATAAATTGTTTTATCGAATAGTCTCCGTTGTAAAAATATGGCGTGTGTGCTTGGAATGCATACGAGCTTTACGGAATCACAGTGGCAAGTGTCGTATGTACACGAGAAACTATATTTCTCGATTGCATGATTTTCTCGTACTAGCTTCGTGTGAACATCTTCATACAATATACACTGCCACTGCTTGGTTGGATAAAAGCTTCCCGTCGAATAACGTGTAACGAGCACACTACACGTTATTTGACGGAAGCTTTTATCGAATGAAACAATGGCAGTCTACATTGTATGAAGATGTTCACACGGAGTTAATGCGAAACAATCGAGAAATATTGTTTCCCGTGTACATACCACACTTGCCACTACGATTCGACAAAGCTCGAATGCACTTCAGGCACACGTGTGTGCGCGAGTCTATTGTGAGATATTCAGATAAGCTCGGAAGCATTTTAGTTGCAGGCGCCATCATTTCACGACGCAGACTATTCGTTCCATTACAACTTGTATAACTTTGCTTCCGCCGTTTTCCGACAGACGGCTGCATCGGTGAGGGCTGGTTAAAATACTTAGTTCAAAAGTGTCACAAAGTGAGTTTGAACGTCTGTGAAAGTATCGACATCCCCGCATTAGTAAAAGTTGTTCGCATTTTTAATAAGATTCGTGATTCAAAATGTCTATTTTCGGGCCAAGTTCTCGTCATTTGCGGGAAGTTTTGATCTTCTGCTTCCATTTGAAAAAAAAACTGCAGCTGAGGCTCATCGAATGCTCTCAGATACTTACGGTGAGATTGCTCTGAGTGACACAACATGTCGTGAGTGGATTCAACGTTTTAAAAGTGGCGATTTCAATGTCGAGGACAAGCATGGTGGTGGGAGAAAACAAATTTTCAAAGACGACGAATTGGAAGCACTGCTCGATGAAGATTCGTGCCAAACGCAAGAAGAATTAGGTGAATCACTGGGAGTGACTCAGCAAGCCATCTCGAAACGCATCAAGCTCATGGGCATGATTCAAAAACAAGGAAATTGGGTTCCGTACGAGTTAAAACCGAGAGATATTGAACGGCGATTATTTGCATGCGAACAACTGCTTCAAAGGCAGAATCGGAAGGGATTTCTACACCGCATTGTAACCGGCGACGAAAAATGGATCCGTTGCGATAATCCCAAGCGCAGAAAGTCATGGGGAGTGCCCGGACATGCCTCAACGTCGACGGCAAAATCGAATATTCACGGCGCCAAGGTTATGCTTTGCATTTGGTTGGACCAGCTCGGTATGATATACCTACTACGAGCTACTGAAACCGAATGAAACTATCACAGGAGATCGGTACCGAACGCAATTGATGCGTTTAAGTCGAGCATTAAAGGAAAAACGACCACAGTACTAACAGAGACACGACAAAGTCATCCTCCAGCATTACAATGCTCGGCCACACGTGGCAAAAGTGGTCAAGACATACTTCGAAACCCTGAAATGGGAAATCTTGCCCCACTCGCCGTACATCCCAGACATCGCTCCTTCCGACTACCATCTGTTTCGTTCCATGGCGCACGGCCTGGTGGATCAGAATTTTCATTCGTACGAGGAAGTCGAAAAATGGATCCAATCATGGATCGCGTCGAAGGACGCCTCCTTTTTCCGAGATGGAATCCGAAAATTGCCGGAGAGATGGACAAAAGTTGTCGCTAGCGATGGACAGTACTTTAAATAATACATCTGTAAGTACTTTTTGACAATTAAGCTTTTAATTCCAGAAAAAATGGCGGAAGCAAAGTTGTACACCCAATAGCTTCTTACGACACAACGGGGCGGTGCGGCGACGATTTGCTGTAGCTTTTCACAACGGTGACTATTGGATAAAGCCGTTTATGTGAAAAATCACCGTGTGAAATGCTATTTCGATTTCGAGGAAAACTCATCCGAGAAAATATCGTATCGCACAGCATCGTGTGAAAGCCGCCTTAGTCTGTGATTCGGCTGCATCCAGAACTTGCTCAATTAGTAGCAAGGCCGCATCCAATCAACGTGCACTTCAACCCAATTCCCAAAACCTGTCAAACATACTCGTGGGCAATGCTGTGATAGTTAAATTAGCACTGGTACAGACTCATCCCTTTGGTTTTCCAACATGTGTGGATACAAGTAATTTTCCCAACGTTTACATCAAACTTGCGGTTAATCCGATGCTTACATTGCTGTCTGCTTCCTAACAAGACATGTAACATGCCAGTTTTACATCGGCGGGATTACTCGTCGTACTTCAACTTCCGCAAGGACTGACATTTACATGAAGTAGCGCCTCATGATAATGTAACTGGATTAATTGTATCGCTCCTCGACTACACCGCTTGCTTCTCTCATTCAAATGTAAACTCAAATACAAATTTTATCAGCCAAAATCAAAAGGAAAAATTCTCAAGAAATCACTAAATTACACTTCATGTCCTTTTACAAGGAGTGTAATTAATTAGACTTGTGCCAATGTAATAGACGGCCAGTGAATGCAGATATAGATGAAAAAAGGTATTAATTGAAATGTCCAATACAAGGACAACCCAGCGTTTTTTTTTCGGCAGATCCTTCGTTTTGTCAGACGTACTGTCAACCGTCATCAAAGACAATATCGTCTGGTAAAATTGCGTATCGTTCGATGACTGTTTGAAAGTCGTCGAAGTGGGCGTTCTCTGATTTTAGAATTTTGGTAATTATATTGATATTTTCATACAACATATTCGTATACTACCGAATACGAAAATAAAACAGACAATGTCAGAGCGTAGGTAGTACGTTAGTTGTACATGGCAAAAGGATGCATTAGTAACTCGCATTGATATCATTGAAACACTGTAAATTGCAACAACAAAAACTACTTTTTGATTCAATTTTTATCATACCCTATTAGTTCAGTCAGATGGTGTATTAAGACGTCTGATTTATTAAACAAACACAGAAGTTTTTTTTTTCAATTTCGGCTTATAACAAATCTGAGGTTTGCCAAAAAGAAAAAAAAGAAACTTCTGGTGTTTATAGCCAAAAAGCAAAAAACAACACCCATTTTGATTATTTTGGTCTTATATTTTGGAAATGGTACCACCATGAAAGGGAATGATGCGCATCTTGATGATGGATCCGCAAGGACATGACACCTCTCATTCTCAGCATCTATCTTGCGCTATGTGGTGCTGTTAACCCTGATCGCAGACTGAATAAGAATACCTAGCGTTTAATCCCTCGTGGAAGAGAAGGGAACAAAAGCAGGATAGTGGTCTGGTCCTAATAGAGAGGGTTGTGCGAGACACTGACAACGTATCGTCGTCGTCTGCACAAACCGCCTAATATCTCTCTGTTCAACCAGAAGCTCTTCAACATCTGGTGTTAACCTACAATTGTTTTCTGGTTATTCGATGTTCGTCCATTCGCTTTACGTACGCAACCTACTGCAGTTTTCATAGCCTAACGAATTTTTGGAAACCTCTGGTTCGTTATTTGTTTCGTGCAGCTCACTGTTGTACCCTATCGCCGTTGGTGATCATCGCGAATAGCTCCAATGATTCTTCATAGGACTCTCCTTTCGAAGTGTCTGTCATCTTCATCATCGATGAATGAGCGCTTGTCAGTGTTTCGCATCCATGACAAAACAAGGCCTGATAACTGTTATATAAATTTGGAGCTTTGCCTTTATGTGCATATGTGGAGTTTCGAGAGTTCCATCGCAATCGTTGCTGATATTCGCCCTAGGTACGAGTAGATGAAGTCGTTCATTCTTTCGATAACTTGATCGCCTAGTGGAATTTCTGCGATGTTTGGTCTCCGTATGCGGGATTTCGTCAGCACTTTAGTCTTCGGCTTGATTTGTAGAACAACTTTCTTCGCTGCCTGGTCGAGAGCTAACAGCGTTTCCACCGATGTCATAGATGAGGTTGACGAAATGTTGATGTCGCCTGCGTATCCCCACCACTTAGGGTTGTCACTTGTGCGGTCGGAAGAGTTTTCGTAATTTCTACCGGGAGCTTCCTTATCACGTATCAGAGTGGGCTCTGTTTTAGTCCGACTGTCGTGTGAACGTTCCAGTCAAATTGTTGTTTAATCTGACGTTGGCTGTTGATTTTGACACTGTTATTTCTGTAAGTCGGACTAATTCCGGTGGAAGGCCAAAGAGTAACAAGATCTTATACGAGTATAGTACACTTCCCGTACGCAGACATCGAAAAATTTATAAATAACTAAAAACAAGAATTTACGAAGTTCAAACAATTTACTTGCATGAGCATTGCACCCGTGGGGTGACGGGTTTAGCATATGCACCCCTAGGTGAGTCCTACCTTGATCGTGCGAGGCGACTAATAGGACAGATCACGTGCAGGCAACAACAACACCTCTAGATGAGCCTGCGGCACTGTTCAACATTTTTAGGACCTCCCACAGGTAAGTATGTGTGAGTGGGCTGCCGGGTCTGGAGACCACCGCCGGATGTAAAAGGAAAGTCCATACAAATTTATTTTCCACACACTAGTGCCACTCAACTCTACCTTTCTCCAGATAGGTGAGAAAGAATGGATGTAAGGCCTTATGGCAGAACACGCTAGAAGCACTACCCCGCTGGGCACTACTACTGATGCGCAGTTGAGTGATCCCAGGGCGAACATTGTTCGTGTCAGAGCTCGACGTTTTCCGGGGGCGAGCGCTATGAGGCAGTCCATATATATAGGTAGGTATACTGTAGAGAAGCTGAGGGTTGCAAGGTGCAGTGTCGGATCCATGACGGGAAAGAGCGAAGAACTGGAGGACATCATGAAACGGAGAAGGATATATACTATGTGCGTGCAGGAGACCAAGTGGCGCAATGACCAAGTCGGCCGAGCTCGTTTTCTGACGAATTCCAAAAAGTACAAATTGTACTATTATGGAAACTCGAATGATAGGAACGGCGTTGGCGTTATTCTGTCATCGGCTTTACTTGGCAGTATCGTCAGAATCTCAAAGATAAGTGACCGCTTGATGGGTATCAAATCGGTTGTCTGCGGAAGAATGTGGAACGTCATAAGTGCCTATGCTCCCCAAGTTGGCTTGCAGCAAAATGAAAAAGAGGCATTTTGGAGCGACGTTGACACACTGCTTCAAAGTATACCAGATACCGAGCTGGTTTTTTTTCGGAGGGGATTTCAATGGCCATGTTGGAGAATCGAATTATGATTACGAGGATTGCCATGGTGGGAAAGGTAGCCAATCTACAGCCAGAAATAATGAAGGTGAGGCTATCCTGACTATGTGCAGATCACACGGTTTGGTCATTCTCAACACATGGTTCATTAAGAACCAAAGGCACCTGATCACATATAGCAGTGGAGCTCATGCGACGCAGATAGACTATCATATGTGTCTAACTTTCACGAGACGTTGGGTGAAAGACGGCGAAGTGATCTTGGGTGAATCTGCCGTCACCCAGCACCAGTTGCTCCTGACAGAATTTATTTTGAAAGAAGGAACAAGACCACAAGCAATCCCCAAACGTCCGTTACGCTGGCACCCCCACCACTAAGTATCGATATCAGGCATGGTGCATAATTAGGTGCTAATTAGTTGCTAATTAGTTTCTCTATTCCCGAATTTATTGCTCCTGCCGATTCGCCAGAATCGACGATTTTATGTGGGGGTGCTAGCTTTATCCAACATCTATCGCACCCCAATTTGGTGTAAAATGAAAGCCAGAATTAATTGCTAATTTGTTGCTCTATTCCCGAATTTATTGCTCCTACCGAATTGCCAGGATAATGTTTTATGGATGGTGGTGCTAGCGTAACGTTACGCTAGCACCCCCACTTTTTAATACGGCATTTATCATCTCTAAATTTAATGCAAAATGAAAGCCATAATTAATTGCTAATTTGTCGCTCTATTCCCAAATTTATTGCTCCTGCCGACTTACCAGGATGACGTTTTTTGTGTGGTATAGCTAGTATGACGTCACCTTAGCACCCCCTTCTAAATGCGGCATATATTTTCCCTAAATGCAATGAACAATTAAAGAAATAATTAATTGCTAATTTGTTGTTCTATTCCCGAATTTATTGCTCCTGCCGATTCGCCAGGACTTCAGCTTATATATGGGAAGGACACCACATTTGTTCCCCCCTATACTATAACAACTGGCACAAGTCTAACAAAAACTTAACGTTAACGTAACGTTACGCTAGCACCACCATCCATAAAACATTATCCTGGCAATTCGGTAGGAGCAATAAATTCGGGAATAGAGCAACAAATTAGCAATTAATTCTGGCTTTCATTTTACATCAAATTGGGGTGCGATAGATGTTGGATAAAAAAGTGGGGGGTGCTAGCGTAACGTTACGCTAGCACCCCCACATAAAATCGTCAATTCTGGCGAATCGGCAGGAGCAATAAATTCGGGAATAGAGAAACTAATTAGCAACTAATTAGCACCTAATTATGCACCATGCCTGATATCGATACTTAGTGGTGGGGGTGCCAGCGTAACGGACTACGGACGTAAGTTTGCGTCGGAATTTAATATTTAGTGCAATTTTCGTTTTCTATTGGAATTTGCTACTACGTACTATATATGTATAAATACTCTCACGCGTAAGCGTTCCCAATAAAGTCATGGCCCGGTTGTGATCAGAGTTAAACAATGGGCACTGATTGACTTCCAGATACATGAAGTAAATTGATTCAATCCTACTATCTAATCTTCGCTAGTATTCGTTTAAATTCTGATATATATTTCTCTTCCTTACGTTTCAGTTAGTTATATAGTATCTCCATAAGAAGTGATTCAAAACTTTTAATCCTCAATTTTTCGACCGTCACCGTATCGCTTATCACCAACTCCTAAATGTTTTTAACATTACTCTGCACTTAAATCATTAAATCACATTGAGGAAGATTTGTGTTCGAATGGTTCTCTAAGTCCAACGAAAAGTTAAGACTCTACTTCAAACGGCTCTCTGAAAATATTCGAATGACGTCGATCTTCAAACCACCATTGCAAAGATTCATCCTACTCATAGCCATTCGCATTTAACTCTCATTCTCGAACTCTTTCTCCATAATCCTGCCATTAGGAGACGTCTCATCAATATAAGCGGAGATGAAATGTAAGCAGCTTTACGAGTGCTATACGTTTTCTGGGAAAAATTAGTAATGCTCTACCGTTGTCGATAATACCCACGGGTGGAGATAGTGAACTCGTCCTGATGTCGGGAGCTTACGTTTCACGCACATTGTCCTTGTATTTTGCATCTACCGCCGTAGTTCACGAGTACATTATAGTGTAATAAAGTCGTGTAGGAATTGTGACCTGTTCAAAAATTAATGAGGCTAATGAAGAGGTTTTTGTGGTGCCCTATTCCTGCTCTACTCGATTTTTACTTGTTTCAATTAGAGACTATGGAAATTGAAACCGAATTTCGAAGCGCCTACATATTTAAATAGGCCTGAAAGGTAGTTTTGTGGAAGGAAACTTACCTCTGATGTTTATTTTAGTCATACAGTGTCGGTGGTTTCATAACAAAAATAAACCAGTTTGGTTGGATCGATTTTAATTTCATCACCGGTGAATATACCTATGTCCCAAATACTTTACTTCACGATAACAAAATCGACATTTCTTAATGTTTACTTGTTACTTGAAGATTGTTTTTGCCCAATAGCCCAAATACTTTCCCCAAGTCTCGAATGTGATCATCAAAAGTTGGTTAACAAATAATTAAGTCGTCTAAATATATTGCAATGGATGGTTTGGTTGGCATCAGGAGATGCCCGTGGCGACGAAGTCTGCGGCGGCGAACAGTGCCATCTGGCGAAGAAAAATACTCCTCAACTAAGCAGCGGCCTATGCTTGCTGTAGCTCAGTTCGAGAGACGTGGGCGGTGTTATTTATATACTTTTCGGCCAAGGGACCTCAAGATAGGGTGGGTGAAGAGACCGAGGGTTTTATAATATCGGGACCCAGATGTGTGCGCAAGGGCACCTGGGCCGCCCGAAATCATTTTTCCCCTAAAGACCTTTTTCATTCTCCATTTTTTCTGCCCATTTGTTTGTGTAGTTGTCTATGCGATTTACAAACCTCTAACTCTGCTAGTTCCCCCAGATGATTGAAGAAGTAGTCACCGAGAGTTGACCTTCTCCTGCTTGCTAGCACCAGGCGTTTGCAGAGCAGATGAAAATTAGCTTTCTCATTATCCGTATCTCCGCAGCTTCTGCAAAAATCGTTGTATGGGAGCCGAAGCCTCATACCCGAACCCAATGCCCATACCCACCACCACGCGGATCTGTTGTTTCGACAAGGACAGCAGTTTTGTGGTGCAGCTGATATCCAATCTGGGCCAAATAATCTTAGCTATAATACTCGTATCGCCAACGGACTTTAAGTATTAATAAGTTATCGCTAATATGCTGCGTTAAATCGGTGGCTTCCCCTCTAGCAAGCTCGTCAGCCCTGCACAACCTATGGGCTGGAATCCAGCCTTGGACTATATTGAAGAAAGTACGGCCCTCATTTACAGTTTTTGACTTGCACCAACCTGATTCAAGATTTTTAATCACAGACTGACTGTCCACGAAAATCATTATCTCTTGCGGTGTTGTGATGTCCCAACCAAGCGATAGCCTCTTTCATCGTGTAGATTTCTGCTTGAAAAACGCTGAATGATGCCAAGCTGCTCGGTGTGGACTTCGGCACCCACACCACTGGCAGTTCTGGAGCCGTCCGTGTATATCTTCAAGAAGTTAGATCTGGAAGGATTAAGATCATTTTGTGACCGATACTCACTCCCGAATTCTAATGATTGAGTTCATTGCCATTTGAGCCCCTAGAATGTCCACCGGAAGCAGGTCAAGCGTCATATCCAGCGCCGGGGATAGAGTAGTCCGCAGAGCTCCGCTGGTTGTCACGTAGGCGGGCTCTTTGCGGCTTATACCACTACCCCCTACAAAATAATGGGACGCAGACCCCTTGTCTTGTCAGTAGCCATCCTACAGAAGTAGAGTGGTATAGTAGCATTGTTCGCAAGGTCCTGAATGTTCGGTTTCCAGTCTAACTTTCAAAACCAAAAAAGTTAGCCCGATCTTCACTTCACAACAGTCAACAGGTTACTCATAGACCTGGAGGATGTATAGTACATAATGTTGAACGCTAACTGAAAAATTTTCGTACACAACAAAAAAAGCCGGTGGCCTTGTTCTCGGAAATGCTGAGTTGTAAACTCCGACTTATAAAATTCCCGTATAAAACATGTCGGTCATCACACCACATTTTCCCAGTTGGACATGAATGCACCACACTTTTCACACTGTTCAGTGAATAAGGTGGTACAAACAGACTTTGAAGCAGCTTGTTTTTTTCATTACCCATTTTTTTAAATTTTTTGTTTGATAAACTTGAAGCATCTGCATAGAAATATGAAGCCCCGTATATGCAAAACAATCATGATCTGTTATATTCGAGAACCATCAAGCTACATTGGGCAGTGAACAGGCGAACATTGACAGGACGTATCAGCGGAACAAGGCTGCGAGGAAGGACCGGGCTAAGGGGAAGCTAAGGTCCGACGTCGGGTCGTTGTACTGTACCACAAAGATTATGATGATAATGGCAATTTATTCATAACTATCCATACAACATGTATAACCAAGTATGTACTCGTACAATAAAAAATCCCCTAAATGACGTTGAGTTACTCTGTTGGCTCGATAAACATTTTTAATTTACTTTACAACAATATCACGACTTCGTCTCCTCACCCAATATCCACAAAGGTTATTGATCATTTCAAAAGGACTCAATTTCCTAGCAAAGTTGTGCAGGTGCTCCTGAAATTGATGAGACCATTCAGCCATAAATCACTTCAGCTTGCATTATATTAACACAATTGCCATTGAAATACTTGGAACTAATCGGAAAACTTGATTTGATTCTGTCAATTCTCCCTCAACATAAAATCCCCACTCATGCTTATCCGCAGCACACAACGTCAGTGTACATTTATCTCCCTAATAATTTCGGGTCATCATTGGAATTCCACTGCCAAGTGGTATTCGAATCAGCCGCCTCCTTCTAAGTGTTACCTGTCCATCATCCTACGAGTCCTCCGAATCGAATCTATAGATAGAAGTGGATGCTCTTACACATCTGTAGTGTCCGGGGCCATATTAAATATTCAATTTGTCCATGTACCTCTTGTGACGTGATTTGTAATCTATTTGTCGATAGTCGATTCAATGGTATTCAGAGCAGCATATGTTGCGATTATCCGAATCTGAGTTTATTGGAAGCCTTGCATTGCTCTAGAAGGACACCCATACAGTAAAAAAACCTGGCTTCTTTTAACACCAGTTGCTGGATAATGCACTTTTTCTATCCATTCGGTGAATTAATACTCCCGAAATACACCGCACGATCGGTGTTTAAATATTGTATAACACCTTACCCTGGCGTAAAAGACAATATGGTTGCAAAAAATACATAACCAAAAGCAAAAGTTAGTTACTATTGTATCATATTAGTTCCATTCATCTTCCAAAACACGTATCTTCACATCACTGAGTCGGTAGCTTAGACCAGGGGCCGGCAAACTTGTTCTGAAAAGGGCCAGATTTTTTAGATTTTAGGGTCAGCGGGCCGGATAGCAAATTCGATATGCAACTGCTTACCGGTATGGTCAACCTAATTCCAGTTGAAGGTCTGACGGAAGTTTATACATTATTCTGTCAAGCGGATTTTGAAATACGTAACTGTTTCCGCAGTGAAATTTAATTGTTGAGAATAGCGTTTTCGTTAAAATTTGAAACTTTGTGTATTTAAATAGGTCTCAGCAATATGAAACCGCGGGAGCCGCAATGGTTTATTGAGCGGCGAGATTGTGTTTAAATTCAACGTAAATTTGTAAACCGCAGCGGCTCCCGCAGATAGGATAAACGCGGCCTTAGAGCGACTCCTTGTATTGTTAGGCACATTAAGAACTTTTTCGTGTGGCTTTTGCATTTAAAGCTGACCGAAATCAGAATGATCACCCGGCACTCAAATCAGAGTGACCTGGTTGGTGTTCCCTGGACATTGAAGGACCTTGAAACACTTTTTCACTAACTTCAACTTTGTAAAACGAACGTCTGCACAGATGGAAATGCTAGTGCAGCGAAGCCTCTGAATTATAATCTCTCTGATGCAGGACTCAATCGCATGGATATATGCTTAAAATACGCGAGACCAGAGGACCTTAGCGATTTAGATCAAGCCAATGATCAAAGCAGTAGTAGTTCGGATGCCGCAATGGTTAGCACGTTCGCCTTCCGATCACCAGGTCCCTGGTTCGAATTCTACTGAAGGCGGTAGTCTTTTCGATAAAAGGAGATTTACATGTCAGAATATGTCCTACTCAGCTGTTAAAATGAGTACCCATTCGAAGTAAATAACTCCGTTAAGTGTGTTTATAATTACACACCTGTAAGAAGTACGAGTACATGATCATGAAAATTAGATGATGCTATCTCAAGGCCTCGGTTAATTAATTGGACTGTAACGCCACTTATTTATTTATTCGATGATCAACGCACTATTTTGATAAACAATATTAACTCGCGGGCCGGATAAAAACTAGTGGCGGGCCGGATTTGGCCCGCGGGCCGCAGTTGCCGACCCCTGGCTTAGAGCGTTGAGCTGTCAGTCCGATATATTCTTCCTTCCAATCTTGGATTAAATTCCCCGCCGTGACAATGGTTGACGTTCGACCTTTTTGCAGAATGAATCAAAATATTCAGTGATTCACCGTATGGATACTTTGTTTTAATCGTTTTGATGGATAATTTTTCATCCATTCGGAATATTTTGAGATTCACCTAAAGGTATAAAAAAAATCTGCACAGAAAGTATTTTATTTACGCAGAAGAAAAGACCGTCGTAATGGCACACCGAATCGGTGAATTTTTGCTAGGTAATTTTTTAATGTGCATGACATCTTCGCCTGAGGTGTGACGTGATTTTGGTGTAATCGAAGCAGACAGATTCTTCTACAGTAGTGAAATTCAACTGGAATAATTCTGGTTTGACAATTATGGAAAGAGTAAATAGTCGAATGGAGGAAGAAATCAAAGTTGAAAGGAAACTATATAAGAAAGCTGAATCTTGTTTTCACATCTTTCCCAAATATAAGGTGATTTTTTTTTTAATTTAAATAAAAATACGGTTATAGTCCTGTAACCGCATTTTCCACTCAACGTCATGCAGATCCATGTCTGATAGTAGCTCAGACAGTGGGTGTTCTGATCCATTTCTTTTGTTACGTCGCGTCCGGGGTGCAGTTCGGATCCAATAGTTTTCATTTCGTAAGTGAAATAGCTCATCAAGCAAATTGGCCTCAACCATCTGGCAGGATACCAGCATCTGATTTTTGGAGCGTTTTCTTAAGAAGTCGACGTGGAATAAAGGCAAAAGGTTCGGAATAAGAAAGAAGGCTATTGCAGACATCAGCCAAATTTAAATCAAAATGTTTTCTTTTTTCGTCAGATGTTCGTCGGTTTCTTAGGAGCTTGCTACTGAATTGAAGGTTGGTTTTTTTTTCAGCTCGATTGGTCGATACGTATTGGTTCAGGGGTTGAAGGATAAAAAAGCAAGAAGAAGGACGAAAGATTTAACAACAAGTATATAGCTACTTACTTTGTTTTTATATACGAGTATTTGTTTTTTTTTTGTCTGATTTGGATTATAGACAATTGACGTCAATATATGCCAAAGCCACGAGCGATTGGGGTTAATTTTTGCCATCAAATTGTATGCACTCGAACATGCGAAGCTAATTAATTCTTCTTTGATGGGATTCCCTCGCGATTCAATTAGCTAAAGTTTCATGAAAATGTAAACATTTATTCAGCTCTGTTCAGTGAATTGTGGCTGTTATACATGGTAATTACAACCACGTAAAGTGAATCCTAGCTGATTGGGAAAAGCAATCAGGATTTTAATATTAAGTTTCGTGCCGCCCAACATACATTTAAATTAAAAGTAGTCAATTTCATTGATGAAATCGTAGTTTAATTAATTGCTTTGGGCTCAAGTTTAAATCAAACTTTCTGTGTGGCAGGGATCTCTATCAAAGTTTACCATGCAGTTTGAATGAGGCACGCTGCGGTGTTAAGTCGTTAATTGCCCTGACACCTCCACGGACATGAGCGCGTCAACATCTCTTGTACTACGATGCCTTGTTGACATTTCGATATCATACGAGTATATTCAGATAGTGCAGTTGCTAGCATGCACCTCCCAGCCGGGCCGACCTTTTTATTAACAAACTCGAAAAGCTGTGGGAATTCTGTTAGCACCAACAAGTAGTTTTTATTAGCGCGCCGAGGACTGAACCTCCGTTCCTCTAGATGCAGCATTGTTAAGTGGCGACCGAGACCTCCCGGCTACCGAGCACGTCAGGCAAGCTACGGCGATGGATTGCTGCTTCGGACAGGATATAGGGACAAAACTACGAGAATGTGATTTCAAGACCAAGGTCAGAACAAGGAAACCCACCAACGAAGAACCCAAGGACACAGTTTCCATGAAGAACGACGATAAGAGCCAACGTCCTTTAGTCAAACAGTAGGTGTGTTCGTTTCACCTGGATTTTCGATATGTTTCATTTCCATTCAAAACGGCCAAAGGAATGTTATGCCGAAGCAGTCCGTGCGTTGCTCCGCAGCACTTTCGCACGCACAAAGGATGTGCTGTGAAGTCTCATCATCAGCCTCGCAGAAGCGGTAGCTAGCATCGCATGGTTGTCAGCTTAATACCTCAGACGCGAGAGTCCCGTCAAAATTCTACAAATCATTGTGACTCTGTTTTTGCTCAGCTGCAGTAATTCCAAGGTACGAACATGCGAGTAGCCCAAGATGAACAGCCTGGCCTGGCCACTGGGATGTGGCAAGTGCACTTTCCCCGTCTCTTATTTGGTTTCAGCAGTTGCAGAGTGGTATTTCACCAAAAGGTTCAGGACCGAGAAAGGGTGCTTTAGAAGCTCGATTTGTTCACCTATCTGCCAGCTCATAGCCTTCGACTCCCGAGTGACCAGAGACCTAGTAATGAGTGAGTTTGTTTGCCAAACCCACAGTATGGAGGACTTCCTGACAGGATAGCACCAGCTTAGAATTCGTAGTGAAGCTGGTAAGTGTTTTGATGGCAGCTTGACTGTCTGTGAATATTGCTCTGTCCCTGTTTAAATACCCAGCGGTTTGGCACAGCCTAGCACAGACCTCGATGGCGTGTATTTCCGCTTAGAACACGGACGGTGTTTTACCCATCAGAATGAAGACTCGGTGCTCAGGATCAATAATGTCTGCACCGAAAACTTCTTCCGTTTTGGAGCCGTCTGTGAACCATTTGATTGTGTTGCGTCTGAGAGAGTTCTAGCCATCTGCCCACCTTTCTTCGTCCCATATTGCTAATTGAAACGAGTGGTTGAATCGTTGTCATTGTTACATTGTCACTTTACAACCAGCCTAACTGATTTGAATTCAACTTGATCTCTATGTCGCAGGCCCTGAGTCTCATCGTTGGTATTCGTGCCTCCACTTCAATATGTGTATGTATCGGTGGGACGTCGAGTAAAACCTTCAGAGCAGCAGTGGGGCAAGAGTGCATGGCTCCAGTACTAGCCATGCATGCAAGTCTCTGAATTTTCGTCAGAGCGGTTTTACCTGCTAAGGTAGTGAATTTTTTCCACCACACAACCGCACCATATTCTACTCATACCATAGGTCTGACGATCGCTTTGCAGATCCACAGAATTATGTGGGGTTTGATCCCCCATGTCTTGTCGCCATACCGCCTGCAGATCCATAAAACCTTAAATGCTTTAACAGAAGTCGTTATAAGGTGTTCTGTCTAGCAAAACTTTTCGTCAAGGACAACTCCCAAATACTTGATATTAGACACCAGTTTTATAGAGAAGTTGTACATGAGGGGGACATTTGAGTCGCCTAAGTTTCGTTTTTCTAGTGAATGACACTATGGCAGCTACCGCGGGATTTACACGTAAGTCGCTGTTGTCGCACCATTTTTGAACTACTCGCAGCGCCCCATGAATAACATCGGGCAGGACTTCCTCAAAATAATACCACGACCGTAATAACCAGGTCGTCCGCGTAAACATGTGCGGAAAATTTCATCGAGGATAGTTTCCACATCAGGCTGCCGACTATGATGCACCACAGGACGGGAGATAATACTCTGTCTTGCGCGCATCCTCCATGACATTCGCTGAGAGGGAACAGTTACCTACCGTAGTGATGACCCTTCTAGAGGATAGCATACGTTTCACCCAGACTGTGGTGGTTAAGATTGGTTCCTTTAGCTCGGAGGGCACTTTCGGTGAACTCGAAGGTGGTGTTGTCGAAGGCTCTTTCAATGTCAAGAAACGCACTCAGTGTCGTTTCGTTAGCTGACAAGGACCTTTCAATTTCTCAAACGAGGTTGTGCAGAGCAGTTTCAGTAGATTCACCAGGTTGATAAGCGAACTGTCTGGGGTGAAGCGGGTTTCTCACGAGGAACAATGTCCTGATATAAACATCGAGGATCTTCTCCACGGTCTTCAGCATGAATGATGTCAGGCTGTAGGTTGATATAATTTAGGATCATCCATAGATCCATTTCCCACTTTGGGAATAAGAACGGCGCTACGAACTATCGCCCCAATAAACTATCGCCCTAAAAAAATGTCCCATCGCCCCAAAATTGTTGTATGGGGTTGGGCTTTTATGACCTATATGACATATCGCCCCAAATTTGGGGCGATATTTCATAAGATTCCCCCAAAAATTCAAAATTGGTGTGGGGCGAAATTTCATCATGATGCAAGACCCCAAGATCCAGAAATATCCTTGATGAATTCTTTTCAAAAATAACTTTTCGATGATACGTAAGTATTGAAGTTCAAATTTATGATGCAAAGACGCTACGCCCGCACTGCCTAAAGCGAGAATTTTTTTTAAATCGATTTCTGTTTTAGGAATACGAACCTACCTATGTAACTCGGCATCAAGTATATTTTCGTTTTACGTAAACACGCTATGTGCGTACTGCCTAAAGCGGAAATTCACCTCAAGTCAATGTCCGTTTTATGAATACGAACCTACCTATGTACGTTACCCGCCAATAAGTACTCGTATATGAAAATTCATCTCTTTTGGTGTTCGGTCATTTTTTATTGGGGTGATATGTCTCGATGATATCTTTGGCTGAAAACCTTAGCTTCCGCCGAAAGTTCACCTTCAGGGCTATTTAGGCTTTCTTTGTACGATGCTCAATATTCACCTTCCAAATGAGTTTCCAGTCGAGAATAATTCCGAGACACTTAGCGTGAAACTCCGGTATTTTGGTCCTTGTGGTAAAGAGGACCAGCTCGGTTTTGCATAGATTTCCACTAAGTCCGCACTCTGCAATCCAAGCGTCCACAATGCGCAATGATTTCGCTCATCACGGGTAAACACTTTCCCAGAAAAACCGAATCACCACATCGTCTGCGTATGCGATCACCTTAACTCCTAACGAATCCAGCTTTCTTAGGATTCCGTTCATCGCTATTATCAATAGCATAGGACACACATCCCGCCATGGGGGTTCCCCTGGGCAGGTATTTGGTTGTTCGATGTCTCCTAAGTTCTAATTGAATCATTCTGCTTTTTATCATGGCTATTATCCAGTTACTAAACCAAGTCTCCACCACTCAATCGTACGTACTATCTCGTGGAGAGCCGTCTCCGTTGATTTTCTTTTGAAGTACACATGCTGGCTTTTCGAAATTGGCTCTTTCACCAAAAGCTGTCGAATATAGCTATATAAGATTCGACCCAGTGCCTTCATTACGGAAGGGATAAGGCTAGGCCTGAAGGAATCCGGGGACTCATGACCACATCTGCTCGCCTTTGGAATTAACGTGACGCATACACATCTCCAAGACTTGGATACATTATTGAGTGATATGCAGCTTCTGAACATGGCCACTAGACATGGAGTTACTATGTCTTGTAACTGCTGAAGTATGACTGGCAAACTGACTTGCTATTGATGCCCAAAACATTCTCTCCTCCGTGACTACCGATGCTATTTCTTCCAACGAGGTGCACTGCTCACCTGGCCTGTTGGTAACGCATTGGTACTGTTATAAGGAGTTCAAGGATTTCAGTCGCCGATCGGTCCAGGCTCCGTCCAGTCTCTTGATGAGTGAAGGACAATTGAGGCCTTTAGAGCGCATCTTGTGCTTCTTCTTCCTTGCCCTTTCATACCACTCTGCGGCTTCGCGTTGCTCTGCCTGTGGTGTTGGGAATTTCGCCCATTTTGGCGGTATAATCCCAGCTTCCATCTGCAGGCAGTTCGATCTTGGATCGTATCATCGCCAAGATTAACGCGTTGTTGTTGCTTTTTCATCTGATCGATCTACGTGTGTTTCCGCCTGCCTCGGGGTTTGGGTCCAGCAAATGGAACATTCATTGATAGCGCTTTCATGACAAGGTTCTCAGGCGGACGCCTTAGAAGATGGCAATACCAACCCATACGACGATCTTCGAGCTTTTCAGTGATCGGTTGCTCAACAAACAAGCTGTCTCGGATGTGGGTACTTTTGATACGATCCTTTTTGGTCACACCGGTTGACATCCATAGCATTTTTATCTCAGTCGCAGTCATTTTACTTTCGTATGTCTTGTACATAGTCCAGCATTCAGACGCATACATGAATGCGGAACGTACAACCGTTTTGTACAACTTGTCCAAGCTTTCGACTTCTTGTCGCAGAAAACTCCGGAGTTTTCTCGCCACTTCATCTAACTGACACTGATGCGATGCTTGATGCCATCATTGCATCCTTGTTGACCATCGAACCCAGGTATTTGAACCTTGTACAGGACTTCAGCTGCTCTCCTTTAATGTAGATATCTGGTATCGGTCTCTTTGGATCTGAGAAAGGACAGCAAAGATACTCAGTCTTTGGTATGCTAATCCTCAGTCCATGATCCTCCAGTATCTTACACCACTTATTCAGTGCAGCCTGCAAGGCAACGATGTCTTTGCTACCCAGGACAAGCGAATCTTGTGCAACGTTGCTAAAGCCCCAGTGCTCTCAATTTACTTATAGTAATCTCTTCAAGACTCTGTCTTGGCGGTTCTAATTGGTTTCATTTATAATTTCAAGCCGTGTTTGAATGGCTGGCAGAGCTTATGCTAGTAACAAATGTTAAAAATATCCCTAGTTAATTTACGAAGTTCGATCAAGTTCTCGTTTAAAGCCAGGGGAAGAGTTTTTTTTCGCTATATTTCGCGGGACACGAGATCCTGTATCTAAGTCCATAGCTTTTTCGAAGGTTTCGATCCTCAACTCCAACTCTTGCACTGGCTCTATGCTAAGACTGGTGGTCCTTAAGTGTTTGGACGTGATTACCTGTTCACTCAGCAAAGACTGTCCAACACGATGCTTAGTCCACCTGTCTTTAGGGTCAAAGCAGAAGAGTTCGGGAGAAATATGGGAGCCGAATTTAAATGTAGCGACGACGACGTTTATATTGACCGATGGAAGACAAGATATTTTTTTATAATAATATCTGGGTACAATGAAGTCCGGTTGTAACGAAACAAGTCTCCAAGTTAGATAGATGGATAGATAGATAAAGGAGGTGGGCCGTGGGTCGTATGCGAACCATAAGCACTGCGACCTTGAGGTCTATTATGCTATTGAACTTTCTATCGAGAAGCAGGCTAAATGAAAAGGTTCAGCCGACTCTTTTCGATAAACTGACTGATCTAGCAAGGTTTAATATAAGAGATGTCCTCGGCCAAGAGTAATGTTATGCCGAAGCATTCGGTACGTCTTTGAGCAAGCCTTTCGCACTCGCAAAGGATGTGCTGTGAGGTTTCATCATCGGCCTCACAAAAGCGGCAGCTAGCGTCAGATACAATATGCATGGTTTTAAGGTGACCCCTCAGGCGCAAGTGTCCCGTTAAAATTCCACAAATTATTCTGACTCTGTTCTTGCTCAACCGCAGCAATTCTAAGGTACGAACGCGTGAGTGGCCGGAAATAAACAGTTTGACCTGCCTTAGTCGTGGGAGGGCCTCTCATTGGGATGAAGCACGTGTGCTCTCCCAGTCTCTTATGAGGTTTTTGCAGTAGCAGAGTGGTATCTCTCCAGGTTAGATACGCATTTGCCACAACCCGTAGCGGGGCCTAGCACGTCAACTTTTCCATGTGGGTTAGCTGACGTTTCGCATAAGCCGGTTTCGGACGATGCACGTTGCCTACCTGCGACAAGTCAGGAGATGTTGTGGCTTATTATAACGCCCCTCACCACAGGGGGAAGACAACCCAAACATCCATGGCCACAAACGCCGTGGAAGGGACTTGAACCCGTAACAACCGTAGTCAGACATAAGACTGACGCCCCTACGCACTGTGCTACCGGTCGCCGGTCGTTGTAACACAGGTTGACTGTAGTCTAAAATTTTTCATATTAAAATATACATCAAAACTTTAAGCGAAAAGTGCCTTTGTCACATTTTCAAGTAAGCCACGTTCACCCTCTGCTGACTCATTGACGAAGGCATACCCTGAGTCCTGGAAGATTAATTTCGCTTACTAGGACAAATAATTCATTGTTGTTACAATACTCTTGCGAAGATATTTTCTTTCGTCTAATTAATGAAGAGCTTTTTTTATGTATAAACAAGTATACAATAAATAACATTTTATATACGAGTGCGTACATAGATAGAAGTCTAAGTAAGCATACATAATATTCTTTTTCAGGTAATACGATTCAACATTAGAAAAACATACTTCGGATGTTTGCTTGGAAAAATACCACTTGTTCTGCTGATTTTGTTTTTATTTGTTTGTCCAATCCTTGGGTTGTCTCCTCGATTAGAAACGGTGGAAAGTCTAAAGAACAATAACGTACTTTTTCAAGGACGGAAAACACCAAATGATCCTTTTCATCAAATATCTTGCAATGAAGCATGTACCTGCTGTGGGTGGTATTAAGAGTACGAGTTGCCTTTTGCCAACTCGGTATTTGTCACAGAGCTAGGTAGCATAATTCACTTTCGATTTATACGCCTCCCCAAATAGATGGCTCTGAGTGTATTTCGAAGTGTACGAGAGCATGTTACGCTCCTGGAGGTAATCATTAAAGCTTAGAACGTATTAATGTTGATGAAAGCTAAATTGAAGTTTAATAATGGAAGTGCTATCTCTCTAAATAGACTTACATACATAAAGATTGTAGAAGAGAGAGAATTAGATGTACTGACTTTGACAGATTCATTAATTTGACGCAAGAGTACAATTCACATGTTGATTCTCGTCTTTTTCATCGTCAGCTTAATTGTTTCCGATGGAATATGGCTTCAATAAGTTGCTGTGTTCTTAACACTTAACAGTTTTCTCTTTCGTCACTCATGAGTTGTTAATTCGGACAAATTATCCATGCTCCATTTCGTAAGTATGTATAGATGTGAAGCAGTCTAGAAAATGGATACCAGCTGGAAGAAAACTATTATTGTTCATCTCTTCCCCTTTTTTTCCTTTTCCTTTTTGCCAAAAATATAACAAAAGTCTTTGTTTAATGAATTTTCTTTACACTTCTTCAAGGTAGTAAATTGTTAGGTTATACGAGTAGTATTTACTATCTTCAAGCGGAAGCTGAAACACGAACAAAATGAGGTTACGCTTGTTAGCCACAATGTCTTTCGTTATTAATGGAATTGAAACAAACATCCATTAACCCATTCCGATAAACTTTTCTTCATTCTAGAACTCTATTTCATTAGCTGTAATGAATATTGACAATTAGGATCTCAAGTGACACGAAACCACCGAATGACTGAATCTAAGAAATTAAGAAAAGTAAACATGAGATACAACAGTGGCAATAGCCCGTATAGGCCAGTAAAATTAAGCTAATTTTGGGGCTTTATAGGAGCAATTAGGGAAAGATTTGGAAATAATTTTAATCCCTTCTACAGATACTAAATACATGAAAACTAAGTTTGTACGGTCGCAGTAGGAGAGCTTAATACCATATTCAGACAAGCACTAGATTTTACCCAATCACGGGATTTGGGCAAACCAACCGCTAAATCCACTAGATTTTCCAAACATTTTCAAGATTTCTAAATCCAGATTTGGTGCTTGATTTCAAACAAATCCCATCTCAAATCTATAACTTTAAGCATGCGGATACCCTAATTTGTATTCACCACACTTTGGGGAATCACTTTATCGACAATTTCTGTCAAATTACCGCTATCAGCTGATGTTGTATCCGTTTTTACTTTGTTAATTGAAATCAGCATGAAATTATTATGGCATATAGATGAAAAATTTACCAACATGTTGAATAACAACATTTATTAATATTAACTGAAATTAAATAAAAAAAAATAAAATAACTCTTTGCAGGTAAAAACCTGTGAAATTTGAGCCCATTTTTCAATATGTCCTTATAACATCTAAACGGTGCCAGCGATCGAAAAATTTTCCAAGATGATATTAAAGAGCGCCGAATTCTGCGTCTAAGGCATTGTTCAATTTCAAAACTTGGTTGGTATATGCACACCAGACACCAAAATCATGATAGATTTGCAAATCCCGAAACCCATGCACACCATCCGTTCTTCTTCCGCAACCAAAACTAAGTGCTGTACAGGTTCATTTTTTCCCCAAGAACATACCGCGTAGAGTGTGGTGAAATGTAGAAAGCATAAGCCGAACATACACCATCCGGAATTCCTGTCCGGGAAAACTGATCAGGCCCGGCCTTGAGGAATTCCGGATCGTGTATGGTCGTTTCAGGCCGCCTTCAGGCGGCCGGATTGGCCTTTCAGGCGGCCGGAAGGAAAATCGTTCCCGCCGGGCCTCCACCACACACGTTTCGAAATTTTTCTCCGGAAAGACTGATCAGGCCTGGCCTTGAGGAATTCCGGATCGTCAATGGCATGTGCAGGCCGCCTTGAGCCGGATGGATAATTGGAAATCGATCTTATCATCATAGAATGAAAGTATCTATCTATTGGACTGAATTGTAGGGCATTTTACTTTCCATAGCCAAGCTTCAGATACATTCATCTATTGAAATAAACTCCAGTGATGATGTGATCTCGAGATTTATCGAATGACCCGGTTAGAATTTTTGACAGGCATTGAAGGGTATCAAAACACTCTTCCGCTAGTTTCGGTGAGAATTTATGTGAAGAAAGAACCTTAATAGCTGCCTGACTGTCAGAGCACTTAATGATGTTAGCGCCGGTGAACTTCTTGTACACAATTTCTCTGGAGCAAACCTCAATGACATGTATCTCGGCTTGGAAAACGAGCGATTGAGATCCTGGTGCTCGGACCAAAGACCCCAGCACCAACTCCTTGTCCCGTTTTTGACCCATCAGCAAACCATATCATACACCCGGGGTCAGTACAGATATTGCCAATATCCCATTCTAATTGACTAGGGCATACCGAGAATTTCCTACCGAAGCAGAGTTCCGTAGTCATGTAAGCCAGGAATCCGCTCCAAAATGCGCATGTCACCCTGTTTGAACACATGAGTATCATATGTCAGATGCATTTGAAGCGCACTTAGAGCCGCAGATTCCTGAATAGAAATGTGTAGTGGTGTCAGTTCAACAACGGATGGATCCTGTCATACCAAGGCATGCGAACCGCTGCAATTTGCTACACAGCTGTATGGTGCAACGCTGCTGTGTTTTGGGCCACCATACGAGCGCAGCATATGTCATGTGCTGGTCGCACCAGCCTAGAATATAACCATTCAGTCACTTTAGGGGTGTGACCCCAGGTTTTCCCGAAGAGAGACCTGCAAGCCCACATAATCCGAGTAGCCTTACTAATGACAGTCTCGATGTGTTTGCTCCAGTTGAGCCTCGAGTCCAACGTGATGCCTAGACACTTCACTTCGGTGGAGAACATGAGTGACGTGTTGCCTAGGCTAACCGGGCTTAAACTAAGATTTTTCTTCAGGGTGAATGGAACCAAGACGGGTTTCTGAGGGTTAACGCTCAAGCCAATTTCAGTGCACCAGCGCAGGACTAGGTCGAGTGCCGTACCCATCACCTCCGTGACGGTTGCATCAATCTTTACTCTTATAATTATGGTTATATCATCGGAGTATCCGATAGCATGATAACGACAATCGCAGAGTCTAGCGAGTAACTCATCTACGACAAGTGATCAGAGAAGTGGGGGAAGAAAGCCACCCCGAGGGCAACCCTTAACAGAACACAAATTGAGGTGCCACCCAACGATGAGTAGATTTCGCCCCCGGGAAGCATGGCGTCGATCCACATGATGGTGTCCGTAGGTATATCCCTGTGCTCAAGCACTCTGGATATGCTGCTGTAGCAAGTATTGCCGAAAGCACCCTCAGTATCAATGAAGGCCCATAGAGCGATTTCTCTGTCGTTAAGGGTTTTTTTTTAATCGTAAATACGAGATTGTGAAAGGCAACCACGGTCGACTTACCTTTTACATAGGCGAACTGAGTACGATGCAAGGGTGACGTGCATTCCATTATTTGCCTGATATGCAGATCCAGTAACCTCTCAATCGTTTTTAAGAGAAACAATGAGAGACTGATCGGCCTATAAGATTTCGGTAGCTCTTCCGGCTTGTTTCCGTTTTTTGGAATAAACACCACATTCACCGCCCTCTCTCTCTCTCAATTGCCCTAACTCCTTGTGGGGCATAGCGCGTCAACTGTTCCATGTGGCCCAGTTTGACTTTTCGTCGGCATAAACTGGTTTCGGAGAATGCAGTTGCCAGCATACACCTCCTGCACATCCATGGCCACGAACGGCGTCGTGGACGGGATTCGAACCCGAAACGCCGGTAGTCAAACATGAGGTTGATGCCTCAACACACTGCGTTACCGGTCGCCCCACCGCCCTCCATAAACGTGGTATATAGCTGAAGAAGCAGCTGGCTCTAAACAATACAATCAATGGGGTGGTAATAATGTGCTACATTCCACGCATTATATCGTACTCTTAATTTCACTTAGCGTCTAGCTAACTAGCATGCAAAACTCAAATCTCCGGGATTTTTCTTTCTCCAATTTGTCAACACTGACTAAGCTATTATGCTGTTTTTACACGCTAGACCAACTACCCGCGTTATATAACGCATTAGACCGTCTATTAGACCGCGTATTAAACGGCGCATTAGACCGCGCGTTAGATTACGTATCAGAGCAGCTATTTGATTTTTATTATGATACCCGAAGCTGGTCTGATACGTGGTCTAACGGGCGGTCTAATGGACGGTCTAATGCGCGGTCTAATAGACGGTCTAATGCGCGGTCTAATAGACGGTTTAATGGACGGTCTAACGGCTAGACGGTCTGGCATTAAAAACAGCATTAATAATTCAACAGAAATTTAATTTCTTTTGAGCAGCTTTTCTGCACACATAAAGCTCTTACGTGCCATTTCGGCTAATGGAAAGCAATTATACTCTTTCCGGGCAAAAACAGACGTGCTCGCTAGCCGTGTGGTCACGGTCACCGCTCTAGGATGCTACATCTAGAGAAACGAAGATTCAATCATCGGTGAGTATTGCCTATAGGTACTACTAGAACTTCCAATACGCTCCGAGCCTGTCAGTATAAAGACGGCGCGGATAGGAGGTGCATGCGAGCACCTGTACCATTCCCAAAATATACGCTATCGGAAAAGTCAAGACATAGTAATGCAAGGGATGTTGAAGCGCCTATGACCCTGGAGGGCTCAAGGCATTTAAGAATATAACATTCACTCAAAACGCAGCTTACATACTCGTATTATCACTATGGATTTTTATCGGACAGTTTACACTTGCAGGACAATGCTTTCAGGAAACATGTGCAATTTTCGTTTTGTTCAAAATTGTTGATCAATACCAAAGTGCATAGTGGCGGAGGCGAATAATCAATATTCGAATATTCGCGTCAACCGCCGTGTGAGTTGCATGTCATTTTATGGAAAGTGACTTTTATGCAATTTGCCTCATATGGGAGCCGTTTATGACCGGATGCAATGTCACGTGAAGCTTATGTCGATTTAACTTACAAGACCCAAGACGTTATGCTCTTGCTCATTACGTTTATTGATATTGTTCAAAGTTGCTAATGAAGTTGACAAATCATGCGGGGTGGGAGTCGTCATACAATTTCCGTAGAATATATAGTATTATTTAATATACAGTTTTTAAGAAGGCGATAAAAAATTATAGTTAGTTTATATTTATTGAATTCCGTATAAATTGGAATGCAGATACAGACATACCCCGATATATGTAAGTCGTTTCGCACTTGAGTCGCTAAATAATTCCCAAGTTTGAACAGTTGTATCTTTGAAGTAACGGTGATCTTTGCAACCGAGAAAAAGGACATTATATCAAATATAATATAATGTAGTATCAAATATAATGTAGAAAGTGGGGTCAAATTTCGGATTAAATGTTCGACAAGTCCAGCTTTTTGACAAAATTTTACAAAAAATACTATAACTCTGTAACGGTCAAAGAGAGAGTTTCCATATCATGTGTTAATTTTCCTCAAATGAATATTACTATCCATCATTAAAGAATTTACCATCAGGAACAGGAACGGTACAACCTGTATACAAGAGCTATTCTGGAATTGTCGCATAAACTCTTCACCAGATTAACGGTGGGTCTGAGGACCAAGGGAATCGTTTAAGCCACCTTAGATATCCCCACGGTAAGTAATTAATACAGCTAGATATTTTTCAGAAAGGCATTTCGTCGTTTCTATCAATAACAATGACAGCAGCAACTAAAACAAAAATAAACAGACTTGAAACACCGTATTTATTATCTTCCCCATGATTTTTAGATTATTCGAAAGATTTGCGAATAAAAGTACATTATGTTATTATCAAATGAAGACAATGATAACATTCCATCACCATTGGCCTCTGTATTTCAGCAAGTCAATAAGTGCTAGATCATTCTAAATAACGTCGCCCCATTTACCCTTTAATTAATCACTAACCTTCAAAGAATCAGCATATCAGCACTCAAAGGGTTTAATATATAGGTACATAGACAAATGCACATCCAGTTTCTTCCTTATAAATAATGTTGTTTTTCGAATCAATAAAGCAAGACATCAATCATTGCTTCACATACAATTCGGATCCTTTTTATCGCAGAGGTCTAGCGCCTGAACCATATCAACTCTTGTAGAATGAGTTGGAAATTGATATGTCATGCGAAGAATTAATGAGCTTTCAAATTGTAATGTTGCGTAAACAGAGTAGTATATGATGTCATCGTAAATACGACGTGCGTAAACATCAAAAGTTGATAATCATCTCAGTTCCTAAATTTAGTTAATATGTGTAAATATAATTACTCCTCTTGGGAGTTGCGTTAAACAGTAGCGGGACTAGTTTGTAAAAAGAATTTGGCATAGGAATCATCCAAGCATGGAAGCAGATTGAACTAACATCTACATTTTTGCATAAAACAAATAAGTTTAGAAAATATAGAAAGAAGATTTAAAATTTTGAATTTCGTTCCATCAGGCTTCCAAATCGAATTTCTGTCTATTCAGTATGAATCCAGCCAATGGTTTGCGCAAGAGCAGAAAACATAACAATGGCCCATATTGATTCAGCCATTATGGAGCGTCATGACTTTTTCCTCTATGGCACTATTTCAGTTTTTAGTCTATGCACCATTTCGCTTAAAACCAAAAGTGTGTGTATGTACAATCCTGGATTTACGTCGCATTTATTTTCGGTTTGAAACCGAAATAAACCTTGCGACGTAAATCCAGGATTCGGTTTGAAACCGAAATAAAGTGTGAGGATTGTAAAAAAAAATTAATATTTTTTAATTACATGCCGATGGATCATCGAGTGTGGTTGTTAGCATTGCAATTGCCATAACCAAATAGTATAGATTCCACAAGAGTTATCACTCCATAGAAGTTTCGCCTCTGCCAGGAGATTTGTATGTATTGACAAATTGTATAAACATAGTATAAACTACACAGTATAGATACACAAGAGAATCAATACATACAAATTTACCGTCGGAGGCGGAGTCAGCTTTCTTGTGAAGTCTATACAATTTGTCAATACATACAAATCTCCTGGCAGAGGGGAAAGTTATATGGAGTGATAACTCTTGTAGAATTATCAATCCTCTTTGCCATAACCTTTAGTTTGGTTTAAGATTTATTGTTATCTGAGTGGGAGGTGTTTCAGTTTTTGTGTTGATATTCCCATTGTAGCAAACTGAAAATTAACATGTGCATTGATTGAGTTTGAATACTACAGACTATGAATTATTCGTCTCCATTTTGTTTTGATTCCATTCGCATTGGGTGATTCTTATCTGCAGTTAGAGTTCTGATGTACAAATGCATTCTTGGCTCTATATCGAGAAATCCCGTGTTCAGATCCCAATGGGATCGCAAGATTTCATTTAACACAGGTGCGCAAGTGGCTAGAGGAAGACTCTTAATATCCAATTAACATTGGAATTGAAGAAATAAACTAGCTCGCAATTCGAAAGTGTGTTACAATGAGGAAATTATATCTCCGCCTTTCAGATAGATCAAAGGCACTAATTTCTTCGAAAGGGATATGTTCCTCGAAAGTGATACGAGTATGTTTAACTGTAACCCGAATCAAAGAGGATTGATAATTCTACAAGAGTTATCACTCCATATAACTTTCCCCTCTGCCAGGAGATTTGTATATGTATTGACAAATTGTATAGACTTCACAAGAAAGCTGACTCCGCCTCCGGCGGTAGATTTGTATGTATTGATTCTCTTGTGTATCTATACTGTGTAGTTTATACTATTTTTATACAATTTGTCAATACATACAAATCTCCTGGCAGAGGCGAAACTTCTATGGAGTGATAACTCTTGTGGAATCTATACTATTTGCCCGAATTCACGGAGTGGTGCCGAATGCGGTGTAAGATTAAAAAAATTGTTAACGTTCTACAACTTCATACGCAACCAGCCAACGAACTATCCATCCGTCTTGCCAATAAGCATGATCAGATGGTAAACAGTCAACAACTGTCCCGAAAAACCAGTATGCTCGACACACCCCAACCTAATGAGTGTTAACACTCCCCACATAAGCAGACATTCAACACACTCCTCTAATAGAACCGATTCTCCGGTAGTCCCCAATGAAACTTGTGGCAAATGCATGAATGAAAAGTGTGTGATGAGAAATCGGAACCTGAATCTTTATGGTCGCATTTTAAGATGTCCGGAAAGAAAAAAACATGCTATGTGGTCTATGATTTAGTATGATGATATATAATTTATGGCATATGAATTATGATGTAAAATGATTTTTTCTAAAGTGGTGAAGGTGCTATTAGGGTCCTTTTAAAATTTGTAAAATTCTTCAAATAAATCGTTTTTTCATCACAGACGTTTCATACATGCACTTGCCACAAGCCATGCCCACAACGATGAAAATGCACGAATGCAATGACCGAAAATGGTAACTCACACATATGAAATTGAGGAACCATGTCACGCATACAATAGCAGCTGAGAAACCTTTGGCTTTTTAATCAACAGACACAGTTGATTTGATGTGTTGTTGTCCTTATCACTCTAAAGGTCGGTTTACTTTAAATTCTAGCCGTTTCTTTTAGAGTGGCGAGGCTAATTTGTGTGCGTGGGATTATTTGCGTCCTGCTTTAAAAATAAATCTGTTCTGGTTCCTACTCTTAGTATATCTGCTCTGTGCTGAAGGTGTGTAGGCTACATTCGATTTTCGCTAAATTAGTTCCGATATTTTGATCAGTTCTATCAGTTTTGACGAAGTGTGCATATCGTACGTGGCTGTTTAACAATGGACGATATAAAAAAGAGAGCCGCAGTTTGCTGTATAATTGCAAGTTTGTTGCTAGAAGAAGAAAGAAATAGGAGAAAACGCCGTGGGAAGTGGTGCAAAGATTGGTATCCAGCCCGATCGGACGAGTATTCCCCCGCGAAAACAGGGTGTCCATTCTGGGGTGGGCAACCCCAATTTTTTTTTTCTTGACTTCGGATTCAGAATGAGGGACCCAAAATTACCTTGTAGTTCGAACCAGCCCGATCGGACGAGTATTTCCCCATGAAAACAGCCAGGTCGGACGAGTGCTTCCCATCAAAATTATCTTCAGTTGAAACATACTCGCGCAACGTTCACATTATAGTGAAACTACACATGTGCGATCATGACAACGAGTGCCACTCGCGTAAAAGCACGTAACAAGTCTGCTACAGACAATGGCCTATCGCCATGGTTCGAACTACAAGATAATTTTGGGTCGTTGATTCCGAATCCGAAGTAGAAAAAGAAAAAGAAAAATTTGGGGTGGCCCACCCCAGAATGGACACCCTGTTTTCGTGGGGAAATACTCGTCCGATCGGGCTGGTTCGAATTATAAGGTAATTTTGGGTTGCTGATTCCGAATCTGAAGTCAAAAAAGAAAAAAAAAATTTGGGGTTGCCCACCCCAGAATTGCCATCCTGTTCTCTAGTATATTGTCCTCTTTCAGCGTTGGAGTCGCGATGCATCAGTGAACGAAGGCCCTAACTGTGCCCTGTGTGATACTGCTTCATGGTCATTGTGAAATTTGGTAGAAAACTGATAAAACTGAACGATAAACTGTGTAATCTGCGCAAATTATCGTTGCAAAACAGGGTCCGAATGCACAGATCTCAGATCTGCGTAAAAATCTGCCAAAACTGTGCAGTTCACACGGATTATCGTTCAGACATGATGTCACACGTGATAAACTGAGCGATAAACTGAAGGTGTGTAGTCCCTCAAACATGTCAGCTCCAACGCCCGCGTCATCAAAACAACAACTTTTTCCCACCAAAAGCCAATAAGGTGTCTCGCAAGAACCGGTTTCCCGATAAACCCGCCCCAATGAAACTTAACACCAACGTAAAATTTTGCGTGGAATTGAGAAAATAGGTAAAACTTTAGTTTACGGCTTTGCGACAATTAAAATAAAATAACTGGCGCAGCAGTCCAATTTGAACCATGGCCTCGAGAGGAGTTAGCATCATCTCATTTTCTGGATCTTGACAGTATGTCTTGTGCAGGGGTGTGTGATGAGCAACACGCTCAACCGAATCACATATTTACCCCATAAATGGGTACTCGTTCAACAGCTAAGTGGGCTCAAAATCCGACACGTAAATCCCCTTTTTTATTGAAAATTACCGCATTCAGTAGGAATCGAACCGGGGCCCAGCGCGTAGAAAGCGAATGTGCTAGCCGATGCGCCATCCGGACTGCGACGATAAATTGGCAAAATATTTTTTTTTTTTTTTTGAAAATAGGTTTCTTGGGTCTGCGTTGCTACAAAGCATCACTTTGGCAGTTTTTAGAGGATCCGATGTCGAAGATTTGGTTGCTTTTTCTCCGGGGTCAAGTATGTCTTGAATTTGAACTGATTTGCCAAATTCATATTATTTTCACTGATCTAATTTGTCTAGGCATCACTTTTCAACCGGACAGTAAAGCAAATCGAAAGTGATAATATTTCAGCGATGGAAGTCGGGAGCATACTTAAGGATTTCGTAGCATCACTTCAATTTCAAATAAAAATTGAATGAATGATTGAAATGATTGCTGTTGAAGATGTGACAGTGTTTTTTTTAAACAGGTTTCTTGGGTCTGCGTTGCTACAAAGCATCACTTTGGCAGAGGATTGAAACTTTCGTGCTTTTTTGGGCTTGAACATCTTTTGCCAACCCAATGAGGGGTTGACAGGGCTTTTGTCTCAACAGGGTCTTATCGGATTTTCTCTTCAGAATTAGACGCTTTCTGAAATCGGTTTGAACGCGAACCTCAGATTTTGTTTTAAAATATGTCTCTGAAAACGGGCCTAAATCCCTTAGGAAACCACTGCGTGCCGGACTGTTGAATAGAAATATCGATGAAGACTCAAGGAAATTATGAAAAGATCTTAGAAAGTTTAGGAGTTAAAAGAAGAATATTAAAAAAAATTGCCAAATTTCTCGTATTTTCACCTGCAAAAAGTTGAGCTCAGTCTCTGCGACCGGGCAAACTAAGTTTACATATATCTAGGGCCTAAAGAAGAGATTAAAATGATTTCCAGATCCTTTCGAATAGGATTTGAAGGTAGATGTTATTGGATATATTGTTTTGAAAAATGCCGTCTAAATTTCGGAATTTTTCGAGTAAGTACAATACAACTACCGCTATACCCATATTATCTAACGGCTTTGTATCTTTATTACATCTATCGACGAACTTCAATCGTAGTTCTTTTAATCACGATTAAATGACATTTTTCTCTATTTCCCGGTGCTTATCACAGATTTCATCGCTATTATTCTTATGAAACCACCATATGATTTAGTGTCCACATAAACAACAGAGAAAAATACAAATGAAGCAATGCGTTTACATTACATGCGATGATACAAGTGATATATGACAATAACAACTGCTGTTGTTCTAGTGGTAAATATCGCATTTCTTTTATATACTCGTATGTGCTTACAAACGTTTACTATATTGAGATTATTTACTAAAGCGTGTGAATTATTGTACTCGTATGTAGCATGCCAGCTTTGGTGTTAACACGGTGCTATTATTGTTTACGCGCTACCTTCGGTTACTACTTTAAGATATGTACAATAATTCTGAGAATATCAGGAAAAAAAACACATTAACTCGGATAAAAGTTGAACATAGAAAGAAAAGCATCGATGTTCGCCATAAAAAAAAACAATCGAAAATAAAACACATTGGTGAAATTCCATATCGGCAAGTAGCACGTTGTTATTTGCATTCGAAAGGAATTCGCGCCCATGTCGTGCGGGCGGCTTATATAAGGCAATTCAACATCTGACTTGGTCGTTCCCGGTCACGCCTCTCCCACTGGTGCGATACGCGAAGCAGAGGCGTCTGACGAGACGCGTTTCGCACCAGCGGTCGAAACCGGCGAACACGATTTGGGCTCTCTTCGGGGAGTTAATTTTTCTTAACAAAAATATGAAGCGTGTAGTCCCACTCTGGACAGAGAAGGGCGACGGCATGCTAAGTACCATGTACGTTGCATGGTGACGCTGGCTGTCGCCTGGCAAAAAACTTGTGTTGCCCATTGATACTGATGGCAATTGGACTATCGTTGAATTTTTTCTTTTTCGCAATGGCGCCCAACCTTGGTCTTGTTGGTATTAATCTTTAGCCCGACCGTGCTCACCACCCTCTCGAGATTAACGCCATTGTGTTTAGATCAATGATTTTCTACGAGAGTAGGCATATGCCGTCAGCGTAGTCAACATGTTGCAGATGCTAACGTCCATCGAATTCCTATGAGTGGTCCGGATAGGGCTGCATGCAACACATCGCCAATCACTATGGGGAATAGGATCGGTGGGAGGAAGCACTTCTGCCGAACTCCACCCCAGATCTCAACGTCACCGATATCTCACCTTCATGCAAAACGCTACATTTCGCGCCATCGTTGGTTGCCCTTACAATAGCCACAATTTTCTCAAGGATGCCTCTCCTGCAAAGGCCACCCATATAGAATCCCGGTTCACACTATCGAAAGCGATCTCGAAATCGCTGAAAAGCAAATGAGGCGGAGAATCGTACTCAGCGCATTGCTCGATGATGATTCGCAAGGTGGTGTTAATGTGATCGACACAGGGGAATCCGGCCTGCTCTTCGTCGATTGATTCTGCTTTCTAAGCCCTCCTTTAGTCTTTCCAGAACAATTTAAGGAATTATTTTTGCAACGGCAGGAATCACGCAATTGCTTCTTTCATAAGGCTGAAATGCTACCTTTTTTTGGAAGTTTGACTATCAAGCCTTCCTTCCTCAGTGGGAAAGATTTCCATGTTTCACGTTTTATCAGGTGCAGCAACCGAAACATCAATGTTTTCAAAACATCAACTATCGATGCTCATACCTAAGTTCGAATAATAAGATAGCTTATACTATACTTATCCGGATGTACGTGCAATTCGTTCCCAAGGCGTAACATTATTTTCTCCGTCATCACTTTCTATTCTTCCAATTAACCATATCAAAAGTTAAATTGATTCAACCTCTCTCAAATCTGAGAGATTTACGAAAATTCAATTTATCTATGCTATTTTCTGTTCAATTAATTTAAATGTGTATCTTTTTTTAAAGATGACTGAACCGTTCCTACTGCCTTCTTGAATAAAGCTTAAGTTATCCATGTACATACAGTATTCACAAAACGAATGAGTGCTGTTAATAGGTTCCTTACCTGTCAGAATTCATTTTCCTGATTAATTTCATTTGTCTCCATGTACTGAGATTGAGAATCCGGAAAGTGATAATAGTGTCACGAAGATAATAAATTAAGAAAAATATCTTTTGTTAGGCTGGAACTCGTTTGCTTTAATTTTTCTTTTTTTTTTGTGAACTGCTGATTCCAGGGTTTGCTACCTTCACAATATTGACACTAATTTCGGTCGTTTTCGACATTTTTTCACAGCCACTCACTCCGGGGGGAGGGAGGCTTTGGGAGTGCCACTACTACCAGTGACCAGGGTGGATTAAAGTCTAACTTAAGGCACAGGCAAGGAAATTAAAAAAAAAAAAAACAAGGATAAACAAAAATAAAATCTCAATAAAAAAATTAAAAACCATTTTTTTTTTGCAAATTCTAGACTTTTAGAGTGACGCGAGTGAAAAGTGGCAAAAATCCGAGTGAAAAAAGATTTCTTGACGCCGGGGTAAAATCTTGCCCCATCTTGCGTCCCTAGTTTAGGTCGGTAACGCACCGAACATTTTTTTCTATTCGAAACACTGTCGTTTGAGGTTCAAGCCCCTCAGCGGGTCAAATATTTTTTATTTTCAATTTTCTTCTATTTAATTTCTCCAAGCTTAATGGATTCGTACGGATAGAAGCACTCATCAGGTCTTGCATCTATGCAGCTATCCGTGTGGTATCCACCCCCTCTAGTGGGTTAATAAGATGCTCCCCACCATCTAGACCTCCATGGTCGAGTTTTCGAGTAAAACCACGCCTTCACAGCTTGTACTAACAGAATTCTCACATTTTCGTGGTCGTCTTGCACAAAGATAGTTGCAGAGATGCAAGACCCCATGAGTTTTTCGATCTGTGGGAAACCAGCTTGGAAAAATTAAATAGAGCGAATTTGGGAATACAAAATATTTGTGACTTAGGGGCTTGAACCTCAAATGACCGTGTTTCGAGTAGCAAAAAAAGACAGACGCATACTAAGTTGGTGTGCAGAATGAAATAAAATGTCACAAAAATTTAAATTTCACTGAAAAATATAATCCGCACTCGCATATTGCAAGCACATTGAATACATATACATAGTTTAATTGCCAAATATTTATAACTAAATGGAATTATATTACATTCAACTCTAAATTGACAAATTTCATTCTCAAATTTGGCTTTCTTCTTGGCTCCCTCTTTGGCGCCATTTAGAGTTGGAGCTTCAAGCGACCGCCTGTTTCGCGTTAGCCTTGGACCGGCCCTGCCAGTGACCACGAGAATCATTAGTTTGATACTAATTTCAGCCATTTTGGACATTGTTTGCACTCTCATTCATCCCCCTGGTTTATTTGGTATCATATCCGCTCTTATTCGAATATGCATGTCCTCCGTTCCCACTCGTTCCAATGCAGCTCAGAATAGGCGTACCAATGCATTTTCCGTTTGTGTCTTTAGAGTTAACTCACAATTCATGATTGGCTCCAGGAATGTTTTGCGAACGCTGATTCACTTGCTGTGCTCTTCATTAAGCTAGGTACTAAGATCATTTTTTCGCGCGAAGTCGGATACAAAAATTGTCAAAAATTTCGTTTGCACTCATTTTCGTTCTCTCAGTACTAAAATATGTATTTCATTCGAAGAAAAAAGTCTCCACATAATTATGAGCAGTTTTCATGCGAAAACAATTACTTTACACTTTATTTCGCCTTAAAAACAATTCTTTTGAGTAGAAGGGAGGTTCAAGTGTTGTGTAGAGCTCCGTGGTAATGTGCTGTTTACACTGTTACTTTTTCGTGGGAGAGACGAGCCCAACATTTTCGTACGAAGAGGCTAGCACTAGCGTTTACCCATGAAATAAATTTTAGTCTTGGTCGGGGAGTGGAAGAAGTGAGTTCCTGTTTGGTTCGAACGATTTCATTTGGAAGCAAGCTCTGTGCTGTGCTCTGTGGCAGTATAAACAGACTTTATTCAACTTCCTAATTGAAACGCTTGGATGGACATTGTAGTCTAAATTTTTGTCATATTAGAATGCAGCCATCACCAAATCTCTCCGTTGTTTTGATCTCGCAAATGATTCAGCGTTCCTCGCAGCAGCCATTCTAATACTTGTCCCTTGTTTACTCAATTGACCTAACCCCTTGTTAGGCATAGCGCGTCAACTGTTCCATGTGGCCCAGTTGACGTTTCATTGATATAAACTGGTTTCAGAGAATACAGTTTGCCAGCAAGCACCTCCTGCACATCCATGGCCACGAACTACGTCGTGGACGGGATTCGAACCCGAAATGCCGGTAGTTAAACATGAAAATAATGCCTCAACACACTGCGCTACCGGTCGCCTCCACAGTCTTCTGCGATTCCCTTATTCTTCTCGCTTCGGTGCTACCATTCGTTTTGGGAGTGCCACCATTCGTGCCATTGTTTTGACACTAATATCAGCCATTTTGGAAATTATTCTTTTGACGCCCCCACCCTGTGGGGATCAGAATTGGCAGCTGCGGCGAAATCGAAAAATTTAAAACGCTAGAGCCTATCTGAATCATAACGGATTTGTTTATGTAATTTTTATTGAAATCAGTCGAGCCGTTTGGCCGCAAAAAGCAAACAAACACACAGTCCATACCTGTATTCCGAATTTAAGAATTTCTGAATCGGGTTGATGATGCCCGTGCACTGGGGTATCGTTGAAGGCATTTTGAGTCCTTTGGCCAGGACTGGGAATGAAGTGAGACGAAAACCAAACCTACCAAATATAAATGTTTACAAAACGGAGCAATGCGATGCATCCTCGGAACATAAGAAACATATAAGACATTAAGGACTTAATGGACATGAATGGCATAAAAAATACACCGGAAAGAAGTAAAGGCCTTCAGAAGTCAGCTGAAAGTCTATTCAAGAATGAAAACAGTAATGAACCACCTGTAATGAACCATATTATAGTCTGGTAGTGCTACTTCTGGGGGGGGGGGGGGGGGGGGGCCTGGCGCAGTGTGTTGAGGCATCAGCCTTATGTTTGAATACCGGCGTTTCGGGTTCGAATCCCGTCTACGACGATGTTCGTGGCCATGGATGTGCAACTGCATTCTCCGAAACCAGTTTATGCCGTCGAAACGTCAACTGAGCCACATGGAACAGTTGACGCACTATGCCCTACAAATGGTTAGGGCAATTGAGAGAGAGGCAGAGTGCTGCTTCCGCCAGCAGATCGATGGCAGCACCTGATGAGTAATGACTTGTCGGTGGTACGAAACTAGAGGCTGAGCGCCCCATGTTTGTGTTGTCTTCCCCAGGCCTACGAATTTTTATTAATACGTAAAAGGACAGGGGCAACGAGTGCAAAAAAAAAACCACCCACATCTCCCGAACTGAGCTACACCAACCATAGGCCGCTGCTTAGCTCGTTGAGGGGCCTTTTTCTTCGCGAGATGGCACTGCCCGACCTTCACGGTCATTATGCTACCTTAGGCTCCGTTCAAACGGGCATATTCGGATGCCCACCAAACCGTCCGTTACAAAACCTGAACATTTATTTTATTGGAGTAAAAAATTTTCAAATTTTGAAATCAAGTACCGAAGAGCTTGTTAATTTTTGTGTCTGACGAATTAGTTGACTGTCCAGAGATAATCCAAAAGAGCCGAGACAGTTTCGCACAATTACAAATCGATTTTATTAAAATTTGTTGAATTTTTCACTTTGTTCCTAAATGTGAGTGGACTCTGCTTTCGGAAAAGAATGACCACATTCAATTTACCATGATTCTCAAAACCGTGTCCGTACACGTCATGCAATCGTTTCCAAAACAACAATTAATTGAATGTTAAAATTAAAATCTGAACCAACCAACCATGGTCATTGTGACTAATTGCAAGTGTGCAGCTCAAAAAACCTGAATTTTTCATTTCTACCATAAAGTGCATTGACGGCTGGCGACAGATTTGCTCAAACGGTGTGTAGCCTGAAGCTAACAAATTTCAATGAACGAGCACGGACAAAATGTTCACCACAAAAACCCATACACCCACGTGTACAATGTCCTTTGTTAAAAGATATGTACGTGCTGAAAATATATGTTCATGAGGGATTCATTGTAAAGAGAGTCCTTGTTGATTAAATTTTATCCGGAGGACTTAATTAAGGTATGGTAGACGAAAATGTATGGGATCACGAACCATAGTAGAAGTCTCTCAGTATTATTAAAGGTTTCCAAGAATGTTTTCGAAAATGTTTCAGTAGAAGGATGATCCTCTGTTTTTTTCTTACTCCAAGGCTATGTACTCCTATGTGGAAGATGTGTTTTTAATTAAAATGATTCTAGAATGTATCAGATGTAAGTAAATAGATTGACGCTTAACCGAACTCCTAACCGCTTATCAGCTAACCAATTTTGAGTTAATAGTCCCGGCTAAGAAGTACGAAAAACCTTGATTAGGAAAAAAAATCGCGTAGTTTTGAAATTTGGCACAATTGTTGGGGACAGTCCCCTGAATATATGCTCAAAAGTCTCCGATGATAGAGAGTTCGGAAGTGTAGGGGAGAGGGGTCAAGGGTCCTATTAACGTATGTAATGAACCATATTATGGTCTGGTAGTGCTGCTCCCACCGGCAGATCGAAGCAGCACCTGATGAGTAGTGATCTGTTGGTGGTACGGAACCAGAGGCTTAGGTCCCATTACACCCGGACCTAGGTGCGACCGCGTGGGCGTCTGATCGGTCCGCCAACCATTCCATCCTTATCGACTATTTTTTTATTCCCCATTTTTACCTCCCCTGTTGGTGTTGTCTTCTCCAGGCCTATGAATTTTTGTTAATACGTAAAGGACAGTGGCAACGATCGGCAAAAACCCCGCCCACGTTTCCCGAGCTACAGCAATTAAGCTACCTTAGGCTCCGTTCCCACGGGCATCCTCATCGAGTTCCTTTTTGGTCCTTCCACCGATTTGTATCCCTACAAGCACATTAAGGCTACTTGCTCTAAATAAAAGACTCCAACCAACCCCATTAATGCAATGAGATAACATATCACCTTTGCATCTGACTGGATCAAAGACCGGTCAACTGTTTTGTGTGTGGAAATTTATCCAGGCCGAAATGCAACGATCTCGTTTATGTTAAAATTAAATTCCATATGGCCTCGGCATAAGGATATGTCATTCATGCGAGTTGATGTGAAAATCGCTTGTTCAGGACATCAAAGTAACCGGTGATGCTCGGTTCATGCTACACTTGTTTCAATATTTATGCAAACTAAGATTGCCGAATGTTTAACTGACACCCATTTTAATTACTTCAAATTTACAGGAAATCTTTCTTAAATTTTAATTAAACATTCTCATGATTCTGTTGAAATTTAACCGACACGATTTAACGAGGATGATGCGATTCCTGTAATTTTTATTTTTGTTTCATGGGAGGATGAATGTTTCTGACGTGCTCAGGATACATATAAACAGTTCGACATTGTAGATACATTCCTAGAAGGAGAGTTTATATTTTGCATCTTACCCAAAATCGTATAATTAAAATCCAAATGAAGGTAGGGAGTACATCTTCCTTGTTACAACAGGTACATGCATAATTAAACAAAAGACAACAAAATTAAATTTTCATAAAGTCAGAATTTTTTTTTGTTCACGGTGCGTGTTTCTCTTTTCTTTCCTTGAATACATCTAGTAAAATGAGGGTGTTTTTTTTGCTATAGCTCAAATTCCACCGAAAACTGTTGGTAGCAAACTTGTAATTCGTAATAACTACCCCAAAAACATATTTGAAAAAAAAATTAAACCGGCTACGCCCGCAATCCGAGGGTTTTTTTGGGTATGCAAATATTGGTTCCTTGATCTTCTTGGTACCACTCAGATGGATAAAAAAAAACCGCAATTGACATGTCTTACCGATGATATAGTATCTTACATGCCAATTCATATTACGGGATTGCAACTCAGGGGGTGGGACAAATTACGATCTAATATTTTTTCCTCCCCCACTGTTCCACTTTTCGCAAATTTAAAGAAAATGTCAAAAATGGAATGTACTCAACGTTACCTTTCTCACAACACCTCACATGACTACACCAGTCGATAAAAAAATTTGACATTAATTTCGCCTCTATGTGGACCCTTAAAGTTGGCCAATCACAACGCTTTCTCCAGCGAATTATAGCGTTTCTACACATTCTCACCGAATTTGATGTACAATATGTAGCTTCAGCCGTTCATATCTCACGAGCGGCTATGAACAGACGGACAGACAGACATTTGACCGATTTTGTAAGATTTAAAACACAAAACCCTAAAAAAAGAAATTGTATGAATAATTATTGTTAGAATCACCGCCCCAACCAATCTTTACCCTTCCAAAATTGGTTAACTAAATAACTGAAATTCGCACTACGAAAAACAACATACAAGTAGTACTCGCACCTATGCATGAGGTCGGTAGGTGTATTTTTTGTATGGATAGTTTCAAAATGCCTAACTTTAAATGAATGTACTATTATTAAATATTATGTGATTGTATTGAAATTTGAAGATATTTTTGCGTATAGTGTTAATTATCGTTGGCCATAAATATTTTTTACCTGCGATGTGTTTAAAGGGTGCAGGGGTGTGCTAACTGCATCTATATAAATATACTATTATTAACTTTCTTTGACAAGTTTTCAAAATTCTATTATTTTTAGCTTTCTATGCTAGTGAAATGCCGCTTTTCTGTAAATTTTCGTATTTCTAAGTACAACGGTCTCGAAATGCAAGGGGGGACCAACTCGGATCACACATTTTCCCCCCTCCCTCTTTTCTCCTACAAATTTGAAGAATATTTCAAAAATGAAATGTACTCGATGGTACTTTTTTTTACGATTTCCAACTTGCCTATAACAAACGAAAAAAATTTCGACCTTCATTTCCCCTCTATGGGGAACCCCCCCACACACACACCTTAAAGTTGACATACATAGTACTTCTACATATTTCCACTTCGGCGGTTCGTGAGAAATTTCATGGACAGACAGACAGACGGACGCAAGACCGATTTCATAAGGATTTTGTTTTTACTACAAAACCCTAAAACAAATCAAACTACACCACAATTTGTTTTAGAACAGTTTCTATAAGTACGCAATCACTAGGCTAGCATCTGAATTGGAAAAAAAGCATTTCAGGCTCCAAATGGTAATGTAATACATCAATACACTTAAATTATGACTTACGTACGAGTGGCTGCTTTCCTTCAATCAAACCTCCAACGCCCAAAACCATTTTTTTTTTTGTATTTTTTTCAAAAAAATTGCATCATATTCTTTTTATTTCGTCTTACATAAATATGATATTTATTGGTTTTTGATGATTATAATTTTGATACATTTACAATAAATAATATGGCACCTAGAGGTACCACTGGGAAGAGGGTGAATTAAAAAATAAATGAAATTGAATATTAGCTAATATTTATTCAGATTTGATTTACAATATATTGATAGAATAAGATATGTAACAAACAAAATGTTGAACTGCATATTAACCAGTTTTGCATGAAAACTGAATGTATAGTGTATATGTAACCTACATTGCACGCTGGGCACAATTTTTGTGTTCTTTTTTGCATTAAGCACTAGTTCGCGAACCTACTCTTTTAAACCTACTCCGTATACCGAACTAGGTCGACCTAGGTCCGCAATCGAAAAATGATCAGGTCGAGAAATGATCAGTTTCGGAGCAAGAAAACGAACCTAGATCATTTGATTCTTTTAAGTCCAGGTCGGAGTCGGAGCAGTTTAAAAATGAACAGTGAATAGGTTTGTAGGTCCGTCTGTCGGAATCGGAGTATGATCAGATCAGATCGTTTAAATATGGGGAATAGAAAAGTAGATGAAGAACAGATGGTGTGACATATAAACGATTGATATCGCTATTGATACGCTATATTGTAGTGTAGAATGGAGTGGAATAAATGTTCAATTGGATTTTATTTATGTTAGGTAGAGTGAAGCTTTTCGTCTTTTGTTGTGTTGTGAGTGTTGAATGACCGTGGCCGATCGGTATGGTGGATAAGAATATGGTACTGAATTGGGTGCTTCGTACTTATACTTACTTATATGTATGTATTATTTGTCTAACATAAAATAGGTGTGGCGTTGCGTTACGATGCAAATGATACAAGATGATAGGATATGGGATTGGGAGTTAAGGGGCTATACCAGTGTGAACGCTAAAAAGAAACTAGAAAGTAACTTCAAGAAACTAGGTTCGCTGACCTAGGTCTGCGAACCTAGGTCCGTTGCCGGACTCGGAGTAGGTCGGCCTGATCCGCAAGATGAGCAGGTCATATCATGACTATTAAGCACATCTTTTGTGTTCTCTGGTGTCGGTGAGTTCATGTTGGCTCTTTTTGGAGCCAGAGGCCTCGATCAACGACTTCGGTGTATTTATAATTCGAGATTTCTATGCCGAAGGTGTCCCAAATTTAAATAAATACTCTTGTACGACTGCCTGTTGGAACGAGCGGTATGTATTTTTTTTTGTTTAAAACATGCTTCTTCAATAGCCAAGCTTTATGGCAAGCTGTGTTGATTCCAAATACGAATAATGGGTACCACAATTTTTTCCTTTTCAGGGAAACTCTCAAGTTATCGGCGTTTTCGATAGGGCTCAAATGAGCCTTATTTTTTGTTTATCCTTTCTTATTATTTCCTCTTTCCATCGGTTACAACTGGGGTGGGTATGGGGGGTTTGGGGGGTTTGGGGGGTCAAAGTAATCTCTAGGTCAATATCAACGCCAGATTCATGTGCAGCTCGATTACTTTGTAAAGTGGAACTTGAGTTCGTCAGAAAAGAGCGATATGGTTGGTGATCAGAGGAAGCAGGTTTCCCAGTGGCACTTGCAGGTGCCGTCACTCTAAAAACTAAGAAAGCATATTTCCCAATGGCACCTGTAAGTGCCGTCACTATAAATACAGCACTTTTGTTATGTTTCATCGATAAATTTTATAAACCAATCGATTCAATTCGTTAACTTAACATTCCTACCAAAGACTAATATGAAAAAAAAAAAACCAAAAAAAAACTTACAACCCCATTCCGATAAAAAAGAAAAAGTGTGACTACGTAGACACATGTAATGGTTGCTGACTTCACTTTCGTATGACTGATATAGTGCGCAGTCTTAAAAACGGAAAAAGGACTAAGAAGCTAGAAAATCGCTTTTAAAATAGTTACGGGTAGAGGGCTCAAAAAGTTCAAATTGCTGGCGAGAAGAACATTGTGGAAAATAAAAGACGAAGCACCTATAGGTGCCGTTAAGCGTTGGAGTGTTTTAAGCAAAATCTATGATTTCCAATATTTATTTTCAGAAATTTATGGTGCCCGAAACTTGTCAATGTGACATAAAGTCCAAAAGCATATTCATCAATTCATTATTGGCTGTAAATTAAAGTTTTTTGACAGAATACAATCCTCAAGCAAGCTACGAGTATACTTAAAATTCGTCCGCCTGGCATGGCGTTATGAACACAAAAAGGGATTTTGTGAGAAATTCGTCTCAAATTTACAGATAAAAGTTTCAAGTCTCAAGTGGATAAGATAACTCGATTTGGACAAGTTCATTTTAAAGATGAATAATATCAAAACTGGAAGAATTTGAAATGTCTTTCCGGAGGACACTTCTTCCCGTGGAGAGATGAAACCATAAATTCGCGGAAATAATTCATGCTGAAACATAAAAGAACAGTTACAATTTCAGATGGCTTTCATTTATATTCCATCCATTTTTCATCTGCCAGAATTTTATCGCGGAGATACTCGAATAAGTTTCTCAAATCTTTAAGAATATTCTAATAGCTGATTTGTGAGTATTCCTTCTAAATGCGTTTATTCCCGACAAGTTCACTTATCTGGAATTTCATTTAATCTAATCAATTCGCCGGCTGACATTTCAATTTGTAATTGAATATAAACAAGATCGGGTCAGACGTATGTACTTATCCCAATGTAGTGAGGGGCGTAAGAATAAACCACAGCCTTTCTCGGCTTGTCGTAAAAGGCGACTAAACGGACAGGAAGTGTATGCCAGCAACATGGAGCATTCGAAACCTGTTATACGCTAACGATACGTAAACTATGTCACTAAGGAGTAGTTGGCGCGCTATGCCCCACAAGGCGTTGAGGCAAATAGTACATACTCGCATGGCACTAGTCTATTTGTAAATTTACTAGTAAGATTATGTCAATCCGACATTATCCTCCTCTCACTCTAATTGCATTTTCAGTATCACAGAAACAAAAACGCTCGCTTCCCTTGCTCTGTGTGCAATAGCCGCTTGTGTTGTGCGGACTCCGTTCGCTCTGCGATTAATGACAACCCTTAGTATCGCACAAAAAAAGAACGCTAGCTTCGCTTGCTTTGGATGCAAGGGCGGCAACACAGTTTGGCATTTATTTGTTAAGACACACTATGACCCGTTTTATGTCTGGTCAAACTCCCAGTTAACTATCCAGGACACTAAATTAAACCTTAGCGTACATATGAAGTGCAGTAGAAAAATCAGCCAATGCAGTAGAAAATCGGCTGATTTTCTTGGCGGAGTTCTGCCGACTGTTCTATTCTATTTTAGATCTGTACCGTCTCTCAGTATTAATTTGCGGCTGAGTTGGTTTCAAATCCTCTTCCATCGAATAAATTTCCAGATCTCTGTTCTTTGTGACCAGCTAATTGTCTCATTTGAATGTGCAAACGTAAAAGTAAGTTCTAGCTAGGTTCAAGCTCTAATCTCAGCAGCCCTTATCAGCTGTTAAGAACTATCATCAGATAAATTTTTAACTGGAGGATACTACTCAATTGCCCTTATCCCCTGTGGGGCATAGTGCGTCAACTGTTCCATGTGGCCCAGTTGACGCTTTTTTGGCATAAACTGGTTTCGGAGAATGCAGTTGCCAGCATGCACCTCCTTCACATCCATGGCCGCGAACGTCGCCGTGGACGGGATTCGAACCCGAAACGCCGGTAGTCAAACAAGAGACTGATGCCTCAACATAGTGCGCTACCGGTCGTCGGTGCCGTCGTATTTATATCAGCAGGGTAAACTTTAACCAGGCCTTGCGAAAACGGAACTATACGGGTTCTACTTATTGCTCCGAATCAGGAATGTTCCAAAGCAGGGCCGGTCAAAGGCTAAGACGAAACAGGCAGTCAACTAGAGCGCCGACTCCGAAAGGGCACCAAGAGGAAAGCCAGGTTTGAGAGTGAATTTTGTCAATTTGGAGCTGAATATAATTCCATTTAGTTATAAATATTTCCCGATTCACCGATCTAATTAGCTCAACGTTACATTTTAAAAGTCAAAAGGTACCCTTAAGGTAGCTCTAAAGAAGTTTGTTGTTTTTTTCTCTTATGACTAACGGCAACGCGTACTTATCCATTGCCTATTTCAGATTCAATAACTAGATAAAATCGCACTAAGCCCAAATTGGGCGCCCAATATTTTCGAGCTTTTGCGATAATTTTTTGACTATTTGCAACGGTAAGTAGTGAAACTACTTGTTGAAATAAAAAACCGTAAGGTAGCTTTATATTCTTAAAAGCTTTCGGTTCTTGCGCCTTTTGACTAACGGTACTGAGCGACTGCCCGTTTTGACTTTATTTACTATAAAAGGTATACACGTATGATATCGCGCGGCATTATGAAATAGTGCACAGGAAAATAGTGCATGCATGCAAAATTTCGGGGTTAAACCGGAATTTGAACATGTATGAACTTTTTCGTTTCTTTGTCTATGCGCAATATCGGTTTAAAACGAAAGTGTGAAAATGCTCAGTTTCGTATTCTTCGCATGCGTTAGTTCGTTTTGGAACCGATATTGTCCAAGCATGGATAGATATTGGATCAGGTTACGCCCAGACCGAGCGAGGCGAGCATTTATATTTGTGCGATACTGAGGGTTGTCCATCAACAGTCTTTTGTGTGGGTTTCGCTCGCCCCGCGCTGAAAGGGTCGCAACCCTCAGTATCGCACTACCATGAATGCTCGCTTCGCTTGCTCCGGGTGCATCAGTTCCTTGTGTGGGCTCTGCTCGTTAAGCTCCACCCTTAAGGGATCAAAACCCTCAGCATCGCACAACCATGAACGTTCGCTCTGGGCTGGGTGCAAGGGCGACAACCCACACAAATAAAATTTCATTTGTCCATGTACACTTTCAGATCAAGCTGAAAGTGTGCGTATGCTTTATTTTCTATACGCACTTGCGGTATGGAACCGTTTGGTGTCCATATCGCACTTTTCATGTAAGTGTTCGTCTGAATTCAATTGAAGGACGAGGGCGAAGTTTTCCTATCGCGTGCATATGAAACTCACACGGTAAGAGGGAAGCAAAGGTGAGTGTGATCACGTGAAAGGATTAGATTACCCATTCTTCAGAATGTGCGAACCATGAATATATCCAAGTAGAAAAAACGGCTCTTCTATTTATTAACGGACAAGGTTTCTTCAATCCATAAAATACGAATGTTGTACAAAATGTCAGTTTCCCTATTATATTTAAAAAAAAAAACTACAACTAATACTTAAAAAAAATCCTCAATTCTAACTATTTTCCACATAATCATCATTCTTTTCTGCACACTTTTGTAACCATGTCAATAACTTTTTTAGTCCGGCCTCATATTCTGCCGCCGTCATTTCCTTCAAAATCCGTCTAACTCCGCTTTGATTTCGTCGTCAAGGCTAAGAAGCTGTCCGCCCAGGAGATTTTTGAACTTCGGGAACAGGTGGTAATCGCTTGGAGCAAGGTCTGGAGAGTATGCTGGATGAGGAAAAGCGTCCCAATTGAATTGGCCAAACAGCTCATTCGTCTTTCTGGCGACGTGATGGCGCGCGTTATCGTGAAGTAGAAGGACACCTTTTGACAACATTCCGCGCCATTTGTTTTGGATAGCCCGTCTCAAGTCCTTCAAAACTTCACAATACCTGTCAGCATTGATAATGATCAACGAACAAAACACCCTCCTTATCCCGAAAAAACTGAGGCCATTATCTTGCTTGTTGAGAGAACAACTTTACCTTTTTTGGTGGAGGGGCCCTTTTCTTCTGCCAAATCATGCTCTGCTGCTTTGTCTACGGAGCACCCAATCCAGTTCGACGTTGGCGTAAGAGCCAACGGGGGTCTCTATGGTTGCAGGGCTACTGACGCCCAGCTGTTTATCGAGAGACAAAAATAACTGACGCAGGGCTGCCACTACATACATATATGCCAACATTCATTTAAAAAATAAAATTCCTCCTAAAATTCCCCTAAATTTGGCAACACTCGTACTTTTTGTACGACCCTCGTAAGATCAAAAACATTATACCTACTTATTTCCGTTCAGATCATAAATCATAATTTTCACAGAATTTTCATTTGCATATTGGCTTTTCGATTGCATAATTTCCGTCGCAGCGACCGTGTACGAGTACGTTTTGCTCCTCGATATATCCTTATTACCGATACTGAGTTAAATTGAAATTAAAGTGAAGTGGAACTCTCCTTAATAACCATACTTGTGATTTGATTGAATCCTTGTTTGTGTCCTGAAAATGTGCTCTCAACATCATTACCAACATTTCCGCAGAAAGCGTTCTACCTTTTGTACATACATATGTATAGTATATTTGTATCTACGTATAAATATCTGATATGTAGCATCGAACGTGTACCATGCATATACACGAGTATTCCTTCAACATGTATGTGAGTGAATAAGTGTAGCTTTGGGACAAAATAAACTGATGTGTCCTCCATTTTTTTGGAATCGAAGTGAAATCCTGAAACTTTACAATTTCCACGAAAATCTCACTCAGAAAACGATAAACAACTGGGATGTAGCATGAATTGTAAATATCCAAGTCAAATTAATATTTTATCCGGCGAGTAAGACTTTGCATGCTATTTGAATAGCAAACAGTACGCTCGTAAGGAGCGAAGCTTTTATTACGTAAATGATACCTGAAAAAATAGAATCTCTCTCGAAAGATTCAAAGAATCATGTCTGTATATTTTATGTATGTATAGTTAAACATATCAACTACCTCTCATCAGCTAGGGTAGCATAAGTTACGTTGCTAGATAACGCCAATGTAATGTCTGCTGCAGACAATAGCCCATCGCTGTCAGTTGCTAATTTTGTGAATTTGGGCAGGTAACGGTTTGTGACGATGGTGGCCGCCAGCAAGTAGCTCATAATAAATTTAAAAGGAATTTTCTGTCCAACGTCAGCGCCACTAACCGCTATACGCTTAGATATACCATGACAATGACTTTCAATTTGTCAGTCATGACCCATTGTCTGTAGCAGGCATAATATAGTATTACAATTAGAAACGTAGTTTTAGGGACTTCCAATTATTCTTTTTAATTTTCGAACGAAAATGTTCACGAAAAACTTGCAGTTAGGTTACGTTAGGTGCCAGGGCTGCCACGATGCAGCACAGCACACCTAGACCACAATTGGGTCCGTTGTGGTACCACAAGAAATCATCTCCATTGGAATTTACCTACATATCAAACCAGCCTGTGCTGGCGATGTAACGATTGAGTCGTGTGGTAGTCATCCAGATCGTAGAAAACGAAAATTTATTTCCTTTGAACGCTCTCCTCCACATCCACATGTAGAGGTGAGCTCCCCGATTGAGCAGTGTCCTGAAATAACCCCTACAAACCTGCCAGTGTGCTTCCTATTCAGCGACAACAGTGTTGCAGAGCGGCTGGGATCAATTATCGGCCAAAACATCCTCGTTGTTGGAAATATGTTGGCGCATTTTATTTTAGCCCTTTCCACAGCAGCGGTCTTAATCGACAGTTTGAACTTGGTCCTTGCAGTTACCCGCAAAACCAATATGTCTTGGGATCCAATAGAGTGTGCTATCTGTGCGAGGGCTGAGCAGTAGGTCTCTATGTTTTTAGATGTGGTCCATGTAAATAGTGATATGCGTCACAGTAGTGACATGACTGCCTCGCCAGGACTTCTGAAATCGGCCGAAACCGGCGCCGGCGGCGTGATATCATGTTGAGAATACGGAATGATAGGTTATTCCCCATTCTTTCTGAGTATACGCCTAACGCGAACCCTTCGTCGGTGTTAGTTCCTTAGATGACTATGGATTCGGTGGTTAAAGGAATACTACTACAGACTAGTGAAGTTTCTGCTATGATATTTTGGAGTTGTGTAGTAAATCTCCCGGAGGAGATCCAGGTTGTTAGTACTATAGTAGAGTGTCCCACATTCAGTGCACGCTACCGCCTCGCAAAGGCGAAAAACCGTGTTTGCCGCCAGTTATTCGTCAAGAATATCCAACGGGAGCAAACCGAATATCATCTCTAGTATCCAGCTAACGGAGTGGTTCTAACGACAGTAGGCCGCTATTTTGAGTTCTGTCCACCACACACTGATAACGTACAATAATATAGGATGTACAACAAACTTGCCGTTACAATCGTGTTACAAAGGTCGTGAAGTGGGTTCAAAATGAGAAATTGTCAGTGTTTAAGTTTGTTAGAGAAAAAAGAAATTTTAAATAAGCTTAACTCTGGTAAGCACAGTTAGTAAGGGGAGACGATCGTATTTTACTACTCCCATCGCGTTTTCTTTCCGGACAGTTAGGTTATATAGTTGATATGTAATACCAAACTGAATACCAATCCTGCTTGAACAAATTCTGCCGAAACTACCCTCATGCCGGTTTGTAATAAAAATGCATAAAGGGGCTTCCGAATTTGTGATCTTGCTTCCTCTAAACTTACCGCACATCCTGACGGGAGAGTGCAAAGGTGATTCTTGGGATCACGTTTACGGTTACCAATCAAAGGTCTTGGCATCCTTTTTTCGAAAAATCAATACTCCCTCGTCTAAGCTTGCCGAAAATGGGTGGACTGCAGTCGGATTCCACAGGAATATATACAGATGGCGCCAAAGGTGACAAAGAGGTGACAAAAAAGTGGTATAAGAATATATTCTTGTAAACCAAATATATATTTCATTCCACATTCCTTCTACGAGTAGATCACTGTAGTGTACTCCAGGTGGACGTCACGGCAATTACGGTCGCTCTGAAATGACTCGAACGAAATGTCATATCGGCCACGGATATTATTATCTTCACCGATAGGATTGCGGCGATAAGGTCCCTAGAATCGTCCCCGAACACATCGAAGACAGTAGAGTAATTTTGATTCGCCCTCTTTAGGGGCAGTGTGACACTTTCAAAAAACTGATTTTTTGTTTTTTGCATTTTTCAACAGTTTATACTTTCAAGAATATCCTGTAAAAATTTCAAGGCCGTATCTTTAATACTATACGAATGGCAGCCTTCTATAAAGCAACCGCTTCCAGGTATAAAATGCTCCATCTGCCTGGAGGCGGAGCTCCGAGCTGACGTGTTGTTACCTAAACCTTTCGGCATCATAAACGGTACATACTATAATTAAGAGGGGACACTATTTAAGCTCCTTAGTTAAATCTTTAATAGGTTTTTCTCGAAATGAGATTTTTCAAATTTGCTAACATTGTAACATTGGGCGACCGGTAGCGCAGTGTGTTGAGGCATCAGTCTCATGTTTGACTATCGGCGTTTCGGGTTCGAATCCCGTCCACGACGACGTTCGTGGCCATGGATGTGCAGTAGGTGCATGCTGGCAACTGCATTCTCTGAAACCAATTTGTGCCAACGAAACGTCAACTGGGCCACATGGAACAGTTGACGCGCTATACCCCGCAAGGGGTTAGGGCAATTTAGTATTGAGTAAAGAACAATTATTCGATTGACTTCAAGCTTGTACTGAGTACTATTGAATATGTTTACTCTGCAATGACGTAGCATATTTTTGACTGGATGAAAATTGACGATTTGGTATTGAAAAAAAAAACGACAAGAAAACAGACTTTTTTTCCATAACTACGCCATTTTGTTAGATTTTGATATTTTTGAAAAATCCTAGGTCATTGTACAGTAAATACCTTCCAGTTTACCGAAAGTTTTTCCTTTTTCGGTTTCAGCTACTCAATCGGCCGGCGTCATGTCAGCAGTGGAGGAACTTTTTTTTTTGCGGTTCCGAAAGCAGCGCATAAGTCGCTTGGATCCCAATACTTTTCTATGAAAAAATTATGTGATATAGGCCAAATATAGCCAAATATGTTCTTAATTTTCCGAAACATTTAATTGCGTAATTTTCTCCCAAAAAATTCCCGAAAATCACCCAAAAAAAATACACATTCAATGGAACTAGGGAATCTATTCTGATATCTTAACATAGCTATCTAGACTGAGGCCAATTTATTTAAAGCTAGCCGAGGTATCCGGCGAACTGTGTCATGTTTTCCTTGTGGTATATTATCCTTCTTGGATTTTGTTTTGCAAACCACCATTGAAACAATCGCAAAACTAATAGGAACAAAATGTGAAATTTTCATAAAAATCGCTCCTGCAGTTAAGGTGTCCAGTCCCGACAAACAAAAAGACGTTGATTTTATAAATATATAGTATATGTATATACATATTGTATATAGATTTGCCTAATACTAAGATTTGAACAAAATGTTTAAAACATTTAAGATTTCCTTTAGAATAAACACCCTTATTAGTAAAGTTCCAAATTTTGACATATTCAGAACACGCCGCAATAGAATTTTGAAATGTTTCGTTTCCACCCTGTTGACTTTTGAGCAAATTAAATGTTTCGTTCAACTTCCCTGAACAGCTTGTTACAATATTCACTACGGAATTTTCATGAGATTCAACCCCTCAGGTGACAGTGTGTAGTAAACAGGCACAATAATAGTCCAAGTAATCTGATAAAGGAAGCAAAACGCTGGAAATCTGCATACGACATATTGTGAAAATTGTATTTAAAGGGCTTCCAACAAAAGCATGCAATTGCTTCGGAGCGATGTAATGTGTAAATTGGTTTTCGGTTGTTAGCACACAATGTTGTTGTTTTTCGAATCCAACTTCCAGGATATGATAGTTAGTTACCTGTGCGGCAATGTTAAGTATTCGGCATAATTTGAATATGGGTTCGCACTCAGTAAATTTTCCTTACTGGTATTTGAGCTGTAAGCTTTGTTGTTATACTATAACTGATGTTAAAGAACAAATCAACTCAAGAAGTGATGGTGCTGATTTTCAAAACCAATATCGCAATGCAGTTTTATTTTAAGGTGTTGGATTTTAGTTCAGATCAAAACCATATGGTACTCGTATACCTTGTAATGAACTACCTGTAATGAACCATATTATGGACTCGTAGTGCTGCTCCCACCGGCAGATCGAAGCAGCACCTTATGGGTAGTGATCTGTTGGTGGGACGAAACCAGAGGCCGAGGGTCCCATTACACCTGGACCCAGGTGCAACCACGTGGGCGTCTGATCCGTCCGCCAACCATTCCATTCTTATCGACTATTTTTTCTTTAATCCCCATTTTTACCTCCCCTATTTGTGTTGTCTTCCCCAGGCCTATGAGTTTTTGTTAATATGTACGTAAAGGACAGGGGCAACGAGCGGTGAAAACTCCGCCCACATCTCCCGAACTGAGCTACAGCAAGCATAGGCCGTTGCTTAGCTCGTTGAGGTGTCTTTTTGCTTCGCCAGATGGCACGGCCCGGCCTTCACGGACATTATGCTACCTTAGGCTCCGTCCCCACGGCCATCTTCGGATGCCCATCAAACCGTCCGTTACAACCTTTCAAGATCTACGGTGTTATTTAGTCTCGTCACTGACCACGATAAATTTAACACCCAGTCACTGAACACACAGCGTAATCATTTGGGTTTAACTCTTGAATAAGTCGGGTATTGAAAGGAAAGAGATCAAGATTTTTGTATAGTCTTTACATGCCGGAGCAGCTAAATCCTGTCATTGGCATTAATAATGATAATAAAATCACCCAGAAACTTTATCCGATGTAAAAGATTGTAGATATGGCCATGGAGATATGACCATTGGCTAACCAAATGTAAACCCATATGGCATATTAATCTCTTTGAACGACTCTTTTTGAACGGCTTAGTGGAAAGAGCTAGAGTGTATGTGCTGGCACAGAGTCAATATGCCCATCACTACAGCATACATCTAGAAATAATTTAGAATTATTTAGTACTTTTTTTTAAAAAAAGAACTTCTGCATACGCTCGATACCGCTGCAAAATAAGTACCTATCAATGAGGGTAAAACTAAAATAATGATGCAATCGACGACAAGGACACCTGCGTAACCGAGCATCAATGTGGGGGGCCTCAACATCGAGTTCTTGAACGACTTCATATACCTGGGTTGCAACTTGTCAAGAGACGCGAACGAAACTGACAAAACCAAGCGACGGATACAGTTAACTAATAAGACTTTTTTCTCGGTTTTTCCCATAATGAAATCGAAACATGTGCACAGAAACACGAAGCTCCGCGTGTACAAAACCATTATACGACCAGTGCTATGCTATGGCTGCGAAGCATCGACCCTAACTCAAGCCTCCGGAAACATGCTAGACAAATTTGAACGTAAAGTTCTACGGCGAATTTTTGGGGCTGTTTGCGGTCGGGATGGATGGCGCATCCATGAGTTGTATGAACTGTACGATGAGCTGGAAGTTTCGCAAATCGTCAAACTACAACGAGACTGCAATGGGCGGGGTATGTACAACGAATGGACGATGATCGCATGCCAAAGAGAGTAATGAATGCAGAACGAGTCGACGGAGCGAGACTGCCTAGACGGGCGAGATCTCGTCGGGAGAGCTCAGTATATGTGGATGCGGTCACGTAACCGAGATAATTGGAGGACAACGATCCAGGCGGCCAAGGCCCGACGTCGGGCTGTCGCGCCACGATGATGATAATGATTTTTTTTGGACGATTAGCTTAGAACGTGCCAATTGGGAACAAAAATAATAAGAGAAGTGTTTAAAACTGAAATCAAATCGATGCATTAAGATAAAAAATTATTACAATAGAAAAAAAGAATTATAATTGTAAGGCAATTTGTTTGAACATTAGGATAAGGCGTGTTTCGGATTAAAAAAAAAACATTAACTAATAAATCATGACGTCGCATTAAATTAGACCGTTTTGCTTCCTATTTCCCAACAGGTTTCCACTTCTCCATTCTCGCCGATAGTTTCTTTTAGCCATCTTTCGCTAAGGGGGCTAGGCAAACATGTGCAGCCTAGCCCAAGGTCAGGGAAGGGTTCGCGGAGCCAAAACGACATCAGGGGGCTACCGTGTTAGGTTCAGGGACGGATAGGGCTCTCTTTTTTTGTATTTACCCCAATTATGAAGGACTTCCCATTTGGTTTCGGCACTCGGGCTGAGGTATGAATAACTGTTTGTAACAATGCAGAGACAGTTGCGACCTCATAATATCCCGCCCATACTCCCGATAACCGTGCTAGCTATCCAAAATGCGTCACCTCTGGTCACTACTGAGGATGTTTTGCATTTAGGTGTTACGGACGGTCTTCACGACCACGCCTCGACCTCTTGTGAGCCGGGCTCACTTGACAATTCGTTACAATTTTGAAATATTTTGCTATAAAAAAAATCTCGACTTTGGTAATCAAGATTCTAGAAATCGGCGTTTCGTACCGCTCGATGCACTGTCTCCCGGGGCTTAGTCACCCACTACAAGCCCATATATGTAAATAGTCATGTTACTTCGACTTATTTTATAAATAAGCCACGAATTAGTCGTTGATTATAATGTTGATAAAATGCTTATTAATAACCTTCATTAACTAATAATATTTATTTTAGGATTGAAACGATCCAGACAACGCATGTTATATTTCCTCAATTATCAATTTGTCGGTCACATTTAGAATTAAAAGTATCTTTACATACCTTCACTTTCGACTATGGCAATTCAGGGTGTAGCCATCTTTACGCATATTGTTTTTTTGTTTCGATTGATACAACAATCGATTAAAAGTCATGATTAAACCTCTCCAGTTGACAATAGGCGTTAAGTTCTATAATTAAAATTTTATGTATTAAGGACAATTCCCAGATATCGACATAAACGTCTTTTATTGCAAATTAAGTGATACATGATAGATTCTCATCTGTGGAATCCTTATTAAGGTAGCAAATTAAATACAATTTAATGTCAATTATATTGTGTAAAGTGTATGCTAATAGCACTCTGTTGCATAATATTGACAGAGGTTCTTTCTGTACAAAACAAATAATGTAACTATGGATCGATCAGTATCAGCGAGCAACAATAATAATCAATTCTGCGAGACAAAGTATCTGACCTCAAACGATTATCGCGCAAACAACAAAACTATTACTTGACAGTGTGCACGGCCATGTCATTACGAGTACGAGTATCTTTTGTAACAATTGATACGCGAAATGTGACGTACTTTAGATTCAATGAGTGGAATAGGCTACTTAAATGTCTATCAAATTATTGGCTTAAAAGTAATTAGACATTATTGGGGTTGGTAAATATTTGCTTCGGAATTGAAAAGCGCACTAATTGGAGAATAGTATACGAGTACGAATGTCAACAGCTGATTTTTTTATTTATTATTTAGGTTGCTTCTAAAAATATTGGACAATGTTCAGGTGACTATTTTCGCTGCTATTACATATGACACTGTTTTTTGTAGCGATGATCTTATCTCGGAGGTATTTATTTAAGCAAAATAAAATACAATGAGAAAAAAAAACGAAGAGATATTGGCATAGGAAATATGGTTCATGTTTGATAAATAAAATAAATGTATTGTTTTTTTAAATCTTTCCATCGTAAAATTGACATTTTGGCAAGTTTTAGAGGCGGTCTAAACTCAACTGAACTGAATTTATTGAGCAATAATGTACATGAAATACTTAGCCTATTTACAGCTACTGTGGATAAGATGGTGACTATTTAATTATATTACATGAGAAGAATTAAGGATTCCACAGTGCTCCCCTAAGGAAAAAACATTCAAGGAGATATTTTAAACTTAAAACCAATTTACAACTAACTTATAACTAATAAAATGTACGAACATGAGATTCTCTAATTGCCTTGACCCCTCCAGGGGCATGAGCGCGTCAACATCTCTAGCATTTCTACGCCTTGTTGACATTTCAATAGCATATCTACTTTTGGGAAGTGCAGTTGCTAGCATGTACCTCCTATCCGCGCCGTCTTTATACTGACAAGCTCGGAGCACTGTGAGAGTTCTATTAGTACTCACAGGCAGTTTTTGATCGCGACGAGATTTGATCTCCGAGCTCTAGATTAGTAACGCAGAGCGGTGACCGAACGGCCACGGCCACCGGTAGATTGGGACGATTATACCCAGGCGATTAAACCTAGGCGGTTAAATCGATGACGAAAATAACCGAAACAACCGATTTTCTAATAACCGGCAGCCCTAAACTGGCTTCTACCTGACACTTGTCAGTATCACCCCAAAGTACTAATTTCGCATAAGCTGAAGCTATTGTACATCAAGTGGTATTCGAGTTTGAACAGTCTGTTGAGTAATTACTATTTGTGGTACACTTGCTTAAATGCATGTCGAGACTCCATCTACAACCAGCTTGACCCAGATTACAATTCCTCCGATGTTGTCATTTCACCGCACTTGTACTGAATGTTATCTGTGTACATTTCTTGTTTGGTAATGGTAATGTTCGCTATAAACTTTCATCCGACCCTTATCTCCTGCGGTAGTTTACCACCCATCTCGGTGTACAACTGATATAATGACAAAAAAAAGCTAATTTAAGGACGTGTTTTGTACGGAATGCATCATTTCGGAAAACACAATACTGAATCATCCTTTTTAAATGCCTTCATGTAAGCATGTTTTTAATTTTCAATCTTAATGAGAAGCATCTAATGGTCTGTTCAAATCTCGAAAGAGAAGCAACGACTACATGACGCTGTGGGTAAATCCAGAATTTGGCTACAACAGTAGCAATTTAAATACAACCAGCAATTTATCATTAACATCTGTTTCAACTTTTGGGGATTTTGTGTACGTAATCCACTGCATACCAACCGCGCTGCTTGTACTTCGATACTACAATGAAACTTGTCATATACGCTGTGGTTGCCAGAAGCAATACGAGTTTAACACTATACACGCTTGCACTACAAACTTATCTTCGTTGCCCTCGCGTTTCTTATAAAGTTTCACCCAAACCCAAGAACTGTTGTAGTTAGTCGGAGTTGTTGCCACTACACTTCCTCAAATTTTGTCTTAGGAATATACATATACGAGTATGTACTCGTATATGAACCATGAAATATCCTTGATGGTTAAAATGGTGCAAGCAGCATGCACACAAACTTTTCTTTCTTGAAATTGAAGATGTCGCATATTCCAGGACGAAGTTTCCATTCGTCCAGGACAGTAGATGAGAGAAGACAAAGAATCGGATCTTTTTGGGAGATTGGCTTCATGCTATATAGGATTTGCATGGGATTCATTATAAAATGTCGAAGTTTGAGTTTTCCAAGTGTGTAGCGTCGTTTTTGGCAATTTCCTCAGATCGTAGTTTTCGCGGAAGCTTATCCAAGTTATGTTTTATGATAAGTTTTATATGAAACTTTCAGTAAACTCGCATAATGAAGAAAGTCTACGAAATTCCATTAAAATGAGGTAGAGCCCTATGAAAAGATTTTCAGATAATTTTTATTCATTATCGCAGAGAGCCAGGCTACCGATTCGCATTAGCAGGTTTTCACCATGATGGCGGATGTAAGGGCTAGTACTAACCTTTCCGTGCGAAAATTTCGCACTTATCTCTCTGACGAAAAAGTGACAGTCAAAACTTCCACACAGCACATATAAGGCCGGTCTACATGACACTTGAGTTTTCCCTTTTCACTCAAAAGAGAGCGATTACCACGGCGATGACCGGATTTCACACGAAATAAAATGCAAAGGATTTTTTTTCAGGTGGAAATTGCCCACACCGGTTTGAAGACTTTTTGTTTTTATGTGTGCGGTTTCATATGAAATGTGTACCGAGGAAGCCAACATTTTTCGTGCGAATAAAGCTTTTGACAGTTTTGTATGAGATTTTGCACGAAAAACGGAGGTTAGTACCTACATAGCTTCACCACCACTGTGATGTGTGATGACCAGTTTTCATGCGAAATGAGATATAAAGTAATTGTTTTCGAGTGAAAATTGCTCAAAACGATGTGGAGACTTTTTCTATGCGTGTTCGTGTAAATTATGTTAGTACCGAGGAAGCCAAAAATTTTCCAAGCAAAAAAAAATAAAATAAAATAAATAACAGGCGCAACAGTCCAATTTTGAACCACGGCCTCGAGATGAGTTAGCATCATCTCATTTTCTACATCTAATCGTAACGGTATGTCTTGCGCAGAGGTGTATCATCAGCAACACGCTCAATCGAGTTATTTACCCCATAAATTGGCACTCATTTAACTGCTCATAGTCCGACACGTAAGTCCCCTTTTTTTATCGAAAAATATCGCATTCAATAGTAATCGAAACGGGGCCCAGTGGGTAGAAGTCGAACGTGCTAGCCGTTGCGCCATCCGGACTACAATTACACTATACCTATTTTATTTAAGCAAACAAAACTTTGAGGGGGGGGGGGGGGGGGGGGGGTAAAAGACATTTTCCATAGTCCTCCGGCCAAGTTTTAGCGATAAAACAGTTTGGAAAAAGGCAGATAGCTGTAGCCTGAATGGCTGACCAACACCTAAGCGTCTCAGGTTTAGTAGGATGGCATGACTTGCGTAGTAAGACCTGCAACATAGTTGTGTAGTTCACACAACTATGTTGCAGCACGTTTATTAAACCATCTGAAGCAGCTATCTTCCGAGGCTATCCCCTGAATGGGGTTAAGCGATGTGCTGACAACTCGTTCTTGTAAGAACCACTCCACGTCAAGAAACCTGGAACAAAAGCCTCGGATTGGACGGATCAACAACGACGACCACGCAAACGACCAAAAGGAATATTTTTTCGAATCCTGGAATGTACGCTCCTTGAAAAAAACGGGGGCCGAGAAGGCCCTCCTTCAACAGGTCGAAAAGTACAAACTGAGCATTACTGCAGTCCAGGAAACAAATCGGCTTGGAAGCGAGATCAATGACAATAAATCGCACAAAATTTTTACAAGTGACAAACCATCGGGCAGCAAAGAGTTTGAAGTAGCATTTATAGTAAACAATCACCTCAAGCCGCACATTACTGACTTCAAACCCATAAATGAGGCTGTGTACGATTCGTATTAAGACTCGATTCTTCAATCTCTGGCTCATCAATGTGCACGCCCCCACTGAAGTTAAAGAAGACGCAGTAAAAGACGAGTTCTACGCCCGCCTTGGGACTCTCTTCGACTCACTTCCAACAAACGACGTCAAATTGCTGCTGGAAGACTTTAACGCGAAAGTCGGAAATGAAAGTTGGCACCGGGGGACCACTGGAGATCACAGTATCCATGAAAAATGTAACGACAACGACCAGCGACTTATCGACTTCGCTTGCAGTAGGAATCTAGTCGTAAGCTCTACGTGTTTCCCGCATCGACGCATTCACAAGCAGACCTGGAAATTTCCAGACGCACATACCGTCAACCAAATTAACCACGTCCTCATTTGCAGGAGATGGGCGTCTAGTGTGATGGATGTCCGCTCCTATCGAGGAGCAAAATGCGACTCAGATCATCACTTGGTGAAGACGTCCTACAGATGTAAAATTTCCTCAGTGCACCAATCGAGAATCAGCCCTCACAAAATCTTTGCGGTTGATAAGCTTCTGAGTGATGCTACAGCGGTGGCGTGTACTACCGCCCTTGAGGAAAGACTATCGCCTATGCTACAGAACATCAGCAACACAGGCGTCCATGGGTTCTGGGAAGAACTCAAGGGTACCACCAGGGAGGTAGCAGATAAGGTCGTGGGATATAAAGCCCGGCGAGCGCGAAATGACTGATTCGACGAAGAATGCAAAAATTCACCTGACGCGAAAAATAAGGCCTACAGACAATGGATTCAACGAGGAACCAGAGCCAGAAGAGAAAAATATGACGAGCTACGGCGAATATCGAAAAGAATAATTAGACGTAAGAAACTTTAATACTTTGACGAGCAGTTGCTGAATATAAACGAAAACTTAGCTGATAGGAACACCAGACAAGCGTACAAACTAGTGAGTACAATTAAGAACGGCTACCAACCCAGGACTAGCCTTTGTAAGGACAAGGATGGAAACATCATCAGCGACACCGATGGCATTAACAAAAGATGGGCCTCTTATTTTGAAAAGCTTCTGAACCTACCATCTAACAGGGGGGGGCAAAAACTCCTCTTCCATAGTCCTCCGCGTGGGCGCCCCCTGGAACGGCAGTGGTCACTGACCATTGCCAACCAACGTCAAGCCGCCAGTGATGGCGGTGCGATGATTTGGTTGAGGTACCCCTGTGGTTTGGGGTGTGAAAAAAATACCACGGCCTTTCCCTTTGAGGGCCTGTCGTTAAAACCGACAATCAAAGGACAGGATGTGTATGCCAGCAACTTGCACTATCCGAAATCTTTATATGCTAACGAAACGTCAACTATGCCTCGGATAAGGACTGACTCAACGGTTACGACTTTTAGCTATCGTACAATGACAAAGATTGGATTCTGGAATGTGCGTACTCTCCTGGACAATGGATCAGAAGGTCCCCAGAACGCACGATTTCTTCAATTAGAGAGTGAATTTCTGAGGTACAAATTAAATATCTTAGGAGTTAGTGAGATAAGATGGTGGAACAGCGGAGAATTCATCTCTCCTACGGGCAGCACTGTAATGTTGTATTCCGGTAAAGCTACCGGTAGTCGTCGTGAGTCAGGTGTGGGGCTCCTTTTAACCAGAGCCGCGCGAAACTGTCTCTTATCCTGGGAACCGGTCTCTGACAGGGTCTTGACCGCCAGGTTCCGGACCAAAATGAGGAACATCTCAATAATACAATGTTATGCCCCTACTGAGCCCGACAATGTCTTGGCAAAAGACTCCTTCTACGAAGAACTAAACGCCGTTCAGAGCAGAACACCTAAATGTGACATTATAATGGTTATGGGTGATTTGAATGCGAAAGTTGGCGCCGCCCCAGCGACGAAAGATCCAGGCCCCACAAATTCAACACCGCTCGACTAAAAAATCCAGCTGTCTTACAACAATATAATGACCATCTTGCGCAAAAAGCGGCTGAGATAACTAGTCACCCAGATAGTGACATAAACGAAAACTGGGATGCCATAAAAAATGCGTACATTGATAGCGCAAATACCATCCTTGGCCCAAACCCGGATTGCCGGAATAAGCCCTGGATGTCCGACGCTTCATGGCAGCGGATTGTTGAAAGAAAGGAGCTGAAAGTTCGTTTGGCTGCAGCATCAGACGACAATCGAAGCAGCATCGAACTCCTTTACCGTCAGAAAGCTCGAGAAGTTCAGCGTAGTGTGCGGCGCGATAAAAGAGTTTATGCCAATTCTCTTTTAGCGTCAGCAGAAGAAGCCGCTAGAAGTAACAACTTAAACGCCGTATACGGTGTCATCAAGGAGTTTACAGGTGGTCGTAACTCCTGCCAACATCCGGTGAAAGATAGTGATGGAAAGCTACTTATCTTGGAAGAAGATCAAATGAGGCGGTGGAAAGAACACTTCGCCGCGGTCTTGAACCGTGTAACCTCTGGTGAAGTTCCCCCTCATATAGATAATTTAGCTAACCATCAAAATGTGCGTATACGGTCCACTGCCCCGACGAAAGAGGAAATAGTCACTGCAATTATTGCACTAAAACGAGGAAAGGCCGCCGGACTTGACGGCATCCCTGCCGAACTTTATCAAGCAGCGCCAAGCGTAACTGCCGATTTGCTGCACCCACTTGTTGATAAAGCGTGGAATACAGAGACCTTTCCCACTGAGTGGAAGGAAGGTTTGATCATCAAACTTCCAAAGAAGGGTAGCCTCACAGACTGTAATAATTGGAGAGGCATTTGTGTGCTTCCTGCCGTTGCCAAGATAATAGCTAAAATCGACCTGGAAAGACTAAAGGCCCACTTAGAAAGCACAATTGATGAAGAGCAGGCTGGCTTTCGATCCGGATTCTCCTGTGTCGATCACATTAACACCTTGCGAATCATCATCGAGCAATGCGCTGAATACGATTCTCCGCTTCACTTGCTTTTCATCGATTTCGAAAAGGCTTTCGATAGTGTGAACCGGGATTCTATATGGGCGGCCTTGCGCAGGAGAGGCATCCCTGAGAAGCTTGTGGCTATTATTAAGGCAACCTATGACGGCGCGAAATGTCGCGTTCTGCATAAAGGTAAGGTGTCGGGGGACTTTGAGATTCGCAGTGGAGTTCGGCAGGGGTGCATCCTCTCACCGATCCTATTCCTCATTGTGATCGGCGATGTGTTACATGCAGCCCTATCCGGACTCGACAGAGGAATTCAATGGACTTTGACATCTTATCTACAACATCTTGACTACGCTGACGACATATGCCTACTCTCCCACAAAATCATGGATCTGTCCGCAATGGCGTTAGATCTCGAGAGGGAGGCAAGCAAGGTTGGGCTAAAGATTAATACCAACAAGACCAAGGTGCTTAGTCCGCCGTTGCGAAAAAGAAATCCGACACCTATTGCCATCAATATTAATGGGCAGCCTGTGGAGAAGGTAGATAACTTCGTCTACCTGGGTAGCATTGTTGCCGAAAATGGTGGTACGGAGCAGGACATCGCTCGTCGTATCAACCAGGCTAAACGCGCATACGGCATGCTGTCCAAAATCTGGCAGAGCAGTTATCTCAGCATCAAGACCAAGCTGGGCCTGTTTCGCTCCCTGGTACTATCAGTGCTTTTGTATGGGAGCAGTACATGGAAAGTTTCCGTAGGAGTTACCAGAAAGCTGCAAGTTTTCGTCAACTCATGTCTTCGTCGAATTTTAAGAATTTTCTGGCCCGAAACAATATCAAATGAAGAGCTTAGTCGGCGTACGGGTCAGATGCCAATCGACGAATTGATACGCAGGCGAAAATGGCAGTGGATAGGTCACACATTGCGGAAGAGTGATAACTGCATTGCTATGCATGCCATGAAATGGAACCCCATTTCCAACCAAGGCCGACCAAGAGGGGGTCCTCGAATCACATGGCGTCGATCTGTGGCAAAGGAGTGTCAGGTACTGGGTAAGTCTTTTGGGGAGTTGCGCCCCATTGCCCAGAACAGAGTACGATGGCGCGCAGGAGTAGTTGACGCGCTATGCCCCGCTAGGGGTTAAGGCAAAGTAGTATCTAACATCCCCACACAAGAAGTTCTCGACGATATTGTTGATCTAGGCCAACCCATACAACCCCCGACAGTAGAGGAAGTTGATCTCGCGTTGCGGACACTAAAACGAAATAAAGCGCCGGGCACTGACGAGATTCCAGCTGAATAAAACCGTTCGCAGAACGAATCATTGGCGAATATCAAAGCGGTTTCAGAGCTGGTCGCTCCACAACCGATAAACTCTTTACAGTAAAACTGATACTCCAGAAGTGCTGGGAATACAACGTAAACGTATACCAAATCTTTGTTGACTTCAAACAGGCATATGACAGTATCGATCGTAGTGTACTATAAAACATCATGCTGCAATTTGGTATATCTGCAAAATTAGTGCGACTGACAAAGATGACGATGACCAACTCCGTCTCACAGGTCAGGATCCATAATAGACTTACCGATCTATTTGAAACACGCACTGGTCTGAAACAGGGCGATGGACTGGCACCGACGCTCTTCAACCTAGCACAAGAATACTCTATTCAGGCTATGAATATGGACAACAGCAATACGCTACTCATCAAGTCGACACAATTAGCAGCGTACGCCGACGACATCAACATCATGTCCCGAAGATTGGCCGACGCAGAAGAACTTCTGCATATGCTCGATACCGCTGCAAAAGAAGTTGGACTACGTATCAACGAGGGTAAAACTAAAATAATGATGCAATCGACGACAAGGACACCTGCACAACCGAGCATCAATGTGGGGGACCTCAATATCGAGTTCGTGAACAACTTCATATTTATGGGTTGCAACTTGTCAAGAGACGCCAACGAGTAAAATCGAAGCATGTGCACAGAAACACGAAGCTCCGCGTGTACAAAACCATTATACGTCCAGTGCTATGCTACGGCTGCGAAGCATGGACCCTAACTAAAGCCTCCGGAAACATGCTAGACACATTTGAACGTAAGGTTCAACGGCGAATTTTCGGGGCTGTTTGTGATCGAGATGGATGGCGCTTCCGGTACAACTATGAGTAGTATGAACTGTACCATGAGCTGGAAGTTTCGAAAATCGTCAAACTACAACGATGATCGCATGCCAAAGAGAGTGATGAATGCAAAACGAGTTGACGGAGCGAGACTGCCTAGACGACCGAGATCTCGTTGGGAGAGCTCAGTATATGTGGACAACGAACAGCTGCTGGGTTTCCAAGATTGGACCACGCGGTCACGTGACCGAGATAATTGGAGGATAACGATTTAGGCGGCCAAGGCCCAACGTCGGGCTGTCCCACCACGATGATTATGAGTAATGCTACACCCCCGCCCTTTTCTCCGGATCTGTCGTTGCGATAAGTGTAAATTTAAGTGCTAAGTTAACAATACAATAATATTGGTCTTTCTTTGTGGAGTATTGGGAAAGGTTTTCGAAAAGCTCCATTGAAATTTCTAGAAGCTGCTCAGAAGTAAACAAGTTGTTACTCCCACCAGCTGCAGATGTGTTCGCTCCACGTTGAGCAGCTTGGATTTACGTTATTGAGCGACTCGTCGGTTCATTGGCATTGGTACCCATATGCGATTGGAGAGGCGCAAAGTTTGTTGAGATATTCAAAGCTGGCTGTTGGTGGTGATGTTTGGATGTCAGTTGATTGTTTCCAGGTAGTGTCATTCGAGTTCTTGTTTTTTGTTGGCTTAGCCGATCGTGAAGTTCGATGAATTCCTTGCACTTAGGGCAGCTTACGTTGTTGGACACATGATTTCCACCGCAGTTGGCGCACCTGACTTGGCCAGATTTGTCGGCAGGACAGGTGGAATGATGATGGGGTTCACTGCATGTCATGCACTTAGCTAGCAAGTAGCAATTCGAGGAACCATGACCGAACATTTGACAGTTCCTACACTGCGTTGGACCATTTTTGTTCCCGGAATAACAGTTCCAGTGTACAATTGTGTGTCTGATGGCTTTAATTTTTCTGAGCTCATTGAGTTGTTTTGATCCACGCTCAATGTAAATAATGTAATAGGCTTCAGTGTCGAATTTGCGCCTAGTTGAAGTCAATTTTTTCACATCCAGGCAGTTAATTTGGTGGTAATTTTTCAATATTTGCGCAAAATCTTTGCAATCTACGTCATTGTAGCCAGAAACAACAATTTTGAATGGCCTTTTGTCAGATCTTCCATAGGTGAAGAAGTCCACATTTTTATTTACAAAAAGCTTCGAAGTTTTCTTGTAATCTTCGATTTTACCAGTAAGAAGTTTTAGTCCCATGGATGTGTATTTAACAAAGTAATCACTGATGCCTAGTTCAGACATTACGTCATCTACATTGGATCGCTGTAGGGAGGGCAGCACTATTGGAGGGCATTTTACCTTTTTTGCGATCGGCTCGGTAGATTCGGAAGATTCACCGTTTTCGGGCAAATTGGCGAGGAGTTGGAAACGATTTGATGACATGTCGTCAACTTGCTTTAATATTGTAGTTTTACTTTGCTTCTTAGTAGGATATCGGGGGAACCATCCTCCCTGTTTCTCTTCGTTTTTTCGGTTATTGTGTAAGCACTCGAAGAATAAGAATAAACTATTTAAATGCGATGTATCACTGTCAAAAAAAAACACGACCGTCACAGCGAATGACTGTCCATGGATTTATATCCATGATTTATATCCATTTCAATCTGTCATAAAACTGTTGAATTAAAACAAACAAAACGCATCCCCCAATTTTGAGCCAACTTCTTCTTCTTCATATAACATGACTTCAAACAGCACGACATTTTCTAGGAACGTATCTACCGTGTTATAGGAGGGTTCTCTGTATCACCCGGAATATGCATATACATATATATATATATATATATTATACATATGTATAAATGACACGAAAAAAATCGAATGGTGCCAATGGATTTCTGGGTTCAAGAAACGTAAAAAAACCAACTCTAAGGTCGAAACTCGATATCGAAGGAGGGTCGAATAACTGGCTTTTTTTTTCAAAAAGCAGTTAAATATAGGGAAACAAAAAAAGCAGCAGGAGCAACATTAGGCCCCACTTGAAGATGGTTTATATTCTGACAACTGTAGCTTTATAAAAACGCCCAAAGTTACTTCTTGTGCTATAAAATGCTTGCATCCAATTAAATTGCATACGTGTCCTAAAACAATAAGCCTACACTATATATCGCGAATAGTCGCGATTCGAAACGTGGGGTGAAGAGCATCACTTTCGTGTATCCCATGCAAACAAGTCTTCATCTCCAACTTGTTGATTGAAATCGAAAGCATCGAACCGCAATAATCATTCAATTTGTATTCGACAACATAAATACGAAAATCTAGACAAGGCGGCAGCATGTTTCGAACTCGTTCCTTGGACGAATCGTACCGAATTTTTCCCCAACACCCAACCATTCATTTGTTGGCAAAACTTTGTTTTCAGGATAAATATTCGAACATATCTGTACAAAGTTGTCCTGCCCAGAGAACGTCTCTGCTGATGATTTTCCCGGTTCTCACTAAAATCAACAATACTCGGAGAAGAAATCGTGGACGTGGATTGTTTTCAAGTGTCCTAGCTATAGCTACGTGGATCCCTAGCGGGTTGAAAATATACAAATTACCAACATATACATATTTGAATTTGTCCAACATAATGGATGGACGGGTTTCAGGGTTATTTTTTATTCTGTTTAGAGAAAACACGAAATATATATTTTTTAAGAAAACTCAACAACAAGAAAATTAAAACAAAGTGAGCAACAAGCGTGGCTCACTGACTTGACAAATGAAAAAGGTTAAATTGTAATTGGACGTCATTGCTCAGAAGAGTCTGAAACGAGTTGAACACAACTTTTACCGAGCCGAATATAAATATATTCATAAATTTTCTAGTACACTTTTTCCCCGCAGAAAAATTCTCTTTTACACTTTATTTTTCTTTGCATTTCTTATGAATTTTCATATTTTACTTTGAAACTTAATATTTGCAGCTATGTTCAATACACTTAGGGAGTTTAAAGGAATTTCCCGAATGTCGGAGGGTAGCAAACGTTCAGACGACGCGGTGCGACGGTTCGGTTTTAAAACTCTTCCGAACCGGGAATTCCTAAGGGACAGTGAAGCTAGAAAATATTCATAAATAGACTTTGGCCAAGACGTTTGATAAAAGGTAATGGAATTGACGTGTCGAAAGGAAAACCGTGACCTCACCCACACAACACATAGGCAAATGACATCTCTGAAATGGGATTATAATGCCATCATGGCTGTGGATTTTGTGGAGTGCTTTATCAACTTGTGACAGTTTTTCCTGGAAACTGTGAATTGCTAAATTTGTAGTATTCATAAATAAAAACTCGTATACTGGCATGTGTAATATTCAGATCCGAAGTTCCTAAGGATGATGCGAGGAAAAAAGGTCACAAATCATTCAGGCAAGGAATAAAATATCGAAATGACACACAAATGGTTGTTGACTTGAATTTAAAATGCGTCCATTTGAATTAGATATGATAAGAATGCTAAGCTGGCAAAACCGGGTGGTTAGGTACGTTTGCAGATTTTTTCATACAAAAGTAAAGTCTTTTCAAGATTTCGAACTTTGAACTAAATTTGCATTTTAATTCAATTTAGCAGCTAATATGACGCACCCATACTGTAACAACATTTTATCTCTTTTTTGGAAGAGCCTTAAGATCCTTTAGTGAATATTTTCCAAATTCCTGCATGTGATATTCTTGAGGCCTCAGCAATGTCTATAACTTTGATTCAGCGGTCGACGCGCTCGATAGCCGTGTTCGTTCGGTCACTGCTCTACAATCTAGAGAAACGAGGTTCGACCCTGGGCGTGAACAAAAAAAAACTGCCTGTGGGTACTAAAAACTAATAGAACTCCCACTGCGCTCTGAGCTTGTCGGCGCGAATAGGAGGTGCATGCTAGCAACTGCACGTCCGAAAAAAAAAAATGCTATCGAATCATCAACAAGGCATAGAAATGCAAGAGATGTTGACGCGCCCATGCCCCTGAAGCAGTCACAGGCAATTAACATGCTTTAATTGGTAGGTGATGCTTTTGGTCCTTCCAAACTACCTTCATCACTATCAACTGCAACGACCAGGTTTAAAGTGAAGCTCAAGATCGAGCACATCCATGACTGAATTGCTCGCGATCAACCACAACAAACGACCGAACCAAAACTGAACCAATTTCAGGTGATTTCGCTAAAACTACGCTAGACCTGGTTAAATTGAAAAACCAACCTAAGGAATTGCGACGAAACTTGCTAACTCATATACATGTTGCGCACCGATAATCCGCACTTAATGTCGATTCAACCAATGTTTCGCGATCCCATGCAAGTACATTTTTATTTTAATCCATTTGCTTTCAAGTTGCTTATGATTTACTTTCAAAAATGTTGTCCTTGTCGCCCCGATTCAGGAGATAACCATATCTACTAGCCGAAGGAAAGAATGTCCTTATTTTCTGACACAAGGACTAAAAATACCATCAACAGTAGTCTAGTGCAACCGCCTCCACATATGACCCATCTTGCCTAAATATCACTCTGTTGTCACGAATGTCCCTTTTCCCTTACCAGAGGACACAAAACGCCGTAAGTCCTTACCAAAGGACCTAAAATACTATCAACAGTAGTATAGTCCCAAATATCACTTAATTGCCAAAAATGTCCTTTTTTCCTCATCATCTAGTGCATTCGTCTCATGACCACCAGTCATATGATACGCATCTTGCCTAGGCATTAGATTAGAATAAATTAGATTGAGAGAGGGGCTACGGGCGCCAAAAGACCCACTAGTACCGAGGCCAAATGGTCTATTGTGCTATAGCCGCCGGTCTGGTAACAGGCCTAGGCCTGTCGATCAAGTTTGATCGCGCTAATGAATTTGCTTAGAAGGGTGACCGGGATTGAAGCAATGTCATCTGCTTCAGGGAAGGCGATGCCGAGGTGTACTAGGCGACGTTGGGCCAGTGCCTTATATTCGCAAAGAACGTGCAGTGACGTTTCATCATCTGCCTCGCAGAAACGACAGCTAGCGTAAGTGACTTCTTGGGCAAGAATGCCCAGTTAGAAGGCCACAAATGCTTCTAACCCTGTTGCGGTTCATTTTTAAAAGTTCAAATGTCCTGCTGCGGGAGTATCAGATATCTTGGCTTGCCTCGGGCCTGGAAGATAGTCGCATTGGACGGTGGCCTCAGTACGCTCCCAGTCTCTGATGCATTTACTGGCAGAACTTAGCGGAGTCCCGCAAAAGGGCTCAGGTCCACAAAAGCGCGTGTCCGAGGCCATCCTGGCCAGCTCATCAGCCTGTTCATTCCCAGAAATGCCGACGTGGCCAGGCACCCAGTATAACGTTACCATGTTCAAGGAGCCAACTTTTTGTAATGTATTCTGACAGCTGCACACTAGCCTGGACGACAAAGACCAGTTGCTTAGCGCCAGTATGGCTGCCTGGCTGTCAGTAAATATAGCTATATTCTTGCTACGGAGTTCGACTTTCAGGCAGAGCTCCGCACACGACTCGATGACATGTACTTCTGCCTGGAATACTGTTGCGAACCTACCCATAGGTATAGAAACAGCTTGGTTCGGGCCCACTATTCCGGCACCTGTGCCATTAACCGTCTTTGATCCATCCGTGAACCACTTGATGGTAACTGGAAGAAGAGTGGAATGTTCCTCCAACCAGTTTTTTCTCCTCCAGATTATAGTATTGAAGAGCTCGTTGCTGGATGGTTTTTTCACCAGATGGTCTGATGGCATACAGATTATGCAGCTCTCACTAAGCCACCTTTCCTGTTCCGGATTGAGGTTAGTGAGGGCATTGCAAGCCTTCAGTCTGAGGATTGTCAGCTTTGCTTGTGCTATTACATGAACACGCAATAGTGGAAGGTATAGTAGTACCTCAAGCGCCGCAGAAGGGCAGGTGTGAATGACTCTGCTAGACATGAGACAAGCAAGTCTCTGAATTTTACCTAGGGTAGATCTGCCAGTAACTGGCAGATATAGGCTTTTTTCCACTATACAACCGCACCATATTCTAGCATGGGTCTCACGATCGCCTTGTAGATCCATAGGATGATAGCGGGTTTGATTCCCCACGTCTTGCCTACATGTTGTCTGCATATCCACAGAGCTTTAGTGGCTTTGTCTGATACTACTTTCAGATGCTCTGACCAGAGCAGTTTTCTGTCACCCCCAGGTACTTAGCGTTGGCTGTCAAGGGTATGGGTAGATTGTACATTAAGGAGCATCTGATACGTCTGAGGTGTCTTTTCTTAGTAAAGGGGACTGCACCTGCCTTGGAAGGGTTCACTCGAAGGCCATTTGCGTTGCACCATTCCTGTACTATGCATAGTGCTGATTGAAGGATGTCTGATGTCGAACTTGCCCCTAATCAAGATCACAAGATCATCGGCGTATCTTCGCGTAGAGAAGCCCCGTGATGTATGTTCCCAAAGCAGACTGTCCACCACTATACACCACAGGAGTGGCGATAGGACACCTCCTTGTGGACACCCACGAGTGACACTAGCCGCTAGGGGGAAGTCTCCAATCGTAGTAATAACCCTTCTCGATGAGAGCATTTGCCCCACCCATTTCGCGGAGGTCACGTCCGCTCCCTTGGCCCTTAAAGCGCTGTCGCTAGCAGTGAACGAAGTATTGTCAAATGCACCCTCAATGTCGAGGAAGGCGCATAAGGCAGTTTCTTTCGTCTCTATTGTCGATTCAATCTCACTCACCAGGTGATGTAAAGCTGTCTCGGTGGACTTCCCTCATTAGTAGGCAAACTGTCTATCGTGTAGTGGATTCTTCTTGAGGAGAGTCTGACGTATGTGTTCGTCAAGGATCTTTTCCATCGCTTTCAGCATGAACGATGCTAGTGGATTCTTCTTGAGGAGAGTCTGACGTATGTGTTCGTCAAGGATTTTTTCCATCGCTTTCAGCATGAACGATGCTAAGCTGATTGGCCTGTGGGATTTTGGGTCATCCTTTGGGCGATTGCCCAACTTAGGGATGAGGACTACCTTCGCTGGTCTCCAAGCGACAGGAATGTATCCCAGTGCGAAGCTACCCCTGAAAATATTCATGAGGTATGGACTCAATGCTTCCTGCCTCTTTTGGGGAAGGGCGGGGAATATTCCGTCAATGCAAGAGGATTTGAATGGACTAAATGAGTCGATAGCCCATTTGACTTTATCGGGAGTGAAGGTGGTCCTTGCAGCTCTCCAATCAGACGGACGTGCCCTGTGTGGACGACACGAGATAGGAGGGGCGATATTCCTTCCTAGGATCACACATCCAGGGAAATGCGTACTCAGCAAAAGTTTACCAGTATCCTCGGCATCAGTTGTAATTCCACCGTCCGTTCTTTTAAGAGTACTTATCTGACCAGCGCCCTTTTTAGCCAAAATCCGATGTAGTCTCGCAGCCTTGTTAGTGCTATCAACATCCTCACAAAATTTTGACCACGGTATTACTTCATTGCCAAAAATATACTTTTTTCCTCACTAAATGGTTTCAATCCTGACCAAAGGACTCAAATTGCCTTCAACAGGACTCTGCATTGTTATCATCACCACGAATGAGGAAATACCCAAATCTACCAAGTTTGGTTTCCGTTTCATTTCATGATAGAGAGAGTGTCCTTTTTCTCTGACGCACACATGCAGTAGCACCGAAATATCACCGCATGGTACTTATAATAACCCAATAAAGCTACGTACAAAATTTGGTTGAATTCTGACCACGGGAAATGCCTGTAGAAGCAATCTTTAAAAAGACTGAGGCGAATAACTATAGTAACGATACTTGTTGCTAGCATGTAGCCATGTGACAAGTCGAGAAATGTGGCTTATTGTTACAAAACAGGCATCCATGGCCACAACGCGACGCGACGTGGACGGGATTTCAACTCGAAACGGTCGGTGTGGGGAGACATCAGACTAACGCCTCTACCCACTGAGCTACCGGCCGCACTTATCGGACTACATATGCCCGTCCGTTTTTTCACATGGGACGGGCCAAAAACCATGCTAGCCTATTCTGATAAGCTAAATACAATACATATATGTATACTCGCATATGACATTCCTCACGCCTTCCAGATCACTGTTCAGCCGGCAGTCACGGCAATTGCTGCCACGCTGAAATCGCTTGGACGGCATGTCGTATCGTCCAAGGACGTTATTGTCTTCACGATTATAAGATACCAAGAATGCTCCCAGGATACGTCGAAGACTGTGCAGGAATGTCGATCCGCCCTCTTGGAACGACAAAACATTAGTAATTTGGTGGGAGACATCACTGGCCGCTGCCTTGATGGGGATTATGCACGAAGGCTCAGGTTCTCCTACAATGACTTCTGTTGAAGCTACGGTAACCAGGAAGAGGTGGAGAGCTTTCCCATCGTCTATGCGACTGTCCCGGATTGACAGGAAGAAGAAGGGTACACATTGGGAGATTCTTCTTTGCGCATCTGCGAGACCTGGTGGATATAGAGATTGGCTGGCTCTATATAGGTATACCTAGATTTATCAAAAGCTCCGGCTGGTTTGAGGTAGTAGACGCTGGGAACATATTCCCTGGGGTAACACAATGAACAACCACTGTCTCCTCAAAACGTTCATTTTCAGTGAAATTGGAATTTTTGTGAAACTAAGTTTCATTCTACACACCAACGTAGTAAGCATCTGTAGCTTAGCTCGGCAATGCACCGAGTATTTGATGCTACTCGGAACAGTTTAAAAAAAAATCTCTCGAGCATTATTAATATATAAATTCAAGTTAGTTCAAGTTACTTATCTTATCCGGACTGTCTTAATTTTACTTAACTTATTATCTCTGTTTCATAGATGAGTTTATTTTAACGAGTATTTTCTTTACAAGATTTGTAGTGATTATCTTTGTACTTTACTTTCCTTGAGCATTCAGTACAGGTATCATTCCCATAACACGCGCACTGCTGCTATTTTCGATCCACCTTCAGCCGAACTTTTAGTCTATATGAAGGCACCACTAGTTAAAATTATGTGTAACTACGAACTTGGAACTGGAACTTGGTACTTGACTGCCATTTCATTTTATTTTCAAACGTATTCCGCTTCAAAGTTTGCTTTTATGAATCCTGATTTCTTATTTTTTTTGTCAAAAAGTTGCTCTTAATATTTCTTACCTAGGTTAGGTTAGGTTAGATGGGCTGCCTTGAATCAATAAACAAAAAGATTCAAAGCACACATAGACCACCACGTTCCCTTGTGACACCCTCAGGACAGTTTGCCGTGCGTAATTCAATCGTCAGATCAACCAGAGCTGACAATGAAGCGATTAAGTTGATTGACCTTGATATCCTTTAAATCATCTATATCAGTAAAAAAAAGTAAGACCCAAGGATGTCTTTCCTGCGCCTCGCTAAGGCGGGGCAAGCAAACAAAAGGCGAGAAACAATTTCCTCCTCCACCTCGTTTCACAGCTCCTGCAGCAATCATTGTGTAGAAGCCGAAGTTTCCTGGCAGGCTCCCCGATAGGACAGTGTCCAGTGATAAGTCCCACCACGTTTCTTAAATGTCTTCTGCTGAGCATCATTAGCCCGTGAGAGCGGTTGGGATCCATTTTGGGCCGTATTTGCCTAGTTACATGACATGTAGTGCCACTGTTCCATCTGGAATAAGCCCTATCATACACCACAGCTTTAGTAATTAATTTATAGGGTGCTAAGGACATTCCACTGTCACGCAAGCACTTCCTAGCGTCACTGGTCGAACCCGCCCGAGCCAGCACATCAGTTTTGCAGTTATCATAAAATCCACTGTGTCCCGGTATTCAGCTCGGGGTAATATTGAAAAATTTCCATATCTCCAAGAGAAAACTGTGACATTCCAATATTGTCTTTGACGTTATCAAGACATAACTGAGCGCATTAATCGCCAGTTGACTATCCGTGTATTTTATAATATCCGTGGCAGATATCACATTTCGCGTAAGCTAGGCTACAGCCTCGGAGATTGTAATAATATCCGCCTGAAAAACGCTACTGCATCCCGGAGGCGGAACGATAAATTTATACGCAAGTACTCCGAGTACACAACAGCCCCCACCGCTCCTTTGATCTTTGAGCCGTCAGTGAAAATGCTAATGACATCATATGTCAAATTAGCGTTTTGGCCACTCATGAGCTTCTGAAGTTTGCCGAAGGCTAGCTTGTTTTTTCTTCAATTATCATGAATTATTCTATTTGCTGTTTCATTGAGAATAATGCATCCTGTTGAGTGATATATAAATAAGTAAATAAATGGACCCAATTCCGAGGCTAAGTGTGCCGTAAATCCCTACGGTAGCCCATGTAGCCTAACCTAACATTAACCCGTTTGTCGACTGGCATTTAATCGCTCATAAATTCGATCAATTATGAAGAAAGCCCCTAATACCTTTGACACACGATGCACGCGAATGATCATTCCAATTCGAATGATAATTCAATTTCATGTATGACCTTATGAATGGTCATTCGAACATCGTACGAATGATAATTCGCGAATTATAATTGTCATAGGAAACGTAATTCCTTCTTTGTGTATTCAGTGCCACCTACCCGACAAATTGTCATTGAGTAGCAATAACATTCACTAGTTGCTAAGCAATACATTCGTTGCTAAATGAAATAAACAATATTTATTCGAAAAAATCAGTGCTAAGTCGATTTCACACTGACATTTGGAATGACGTTTACAGTCATGCGTGTATGTCCAATTCGTCATAGCCAGCAATTCAACATTCGCCGAATGATCATTCGGATACAACGTGTCCAAGGTATAAGAATATTTCGTCACGAAAAAAACTATTTCTATGCTAAAACCGAACATTTATTCTCCGAAACCGGAATCCGAAGATTGCTCTGGAACAATGGACAACAAAACCAAAACCTGAACTGGTGGCAACCCTAGCTAGGAAGCAGACTTTTTTTTTAATAAAATGTTTTTGAATTTTACTCGTAAAAGACAGAGACTTTTTTTAAAGGAAACATGCGAGTGACGTATACTCGCAGTGCTTATCACTCATTCGGGCCAACGCGACGGCTCCATACTATTCTACATACTTTTCGAGCAATACATATATTATTATTTTTTTAACGAAACCAATTAAACTTTTTTTTAGTTACAGTAGAAATAAAAGAGTTTCATTTTAACTTGAGTACTCTGTATTCAAATCAATTGAATTTTCCTGCCCAGAAGGATGCTGGAAACGTTTTGATCACATAGCGAAAATAATGAAAATTCCTTTGAACTCGTTAAATTGAAAATTATGATTTTGCATTTTGCGAAGAATATTACCTTCCGTGAATTGGTTACCGTTTTTTACTTATTCACACAAAATGCTTTGAACGCAGGTGAAACGTTGAAAATGCCACGTTGTGTAATTTGCATCTGCTAAATATTAAATGTATTGCAATTGAAAGCCGAAAAAGTTCTCGTCCGAAGATTGGTCGGAGATGTTTGGCTGTTTCCCCGTCATATTGAAGAAAGTCGGATTTTAAAAATTAAATATCTTGAAAATATGTCAGATTCTTTGCTTTTGTGTCTGAAATTAAATGGAAGATTGGAACCAACCGTATCTATACGACAACGGACTTATTTGTTTGACTATAGAATTAAGTGAAAACACGCCACGACACCATAGCCATTCAGCGCCTCTGCCGTTGAGAAGCAGCCATGTCTCAGTGTATACGTGGAGGCGTCAGTCTCATGCCGGGTTCAAGTCCCGTTGACGGCGTTCGTGGCTAAGGATGTTTGTGTTTTCTTCCCCCTCTTGTGCGGGGCATAATAATAAGCCACAGACTATGTTGTGACTTGTCGCAGGTGGGCGGTTGAATGGGACAAACCTGGGTTTAGGGAGGGGCTAGGGGGGCTAAAGCCCCGAGCCCCGTGTTGTTAGGGGCCCCAATCGGGCGGAAATAAATTTTTAAAAATTCATTTTTATTAACTGTGCATTCTCTCTCTAATTATGAACAGTGATGTGCAAACCTGCATAATTTTCGGTAAAAAAGATTTACTATAAATATTTGAATTACGCGATTTCCTGCATGGGACATGACGAAGCCAAGATATTTGTGAAGAATTCATTAACATTATGGCTAACAAAGTTAGGACAGAAATCGTTAACCAAATTAAGAAAGCAAAGTATTGTACTTCAGCCTTATTGTAGATTCGACGCCAAATATATCCCACGTACATACATCAGTTATCTGTAGTCTTCCGGTATTGTTGTGACTGTTATGTACAAGAACGTTTCTTTTGTTTTTTACCCATTAATAGTCATACTGGTGCATCTTTAAGTGAAACAATATTAAAAGTCCTTTATGACCATGAGATTGATATTCTTAACTGTCGTGCGCAAACTTATGATAATGGCAGCAATATGTCTGAAAAATACTCGGGATTACAAGCGCGAATTAAAGAACTTAATCCACTTGCATGTTATTTATTTGTGTAGGACACTCACTAAATTTAGTGGGCGAATGCAGTGTAGATCAATGTATTGATTCGGTGATTTTACAGCTTGTACAGCGGCTCTATGCTTTCTTTTCCGCTTCTACGAGTACGCATCGTTGGAGTATATTGCGGAGACATGCGAACATAACTGTCAAATCTTTATCTTCCACAAGATGGTCATGTCACGATGACGCCACTACTTCATTAGCCGAGAATTATTCAGAATTATCTATGAAATGCATTATATTATATGAGATTGAGCAAAATGAAGCGGAAAGCTCGATACTCGACATGAAGCAGCATCTTTAAAAAATAAATTAACAAACCTGGAAATTGCATTTATGACGGTTTTTTAGCACAAAGTTCTTGGGCGATTCAATAAAACGAGTAAATTTTTGCAAAAAATCAATCTCGATTTGATTACGGCTAATAATTTGTTGCACTCATTAATTAATTTTATTAGCGATTTACGAAATGATTTTGCAGACATAGAAAACGAATCAAAAAATTAGGTTCCTTTGTACAACAAGAATATTGCAGTATTCACAAACGACAAATTACAAGGAAATATGCAGACAATCTATGCCTAGCATTACACATTGCGTTTTTCTGCGGAAAAAGCAATCCCGTAAAAAAACCGCATCATCGCAGGAGAAGAGGAACGCGTACATTTAAAGGGAACGCTTTACACTTACGCGTTACGAAAACGCTACAATTTCCTGCCGTAAACGGAAACGGGATTGCTTTTCCCGCAGAAAAATGCAAAGTGTAATTTCAGGCTAACAGAGGTTTCTCTACCCCGTAAGTGCACTTTCACACGAAGAGCCGCACGGCTCCCGCTCGCGAGTGAGAGCGAGGCGCGACTGAAATGCAATGAGTACACTTTAGCTTTCACAAGGGGAGCACGATCCATTACGTCGCGCGAGTGAGAGCCGGTACAGCTCGTGCATCTGGAGCCGTGCGTTGCGGCTCTTGATATAAATGCAAAGCGAGGAGTGCCGGTATTCACACAGGAAGAGCGACAATGGCTCTCGCTCTGCGTTCAGTCGCAAAGTACGCGTCGCATGCAATGGATTCTAGACGTGCTGTGGCCACTTATCTTCTATACTGTCGACGCCGCCTTCGACGACAAAAACGTCAACTTTTTAGGGCGTATTGGGTCCATCCTATTAACAACTAGGTGGCCAAAACTTGAAAATCGTAGCCCCTGCAGGGGTGGTACGAAATGTTAAGGATAGGATAATAATAAAATTCATCAATGTCACAGGTATTTTGCCAACCAACGATGCCCGCCAATGTTACTAACGTAAGCTACTACCGTATTTACCTTTCCTAAGTTGGTCCCCTAAATACCCACTGTAAGTAAAAAACAGTCCGGAGTCCGAAGCGTATATACCCTAGACTTGTACAGACCTAGTGGTGATACCAAAAGTACTAATTGGTAGCGACCATATGCATTTAAAGTGAGTTTCCTATACGGCCAGTTTATAGAGGAGGTTGACACTCATTCAGAAGGATCCTAACCATTCTCAAAATCAATTAACCAACTCATTCTACAAATATAAGTCGAATTTTTCAAGTCGCTAGCTTCATTCTATGGAAAGTTATTGCTTATTTGAAGTTCTACTTGTAGGGGAGGTAGGGGTTCCTTGGGTCGGATCTTGCCCATCATTGCCACCAACAAATTAGATCATGCTACAAACATTTAAAAAAAATTTCAAGTCTGTAGCTTCACTCTATCGAAAGTTATCGCTTTTTTAAGTTTCATTTGTAGGGGAAGTAGGGGTTTGGTTGGTCGGATTTTACGTATTTTCAACATTAGCCAACTGTATTCTACTGTAAATATTTGACCGAAACTTCAAGTCGCTAGATTTATTTTGTCGGAAGTTATCGCTTATTTTAAGTTTCATTTGTAGGGGTTCCTTAGGTCGGATCTTACCCATCTTTAATGCCAACTAACTCAATCTTACTTCAAATATTTTACCAAAATTTCAAGTCGCTGGGTTCATTCTATCAAATGTTATCGCATATTTGAAGTTTCATTTGTATGGGAGGTAGGGGTTCCTTGGGTCGGATCTTACCCATTTTCAATAACAACTAATTAAATCTTACTACCAAAATACTTCCAAATTTTCAACTCGCTAGTACCATTCTATTTAAAGTTATCGTAATTAAAGTAATATTTAATTTTTTGAATTTTATAGGGGAGGTAGGCGTTCCTTTGATCTGATTATGCCCAACTTACTAAAACTCAAGCAGCTTCTCACTTCTGGGCTACGTGCAAAAATCAAGTATCTACGTCAATTGGTTCAAAAGTTATAGACAAAAAACCTGAAAAGTAGAGTAGTACGGGGCTCTTTGTAAGAAAATTGCCGTTATTTTTCAACTGATCGATTTTATTTTTCCAGGAGAGTATAAGATTATCCTCGCAAGCAATCTACCAAAGCTTGAGCTTTTCATATTTATTTAATCGGGAGTTATAGATACATTTAATTATTTTACATATGTAGGGGAGGCAGGCGTTCTCTTAGCCTGATCACGTCCATTTTCAATACCAACTAGACCAACCAACTAGATCATACTTCCAATATTTGACCAAAATTTCAAGGCTCTAGCTTCATTCTATCGGAAGTTATCGTGCGAACGGGCAGACAGACAGACGGACAGACGGACAGACAGACAGACATGGCTTAATCGAATCAGGAGATGACCCTGATCATTTATATATATACATTGCCATACCTCCGGAGCCTTCTTTAAGGTGTTACATATTTCCGTCGTGACAAAAACAATATACCCTATACTAAAAGTCTAGGGTATAAAAAGCGGGATGAAGCAGAGGTTTTTTTTCTTCCGAATTAGAACAGCTTATTCCCGTTATGAAAGCTAGTTTCAAAAATGATCCGAGCTTTCCACTAGACATTTTAAAATGGTTATGCGATCGCAAACTGCAAGAAGTATTTCCTAATGTTTATATAGCATTTGGACTGTTTCTGACTATACCGATTGCTAATTGTGAGGCCGATCGTTCTTTTCCAAAATTGACAATAATAGAAAATAAATACCAGTCAACAATGGCCAATACTAGACTATCATCGTTGGCCTTATTGTCAATAGAAAGCAAACTGATGACAAATTTCGATTTTAATGATTTAATACACGAATTCGGGCATGATAAAATTTTGTACCTTTATAACTACCATATTAAAATACTATTTTATGTTAATAAATCTATCTATTTCTGGATATCCAAAGATTTTTGTATTATTTTTAAGCAAAGTCGTTACAGGAACAATCACATTTGTTAAGTAGAAATTGAAAAATAAGTTTATAATTTTTATAAAAATTGTAGCTGCCTGTTAAACAATTTTTAATTTAAATAATAGGTACCTACAATATTTATACCGCTACTTGGTAATTCTTGTTTTGAGGGGCCCAATTAAAATATTAGCCCCTGGGCCAAAAATACCTAAAACCGGCTCTGGAATGGGAGCAGGATGTGTACGCTGACAACGTGCATCGCCCGAAATTGGTTTATGCAACGAAACGTCAGCTAAACTACATAATTGACGCGCTATGCCCCAGTAGGGGTTAGGGCAAATGAGTATATGCCTAACTACAATATACTGCTCTACTCTTCAACATCATCATGCTCTATTTATTCGCACTCATCTCTGACGACCTGGAAATATCCCTTCTCTTCGCCGATGACATTGTCCTGGGTAGCAAAGACATCGCTGCTTTGCAGGCTGCACTGACCAAGTGCATAGCATACCAAAGACTGAGTATCTTTGCTGTTCTTTCTCAGATCCAGGGAGACCGATACCGGATATCTACATTAAAGGAGTGCAGTTGAAATCCTCTACAAGGTTCAAATACCTGGGCTCGATGGTCAACAAGGAAGCTGCCTGCGAGGACGACATCAAACATCGCATCAGTGTCGGTTGGATGAAGTGGCGAGAAAACTCTGGAGTTTTCTGCGATAAGAAGATGCCACAAAAGCTTAAGGGCAAGTTGTACAAAACAGTCATACGTCCCGCACTCATGTATGCGTCTGAGTGCTGGACTATGTACAAGACATACGAAAGTAAAATGACTGCGACCGAGATGAAAATGCTACGGATGTCAGCCGGTGTGACCAAAAAAAGGATCGCATCAAAAGCACCTACATCCGAGGCAGGTTGTTTATTGAGTAACCGATTACCGAAAAGCTCGAAGATCGTCGTATGGATTGGTATTGCCATGTTCTAAGGTGTCCGCTTGAGAACTCTGTCAATAAGGCGCTAATGAATGTTTCACTTGTTGCGCTTAACACCCGAGGCAGACGGAAATACACGTGGATCGATCAGATAAAGAAGCAACAATAACGCATTAATCGCAGCGATGATACGATCCAAGACCGAGCTGTCTGCAGAAGGAAGCTGAGATTATACCGCCAAAATGGGCGAAGTGCCAACACCACAGGCAGTGCAACGCGAAGCCGCAGAATGGTATGAAAGGGCAGGGAAGAAGAACAGGATTAGAAAGGACCTCATCGGGTTCGTTTTAGTCCTTCCAGTGATCTGCATCCACACGAGCACATTAAGGCAACTTGCTCTAAGTCTTATGCGAGCCATAGACGCACGCACGCACGGGACTGATTGGATATCAACCACTCGTATGCGAGCTATAGACGCACGTAGTATTCCGCCGGATTGGTCGGACATCAACCACTCATACGCGAACCGTATTTATACAATTTTACTCAAGAAAAGTAGTCAAACAAGTCATTCACTATCACCGCGACGCGCTCCGCATAAGTGTACAGAGACAGCCCGGGCGTAATCGTTTCACAATAATTCGCCTATCCGAATACCAGTCATACTTTATATTGAAGTTGTTGTTGGGTTGGCTATGGGTCGGAGTCGGGTTCGTTGTTTTGAACAACGAGCTCGACGCAAACTCATAGCCAACCCAAACAACAACTACAATATAGGGTGAGAAAAGGTAGTCACCGAGCTGTCTCTATTGTCTCTATACACTTATGCGGAGCGGGTTGCGGCGGTAGTGAATGAATTGCTTGACTACTTTTCTCGAGTGAAAATTGAATGAATACGGTTCGCGTATCAGTGGTTGATGTCCGACCAATCCGGCGGATTAGTACGTGCATCTATGGCTCGCATTAGTGCTTAGCCACTTTACTTCATATATTTTCGCTTCAGGTAGCTGTGCTTTCCTCTGTAGCACTCCCATCCTTCCTACAGAGTAGCTAATCCTTTTAGAACAAGGCAGTCCTGATGTTGTGTTTGTCTTTTGTGGTTTAGCCACGTACCTACGGCCTCCATAAATGCTTTAAACTACCGGCATTTGGACTTTCTTCGGTGTCTGGACAAAGTGCGAGGAGCTCTGTGTGCCTTTCTGTTTTTGCCAGGATTATCTTTTCACGTCATTTAAAACGTTTGTTTACTCATTATTGCATTTTTTTATTGTTGAGATGTTCAACAGTTTTTAGAGACCACGAGTGAATTATTGCAAGGAATGCAGTGTTGCGTTGCGCCTCTGCTGTCGTCGTGATTTTCTGAGATCTGAATAATAAGATGTAGTTTTTTTTTCTCTTTGCCGATTTTTCCGTCTACAATAGTTACCGGCTGGCTCTGGTGCCCAGTTCGTTTTTTTTCAGCACCAGTTTCTTCTTCTTCGCGGGCTTCATAGTAAAAATTTCCCTGTAGTAAACCATATTCTGGTCGTGTTGCTTCCACCGACAGATCGAAAGTAGCACCTGATAAGTAATGATATGTTGGTGATACGAAACCAGAGCCCGAGGGTCCCATTACACCCGGTCCCCAATGCGAGCGCGAGGGCATTTGAGCAGTCAGCAAACCATTTCATCTTCATTGTCCCATTTTTTTATTCCCCATTTTTGCTTCCCCTATTTGTGTTGTCTATACCAGTCCTGTGAATTCCGTTTAATATGTACGACAGGGGCAACGAGCGGCGACAACTCCGTCCACGCCTCCCAAACTGGGCTACAGTAAACATAGCCCGCTGCGTAGCTCGTTGATGGGCCTATTTCTTCGCCAGATGGCATTGTCCGACCTTCACGGTCATTATGGCGACCGTAGTCTCCGTCCCCGCGGGCATTTTTCGATGTCCACCAACCCGACCATCATATCTTTTTTGGGGTGCTGATTACGAATCTGTCTTTCTCTCAATTGTCCTAACCCCGTGTGGGGTATAGCGCGTCAACTGTTCCATGTGGCCCAGTTGACATTTCAACGGCATAACTGGTAGTCCGGATGGCGCAACGGTTAGCACGTTCGCCTTCAACGCACTGGGCCCCGGTTCGATTCCGGGGATTTACGTGTCGGACTATGAGCCTACTCAGCTGTTAAACGAGTACCCATTATGGGGTAAATAACTCGGTTGAGCGTATTACTGATCACATACCTCTGCACAAAAACCGTCACGATCCAGAAAATGAGATGGTGCTAACTCATCTCGAGGCCATGGTTCAAATTGGACTGTTGCGCCAGTTATTTATTTTTATTATTTTTAAACTGGTTTCGGAGAATGCAGTTGCCAGCATGCACCTCCTACACATCCATGGCCACGAACGTCGTCGTGGACGGGATTCGAACCCGAAACGACGGTAGTCAAACATGAGACTGATGGCTCAACACACTGCGCTACCGGTCGGCTCCAATTACGAATCTGTGGTTTGTCCCCAATGTTTTTGAGGTTTTTGGGTTATAGCCAAAAAAGATAAAAAAAATTTTTTTTTTTCAATATATTGAAATTTAGCAAAAAAAAAATCTCAGACAAAATGAAAGATCTTGACCAGTTGGAAAAAAAAGGTTAGCACAGTTTTCTTCGTATCTTAAAAAGTTTTCGATATCTTCGCACTTACAAAAAAAAAATGCCCGTTTTTTTCTGTTACGAGTCTGGGGTTTGCTCCCATATTTTTTTTTCTCGAATTTTGGGGTACTAGAACCAACAAAACTGCATGCTCCCCTTCATACTCGTATCCCAATTTTTTACGATTGAAATAAGAAATATTTGAAAAGTTATTTGTATTGATTCTAGCAATAGTGCTCGAAAGAAAAAAATAATGCTATCTACCACCGGTGGCAGCATCCGATATAGACTCGTGCGTTCACTATCAGTTCTTATCTTTATAGTAATCAAACATTTCTTCACGGAAATATACTTGTATCTGGTCCCCTGGATGTTGTGTTGTACATAGTAACCCATTCCCCGAAATCGCATTCCATATTCCGTTCGATAACAAACGGATCTTGTAAGCAGATCAGATAAGATTTAAATTAAATTATATTAAAAAGCAATGTAGATCCCAACAATGTGTCGAAATAACGTCAATTTTCATTCAACAACCACAAATATTTTCTCATAGTTCATAATGTACTATTAATTTTAAACCGCAAATTCGCATACTCACCAGGTATACACGTATGTTACGTGTGTTAAAAGCGACGACAATCAGCCACTGTCCCGGTTTTTTGTTTTTTTTTTATTTTCTTTCTTTATTTTTATGCTTCTTTCTAGTATATGATGGCACTTTGGCTTTTGTCGTGTTTTCGCTGCGTATCCAAAAATATATATCTGGTTCAAGCCTCCCTAGATAGTATCCAAAAATCGTATGAACAAACGTAAAATTTCACTCGCCGAGAGCACAGAGATATTGCACAGTCGCGCCGTTTTATGGGGAATAGAATAGTGAGCAAGGACAGAATGGATGCTAGATCGCGTCAAAAACAATATACAACATGCACAATAAAACTTGATCGCAAAAATTTTCAAAATTTATTAATAAAACCACTCCACAGAGAACTATCACTTTTAGAACACATGAAATCTTCTTTCCTTCGCGAATTTCTTTCACACTATTAACCGCAGCAGTTTCCGAGTTTGACCTCTTGCGCAATATTTTTAATTTCGGGCAAATTTAAATCGGATTTTCCCGCCACACTCACTTTTATATTTGTGATGTAATGATTTTCACCCACTGATGCGGATAATTTTGCAATTAAGCCGAATAGTGAGGAGCACGCACTCGATGCAATTTTTCTGTATCTGAATTTGCACCCACCTGAAAAACAGTGAGAAACGCTTGAAACTGAAAACAAGACACGCAACAATCCAATTTCGTCGCGTCCACAAAAAGCCCGGTTTAGATCTTTTGTCAACACTGTAAGTAGCACAGTGAACTATACTATCAGAGCACAATGTTTGGCTTCCCAGTGACAACGGCGCACGTCTTAATCTTGCTTCTTAATCTGAACACCTTAAAACACCGCAGCTGCTACTTAATTCCAAGAGCCCAGGTGAGTTTGGAGTGGGTGGCAGCGTGACATACAGTCCAGCTCGCACTAGAACAGAATTAAACTAAGCTGGTGGCAGCAACGTTTCTTCTTCGCTGGTTGCTTGGTTCTTGTTTTGTGAAGTTCATGTTCAAGTTTGCGACTTGCGAACTGTGCTACTCTACTACTGCTGGTTGGGAAGAGAGCTTTTCGCAAAGCGTCGACACAATTCATACATGCACATGTTTTCCTCGGGAAAAGCAGATTTTCCCGGATCTCCTAGTTCAACTGAAAAAGGACTCGTGTACAAGTACGTTGGAGAACATTATGGAACTTAGTACTTTTAGGCCGAATGTCAGTAGAATTGTACCGAAATCGTGTAAAAAAAGATAAAAGTATATTTTTGGGTTTTACACCTAGTACACACTGCGACCCTTGAATATATTCTTGTGTGTCTCGCCAGAATCCCGCCTGCCTCGAATCATTGCAAGATGCATAAAATATATGTAGTATACATACAAAATTCACGGCAACAATGTGTCGAGGCACACGGGATTCTGGTGGGACACAAAAGAATCTATTCAAAGAATACCAGCTAGGCGTTAGATGACAAGCATATTCCAATGCATACATCATAGGAGTTGCTAAAATGACTTATTCGTTCTTGATTAGGGTGACCAACTGTACCGAAATTTCCGGTACAGTACCGAATTTTTTTCAGTCACAGTTTCATATCATTTGGATCAGAAGGAAAAATATGATTTTAATACCAAAACAACTAATGCAACGAAAATGGATACTTTTTTTTAATTGGTAAACACGATTTTCCGATGTAAGTTGTTTCCTTCAGTAACACTCACATGGTGTTAGTTAAGGTATATTTACTTACTTGAGGTGGCAAAAATTCCTCTTCCATAGTCCTCCGCGTGGGCGCCCCTGGAATGGCAGTGGTCACTGACCATTGCTAACCAATGTCAAGCCGCCAGTGATGGCGGTGCGATGTTTTGGTTGAGGTAAGCATTCACCCTGTGGTGTGGGGTGTAAAAAGAATACCACGGCCTTTCCCTTTGAGGGCCTGTCGCTAAAACTGACAATCAAAGGACAGGATGTGTATGCCAGCAACTTGCACCATCCGAAATATTTATATGCTAACGAAACGTAAACTATGCCTCGGATAAGGACTGACTCAACGGTTACGAGTTTTGGCTATCGTACAATGACAAAGATTGGATTCTGCAATTTGCGTACTGAACCCGACAATGTCTTGGCAAAAGACTCCTTCTACGAAGAACTAAACGCCGTTCAGAGCAGAACACTTAAAGGTGACATTATAATGGTTATGGGTGATTTGAATGCTAAAGTTGGCGCTCATAACTATGGGCTCAGACATGTGATGGGGAGACACGGTTTTGGTGATCGTAATCACAACGGTGAAAGATTTGAAGAGTTCTGCAACTTTCACAGTCTCTTCATCGGTGGTAATATGTTTGAGCATAAGGACCACCACAAAATCAGTTGGTCCTCTGTTGATCGGCGCAGAACACAAAATCAGATCGACCATTTTGCCATTAGTAGATAGATAGTGATATTCTGCTGGTGAAACCTGAAAGAGGAAAGGTCAAGACTACTGTATATTCCTCACAATAGCTGCAGCAGAAGTTGACAATGACGGACAATGCCTATTTGTTATTCTTACATGCATTCACAGGCTGTGACTCAACATCCGCAACATATCGCCAGAGTAAAGTGGGTTTTGTCAAATCGTATCAGAAGTTCAAAGTCATCCAAAGTGCAGCTGAGGTATTTGCCAGTGGTTCTTCTTCCCCTGACTCCATTAAGATAGCGGGGATCATGAGTACTCTCTCAGGGTATGGCGCTCCAGCCACAGAAAAATCCCGCAACGAGTTCCGCTACAAGTCGTTCATCAAAGCAGCTGAAAACATGAAGCTCAATTCAACTCTCCCTCCAATTAAAGGAGCTGTTAAGCAGCATGCATTCGGGACCTACCACCAAGTACACCTGTGGTTAGGGGAGGAACCTAACGGTGAGGCGTCAAATTGAGGTTGGGAGAGAAGGAATGACCAACTAGTTCAGAAACTCTCAGAGTTGGATGCTGCTCCTGATATAATATTGAGAATGATTTTTTGCCGATGCATGAAAGGATGTGACAGTTGCAGGTGTGGTTCTAGAAAAGCATCGTTAAACTGCTCTGTCGCATGCCCGAATTGCAAGGGCAGTTGCAACGACGGAGTCAGAATTGTAATTCAAGAAGAAGCGACGACGATCCCATCGATACACTACCAATCTCTTTCGAAAACGTCTTCACTGCTAACGAAGATGAATGAGCCCCAATTTTTCCGTCTCAGAAAGGCCAAGATGTCACCTTGAATGCTTATTTTTTAGGGTTTTGCAGAAAACCAAAACTCTTATAAAATGGCTCAAATGTCTGTCTTTTCGTCCGTCCGTCTGTTCGACTGTCCGTTTGTCCGTCTGTCTGTCTGTCCATGAAATATCTCGTGAACTGTTAAAGCTACTAAAATTCTAATAAATGTTAACCATCGTGGTAGCGTCAACATACTCTGTTTTAGGGAAACATCGAAATAGAACGTATATTTAGAAAATCTATAACTTTTGATTGGTTTAAGATAAGGTAGTAAAAGTGTATATATATTGAAGAAAATTTAATTCTCTGCAACTTCGTCTCAGACTAGTTTTCTGAGAACATATCGTGGTAGGCACAAGAAGCAAATAATTTCTTCGAAAAATGATTTCTCTGAAAATTATCGATTTTCAATAAGGTATATCTCGTAAGCCGTTAGAAATTCGCCAAATATGCAAACAAACAATTTTATAGGAAATTTAATAAGCTTTCATTTTTGCGTAGAACATATTTTTCCAGAGTCCACCGTTTCCGAGATAAAGGGTTATCCATTTCGTGTTTCGGAAAGTAAAGCCCTGCCATTCGACATCTGTCAAATGTCAGTGTATTCCAAACTGGTATTGGTTTAGTTGTAGTCCGGATGGCGCAACGGTTAGCACGTTTGCCTTCAACGCACTGGGCCCCGGTTCGATTCCGAGGATTTACGTGTCGGACTATGAGCCCACTCAGCTGTTTAATGAGTACCCATTATGGGGTAAATAACTCGGTTGAGCGTGTTGCTGATCACATACCTCTGCACAAAAACCGTCACGATCTAGAAAATGAGATGATGCTAACTCATCTCGAGGCCGTGGTTCAAACTGGACTGTTGCGCCAGTTATTTATTTATTGGTTTAGTTGAAGGTTTGCCATTTTACAAGATGGAACGTTTTACGACTGAACAACGCGTGAAAATTATTAAATTATTCTACCAAAATGGTGAATCTGCGGTGGCCACGTTTCGTGCATTACGCGCAGATTATGGTCGACATGGCCAATGAGCGCACAATTGCCTACACAGTGAAAAAATTTTAAGAAACTGGATCGGTGACAGACATTTCTACACCTGTGCATCATCGTTTTGCTCGTTCGACCGAAAACATCGCCGCTGTGAGTGAAAGTGTGGCCCAAGACCCGAATTTGTCGATTCCGCGCCGATCCCAGCATTTAGGCCTATCTTACGGAACAATGTGGCGCATTTTGCATTTGGACCTTCATCTCCATCCTTATAAAGTCCAGCTCACGCAAGAATTAAAGCCGACTGATCACAGATTGCGTCGTGCGTGAGTACTCAGATTGGATCCTCGAACAGCAGGCCACCGATGCCGATTTTTCGAAGAAAAGCCCATTTTGCGCTCGGCGGCTATGTAAACAAACAAAATTGTCGCATCTGGGGCAGTGAGCAACCGCAAGTGACCGCTGAGAAACCGTTGTACCCGCAAAAAGTGACTGTTTGGTGTGCATTGTGGGCCGGCGGCGTCATTGGGCCGTTTTTCTTCGAAAACGATGAAGGAGCCGCCGTTACAGTCAATGGCCAGCGCTATGGCGCCATGATTCATGACTTTTTTTGGTCGGAAATTGAAGATATGGATCTCGACAATATGTGGTTTCAACAAGACGGGGCAACATTCCACACCACGCGACAAAATTTGGCTTTATTGCGCGAGAAATTCCCAGGACGCGTAATTTCGAGATTCGGCGATGTGGCTTGGCCAGCAAGGTCTTGCGATTTAACGCCGTTAGATTTCTTTTTGTGGGGCTATGCGAAGGACCGTGTTTATGCGAACAATCCCACGACGATTGATCAATTGAAGGACGAAATCCGTCGAGTTTTAGCCGAGTTATTGCCCGAAATGTGTGAAAAGGTAATCGAAAATTACCTCAAAAGGATCGAGTCCTGCAAGCGGTCCCGTGGGGGACATTTGACAGACATTGTATTCCACGTATAATGGCATAATCCAAACTTTATTATAAAATAAAAATTCCATCGAAATTCAAATATTTACTGTGTTTAATTTAAGTTTACTTTCCGAAAGAGAAAATGGATAATCGGAAAACCCAAAAATGGGACCTTCCCCCCACCTCTCCCACCGTAAGCTCACCTTCCAGGGGGGGGGGGACTTTTAGTATGTTTACCTCCTAACTACTCCTAACGAAGTCCTGAAGTCAAAAATTATCCCATATTCCATGCACTCTACAAAGTGTTCTTTGACTGGTGTAATAATAATTAATATACGGTGTAGGTTATACATTATCAGTATAAAATGTATGTTATATGTATATTCTAATATTTTTCCGAAAACAGAAGAGACTTCAAGCAAATCTGAAAAAAATTGTCCGTTGAGACGATGTTCGAAACACAACAAATTAATTGTTTGATTATTTTTTTAGTCCTTCAAACACGCTAGAAATTTGTAATATTTGTACCATCGTACTACAGCTACTTGCTTCAGTACATTGTTACTACCCCAAAAAGATATCAAATATAATAATTTTGTGTAAAGTGTCCTGACACTCTCCCGCGTTCCAATAACAGACAAAATTTAAACATGCTGCTTGCAGAAAAACGTTCTGTCCTATTTATTAGTACACCAGCCCAAATTCCGCAAAGTACGTACAGTAAAGTCACCAGATACAGATGGTTCTTCGTAAAGGGATGATGTAACAAAAGAGAATACACCGAATTTGGGGATGCCGGGAAATTTAGGGCTCAGTGTCCTGACACGAAACACCAATGCGGGTTAGCGGTTGAGTTCAAATTCTGATTTCTTTCATGGACCACCCCGCTGCTACTGCTGCGCACCCACGCACCATATCGGTGGGATTACTCTGCAGTCCCTGACCTGACCAATGCAAGGACGTTTCCTTGTGCTCTACTGGGTGGGTGAACGGGCGAATAGTTGCGACAAGCGTTCACTGGCCTGATGCATATTTCTTTATCAAGGCACTAGGCAAGAGCCACAAGAGGGGCATCGATTTATAGTCACCTTCACTGCAGCCGGTAGATGCTCGCGCTCGGACTGTTGTTGGTGTAACGATTTGATGATGCTGATGAATAGGATGGCAGGAGGATTCAACGGATGACTGACGAATTCAAACGTCTTTTTGAGGAGCGAAAAGTTTCCGCAAAAGTTCTCGTTTATTTGCTGAAATTGTGAAAAGTCGACGTGACATTTCGATGTTACACACGTGCTCTAATTAGAAAATTTTACAGTTGTCTACAGAAAGCAAGAGATCATTCCACACTAGCGAATTGAGGTGGAGCAATTAAAAGGAAATTGAATGAAAAGTTGTTTGACTTTCCTATTAACAATTTCGAGGAAGTGCGTTGGGACGTTTCGAATTGAGGATTTGGTAAACGGTGAAAAGTCGAGTTTAGCAATTGTGTAAGCGTACAATTTTGCAAAGTTTGTTTACTGTAGGTATACATGATTTTGTTAAAAGAATAATTCGTACAGTTGTCGTCATCGTCATCGTCATTACATCGTCATTACATACCTTCGAGGTTTAAATACGAGTAGGTAGATATTTTTAATATGTAGGTCATGTTGACTTACCTGTAAGGAAACAAATAAGAGAATAAAATATTATATTTTACGGATTATATTAGGTAATACGAGTATCTGATGTATCTAAAAAATGCAATATACGATTAATATTTGGACTTATACCTTATAGACTATGAAGAGTTATGAATTAAATAAGGCTTTTCATTATTCTCAACCACACCGATATTTATACAAAAATCATAATCCATAGATAACATTCATTCATTTGCCACCCTATGACGCCTCTTGTACACGCCTATTTTACACACTTTACATGCATTCGTGCCCATAAATGTTGGTAAAACGGTCTAGACCTGTGTCAACGTAAAGCGTGCGAAGACTTTTATGGCTTATTTCTTATCGTAGTAGTAAACATACCCCATTTTGTGAACATATTTAATTTCATTGCATTTAAATTTTAGCGTGTCCTCAGAATTTTAAAGTCCGCATATCGGTTGGCTATTATCTTGTTATCTGTTCTGCCGGTTAGAAAGATCGTGTGAATATATTATAGTGGTTTAGCACAGTAGCTGGTTTAAAAATTGAAACGTGCGAGAAGACCATGCTACCAAAAGTGAAACGTTAGGCTTAGTCTATACATGCCTATTTCTTAACGCGTGTATTTGCGTCACGTCATTAGACCGTTGGACGTCCGTTTTTTAAACATTGTCCCCACATTTACACCGTATTGCGTTCTGCGTCACCACTACCACCACATCATCTCTCAAGGAAACAATTTCGTACCACATAAGGTTTTTTTCCTGAACTAGAGCGATGAGTTTGTCAAGATCCATGGTTACCGTCGGCTGGAGCGTCACTGGGTTTTTGTGTTATGTGGAGACGCTCTCCTCTAGTTCTGTGTGCTCTACAACCGCCGTTGCTTCACAGACCCGCAGAGACGCCCGTACTTTAGCGTACGTTTATACTATGGGGTTCGGACGCGACGTTCAGAAAACGTCGACGTCCGACGTTAAAAAAACGTCGTTGGCTTGTGATTATATTACGACGTTTTTTAACGCCGGATGTCGACGTTTTCTGGACGTCGCGTCCGAACGTCATAGTATAAACGAACGATAACGCCTTCGTACGTTTATACTACAATATGACGTTCGGACGCGACGTCCAGAAAACGTCGACGTCCGACGTTAAAAAACGTCGTAATATAATCACAAGCATAGTTGCACGTGTTTATAGTGTGCCACTTGGTTGTCGACGTTCGACGTCCAAACGCCAGTCCGCCAACATGCGACGTTGAAAATTTTGGACCCGACGTCCGACGTTAAACGTCGAACGCTACCGCGCCTAATAACAACGTTCCCATTCATTTGCATGTGTTGCTAGCCATTAATTGCTTCGACGGAAAAAAATCGTCGCGTCCGAACGCCACAGTACCTATATAAACGAGCGCTTACGAGGACAAATCCAACGGCCAACGCACTGACGGTTCCAAGAATGACACGACAGAGTATATGTAGACGACCCCACTGCTTTCTTTGTGCTGGCTATCGGAGCTCCAATGGTCTAATGACGTGATGCAAATACGCACGTCGAAAATATACACTTAGTCTACGTCTATACATACCTATTTCTTGACACGCGTATTTGCGTTATATCATTAGACCGTTGGACGTCCGTTTTTTTAGATATTGTCTCAAATCAAATCGGTTCAATAATTTTTATCGGGAGATTCGAAAATATGAAGATAAATTCTTCAGTTACTACAGTATGTCCACAAACGGCCAACGCATTGACGGCGCAAATACGCACGTCAGGAAATAGGAATGTATTGACGGAGACTACGTCTACATATGCGAGAAGAGCGTCTCCACATGATAGAGAAACGCAGTGACGCTCCAGCTGACGTTAAGCATGGATATTGACAAACTCATCGCTCCAGTTCAGGAAAAAAATCTTTGTGGGACAAAATTGTTTCCTTGAGAGATGACGTGGTGGTAGTGGTGACGTACTACGCAATACGGTGTGCATGTGGGGACAATGTCTAAAAAACGGACGCCCAACGGTCTGATCACGTGACGCAAATACGCGCGTCAAGAACAAGGCATGTATAGACGGAGTCTTACGGGTATTCACTTTCACGTCGTAAACGTCATATTTGCAGTAGTAAAGTAATAAACTTCTGTCATATTATGTACTGTGTGGATGATAAAAACTTACGGCGAAGAAGACGTTTAAGACATTCACGAAAGGGAGCGTGAATACCGCATTTGCTTCCTATATAAAAATATAATGAATGACACATAGTCCGATGCACGCTGCGCATTTGTCTGTTTGTCACTTTCTCCGGGCACTTTTCGTGATCCGATCTTAACCGAATTTGGCATGTGGCCTTCTCTAGTGACCCTAACCAAGGCACGGTGGCGACAGTTTCGTTTATTGACTGAACTAACGGTATATTCTGTTGTGATCAAATCAAAATTTCTCGCCTAATAAACCAAATTTGATATCAAGCTTCCTTGGGTGATTCTAAACACCATCAGGTGACGTTTTGGTGCTGGTGTAGGTGCGTGTCGGAACAACAGCATGACTTTCTTGGTAATGAAGTGACATCTAGCCAAGGCGTCGAGATGAGTTAGCATCATCTCATTTACTAGATCGTTACGGTTTGTTTTGTGTAGAGCTGTGTGATTATCAGCACGCTCAACCGAGTTATTTATCCCAAATGGGTATTCATGTAATAGCTGAGTGGGCTCATAGTCCGACACGTAAGTCCCTTTTTTTTTATCGAAGACTACCACACTAAGTAAGAATAGAACCAGTGCCCAGTGCATAGAAGGCTAATCATTACGCTATGTGGACTACATATAAATATGTAGTCATAGTTTAAATCGAGCTTTTCGTGAAAATGCTATTTTATTGTGGGTAAGGTTCGCACCGTATCTAAACCCACCATATTACCCACAACTTGCCGAGTAATGAGCCAAATGGTGAAAATGGAGGAGCTGGTGCTGGAGTCGCTGGTCTGAAGACCAGGATCTTAATCGTTGGCTGTATTTCAAGCCGAGACCCACGTAATTGAGTCCTGCGCCGGTAAAATTCTAATTTAGAGGTTTCATACATCTGGGATTGCTAACACTCATCTTACAAGCTCTTATCGAAGATGATGAAAGAGTACTTACAGTATACGGTGGCCACCAACCAAGTCACTCTGTATTGGATACCGGGTCGCCGTGTCTATGAATACGCGTTTTTCATCTACAAACTGTTAGGAGTAAAACCCATTTTTAGGGTTTTGTAGTAAAACAAAACCCTTATGAAATCGGTCATGCGTCCGTCTGTCTGTCTGTCTGTCTGTCTGTCTGTCTGTCTGTCTGTCCATGGAATATCTCACGAACCGCTGAGGCTACATGTATGAAATTTAGTGAAAATATGTAGAAGTACTATAATTCTCTGGAGAAAGTGATGCATCGTTATAGGTCAACTTTGAGGGGGGGTCCCCATAGAGGGGAAATGAAGGACGAATTTTTTTTTTCATTTGGTATAGGCAAGTGGGGTATCGTAAGAAAGGTACCGTCGAGTACATTTCATTTCTGGAATTTTCTTCAAATTTGAACAAAGGGGAAAAGAGGGAGAGGGGAAAATATGTGATCCGAGTTTGTCCCCCCCCCCCTTGCATTTCGAAACCGTTATACTTAGAGATGTGAAAATTTACAGAAAAGCGGCATTTTACTAACATAGAAAACTATAAATAATAGAATTCCAAAATCTCATCAAAAAAGGTTAATAATAGTACATTTCTATTTTTTCAGTTAGCACACCCCTGCACCCCTCAAGTACACCCGAGGTCAAAAATATTGATGGCCAATGATAACCAATACCATAGGCAATAATGCCTCTACGTTTCATTACAACCATGTAATATTTAACAATAGTACATTCACTTAAAGTTAGGCATTTTTACACTATTCATACAAAAAATACACCTACCGGCTTCGAAGGTGCGAGTACTACTTGCATGTTGTTTTTCGTAGTGCGAATCGCAGTTATTATTACATATTATGGTTAATCACATTTATGAAAGGGTAAAGATTGGTAGGGGGCGATGTGTGATAATTGGCCAACTGTAACGGGCGGTGGAGGCGAGGGTGAGGGTTAAAATTAAGGTCAAATTTTGTTTATCGACTGGTATAGGCAAGTGGGGTGTTGTGAAAAAGGTAATGTTGAGTTTACTTTACTTATATTTGAAAAAAGGGGAACAATGAGGGAGGATAAATTATTAGATCGTAATTTGCCCCCCCACCCCTTGCATTTCCAGACCGTTACACTTAGAAAAATGAAAACTTCCAGGAAGGTGGGTTCCGAACAGTATATAAAATGGGAAATAATGGAATTTGTATATCTCCTCAAAATAGGTTAATAATAGTTTGTTTCCATAGTTACAGTTAGCGCATCCCTGCATCCCTTAAACACGTCCGAGATCAAAAGTACCGATGGCCAAGGATAACCAACACCATAGGCAATAATATCCGTATGTTCTAAGTTTCGTTACAATCACGTAATATGATTGGGCATATAAGATACTATATTATGGGTCAGACATTTTATTTTTTTATCCATCTAAGTGGTACCAAGAAGAGCAAGGAGCCGATACTTACATACCAAAATAAGTACTTGCTACAAAACCCTCGGATTGCGGGCGTAGCCCTCTATATTCCGGTTTCATTTGCATTAGCTCAGCTAGAACGCGGGTCAGGGAATAGCCTACTAAGAAATGCCAATATTACAATGATAAAGAACTAGTTAGCTCCTGGTATTTTTTGGATATACCTATAGAGCTAATTGGAGGCTATCAGTGTCACATATATCAAAACACCACTAGGTGAGATACAACTTCCAACCGGAATCTTGTCTCTGCTAGGAAGACGTCTACTTCATTAAACGCTTTCTGCGCGGATGCCCAGCATTTCATCATCATCGTGGCGCGACAGCCCCACGTCGGGCCTTGGCCGCCTGGATCATTGTCCTCCAATTATCTCGGTCACGTGACCGCGTCCTCCAATTTTGGGAGCCCAGCAGCTGCGCGGCGTCCACACCTACTGAGCTCTCCCAACGAGATCTCGGTCGTCCTCGCAGTCTCGCTCCGTCGACTCGTTCTGCATTCATTACTCTCTTAGGCATGCGATCATCGTCCATTCTTTGTACATGCCCTGCCCATTGAAGTCGTTGTAGTTTGACGATTTTCGAGACTTGCAGCTCATCGTACATTTCATTCAACTCATGGTTGTACCGGATGCGGCATCCATCTCGATCGCAAACAACCCCGAAAATTCGCCGTAGAATGCCCAGCATTTGCTTTAGAAAATATATAGGAGGTCTTTTGCGAATGGCTTACGAGCTATTTCGATGGCTCTTGATTAGTTCACAGATGTTTCTCATACTGCCAAATTTCGGCTGAATGTGATTTAGCTAAAGATAGTACTGATTAGTATGAAATTTGAAAAAGATATCTTTAGAAATAAAAATGGTTTTCTCACAAAGACGAATTGTTGGACCGGTCGTTCCTATGGCAGCTATATGACGTAGTGGTCCGAATCCGTTGGTTCCGACATATTTACTGAAACTGAGGGACTAGTTTGCATAGAAACAGACGGACAGACGGACAAAGCTTAATCGACTCGTCTCATCATACTGACCAGGAATATTTATAGTTTATATGGTAGGAGATTCTTCCTTCTGTGCGTTGCAAACTTCATGACAAAGTTAATAAACCCTATCTCATCCGTGAAGAGTATAATGAAAATGTATTTGCATGGGACGGGCCCGATGTGCCGACGAACACCGGTCTTTTTGTGTATTTTTATATTATGTAACATTGTTAATTGCCTTGACCCCTCCAGGGGCATGGGCGCATCAACATCTCTAGCATTTCTATGCCTTGTTGACGTTTCGATAGCATGTCTACTTTTCGGAAGTTCAGTTGCTAGCATGCACCTCCTATCCGCGCCGTCTTTACACTGACAACCTGGGAGTACCGTGAGACTTCTATTAGTACACCCAGGCAGTTTTTGATCGCGCCGAGATTTGAACTCCGAGCTCTAGATTAGTATCGTATAACGGTGACCGAACGACCACGGCCACCGAGCGCGTTTCGGATTGAAGGTTCCTGCGCGCCCGAATGACCTCAGGCCGATTAATCTATCTTCAACACTAATGAAATTGCTAGTCTCTCTAGTTGATGTCCATTTGCGTCCATACCACCTCGCCTTTTATCTGCATCGCAGCATGCGTATTGGAAAGGTAAATCAGTGGATATAGCACTGCACTCTTTGGTCGGTTTTATTGAAAAATCTCTCGAGCAAAAGGATTACACGATGGTTGTTTTCCAGGATATCGAGGGTGCTTTCAATAACATTGAACCTAGTGCGATCATCGAAGCACTCTTGAGCCTGCAGGTTGATGAGTCGCTGTGCATACTTATTAACACGCTATTAAGATCAAGACTGGTTTACACAACAATGGGTACATCGTCTGTGTGCAGGCGTATTTACAGGGGAACCCCATACTGCCTCCCCTTCTCTGGAATCTGGCGGTTAACAGACTGATTTTGGATCTGGAGAATATCGGGTGTAAAGTCATTGCTTACGCAGGCGATATTACCATCGCCGTCACGGGCAAGTTTCCTGTTACCCTCAGCGGTGTGCTATAGAATGCCCTATCCACTCTAACAGAGTGTGCTAATCGGTGCGGCCTTAGGGTTAACCCAGATAAGACGGAACTTGTGCTTTCCACTAGAAACCACTCGATCCCTTCTATTGAACCTCCTACCCTGAAGGGCACTCAACTAGTTTTCACTGATAAGGCTAAATTTCTTGGTCTTATCATTGACAGGAAGCTAAGGTGGAAGCTTTATATTCAAGAACGAGTAAGAAAGGCTACAATTGCAGTCTACTCATGTAGGCGGGCAATAGGTAAAAACTGGGGCTTACAGCCGAAAGTGGTATATTGGATATACATAGCCGTTGTACGTCCTATTTTATTGTACGGTATTAGTGTGTTGTGGACAGCACTCAGAGTAGCGGCCTACTGTGGTTTGTTGGGGAAGGTACAAAGGCTGGCTGCGTTGGCCACGACGGGGGCTTTCAGAACTACTCCGTCTGCCGGACTGGACGTGATTATAGGCTTGCTCCCACTGGATATTCTTGGCGAACAACTGGCAGCAAACACGGCTTTGTGCCTTCGCGAAGCGGGACAGTGGCCTGCGCTGAGTGCGGGACACTCTACTATACTGAACAACTTGGATCTCCCCAGGGAGATGGACTACATTTCTCCAAAATATCATTTTGGCAGAAACTTCTTCAGCCTGATTCCGTCGAGGAGTCTTTCGACAGGGGATGTGCCCTTAACTACCAACACCATGGTCATCTATACAGATGGCTCTAGAACCGACGAGGTGGTCGGGGTGGGCATTTACTCGGAAGGACTGGGGATTAACCTCTCAACTCCGTCTTCCCGACTATTGCAGTGTCCTATAGGCGAAGGTTTCAGGCAATGTCGGAAGTCCTGTCTTGGCTGGGCAGTCATGTCATTACTGTGAAGGACATCACTATTGACACAGATAGTCAGGCAGCGATTCGCTCAATCGAATCTGTCCTCACGACATCTAAAACCAGTGATAACTGCTGCTCAGCCCTCGCAGAGATGGGCGGCTTCTTCAATATCACTCTTTGTTGGATCCCGAGCCATAGTGGTTTTGTGGGTAACTGCAAGGCGGATGAACTGGCTCGGGAGGGTACAACTGGGGTGGTTGACGAAAGATGCGGAGACATTAAAACGCAACTTAGCATGTGCAATTGTCGATTATGACAGCTGCTGTGAATAGGGCTAATAAAAGATGGCTCAGCGGCAACACCTGCCAAATAACGAGGAAGATTTGGCCGATATACGGAAAGTACATTGGCAGGATAGTAGGGGTTATCACGGGGCACTGCCCAATCGGGGAGCTCGCCAGGATGCTCCGGATTCCTCATCACAACTACTGCAGGAGTTGTGGAGATGTAGATGAGGAGGAGAGTGTTCTCCACCTTCTCTGTCACTGTCCGGCCTTGGCCGGCAGGAGAAGAAAATTTCTTGGGTCTTCTATGATCTGGATGACCTTTGGAATATGACAGCCACAAGGCTCAACAGTTACATTGCTAGCACAAGCTGGTTCGATATGTGGGTTCGTTTGAAGGTGATTTTTTGGTGGTACCACAACGGACCCAATGCTGGTATAAGTGTGCTGTGATACATCACGGCAGCCCCTGCACCTAACCTAACCTAACGTTTAGTTTATTAGATCGACAATTTCGCATCCCTACCTAATGACGCCCTGTTGAAATCCACAGACTGCATATACGGTAGAGCCGGGCCTGATTATTCACTGCGGCGCTGATTAAATTGATATCACTTTCAAAATGACCTCTGAAATACACTATCATGCACGAGTATTTTACAAACATTCAAGTTCGCGGACTAAAGGTTCAGCCACACAGAACGCGTTATAATGCGACGTTCATGGAACGCCCCTCAACGCGGCGTTCGGCGATATTGGCTACGTCCACGACAACATTCGTGGCCATGGATGTGTAGGAGGTGCATGCTGGCAACTGCATTCTCTGAAACCAATTTACGCCAATGAAACGTCAACTGGGCCACATGGAACAGTTGACGCGCTATGCCCCACAAGGGGTTAGGGCAATTAAGTAGTAGTAGTAGTAATCATGAGTAGTTCTGATGAGGAGAACGCCGGTAACGCGCGTTACTTTTGTAATTTTGTACAACCCGAAAAGTTAACGTCGCGTTCCGAAAGGTAACGCTGAGTGATGACGCCACGTGTGTGGCAGGGATGATGCAATGCAGTGCAATACAACCGTACCGCGACGGTACAGGAACGCCGAACGTCGCGTTATAACGCGTTCTGTGTGGCTGAACCTTAAAAGCTGATTAACATTCCTGTGGGGGTTTAAATGCAACTTTGTTAATATAGCGGTCGATAATCCACCAGTTCCACAACGGTGGCACTTTTTGTCGACAGCTAATTAATCGGTAAGTCTCACATAATCCTGTCTATTTCTGATTCGGCACATTGTTAGAAGGTGATTTAGTGAAAATGAAATAATCAAATTATTGATTATTTGGAATTTGCTGAGAAACACGCTATCGACAGTAGCAATTTCGATATAGTATATATTTAAATGTATATAGGACAGTATACTCGTACATTTAAATGTTCCTCACACTAGCCAATTTTTGTCCAAAATTTCGGTAGAACAAATTTTTGTACGAAATTTGAGCATAAATTTTGTTCAAAGTGGTTATGAAAGTATTGAATAGTCCCGACAAATTTTTTGATATACGAGTATTGTAGCTTTGAAAATTTTTGCGGCCGTTCGACATTTTACTGAATGAAAGTGGCGTGCGTGGGGCCACAGGCAAATAAATTGCAAGAAAATTCATTCATTCAGTCTGTGCTGTTCTCAACCGGTTCTTGTTGTGCATGTGGCTAAAAGGAAACTATTTTTGGCAAAATTTTGAGTATTTTCGATACGAATTTTTTATACAGAAGCTCTCAGATGAGAAGTTCATTCCCATTCAAAGTTTTGTACAAACATTTCCTTGTGCGAATTTTTGGACAAACATTTTCTTGTGCAATTTTTTTTTTAGAAAATTTTGGTAATGTTAGGGCTCCATTAGTCACACATTTTAAATAAATTTATGAGAAAATGTGTTTCCACTTAACAAAATTGGAGCTACTCCAGTAGCCAATGAATTCGACACGCAAAGCTTCAATATTAATGAAAATTTTATTTGACAGTATTCATAATCTGAATATATTTCCATCCATTTTGAGGTGAAATATACTAGCGAATGGTGTTGGGCTATTGACATGAGTATATCCAATTTCCGGAATTAACATTTACGTTTCGTGATTTGTACGCATAATTTCCATATTAATATGCATTTATTAAACATCACGACTAATGATATTTCGATAGATTATGCTCTTTATTCAGATACAGATAACAAAAACATTTGCAATTTATTCGCATTACACAAGATTTCACAAAGCCTACGGATTTTTTTAAGTCTCCCAGATCTCTCATACATTCGTATTTGTGAATTTCGCATATGGAGATTTTGTGTTTAGGGATTTTGTAACGGACGGTTTGGTGGGGCATCCGAAGATGCCCGTGGGGACGGAGCCTAAGGTAGCATAATTGACCGTGAAGGTCAGGCCGTGCCATCTAGCGAAGAAAAAGGCCCCTCAACGAGCTAAGCAGCGGCCTATGCTTGGTGTAGCTCAGTTCGGGAGATGTGGGCGGGGTTTTCGCCGCTCGTTGCCCCTGTCCTTTAAGTATTAACAAAAATTCATAGGCCTGGGGACGACAATACAAACAGGGCAGGTAAAAATGGGGAATGAAAAAAATAGTCGATAAGGATAGAATGGTTGGCGGACGGATCAGACGTCCACGCGGTCGCACATGGGTCCGGGTGTAATGTGACCCTCGGGCTCTGGTTTCGTACCACCAACAGATCATCACTCATCAGGTGCTACTTCGATCTGCCGGTGGGAGCAGCACTACGATATGGTCCATCGCAAGTGGTTCATTAAAATTTTTTGGGGGTTGCTTTGAGGAGTTTGTGATTCGATTCGTATAAAACGTAATTCTAGGTAGGAAAAAGAGGCTACCGTGACTCGCACAGCATACATAAAGCAAAAGACTGACTGATGCATTACGGTATCGGGGAATCCAGCACCGAAAACCATACTAATTCTTAAACCTGCCTGAGCTAGTAATAAAGCGAAGAAGAGTCAGTACTAGCATTCTTCAGTTTCTCCAGTTCCAGGAAGAAATAGGAAGAATGGATCTCATCCTGCCTGCCACAGCCGGACAAGCGCAGAGAAGTTGGTACATAGCAGCAGCAGTGATCACACCCACGACAGAGCTGATGTACTGTCTTTTCAGCGATAGTAGATGGAGGGAGAGCATGGAGTCAAATTTAGGCCCTAGAGACCTAGCCGTATGGCATTTATTACCGCTCAACTACTTGTCTTTCGCCCTACGAATAGCCTCGGATTTAAAAAATAGTTTACGTGCACTAGCAAGCTGATCTGCGTGGCAGCTACCGCCAAGCCGTATTAAAAAACTCGCCTATCGCTGGGATGGACGAGCGACAGTCTGCAACTATTTTGGATGCAAGCAGGACGAATTTCAGATATCTAATCGCAGCTTGACTATCCGTGTAGATTGCTACAATATGTTTTCGAGGGTAAAGCGTGCCGTCCGATCCAGGTAAAAGCCTGTAGAATTGCAGCAATTTCCGCCTGATTAAGTGAGCCGGGAGACGGAGAGATCGGCTCACGTTTAGTATATGGTAGTAAATGCCCACTCCCACTCCAAGCTCAGTCTTAGAGGCATCTATATAAATACCTTATGAACCACCTGCAATGAATCATATTCTGGTAGTGGTGCTTCCACCAGCAGATCAAAGGCAGCACCTGATGAGTAGTGATCTGTCGCTGGTACGAAACCAGAGGCCAAGGGTCCCATTACACCCGGACCACGATGCGAGCGCGAGAGCATCTACGCCGTCCGCCAAACATTCCATCCCTATCGTCATATTCTTTTTATTGTTCCCCATTTTTGTCTCCCATGTTTGTGTTCCCCAGGCCTATGACTTTTTGTTAATCCGTAAAGGACAGGGGCAACGAGCCGCGAAAACTCCGCCCACGTGTGCCGAACTAAGCTACAGCAAGCATACGCGGCTGCTTAGCTCGCTGAGGGGCCTTTTTCTTCGCCAGATGGCTCGGCCCGACCTTTACGGTCATTATGCTACCTTAGGCTCTGTCATTTTCGGATGCCCGTCAAACCGTCCATTACATATTTGGTGCCCATTGTGCGGCCTATTTCCGGTAAAGAAAACGACAAACATCATCGGGTCCTTTTTAGTCCTTCCACCGATTTGCATCACCCCAAGCACATTAACGCTACTTGCTCTAAGTCTTTGAACTTAGCCATTTCTCCTTTATGCATTTTCTCCTCCAGTAGCTGTGCTTGCCTTTGTAGTACCCCCATCTTTTCTATAGAGTAGTTTATGCTTTTAGTTTCAGTTGAGTAAGGCATTCCTGATTTTGTGTTTGTCTTTTGAGATTAGGCATGTATGTACCTAAGGCCTCCATAAATGCATTGAATTGCTGGCATTTGGAGCATCTTCGGTGGTGGGTGCGTTCTTTTTGTACAGACCAGAGTACAGGAGGACAAGCAGCACAAAACACTACAGAGCAGATCAGTGTAGCGAAAATGAAAACAGGGCATCCTTAACAAAGATGGCAGGAGCTAGTCACTTCCAAACAAGCTCGGAATGTAATGACCAGCCCTTTAGGCAGGAAAGCGAGAAAGGTACTCAGTTATAAACGGAGTACCCAAAGCTGGATAACTGCCTTGGTCACAGGGCATGGTAATTTTAAGGCTCATCTGGCCAAGATGAAAATCGGGGAAGATGACGTTTGCAGGCTATGCCTGGAGGAGGCCGAGACGGCAGCACACATTGTGTGCGAATGTCCAGCACTGGCTAGCACGAGGTTGAGGATCACAGGCAAGCACACGATAAGTGTGGAAGCCATGAGTGAACTCAGCCTTAAACAAATGCTAGCAATAACACGGGACTCAGTGATGAAGAAAGAGGTCGACAACTATAAGTCGACATCTGGACGCCACTGATGACCGGGAGGGGGCGAAAAGGGACCCAAACGTTAGTGGTCTGCTTCGGCTATCCCCCAGAATATAATAATATAATAATACATCCTTAGTGCAGATATAATCGGACAAATTTCCTTTAGGCAGCAGAAACATTTTGTAGGTTTGCTATTTCATATAATTACACAAAACGAACATTTTATTGACAGGAAATAAATCTTATGTGCTTACCAAACTTTGAACTGCCCGAAAACTTCGACACCTGCACCGCCTGCATTTCAAAACGTGGAAATACTAACGGAGCAGCATTCTTGCACTAACCTTCTATCTAGAGCAGTTTGGAACAAGTTGTTAGTGTAATTGTGTGGTGTTATCCCACCCTACTCTGCTCGGCTTTTAAAAAACGCGCCCAATAATACCATGCATAAGTCTTGGCCGTACAACAGATACATAGATCCAGTGCACAACTTTAGGTTGAAAACCCCAGCTTCTACAAATTGCTGTCTTCACACGCTCCTGAATTGTAGGTTTCCAACAAATTTTTTTTGTCAGAAATGACATCAAGGATCCTTGCTTTATCCCCAAAAACCAATCTGATAAGACCTAGCACTGGTGGTAGGACAAGAGGAATCTTAGACTACCTAGTAAATGAAACCCGTCGGTTTTACTCCCGTTAACCTTTAAGCCACAGGAATTGGCCTAGCAAGTTAGTATAGAGAGGGCATTTTGAAGCACCTCTCTAATGACACTTGGGAACCTACCAGTTACGGCAATAGCGACATCATCCGCATAAGCAGTGACACTACACCCCTTAGTCTTTCCAGGTCCAGTAGCAGTATATCGACCACTAGATTCCAAAGAAGGATAGATAGAACGCCACCCTGTGGAGTGCCTCTCGTGACACATCTGCGCCCGAAGATGAACTCAAGGAGGCGCGTACCACCCTCGATGTAAGCAGCACGTTTATTGACAAGTGAGTCCTCTACATTCAAGCATGCAAGAGTCGGTAATAGCATCCGGTAAGACGTAGTTAAAGGCGCTCTCCTGAAAGACAGCCAAGGACAAAATCCTTGCAACTAAGAGATTTTTCAATATAGCTAATCAGGAAGTGGAGAGCTGTGTCCGCCGATCTGCCCTTCCAGGAAGCATTTTAAGAAGAAGATAAAAGTCGGAATGGAATAGTACCGCGTAGATAAACATCAATCAGCCTTTCTAGCATCTTTAACAGATTGCAAGATAAACTGGTATGTCACACATCATTAGGACACGCCGGCGGACACCTACCCGCCATCGGGATAAAGATCACCTCAACTTCAGTCCATATACAAGGGATATATTGTAGATTAGGTTATCGAGGCTGCCGTGCAGAACACAGCACACATAGACCACCACTGTGTCCGTTGTGATACCTCGCCATCTCAAAACTATGAGAGTCTAGTCGTCGAACCATCCGGATGACCAGCACTTTCGTCCTTCAAGTTATCCAGATACGACAGGCCCTATACATGGTTTCAATCCAAGGCAGTACGATATCGATGTTGCTCTGCGGATATGCGGAATGATGCCATCAGGCCCCGTAGATTTGAACGAATCAAAGCTATCTACACCGACCAAAAGATCTTATCTCTTTATAGAATAACAGCGGAGCCATAAGGAGCAGACCCCGTTGAAAATGAGAGTATATACATTGCAGATACATCGGGACATGGATATGTCTTCTGGCTACCGAATGCGTGGAACATGTTTTGCCGAATGATTTCATCCAGTATAATTAACGATACTGGGATCTTGATAAAACCTATATCGATATCTTCGACAAAACATGTTCCACCCATTGGGTAGACATAAGACATATCCACGTACCGATACTGCATGCACTGTAGATACTCGTCATATACTAGGTAAGAGAATACGAGGACTAAGCTGTAGACTACTTTCATCCTAAAGCTGCACCCGATTGTGTCTTTTGATAGTGTGTTTTTATCGCCAACCATAGTGGTTTTCGGGGTGTAAAATTTTGAGAAACGGATCAAATGTTACTTGTTATCCTTAAAATTCAAGTTATGAGAAACTAGACGTACGACACCGGGGATACATGTAGTGAATGTGATGAGAACCGAGTAAAACGGCACTGGTTTTCTGATTATACGAAAATTTTACAATGAGGAAAGTGAGTGTCAATCAAAACACTAATAGTTTCCGAGCTAGAGGACGTCCACGAGCCGTCATGTTTCATTAAGTAGCTTCGCATAGAAGGGTTAGAAGCAAGGATTTTACTAAGTCTAGAGGCTTCGCTGCACTCCTCGATTCACTCACAAAAAAGTCTCCACGAACTACGCTTAGCCCTCCCCAATTCCTTGTTACACAAGCTTTGGTCTTTTTATAGGAGACCCAATCAGAATTCAGTTCTGCAAGTGTTCCTGCAAGTGGAGAGTTGAGCATTTCACGAGATAGGTTTACTTTTAATCTTCAATCTACTGGCAAGGCATCGAAATTTTAAAAGTTTTTTGCAGTTTCTGGTCCGAAATCAAAATTTCTCGTTTTGGTACCTCAGGCATAGGCTGCATTTTAAGGCAAAATTACATACTCTAGCTGCTGTAGTTTTCGAGTTTTAGCCATTTTTAAAAAGTGTATAATTCAACCCTCTGTCCTAGTTTAGTAGTTACAGCCGTTTTTGTAAAACGCACTCGTCTGGTGACTTTGTCTTGAATTTTTCAAGGTTTTTTCGCAGTTTCTTGTTCGAAGTCGAAATTTTTATTTTTGTAATAGGCAATAAGCTGCATTTTAACCTAAAATTCAATACTCTAGCTGCCGTAGTTTTCGAGTTATAGCCATTTAAAAAAAGTGTAGAATTCGGCCCTCTAGCTGCCCTAGTTTAAGGGTTACTGCCGTTTATGTAAAATACAGTCGATGGATGACTTTTTATTGAAATTTTCGAGGTTTTCTGCAGTTTCTGCTCCGAAATCGAAATTTCTAGTGTTGTTACCCTAAACTGCACCGGATACAGGCGCAAAATATGCACGCAATGATGAAGAACTATACTCACCGATATCCCGATAATAATATCGTAATTCCAATTATTTGGACTTACCTAGAAAGACAAAAGGTAAATAATTAATTACATATTTCGAATAATGATACTGATTTCACATTATAGTGAAATACAATACAATACTCAAATTCAGAAATAAATATTGTACTATTTGGTGGTGAAATGTATGTGTACATTTAATATTATTGAGTGCTGATGTATGTATGTAATGATCCAAAATTGGATAGTCTCGTTCAAGTGGTTACAAGTCATTCGAGCGGCACGGAATATAATTAACACTTTATGACGTATCAGTGAGGCGAACAATTTTGACGAATCAATTTAGTGTTGATATCTCATGTTCTCTTGTTACTTTTTTATATTTCATGTTCAGCTTTCAATTTACGCAAAGAGAGATATGTGAATATAGACATACTATACATAACACAAAAATCTTTCAAGTTTATATACAATATAGGCGAAATAACTGAAAACTGCATTTAGTGACCGGAGAACCTTAACTATCTAATAAATTCAAAAATGTCTTAACTTACCACAGACATCTCTGGGATTTTCCAATCATTTATTTGCTCAACTCTAAAATTTCGTGGTCCAGCCGGACCGCCACAATTAATTATTTTATATGATGGTGCTAGCTTGGCGTCACGCTAGCACCCCCCACTTTTTTAAACCGTATATACGTATCAGCTTCCAAATAACCGTATAATAAAAGTCTTAATTAAGTGCTTATTTGGTGCTCTATTCCCGAATTAAGTGCCGCCACAGAGTTATCCCTACCGGAATATATAAAATTCCAAATAAACGTATAATAAAGGTATTAATTAAGTGCTAATTCGGGAATAGAGCACCAAATTAGCACTTAATTAGGGACTTTATAAACTACAAATTAAATTTTGATGACCGCGGTAGCTCGGTGGGAAGAGCATCGAGCGAGGTGCCCTCTTTACCTAGATTGTTGCCCTCTACTCATGTAAAAGGCCATAGGTAAGAACTGGGCCTGCAACCTAAAGTTTTATATTGGATATACACAGCTGTCTTACGTCCTTTACTACTGCACGGAATAAGTGTGTGGTGGACGGCACTCCGAGTAGCGGCCTATTGTAACCTACTGAGTAAGGTAAAAAGGCTAGCGGTGCTGGCTATAACGAGGGCTTTTAGAACAACTCCGTCAGCCGGATTAAACATAGTGTCCGGCTTGCTACCTCTGGACATTTGCGGCGAACAGCTGGCGGCTAACACGGCTTTACGCCTTCGCGAAACTGACTAGCGGCGCACGTTGAGTTGTGTACACTCGACTATACTGGGCAACTTGGATCTCTCTGTGGAGACTGATTAGTGATTATACTTGGGCAAAATACGTTTTTGGCCGAAACCACACCAGCTTGATTCCGTCGAGGGAGATCTATGGGGTGTTAACACGCTCATTAACACCGACTCCATGGTCATCTACACGGATGGCTCTAGGACCGACGGTGGAGTTGGGGCTGGTATCTATTCGGAAGAATTGGGAATTAACTTGTCATTCCGTCCCGTTCCTGACTTCTGTAGTGTCCTCCAGGTGGAGGTTTCGGCAATCCGAAGCTCTGACCTGGCTGGGAAATCATTTTGTGACCACGAAGGACGTTACTATTTATACGGATAGTCAGACTGCAATTCGATCACTTGAATCTGTCCTGACCACATCGAAAACCATCGCCTCCGGGTGATGGGTGTTTTTTTTGAACATTACGCTCTGTTGAATACCGAGCCATTGTGGCTTCGAAGGCAACCGCGTGGCGGATGAGCTGGCTCGGGAGGGGACAACCGGAGTTGTTGACGGGGACCGCGTAAACATCAAAATGCCAGCCTCATCGTGCAAACTTGTCATCAAAGCCACTGCAGTTGACAAGGCGTACATGAGATGGTTAAACGGCGATACGTGCCAAACAACGAAGTCGATTTGGCCGAAACTTGACCCTAGTTGCTCCGCCACACTGCTTTCACTGAAAAGAAAACACATTGGCAGAGTTGTGAGGCTTCGTATTCCTTACAACGACTATTGCAGGAGCTGTGATGATATGTGGATGAGGAGGAGAGACTTCTCCATCTTCTTTGTCACTGTCCGGCCCTGGCTGAGAGGCGGAGGAAATTTATGGGTTCTTGTTTTCTTTCGGGAGCTGGAGGACCTTCGATACAGCTCAATCGCTTTATTGCTAGCACAGGCTGGTTTGTTGCCTAGGTTTAATTAGGTGACTTTGGTGGTATCACAACGGACCTAGAGGTGGTCTATGTGTGCTGTGCGGTAGCATGGCAGCCCCTTTACCTAATCTAACCTACCAAGCAAGATGTCGAATGTTCAATTCCTGCCACGAACATATTCAAACGTTGAATTTTCTTGCTGGGAATGAGTATGTACATTGATTTGATAAAAAATAATGGAGTAAAGGCGTAATCTGACCACGTCACCTTCCAATAAGGACGTCGAGAAGGGGGGGGGGGCGGATAGGCTCCGACTTCCTTCTTTACATGTTCAATTTTTGATTTGCCCCTGTGCAGATCCGGTCGCTACTCAGTCCGCGCTCGACTTGGTTCGATTACAGATATCAGCACCACTGATCTGGATCGGTGCAGATACGAGGGTCAGATCTAGGATTGGTGCTGGGTGGGCTGGTACAAAGTTATATTATATTATTCAAATTACTCACCCTACGACTGATAAAAAAAAACATTTTGCTCGTGGCAGAACTTGAAGAGATCAACTTTCAATTCAGCTATTTAGCTGATGATTTAATTAAATTACTTTCATTAAATATTTCATCAGCTGAAGAGCGACGGTATGGTTAGCAGGGGATCTTTCACAGAATATTAATATGACTTATTTATTTGGGATTATTTGAGAGGCAAATTGTGTAGAAATAAGCCCCCAAACAATAAAGCAGCTGAAAGGCATTGTTTCAGAGCAATAGAGCCAGTGCAAGAAAATTTTCCTCCTTTTTACAAACACACACCTAAACCTTGATAGATTTGGAAACCCCGAAACCCATGCACACTACACGTGCTGTTCTTTTCGATCTACGATCAAGATCTAGTTGGCGGTTGCGTTGAGATTTGCTTAAATCTCGAGATTCATCCAACTCTCCCATAGTGGGCAAGGGACGTGAGACTGTGATTATTTAAGCAAGGGATATCATTTTTAATTATGAATTAAAAGTAAAATAAAAACAATTTAAATGAAACCGGAAAATAGACGGCTACGCCCACAATCCGAGGGTTTTGTACCAAGCGCTTATTTTGGCATGTAAATATTGGCTCCCTGGTCTTCTTGGTATCACTCAGATGGATAAAAACACCATAACTAATGTCTTACACGTGATATATTGTAGTATCTTACTAGTCAATCCATAAAAAAAACTCCATCTTCATCTTTCAAAGTATGTAATAGTTTTAATACGAGAAGCTGTACTGTAGATAGATATGAATGTATACGAGATAAACTGTCCTACTCTTCAAGATGCTTAACCATTCATGTTAAGACGACATTGCAAATTGCAAACTTGCATAACCCCCCTCCCCTCCTTCCACTCCCACCAATCTTTACCCTTACAGAAATGGTTCAACTACAATTCGCTCTACGAAAAACAGTATGCAAGTAGTACTCGCACCTATGCATAAGGCCGGTAGGTATATTTTTTGTATGGATAGTGTAAAATTGACTAACTTTAAATGAATGTACTATTATTAAATACAATATTATGTGATTGTAATGAAACTTAGAGATATTATTGCCGAAGATGTTGGTTATTATAGGCTATCAATATTTTTGACCTGGGGTGTGCTCGAGGTGTGCAGGGGTGTGCTAACTGCAAATATAGAAATGTACTATTATTAACCTTTTTTTGATGAGATTTCAAAATTCCATGATTTTTAGTTTTCTATGTTGGTGTCGCATTTCACTTTTCTGTAAATTTTCATATTTCTAAGTAAAACGGTCTCGAAATGCAAGGGGGGTGGGACAAACTCTGACCACATATTTTCCGCCCTCCCTCTTTTCTCCTTTCTTCAAATTTGAAGAAAATTCCAGAAATGGAATGTACTCGACGGTACCTTTCTTACGATACCCCACTTGCCTGTACCAAACGAAAAAAAAATTTCGACCTTCATTTCCCATCTATGGAGAGTGTTGTTCATCACCTGCTTGGAATTATTGCTAGATTATCATCTCCATTGGAGACCTCCCCTTAAAGTTGACCTATTACGACGCATCGCTTTCTACAGAGAATTATAGTACTTCTACATATTTCCACCAAATTTCATGCATGTAGCTTCAGCGGTTCGTGAGATACATATTTCATGGACATGGACAGACAGACAGACAGACGGATGACCGATTTCATAAGGGTTTTGTTTTTCTACAAAACCCTAAAAAAACAGTTATAAGTATTTGATATCGTCTGCAAATATGAGACATTCTGTTATTGGGCCAAAGTTGTTCAGCCCCGGGCCCGAATTTTCTTACGACGGCACTGCCTTCCAGTACTACACATCGTATCCCATGTTGCGATTTGGAACGGAAAGGGAAATATGTACTTTACAAATCAAATAGAGCTGATTGACAAATCAAATCATCAAACAAATCAGATCTCTTTCACTTCCAAATAGCTCATGGTATGAATGGGTTTCTCTCTCTCAATTGCCCTAACCCCTTGTGGGGCATTGCGCGTCAACCGTTCCATGTGGCCCAGTTGACGTTTCTCGGCATAAATTCGTTTCGGAGAATGCAGTTGCCAGCATGCACCTCCTGCACATCCATGGCCACGTCGTGGACGGGATTCGAACCCGAAACGCCGGTAGTCAAACATGAGACCGATGCCTCAACACACTGCGCTACCGGTCGCCCCAAATGGGTTTGGGGATTAACAAATTTCTTAAAATTTGGGAATGTGGTGTGCATATGAATTTCATTTCTTATAGAAAATTCATGTTATAATCTTGATGCAATTTCAACGAAAATTGACCCAATGTTTGGCTTTCGAATGGTAAAACACTTTTAGGTACATATTTTTATTTGATAATGTAGAGTGTACCCTGGAAGCTCTGGCGAAGCTTTTTTTATACCTAACAGGATTTCTAAAAATAGTCAAATTATCATAATTTCAATGGTCCCAAAAAGTGCTAATAATCCAATTGCAGGGCCAGATCGCCTTTCTTAACCTTTTTCAACAAACAGATTCCTATACTAGGTCCCTATGTTGGTAATGACCCGGATAATGGGCAAACGATTGATTCCATACAAATAAGGAAACGATATCAATGCGATTGGGAACATAAGAAAGGATACAAACGTCTACTACAAAAGTATTCCTATGCCGATTTCCTGAACACAAGGGAATTTCTTTTAAAATGAAATTCAATTTCCTAGCCTTTTTTTCGAGTCGAGTACTTTCTCATGGAGGATTCCCAAGTGTTGATTTTAACCAAATTTTATTCAACATTACGTACAGCCGATTAGGTTGCCAAAACGGGATCAGATGTAGAGATACAATAAACATACGTACATACAGTTTGTGAAGAAACTAATGACCATGTTGATTTGAAATTAATCGAAAGGACGATAAAACGAATTAAATGGAAAGCATTGATTTTCAGGGCAGATTTGAGGCGAAAATTACATGCCCCATATGTAAGGATCCAACGTACGTTGATAGTGCACGTTTAGGGGATCTTGCTAATTGCCGCTCACTGCCTCTGTACATATCATATTGCAAAGGGATACTCGCGGCTAGATAAAGACAACACGATTGAGGGTGAAAATTTAAAAGTACAAAAAGAAATTGATGGTCGAATAGTGTCAGCCAGCTCCGATGCCATTTATGTGATCCAAGACCTGGACGGTTTCGAGTGTAAATTAATTTTAGGTATGCAGGTTACAAGCCTACATACACAATCTTAGGGGAAGGGTTGTTAATTGCCTTGACCCCTCCGGGGGCATGGGCGCGTTCTTCCGTTTCAATTTAAAATCTGTGCTACTTTGTGGGTGTTCAACTTGGAACGTGACCAAGGGGATAACAACTAAATTGCAAACTTTCGTGAACCAGTGTCTACGACGGATCCTACACATACGCTGGCCGGAGGTCATTTGTGACGACCTCCTATTAATTACTGGCCAGGACAGGATAGAAACCTCCATTAAAAGGCGAAAGTGGCAATGGATAGGTCACACACTTCGAAAAGGACCGGAAAGCATTGCTAAACAGGAATCATCATCAAGCAATGTGCTGAGTACGATTCGTTTCGCTTGCATTTCATCGATTTCTAGAAGGCTTTCGATAGTGTGAACGGGGATTCTAAAATGGGCAGCCTTGCGCAGAAGAGGCATCACTGAGAAGTTTGTAGCTATTATTAAGGCAACCTATGGCGCGAAATGTCGCATTCTGCATAAAGGTAAGGTGTCGAAGTACTTTGTGATTCACAGTGGAGTGCGCCAGGGGTGCATCCTCTCACCTCTCACCAATCCTATTCCTCATAGTGCGCGGCGATGTGTTGCATGCAGCCCTATCCTGACTAGACAGGGGAATTCAATGGACTTTGACATCTTATCTAGAACATTTGGACTACGCTAACGACATACGCCTACTCTCCCACAAAATCATGGATTTGTCCGTAATGGCGTTAGATCTTGAGAGGGAGGCAAGCGACGTTGGACTAAAGATTCACAAGACCAAGGTTCTTAGCCCGCCGTTGCGAGAAAGAAGAAATTCAACTCGTGCAATTACTCTCAGTAGGGACAGCTATTGGAAAATTTCGTCTACCTGGGTAGCATTGTTGCCGAAATGGAGCAGGACATCGCTTGTCGTATCAACCCGTCCACATGGGCATTCGGCATGCTATCTAAAATCTGGCAATGCAGTTATCTCAGTATCAAGACTAAGCTGCTTTTTTTTCACTCGTTGGTATTGTGTGTACTGTTGTATGGGAGCAGCACATGGAAAGTTTCAGCAAGTTGATCAGAAAGCTACAAGTTTTCATTAATTCGTGTCTTCGTCGAATTTTTGCCCGAAACAATATCAAATGTAGAGCTAAGTCGGCGTACGGGTCAGATGCCAATCGTCGAACGGGTACACAGGCGAGAATGGTAGTGGATAGGTCAAACATTGTGGACGGGTGGTAACTGCATTGCTGGACATACCCCATTCCCAAAGAAGGCCGACGAAGGGGTAGTCCTAGAAAGCCATGGCGCCGATCTGTGCTGAAAGGGTGTGAGTTTCTGGGTAAGTCGTGGGAGCAAATGCGTCCCTTTGCCCAGAACCGAGTACGATGGCGCGCAGAAGGAGTTGATGCGCTATGCCCCACTAGGAGTTAAGGCAAGTAGTAGTAGTTTTCAATGTACCACGTGCGGAATGTAACTGAACTTTTGCTGGCACTGCTACTACAAACTGCGCGCAATGTGTGTTCTCTTTAAAAAAAAAAGTGCAAAAAGGCGTATTCGAAGGATAAAGGGTTTTACCGTTTTTTAACTATCCAGTTATAAAGTCAAGGCTAACCTGACTTATTTGTTAATGTCAAGCCCCAACAAACCTATATGAAGAAAAAAGTGTAAAAATGCGATTTTTTTTAAATAACGGTCTTTTACGTCTTTTCGGGAATCCCGTTTTAAAGTCAAGACTCCGTCGACCTATTTTTAAGTATCAATGACCCACTAGTATATTAAGAAAGACGAAAAAAGTGTCTATTATCTTTTGCAAAAGCCGCTATTGTAAACTTTTACCTAAGCAACAACTCAAATTATATACATAATTCTGGGACAATTGAAGATGGAGTGCAAATTGAAGTGGTGCCTTTTACTTTAAGGGCATGAATATTTGAAAGAAGGACAACGTGTATATGTATTAAGAAAAACATACCTTTCTATAAAGGTAAAACCCAAAGATTCTTTTTAGCGAGACAAATAATTCGAATAAAATTGCAAATTCATTATCTCCAACAAGATTAATCATCCGTCTTACTGTGCAATAGTGTTATTTGCCACCCTTCACTTTTGCCAAGAGAATGATTAGTGCAGCATCCACGCTGTATACACAGAAGATTTCGATTAGCGCGAGGAAATGCTGTCACAACTTTGTCGTTATCGATGTAGCAGCTAAAGATAAATTTCTTCGCTTGCGGATAGATTGTCCCGTTACAACCTAGTCGCGTCACACATTAATCCAATATTATCGTATATACAATAAAATCGGATATCTTATGAAATATGGAATGCCCATCTCAGGTATTTTTCTATACTCTAGACGTTATAAGGTATAAGAAGTTATATTGATTTTGTTCGAACAAAAAAATGGAACACCTTAAAGAGGGCTTCCTAGGCATAGTAATATATACGAGTATAATAGCTGCGTTTTTTGTACAGAGCAGAGTAGAGCAGAATAAGAGGCAAAAAGGCTATAGAGCAGATTAGAGTAGCGAAGACAAAAATAGGGCATGTCTTTGCTGGAAGTGTGTCTTGGTTTAGTTTAGCATTCAACCGTCAACTCAAATTTCAAGAGGAAACTTAAGGCGTGTTTTTTTGTACTACGGTGAAGGTTAATTGGGGGCTATCCGGGTTAACTTACACACATTACACAAACAACTAGGGTATGTTGTTTGTATAATGTGTGTAAGTTAACCCGGATAGCCCCCAATTAACCTTCACCGCAGTACAAAAAAACACGCCTTTAAATTCTTAGTACAGATACAATCGGCCAAATATCCTTTAGGCAGCAAAATCATTTTGTTTGTTTACTATTCCATATATTTGGGTCTACAACTTAATAATGAGACTTTTTTTTGGAATTTTGGGCATTTATTCATAGATTTATTCATATAACTAAATTATTATATACGAATTATATTATACGAATCTTCTTCGAGTAATTTCGTCAATTCTTCGTCTTCAAACTTTTTTGGCTGGCCAGGTCGCTCTTCGTCGGTAATGTCGAAATTATCATTTTTTAACCGATGAAACCACCGAAAACACTGTGCACGCGAAAAAGCATCGTCACCGTAAACTTCCACGAGCAAGAGCTGCAGTCTTCTTAGCAAAATAATGTCCAAGTAAAACTTCCCGCAAATGTTGTTTTTTTTCGTGAATTTTCGAAACTTTCCATGGTCCGGTAAAATACGTTGTCAACAATCAACACGAAATGTTTATACTGACATTGACAGCTTATGAATACAAACTTCAAATGGTATGTATGTCAAAGATGGACTACCATTGGTTTATCGGTGTTGCCATCTCTAAAAAAGTCTCATTATTATGCATAACGAACATTTTATTGACAGGAAATGAATCTTATGTGCTTCACAAACTGTAAGCTGCCCGAAAACTTCGACGACTGCATTTCAAAACGCAGACTACTTAACGCAGCAGCATTCTTGCACTAACCTTCTATCCAGAGCAGCTTAGATCAAATTGTTAGTGTAATTATGTGATGTTAATCTACTCTGCTCTGCATAGCTGCTAAAAAAAACGCGTCTAAAATAAATGATCAGGGTCATCTCCATAATCGATTCAGCCATGTCAGTCTATCTGTGTGTCTATCTACCTGTCTGTCCATCTGTCCGTCTGTCTGTTCGTTCGCACAATAACTTTCGATAGAATGAAGCAAGCGACTTGGAATTTTGATAAAAATTTTGTAATAGAATCTTATTGGATGGTATTGAAAACGGGCATGATTCGACCCATGGAACGTCTACCTCCCCTACATGTATAAAATAATTTAATGCTCATATATACATATGTATAGCTCCAAACCAAATAAATGTGAATAGCTCAAACTTTGGTAGATGATTGTACACGGCCATATTATTCGTTCCTGTAAAAATTAGATCGACCAGTTGGAAACCAAGGACCTTCTCCTTACAAAGTGCCTCGAGTTACCCTACATTTCTTGTTTTTGCTTATAACTTTTGAACGAATTGACGTAGAGAGCTAATTTTTGGCATTGTAAACTTCGGATGAAAATTTTATTCAGATTTAGAAAAATGGGTATGATCCGACCAAGGGAACGCCTACCTCTCAAGGCGAACATACACCATCCGGAATTCCTGTCCGGAAAAACTGATCAGACCCGGCCTTGAGGAATTCCGGATCGTGTATGGTCGTTTCAGGCCGGATTGGCCTTTCAGGCGACCGGGAGGAAAATCGTTCCCCCAGGCCTCCACCACACACGTTCCGGAATTTTTCTCCGGAAAAACTGATCAGGCCTGGCCTTGAGGAATTCCGGATCGTCAATGGCATGTGCAGGCCGCCTTGAGTCGGATGGATAATTGGAAATCGATCTTGTCATCATAGAATGAAAGTATCTTATCTATTGGATTGAATTTTACATTCCATAGCCAAGCTTCAGATATATTCGTCTATTGAAATAAACTCCAGTGAAAATCCATTCATGCGGCCGGACAGTTCGCCTTGAGGCGGCCTGTCCGGTGGTCTGTCCGGAATTCCTCAAGCAATTCCATCCGGCAGCTTCAAGGCGGCCTGTCCGGCCGCGTGACTAGAATAAATTTTCACTGGAGTTTTTTTTTTCAATAGACGAATATATCTGAAGCTTGGCTATGGAAAGTAAAATGCCGTACAATTCAATGCAATAGATAGATACTTTCATTCTATGGCGATAAGATCGATTCCTAATTATCCATGCGGTGGCCTCAAGGCGGCCTGTCCGAAATTCCTCAAGCAATTCCATCCGGCGGCCTGTCCGGCCGCCTCAAGGTGAACTGTCCGACCGCGTGACTAGAATGAATTTTCACTGGAGTTTTTTTTCAATAGACAAATGTATACAACTTTGCTTCCGCAGTTTTCCGGCACAGCGGCCTGTCAGAAAACGGCGGAAGCAAAGTTGTACACCTAATATCTGAAACACGCGGCCGGACAGGCCGCCTTGAGACCACCGCATGGATAATTGGGAATCGATCTTATCGCCTTAGAATGAAAGTATCTATATATTGCATTAAATTTTACGGCATTTCACTTTCCATAGCCGCGCTTCAGATACATTCGACTATGTATTGAAATAAACTGCAGTCAAAATTCATTCTACTTACGCGGCTGGACAGTTCGCCTTGAGGCGGCCTGTCCGGAATTCCTCAAGAAATTCCATCCGGCCGCCTCAAAGGTCTGTCCGGCGGCCTGAAGCAGCCATACACAATCCGGAATTCCTCAAGGGCGGGCCTGATCAGTTTTTCCGGAAGGAATTCCGGATGGTGTATGGTGTATTCTATATTCAGGCAAACCGGAAGGCCGGGCCTCATCAGTTTTTCCGGACAGGAATTCCGGATGGTGTATGTTGGGCTTCACAAATGCCAAAATATGAAATAAATACATACACATATAACTACGGTAACTTTCGGTAGAATGAACCTAGCGAGTCGAGTATTCGGATTTCGTCAGGGTGTGAGCTCCTAGGCCGTGAATGAACGACTTGCGTTTGAAACTGAGAAGAAAAACTATCGTGTGTATTTTATGCGGAAGTACAGTCGTACAACTACAGCCTGCATTCGACGATCCCCTAAACTTTGAAATACACACAAAAGTGCTCCATTATGATAGTTCTTTCACAGTCGCTCAGTAGCGGTCTAAGAACTCAGACCTTTAGATGGTATTGAAAATAGTAGCTTCCCTACAAAGGTTCCATCATCATGGCGTCATCGGGTTGCTCCGGTTCAAACTGACCATATACGAAACACACTTTCATTGCATATGGCCATTGCCAATTTGTACTTTGGGTATCACCACCAGGTGTGCACAGGTCTGGAGTATCCACGCCTCCAGTTTGGGAACGAAGTAAAGCTTGGGTCTCGTTTCTATCTTTTCGTTGGCAAACGACTAATCATCGGAAATTCAGAACAAACAAAATATTGAATTAGTGATCCACCAGAAAGGGTACATAAATAAAAGCAAACATAATTTGGAAGAGCCTGTTGTCATTGCGGCATACTATTTCAAGGATTCCCAAAATGCGTCGCGTCGTCCTATTTCCCCGAGGAATTCAATTGAAAATGCCAATCTGTTTGATGTTTATTAATAAAACGACGAACGAAAGCCTTTAAAATAAGAAAGAGTTCCGACAATTTTTTGTCATACGAGTACGGTATGGTCGCATTCTGTCAGGCGGGTTATTGTCATTACTTCCATTGCTTCATATGCGTGTCCTGTGACCTTCATTCATTCAACAATTCACCCCGCTGCGTGGGGGATGCATTTGATCTATTGGAAGAAAATGTTCATTGAACTGAAAGTCGAGGCCTTTATCAAATGCCTTGTCTGATAATTAAGGTATGCTTGAATGACTTTGGATTACGTTCTCTTCGTTTACGAGTATTTGATAAAATCGTTTCTAATTATACTTGACAGCAACAGGCGCGTTTTTATATACTCTCGTGTAGTGCCGGTTATGCCACTATACAGGAAAAAAAACGTGACGATGTAACTATTCGGGCTTAAATCAAAATATGGACCCCTGGGCACGTTTCATAAATTGTGAAAATTTGGCAATAATTGTCGAAAAATGGCGAATTTGTCGAATGTCATGCATATGCAGAAAACATTTTCAAGAAAGTGAAAATTTAATTATTCGAACAAAAATTCAACAATTGCCAGTTGTTGCCTAGTTTTATGGGACAGGAACCTTGTGTAATTTTATTTCATATCAGTTTTGATTGTGTTCGCCAAATTAAAAATTAAGAACATCCGGAAAAAACTATACTATATGTTGACCAATGGACTTGATATAATATTGTACATAATTAATTAATTAATCCGCAAATCTTAGCGTTTCAATCGACATCTGGCCACATATCTATCCAGTCCATTTTTACTGACCCGTTCATAATGCCAGGTATATCCAGGTTAAGACGTTGCTGTAATTGCTGTAAACCTGTACTTCACTACACCTGAGTATGAAAAACCCCCGTAATACTATTTACTGTTGACAACAACTCTTTCTCTTTAGATGTACATACTCGTATTATGAAGGAAATATTGAGCTAATATAGCTAATTATTAAAAGATGTTATCCCCAAATAAAAATGCTTTTGTTTCCAAAGCAATTACAAGTCTTCGTGGGCGCCCCCTGGAACGGTAGTGGTCGTTGACCATTTCTAGCTAAGTCAAGTCGCCAGTAAGGGCGGTGGGATGATTTGGTTGAGGTAACCATTCCCACTATGGTCAGGGCCACAAGTATGATACCACTGCCTCTCCCTTTGCCGACCTGTCTTAGAAACCGACAAACGACAGGATATGTATGCCAGCAATTTGCACTATCCGAAATCTTCTATATGCTAACGAAACGACAACTATGCTTCAGATAAGAACTGACTCAAGGGTACGACTTTTGGCTATCGTACAATGACAAAGATTGGATTCTTGAATGTACGTACTCTGCTGGACAATGGAACAGAAGGTCCCCGGAACTCAAGATTTCTTCAGTTAGAGACTGAGCTCCTGCGGTATAAATTAAACATCTTACGCATTAGAGAGATAGATTGACAGCTTTGCCATAAGTAAAACATTCAAGAGTTGCCTCCTGGACGTGCGAAACAAGAAGGGTGCCGATATTGGAATGGGAAGAGACCATTATCTTATGATCGCTAATGTTCGATTGCGTATTGCAGCCACGCACCGTCCTAGCGACGAAAGACCCAGGCGCCGCAAATTCAACACCGCTCGACTAGAAAATTCAGCGGTCTCACAACAATATAATGACCATCTTGAGCAAAAAGCAGCTGAGATAACTACTAGTCACCCAGGCAGTGACATAAATGAAAACTGGAAAGCCATAAAAAATAGGTACATTGATAGCGAAGATACCATCCTTGGCACAAACCCGGATTGCCAGAATAAGCCCTGGATATCAAATGATCCATGCAGCGGATTGTTGAAAGAAAAGAACTGAAGGTTAGTTTGGCTGCAGCATCAGACGACAATCGAAGCATCATCGAAATCCTTTACTGTCACACAGCTCGAGAAGTTCAGCGTAGTATGCGGCGCGATAAAAGAGTTTATGCGAATTCTCTTATAGCCTCAGTATAAGAAGCCGCAAGAAGCAACAATTTAAACGCCGTATACGGTATCATCAAAGAGTTTACAAGTGGTCGTAACTCATGCAAACATCCGCAGAAGGATAGTGATGGAAAGCTGCTTATCTTGGAGGAAGATTAAATGAGGCGGTGAAAAGAACGCTTCGCTACGAAATGTCGCGTTCTGCATAAAAGTAAGCTGTTGGCGGACATTTAAATTCGCAGTCGAGTTCGGCAGGGGTCCATCCTATCATGGATCCTATTTCTCATAGTGACCGGCGATGTGTTGCGTGCAGCCCTATTTAGACTAGACAGAGGAATTCAATGGAGTTTAATATCCTATCTACAACATCTTGACTTCGCTGACGACATAATGACTACTCTCCCACAAAAAAATGGATCTGTCCGCAATGGCGTTAGATCTTGATAAGGTCGGACTAAAGATGAATACCAACAAGATCCAGATTCACTGCCCGCCATTGCGAAAAAGAAGTGCTACACCTATTGCCATCCATATTAAAGGGCAGCTTGTGGAGAAGGTGGAGAACTTCGTCTACTTGGGTAGCATTGTTGCCGAAAATGCTGGTACGGAGCAGGTCATCGCTTGTTGAATAACACACGCCAAATGCGCATACGCCATATCCAAAATCTGCCAAAACAGTTATCTCAGCATCAAGACCAATCTGTGCCTGTTTCGCTCTCTGGTGTTGTCTGCACTTTTACTATATATGGGAGCAGTACATGAAAAGTTTCCCTAAGAATTACCAGAAAGTTTTCGTCAACTCATATCTTCATCGAATTCTAAAAAGTTTCTGGCCCAAAACAGTATCAAATAAAAGCTAAGGCGGCGTACGGGTCAGATGCGGATTGACGAATTGATATGCAGTCGAAAGTGGCAGTGGATGGGTCACACATTGCGGAAGGATCATAACTGCATTGCTTTACATTCCATGAAATGGAATCCAATTTTAAACCAACACCGACCAAGAGGGAATTGAAAAATAACATGGCGTCGATCTATGGCAAAAGAGGGGAGCTGCTCCCCATATCCCAGAACAGAGCACGATGGCGCGCATGTGCAGTTGACGGGCTGTTCCATTAGGGATTAAGGCAAGGTGGTAGTAAATCTGGTCTGAACACAGCCGAATCTACAGTTGATTCAGTCGACGACGGGGTCACTCAAGGAACCTACACACCGAATTTGAAATCAAGCGACGGATGCAACTAGCAAATAAAACTTTCTTCTCGTTCCTCCCAATAATGAAATCGACCATGTGCACAGAAATACTAAGTTCCGCATATAGAAAACCATCATACGACCTGTATTATGGCTGCGAAACCTAGACTCTTACTCGAACCTCCGAAAACATTATAAACATTGAACGTAAGGTATTTCGGCGAAGTTTCGGAGCAGTTTGCGACCGAAATAGATGGCGCGTCCGGTACAACCATGAGCTGAACGAACTGTACGATGAGCTAGATGTTTCGAGAATAGTCAAACTACAACGTTTGCATTGGCAGGACATATACAACGAATGGATGATGCCTAATGGCTGAAATAGATAATGGCCCATCACTGGCCACTGCCATCGTATATCTTGACGGATAGCGGAGTGGAGATAATGGCTGCCAGAGAATAGCTCACAATTGTTTTCAAAGCCATTTTCTGTCAACCTCCACACCCACTAACCGCTATCCGTCAAGATAAACGATGGCAATGGCCAGTGATGGGCCATTGTCTATTTCAGCCATAAGAAAATATTCAATGGACGACGCGTCGACGGAGCAAGGCTGCGAGGAAGCTTGAGAGCTCGTTGGAAAGATTCAGTAGATGAAGACGCCGAACAACTGCTGGGCGATTAAAATTGGAGGACGCAGTCACTGGACCGAGATGATTGGAGGGCGATGATCCAGGCGGTCGAGGCTCGATATCACGATGATGATGATGGCTGCAAAACTCGGAACCTAGCTAAAGCCAACGAAAACATGCTAAACACGTTCAAATGAAAGGTCGAATTTTCGGAGCTGTTCGCGACCGAAATGGATGGCGTATTCGGTACAACCATGAGCTGTACGAACTGCACGATGAGCCGCATGTTTCGAGAATCGTCAAACTACAACGTCTATAATTGGCAGGGCACCTACAACGAATGGACGATGATTGTATGCCTAAGAAAACATTGAACGGACGACGACGTATCGACGGAACAAGGCTGATGATGCGGTCACTTGGCCGATATAATTGGAGGACAATGATCGAGGTGGCCAAACCCCGACGTCGAGTTGTAGCACCACGCTGATGATGAACGTCTACCTTCCCTACATATGCCAAGAAATGAAAAATGCCTGTAACTACGATAACTTCTGACAGAATGAAGCTGGTAAGTTGAAAATTTCATCGAATGTTGCTAGGATATAGTCAGTTGTCATATCAATCTCAAGAACTTCATTGATAATTCGGAGATAATAAAAACATCTAAACGTATGGTTACTTTACTTATTATCTCTCTAAAAAGGGCATGCGTTCCGATGATACGATTTACTTTTTTTTCAATTTTCAGATATATTTTACAAAAAACTTGCGTCCATTTTTCGAAACTGATTTTACTTAATCCTGAATTCATAATTGTAAACCCTTTCATAAATGATTTCAGTATCTTTTACAAAGTATGTATCAGCAAAATATATTACAAGAAAATGGCACAAACATAATATGCAGAAACAGGAAACTTTAGGCTTTAGTACGTATGCTTGTAGATTAGGTCACAGGATGGGTTCATATCTTTTTGCTGCGCTCGTATGAATAAGTAAGTAGATATCCTGATTTGCATATTGCTATACGGTCTGAAGCTGGTTGCCATCGTAAACGGTATACGTACCTAAGAGATAATATCTGTGAATATGACTTTTGCATATCATCCTGTCAGCTACACGTCTTAATGTTAAATACACAGCAGTTTTTTGTTTGTTCAACATTGTAAAATCGTCCAGTTTTACGATTAAATAGAAAATGTATGTTTGGTTGTATGTACTCATATGTAGGTTAACTTGGACATCCCTATGCAAAAGTTAAGATAATTTACACATATGCTTTGCGGCCGACAAGTGAAAACACCATTTTATTCTGTAATGGTGATGTTTCTGAAAAATGTGAATTTACTTACTTGCATAAGCTTTAAGAACCATTAGTGACGAATATCAGCATCTGAACCGGGCTTAAAACCAAATACAAACTTGGCAGAATATCCGGCGAATTAATGTCCATTTTGGGGCACCAAAATAAGCCATATCGAAATAAGCCATAGCAAAATAAGGCATAGGAAAAAATCCATATAGATACTCTCGTTTGGAAACGAAAGTATTCATCGGAAAATAAACGATATAAGCTATGCATGGACAATATCGGTTTCAAATGGAAATAAGACATGCAATAAAAACGAAAATAGCCATGCAGTGTTCAGGGCGAGCGAAGCGAGGGTTGTGATCCCTTAAGTGCGAAGCGAGTGGAGCCCACACATGGGACTGTTGTACCCAGAGCGAGCGAAGCGAGCGTCCATGTATGTGCGATACTGAGGGTTATGATCTCTTAAGCGCGGAGCGAGCGTAGCGATCGGAGCCCACACCAGGGACTGTTGTACCCGTAGCGAGCGTTCATGTTTGTGCGATACTGAGGGTTGTGATCCCTTAAGCGCGGAGCGAGCGTAGCGAGCGAAGCCCACACAAGCGACTGCTAATTCACAGTATCGCACAAGTGTGCATGGAAAATTTCGGTTTGGAACGAGCTGGGCTACCTCCGCTCCTGGGGCGTTGCGAACCTCCGTATGTAGCCCCAGATCGCCTGTTTCACTCTTTATAGTATATGTACCTGCATCCGTTTCGTACTAGCATATCAGCAAGCAGAGTTTTTTTTGGCTATGCACAATTTCAAACCGATAGTCAGGGGCAAATTCGAATCTACCATCACGGAGGTGATGGGGTCGGCCCTTGACATCGTTCTACACTGAGGTGTTGCTGTGGGCTAGCATGTTAACTCACAGAAAACTGTTGTTGTGCCGTTTACGCGAAAACGAAATATAACATTGGATCCAATTTCGTTAGGCGGCACGACCTTAGATCATTCCATTGAACACTAGACTCGAAACTCACTTGGGATACTCACATAGATAATTTACTTAGCAAAGCCACACACGCACAATGTGGGCTTGCAGAAGTCTCTTCGGGCGGACATGGGGGCTCACCCCAAAGATAAATGAGTGGTTATATACCATGCTGATGCGGCCTATGGTGACGTACGCAGCACTTGTGTGGTGGCCGAAATTTCAGCAATCCTAAACTTTCCTGAAGTGCAATAAGTTTTAACGCCTTGCCAGACTTGGCATCACTGGAGCTATGCGCACTTGTCCTACACCAGCCCTGGAGGCGATTATTGAACTTACTCCGCTGCATATATTCATTCAAGAATCAGCAGCTCTAAATGCTGTAAGACTTCGTTTAACTTCCGGCGTACGTTGTGGAGAAGGCGGTCACATGAGCATTCTGAATCAAATTCCTGACTTGGAGATCTGCTTGAGATCAGAATACATGATCACGGAAGTTTGCTTCGGCAGAAAATTTGCAGCCCTCATCCTTAACCGCTTCGAAAGAGAAAATGGCACGCCATGTCCAGATCCTAGATGTATTAACTGATTCAGCGATGGGTCTAAAACAGAAAAGGGTGTTGGTGCAGGTGTCTTTGGATCCAACACTAGGGTTTCGATCGCAATGAGAGTCTCGCCCAGCGTTTTTCAAGCTGAGATCCAGGCCGTTGACGTCTTCGCCAGGGTAATCTTGGAAACTGGACTTCGCGGCGCTCACATTGTTATCTACTCAGACAGTCAAGCAGCTATAAAGGCGTTCTCCTCATACAAGGTCTCTTCAAAACTGATGAATGAGTGGTACGAACTCTTTCAACTGTTGACAACCAAAAATTGAGTCTTCTAGTGTTGGGTGCCAGGTCACCGGGGCATTGAGGGGAACGAGGCTGCAGATGAACTTGTAGACGCTTTTATGGACCTGATCCTTACTGTGGGTCTGGGCTGACCTCGACCAAACTGCGGAGCACTATTGCGTCATTAGTACTGGAACAATCTTTCAGGGATACGTCAATCAAAGGAGCTAATAATGCCATTCATTCCCAGGGGTACTACTCAAATGAGTAGAACACATGTAAGACTTCTAGTGGAGTACTTATTTGGCCATCACCTGGTCAGATATAACCTGAACAAAATGGGTCTGTCCAGCAAGACTGAATGCTGTCTCTGTCTGGAGGACGTGGAAACGACCAAACACATCTTCTGCGAATGAATTATTTTCTAGCGTAAATTTTCATTGACTTACCGAGTCTGAAAATGATAATCAAATATGCGCGTGGTATCACGAGACACTCCTAGGGCAGGATTTTATCAGCATTGCAGGTTGATTCCTCCTGAAGACATATTTTCGTTCATTAGAAAGGTGGACGGTCTTTTGACTTAATGGGCTACGCCACAATAGACCTATTATGGTCGCAGTGCATTCCAGCTGGGCGCTAGGTATTTTCTTTTTTTTTTCTGTGTACTGAACATTTTTTTTTCTCTTAGCCGTAGTGCCTCAACTACTCCTACGAGACCTAGTTGACGTTTCGTTAGCATAAAACAGATTTCGGATGATGCATGTTGCTGGCATAAACACATTTTCTACGACAAGTCAGAATTAGATTGGCTTATTTTTACTCCCAACACAACAAGGGGAAAATATTCCTAACACACTAAAAGGTTAAAAACTCCAAAAAAGGAAAAACTCAAGAGACCCCTATAAATTTTACTTAAAAATGTATCATTTAACCGGATTGACCTTTCGCTCGGTGTTGTGATTTATGATCCCATACTTATTTACGGTCTTCAAACTTTAATCGACTTTCACCATAAATCATGATTTTCTTTATTGCACAAAACGATTTATGCAATAGTTTTCCATGCGGCAACCTATTTACGAGCAAATCTAATCCTTTGAGTGAATGCTCCAATCTCCAATCGACTGCGGGTGGGTGGACGACGACGAGGACGGTACGGGACAGAATAATGCGCCATCCAAGCAAAATGTCACCCTTGAGAGATTTATGTACAACCACACATTTCACCCTAAATTCTAAATCCCTGATGAGAGTTGGTGCAGGGAATCGGAAATCGTATCAAGCATTGTGTTAGTTCAAGCCAAGAGTGGGAACTTTAGCATGACTAATAGTGACGAAGATGACATTCTGGGGCTGGCTATAGAAGGGAAGCGATCTGTAACACGACGTTGACAAGTCGGTCAAAGTTGAGAAACGATTTAGATTTTATGGTATTTCATTGTTGTTATTTACACAGTACAGAAGGACAACGACATTTGAAGGTGAGTCTTTAGGTGCAAGGGCTGTAGGCAAGGTACAGGAATAATATTAACTTTAATAAACTCGTATAGTCAGGGACTTGAATTGGATACCAAGTAGGGTACGAAATTCGAATAGAGCAAAGAGAACTTGTGAGTTGGACGCGTGTCGTACCTCACTCTCTGAGACTAGTAACCAGATGAGGTCTACCAGAAGTTCGTGAACCAAACTTTGCGAAAGTGAGGACAGTCAAAGCAAAACTGCGAAACTGCATGTATCTTGAGTTAAAAGGGTACTGATCAGATAAGCACTTTGAGAGGAACGGCATACTCAATTATCCTAACCCCTTTTGGGGTATAGCGCGTCAACTGTTCCATGTGGCCCAGTTGACGTTTCGTTGGCATAAACTAGTTTCGGAGAATGCTGTCAGCATGCACCTCCCTCATTGTAAATATCCAAGTTAACAATGAGGAGAGCTGCGGCAACAATTTTCATTTGCGGCAAGAGAAATGGGCTATCGAATCATTCAGTCCTTAAAAGTCAGGTAGCACGGATTAACTATTCCCTGCTCTTCTTCGAATAGGACAAGAGACACTGACCTTGTTCTGGGCTACATTCCGGAAACTTGGAGATCAGCGAGCTAAGTCTTCATTCCAAAGTTGGACATTTTACCAAAATATAACCCTAAATCATATAGGCAGGTAATAATGTATGAATGTAAATAATCTAGACATGCACATGCACGGCAACCCTCCTTAATAGGAATCCCTCACAATTCGCCAACCAGCATAGAAGATTCACTGAAACCACGCTTATGACAATCAGATGAATGAAACTGAGTCAGAATAAAAGCAAACAATTACTTAATGTACATTTCTCACTATTGAAAATGTCTCTGATAATATTTCATTCACGACCATCGATAGTTTATTAAGAGCCAAATGAGCGAAATCCACCTGCATGAAGTGGGTGGGACAAATGATATCGTGAGGGTAGTCATTACGAAGATGGGAGACTGCGTCCTCGTAGCTAGCGTCATGTCATGATGCTATCACGGAGAATTCTTTTCGGTGCGTCGCGTACGCGGTACGTAGTGATGCATGGCTTTGTAAGCTCATCTCGCTTATACTACGACGATTTTCTTGTGATTAATTATAAACTGGCCTGGCATGGGCCAGCCGATTTTCAACATTGGCCCCGTTTATGCCGTGGAACTAAAAGGAGCATTAACTATATCATATTAGATTTCGTTCTAGTTCCTGGAGTGTTTATACCGACCGGTACTAAATATGGTAAATGTCAGATGTTGGCTTATCACTTGGGTTTAAAGAGAATTTAGAAATATAAAGAGTCCAGTAGCTTCTTGTAAAAAGCGCTTTTATGCCACCGACTCCAACAAAACATAAACATCGACAAAAACAAGCGTCAATAACGAAAACACAAACCTAATCCAAATTTTTTAGTTCAGTACCGTATCGCAAGTGGAGCTAAGAGTCCAATCAACTAATCCGACATCTTTACATCGTGGTGAGTTTGCTGGGATAAACATAGTTCCACGGCATAAACGTGGCCATTGGTATTGTACTTCGTGTACAGGACCATACGCAGTCCTCTCTTGAGGAGCATCATGCAGAATTATATCTCCCAAAAACAACCCTGTTGTAAAAAAATTGTCCCGCTAAGAAAAGGATTGATATGTGCTGCCTTACATCAAATCAGGTATGTATGATTTTTCGGACAGTTATTTACATATGTACATATGTTGTTAGCCTGATTAATAATCCAAGTTTTCGATCTCTACGGCCAATCGCAATTTTGTCTAAAATCCAGAAAACTGCAAAATTGTCGACCTTTTTCTCATTTTTTTAACTATTTCAACCCTAAAGTAAGGTCAACTTTATTCCACTATTGTATGATAGAATTAACATATTCAACCATATTCAACTTCGTCAACAAGTAACAAACCTGAATATCGTGGTTTGGCCTGTCATACAACAGTTCGATAGCACAGCAATAAAAAAGTAAAGAGGAAATGGTGTTCATATATAAACCGTTCTATCATTAAATATTACTACCGAAAATTTACATTTGAAACACAAATTAACTGAATATGTCTGATTTTTTTTATAAAATAAAAATAAATAACTGGCGCAACAGTCCAATTTGAACCACGGCCTCGAGATGAGTTAGCATCATCTCATTTTCTAGATCGTGACGGTTTTTGTGCAGAGGTATGTGATCAGCAATACGCTCAACCGAGTTATTTACCCCATAATGGGTACTCATTTAACAGCTGAGTGGGCTCATAGTCCGACACGTAAATCCCCGGAATCGAACCGGGGCCCAGTGCGTTGAAGGCGAACGTGCTAACCGTTGCGCCATCCGGACTACGATTTTTTTTATATGCTTCAAAAATTGCTGGTATTAACGAAACCCCCCTTTCCCTAAATGTCACAATGAATAAGTTTTCGGAACTTTATATATGCCAGCAACTTTCATCATCCGAAATCTTTAAAATGCTAATGAAACGTCAACTATGCCTCAGATAAAGACTGACCTTCAAACTTTTAATTAGCAATGGGTTGACCCTATTTCCCCTATGTCTATATGTAGCCCATAATTACAACAATCTGGCCGTTCCCAGAAAAAGTTGGCCGACCCCTGGTCTAGATGATTCGCGGTTTTCGTCCCTACTATGCTACTACCACGTTGTAAGAAGTGCATGATGCTTTGTGTGATCTTTCTTTTCCAGATCTTTGTTGTGGGATGACACGTCTTCAACGATGCAGGTGGACGTACCTAACCAGGTGAGTAATCTGCCTAAGTTCCGCCTTTACCCTATGCTGCCCCTTACATTCTAACTATACATACATATATTAACTATATTTTATCTTTGAGGGTTAGCCGCCGCGTAAGAGCTGTATCATAAAAAGTATTGGGTTTGCAAAGGACCATTCAAATTGTTGCAAATTTTGTCTACTTAAAAAAAAGTCCTTTCTTCAGAAAGGTAGTCCTTTGCTGTCCGAATTGGTAAAAAATGAAAAAGATCGAAAATTTCGCGGTTTTCTGGATTTTTGTTAAAATTGTATTCGGCCCTCTAGGTGCAAACTCATCAGGCCAATAACATATATAGGTAAGTGTGCAGAAAATCAGAAAATACCTGATGGAGTAAGGTCAGATCTACCTATATAAAGTTACTGTATTATAAGTTTAAACAATAAGTTTTTGCCTGCACTTCAAATTCATTTAAATTTTAATTCTTAATTCGTACATATTCATGAGTTGTTTGTTGTTGTTAATTGCCCTCCAGAGGCATGGACGCGTTAACAGCTCTTGCATTTCTATGTCTTGCTGACGTTTGGATAGCATATCTTCTTTCTCGGACGTGCGGTTGCTAGCATGTACCTCATATCCGCGTCGTCTTTATACTGATAAGCTCGGAGCGCAGTGAGAGTTCTACTAGTACGCATAGCCGATTTTTTGTTCGCGCCGAGGATCGAACCTCCATGCTCTAGATTGCAGAGCGGTGACCTATCGAACACTGCCACCTGGGCTGCTTAGAGTGCATGATTTCCGGCAGCCCTCTCTTGTAATGAAAAGTTTTTTTCCGGGCTAACAACTGAAGTAGAAAAATAAATCAATGTGCCGCCCAAGGTGGGATGTGTAAGAAAAATTGCATTTTTTCTAGACAACTAGCAAAGCTTTGAACGATTTAAAATAGGAAAACACTGCTTATGTTCTTAAACCACTTAGAACAGAAATACATCGCTCAGACGAGCTCCTCTTCTTAGCAAGCCTCTATGCTAATTAACCTGAATTCATATATTTAAAAATCCTTCATTTGATCTAGAACTCTTCTCCGAGCTTGAGTTCTATACTCAAACAATGCAAGAAGCAAATATCAATGAAAATGATATACGAAACAAAATGCTAACTACGCGACTGCCCTGAAATATCCTTTTTGATATTCAAAATTTAACACAAAATTCACAGTCGATTAAATCTGAAAAACACCACCACAAATTTTTCATTTTGAAATACGTAGATTAACTAGTTTCAATTTTCGACGATCTCAAATGAGTCCTGGCCCTAGTCATGAATTTCATATTCCAGAACACCTTCATAATCGTTGCTTGAAATGCCCAGCACGTAGTTGTAATGCATTCTATGCGATGTACTATCAAAAGCATTTTCATTACTTACTGCTATGTATTTCATATACCATAGCATATGCTCAGGTGAGCGCGCTAGTTCATGAGAGTCCGCAGAAATCCTTTCAAAAGTACTTTCCAATAGAAATTGAAAATTCCATACATGAGCAGTGTTGTTTGTGTATTTTCAATAGTGCTTTTCTCGCCTTGCCGATACCTGCAATTCCGGGAAAATAAAAAGTTATACGGAAAAACATGGAAAAGTGTAGGTACATATTCAGTTAACTTATTTAAATGAACACATTTTAGTGCGATTTAAGGCACCAGTCTGTCATGTTAGCATCTGATATGTGTTTAGGATAAAGTGAATTGCTTTTAAGCATATTTAAACATTTTTGTCGATTTATTAAACAAAATCGACAAAAATGTTTAAATATGCTTAAAAGCAATTTACGGACGGACGTCAAAATGTTGCTGGAAAACTTTAACGCGAATGTCGAAAATGAAAGTTGGCCCCGGGGGACCACTGGAGGCCACAGTCTCCAAGACGAATGTAACGATAACGGCCGGCGACTTATCGACTTCGCCTGCAGTAGGAATCTATTCGTAAGCGCTGCGTGTTTCCCACATCGACGCATTCACAAGCAAACCTGTAAATCTCCAGACGCACACACCGTCAACCAAATTGATCACGCCCTCATTTGCAGGAGATCGGCGTCTAGTGTGATGGATGTCCGCTCTTATCGAGGAGGAAACTGCGACTCCGATCATCACTTGGTGAAGAAGACTTACAGATGTAGAATGTAGATGTTCCTCAGTGCACCAATCGACAATCAGCCCTCCCAAAATCTTTGCGGTTGATAAACTTCTGAGCGATGCTATGGCGGTAGCGTATTCTACCGCCCTTGAGGAAAGACTATCGCCTGTGCTACACAACATCAGCAACACAGGCGTCCTTGGGTTCTGGGAAGAAGTCAAAGGTACTATCAGTGATGTCGCAGAGAAGGTTGTGGATACAAAGCCCGGCGAGCGCGAAATGACTGGTTCGACGAAGAATGCAAAAATTCACTTGACGCGAAAAACGAGGTAATGGATTCAAAGAGGAACCAGGGCCAAAAGAGAAAAATATGACGTGCTACGGCGAATATTGAGTAGAATAAATAGACGTAATAGCTTGACGAGCAGTTGCCGAATATTAACGAAAACTTAGCTAATAGGAACACCAGATAAGCGTACAAACTGGTAAATACAATTAAGAACGGCTACCAACCCAGTACTAGACTTTGAAAGGACAAGGATGGAAACATCATCAGCGACACGGATGGCATTAACAAACGATGGGCCTCTTATTTTGAAGAACTTCTGAAGCTACCATCTAACATCCCCACACAAGATGCTCTCGACGATATTGTTGATCCAGGCCCACTCAAACAACCCCCGACAGTAGAGGAAGTAGATGTCGCGTTGCGGTCACTGAAACTAAATAAAGCGCTGGGCGCTGACGAGATTTCTGCTGAACTGCTAAAATTCGGTGGAATGGGTCTAGCTAATGCCATACATCAATTACTCTTACGAGTATGGTAAGACGAGGTGATCCCAGACGATGGGCCCAGAAGCATCATCTGTCCAATTCACAAAAAAAGAGATAAGCTGCAGTCTGAGAAATACAGGGGCATATCACTAGTTTGTACATCCTATACAATTTTGACGAAAATTTTGGAAAATAGAACAAAACCGTACGCAAAACGAATCATTGGCGAATATCAAAGCGGTTTCAGAGCTGGTCGCTCCACAACCGATCGGCTCTTTACGGTCAAACTGACACTCCAGAAGTGCTGGGAATACAATGTAAACGTATACCAAATCTTTGTCGTTTTCAAGCAGGCATACGACAGTATCGATCGTGGAGTACTGTACGACATCATGCTGCAATTTGGTATACCGGTCAAATTAGTGCGACTGACTAAAATGACGATGACCAACGCCGTCTCACAAGTCAGGATATATAACGGACTTACTGATCTATTTGAAACACGCACTGGTCTGAAACAGGGCGATGGACTGGCGCCGACGCTCTTCAACCTAGCACGGAAATACGTTATTTGGGCTATGAATATGGACAACAGCAAGACGCTACTCGTCAAGTCGACACAATTAGCAGCGTACGCCGACGACATCAACATCATGTCCTGAAGATTGACCAACGCAGAAGAACTTCTGCATACGCTCGATACCGCTGCAAAAGAAGTTGGACTACGTATCAACGAGGGCAAAACTTAAAACACTAAGCCACCTGCACAATCGAGCATCAATGTGGGGGACCTCAACATCAAGTTCGTGAACGACTTCATATACCTGGGTTGCATTTTTCTCGGTTCTCCCCATAATTAAGTCGAATCATGAACACACGAACCTCCACGTGTACAAAACCATTATACGACCAGTGAGATGCTATGACTGCGTAGCATGGACCCTAACTCAAGCCTCCGGAAACATGCTAGACACATTTGAACGTAAGGTTTTGCGGCGAATTTTCGGGGCTGTTTGCGATCGAGATGGATGGCGCACCCGGTACAACCATGAGTTGTATGAACTGTACGATGAGCTGGAACTGCTCAGAGACTGCCTAGACAGTATATGCGCACGCCGAGCAGCTACTGGGCTTCCAAAATTGGAGGACGAGGCCATGTGACCGAAATAATTGGAGGTCAACGATCCCGGCGCCCGAGGCCCGACGTCGGATTATCGCGCCACGATGATGATGATGAATTGTTAATCTGTAATGACATATATAGAGAGAATGACAGGGAGAGTGAAAGAAATTCAAGACACTTCACACAAACCTGGAAAAAATTGTCCACGGAGACCATGTTCGTGATCGCCAGTGTATGGCTGGGCTAAAAGAAATCGCAGGCATGTGGTATTGTTTATACATTGCTTCAAGATTACACATTTTAAAATTTCAAACTGGTGTATTAAAACACCAACATTCTACTGTTATTAATTGAAAGATTGAGGCAGATCTTTCAATCTACAAAATGTTTATGGTCTTCCAAAACGAACATATGTATCTCATATAGCGGACCACTTACCATACTTTACGGTGGACTTGTAAACTATAATATATTACGCGAAGCTCACGTGAACGCCCGCACAATTCAGAAGACAACGAACATTGTGACGTGTGAGCATGGCTCATGCATATTTCCTATAAATATTATCTGATATTTCATGGTCGCCATCACCAAGTGATCATCTTAAATTATTCACAATTAATAATAGTGTTGAAAGGTTCTTGATTTTCGCGCCATTTTGTTAGTCATTTAATCATAAAGCACACCTGATTCAAATCTGTTTCTTAAAATAGTAGTAAAACGAATTTAGCATTTCTATTCTCGTCCCCAGAAATCGATTTGCTAGCTGAGAATAAATACGAAAACTTTTCCAAGTTCAATAAATTTGGAGAGTACGGAAGATGTTATCGACAAAATAACTTGTGGTTTCTGCTCTATCTATCTACTCCTAATAGAAATAGACTGAAATAACTTTTTTGTAACACGTCAAATGATAAGGATATGTACCAATTCAGTTGTTTCAATGTATGTAAATTATTTAATTAGTAGCTTATTTACTCTCGGCGCGATCAAAAATTGCCTGTGGGTACTAATAGAACTCCCACAGTGCTCCGAGCCTGTCAGTATAAAGACGGCGTGGATCGGAGGTGCATACTAGCAACTGCACTTCCGAAAAGTAGATACGCTATCGAAATGTCATCAAGGCATAGAAATGCTAGAGATGTTGACGCGCCCATGTCAAGGGTCAAGGCAATTAACAGCTTATTTACCCTTAGAATTTCTAGACTACAGAATCGCAGGTAACGTCGAAGACAAGCAGCCGAAAGGCACCTCAATTGACATGTCTAAGGCAGTGTAATAAAATCAGTCGATACCTGTTACCTCAACAGTAGATCGTAAATTAAATCTTAGAGTGAGTTTCTTGCGATAGCCTCTTGAATTGGGATCAAGAAAGCGGCCGCTGTCCAGATGGTGTAAGAAATATATCTGAAAAGTTTTCGGATACTTTTGAAGTCATGGAAGAGCAAGAAACTAGAATTATTAGAGATCAGGTAGACCTTAACTCTTATCGCCCAACCTGTTGGCTGGGGTAGCTTCTCGGACGCACAGGTTAGTTTTCGAATCATCCGCTTCACAGTCAATGAAAGAAGAGACGTAACATTAAGAAACGGTAAATTCAGCGCAATGGTGACACCCAGAGTCAGGAATGCCTTCAACTTAACAGACTGGAACTGTGTGTGAACCCCTGCTTATTGAAGATGGACAGGGAAAATAATATTTTAATTGGTATTCCTCAAGCCTCTCCCTAAATCCACTCCTTTGCAGTATTTTGACCAAAAATGTTTTAGAACTTCTTCCATTACCCAAGAAAGCAGGGTTTTCCGAAGATATAGCAGTGGCTGTAGAAGGTAAAAACTCAGCAGGCATCAAGATGTACGCAAGCCAGGCAATTGTAAAAAAAAACGGTGACTTCAAAAGTGGGATTCGGTTAATCAGACCAAAAACTCGGAAATAAAAACTCATCCTAATTAGTAATCGGAGAAAGAGGGTTTTTCTGGAATTCGAATCGAAAGCAGCGTAAAGCACCCAGTAATAATGATTGGCGCGAAACTTGCAATTAGGGAAACAGTAAGGAATTGACGATTCCGGTGGTCCAAAGACCAGCCGGGGCGTCATTTCGATCGTCATCTAACCATATCGGTTTTCGCGGGTTCGGATCCCGCAGTGGCCATGAATATTTGTGTTGTCTTCCACTGTGGTTTGGGGTGAAAAAGGTATTCCTCACTTGTGCATTCATCGTCCAAAACCAGTTATGTACATATATCCTAACGAAGCCTAAATAAGCTACATGAGACTAGCAAAAATTTTCTTAAATTTTTGTGCAAAAATTACAGTGGTTTAGAACTTTGACAGTGGTTTAGAAATTGGCTTGACCGTGAACCCTCAAAACAGCGCACAGACAGAATAGCTGAGTGCGATTGCCTTCATTCGCAAAAATGTGAAATAGTTGCCAAAAATTTGAAGTGTTCGCAATATTTTTCAAAGCCCTTTGAACATTTATCGCCGTTGCAAAGTTAGCGCTTCAAATATTTGCTTCCGCAAATTTTCGTATAATAGGAGGTGCATTAACACAGTCGCCCAAAAATTTTTCCCGCTTCCAACCTAAAATTTCCCCGGTCGATGTAAGGATTTAACAGGGAAATTTTAGATTCGCCGGGGGAAAATTAGGATTTTGGACGTAAGTGTGTGTCGGGCTTAAGTCTGGACATTCACGGACGGACGATGTTAATCCAAATTTTCCCTAGTCGAAGGCAAAGTGTACGAAAATATACAGGGTGTTACTAGTACTGAGGCTCAAATGAAAATGGGAGATAGAGGAACTTGTCTTGAGTGGAAAATCGTTCCACACATACTTCCGTTTTTGCACCGTTAAGGAGATAGCGCGATTTTAAGGACGAAGGATTTTCATCGTACCTGCGATCACTGTTTGATCTCTAACTTCTGCTGTACTTAGCGTAACGTAATAATTCTGGTCTCGTTGGAAAGGACACAAATTGTTCTTTCTAATTGCTATCAACTGTGCCAATCAGTGTTATACTTTTTGAGAAAAATTAATTTAAATGACACAAAAATTATAAAAGAATAGAAAAAAAATACAAAAAAGTCCTGTTTTCTCCAAAAAGGACCTGATTAACCACCAAATTTTATTACATTTTCCAAAAGCCCATAAAATTTCACTATAAGTTTGCAAACAGAATTTTTTTCATAGGTTGAATTGTAAAGGAACGGGGCTAACAGTTATCAAGCACGTTCCCTTCAAGTAAATCTGGTTTGACACCCGTCATTCGCCGAAGGAGTATGATTAATAATAGTGAGGACGAAATAAAAGAGTTGAAGTATGTTTATTACGTTTATTTAGTTTATTACGTTTACAAATAATCTCAACATGTCCGTCGTTGTGGAGCAAGCACAAGTGGTATCGCCGATGAATGGCATTGGTGGGGTTCACACGCAGTAGTTGGGCTCGTAACTGATCGCATGCTTCGGTGATACGGGAAATGAGCTGTTCTCGTGTATGAATTTCCTCTGCGTAGACGATGCTTTTCAAATACCCCCAGACAGTCCATGGAAGTTAAGTCGGGAGATCGTGGAGGCCATGCAAGGGGACCGCCACGACCAATCCATCGATCCCGAAAATTCGCGTCGAGCTACCGACGGACATTAGCAGCATAATGCGCTGGCGCTCCATCGTGCTGATACCAAAATCTGACCAGTACACGGAGTGGTATATCCTCTATGTGGTCTGGAAAAAGTTTCCTCCAAAATTTCGGCATAATTGGTGGAATTTAGAAATGGGGGAAGAAATACCGGACCGATTAAAATTATTTGTAAACGTAATAAACTAAATAAACGTAATAAACATACTTCAACTCTTTTATTTCGTCCTCACTATTATTAATCATACTCCTTCGGCGAATGACGGGTGTCAAACCAGATTTACTTGAAGGGAACGTGCTTGATAACTGTTAGCCCCGTTCCTTTACAATTCAACCTATGAAAAAAATTCTGTTTGCAAACTTATAGTGAAATTTTATGGGCTTTTGGAAAATGTAATAAAATTTGGTGGTTAATCAGGTCCTTTTTGGAGAAAACAGGACTTTTTTGTATTTTTTTTCTATTCTTTTATAATTTTTGTGTCATTTAAATTAATTTTTCTCAAAAAGTATAACACTGATTGGCACAGTTGATAGCAATTAGAAAGAACAATTTGTGTCCTTTCCAACGAGACCAGAATTATTACGTTACGCTAAGTACAGCAGAAGTTAGAGATCAAACAGTGATCGCAGGTACGATGAAAATCCTTCGTCCTTAAAATCGCGCTATCTCCTTAAAGGTGCAAAAACGGAAGTATGTGTGAAACGATTTTCCACTCAAGACAAGTTCCTCTATCTCCCATTTTCGTTTGAGCCTCAGTACTAGTAACACCCTGTATAAGAGCTTTACTCTTATACAAAAATTTTAGGAAAGAAATATCTGAACGCTATCTTTGCAGCAGGGGGGCAAAAACTCCTCTTCCATAGTCCTCCGCGTGGGCGCCCAGTGGTCACTGACCATTGCCAACCAACGTCAAGCCGCCAGTGATGGCGGCGCGATGATTTGGTTGAGGTACCCCTGTGGTGTGGGGTGTGAAAAAAATACCACGGCCTTTCCCTTTGAGGGCCTGTCGTTAAAACCGACAATCAAAGGACAGGATGTGTATGCCAGCAACTTGCACTATCCAAAATCTTTATATGCTAACGAAACGTCAACTATGCCTCGGATAAGGACTGACTCAACGGTTACGACTTTTAGCTATCGTACAATGACAAAGATTGGATTCTGGAATGTGCGTACTCTCCTGGACAATGGATCAGAAGGTCCCCAGAACGCACGATTTCTTCAATTAGAGAGTGAATTTCTGAGGTACAAATTAAATATCTTAGGAGTTAGTGAGATAAGATGGTGGAACAGCGGAGAATTCATCTCTCCAACGGGCAGCACTGTAATGTTGTACTCCGGTAAAGCTACCGGTAGTCGTCGTGAGTCAGGTGTGGGGCTCCTTTTAACCAGAGCCGCGCGAAACTGTCTCTTATCCTGGGAACCGGTCTCTGACAGGGTCTTGACCGCCAGGTTCCGGACCAAAATGAGGAACATCTCAATAATACAATGTTATGCCCCTACTGAACCCGACAATGTCTTGGCAAAAGACTCCTTCTACGAAGAACTAAACGCCGTTCAGAGCAGAACACCTAAAGGTGACATTATAATGGTCATGGGTGATTTGAATGCGAAAGTTGGCGCTGATAACTATGGGCTCAGACATGTGATGGGGAGACACGGTCTTGGTGATCGTAATGACAACGGTGAAAGATTTGTAGAGTTCTGCAACTTTCACAGTCTCTTCATCGGTGGTACTATGTTTGAGCATAAGGACCACCACAAAATCAGTTGGTCCTCTGTTGATCGGCGCAGAACACAAAATCTGATCGACCATTTTGCCATTAGTAAAAGATTCAAGAGTTGCCTCCTGGACGTGCGAAACAAGAAGGGTGCCGATATTGGGATGGGAAGAGACCATTATCTTATGATCGCTAATGTCCGATTGCGTATTGCAGCCGTGCGCCGCCCCAGCGACGAAAGATCCAGGCCCCGCAAATTCAACACCGCTCGACTAAAAAATCCAGCTGTCTTACAACAATATAATGACCATCTTGCGCAAAAAGCGGCTGAGGTAACTAGTCACCCAGATAGTGACATAAACGAAACCTGGGATGCCATAAAAAATGCGTACATTGATAGCGCAAATACCATCCTTGGCCCAAACCCGGATTGCCGGAATAAGCCCTGGATGTCCGACGCTTCATGGCAGCGGATTGTTGAAAGAAAGGAGCTGAAAGTTCGTTTGGCTGCAGCATCAGACGACAATCGAAGCAGCATCGAACTCCTTTACCGTCAGAAAGCTCGAGAAGTTCAGCGTAGTGTGCGACGCGATAAAAGAGTTTATGCCAATTCTCTTTTAGCGTCAGCAGAAGAAGCCGCTAGAAGTAACAACTTAAACGCCGTATACGGAGTCATCAAGGAGTTTACAGGTGGTCGTAACTACTGCCAACATCCGGTGAAAGATAGTGATGGAAAGCTACTTATCTTGGAAGAAGATCAAATGAGGCGATGGAAAGAACACTTCGCCGCGGTCTTGAACCGTGTAACCTCTGGTGAAGTTCCCCCTCATATAGATAATTTAGCTAACCATCAAAATGTGCGTATACGGTCCACTGCCCCGACTAAAGAGGAAATAGTCACTGCAATTATTGCACTAAAACGAGGAAAGGCCGCCGGACTTGACGGCATCCCTGCCGAACTTTATCAAGCAGCGCCAAGCGTAACTGCCGATTTGCTGCACCCACTTGTTGATAAAGCGTGGAATACAGAGACCTTTCCCACTGAGTGGAAGGAAGGTTTGATCATCAAACTTCCAAAGAAGGGTAGCCTCACAGGCTGTAATAATTGGAGAGGCATTTGTGTGCTTCCTGCCGTTGCCAAGATAATAGTCAAAATCGTCCTGGAAAGACTAAAGGCCCACTTAGAAAGCACAATTGATGAAGAGCAGGCTGGCTTTCGATCCGGATTCTCCTGTGTCGATCACATTAACACCTTGCGAATCATCATCGAGCAATGCGCTGAATACGATTCTCCGCTTCACTTGCTTTTCATCGATTTCGAAAAGGCTTTCGATAGTGTGAACCGGGATTCTATATCGGCGGCCTTGCGCAGGAGAGGCATCCCTGAGAAGCTTGTGGCTATTATTAAGGCAACCTATGACGAAATGTCGCGTTCTGCATAAAGGTAAGGTGTCGGGGGACTTTGAGATTCGCAGTGGAGTTCGGCAGGGGTGCATCCTCTCACCGATCCTATTCGTCATTGTGATCGGCGATGTGTTGCATGCAGCCCTATCCGGACTCGACAGAGGAATTCAATGGACTTTGACATCTTATCTACAACACCTTGACTACGCTGACGACATATGCCTACTCTCCCACAAAATCATGGATCTGTCCGCAATGGCGTTAGATCTCGAGAGGGAGGCAAGCAAGGTTGGGCTAAAGATTAATACCAACAAGACCAAGGTTCTTAGCCCGCCGTTGCGAAAAAGATATCCGACACCTATTGCCATCAATATTAATGGGCAGCCTGTGGAGAAGGTGGACAACTTCGTCTACCTGGGTAGCATTGTTGCCGAAAATGGTGGTACGGAGCAGGACATCGCTCGTCGTATCAACCAGGCTAAACACGCATACGGCATGCTGTCCAAAATCTGGCAGAGCAGTTATCTCAGCATCAAGACTAAGCTGGGCCTGTTTCGCTCCCTGGTACTATCAGTGCTTTTGTATGGGAGCAGTACATGGAAAGTTTCCGTAGGAGTTACCAGAAAGCTGCAAGTTTTCGTCAACTCATGTCTTCGTCGAATTTTAAGAATTTTCTGGCCCGAAACAATATCAAATGAAGAGCTAAGTCGGCGTACGGGTCAGATGCCAATCGACGAATTGATACGCAGGCGAAAATGGCAGTGGATAGGTCACACATTGCGGAAGAGTGATAACTGCATTGCTATGCATGCCATGAAATGGAACCCCATTTCCAATCAAGGCCGACCAAGAGGGGGTCCTCGAATCACATGGCGTCGATCTGTGGCAAAGGAGTGTCAGGTACTGGGTAAGTCTTTTGGGGAGTTGCGCCCCATTGCCCAGAACAGAGTACGATGGCGCGCAGGAGTAGTTGACGCGCTATGCCCCGCTAGGGGTTAAGGCAAAGTAGTATCTTTGCAGCCGCAAAAATTGTGGTTTTGAAAACTTTAGCGGATACTTCGAATTTCTGCCAACTACGAGTATTTCAAATTTTTGGAGAGCGAAGTTCCGTTTGAGGGCAATCGCTCTCATCCATTCTGTCTGAGCACAATTTTGAGGGGTTCATGGACAAGCAATTTCTAAACCACTAGCAAAGTTCTAAGCCACAGAGATTTCTGAAAAAAAAAAATTGTGCAAATTTTTGGTAGTGACAGGGGCCTATGAGGGGCCTATAATATATAATGCAGCAGGAAAATAATATATAATGCAGCAGGAAAATCAGCGACTGATCAGATCAGCTGAATTTTTTTGGTGGAATTCTGCCGCGTGTTCTATTTTTTCTACGTCTGTACCGCCTCCCGTTGGTTTAAAATGCTTTTCTATCGAATGAATTTCCAAAACTCTGTTCTTTATAATCAGTTTAATTGTCTAATTTGAATGTGCAAACGTAAACAGTTCTAGCTGTCAAAATCTCAGCTGCTCTTATCATCTGTTTGGAACTGTTGTCCGATAAATTTTTAACTTTAGCCTTTTTAATTTTAGCCTTTATCTATGGGATAAACTTCAACCAGACTTGAGAAAACGGTCCTAAATAGAAAACTCTACAATGGAACACATTTGGTTCCGAAAGTTCCAAAACCAAATGGGAGAGTCAACAGAATAAATCGACTAAGGGAAGGAAGACTAATAGGCTTATTCTAGAGGTACAGATAAGGATCAACCGAAAACACTGTGAACTTACCCGACATAATCACTCACAGGACAAAAGGATATATGGAGAACCATCAGCCCACAAAACATAGTGTCGCTTATACTGGAAAATGGAACGCAGTACAGTAGCACGGTGAGAAAAATACATCGAGATCTCCGGAAAAGTTACGGCACAAGGCAGCAATAAAGAGGCCGGCTAATTAGTCATTACCAGCCATTACCAACCCAACGGTGAAGTCTCGGTCACCACTCTACGATCCTTTATCTGGAGAACATGGAGTCGATCACCGGCGCGTCAATACCCAATGGGGGTAATATTGGAGCTCCCACAGCGCTCCAAGCTCGTCACTAAAAGACGGCTCAGATAGGAGATGCATGCTAACAACTGCGCTGTCCGAAATCTATTGTATATGCTATTGACTGCTGTTGACGTTTCAATTCAACAAGGCATAGTAACGCAAAAGATGTTGACGCGCCCATGCCCCTGGAGGGGCCAAGGCAAATAATAAAAACAACCAAAACCTTCATTTTCAACATGGCGACCGTATGCTTCGTCTCCACGGGCATTCAGGTTCATTACACATTTGGACAAATCAACCAGCCTTTTGCGCGCCTCAACCAAACGGCAGGCACATAGATGTTTCTAAGGGGAGTTTCGCATAAATCACTACGCCTGGGTATTTAACGAACCCTATTTGAGGTAACTATCCTGCACACGACTCTAATTTTCATTGAAAATTTTTTTCTTTGAATAATTTGACCGAGGAAAATACATCAATGTAAATTTTTCGTCAGTTTTTATTTTCTACAAGACAATTGTTGGTTTATCCTACAAGATCTCGTCCGTTTCACCTGTCAGTTAAACTGATAATGAATAGGCGCCTTTATACTGAGTATAATGAATCATGCATATTGCCGGCAGAAGCATAGCGACGGCAGCATCAGCAGCATCGTCTGCATCTTGGGTAATGAGTTTCTCTACACCTACCCCACAACAACAAAGGTTTTATTTAAAAATTTGTAAAAGGCTTTGTTCATGTGGGGTAGATGTAGGAAAACTCATTACGCAAGACACATTTGATGCCGCTGCTGCTATACTTCTCCCATCAATGTGTACGGTTCATAACAGTTTGAGGAAAAGCAACATTCCTTCAGTCTTTTTTTTTGTCACACACTGTATCGAAACTTTAGGTTCCTCTCAAAAAGAACTTTATGGTTTTATTCCCCGCTAAACTTTTTCGAAACGGCTCATCACGTATCGTATAGTTCAAATCGTAGTGCTTTTTTAGCTTTCTGTATTCGAATATATTACCGAAAATTGCGAAGCTTGCATTCGAGATGACAATCATCTAGCTGATATATGTAAAGTTAAGAGATATTTCTTCCGAGCTTTAGCTTTTTTTAGAAAGTTTAGGGTAAAAGGGGAAAATATAGGATTATTCATATAAAATTAATAATGTCCAGTCCAGGGTAACTCAGCTCGGAAATTTCATCCTCAAAATGGTGAAGATACAAAGATTCTGCGACATTTGGAGGAAAACGGATTTTTGGGTATTTTGTCAAGGGGCAAAACGGAGGTTTACAACTCATATAAAAATTATCGTGCGTATTTGACGAAGAACGTTTTTCTTATTCAAAAACCACTAAAATAATCATTGGTCGCTATTCTTTGTTTTAATTTTTGAATCAGTTATACATAAAGACGGGCTGAAAATACAAAAAATTTTACGAATAAGATTTGATGATGCAAATGATATTCTATGTATATTTTGCTATTATTTTTAGTTTCTGCCTTTAATTAGGTGGTGTTTTTTAGTTTTTCGATTATAACTTGAAAACCGTGGATCCTGCCAAGAAAAAGAAGAGCATAAAATTCTGCGTCGAATTAGCTACATAAACGTCAAATTCGGTCTAGTAGTGTAGCTGCAATCGACAGTCGAAACATGTCGATTTTTCTTAACATGGCGAAAAACGCTGTTATGGTTACATTTGAACGTCTGTAACCTAAAAACGGTTACTAATACGTAAAAATGCAACAAGTGACAGTTGGAGAGCATGAAATTCTCCGTTTAGAAAGGACCTAATCTTTTTAATTTGATCAAAAAAAATTCAAAAATTGGAAATATCTAAAATAATAATACGTTTTCGAACCAGTGTTCCCTTATAACATATTTTTGTTCTTTTTTTATTAGGTGCTGGTAGTTCTTCAACAATTTGAATATTGAAGGTTGTATTTACATGTATGTATATATTACAAGAAGTTGAATAAAAAATACACTACATGTTTACAGCCTTAGTTTTTTTTGGAAGGACCGGTTTGTGGGAATGGTGGTCTGGGTTCCGGTGGATAGGATTCCTCGACTCACTCTCCCAACATCTCTTCGAGGTCCTCGTCGTCGTCCATGGCTGCAGAGAGGTCCACATTCACACTTGCCTTCACAGTCGGCACAAAGCGGGACTTTGCTCCCTTATTGCAGCCACAGTGTCCTACATAAGTATGCATTCTAGCGTTTTCAAGAAATGATGCGCAGTAGGGCATCTGATACGGCATTCCTCGTGATTGTTACAGGCGGGAGTATACTTTTGGTGATTTTCAACCCCCATTCTTCGGGCCTTTTGTCAAAGCAAAGCCACTTCTGTCTCTCTCTCTCAATTGCCCTAACCCCTTGTGGGGCATAGCGCGTCAGTTGTTCCATGTGGCCCAGTTGACGTTTCGTCGGCATAAACTGATTTCGGAAGAATGCAGGTACCAGCATGCACCTCCTGCACACCCATGGCCACGAACGTCGTCGTGGTCGGGATTCGAACCCGAACCGCCGGTAGTCAAACATGAGACTGATGCCTCGACACACTGCGCTACCGGTCGCCCTACTTCAGCACTTGATGGTATACCCTCATTGAATGCTGCTGAGATGCATCCTCAGTTGATGAAAGTGAGGCGATGTTGAATCGCGCCTTGAAGGAGGATGACACATAGCTTTTGTTTATCAGCAGACTGAATGAGGTGGCGTCTTTTTGCCCGTACAGCGCCTTCAAGAAGACCTCTGCTGCTGTAGCTATACTTGAACGAGCTTCTCGGGGATCTTGGCAAACTTTTATGATGGCTGGCAAATGTGAATTTCTCCGGAGGACGTTGATAAATTTCTTCTTCCCCTGGTTAAACAGCGCACTGGTGGAGTCGCATGTAAAAATAGTATGTTTTGCGATATTATTTTCTCAATTGCGAGATGAGGAGCGTACAGGGTTTGCGGTAGATTCTCTTTTGATGGTTTGAGGAATAAAATGTTTTGTGTGCTTTACCAATCAGAAAGACCAAAAGATCAACGTCTTTCCCCACCACTGTTACGGATTCATTTGTTGGGGCCAAGGAGAGAGCTGTCGTGATAATGACCGTTTCTGCGTCTTCCCTGGCTTGCTCGCACTTCTTGGGTTATTGTAAGTACCATACGTTGATATTTTGGTCCTCCTGCATGCGTGTGGCAGAAAGAAATCTATATTATATATTAAATGGAACGGAAACCAAACCAAAGATAAGGGTATCTCCTGATTTGGGATGATGAGGCCAATGCACTCGAGTACTACTGAAGGCATTTTGAATTCTTTGGTCAGGGCTGATACTATTCTGAGTCCTTTGATGCGGAAAAAAGGACATTCTTGGCAATGAAGCGATAGCTAGGCAATATGACTGACGCTGTTGAGACGAAAATGCACTCGACTAATATTGAATGTATTGGAGAAAAGGACATTCCTGGCAAAAAAGGACATCCTTAGCAATGAAGTGATCACTAGGCGAGGTAAGTATCATATCAATGGTGGTCATCAGGCGAATGCACTAGACTATTACTAATTTCATTTTGAGTCCTTCGGTGTGGAAAAAGGACATCCCTGGCAATAAGGTGATATCGAGGTAAGATGAGTTTCATATGACTGGGGATGTTGAGGCAAATGCACTAAGACTATTGCTGAAGGCATGCTGAGTTCTTTGGTTTGGAAAAAGGACATTTTTGGCAAGGAAGTGATATCTAGGCAAGATAGGTATCATATGACTGAGGGTGTTGATGCAATTGCGATAGATTACTCTTGATGGTATTCTGATTCCTTGGGTCAGAAAAAGAGGATATTTTTACATTCGCCTAGTAGAATGAATATCTCCTGAATCGGGGCGATAAGGACAACAATTTTCAAATGAGCTCATAGACAACTTGAAATCAAATCGATTAAAATTAAAATGTTTTTGCATGGAACGGGCGTAAAGTGTCGATACACATCATCGCCCTTTTTGTATCATTAGATACAAGGCACGTGATATGTTGTGAGGCCTGCTGTCAAGAAAGCGGATAGTTGGCCTGACAGCAGCTTTCGAGGCTGGTGTGGCAGCAGATCTCGTGACTAGTCTGGGAGCAGGTCTCATGGTCATGAACCTAAAAACTACAATACTTTAATGGGTTTTTGAAACATAATCATCATGAAAGATCTACTAAAAATTTGAAAGCATCACGGGCAATCATAACCAAATTGATCGAGTAATCTTAAAGCTTCATAATGTTCTAATAGTCATTATAACGACTTAAGATTACTGGTTAGTTAGATTGAATGTCTTACAAAAGTCAGATGGATCCTGGACGTTTTCGAGTAAGGAAACTATCGAGTGTCTGCTTAACACACATTTTCTTGGAAGCTCTATTGATGCCTCATCTAAAGAATCCTTCATCTGTTACTCACCGCCATGTGATAGTTCATCTATCCTTTCTCGAGAGAAGATTATGTGGGCGATCTCTAGCTTCGAATCTTTTAAATCTGTTCCACGGCATCATTCCGGCGGACTTGCAGCAATGTTCGGATATTTTATATCCTTGGATAGAGAGTATCCTAAAGGCCTGCATCGAGTTGGTCTATGTCTCTCGAATCTGGATGGAAATTCGGGTTGTTTTTATCCCGAAAGCGGGTAGAAGTTCGCATGCGCGCTTGAATGACCTCAGACCCATTAGTCTTTCTTCGACTCCGCTGAAACTTCTGGAAAGACTGATTGATGTCTATCTGCGAAGCATTATTCCATTACCCTCTTTATCTGCATCACAGCATACGTACTAGAAGGGTAGATCGGTAGGTACGGCTCTGGACTTTCTGGTTCGTTTTATTGAGAAATCCCTCGATCAAAAGGATTACGCCATAGTTATTTTCCTGGATATCGGGGGCCCTTTCAATAATATTAAACCTAACGAGATCATTGGAACACTTCTGAGCCTGCAGGTTGATGAGTCGCTCTGTATCATTAACACACTGCTATGATCAAGGTTGATTCATACTACCCTAGGCACATCGTCTATGTGCAGACGTGTTTGCAGGCGAACCCCCTAAGGGGGCGTACTGTCTCCCCTTCTCTGCTGTTGTATCTAGAGAAGATTGGGTGTAAAGTCGTTGCGTAAGCAGATGATATCGCAATTGCAGTTACGGGTAAGTGCCTGGAGGGCACAAGACTGGCCTTCACAGAGAAAGCAAAATTTCTAGGTCTCATCTTTGACAGGAAATTAAAGTGGACGCTTAATGTTGAAGAACGGGTGAAAAAGGCTACTACTGCACTCTACTCGTGCAGAAAGTCCATACGCAAGAATTGGGGCCTGCAGCCGAAAGCGGTATATTGGTTATATACTGCCGTAGTACGCCCTATATTGTTGTAAGTTATTAGTGTGTGGTGGACTGCACTTAGAGTAGCGGCCTACTGTAATAGGCTAGGAAAGGTACAAAGGCTGGCTGCGCTGGCCACGATGGGGGCTTTTAGAACCACTCCATCAGCCGGATTAGATATGATACTCGGTTTACTCCCGTTGGATATCATTGGCAAACAACTGGCGTGGGCTCTACGCCTTCGTGAGGCGGGCCAGTGGCGTGCGATAAGTGTGGGGCACTCCACTGTATTTGACAATTTGAATCTCCCGAGGGAGACGGACTACATTTCTCCCAAATACCAATTTGGCAAGGACTACGCCAGTCTCATTCCGTCGAGGAGTCAATGGTTGGGAGACGCGGCCTCCTCCACCGAACCCATGGCCATCTATACAGATGGCTCTAAGACCAACGACGGGGTCGGGATAGGAGGGAGGGACTGAGGATTAACCTATCACTCGGTCTCCCGGACTTTTTCAGTATCTTACAGGCGAACGTTTCGGCTATCTCGAAAACTCTGTCCTGGCTAGGCAGTCACGTCATTACTGTGAGGGACATCACTATTTATATGGATAGTCAGGCGGCGATTCGCTCAGTCGAAGCCGTTTTGACGACATCCAAAACTATCGAGAACTGTCGCCTAGCGCTCGCAGAGATGCCTGGCTTCTTCAATATTATCCTCTGTTGGATTCCGAGCCACAGTGGCTTTGCGGGTAACTGCAAGGCAGATGAGTTAGCCCGAGAGGGGACACCTGGAGCGGTTGATGAAAGCCGCAAACACGTAAGGGTGCCACTTACCCTGTCAAATTAGAGATTAAGACCGCTGCCGTGTATAGGGTTAACTTTAGATGGCTCTGTGGCAATACATACCAAGCGACAAGGATGATTTGGCCGAAAATTGATCCCCGTCATTCTGTCACACTGCTGTCGTTGAACAGGAAGCACATTGGCAGGGTAGTAGGAGTTATCACAGGACACTGCCCAATAGGGGAGCATGCCAGGAGACTACCTCTTCCTCACCACGACTTCTGTAGGAGTTGTGGCGAGGTGGAGGACATCTTCTGTCATTGCCCGGCCTTGGCTGGTAGGAGAAGAATATTTCTGGGTTTACGGGTATTCTACGATCTGGATGAACTTAATTATATGACCGCCACACGGCTCAATCGTTACATCGCCAGCACAGGCTGGTTTGATACATAGGTTCAAGTGAAGGTGATAGCGGTGGTACCACAATGGACCCAATGTTGGTCTAAGTGTGTTGTGATACATCACGGCAGTCCCTGTACCTAACCTAACCTAGGCTGTGTGAACAGTAATTTGCATGCGACGTTGACTCGCGAGTGCTACACGCGCTTTAGGGTTATATGAGTGCCGAGACGAATTAAAAAATTAAAATTTCCGCACAGTGGTACCTACTAATCTGGGAGAGTGTGAACACGTTTGAACATGTGCAAATTCATTGATATACAAAAGAAGAGGATGGAGACCAACGTATGTGTGTGCTGTATGTGTAGGGAACCAAACTGTTGTTTTCTTTTTTTGGCTACCATCAGCTGTTTTTACTTTTGATGACAATTCTAGACGTCATTTTCGTGCTGATTGAAATCCAATTGTGTGATATCAGTGAAAATTGATTGATTTTTGAGTGAAAACGCGGTTAGTTTAATTGTAATTGCCACCGGAACTGTAAATTAATGTTTCAGTGTCGATTTAGTGTACTCAGTAAGGTGATTCAATGTGCAAAATCGTGTAAATATCACTGAAATATGGTGTGCAGTTGTAGTTTGCGCGAAACAGATGAAATTCTCGACAAAGTTGAGTGTCGGTTCTCAGGTAAATACCTTGATTGCTTTCAAAATTTAGTGTAGTTTCGCTCTATGTATTTCAAATTCCCATAGTGTAAAGATCTTTTTCGGAAACTAAATGTTTTTGCTCGCGGTCCCTCAGCCATCAAATGAAAATAAAAGTTGCCCACGTGGGGTATCAGCTGATTTACTTTTGTTTCAGTGGCGTAGCGTTTAAAGTGTGATGTGTGGGTGAACGAAAGTGGGAAAGTTTTGTTTTTACTAATGATCAATTAATTAGAAAGGGCCAAATCTGGTCAGATAATTTTGTATGAAAATGTGAGATCCATACAAATGTGATTTTGCGGTTCACACAACCTGCCAAATCAAGTGATTTCGCCTGTAGTGTGAGACTACTTTCTCAATTGCGTGTAGTGACGAACGGTTCGGTACGATTGCTGTGGCGAATATATTAATATAAAATAAACTGAGCACCATAGCGACTGCATCTGCCCTAAAAACGTTTATAAAAAAGTGGAAGTGATGAAAATTTCATTCAGCACGTCCTATGAAGTTCATGTGATTCGATGGTGGTCACGAACAGTTTGATCGATCGTCTGTTGCGAACTTAAAACAATATTCATACTTCCAACAATAAGGCCGGCCGCATCTTGGACGTAGGCAGGGCAGCGCAGCGCGCACATGGCATTATTGTTGTAAATTCAGATTTTGACAATTGTTACAACAACAATGCTATGTGCGCGTGCCTACGTCCAAGATGCGGCCGGCTTAATAAATTTCGTAACTCGCATCATATTTTCCCAGTCCCCAAAAATATGATCACCTACGCCATTTGTTAAAATGTAATAGTGGTCGTGTGACAACCACATATAGGCGAATGGTTTCCAAATTTTTCGATATGACTACTTCTTGTGTCTTCTTCTTCATTGTGCAAATTATTATTTTTGCTAAATTTCTGACACACAGAACTATTACAAAAATGAATGGTACATATTTTATATATATTATTTATAAAACGTGTTTGCCTCAAACGTTCGCCCACGACGACATGTTGCAATTAAACAGCTTGTTCCATTTTTGAAATAGGACACCATGAACAAAATACGAAATTTTGTGCTCGGTTTGTAGATGACTTCTAACATGCAAGGATTCTCTGAAAAAACCATAATGATATTCTGAAAAATGTATATAAAAGTTGTGCTCAGTGGTGACACGAAACTAAAACAGCTGCAGCGTGCAAAAACAAAATATTAAAGACTTATAAGTTATTATCCTAATGTCAAAATCCACGACTACTTCTAATAAAAGACAATCTAGTTTCAATAAAGGAATTTCGGTCCTTAAAACGGCACCTGTTAACCAAACTTTTGTGATTAAAGTCAAGCATTCTTCCCTCACTTTGAAATCATCCCCCATTGCATTAAGCAAGAACGGCTTTTAAATTTTCCTTACTGAGGAGATTACCCGATGTTTGGCTAATATTTGATTGACGTTTGAAAGCTGTTGTAGCAGTCAACGCGTTTTACCGAATCGCTACATCCAAAAAGTTTCTGAAAAATCCAAATAGAAATATACGTCGTCCTTCTTTGGCCAGACGATTGGCATCGTGGAGGTGGAGTAACCTAATACAGTCATGTCAGTTGATGTCAGGCTTTGTTATCAATATTTTAGACAACAAATAAAAGCGTAGATTTAGCATAAGCAGCATTCTTTTGCAATAAAATGATATTCAATGACATTGAGCTTCCCAGTTTTGAGTTTTGAATTTCAGTTTTAATGGGAACTTGTTTGAGAGTTTGACTCCCCCTCGCATTGTTATAGACTTAAGTGAAATTCTAAGAATTGGCTCCCTTTAAATGAAATTCGAGACCGTTGTAGAAATTTATTCATTTCGTCAAGTGTTCGACCGCAATTCAGGTCGTTGTTTGTCTGCTTGGCTTTGTGTGAGTTTCGGCGGGGTCACAAACACCTGTTACGCGGATTCAACTTCGAAGGAAACAAAAAGCGTGTTCCTTTCCTCCTGGCCTCCATATCCATTCTAGACTTCGAACATTTGCATGAAAAATAGAAAGACTTGGCGCCTGAAGGTGTGATGAACCGAGAACCCCCTCCCAATTGGGGTTGATTTTGAATTAAATCTCGGCAAAGTTATTTTGTCCTGTAAAATTCCGCTCCTCGCCTTATCGCCTTCGTTTAACGAAATTTATTGCTTTTTGGTTTCTATAACTTTGCAGCCGGGATATATATCCTTCCTTCTTTGTAGACGGTCGACAAAATAGTCCGAGGTTTAATTACATCATTTAGTCAATTAGAAATTTCACTACGTTGGAGGGTGGTGGCGGCGATCGGGCGCAAGCGAGCTAGGAAATGTAAAATATTGGCAGTCGAGACAAAGGGAGAAGCAAAGCAAATAAATTTCGCCGTCACAGCATAACAGTTTTTAATTACAAAATAAGCGGTACCAAAAGGTGGATAGTATCGAGGAAAGTTATGGTAGTAGACGCTTGTTTATTCTTTTGAGTGCTAGTCATTTGAGGGGTGTTGGTTGATTTTAGATGAGTGATGGTAAAACATTGAGGTTCGCATCGACAGCAAATTTGGGTTGTTTTTAATTCTTTTAAGATCGGAAGTTAATGCTCAGTCGCTCGAATATTTCCGCGGGAAATACTAATAATTTACGGGAAAATAACATTACTTTAAACACAAACGCGTTTTTTAGGCGACGGCCATCGACATCCATATAACATGTATGGTGCTTATCATGACGTCGCTCTGGTTTGTCTTAAGTGGGACTACACTTATTAGAATTGTTAAGAATAATTCTCCCCCTGAAGGCGGCCGAAAAATGCGTGTTCGCCGGTTACTAACGCTGATGCGAAGCGCGTCTCTTCAGACGCCTCTGCTTCGCGCATCACACCAGTGGGAGAGGCGTGACCGGGAACAACCAAGTCGGTGTTGTATTGCCTTATATAGGCCGGCCAACCCGACATGGGTACGAATCTCGCAGCAATGTAAATGGCAACATGCAGCTAATGCGAAACTCTGTATATGTTCTGGCTAGGCGCCAGTGGCCACACGACACGACTTTTAGGCGACGGCCATCGACATCCAGACAACATGTATGGTGCTTATCATGCCGTCGCTCCTTTCAGGGGGAGAATTATTCTTAAAAATTCTAATAAGTGTAGCCCCACTTGAGACAAACCAGAGCGACGGCATGATAAGCCCCATACATGTTGTATGGATGTCGATGGCCGTCGCCTAAGAAACTCGTTTGTGTAGTGTGTCCACTGGCGCCTAGCCAGAACATATACAGAGTTTTGCATTGGCAAACTGCATGTTGCAATTTGCATTGCTGCGAGATTCGTACCCATGTCGGGTTGGCCGGCCTATACATATAAGGCGATACAACATCAACTTGGTTGTTCCCGGTCACGCCTCGATTCGTACCCATGTCGGGTTGGCCGGCCTATACATATAAGGCGATACAACATCAACTTGGTTGTTCCCGGTCACGCCTCTCCCACTGGTGCGTGACGTGAGATGTGCTTCGCATCAGCGGTCGAAACCGGCGAACACGCATTTTGGGGCCCCCTCCAGGGGGAGAATTATTCTTAACAATCATTTGAAACTTCGTTAGAAATGTGTATTGATTTTATAGCCGTAGAAGCATGTAATCGGCTTACGAAATGCAAATGTAAAGATTATTGTCTGTAAAGGAACCCTTTCACCCACAGTTCAACTGAAGATAATCGTTATCAGTTAATCGTATTTGACACACAGAGAGATTTACAAATACTTTTTAAGTCCGAGTATGTAGGTCAGTCTAAGATTGCAAGTGTGTGTGATTCGTGTCTTGAACTTAATGTCAGGTTATGGACTGCAGTCGAACTGCAACAATATCTAGCCAATTTGATCTCGAGACGGCTATTTTGGTGCTGCTGCTGGAGCACGTCAGGATAATAGAACCTTATAATTTTAAGAATAATTTTCAATCTCTGGTTTCGACCGCTGATGCGAAGCTCGTCTTATCAGACGCCTCCGGTTCACGCATTACACTAGTGGGAGAGGCGTGACCGAGTATGACCCAAGTCGGATGTTGTATCGCCATTTATAGGCCGACCAAAATGACATGGGTATCCGCACGCAAATCGCATCGTGCAGCTTCTAGGTATGAAATTCAATTTGTTCTGGCTTAGTGTCTATGCCAAGATTACAAACAAGATTTTTGCCGGGCGGCGGACATCGGCTACCATTCAACGTACATGGTACTTAACATTCGGTCGGCCTTACCAGTCACAAGTGGGACTACACGTTTATGATTTTAAGGATAATTTCACTGTGACCGGGAATGACGCCCCTCCCACTGGTGCGGTGCGCAAAGCAGAAATATCTGATGAGACGCACTTCACACCAGCGAAACCGGCGAATACGATTTTTGGGACCCCTTCGGGGGAAATTATTCTCAAAACTATAAACATGTAGTCCCACTCGTGACTGTAAGGGCGACGGCATGTTAAACAACATGCACGTTGTATGGTAGTGTTAAATGTATTTTGGGGGTTTTGGCCAGGAGTGATGCCATTTTAAGTTCGTTGATGGGGAAAAGGGACATTATTGACAATAAAGTGTGTCAGGATGGGTGTGTTAACAAATACTCTAGTTCTAGTCAATGCATTCAAAGCATCATGCCCCTGTAGCAAACCTTTAAAGAAAACCCAGCCGTAATGTGGGAATAAGGGCATTGCGATGTCTCGTCGTAAAGTGCGGAGGCTTTTCAGTATGGCTAAACGTACAGGGAAGGAAGAAGATAAGAGCGATTATTGAGGTTCACTTAAATCCTTTAAGAAGGAACTGAGAGCGGCTACCGGTAGCGCAGTGTGTTGAGGCATCAGTCTCATGTTAGACTACCGGCGTTTCGGGTTCGAATCCCGTCCACGACGATGTTCGTGGCCATGGATGTGGAGGAGGTGCATGCTGGCAACTGCATTCTCCGAAACCAGTTTATGCCAACGAAACGTCAACTGGGCCACATGGAACAGTTGACGCGCTATGCCCCACAAGGGGTTAGGGCACTTGAGTAAACGGAAAACTCGGCGAGATTTCTGCAGCCAATAAGAAAGCACATCAAAGGCAGTCTAGGGAAGGTCATCTCTAAAAATCCGACACCACCCTTGCCAGACACAGACCAAAAGGTCTAGAGGCCTACTTCTTTCACAATCTGAAAGCGGTTGCAGACATTAGCTTGAAAAGTCTTTCAATATTCGTAGATGTGACGAAAACTTTTGAACTCCATAAAAACCCGGCACTAACGATCAACACAAATACATAATAGGTTCCGTAGATATGGGGTATCGCTAAGGATCCAAGCGGTCTATGCGGGCCGTAAGGCCGCCACCTAACCTAACCAAACCTAAGACGGGTGTTATGATTGGCGAATGAGGCGAATGCATTGGCCTACTCTTGATAGTATTTTGAGACCTTTCGTGAGAAAAAAAACGGCATTCTTGTCAGTGAAATGATATCATGTTGTTGGGGGTGATGAAGCCAATGCAGCAAATTGCTAATGATGGCATTTTTGTGGGTCCTTTGGTCAGAAAATAAGTTTTTGGGCATGGATTGAAATAGTAAGCAAAACTAGCGAACATCGGTAATTTGTTCATTGGGTGGTGGCACCAATCATCTCGACATAAATGACATATAGAATATAGAGGACACGAATATAAAGGGCCCAAAGACATAATGTCCTCAGAGACAATTTAAAGTTATGTCAAAGGCATAGTTACTTAAGGATGTGTACCTAAACAATTAGTTCTTTGGGATCAACGTTTTTCAAAGCAAATTGAAAGCAAATAGATCAAAATGAAAATGTTTTTGCATGGGACGGGCTTACAGTGCCGACGAACACGCACTTTTTGTGTCATTCAGAAACAGAATTCACTTATTAGCTAATTTAATAGATACGATGGACGATACGTCTTTGGTTTTTAGCATCTTCTTTAATTACCTTGACCCCTCCAGGGGCATGGGCGCGTCAACAACTCTAGCATTTCTATGCCTTGTTGACGTTTCAATGACATATCAACTTTTCGGAAGTGAAGTTGCTAGCATGCACCTCCTAACCGCGCCGTCTTTATACTGACAAGCTCGGAGCACTGTGAGAGTTCTGTTAGTACTCACAGGCAGTTTTTGATCGCGCCGAGATTTGATATCTCTGAGCTCTACATTAGTATCGTAGAGCGGTGACCGAACGATCACGGCCACCGAGCACGGTTTTTAGCATGGCTGGCTAGAGTCGTACAGCTTTAGCCATTGCGTCGCATAGGAATTACACCTTGAAAATATTCATTAATTTAGTGTATAATTTTAATCCCGTCCACGACGACGTTCGTGGCCATGGATGTGCAGGAGGTGCATGCTGGCAACAGCATTCTCCGAAACCAGTTTATGCCGTCAAAACGTCAACTGGGCCACATGGAACAATTGACGCGCTATGCTCCACAAGGGGTTAGGGCAATTGAGAGAGATAATTTTAATTAAGATACGCAGATATAATGAAGCCCACTATCTAACTAAAAAAAATAATGAAATCTCATTTAAAGCCACACTTTTAATATGCATGACATTTATTTCCATTTCGGAAGTTACCTTGCCAAATTTTTAGTCGCCTGAACTCATTAAAAATGATTAACATAATCAGATTGGCTTTGTAACTGAATCAAATACGTGAAGTTGCCAAACGAAACTTCGTCCGGAATAAATGGAGATTTGTAAAATTTACCATTGCCAACGTGCGACTCATTATAAATATCCTTTTGTGTGACATATTTTTGCTCCACGTACCCAGCCATTGTGCATTTATCTGAACATACAGCACTGCAATGATAAGCACATGGGAGGAAGTAACCCGCCGTCGTCGTGGAAAGTTGGTTTTTCAGAAATGCTACTATTATACCAGGAAAACCAGGAACTCCGGAGCAGGCAAATAATAATGGAATATGCCTGCAGCCATTTCATGAAATAGCGGAAACGCTGAACTTGACAGAATGGGTTTACTTTGAGTTAGCAATCATCAAACCAAGATGTTGAACCTAACACAGTGATACTCACATTATGTGTCATATGATGTTGAGTGACTTAATTGCAAAATGAAGTGGCTAAATGTGGCTATGTAAGTGGTATCCATGTCTTCAAGCGAATCTGTTTTCAATTGTTTTTGAAACGAAAAAAAAATATTCAAATAATAATAAATAAGGGGACATGAGCACTTACAAATTCTCATTGAAAACTACACAACTTCAACATCCCTTTTCTCTGCCCCCACTTAATATTTTTGCCCAATTTTTTTTTTACTGTTTTGTCATATTGTCGACATTAATTTGGTCGAAGATTTTAACCGTGCCATTTTATTTTTTTCTTTTAAGTGAAGAACAAAAATCGTTTTGTTTTTTTTTATATTTTCAAACAAAGATTACTCAGAGACCAGTAAATATTTTTAATTTTTCTTCGATCAGATTATAGATATTATATTTACAAATAAACAAAAAAAAAATATAATAAAAATAAATAATAATAAAATAAATAACAAATAAAATAAACGGATTGAGTTACGTTTAGCCGTTTTTGAGAAAAGGTATGTACATCGAGTGTTGAAAAACGTGAAAATATTCAAGTTTACAGGAGGGCGCGTCAAAGTCAGGCTACTGCGCACTGCGTCATTCTTTTTGTTATTTGTTTTCTTCTTGAATAATGTACTTATACGCAACCTAGAATTATGACGGATGGATGAAAATGTTCAGAAAATACTAAACTATTTAAATCACAAAACAAAACGAAAAATCGATTTTGCTCAAGTACTCATGTCCACTTAACTCAGCGCCTACTATGCTGAGACCGTGCGTTATATTTCGCCATGTTATGTTAATTGCCATAACCTCTCCAGGGGTATGAGCGCGTCAACATCTCTAGCATTTTTATGCCTTGTTGACGTTTCGTTAGCATATCTACTTTTCGGAAGTGCAGTTGCTAGCATGCACCTCCAGCACCATAGCCTTTACTATTTGAAAAGATCCTCAACCAACCTGATAAACGCCAGTTTGTCCTATGTGAGAGCACCCTTAATGGCAACGGAGCTCACGATAGTATCTCAAAGCCGGGAATTTGCAGCGAAGATGTTTGGTGAACTCAACGTCCTTCAGGTAAATCCGGCACTCAGTCTCGGTGGACAGATCCATTTTGTTGAGGTGGTATCTTACCCATTGGTGTCACGTGGTGTACCTCCATTGGCTTAAACATTCGACTGGCACAAGCCCGGCTGGAAAAATGGTTGAGTTTTTTTTGCAATTTGTTTAACTTACATTAATTATTTCCAACTTGTATACCTGATAGGCTCGGCGAAAGAGCCAATCTATTAGATCTATTCTTAACATCTCATCCTATCAGACTCGGTTTTAGTTGAAAGTCCATTAGGCAGTTCGGATCATTGTTTAGTATCGGCCAGATTTCCCAACAACTTTATGTCAAGTAAAACATACTATCAGCAAAAAGACTTTTATGGCATTATGCCAAAGTCGATTCGACCTCCTTAAATAAATACATTAGGGAACTTGACTGGCCCCACTACTTCTTAACAAAAAACATCAATTTTATAAGTGAAAGCATTGTAAATATTATATGGTTCGGAATGTGTTCATTTATCCCACATAGTTTCAAAAACCCTAAACCGATCACTACCCCCTGGTTTAACAGCCATTGCGAAGAAGCAATCAGGAATAAGGAAACGGCTTTTTGTGCCTATCAACTATGTGGCTCTGCTGAACTCAAAAATATTTATAAATTTGCGCGTAACGCCTGTAAATCTACCATTAACATGGCCAAATACAATTTTCCGAAAAGCATCAGGCAAAAAGTGTTTATTCAAAGGAGGGGTGGCAAGGGCTTTTGGTCGCTAGTAAAAGCAGTGAAAAATAACTTCACGTCTATCTCGGAAGCTCTGTCCTGGCTAGGCAGTAACGTCATTACTGTGAAGGACATTACTATTTATACGGATAGTCAGGCGGCGATTCGCTCACTCGAATCCGTTTTGACGACATCCAAAACTATCGAGAACTGTCGCCTAGCACTCGCAGAGATGGCTGGCTTCTTCAATATTACCCTCTGTTGGATTCCGAGCCACAGTGGCTTTGCGGGTAACTGCAAGGCAGATGAGTTGGCCCGAGAGGGGACAACTAGAGCGGTTGAAGAAAGCCGCAAAGACATAAGGGTGCCACTTACCCTGTGCAAATTGGTGATTAAGACCGCTGCCGTAGATAGGGCTAATGTTAGATGGCTCTGCGGCAATACGAGTATGTGCCAAACGACAAGGATGATTTGGCCGAAAATTGATCCCCACCGCTCTGTCACACTGTTGTCGTTGAACAGGAAGCACATTGGCAGGGTAATAGGAGTTATTACAGGGCACTGCCCAATAGGGGAGCATGCCAGGAGACTACATCTTCCTCACCATGACTTCTGTAGGAGTTGTGGCGATGTGGAAGAGGAGGAGACCGTTCTACATCTTTTCTGTCATTGCCCGGCCTTGGCTGGAAGGAGAAGATTGTTTCTGGGCTCATGGGTTTTCAACGATCTCGATGACCTTAAGGATATAGCCGCCACACGGCTCAATCGTTATATCGCCAGCACAGGCTGGTTTGATACGTAGCTTCATATGAAGGTGATAGCGGTGGTACCACAATGGACCCAATGTTGGTCTAAGTGTGCTGTGACACATCACGGCAGCCCCTGTACCTAACCTAACCTAACTTCACGTCTATATGCGTTCCACCTCTTTTGTATGGTGACAAAGTGTACAGTGTGTCTCAGGATAAAGCCAATATCTTTGTGGAGATCTTTGCCGCAAATTCGTGCCTCTCATCAACAGCTCAAAAACCACCATCCATTCCATTGTGTCACTCAAGTCAAAAGCCCCTGCATTTTCGCACAAGACTGGTATTCAAAATTCTTTCAAGACTTGACATTTCCAAAGCCGCGGGACATGATGGTATATCACCTATAGTTCTCAAACATTGCGCATCCTCGTTAGCAAAACCTCTTCGTAAGTTATTCCACTTATGTACAGGGTTATCCATTTTCTCTTTCGGAAAGTAAACTGAAATTAAACACAGTAAATATTTGAATTTCGATGGAATTTTAATTTCATAATAAAGTTTGGATTATGCCATTATACGTGGAATACAATATCTGTCAAATGTCCCCCACGGGACCGCTTGCAGCACTCGATCCTTTTGAGGTAATTTTCGATTACCTACCTTTTCACACATTTTGGGCAATAACTCGGCTATAACTCGACGGATTTCGTCCTTCAATTGACCAATCGTCGTGGGATTGTTCGCATAAACACGGTCCTTCACATAGCCCCACAAAAAGAAATCTAACGGCGTTAAATCGTAAGACCTTGCTGGCCAAGCCACATCGCCGAATCTCGAAATTACGCGTCCTGGGAATTTCTTGCGCAATAAAGCCAAATTTTGTCGCGTGGTGTGGCGTGTGGCCCCGTCTTGTTGAAACCACATATTGTCGAGATCCATATCTTCAATTTTCGACCAAAATCATGGCGCCATAGCGCTGGCCATTGACTGTAACGGCTCCTTCATCGTTTTCGAAGAAAAACGGCCCAATGACGCCGCCGGCCCACAACGCACACCAAACAGTCACTTTTTGCGGGTACAACGTTTCTCAGGGGTCACTTGTGGTTGCTCACTGCCCCAGATGCGACAATTTTGTTTGTTTACATAGCCGCCGAGCGCAAAATGGGCCTCTTCGCTAAAGAAGATTTTCTTCGAAAAATCGGCATCGGTGGCCTGCTGTTCGAGGACCCAATCTGAGTACTCACGACGCAATCTGTGATCAGTCGGCTTTAATTCTTGCGTGAGCTGGACTTTATAAGGATGGAGATGAAGGTCCAAATACAAAATGCGCCACAATGTGCCGTAAGATAGGCCTAAATGCTGGGATCGGCGCGGAATTGACAAATTCGGGTCTTCGGCCACACTTTCACTCACAGCGGCGATGTTTTCGGTCGAACGAGCAAAACGATGATGCACAGGTGTAGAAATGTCTGTCACCGATCCAGTTTCTTCAAATTTTTTCACTGTGTAGGCAATTGTGTGCTCATTGGGACGATTATGTCGACCATAATCTGCGCGTAATGCACGAAATGTGGCCACCGCAGATTCAGCATTTTGGTAGAATAATTTAATAATTTTAACGCGTTGTTCAGTCGTAAAACGTTCCATCTTGTAAAATGGCAAACCTTCAACTAAACCAATACCAGTTTGGAATACACTGACATTTGACAGATGTCGAATGGCAGGGCTTTACTTTCCGAAACACGAAATGGATAACCCTTTAGGATAAGTGGTATATTCCCATCTGAGTGGAAAATTGCTAATATATATTTTAGGTACAACCAAAACCCAAAAAGGGTGATGTGTAGTGATCCCTCGAACTATCGGCCAATTGTACTCACATCGATCTTGTCAAAAGTTTTTGATACACTTGTCAATTCTCAATTAATGAATTATCTAGATTCACACCATCTCATAAGCGATCGACAGTCCGGATTTCGATCTACTCGCTCTACTGGGGACTTATTGACATTTCTCGCCGAGCGTTGGAATCGCTGTATCCATCAATCCGGTGAGGCCAAAGTCATTGCTCTAGATATCCCCAAAGCTTTTGACAGAGTTTGGCATTCAGCACTCCTGGCTAAACTTCATGCTTTTGGTCTTGACTCCAAACTCATCAAATGGATTGAAAGTTTCCTACATGACCGTTCGATCCAAGTCGTCCTTGACGGAGTCAAATCGAGTCAGTATACTATTAATGCAGGAGTTCTATTTTACAAGGCACTGTCCTTTCTTCAACCCTCTTTCTCCTGATTATCAGTGACCTTTTGGGTATAACTTCCAACCCAATCCACAGTTTTGCTGATGACAGCACTCTTGACTGCACGTACTCTTTTAGTACCGTGACCGAATCATCATAGTTGAAATATTGCATGTTACTGTGAGATGGTGTGAATTTTCGATTTCTGTTTTGAAGTTTGCTTTTTAATTTTGTCGTGAATTTATGTAAGTGTGATGCTTATGAAATAATAATAATCCTCTGCATAATTTGATTTTTACATGGCGTCTTATGTGCTTATTTACACCGAAGCAACACAAATTTGTGGCGACTTTGCAGTGTTTTTCATTTTTCCTGAAACCGTCGCGTTAGTATGGCTATTGATTTGAATTTAATTGAAGTTTTTTTTTTTAAATTCTAGTATAGCGAATGGGCTGCTTAGAACATAGAGGCATGGAATGAGCTTGCCCTGTATGTCTCCATAGAAACAGTGGCTACAAAATCTGGGTACTAAGTCGACATGTGGTCGACAGTCAGCTAACTCAGTAGACCGTTTAGTAATTATGAAATTTAAATATTGACAAGAATTGACGTTTGTTTGTGCACAATTCGACAGTGCGGTCAACATTATGTCAATACCGAAACGCTAACTAAGTAGGCTGACTGTCGATAATCTGACAAGAATTGACCTTTATTCATGCACAATTCGACAGAACAGTCAACATATGCCAGTATCAAACAACAACCGAGTAGGCTGGCTGTCGACTTATTCGCCAAATGTTGGAGCCAGAGACATACAGGATAAGCTCATTCCATGGCTCTATATTCTAAGATGGGCTGTCAGCTGTTTAATACATGACAACTGCAAAACAAGTCGTTCGGGTGAGGAATTGACGATTAGATGGAGGGGTGCCCGCAATTACAACGTTGCGGATTGTGCCTCACAATTCACACTTTTCTCAAAAACATATCTCAATTACTTTACATTTACAAGACCCTAAACCCAACATGTTCGTTTCTATCGCTATTAGTAAAATTAATAGTTTTAACACTCTTTAGCATTTGCAAACACACCAGTTGAACAAGTGAAAAGGAACTCCAAATGATTCAGCCTACTATTCAATTGGCCTGTCCATAAGAAAATATATCTCACCGTGACGTACGCCAAGAATTCAAATAGCTTCTTAATCCTGTCCCTCTCCCATTGTGTCTCAATATTTGGAAGTCATTTGTACGCCAATCAGGTTTCATTCTATCGAAAACAAACTTGAAAAGGGATTTCATTGTTGTGGCTTGTTAGGTGGAATCCATTACGTATAGCCTTATTATTCCCTGAATGGGCTTCGTGAATGCTTTGTGTTTACATGCTAATAATCCGACCACTATATTACCCCACTAAATGGTGCTTTTCCTTTTCATATCCAGCCCCCAGGATCAATCTAAGTGATACGGTGATACGTAATATGATGAGTGTAGGTGAATACCTAAGGGTCCAGTCGAATGTATGGTGATATTGCTGAAAGAGCATGTGGGTCATATGATAGCGGTTGTTAGAGAGAAATTTCTGCTGGCCTTTTTAAATACGCATTCTACCCATTTTTTCACATCAAACTAGTGGATGTGCAAAAATTCTGTAAAGTTAATTTGATGTATTCAAAGAAAAAGATGGATATTAACATGGTTTTGTCAGCATGTGCAATATGATAGATACAAGGCCGACAAATAAAGTCGCCAATAAACTTTTTGCGGTTTTATTTTTTTCCTTGCTTCTTAAGAAGTCGCTAACACTACAACTATTTCGCCCCTAGTGAGGCATAGCGCGTCAACTACTTCTTAGAGGTTTAGTTGACGTTTCGTTAGCATAAAAACGTTTCGGATGATGCATATTGTTGGTATTCACACGTTGCACTCATAACTTTCCTTGATGTGTGGACAATAAACCATTATTGTACTGAAAGTTTTTTTGTTCTTAAAGTTTCTTGAGTAGTGCCTTAGTTTCATTTGAGAGTTTTTTCAGCCATTTTAAATACAGGGTGGCGCAAAACTACCGTTATGGTTCAAATGCTTAATAACTTTTTAATTTAATTTTTATTTTTTTATTTTTATTTCAGAATTTTGTGAAGAAAACTTCGGGAATTTGAAATGGAACAGTACACAACACAGCAGCGATCAAAAATTGTTGAATTTTATTTTGAAAATCAACGGTCAATTGTTTTGACGCAGCGTGCTTATCGTCGTTTTTTTAATGTGCGTACTGGACCTTCAGCACCAACAATAAACAGCTTGGTTGCAAATTTTCAACAATATGGTACAGTAGGACACATTCCATGTACCGGAAGACCTCGTACGGCCCACACGGAAGAAAATATCCAACGTGTTGTGGATAGTGTGCAGGACAGTGGAGAAACATCGACAAGAAGACGTTCGGCACAACTGGGGCTATCGCGGAGGTCCCTTCAGAGGATTTTGGCTACATTGCACATGTTCCCGTATAAGGTTCAGCTTGTGCAAGAATTGAAGCCGATAGACTACCAACAACGGCTTGATTATGCCATTTCGTTCCGACAAAAAGCAGAAGAAAATCGCTATTTCATTCACAATTTGATAATGAGCGATGAAGCCCATTTCCAATTGAATGGTTTCGTAAACAAGCAAAATTGCAGGATATGGGCTACGGAAAATCCAAGAACAGTTCATCAGCAACAATTACACCCACTTAAGTGTACTGTTTGGTGCGGCGTATCGTCTGAAAGGATCATTGGTCCATATTTCTTTGAAAATGCACATGGCGCCGCAGTTACGGTTAATGGTGCTGAATATCGAACGATGCTGGACAATTTTTTGAGGCCAGCTGTAGAAAACCATCCACAGTTGTGGTTCCAACAAGATGGAGCCACAGCCCACACTGCAAGGGATACAATGGCTCTGTTACGGGACCTCTTTGGCGAACGCATTATTTCGCGCAGAAGCGATTTCAATTGTCCCCCACGTTCACCGGATTTAACAGCGCCAGACTGTTTTCTTTGGGGTTATTTGAAAGAAAGGGTATACGTAAATAAGCCAGAGACCATACCAGAGCTAAAACAAAACATTCGCAATGAAATTCGAGCCATAACACCCGAAATTTTACAAAAAGTTATGGAAAATGTACTGGAAAGAGCACGAATGTGCGAAGCCGAAAATGGCCACCACTTGCGGGATATAATTTTTCATACTTAAGCCAAAATTATTCCCCATTAATATACTGTATAACAAAAAAAAAATTATAATAATTAACCATTAAATAAAAAAGTTATTAAACATTCAAACCATAACGGTAGTTTTGCGCCACCCTGCTAAAAAATAAATCGTAAAAAAAATTCAATATTTAAATACAATGTAAAAAAAAACAAGCAATATAAAATTATATAGCAAAATTAAATGAAATAAAAAGAAACAAAAACTCAATAGACTAAACTTAACTGAATATCGGCCTGAAGATCTTTCTCCAAGAAATCGTTCAAATCTCGGCGCACTCATCACAAATTTCAATTTCGATAAGTTCGATTTGTTTAATTTAGTAGATACGTATCGAGTTGTACTCGATGCAAAAATCAAAGCCGACCAAAGGGTTACGGAAGAAGTGGAATATTTAAGGACGATCTTTTCGACTTTCATTCAATCACCCACAGGTATTGCCGATGACAGATTGAGTCAATCAGCGAATATCCTGCGTTAACGATATGTTTCGCTAAAGAAAAATCTTCCCGGCTGGGTCTTCTTTTTGCTTCACAAGGAGAACGCGATTTTTTCGAGTCAATACCACAGTTTTATGCGCGATATCTTCTAGATATTTTATTTTCGAACAAAATTACAAATTAAATTTATATTAAAGTCATTGGATAGGTTTTTTTTGAGCTTATACATTTTAGCGGTATGCACTACTATTACTTATTATCAAACTTACTTAAAAGTGACATTCCGATTATGTAGACTTACCTGAAAAGAAGAAACATACACTATAGCTTATATAAATGAATATAACAAATTATAAATAAATTGAGGTGGGTGTGTATTAGATAATATATTAAATATAGAAATTACCTAAATGGAGCGAGGGCATGGGCGGACTGGGTGCTAAAAGCCCCCTTGGCTTTTGAGAAAAAAGGCCCCAAATCACATCATTCGTTGTGTGATTCAGTAGTATTGCACTTGCACTTATACAAATGACCAAATAACGGTAAACAAGGAAATCATGGCCAAGCGCATTGGACGAAACTGTATAGAACACATGTAGTTCTCAAGCAAAATTGGTTAAATGGGGCGGAATATTAGATTTTACCAATAGCATAAGTATATATTACCGACATGTTGTAAATTTACAACACTGGGATATAAAGCGATAAGTACACAGTAAATTTTGTTCAACTAGATTCTAATTAGATACAACTAGAATCTAACTCCTAGATATTCTAGTAAAGATCTAGTGATTAAGTAACCCCTAGAATATCTGGAAATCTTTTTAGTCATTTTCTATCAGGAGCTCGTTGAGAATCTAGTTCTATTTACTAATATTTCAGTTGTTTTAACAAAAATTTTGAAAGGAAATACACTGGTAATCTTGGAAACAAAGCTGAGTAGATAGTAGTACCACATTGGTAATCTAGTAAACGAAACTGAGTAGACAGTGGTACCGCATGTATATAGTATTTCCCAGTTGAGTTAATCCGTATCCCAAATGAAAAAATCCCTATCCCAAATGAAAAAACTCCTTCCCAAATGAATTAAACTTTTTCCCAATATAATTAAACTATTTCCCGATTGAATTCAAACAGAGTGAATTTATATGTAGCTTCCGATATGATATGATGACACCCCACACGCCTATCCACGAACAAAAAATACCCTTTTTTACCTTTTTTGCATCTTTCCAGTGAATATTTTTTTTACGCAAATTCGAATTTGGACTTATTAAAGAGGTGTCTGTGACGATTCCATTTGTAAATTTTACCTCCTGATTCCGCAGTACTTACAAATAGGAATTCAGAAAGTAGACAGCGAGATATCCAGAGGAAAGAGCGTTGAAATCTATGTCAAAATAAGCAATAGAAAATAAATTTCGCACGGAATTAGGATTAGGATTGATTGTAGATCCAGTAAAACAGAGCAAGGGTACATCAAATGATGGAAATTCTGCCCGCAGTTTTTTTTTTTTTTTTCAAATCCCAAAATATCATCCGAAATCACTGGAACCCACGAATGTTTGATTTATAGATTTTCAGTGATAATTCAAGATATTTCATCGGAAAGTTTGTTTTAAATAAATATATCGGAAGCCACAAACAAATTCTCTCTGTTTGAATTCAATGGGGAAATAGTTTAATTATATTGGGAAAAAGTTTAATTCATTTGGGAAGGAGTTTTTTCATTTGGGATAGGGATTTTTTCATTTGGGATAAGGATTAACTCAACTGGGAAATACTGGGTTCCAGTAATTTAGGATGATATTTTGAAATTTGAAAAAAAAAAAAAAAAAAATCTGCGGGCAGAATTTCCATCATTTGATGTACCCTTGCTCTGTTTTACTGGATCTACAATCAATCCTAATTCCGTGCGAAATTTATTTTGGATTGCTTATTATGACATAGATTTCAACGCTCTTTCCTCTGGATATCCCGCTGTCTACTTCCTGAATTCCTATTTGTAATTACTGCGGAATCAGGAGGTAAAATTTACAAATGGAATCGTCACAGACACCTCTTTAAAGAGTCCAAATTCGAATTTGCGTAAAAAAGTATCCACTGGAAGGATGCGAAAAAGGTAAAAAAGAGTATTTTTTGTTCGTGGATAGGCGTGTGGGGTGTCATCATATCATATCGGAAGCTACATATAAATTCACTCTGTTTGAATTCAATCGGGAAATAGTTTAATTATATTGGGAAAAAGTTTAATTCATTTGGGAAGGAGTTTTTTCATTTGGGATAGGGATTTTTTCATTTGGGATAGGGATTTTTTCATTTGGGATACGGATTAACTCAACTGGGAAATACTATAGGTTGTCGCTCTAATGCAGAAAGGCCACAACTAACATTTTATTCGATGTCAAGTTTTTGGGGTAGTTTTGATTGTTTGCTTTCAAAATGTTGTTAATTGCCTTGACCCTTCCAGGGGCATGGGCACGTCAACATGTTGTTGTTGTCGTTTCGATAGCATACCTACTTTTCGAACGTGCAGTCGCTAGCATGTCTTCATACTGACAAGCTCGGGGCACAGTGGGAGTTCTATTAGTACCCACAGGCAGTTTTTTTTTCGTGTCGAGGATCGAACCTCCATTCTCTAAATCGTACGGCGGTGACCGAACGAACACGGCCACCGAGCGCGAATAGGATGGCGTGTTTTGATAAAACAAACAGTTCACTTTTCACCTTATGAACTTCTGCCGCCAAACGCAAAGACAATATGATGCCTTCGTGAAATTAAACAAGTTTTCTAGGTGCAAAACTTTTTTTCCTAGAAACAAAGTGGTGAGCACTAGAAAAACAGTCGAATTGACAAGACGAACTGTACTTCTAGTTATTTTCACTTGATTTTGGGACACGAACTGTACTTGTTGGTATTTTCACTAGATTTATGGGCATACGACATTTTTCACTAGATTATCAGTAGGAAACTTTTACTAGATTTCCTCCAGTTGAACTTTACTGGGAAAAAGATTTGCTGTGTAGGGCAACCGAAATATGCAAAATGCATAGTTTTTCTAGGATGTCCTATCGAAATACAATTCAGATATAAATCCGATTAATGTAAAAACTAATCGTTTGACCTATTTGTGTTAGTGCATATTTCGCCTGTAAATGCATATTTTTGCATATTTCGCTTATGAATGCATAGTTTTGAATATTTTTACATTTTTTGTTGAATATTTTGGATATTTCTGGAATTTTGTATTTTTTTGCATATTTTAGAGAAAAAAAACCCTGTTGCGGGTTATAATACATTTACCAGGGTAATACAGTTATACAATTGGTCTTGTCTCAAGCAAACCTCACATAAGTAAATTTTGGTACAAATTGTTTGAGCAAAAATTTTCAAATTTCGTATTTGTGCATAAATATTTTATCAGAATAGAGGCATTTGCAATAAGGATTGTAGCACAAACACTAGATCTTAAAATTTTTGTTCAAAAAAAGTTGTGCAAAAATTTGCTAAAGATATACTAATACTGATTCAGACTTGCTGTTTTTCGCCATTGCGGTACTGCAGTTGCGGCATGAAACACTATACTCACAGATATATTTTGGGAAGTAAACAGAATAGCAAAAAATAAAGTGAAAATTCTCTTCAACGGACAGTTATAGTGCCAACCAAATAAACCGTTGCAAAAGAATGTCCGCTATAGAGAGGTGGATGAAAACTTTGATTAAAAATTTATACACTGCTCCAAAAAGTAAGGCCCCAACTATTATTCCTACTGAATAAATTTTTGGTGTCGATCAAAAATTTGTCTTTAAGATATAACAAACATAAGGTTGCAAACTTAACAGAGGAGTACCATGCACTATTCGAGCGAGCTGCCGATTTCTGGGTTAAATTTTTCAATCCGGGATTTATAGGATATATACCAGAAGACAGGACTATTCATAAAAATACCAGGGCGATGCCGGTTAAGTGGGACATCAACAGGTGGGGACCACTTATGTGGCCACAGGCCTTCAAAAAGAGAAGAGAAAATGAACGTTTTCTAAACTATTCGCTTCAACCAACATTGACATTAAACGGCAAATGAATCATGGAAAGCAACTCCCCTGTAAACTGTTGTTGGACGATTTGGCGCCTTGTGGTTGATTGCAGGAATTTTACCGGACATATCAAAAATAGGTAACATTACCTCAACTGTATATTTAATAGCTTGAGTCGAAATCACGGTCATTTTTGTTAGTAAGAGACATGTTTTCACGATTTTTGAAGGCATATACTCGCATAAATTGGTCCCCACCTATTGATATTCCCTTTGACTGGCATTAGCCGGCCATACACACACGTTCTATCATCTGCAAACGCGCGGCACCTGGATCGCCCAATGATTCGCAGCCTTTGCTTTCCCCTGGAAAATCGCGGCACTTGGATCGCCCAATGATTCGCCGCGTTTGAAGGAGTAGTGAAATTAAGTAACTTTATGCGACCAAATGATTCGCGGCGTTTGCGGTTTTCAGATGAAAGACCAACAACAATTTGTATGGAGACGGTGTCTAGTTGGGTGTGTTGTGATTTTGCAGATGATTCGCCACGACTGAATTTTTATGGGTTAATATATAGCGGTGGTAGAGTAGCTTGCATCATAAAATATGAGAAGGATGGGTTCACGTAGATATTTGGTCCTGCTGCAGGTGTGCATCAGGGCAAGAGAATTTTTTTTTCGGCGATGAAGAGATATATGGGCAAGATGGGTGTGGCATGACTGGGGGACCACCCTGTTTTCGTGGGGAAATACTCGTCCGATCGGGCTGGTTCGAACTACAAGGTAATTTTGGGTCGCTGATTCCGAATCTGAAGTAAAAAAAAATGTTGGGCTGCCCACTCCAGAATGACCATCCTGTTTTCGTGAGGAAATACGTGTCCCATCAGGTTTTCCTTGCAAAGCATGTCCTTTTTCGTTACCAAAGGACTCAAAATGTCTTCAGCGGCAGTCTAACGTATTCGCCTCGACACCTCTAGTCATACAACACCCATATTGCCTATATATCTCTCCCCATCGCTAAACAAGTCCTTTTATCCTGACGCACACCTGCAGCAAGACCAAAATATCAACGTGGACCCATCGTTCTCATATTTTATGATGCAAGCTACTAGTACTACCACTGTAGATTAACCCATAAAAATTCAGTCGTGGCGAATCATCAGCAAAATCGCAACACACATAAATAGATACCGTCTTCATACAAATTGTTGTTGGTTTTTCATTTGAAAACCGAAAACGCCACAAATTATATGGTCGCACAAAGTTACCCAAATTCACCACTCGTTCAAACGCAGCGAATCATTGGGCGATCCAGGTGCCGCGATTTTCCAGGGGAAAGCAAACGCGGCGAATCATTGGGCGATCCAGGTGCCGCGATTTTCCAGGGGAAAGCAATCGCGGCGAATCATTGGGCGATCCAGGTGCCGCACGTTTGCAGATGATAGAACGTCTGTGTATGGCCGGCTATTGTTCTTGTCTTTATAGGTTGTAGACTCAAGCATATGTTCTCGAATTCATGAGAAGATACCTGTTCTTTTAGTACAAAAATAAATTTGGTTGTTGCGTTGGTCGGACCAAATCCTAAAGCATTACCTTCCACCGATTTCACCTTTCCCAACTATTGTATGTTTCAGTCAAATTTGAATAAACTTTTTGCAATTTATTACAATAATGCAATTTCAAATTAGTTTTATTCTTTTAATGAATAAGCATGATTACATTAATATTTTCGATTACGTATAATTTAACTTAAGCTTGAATTTTGGGCACTAAAGGTAGATTTTTGTTAGTTTTTCTAATATCAAATGAAAGAATTTAAATTTATAAGAGAATATTTTTCAACTTTTAAGGGCATATTTTTCTATTTTAAGAGCATATTTTAGGCGTCTTAAATTACTTTTTTTAGAGCATATTTTGGCTCGTTTATCTTGGATTACCGTTGTTTTTTGTAGTCGTTATTAACAGATGAGTTAAAGGAGAAACAAAGGTTCCTTACTACAAAATATATTTATTTTCGCATATACGCATTTCGGGAGGTACTTACTCCCTTCTTCAGTGTTTCTTGTTATTCCGTCCCTCTCCCTCTCTCTCCCTCCCTCTCCCTGTTGCGCCAGTTATTTATTTTTATTTATTTTCGACAGAATGAAGCTAGCGACTTGAAAAATTCGATAAATATTTGCAGTGTGTGTTAGTTAGTTGATTTTGAGAATGGTTAAGATACTTCTGAATGATCGCCAACCTCGCCTATAAACTGGTCATATAGCAAACTCGCTTTAAATGCATATGGTCGTTGCCAATTGGTACTTTTGGTATCACCACTAGTATAAGTCTAGGGTATATACGCTTCAGTTTTGGATAAGGTCGGGCACACATTGGATCGCGTTACGTGTTTTCCGTCAAAGGGATTAAATCCCTGCTTTGACGGCGAAAAGTCGACTTCTTCAATTTGAGAAATACTCAGGCATTATCGTAACAACAAATTAGATTGATTGTTGTGCTTCAAAACAAGAGATGAGCGACAAAACAAATGACTGGGAAGTGTAAGACGTACTCGTATATACGTATATCGTATACATATACATTTCTTACCTAATTACTTGTTTAAGCACACAACTCACATCTGACTTATATTTGTATATCGATGGTGAAGATTCCCAACCTCCTATGTCAATTTATGGAATTTCTTTTTCTCTTTTACTAAATTAGGTTAGGTTAGGTAGCGGCCTTACAGCCCCTCATAGATCGCTTGGGTCCATAGCGATGCCACAAATTAACAGCAGAGCAAAGGAACTTAGTATTGGGATTCATTAATATCGTTGAGTTCGAAGGTTTTCGTCGCGTTGGCGAATTCCAAAAGACTCTTTATACTGAGGTCCGCAACCGCCTTCAAATTGTGGAAGAAGTAGGCACCAAGGCATTTTTGTCTTGTTCTTGCGAGTGCTGGGCATTCACACAAGAGGTGTTCCGGAATTTCTTTAATGTTAGGCAACTGACAGTTCCTGCAGCCGTTAGAAGTGATCAATCCTAGCCTATGGGCATGCTCCTCTATCAGGTAATGATTGTAGGAATTCCGGACTTCCCTCCTTATCCAGGAATTGATGGCTCTGTTCCAATCATTATTGACCAGTTGCATCATCTTACAGTCCATTTCTGATTTTATTGCCTTATTATTATCAAGAGGAGCACCCTGTTTTGCAAGCCCGTCCGCAATGTCATTGCTAAATATGCCGCTATGGCCTGGTACCCATCGGAGCTCTACTCTCCTTGAAGTACATAGTATCTGAAGAGCCGAAAGGCATCTGAGCACTGTCTTTGATCTTATAGTGTCAGATTGTAGCGCTTTTAAAGCAGCTTGACTGTCCGAGTGAATAAAAATTTTTCCCTTCCTGCGAGTTGTTGAGGCTAGCTCTGCAGCCTTTTGAATCGCTAACAGTTCCGCCTGGAAGATGCTGCATTCGTTCGACAGTCGGATGGATAGATTGTACAGGAGTTCTGGAGAGTAAACTGCCGCTTCAACACCCCCTTCCATCTTTGAGCCGTCAGTGTAGTGGTTATCATTGCGCCAGTGATTCCCAGGCAACCCAGTCTTTGGATCCTTTCCACTTTAGTTTAATTTTAAGTGCAGCCCACCAGACCACAATTCCGTATAGTAAAATTGGCCTGACAACGGCCGTGTACATCCAGTGTATAAGGTTTCAGCCCCCATACCCTACCAAGCAAGCTTTTACTAAATTGTTTTTAGAATATTTTACATGCATTACTTGTTCAAACTTCTATGTTGTTATTTTTAATGAAAAACCGATAAACGGTAGCAACATACAAACTCTCTATGTTAATCTTGTTTTTTTAATTTTTACAGCCTCCAAAGCACACTGACTGTAGAAATGTCATTTTTGACATAGGAGGTTGAGTATCTTCACCATCGATATGTTTTAGCAACAAACTACTCTACGCCAATGTGAACAGTGAATTAATTATTTCTTGGTTACAAATTCCTTTTTCAAACGAAACATCAAAGAGTTAAGCCTTGTCGGGACTACGCGAGTATTTAGTCGAGTGGCGAGTAATTCAGTAACTAAAATAATCGCTGTCAAAAAAAAAAGTCGTTCGTAGTACAGTCCGGGTATGTTTCTTGTATTTCCATATATGCAGATTGCTTCATTTGTTTGTTTTTATATTGTAGGGAATTTTACGTATACATTCCACGAGCACTCACGTTGTAAATATTTCGAAACCAATTTTGAAGTTGTTTCTTCGCTTCAACGCGACATTTGTTACTTCAACCACTGAGCAGTGACGTATATGAACTGTGGAAGCGCTACTCACCAGAAAAGTAGAACAAAGTGGATTAAGTGGACTAAATGTTTGCTGTTTTGGGCATATTTAGCTACTAAATTACTCTCCACTCGACTAATTTACTAGCGTAGTCCAAACAAGGGTTTAGGGAAAACAGTAGTATAGTATAGTGGGATTGCTTTCACCAAAATGTGTCTCGCATCGTTTCCTACCCCTCCCACTACTCCGTATATCGCATCGCCTAATAGCGTTCATTCACAATAAGTATAGCAATCCAACTTCAAATATGCCCAGGACAATTTCCGTGCCTTGTAATATTGCCGCGTACTTAAGTGAATAAACAGACGCCGGATTTCGTGTGTGACCTCATTTTCCCCATATCCTGGGCACATTTATATTAAAATATAATCGTATAATCTGCATGTATAAGGGTACAAACATGTCTGGATTTTGCGAATATAGTCAGCATGTAATACGGGCCCGTCAACGAAGAATATCTGTGAAGGTACTCATGTTGTTCGCGCTTCATTCGAAGAAAACACGAGTCCTGATCCTGGAACCAAATCACGATTTTCTGTACATACATGCATGTCTAGAATTTTGATTGACAATCACTTTTAGGGTTAGTTTGAGTATTTCATGAAATTCGGAACTGTTGCCTTGGGTATCTCTAATCAGAGGAAAATGAGTGGTCTTGCTTTGGTTTGATATGCGGGGTCGATTCAGTGAGCTTGAAGTGACAGATATTGAATGACATTGGTGACTGGGAAGGGGGTGAATCTGGTGTGTTTAATTTTTCGTGGAGCACACTGCCTGGCTGGGAAGTCTAACTGAATTAAATGTCATTCATTATTTTGATGCTTTTTTTGACATTTCAATAATAAGAAGTTGTATTTACGACGAACAGTATTGCTATATTGTACAATAGAAGACTTTAAGCACATAGTATGTATAACATTAAGGCCGGCCGCACGTTGCGTCGTAGGCGGGGCAGCCCACGCGGCGCACATGGCATTGTTGTTGTAAAATGTGGTTTTGACACCTGCTACAACAACAATGCCATGTACGCGCTGCGTGGGCTGCTCTGCCTGCGACGCAACGTGCAGCCGGCCTAAGAACCACGCCCGTTGCGACGGACGTTGTTTTGTACGGACGTCCATGAGGAGTTGCGTTTTTCCGTGATTTTTAACGAGTACGCAAGTATTTTTAGGAGAGTACGCAAAATATCCTCCGCACTTCGAGTGGTGTAAGTTAATTTGCAGGAAGCTGACCGTTGCTGTATTTTTTTTTGTGTGTATCGGCTAAACTGTAGTAGTGTTGATGTGGTCTTCCAGATAAAAATCTACCGAATCGTCTATGGCTATGGTGTCTTGTTAAACTGCAAGTTAGCTATCTAGGACACTAAATTAAAACCTTAGCGTATACAACGCTCAATATATGATAATACAGTAGAAAGCTCAGCTAATGCAATAGAAAATCAGCTGATATTCTTGGCGAAATTCTCCTGCCTATTGTATCTTATTTTACGTCTGTACCGTCTCTCAGCATTAATTTGCGGCTGAGTTGATTTCAAATCCTCTTCCATCGAAAGAATTTCCAAAATTCTGTTCTTTTTTGTGACCAGTTTAATTGTCTCATTTGAATGTGCAAGCGCAAACAGTTCTAGCTGTCAGAATCTCAGCAGCCCGTATCAACTGTCTGGAATTATCGTCCGATAAATTTTTAACTGGTGAATGGGTGCGGTTTAACGTCTATCTGTCAGATAAACTTTAACTGGAAATTGTAAAAACGGCCCTATGAGATACGGAGACGTGACGTCCTCTGGAACCGTCCGATCAGACCCAAATGAAATGGCATTATCATTAGCTTCCACTTCGGAGGGTGTAGATGTGGAGAAGGTTTTGATGTCGCTTGGGTATTGTCCATTCCTGCACCCACCACATCATACTCTATAGGGTCGTATTTATCAACCTTTCTACGCGCTTCTTTTTCGTTTTTCTTTTAGACTGAATAATAATAACAATTCGGGGGAAACCGAAAGCAAGTTGCTGCAAGAGTTGCCAAGGATTCCCTGTTTATAATGATTACCGCCCATCGGCATTTTCCTCCATTTTTACGACTCCCAAATCACGAGTCGGTAGGTTGAGATTCGACGATCTACTGGCGAAAAGAATGTCCTCGACGCTTGTGAACTTCAGTGGCAGCTAGGTGCGAGCTCTGGTTTTCAGTGACGACACCCAGTCTAGCTCCAGGCAAAGGTCCGACAGCTCTTTCAATATCAATTCTGAAAAGAAATAAGGAACGCCGCTCGTCGGCGAAAAGCATCAGCTTAACACGGCCTTGATACCACCCACCATCTTTTCGGAAAGGACCGGGCCTCGGATGTTCGGTCATTATAGAGAAGAAGTTAGAACTTATCTCGGCCGCAATGTCCCTCCACTTGCCAACAGTGATACTTTCGTCAGGATCATCCCTATCAAGGACAACCACTTCAGTCCAACACCTCACCGCTTCCACATAGGAAGTGGGTGGGCGTCTTCCAACCGATCTCTTTTTACTACTGTGCATTGAACAGGTGCGTCCCTACCAATACTGATGGTCCATTTAATCGACACGAAATCACGGATTCGGATTGCGTATCCTAAATGTGGCTTTAGAGGGGCATACATATTTGCTAAGTTTTGTCTTCCACTTTACACGATAGGCTACCAACACGCGCATGGGAGCTAATGCCATCCGGACCACGCTGCTTGGCAGTCACGCATTCACTACTAAGACAAGAGAGATAAGTCCATTATGCCCAAACCAGATTGCCGGTAGAAACAAATTAGCAGCATCTTCTGTGTTTTGGGTAAATGCGCCTTTTTACATCTACCTCACACCCCGAAAATTTCCATACAAATCTTGAGGTTGTTGTTCAGAAAATTTACCAGGTGCGAGTGAGGCACATTTACTCAAAATACAGGTGATGCCGCTGCTGCTTTGCTTTCGCCGGCTAGTTGGGGCTTGATGCTAGCAGCACCCGCTTGAAAACCGTACCGAACACCACTAGGGCCAGGTTTTACGAAAGCCGAGCCGTTGTGTGTACTGGATTTCCAAGAGATTTCCTTTGAATGGCTAGTACCCGTCACGAGGCTTAAGTTCTTCCGTTGTTTGTAATTTTGGCCATGTCATATTTAAGAGGTCTTACCGAAAAACAAAAGGGAAAACCGATGTATGTCCACAGTAAAATAAATTTGGGGCGTGACACGCGACCGAGCTGGCGCAGCGTCCTAATAGCTCCTCAATTCGGTTACGACCCGACGTACACTTTAAGCAATGCCCCCCCATACACACACACATGGAGATTAGCGAGCTTAAAAACATAATCTCCAAACTGACGTCAAACTGTCAAACCATTGGTTCTCGGGGTCGCTGAGCTGAAGAGTAGCACTCACCCTTCCCTCTCCCTCCTGCGGTTAAGTGACAGTCAAATAAAATGTCCCAAATGACCAAAATTTGTGTCGAATTCATAGTTTTCGGGGTCGCTAAATTGTAAGGTGACACTCTCAAACCCCACCTGAATGATCGTGACAAAAATATCCAACATTACCGAGATTCGAGTCAAACCACTGGTTTATGGAGTCGCTGACATGAATGATGGCCCTCCCAAAGCTCCCCACCCGCTACCCTATCCTTCCCCCGGGAACGATTGAGAGTCCAAAATGATCACGGTTAGTTTCGATTTAATAGTCTTAGATGTGCACCTGAGAGACCGTGAGAAAAATTTCCAACATAACCGAGATAAGGGACCAAATCTTCGAAATTAGTGCCAAACCAATGGTTTTCGGGGCCTTTGAAACCAACGAATGCATTTCCAATGCGAACTTCTACCTCGAACTGGAGGTGGGGCAGACAGACCAAAAAATTACTGAAATTAGTGACGGAGATTACTGCAAAAACTGTCAAAAATGACCGATATTAGGTTCCACATTTGAAAAATGATCGAAATTAGGCACGATGTCATTCACAAACCCATCCACCCCTCCCCTCCACCCAAGGGTGAATGAATTCGCAAAAAAAATGTAGAAAATTACCGAAATTAGTTTCAAACCAATGGTTTTGGGGATGAATGTTTGCGCTCCCAAAGCTGCCCCTCCTTTCGGGGTGAGTGACCGTGAAAAAATGTCAAAAACGACCGAAATTAAATGCCAAAGTGTGAGCGAAGCGAACAACGTGAGCTCTTTTCGCTAGTATTTCGTATAATTTCCTGATCCTTGGGAGAAATGCGTCCGTTGGTTCGTGATTTGCCAGGGAGGGGTCCACGGGAAAGATTTTATCGGAACAAAATATACCCATAGTCTTAAGATGCTGCGAGCCAGGAGTGTCCAGCTACAATACCACATATGATCGAGTAGCTCGAGATGAACAGTTTGACCAACCTCCGGTCTCAGAGATTCTACCAGCGACGGCCTCAGTGCGTTCCTGATCTTTAAAACTTTTTTTTTGCGGAAGATAGTAGCATCCAGCTGAAAGGCTTCTGATCTCAAAAGGGAATGTCCCAAAGCGTCCTGGCTAGCCAGCTCATGCCCGAAAATGCCGAAGTGACCAGGAACTCAGTATTAATATCCATTTTGTGAAGAGCCCAAATATGAAGCATGCTCTGAAAGCTACGCACTAGCTTGAATGGAAATGATCTTAAGTGTCACGCTTCCGTTTACAAACTGTCTTTTATGATGATTTCTGTGCCGATTCCGTTCTATATTCTATGCACTTTGTAGTGAGAGAGTCATGCTTATTTCAGCGGGACTCTACGTAAGTCTTCCAGGGATTTTCAGTCATGTTTTCTATGAAACTGTTATTAAAGGGTTAATTTTATATCATCCCTTATCCCAATATCCTGTTTCTTAGAAGATACTACAGAAATTTACTACTTACGATTATAGAACTACTCGAAATCGAATTTGAGTAATGTCGATGTATTTATGATACTAGGGCACTAAAAAAGGGAAAGTTTTTGGCATTTTGCTTGAAATTGCCATTTGTCTTAGCCCTTAAGTTTCGTCGATGTGCTGTAGTCAGTGGATAAATAACAAATCCATTGTTCATCCTGAAACTCAAACTCATTGGTCAAACAAAATCCCTCACAGGGGAGAACCTGGATTTCTTTGATCGTACACCGTCCGGCTTGGAGATGGTTTCCAAACCGTCTGATCATCCAGTCCATTGAGGACTATGCTAAATTATGTCGCCTACCAGAAGGTCCATTTCATATCATCTGTTTGTACACTGGAAGGATATTAAGGTTTCCCGTTATCAATACTATTGCTGATATTATTTGTTTCTTTTGATTCAGCTCTTGCGCTCCTGTCGTGCCACAGGGATATCGATAGATCGTACGGTGTTTTGGTCATTATTACAAACAAAGAAGAAGGGTCGCAGGCTCTTGTTCAAATGTTGTTATAAGTCTTGTTATAACATATTTAGTTAATAAGTTGCAGTCACATCTTCAAATTAAATTCGACATTCTAATGATGATATGACCATTTACATGTCGTGCAAATGAGAGCCGCTACCACTAGCCTATACAGGCTGTCCTCACCAACATTTCTGGTATCAAATGTGCCGACCCCATCCGAAATAAAATCCTAGCTAAGTTACTGTTTCTGTGTGTCACCTCACTAACCGGTGTCTCAGTATTCATCATTCGATTTTTATAGTTTTGACGTCCGTTGTGGAAAAAGTGCGTCGATGAAAAATTAACGTACGTCTACTCTTATGCGCGTACGTCAACTCTCCAGTTGAACACGATGTGGATTTATTGCGGACGTTGAAAATAGCGCAGCAAGGGATGTACTTTGTACGCTCACGTCGCAGTCCAAGCAGTATTACGAACACACATACAAACTTGTGCAACAGTTCTGACCTTGCTAAGCATGTTAGACGAAGCCATCAATGCGCTCCTTATGAAGGCCTGGATAGAAGACATCACGACCATTGTGATGTCACTTATGTAGATTTGAAGTATATAATGAAACGGTACATGACCACTCACGACCTGCTACATGAACTTCATCGACGAATTCACCAAGCGTTGTTGATGAATTACTTGATGAAAGACATTGACAAATTCATGAGCTGATGAAATACGTGCTGATTAGAAATATTTACCAATTCCTTAAGTCGTAGCTAATGAAATGCTTGAAGAAGGCCATCGACAAACTCATCAGGCGGTCATCAGCAAAGTCATCATAGTGGAAGAAAATATTTATTTGCCTGCAACTGATCTTGAACACGCAACCGCGCGAATACAAGATTAACTCTTTACCCATTGAGCTACCTCTTCTTCTGAACATAATTGAGCAAATCAAACCCTCGATGAATGATTCAACAAAAAATTGAAAAAAGTCATCAGCTATTTAGCTGATGACGGCCTGCTGAGTTTATCAATGACTCTCACCAAATATTTCATCAGCTACGGCCTGATGAATTCGAATTCGTCAATGATACTCATGTAGCAGATTGTGAGTGGTTTTGTATCTTTTTATCGAGGGCGAGTAATTCAACAATGATTAGCAAAACAAGTGGACATGTGTATGTCAACAAATATCTTCGCATAATTGTGGCCTATAGATGAATGATAGTTAGCAGGAGAGGAGGAGTTCAATCGACTAGTCGTGATTTTTTTAATACAGATTAAAATCTACAAAAAAAAAAGTAAGTGTACACCACGTTAAAACAGAATATAAAATACAATTATTAAAGTTGTAAGGACTTTCTCTATAATTGCTAAAATAGCATTTCGCAGAGTATTTCAACAATTAAGAAAATTCAATTTCAGGACGAGTGAAACTTTCTAACCTCTTCAACCATTTAAAGTTCCCATTCTCTTCTCAAAGTGTTTGTGACTTTTGAAACGATGTCCTCCTCCCAGCAATTTTCACTCTCCGTGCGACAAATCGATTGCCATAAGTTCTCAACTTGTACTGGTATCTTCATGCAGACATGATACAACCATTTCCTGATAACAACTTTATATCAACGAACATAATGTGGAAAATCAGCGAAAGAACAACAAAGTTTAGTCGTCACTCACCGATTATCGTCAGTCTGTAAAACAACAGCATGAATTCCCATAGCGCTGAATTTCACGTATATTTATTTTTTTCGCTCATGAAAGACTATGCTACGTGTTCACCCAATTTACATTGCAAAAGAAAAACAGTAAAAAAAGGACAATATCGAGAAAATATGAAAAATGCATGACAAAGCCATTCTACTCGTATCTGTGTGTAGTTAATATTCCCCCGGGGAACACAATAAGATACGACAGGTTGCCAACTGTTGGAATTGTTTTCGATTTTTTCCCCATTCACGGATTGGGTGTATAAATGTAGGACTAGAATTCAAATTTGAATTTCTCTCGTTTTAGTCAAGCTATTCAAATTTTCTGGCCTTGTTTATATATGTAGGTAGGGCCATACAAGGCCAGTCAAAGTCAAATTTAAGGCGCAGGCAATGGATATTTTGGCGGGCCCGCCCACAGTTTTTTTAAAACTGTTTTCCGTATAAACTATAATAATGGATCGCTTTAAATATTGTTTGCAAGCATTTTTCATGTAAACCATTTCCAGGTCAAGTACGGAAAATTCCGAGACATATAGACAACTTTGCGGAACAAATAGATAACTTTCTGGATACAATAAATAACTTTCTGGATTCAATAAATAACTTTCCAGATCCGAAAAATAAGTTTTCAAATCAAATAAGCAAATTTCCTAATCAAATAATAAATTTTCCGAGTCAAATAATTGTCAAATTCCAATTTTAGATTAATAATTAATAAAATAATTAATTAAGAAAATTATTAATAAATAACACCATGTTCGCCAGTGTTAAACCCTATTGGAAAGTTGTACGGCAGGTCTGTGAAGTTGGCACCCTCACATTAAATTTTTTAAACTTAAATTGTTCAGTTTGTTTGCCCATCGTATGGCCACGTTTGCCAAGGAAAAATTTTCGTTTGCCCACCCTTACAAAAAAAAAGGAATTAAAAAAAGAAAATTTTTCAAACTCAAAAAAGGGCGACAGGTAGCGGAGTGTGTTGAGGCATTAGTCTCATGTTTGACTACCGGCGTTTCGGGTTCGAATTATGTCCACGACGACGTTCGTGGCCATGGATGTGCAGGAGGTGCATTCTGCACACTGCATTCTCCGAAACCAGTTTACCAGCCACATGGAACAGTTGACGCGCTATGCCCCACAAGGGGTTAGGGCAATTGAGAGAAGGAGAAAAAAGGGCGGATTTTTTCTTTTCAAATTTTGAAATTTTTTACGCTATCGCGTTTGCTCAAGGTTAACCTAGGATTGCCCACCAAAAAAATTTAGATTTTGTTGTCCATCCTTCAATTTTTTTTACTCAAAATAGACAAATTTTAATCCCACATTATATACCCTGACAATGATATTTTGAATTTAAAAAGAAATTATAAGCAAAATATGTTTCTTCAAGTTCGGAATGCTTAATTTGGCTCCTCAAAAGACATTTATTTGATGCAAACTGGGTATTTCGTTTGCCCATCATAAGCCCTTGTTTGCCTAAGAAAAAGTTTTTTTGTTTTCTACTTAAAAAAATTCAAAACATTTCACATTTTCACCGCTTTAAAAAATGTATTTTGCTAAGTAGTTTTTTTCAAGGATGGGCAAACGAAACTTTTCCTTGACAAATAGATTATCCACGATGGAGAAACGAAAATCCTAGTTTGCATAAAAAAATGCCCTGTAAGGAGGAGCCAAATTAAGGATTCCCAACCTAAAAAAAAAATATTTTGCTAATAAATTGTTTGCAAGGGTGGGCAAACGAATTTTTTTCATGGGCAAATGAGGGCGTACGATGGACAAAAGAAACTACGCAGTTTAAATTAAAAAATATAATTATGAGAGTGTATGATGTCGCGCCCAATGTGAGATAAACATTTTTACTTTTAGAATAAAAAAAATTGGAGGGATGCAAGCGGAGTAGCGTAAAAAATTCCCAATTTTGAAAAAAAATCGCGCTTTTTTTTAGTTTAGTTTTTAGTCCAAAAAAAATTGTTTTACTAATAACTTTTTTTTGCAAGGGTGGGCAAACCAAAAAATTTGCCTGAGCAAACGTGAGCATACGATGGGCAAACAAGCTGTACAATTTTAATTAAAAAACATAAAAGAACTACGATTGGGGTAAACCCCAATCATGCAATACTCTAGATGAATTTGAACCTGGTTTTGAATCTAACTGATATTGTTAATTAAGTGTTAAGTACAAAATTTCAGCCCGATAAATTGTATAGGTAATGAGTAAATTGGCTTAACGTATTTCATGAAATAGTGCAGTTTGTATGGGAGGCGGTAGAAGGAGGGTGAGGATTACAATAAATTTTATAATGTAGGTTACAATTATCATAAAAGTGATATATTCAAAATTTCAAAGCAAGATGTTTTATAGTTTCTGAGAAAATCTGATTATTGTAAATTATCAAAAATGTGTCATTTTGTATGGGAGGGGGTAGACGGAGTAAGGGTAATCGATTAATTTTTTTGAATCTAACTGATATTGTTAATTAAGTGTTAAGTACAAAATTTCAGCCCGATAAATTGTATACGTACTGAGTAAATTGGCTTAACGTATTTCATGAAATAGTGCAGTTTGTATGGGAGGGGGTAAAAGGAGGGTGAGGATTACAATAAGCTTTATAACATAGGTTACAATTATCATAAAAGTGATATATTAAAAATTTCAAAGCAATATGTTTTATAGTTTCTGAGAAAATCTGATTATTGTAAATTTTCAAAAATGTGTCATTTTGTATGGGAGGGGGTAGAAGGGGTGGAGCGATTTAGCCCGTTCACGAACTTAGCCTTCATTTTTTGTCAAAAATAACGTGTGCAAAATTTGAACTTCATAGCTCAACGCGTTCTCGAGCTAGAGAGGTCACGGACGGACGGACGGACAGACGGACAGACGGACAGACGGACATCCGGTTTTGAGATATTCGAGTGATAATATGAACTTCTGTATCATTCATTTTTTTCTGCGAGCCTTATTTCTTAGCGTTACAAACTTTGTGGCAAACTTATAATACTCTCAGATTTCATCTAGAGTATAAATATAATGTGCGGGCGCCAACTTCATAGACCTGACAAGGTGTACGTCAGGTTTTGTGTTCAACACTAGTGAATACGGCAGCATTTATTCATCCGGGAATTTATCATTATCCGTATGGCGCAACGGTTAGCACGTTCGCCTTCAACGCACTGGGCCCCGGTTCGATTCCGGGGATTTACGTGTCGGACTATGAGCCCACTCAGCTGTTAAATGAGTACTCATTATGGAGTAAATAACTCGGTTGAGCGTGTTGCTGATCACCTACCTCTGCACAAAAACCGTCACGATCTAGAAAATGAGATGATGCTAACTCATCTCGAGGCCGTGGTTCAAATTGGACTGTTGCGCCAGTTATTTATTTTTATTTTTATTTATCAACTTCAATTGGAATTTCACAATTTTTACTCGGAAATTTATTTTTTAGATTAGGAAATTTATTTATTTGATTTGAATTTTTTTTTATTTGATTGTAAACGTGTAAACACATCGCTTGTGTCAATTGTACGATACCCGTCCCGTGTAAAGAACAAACGTGTACACGGCAGTTTGTAACTTTTTAAATGACGAACGCCGCGTATCGTAGCGTAAATGCGCTTCTCGCGTAAATACCAACTGAGTTTACGCGATACGCGTATACGCATTCGAACATGATGGAATCGTATTTAACAATCCGATCGTGAAAAATCGTTTCCACCTTGATCATACAGGCTGGCTTCTACGTTGTGGATGTTGTTGTATTGTAGCACCTCTACGGGGTTCTCCCACACCGACCTGGGGGTCAGGTGTGTGAGTGCAGCTGGGCAGTTGAAAATGTGGTCCACATCGTGAGGTGTACCATTGCAAGCGGAGCATGTGTTTGTGACATCCCGGCCAACGCGAGATAGGTAGGAGGTAAGACGCGAACACCAGTTCGACCGAAGTTGGTCAAGTGTCGTTCTCGCTGCTCTCGGAAGTATTCTCTTATCTTCAGAAATGGCTGGTGGTTGCGTCGAGAGAACTCTATTTGGACCTAGTCCTGCAATTGATGTTTGTATCTCCTCATAATGTACTGCTGCGATGGCTGATCTAAATACCTTGTTGTCAAAGGGAACCCTTTTGTACCTCTGGACGTCTCTTTCCAGCGGCAGCCGGTTCTACGCACCGGAGCGACCCGTTTTTACAACGGCCAAGAGTTGCCAAACCCCTTCAATGCAAGAAGGATGTGTGTCTATGTTGTGGTCGTTGCAAGCAGTCAAGATCGGTCAAATTGTCTGTTCCCGACTTCGGAATGATGAGCTACTTCTGGTGTTTTATCTATATCTTGTAAGATTTACATATACATATATTGTTTTTGTCATAACAAAAATATGTAGTACCTAAGAAGGCTCTGTATGGCTGACAATATATATATGAGAATGAGCAGGGTCACCTTTTGAGTCGATTCTAGCATTTTTGCCTGCCTGTCCGTTCGCACGATAGAATGTAGCTGGCCGCTTGACATTTTGGTCAACTGTTTGTGGTAGGATCTAGTTGATTGATATTAAGAATGGGCATGAACCGACTACTATACCACTTGTTTACTTGAAACTAAAATAAAACTAAATTATCTTATTTAACCAATCTTCAATACACAATAATAACACCTACCTGGGTGGCAGTTACTTCCTATTAATAATTGTCTCGATGATAGCACTTCATCTCATGCTAATTCCGTATTCGTAATCGTCTTCAGCGGTCTCCATGCTCTTTACCTCTAGCTGCAAACTCTGACCACTGAAACCTACGGCTGTCTGCATTACTCCACTCTTAGCTCTCAGTTCTTAGCCCTCCTAATTTCTAAGAATTACGCTTCTGCATTCACTTCCAGGATTCTCTTTTCCATGCAGTCTCTCGAAACATCACCTTTTCAACTAATCGACATCGAACAAGAGCATTCGAATTTTAGCTTAGTGTCCTGGGAAAACGTATACACACCTTTTTCAATTTTCAAATTTCACTCAGGCCCCTTAAATAGCTTTCTATCCGAGCGGAAATTCCTCGATCGGTTAACGAATACGAGAATTCGTCTTCGTGATCACGCTCTAGAACATCACGATTGAATCGATAACGTATACGTCAAATCGAAACTGACAGTTGTCACTGTCCATCGATCGAAAGCCCACACCAGCAGTTTAGATAAGTATTCATATTTTTATAATTTATCACTTGAAACTTTGTAAACTCGTCTCTTTAATTTCGAAGGTTCATTTACATACTCATCATCATCACTCGACGGATTCATCAATAAAATGCAGGTTACATCACCTATTCTGGGTTTGCACAGGCACCAAAAAGAATTAAAAATATTAACTGTAAGCATTAACACAGAGTGTACAAACAAGAAACCTTGAAATTTTTGTTCAAAAATTTGTACAAAAATTTACTAGTCTGAGGTGCCTGTATGACTTTGATTTAGTTGTAGTCAAAGGAGCCCGCTCCAGTGAAAACACTGCCCCATTATCATCATCGTGGCGCTACAACCCGACGTCAGGCTTTGGCCGCCTAGATCACTGTCCTCCAATTATGTCGGTCACGTATCCGCGCCCTCCAATCCGGTAAGCCCAGCAGTTTTCGGCGTCTGCATCTACTGACTCTTCCCAACGAGCTCTCGGTCTTCCTCGTAGCCTTTTTCCGCTGATACGTCCTTTCAATATTTTTGAAGGCATGCGGTTTTCGTCCATATGTTGTATATGTCCTGTCCATTGTAGATATTGTATATAGTTTGATGATTCCCGAAACTTCCAGCTCATCGTACAGCTCGTACAGATCATGGTTGTGCCGTATGCGCCATACATTTTAGTCGCAAACTGCTCTGAAAATTCGCAGAAAGACCTTCTGTTTACATGTGTTTAAATGTTTTCGGAGGTTTAAATTAGGGTCCAGGTTTCGCACGGATAGCATAGCACAGGTCGTATGGTGATTTCATTATTGGGAGGATCGAGAAAAAAAGTCTGATTTCCTATCTGTATCTGTCACCTGATTTCCCCAGTTTCGCTGGCGTCCTTTGACAGGTATGTGTAGTCATCTAGTAATTCGATGATGAGGTCCCTGACATTGATGTTCGGTTGCGCTAGCGTCCCTCTTGATGGCATCATTTTTTCGCCCTCGCGCTCGCATTGGGGTCCAGGTGTAATGGGACCCTCGGCCTCTGGTTTCTACTAATCAGGTGCTGCCATAGATCTGCCACACCACGATCGATACTCTCGTATGCTTGCTTAAGGTCGACGAAGATTAGGTACACGTCAACGTTGTATTCCGAGCACTTTCCACGATTTGCTTGACCGTGAAAAGCTGATCGGTTGCAGATCGGCCAGGTCTAAATCTGCCTTAATATTTGATATGATCCGTTGTTCAGCATACGGTTTTATTCTATTTTCTAGAATTTTGGTCAGTATTTGGTAGGACGTACAGATTAGTGAGATGCTTCTATAATTCTCGGACTTCATTTTATCTCTCTTTTTGTGAGTGGGACAAGTGATGCTCTTGCGCCAATCTTCAGGGATCACCATCAAGCAGTTGATGTATGGCATCTAATAGACCCGTTCTACCGGAGTTTAGGAGTTCAGCTGCTATCTCATCGACGCCCGGCGCTTTATTTCGTCTGAGTGACTGCAAGATGGGATTAACTTCTTTTACTGTCGGGGTTGTGTATTGCGGCCATGATCGATCATATCGTCATCGATTGGGGCTTCTTGTATGCGGACTTTACATGAAGGATTAAGAAATTCTTAAATTAGGACGCCCATCGTTTGTTGATGCTATGGGTGTCGCTGATAATATTCTCATCCTTGTCCTTAAAGAGGCTAGTCCTGGGTTAATAGCCAGTTACTAGTTCTAGAACCACTGAGAATGACTCAGCAAGCCATCTCGAAACGTCTTAAAGCCATGGGCATGATTCAGAAACAAGGAAATTGGGTTCCGTACGAGTTAAAACCGAGAGATATTGAACGGCGTTATTTGCATGAGAAAACTGCTTTAAAGGCAGAATCGGAAGGGATTTCTACATCGCATCGTAACCGGCGACGAATAATGGGTCCGATACGATAATCCCAAGCGCAGAAGTCATGGGGAATGCCCGGACATGCCTCAACGTCGACGGCAAAACCGAATATTCACGGCGCTAAGGATACGCTTTGCATTTGGTCGGTGTGATATACTACGAGCTACTGAAACCGAATGAAACTATCACAGGAGATCGGAACCGAACGCAATTGATGCGTTAAAGTCGAGCATTAAAGGAAAAACGACCACAGTACCAAGAAAGATACAACAAAGTCATCCTCCAGCATGACAATGCTCGGCCACACGTCGCAAAAGTGGTCAAGACATACTTGCAAACCCTGAAATGGGAAATCTTGCCCCACCCGCCTTACTCCCCAGACATCGCTCCTTCCGGCTACCATCTGTTTCGTTCCATGGCGCACGGCCTGGCTGATCAGAATTTTCGTTCGTACGAGGAAGCCGAAAAGTCGAAAGTCGAAAAGTCGCGTCAAAAGATGCCTCCTTTTTCCGGGATGGAATCCGAAAATTGCCGGAGAGATGGGCGAAAGTTGTCGCTAGCGATGGACAATACTTTGAATAATACATCTGTAAGTACTTTTTGACAATTAAGCTTTCAATTCCAGGAAAAAACGGCGGAAGCAAAGTTGTACACCCAATAAATTGGAGCGACGTTTTAAGTACTCGCAGATACGCCTGTCAACTCGTAAAAGCGCCTCGTTTAAACAAAACGACGCGTGCGTTATTTCCGTGTCAGAAAGAAACGCTTCGATACCCGTTTCTGACATTTCGTTCACGTAGGCACGACTTATGTACGTGTAGACAGTAATCGCGTTCATGCTCATCGGGTAAGAAATACGCGAACACATGATTTTCACCCGAGTCGCGTAGACGCGACTAGTGGTTACACATAAGTCAGGTTCACATGCTGACGAAACGTCAGAAACGGGTATTGAGACGAATACTGACGCGGAAATAATGCATACGTCGTTGTGTTTACGTGAGGTGCGTTTACAATTCGACAGCACGACTCGCACATATGAGTACTCAAATTTTCTTTTTTTATGTGTTTGTTGTTATTGTAAATTCATCGACTCACAATGGCGGATGAGTAACCATCGGGATCCGTCCGAGCTAACAAATTTCGCATTGTCGTAAGCCCGTATGCTGTTTACACGGGACGGATATCGTGGATTTTACGCGCCCGACGGGTTTGCGCGTCACGTGTATGTGAAACCTTAGAATCACTTTCGATGGGATAAATCACAAAACATTTATCACTAAATGCAATTCTGTTAAATTCAGCCTTAAATTGACAAAATTCACTCGCAAACTTGGCTTTCCTCTTCGGTGCCCTTTCAGAGTCGGCGCGCCCCAGGCGACCGCCTGTTTCGCCATAGCCTCTGACCGGCCCTGGGGTCCTGGTATACTCGTATACATTCATACTACTATATATCGAAGGTAAGTACGTAACGTATGTGAATGGTTGAAACAAATGCTAATCTTTTATACGGTCGTCGCACTTCTGCAACCCTCATTGGAAAGTGGTAGAAGCAACTTTACAAGAATCTTTAACTTGTGTATGATTTCATACAAAGGCATAAACCATTATCCAGGATATGAGGCTTCCATGAATAGCTCTCGTATTGAAAGGCAAGGAACACACCGTAATAGGCGGGAGAAACGAATTCCGGATAAGATCGTATGTCTTATCGCTTGTTCACGTACGTTTGCTGCGAAAGAAAAGTCCCAAAAATAAGCACAGAAGAAAAGAAACAAGGCAGAAAAGAAGCAAATTGTGAATTACAATATGCACGTGGAATATTGATGGACTTCCATTTCTCAAAGTTATTCATGTGAAGTATCCACGATCTGCCTATGTCGTTGACATAATTTTAAATTTATCTGTAAGCCAATTTTCCGTTAAGAATATATGCGCATTATAATGGGAAAATGGCGGATATTCTTAGGAAATTCACACGTTATAATAAAATTCCGCTAGGGCAATTTTGTGGAAAATAGAAAGTGGCGCTTGACAAAGTAGAGACATGTACGAGTACAAGTTTCCAACTTGATAAGAAAAAGTCGTTACAAAATAGATGAAACTTTAAAAATAAATAAATAAGAATTCAGAAAAGGTGTAGACGCCATTGCAGATAAATTCCGAAATACCGACAGATGGTACTAATTTGCTTTAACACCTATTGGGGCATAGTGCGTCAACTACTCGCGAAGACGGACCCACGTATGTAGGTAATTGGATTAAACTAAAACTTTCGTATAAAATCTAAATTGACACTTCGTGTTCCATAGCCGAATCGTGGATCGTTTTCAAACGCTAAATTCGTTGCATCGGCTTGGGCCAAGCATGACTGTAATGTAGCGGTAGATGAGGGGGTTGGCGTTCCATCCAGTAAAACTTCGTCTGTTGTTGGTGCTTTCCGAAGGTGTGTGCGAACTACGAGCCAAATCCAAGCTGCCGTCAGAATGCCTCGAAACGAAAATCCGCGAAAAGTCTATCACATCCCATCTTCGCTTTGGTTAAGCCTGACCTAAGCAGTGCTTTGATGGAAACCGCTCTGGCGGATGGCGAGACTGGCACTGGGTTGCGGGAGCGCGCATCAGGCTGGGGATGTGCTGCAGACTAACTCGGGAGAGAAGCATAAGCAACTATCCCTGTCTAAAACCCGTTTTTATCTTCGGCCCAGGGCTCTTCGAACTCAAACGTCAAAATTCTGAAGGAATTCAGGACTTAGGAACAGAGTGTGTCAGTGGCATTTCAATTTTTTCTTCAAACTAGAAATCCGGATCTCCCTATTAATTAGCGGAAGATTGCTAAACTCGCGGAGCCCGATGATGAGGGTACCCGCTGTCATTTCTGGCCCATTTAACGAAAATGAATTGCGTCATAGACTATGGCTTCACTCCAGTGACTTGTGTTTGTATAAAAGGGATGTGAAAAGGGCAACCAATTGTGTCTCGGTACACCTACCTTCGCAGCTGATGGCATTGTGGATGAGCTCATATTACAAGCTGATGCGAGAGCTAGTCGTCACATCGATGGCGATAAGTTGGGATCCGTTCTCACGGTTTCGAATGATGTACACATTCTTTCGACCCTATACGAATCCTTTGAATCTGACGTCGTCAAGCAATCTTTGGTGTAACATGGTTACTTTTTTGCTGAGCATTCATTCCAAAACAGCCTCGGCTGCTGTTTTTCTTCGTTTAGCTAGCAGCGTAGAAGATATAGTTCGAATACAGAAGCCCTGGGTACTGGGTTACGCAGGATAGGGAGAATGGCCTAGGGTCTCCCAAATATACAGTTTTTATACTCTAGATGAAATCTGAGAGTATTATAAGTTTGCCACAAAGTTTGTAACGCTAAGAAATAAGGCTCGCAGAAAAAAACGAATGATACAGAAGTTCATATTATCACTCGAATATCTCAAAACCGGATGTCCGTCTGTCCGTCTGTCCGTCTGTCCGTCTGTCCGTCTGTCCGTCTGTCCGTCTGTCCGTCCGTCCGTCCGTGACCTCTCTAGCTCGAGAACGCGTTGAGCTATGAAGTTCAAATTTTGCACACGTTATTTTTGACAAAAAATGAAGGCTAAGTTCGTGAACGGGCTAAATCGCTCCACCCCTTCTACCCCCTCCCATACAAAATGACACATTTTTGAAAATTTACAATAATCAGATTTTCTCAGAAATTATAAAACATATTGCTTTGAAATTTTTAATATATCACTTTTATGATAATTGTAACCTATGTTATAAAACTTATTGTAATCCTCACCCTCCTTCTACCCCCTCCCATACAAACTGCACTATTTCATGAAATACGTTAAGCCAATTTACTCAGTACGTATACAATTTATCAGGCTGAAATTTTGTATTTAACACTTAATTAACAATATCAGTTAGATTCAAAAAAATTAATCGATTACCCTTACTCCGTCTACCCCCTCCCATACAAAATGACACATTTTTGATAATTTACAATAATCAGATTTTCTCAGAAACTATAAAACATATTGCTTTGAAATTTTGAATATATCACTTTTATGATAATTGTAACCTACATTATAAAATTTATTGTAATCCTCACCCTCCTTCTACCCCCTCCCATACAAACTGCACTATTTCATGAAATACGTTAAGCCTATTTACTCAGTACGTATACAATTTATCGGGCTGAAATTTTGTACTTAACATTTAATTAACAATATCAGTTAGATTCAAAAAAAATAGTCGATTACCCTTACTCCGTCTACCCCCTCCTATACAATATGACACATTTTACCAACGTTGCTCTCTAGCTTGATATCGCTTTGAGCTAATACAAAATGTTGTCTTTTGACAATAAGCTGATTTTCTCGAAAAGTGTTACAGCTATTAGTCTGAAATTATTTATTGGCTTTAACCAGGTTCAAATTCATCTAGAGTATTGCATGATTGGGGTTTACCCCAATCGTAGTTCTTTTATGTTTTATATTAAGAACCAGAGTATACCACGGTCCTGTAATCTTCTAAGAAAGATTTTATTGCCTTTCTTCTTTCGGAATTTAGCGAAAAGAATTCGGTTACCATATCTGTATAGAACTGGGAGCGTTAATGGCTCATCTCAGCGTGCCTTATGATGTATGTTTGGTATTTTTTCATCGGTTAATTTAAGAGAGGCTACATCCAGAGTTAGCACGTGTAAAATTAGTCTCACACTCGGCTGTGACTCCAATGTGCATCACACATTATGGAGCAACTCGAACACTAATGAACGAGGTGAAGCGCTACTTTCAATTTAGTTTAGAAGAACTGGCTGTACGAAAACCCATCTTGCTGAATCGTCACAAAACTAGCTGGATCAAGCATAGGGGAACTTTATTGCGGGATAGAAACCAGAAACTATATCGGAGTTAGATATTATGGTAACTTACTTTTTAAGCACTTAACTTAAATTTCATCCACTCCAGTTTCTTCGTCACCTCTTTTGACTCTGCGAAGATTGCATCAAGGGAGAAAAAATTATGGGGTATTGGCAGCTTCGAAACGTTCAAATTAGCTGGACCGGACAGTATCATACCGGCCGATCCGCAAAATAATTAGGATAACGTAACACCATGGATTGGGCTGGATGGCGCAACGGTTAGCACGTTTGCCATCTATGCACTGGGCCCTGGTTCGATTCCTACTGAATGTGGTAGTCTTCGATAAAAAAGGAAATTTAAGTGTCGGACTATGAGTCCGCTCAGCTGTTAAGAGAGTACTCATTTGGGGAAAAATTCGGTTGAACGGGTTGCTGACACATAACTCTACACAAAACACACTTTTCATGATCTAGTAAATGAGATGATGCTAACTCATCTCGAGGCCTTGATAAAAAAAATGGACTGTTGCGCCAGTTATTTATTTAATGGATTGAAATTATTTTAAGAGCCCGTTTGGATTTGGTCTATATCCCTCGCTCATGGACTTAAGCAGAGGTTGTTCCTACTCCGAAAGCGGGTAAAAGCTCGCATGCGTGCCCCAGTAATCTTAGACCAATAAACCTATACGTTTACTGGAAGGGTAGGTCGGTGAACACAGTCCTTGTACTCGTTGGGAAGCTGTATTGACAGTTCTGTCAGTTACAAGGAATTCATCATGGTCGTCTTTCTGGACATCGCGGGCACTTTGAACAACGTTTTAAATAAAACCGCGTCTATTGTAGCCTGCTTATCGCATTGAGGGTTCTTTCCACTAGTTTGGGTTCATCTTGGGAGCGCAGATGTGTCAAGAGGGGAATTCCGCAAAGTTGTGTTCTATCTCCACTTCTTTGAATCCATGTGGTCAATGGAGTGCTTTTAGACCTGAAAGGACTGAGATGTAGAGTCATTGCTTATGCGGATGATGTCGCTATTGCCATATTAGGTAGGTTTCCTAGTGTCCTCCGTGGAGTGCTACAGAGTGCTCTCTTTCTCTATCTACTACTTTGCTGCGCTAATTCCTGAGATTTAATAACCCTTAAATCTCAGGACAAACAAACAGAATTCATTCTATTCACTAGAAGGAACAACATATCTCCCATCTCGCCCCCAGTACTGGAAGGAACTAGATTTGTTTTTGCTGATTAGGTAAAAATTAAGTTGGAGACCTAACATACAAACAAAAGCGATTGGAAGTACTTGAGGTCTTCAACCTAAGATTGTCTCCTGGCCGAATTGTACGCCTAATTCTTTTGCTTGCTGTTGTTGTTTGGTGCAACGCCGTTAAGATGTCCACTTTGTGCAGCGTGCTAAATAAGGTGCAAGACTAGCCTTGTTGCTCGTTAGTGGAGTCCTAAGAACTACTCCTTTTGCTGCTTAGACATGTAGCTTCACCTGCTTCCTTTGGACATTTTTGGTGAGCAACTTGACGCAAGCACTGCTAACCGTGGTTTTGAGCCGCCTGAGAATCCCTGCTGGCACTGATTACACTTCGTCTAGAATCATTTTCGGAAGGAACTTTGGTAGTATGATCCCACACAAAATCAGTCGATTAAAGGCGAGTTTCCATTGACGGGCTCTATAGGCATCTATAAGGATGGCTCGAAGAGGGACGGTGGGGTGCGAGCGAGCACATAGTAGCCCTTAAGAATATCACAATCTATACGGATAGCCAAGTCGCAATAAGATCCCGAGAATCTGCCCAGTTAACATCTAAGATAGTAACTAGATGCCGTTCTTCTTTTATTGAGGGGGGAGGTTTTTAATGTTGTTCTGTGCTGGATTCCGGGCCATAATGGTCTTGCTGGCAACTACCACGCTAGTAAACTTCCTAGGCAAGGGATTATGAAACAACATGATAATATTCTCCTGCATATCAATTCATGTAGACGGTACTTTAAATCTGAGACAATTAACAGGACGAATGCGTGGTGGTTGAGTCTCATTACATGTCATGCAACTAGATCGATTGTGGCGCTCGGTGGCCTGATCATTCGGTCACCGCTCTACGATACTAATCTAGAGCTCGGAGATCAACTCTCGGCGCGATCTAAAACTGCCTGTGACTACTAATAGAACTCCCACAGTGCTCCGGGCTTGTCAGTATAAAGACCGCGCGGATTGGTGGTGCATGCTAGCAACTGCACTTCCGAAAAGTAGATATGCTATTGAAACGTCAACAAGGCATAGAAATGCTAGAGATGTTGACGCACCCATGCCCCTGGAGGGGTCAAGGCAATTAGAAAGAAAAGAAAACCTAAACCCTGTACGCTCAACTCAACTCGTATCGTGGAAAAGGCAGCATATCGGCTCTGTCGTGCGAGTGATTACTGACCACTGCCTTATTGAAGAGCAAGGAGGCTTCGCCATACCTTCAATGATTTCTGCAGAAGCAGTGGAGACTTTGATGAGGAAGAGAGTTGTTTTCATCTCCTCTGTCATTGTCCGGCCTTGCAAGTTAATAGTAGACCAACTCTCGGCTCATTGAATTTTATCTGAACTGGAGGATCTAGAGAATGCCATTATCGGTTGCCTCCTTCGTTTTAGCACCAGCTCAGGCTGGTTTAACAATTATTTAAGCTTGTGAATTAATGAAACCATGTGATATTACAATAGACCAGCTTGTGGTCTAAGTGTGCTTGTCATAGCAACCAGATTACCTACCTAACTAACTAACCCCTTCGGGGGCATGGCAAACAAGAGTTACTTCTGTTAATATGTACATGCTGAATTCGTTGTTCTTGTAGAACTATCTTGATTTTTCCCAACTTGTCCAATCACAACATCAACATATTCGTAAATCCAAATAGTATCTATTTATAAAGGTAGATGAAAATGCTGCCCACGTTGGCATCCCGGATTATCCTTTTTCAAATTAAATAGCAGCCACCAGAACACACATGGATAATAGCACATTAACATTTATATTTATTCGCCATTATCATGCGTTAGTGGGTGGAAAATTATTCAAACAAACGATGGCGGTGGTTTTAAATTTAGAGTCATACACAGAAGGTTTCAACTTTTTGTGGCAACCCACGAACTAAATCAATATTCTGCGGTGCGGTTACAAACGAAGGACATTAACGTAAAGCACGGAGACATCTTCTATCTACATCTTCATATCATAAAATCAATGACCTGATTTGGAAGGTAGCGACTATAAATAAATATAAATCGTTCCTCGTTGTCCACCATACCTCATCGTATTGGTCCTTTGACATCACGCGCCTTAATTTTACTTTTGGTGAATTTTCTTTTTGCTGGGAGTTTAATAGTTTGAGGATGTGACTGTAGGTCCACAGGTGGGTTGAAACAAAGAGTATTAGATTAATCGCCTCCGGTTGAAAATGCGTGAATATTGGTTGAATGGAGAAGTGTTAGGCGGCTATTACACTATAAAAGTTCTTTTACAAATATCTTTTATGAACGATATTTTAAAAGAACTTTTATGAGTGATGTTAGCCGCCTAAGGGGGACGGTGCGGAAATTTGTAAGAAAAGTACTTAAAAGAAGCAACGTTCATGTGGCAAATATTTTCTCAGGCGTCTATTACACTATAAAAGTTCTTTTAAAATATCTTTTATAAAAGATATTTGTAAAAGAACTTTTATAGTGTGATAGCCGCCTTAATTATATACCTTGATTCGTGTGATGGAATCTGCTCTGGAGTTTTATTTCTTCGTGTAGATTTTACATATTTCCAAGACTCTTCTTCATCATTCCATTCGGAAGGGAAAAGATAACTTCGACTCATCTACAGCTTTCACCGTATATTCTCCATGGGTTAAGAAAATTTTCAGGTCTTGCTTGGATATATAAATTCCAAGTAGGCCCTGAAAATTATTCATCAATTATGGAGTGAGGTAAATTTCGTCCTCATATCGAAAGTAGACACACCCAGTGATCTCAGACCTATCATCTTATCAACGTTTCTTTTAAAATTTGTAATGCACAAGTTTCCACCAGATTGTATTTTTGAGGTAGGAACCGGAAATTTGCCAAATTGACCGTGAAAGCCCGTTGCGTCGTCGGCGCTAGAAGTGAATGCTCCACAACGAGCTGAGCGGCAGCGTATGCTTGTCCCCGCTCAGTTTTGTTGTGGAGCATTCACCTCTAGTGCCACCGGACTGTCACGGTCAATTTAGCAACTTCAGGCTCCTTCCCCACAAACAACATCCGGTGAAAACCTGTGCATTACATAGCTTGGCGTGGCGCCCAACATGGGGCTTCACTTTCGGTTCGAAAAAGGACTAAAAAAGAAAAAAAAACAACACTTATACTTTTTAGTCCTTATAACGAGTGCTACCTCAACATGCACATGTACACGTTTTTCATATGACTCAGCCGGCTCTTCTCGATAAATTGACTGTCATCATCGTAGCGCGACAGCCCAACGTCGGGCCTTGGCCGCCTGGGTCGTTGTTCTCCAATTATCTCGGTCACGTGACCGCGTCCTCCAATTTTGGAAGCCTAGTAGCTGCTCGGCGTTCACATATACTGAGCTCTCCCAACGAGATCTCGGTCGTCCTCGCAGTCTCGTTCTACGTTCATTATTCTCTGTGGCATGCGATCCTCTTCCATTCGTTGTACATGCCCTGCCCATTGAAGTCGTTGTAGTTTGACGATTTTCGAAACTTCCAGCTCATCGTACAGTTCATACAACTCATGGTTGTACCGGATGCGCCATCCATCTCGATCGCAAACGGCCCCGAAAATTCGCCGCAGAATCTTGCGCTCGAGTGTGTCTAGCATTTTTCCGACGGCTTGAGTTAGGGTCCATGTTTCGCAGCCATAGCATAGCACTGGTCGTGTGATGGTTTTGTACACGCGGAGCTTAGTGTTCCTGTGCACATGCTTCGATTTCATTATAGGGAGAACAGATAAAAAGGTCTTATCAGCGAGCTGTATCCGTGGCTTGATGTCGTCAGTTTCGTTGGTGTCCTTAGACAAGTTGCAACCCAGTCGTTCACAAACTCGATGTTGAGGTCCCCCACATTGATGCTCGATTGTGCTGGCGTCCTTATCCTCGATTGCATCATTATTTTTATTTTACCCTCGATGATACGTGGTTCTTCTTGTTCAGCGGTGTCAAGCGTATGCAGAAGTTCTTTTGCGTCGGCCAATCTTCAGGACATGATGTTGATGTCATCGCAGCGTCTCGCTGTTGTCCATATTCATAGCCCGAACAGCGTATTCCAGTGCTAGGTTGAAGAGCGTCGGCGTCAGTCTATTGCCCTGCTTCAGACCAGTGCGTGTTTCATATAGATAAGTAAGTCTATGATGGATCCTGACCTGTGAGACGGAGTTGGTCATCGTCGTCTTTGTTAGTCGCACTGATTTTGCTGGTATACCAAATTGCAGCATGAAGTTGTAGAGTACACCACGATCGATACTGTCGTATGCTTGCTTGAAATCAACAAAGATTTGGTATACGTCTACGTTGTATTCCCAGCACTTCTGAAGTATCAGTTTCACCATGAAGGGTCGATTGGTTGTGGAGCGACCAGGTCTGAAACCGCCTTGATATTCGCCAATGATTCGTTCTGCGTACGGTTTGGCTTTTTTGTGAATTGGACAGATGATGCTTCTACGCCAATCGTCTAGAATCACCTCTTCCTCCCATATTCGCAGCAGTAATTTCATGGCATTAACTTGACCCGTTCCAACGAATTTTAGCAGTTCAGCTGGAATCTCGTCATCGCCCGACGCTTTATTTCGTTTTAGTGACCGCAACGTTAGATCAACTTCCTCTACCGCCGGGGGTTGTATGAGTGGACCTAGATCAACAATATGGTCAAGAAACTCTTGTGTGGGGATGAAAGATGGTAGATTCAAAAGCTCTTCAAAATAAAAGGCCCATCGTTTGTTAGTGCTATCAGTGTGGCTGATGATGTTTCCATCCTTGTCCTCACAGGGACTAGTCCTGGGTTGATAACCGTTCTTAATTGTATTTACTAGTTTGTACGCTTGTCTGGTGTTCCTATTAGCTAAGTTTTCGTTAACATTCAGCAACTGCTGGTCAAAGTATTCACGTCTCTGGTTTTTTCTTTGGTTGCTCGTTGAAACCATTTTTTATAGGCCTCGCCTTTTTCGCGTCAAATGGATTTTTGCATTCCTCGACGAACCAGTCATTTCGGGCTCGCCGGGCTTTATATCCCAATTGAATTGAATTGAACCTGCTCTGCGATCATTTTGATGCTACCCTTGAGTTCTACCCAGAACCCAGTCTTCAAGATTTTAAGAATGCCTGCAAAAAAAAACTTTCATTACTGCAGAACTTCGACCAAAGGCACAACAACATGTCAAACATGCTTTTAATTTCAAGGAGTATAATTTAATCTGCAAAATTTTTGAGATAGCCCATTCAGTGGCTACCAAAAATAAAACATTATGTACAAACAGCCATCGGCTATTTCACAGTGTAATAAATCTATTCAAAGCGTCATAAGAACCAGCAAAATTTAAAAAAAAAAATCCGATAAAACTCAAGAGAGTGAAAAAAAAAGAATAAATCTAGCTAAATTTAAATTTTGCCGTCAGATAAATGATAGATTCACTAGAACTCTTCCTAAATGAACAATTTTTTTGTTCATCTCATAATTTGAATATTTTTGTTGACATTAAGAGTCATGTTTACGCAGATAGGTTCATAGCACGTATATGACTACTCTGACAAACAAAAATCAAAATTTTGTATTGATTTTGTTCCCAGGTTTTTTTCACTCCTATACGTATTATCTATACTTCTTTGGACACATTTCAAATATTTTTGTTGTTTTAATTTTTGTTAATACTGTCTATGTTTGCAAACAAAATCAGTTGGAATCCGTCATTGGCTGACGAACGGAATGTGATAAATCATCGTTTTTGAGTTGAGTCCAAATCCAACTCGACGCTTTCCACCTGAATCATATGCAAACAATTTACGGTTTCCTAAACATATTAGCACAGGCGGTGCTGTCGGAATTATAAAGGGATTTTCTATATTTATCGTTTGGCTTTATAAATGCGCCATTCATCCCGTACAAAGATTTCTGCCAGAATATTTTTGTATAGGAGTACATATGTATTTCAGAATACCATCGATGTCTTGGAAAAATATTAGAAATATTTATATCTACGTACAAGGTTATTTCGGTTTATTATTTTATAATTTCGTAGAGATGAATTGTGTTGGTGGGATATAAGATAGAGGAGGTTAATCAACTGTATATTCATAATTACTTAGCAATCAGGTTCAGATAATACGTGAATGGTGAAAATGCAATATCACGAGAATCCCTGTGGGTAGAGCGCCGATCTATTAATAATATCATATGGGTTCGAATCCTGCCCCAAGGATATTCAAATTGTTGCTGCTCTTGCCGGCTACTGTCAGTCGGTTGAGCTGTGCACTATACGTTGATTTGATAAAACCGATGGATCAAATGTGGGATGAGCGTCACCTCTCAATCGTCATAACCTCGCAAAAAGGTCCATAGAAAATGAAGTAACTTACCACACTTCGTACGCCATATTCCGATTTGGAAACAATTTAGACGGCTAGTGAAAACAGTAGCTCTCCTAACCACAATACATTTTTATTTGAAGTATGCCAGGTTAAAGAGGCTGTCGCGCAGCACACCTAGACCACCAATTGGGTCCACTGCGATACCTCGACGTCTCAAAACCATGAGAGTCTATCCGTCGAAGCATGCGGAATTGTCAATGAAGCAAAGTAGATGACCAAATCATCCAGGTGTAGAATTTCCTCAGTGCACCAATCGACAATCAGTCCTCCCAAAATCTTTGCGGTTGATAAGTTTCAGAACAATGCTACGGCGATGGCGTATACTACCGCCCTTGAGGAAAGACTATCGCCTATGCTACACAACATCAGCAACACAGGCGTCCATGGGTTCTCGGAAGAATTCAAGGGTACCATCAGGGATGTCGCAGAGAAAGTCGTGGGATAGAAAGCCCGGCGAGAGCGAAATGACTGGTTCGACGAAGAATGCAAAAATTCGCTTGCCGCAAAAAACGAAGCCTACATGGATTCAACGAGGAACCAGAGCCAGAAGAGAAAAATATGACGAGCTACGGCGAATATCGAATAGAATAATTAGACGTAAGAAACGTAAATACTTTGACGAGCAGTTGCTGAATATAAACGAAAACTTAGCTAATAGGAACACCAGACAAGCGTACAAAGTAGTAAATACAATTGAGAACGGCTACCAACGAAGGACTAGCCTTTGTAAGGACAAGGATGGAAACATCATCAGCGATACCGGCGGCATTAATAAACGATGGGCCTCTTAGTTTGAGGAGCTTCTGATGCTACCATTTTACATCCCCACACAAGAAGCTCGCGGCAATATCGTTGATCTAAGCCCACCCATACAACCCCCGACAGTAGAGGAAGTTGATCTCGCGTTGCTGTCACTAAAATGAAATAAAGCGCCGGGCGCAGACGAGATTCCAGCTGAACTGCTATAAATGAGTGAAAAAACGTAGCTTTTCCCCAAACTACAAGATTTATTTTTTGCATTATATATACATATATGTATGTATTTCGGAAGCAACTCAGTATACAAGCTACTAAACCTAATGGCAAAATTACATATCAATTTAAGAATCTTAACATTAACGTTGCAGGTAGTCGAGAGCCATAAAAAGTTATACCTGTGTCCTAAAAAGTGAGGGGCCATATGTCACCAGTTAAGGGGCCTTTACTACCTGCTTTCCTACATCTATTCGCGGCGAGTTTAATTAGTTTCGAAGTGCAATTTCTTTGGTCCGTGTTTAATAATTCCTCCGGATTTTCGCGCATAATTTCGAGGCTTTCCCATTGATCCAGGGTGTCCGGCTTGTTGATGTGCCGAAGTATCTCCAAGTTTTCGCGGGTAACGGTATGCCCTTTTTCGATGATGTGCGCGGCGACTGACGATCGAATTGTTCGGTTCGGATTTCGTTTGGAGTTTTCGGCTTCTCGAATGTGTTTGTTGAATCTAGTCGTGACTATTCGCTTGGTTTGCCCGATGTAACATTTGCTGCAGTCATTGCAATTGATCCGGTATATCCCGCTTTTCTCGTCGAAATTCAACGGGTCTTTCGCGCTGCCCAGTAATATCCTGAGGGATGCATTTCTGCTCAACCCCACTACCTGTAAATTAAAAGAAACCAACAAAATTTTAATTTTAGTAAAGAGGTGAGATGTGGGGATGCTGATACGTCTCGGCGATTCCTCTTTGGCTTGGGTGAATAACGTTGTGTGTATGGATCGATACTCGAGCATGGTTTTCCTCCTGATCAACTTCTCGATGTCGTGAGCATTATACCCGTTCTTTAAAGCGGTATCCACTATGAAATCGCGTTCTTTCGCGTATCCCGCTTCGGTTAAAGGGTCTTTGACCAGTCGGTGGACCATGCTGTTGTATGCCGCCATTTTTTGTGAGAATGTGTGGCAAGAGGTAGATGGTATCGTTCGCTGGGTAGCCGTAGGTTTTCGGTAAATCTCGAACTCCAGTTTTCCGTTGTTATTAAGGATCATCAAGTCCAGGAATGGGATTGCTCCATTTTTTTCCATCTCAGTAGTAAACGTGATTCTGGGGTGAATCTTGTTTATGCTCGAGAAGACCTGGTCTATTTGATCCCCTCTAACCACGGCAAACACGTCGTCAACATAAATATACCATACTCTAGGCATTATTCCCCTTGCCTCAATATCTTCCTCGATCGATGTCATGAACAAAAATAAATCTTGTAGTTTGGGGAAAAGCTACGTTTTTTCACTCATTTAAATCACAACCCCAAACATCGGACGATACCGATTATATGTATATGAACTGCTATAATTCGGTGGAACGGGTCTAGCTAATGGCATACACCAATTACTCCTACGAGTATGGGAGGACGAGGAGATCCCAGACGATTGGCGCAGAAGCATCATCTGTTCAATCCACAAAAAGGTAGATAAACTGCGGTGTGAGAACTACAGGGGCATATCACTAGTTTGAACGTCCTATAAAATGTTGACCCAAAATTCTGGAAAATAGAATAAAACCGTACGCAGAACGAATTATTGGCGAATATCAAAGCGGTTTCAGACCTGGTCGCTCCACAACCGATAAACTCTTTACAGTAAAACTGATACTCCAGAAGTGCTGGGAATACAACCTAAACGTATCAAATCTTTGTCGACTTCAAGCAGGCATATGACAGTATCCATCGTGGAGTACTGTACAACATCATGCTGCAATTGGTAAACCAAATTAGTGCGACTGACAAAGATGACGATGACCAACTCCGTCTCACAACTCAGGATCCAGAATAGACTTACTAATCTATTTGAAACAGGCACTGGTCTGCAACAGGGCGATGGGCTGGCACCGACACTCTTCAACCTAGCACTGGAATACGCTATTCGGGCTATGAATATGGACAACACCAAAACATTACTCATCAAGTCGACACAATTAGCAGCGTACGCCGACGACATGAGCGTCATGTCCCGCAGATTGGCCGACTCACAAGAATTTCTGCATACGCTCGATACCGCTGCAAAAGAAGTTGGACTACGTATCAACGAGGGTAAAACTAAAATAATGATGCAATCGACGACAAGGAAACCTGCACAACGGAGCATCAATGTGGGGGACCTCAACATCGAGTTCGTGAACAACTTCATATACCTGGCTTGCAACTTGTAGAGAGCCGACAACGAAACTGACGAAATCAAGCGACGGATACAGTTAGCTAATAAGACTTTTTTCCCGGACCCTGACTCAAGCCTCCGGGAAATACTAGACACATTCGAACACAAGATTCTGCGGCGAATTTTCGGGGCTGTTTGCGATCGAGATGGATGGCGCATCCGGTACAACCATGAGTTGTATGAACTGCACGATGAGCTGGAAGTTTCGAAAATCGTCAAACTACATCGATGTCAATGGGTAGGGCATGTACAACGAATGGACGATGATTGCATGCCAAAGAGACTGATGAATGCAAAACACTTAACGGAGCGAGACTGCGAGGACGACCGAGATCTCGTTGGGAGCGCTCAGTATATGTGGACGCCGCGCAATTACTTACAAACAGTATTTGTCCCGTAAGGGGCAAGAACCTTAGGCCGACAGTGTTTTGAGTGAAAACAAAATTGTATTGTACGTTATCAAGCCGAGCTACAAATGCGCCCGGTGACCGTGGTTTTCAGTCACCTCTCTACGATACTAATCTAGAGCTCGGAGTTCAAATGTCAATGCGGTAAAAAAAGACTGCCTGTACTAACAGAGCTCTCACAGTGCTCCGACCTTGTCAGTATAAAGACGGCGCGGATGGGAGGTGCATGCTAGCAACTGCACTTCCGGATATAAGATATGCTATTGAAACGTCAACAAGGCATAGAAATGCTAGAGATGTTGAAGGCGCCCATGCCCCTGGAGGGGTCAAGGCAATTAATACCCTATGTTGCCATGAAGAATGAAATCAAGTCAACCAAACTTCCAATTTTGTTATAATTCAATACGGATCTCTAACCCGCCTTGTTGGCGACTTAGATATGTCACACGATCAGGATATTTTCGAGATGTATCTCTATCCGAAACCATTTTCGAATCTTTGGCTAAGCTGTTGTTTTGTTTTAAGGACATTCTCTTCTTTCATTTGCTCGCAACGAAAAAAAAAATAATTCTTCAATATCTAGTACGTTCGTGACATAAGACAAATATGAAAAGTAGGAATCAAATATCCCTTAAAATATGTTTGCGAAACAATGTAAACATGAGCCTTTCCTCTTTGTTCGATAGCCTAATGACGATAGTCAGTCGACTGACAAGGACAATATTGTTTTTGATGCGGGAAAGTTATGCGTCGTTCATCAAGATATCATCAATTGTTTACAAAACATACGAGTACTTTTATACAAAAGACAAATTAGTTCTCATCTACCAACGCCGAAAACACTTCCAAGAAATATGTACATAATGTTGTACTATGAGATGCCATAAAGCTTTTACCCTTGTTATTTTAATGATTCAAGAGGTCTCATGTGCATTTGAGAGATGGTGAAATTATTATTGTCCTTGTGGAATTACAATATTATCTTTGTATAAATTCCTTTATAAATGAGGACCCCAGTTTCAAAACTTTCTAATTACAGTTCTAGTAATTTTGCAGGAATCGAAAAAAAATAAATATACGAGTTTTACATTATTGTTTTATTTTTAGGGTTTTATAGTAAAACAAAATCTTTATGAAATCGGTCATGCGTCCGTCTGTCTGTCCGTCTCTCTGTCTGTTTGTCTATTTGTCTGTCTGTCTGTCCATGAAATATCTCACGAACCGCTGAACACGCATGAAATGTTGTGCAAACATGTAGAAGTATTATAATTCTCTGAAAAAAAAAGCGATGCGTCGTAATAGACCAACCCCATAGAGGGGAAATGAAGGTCAAAAATTTAATTTCGTTTGGTATAGGCAAGTATAGGTAGCGTAAGAAAGGTACCGTCGAGTACATTCCATTTGTGACATTTTTTTCAAATTCGAAGAAAGGAGAAAAGAGGGAGAGGGGAAAATATGTGATCCAAGTTTGTCCCCACCCGCTTGCATTTCCAGACCGTTATACTTAGAAATATGAAAACTTACAGGAAGGCGACATTTCACAAGCATAGAAAACTAAAAATAATTGAATTTTGAAATCTTGTCAAAAAAAGTTAATAATAATACATTTATATAGTTGCAGTTAGCACATCCCTGCACCCTTTAAACACATCGCAGGTAAAAAATATTTATGGCCAATAGTAATTAACACCATACGCAAAAATATCTCCAACTTTCAATACAATCACATAATATTTAATAAAAGTATATTCATTTAAAGTTAGGCATTTTGACACTATCCATACAAAAAATACACCTACCGGCCTCATAGGAGCGAGTACTACTTGCATGTTGTTTTTCGTAGTGTGAATTGCAGTTATTTAATTGAAAATTTTTGAAAGAGTAAAGACTGGTAGGGGGCGTAATTGGCCAACTTTAGGCGGGGGTCCACATAGAAGCGAAATTAAGGTCTAATCTGTTTATAACCAAAAGGTATAGGCATGTGGGGTGTCGTGAGAAAGGTAATGTTGAGTACATTACATTTTTGGCATTTTCTTTAAATTTTCAGAAAGGGGAACAGTGGGGGAAGAGAAAATATCAGATCGTAATTTGTCCCCCCTCCTTGCATTTCGAGACAGTTACACTTAGAAATATGAAAACTTACAGGAAGGTGGGTTCGGAGTAGCGTATAAAATGTAAAATAATGGAGATCAAAATTACTGATGGCCAACAATAACCAACACCATAGATAATAATATGTTCTAAGTTTCGTTACAATCACGTAATATGAATTGGCATGTAAGATACTATATCTTGGGTAAGATATTTTAATTGTTTTTTTCATACATCTGAGTGCTACCAAGAAGAGCAAGGAGCCGATATTTGCATACCAAAATAAGCGCTTGCTACAAAACTCTCGGATTGCGGGTGTAGCCCTCTATACTAAGGTTTCATTTATTATATAATAAGACAACTTTTCGTAGACTAGTAGCTGTCTACGGTGGGCTAATAATTCGCCTACACCGAATACTTACGGAATAGAAGTTACCCCCAGCCATGAGCTACGGCACAATAGATCTTTATGGTCGCAGTGCCTTCCTGCTGGGAAAGTAGCTCGATTCTTCTATCTATCTATCTACCCCCAGCCATAAGACATATCCATGCCAAAATGCATTATAGAAATATAGTTAAGATTGCAAATGCAAGTCGAATCAAATGCGTGTGTGTGTGGGTAGGTCCGACGAAATATGCTTTCGGACCCCGATCATGAACTGTACCAGATCAGTTCAGATATGATCCGCAAAATTAGAGCATCATACGAATACCATAACTATACTGTGAAACAATAGGGGGATGATGCTCACATCGTCACAACTTCTGTCATTTTACTACGCAGATGACGGAAGTTTACGACGAATACGACGTTTACGACATATACGACAGAGAGCATTAATCATTCTAATTTCATTTCGAACTGTTGTATCAACACATCGACAACATTGAGATTTCATAAAACTTTTATAAAATATTTAAAAGAAGTAGAGGTGTCAAGAGGGGCACTCCGCAAGGTGGTGTTCTATCTCCGCTCCTCTGGAATCTGGTGGTCAATAGACTGCTTTTGGACCTGGAAGGACTGGGATGTAGAGTCATTGCTTATGCGGATGATGTCGCTATTGCCATCTCGGGTAAGTTCCCTGGTGTCCTCAGTAAGGTGCTACAGAATGCTCTCTCTCTATTAACTCGCTGGGGTAATCTCTGCGGTTTAAGGGTTAACCCTAACAAAACGCAACTCGTTTTATTTACTAGAAGGTATAAAATACCTCTCGTCTCACCCCCAGTGCTGGGGGGAACCGAATTGGTTTTTGCTGATAAAGCAAAATTTCTAGGAGTAATCTTCGATAAAAAGTTAGGCTGGAGACCTAACATACAGGAGCGTATGAAGAAGGCCACGGTTGCTTTCTACGCTTGTAAAAAAGCGATTGGAAGTAGTTGGGGTCTTCAACCTAAGATCGTCTACTGGCTATACGTATCTATTGTACGGCCTATTCTCTTGCATGGTATTGTTGTTTGGTGGAATGCTCTTCGGACGGCGGCTTTGTGTAGGTTGTTGAATAAAGTGCAAAGACTGGCCTGTTTGCTCGTTAGTGGAGCCCTGAGAAGTACTCCCTTTGCCGCCTTGGATGTTATGCTTAACTTGCTTCCTTTGGACATTCTTGGTGAGCAGCTTGCTGCTTGCACTGCCATCCGCATTCGCGAAACAGGGCACTGGTTTTCATTGAGCACCGGTCACTCGGTGGTCTTGAACCACCTGATAATCCATGCTGGCACTGACTACACTTCCCCTAAACTCATTTTCGGGAAGAACTTTGTAAGTATAATCGCCTCTCGTCATCAGTGGATTGATGGCGAGTTTCCGTTGGCGGACTCTGTAGGCATCTATACGGATGGCTCAAAAACTGACAACGGGGTGGGAGTAGGAGTCTACTCCGATCAACTTAACCTAAGCTTATCGTTCCGTCTTCCAGATCACTGTAGTGTTCTCCAGGCGGAGGTTACTGCGATTTTGGAGGCCCTTATCTGGTTGAGGCGGCACGCCGTGCCATATAAGGATATCACAATCTACACAGATAGCCAAGCCGCAATAAGATCGCTGGAATCTACACTGTTAACATCTAAGATAATCGCTCGACTCTCGATGAGGCAGGGTTTTTTTTTAATATTGTCTTATGCTGGATTCCAGGGCATAGTGGCTTTGGTGAAAACTTCCACGCTGATGAGCTCGCTAGGCAGGGGACAATGGACGTGATTCAGCAGCAACATGCTAACATTTGTATGCCTATTAATTCATGTAGGCTATACTTTCAGTCTGAGGCTATTAATAAGGCGAATGCTAGGTGGTTGAGTGGTATTACATGTCATGCAACCAGATCGAGGTGGCCTCGTCTAAACCCTGTCCGCTCATCTCAACTCATAGCGTTGGAAAGACAGAATATCAGTTCTGTTGTGGGAGTAATTACTGGCCACTGCGTTATTGGGGAGCATGCTAGGAGGCTTCGCCTTCCTTTTAATGATTTCTGCAGAAGCTGTGGAGACGTCGATGATGAGGAGAGTTGTTTCCATCTCCTCTGTTCTTGTCCGGCCCTGGCAAGTAAGAGGAAATCAACTATTGGCTACTTTTTTTTCTCAGACCTGGAGGATCTGGTGGGTGTCAATATAGACCGCCTCCTCCGCTTTATCACCAGCTCAGGTTGGTTCTAAAATTAGTTGGGGTGATGGGAGTCAATATAGGACCCTGTGATATCACAATGGACCAGCTTATGGTCTAAGTGTGCTGTGCTTGTCGTGGCAGCCAGATTACCTAACCTAAAAGAAGTTTACAAAAACTTTTATAAATCAATTTTTACAAAGAAGTTTTACAGTGTAATAGTCGCCTTATTGACGTGCAGAATATACACGTCGATAATAGGCGCGTTTTTTTAACAGTCGTAAAGATCAGAGCAGAAAAAAAAGTCTAGGGTATAAACACCACACAATTATAGTAACAATCAATCAAGTTGTTAGTGTAATTGTTGTTGTTCTGCTATACTCTGCACGGCTGTTAAAAAAACACCACCAATGTCAACACAGTCAGCGCTAGCTCCCAGCTAATAGCTAGCCAAAGCCGACTGTCGAAAGCTGGCTCACGCGAAAACAGTGCAAAAACAAATAATAAATTGATCAATAGCACCATTGAAAAGCAGCAACATACGATAGCATGTATTTCTGCCCTCAACGCTACAGTTTTTCGTCCTGTATAGGACCTCTTCCGGGCGATACTCTCAATAACAATGCTATAGATCCCATTTTCATTTAATGGCGTACTGAATTGAAATGGTAGAGATACACAGCATCGGAATGTATTTTTAGGGAGATAAACAACAAGGGTAAATGTTTTCTTTGCCATGTTTGTTGCCATCCAATGCCTGCATTTATTATCTTAGCGACCATAAAGGTTATCCTTTACAATAAATATTAAACATTTTTTTTCTGGTTGAAGTTATTATTATTCAAAGTGGGTTGGCATATTATTAGGACGAAATATGATAGACAAGTAAGCACAGGCTGATATGTTTATTACTTATAATATGGAATGGATGGAGTATTAATCTTCACAGGCTCAGTTTGCGGAAAGAAGATTTGATGAGATGTAAGGGTAGAACTTATGCACACTACAGGAGAATTGGATGGATTTCGAAAGTTAAGTAAATCCACTCCCAAATCTCCTAGATTTAGTGTACATACATTTGAAAGATTTCCTAATCTTGATTTGGAATTGGAACAAAACTTAAAACGAATCTCGTATTTTCCCCTAAATTTGGGTTTCGCCGCAAAGTATGCAATAATTCTAGCAAATTACCCATGAAAAAAAGAAGGGATCATATGACAGTTGTTTGTTATGAAATTCGGGGACGCACACTTGCGTGCATGTACATGGAGACCACCACACCATAGCCTACCACTTTCCACGAAAGTGAACGACAGCACAACTGCAAAATCAGTGCTGCTAGATTGGGCATAACATATCCCGCGAGATAGCACTTATTTCCGGCTTAAAACCCGTGAGAGAGCGTCTGTTCCTAGCTTGAGAATGCGCAAAATTTAGAGGTCACCCAAAGAGGGGGGGGGGGGGGGGGCTATCCACCAAGGGCCACGTAAATGAAACGATAAAGCGATGTGCTATTGGGTTTTGGTGTATAAGAAGGTGACGAGGGCGATTTAGGTTACATCGTATCTATGCATATATGCCTTTATTTCCAGCTTGACAAAATAATTAACTTATTTAAATAATTTTACTTACAATTAGTGCGGTAGCCTAACTTCTTTAAAGTATCATTTTGTACAATGTGCTCCATTACTTCCTCCTCAGTGCACAGCCCCTTAAAAACATAGAGATCGGTGAGCCCATTCAGTCGCTCTTCGGACAACGGAGGTATGATTTTAAGTTCTATAAAGTGTTCAAGCCCCTTCTGTTGTACATGAAGTTACTGGCAGGGTAGCCAGCACTTGCAGCAGTTTCCTGATGTTAGGAAAGGCCTGTGGCAAACACAGATTGTACAAGTCCATAACACAGGCAGGTGCCTTCCCGAATCAACACAACTTTCTAGAAACAGATGGCACTGAAGCAATTCCCATTCAGATTCTAAAGGAATAGAGCTAGATTTCAAGAAACCTGCAGACTCATAGGTTTGGAATAGAACTTTACCATCTTTTAGACACTGCTTCGGCAATTGTTTCCCTTCTGTGACAAGTCCTTCACGCGGCAGATTTGGACTAAAGTATGACAACACAGTGCGATGAGCTGTGAGCCGTTCCTGAATTTCGGCTATTCGCCTATAATACTCATCCGCGTTGTCTGCTGGGCCGTTGGTTCTGTGAGCGTGACGCCTGGCCCGGTTATGCGAGGCAAAGTAATTTCTAGGTTTAATGGGGCGCACACAACTCCAACTTCGCTGTAAACTTGGCTTTCATTCCCTGTAAGGTGTTTACGGCACGGAGATTACAGGGATTTACTGAGATGTGTGGCTTTTGACTGCAGCTGCCGAGTGATCGGTTGACATACAGCGAAAACTAAAGTAATTCACCGCAGTGCAACGCGAAATTGGGTAAATAAAAATAAATAACTGGTGCAACAGTCCAATTTCAACCATGGCCTCGAGATGAGTTAGCATCACCTTATTTTCTAGATCGTGACGGTTTTGTGCAGAGGTGTGTGATCAGCAACACGCTCAACCGAGTTATTTACCCCATAAATTGGGTATTCATTAAACAGCTTAGTGGGCTCAAAGTCCGACACGTAAATCCCCTTTTTTACCGAAAACTACCGCATTCAGTAGGAATCGAACCCGAGCCCAGTGCGTAGAAGGCGAACGTGCTAGCCGTTGCGCCATCCGGACTACCGAAATTGGGTAGGCAAGCAAAATCACAATTAGATTTAGCGTCGGCAGCTGTTTCCACATTATACCATTCACTTATCACCGACAGACAGGTCTGGATTGGGTGAAGCTGGTCCGAGAAGCGTGCGATTGATGAGCGCCTTTCGGTAAATCGTGTGAGATTGTAAGGAATGAGTCCTCCAACACGGGATTCACCACCAGACGCTTCGGCGGTAGCCTTTTCGAGAGCTTCCTTTCATTTCGAAGTCTTTAGGAAGACTTGCATGGAAATCAAATTGCTGAGCAAAAGCTGAATTCCCTAATGTCACATGCACTGGATATTGCTAGACTAATATTGTGGAGCTCACAGTGCAAGCATAGAGCTAGAAGGGCTTTGGTAAGCTGCTTGACATATGATTGTGCACCCCTGACCTTCCCTTTTATACTGTTCCACCGTCATAACCTTGTCCACACATGTTCTTCGTTTATATGCCAACATCACCACTAGGACCCTTAACAGTTGCAGTACCAAGGCCTTCCTCAGACATATCCGTAACATTAATGAAACTTATAAATTATATATATACCTAACACATAGGGCAAGCTGTTGCTCTGTAAAGGCTCCTGCCTTGTTGACCTTAGCAACTTTTTTTTAACAGTAATTATCAGTGACGTGCACTCGTAGTAAGCAATTCCAAACTGCTTGACTTACCGAAATAAGCAATTCAATAATAAACTTTGCTTACACCAATACACATATCATCATTTCAGTCAATGTTTTTCTTTAAGCTGAAGAATACATATTATCATTCAAATATTCCTTTACACATTCAAATTCTGATCCGCGCCTTCTTTTGGTTAAAAAACATTCGTTCAATTACTTTAGATAATATTCAAACCTCCCACATTTTGCACACCATAGACACCAAACTTAAAATAGAATAGGAAAATGTGCCTAGATCTTTAGATGCATGTACCATGTGTGCATCCAAATACTAGAGACATGTTGATTCCAGAAAATGGGAATCTTGGATTTCGGTAGTACATTGGGCAACGATTTTTTTTTGTTTTGTTCGCAAATTTATATGAGACAAGTCAAGCACTGGCGCGACTGCTTTTGTGTGTGGGATAAAGCCCAATGATGCTTGTTAATGAAATGTTGCCAATGCAGGGAATGTTTATGGGAATTTGATTTTTCCAGTAGAGCTTTTGTTTTTGTTATGTAATGGATTTTCCGTTGCAATTTAAAAGAGAAAATCAGTGCAATCGGGTGATTTTGATTAAATTGTGATTTGAAGTTTTTTTGACCGTTTGTAGTGATTTAATTGATTTGATTTGTGATAAAAGTGGTAAGTTTTCTTTTCGCATTATGTCGGAGTATTGCTGCGCGACGGATTTCGTACTAAAAGCGGGATTTTCAACTCTTTCCTTTGCCAAGAAAAGAGAAATTATAGAATCGGATAGACCGAAGCCAGATCTTAGTTTAGAGTTTAAATTAAAAAATATTACGCGAAAATTCCATATCGAAACGTATGAAAAGTACATTTGGTTAACGGGAAGCTGTAAATTAAATAAGTTATTTTGCTGGCCGTGTCTTTTGTTCACGAATGAAAAATCTGTTTGGAATAAAGCTGGATTTAGTGATTTGAATAATTTTACGGGCTCAGCAGCAAAGCATTCAAGTTCCGAAAAACATCTTCAGTCGTTAATTAAATTAGATAATTTTGGTTCTCAGCGTATAGAGTTTATGCTTAGTAACCAGGTGGCAATATCTGTTAGTTTGCATAATGAAAAAGTTGAGCGTAATCGTAATATTTTGAAACGTTTAATCGATACTGTAATTTTTTTGGCAAAACAGGAGCTTCCTTTTCGCGGAAATAATGAAGACTCTTCTTCAAATAATCGTGGTAATTTTATCGAAACCGTAAATTTCTTGAGTTTGTACGATCCGATAATTGAGTCCCACATAGATTCTATAAAAGCAAATGCAGCGTTTTCGGGTTTGTCTAATAGAATCCAAAACGATCTTGTTTCCGCTATAGCTAATGTGGTTCGAAATAAAATCAATTTGGAAATAAAGGAGGCTCCATTTGTAGCTGTAATGGTCGACGAAACGCCAGATGTTAGCGGTCGGGAACAATTAACGATGATTTTTAGATATACAATATCAAATGAGATTGAAGAAAGATTTATCGGATTTTTGGATGTAAGCGCTAATCGTACAGCTACAGCAATAAGCTCTCACATTTTAAAACAATTGCAAAATTTTAATATCGATAAGAAATTAATTGCACAATGTTACGATGGCGCAGCAGTAATGAGTTCTCAAATTCGTGGAGTTCAGACTTTAATTCGGGAAAAACATAAATCGGCAATTTTCGTTCCATGTTACGCTCATTCACTAAATCTAGTATTGTCTAAAGCAGTTGAGTTTATTCCGGAAATTAAATTATTTTTCGCGCACATCAATAAAATCGCATCATTTTTTAATACATCCACTAAAAGGTCGGACCTTTTTGCAAATATAGTAAATCGTCGTTTACCATCGGTTTCCAAAACGCGTTGGCATTATCATTCGCGTATTATTAACGTTATATTTGAACATAAGCATGAAATTTGTACAGTTTTTGAGACAATTTCGAATGGTTCTCAACACTGGGATGGCGATTCCTTGACTTTTTCCGATATATACTTACAAAAATTCGCAGAGTCAGATTTTCAATTATATCTGTTAAATTTTTCTGAAATTTTTTCGAAAACGGATATATTATTTAATATTATTCAGAGCAAAGTGGTAAACATTTCATATGCAAGCCAAAAAATTATTGAATTTGAAAATTGGCTTGAAAATGACTTTTCTAAAAAGTTTGATAATTTCTATTCGACAGTTACAGCAGAATATCAGCCACCACGTAAGAAATGTAGAAATGCGATAGATCCTTTACAAAATTTACGGCGGATATTTCGGGAGATTATAGATGTTATTCTCGGGCAAATTCGAGATCGATTCCATTCGTTTAAAGATCTTTCATTTTTAGAGTTGCTTGAACCGAATTATTTTTCTAAATTCAAGTCAAATTTTCCCGATAAAAATTTTGACTCACTTATTGAATATCACGGTCAATTTTTCGACAGAATAAAGTTGAAAAATGAGCTGAAAGTTATTTATTCTTCAGATGAGTTTAAAAACGCGAATCCTAGTAAAATTCTCGATTATTTTCAAAAACGGCCTTATGTCGCAAACGGTTTTAAGCAAGTTCATATTTTAGCAAAATTATTAACGTCAATTCCAGTCACAGTGGCAACTGCGGAAAGGTCATTTTCAACACTAAAGCGCGTTCACACATTTTTGAGAAATCGCCAATCCCAAGAACGACTTTCGGATCTTGCTTTAATTGCGGTTGAAAAGGATCTTCTTATACAAATGCGAAGAGAAAACGATTTTTTTGATAATGTGATTAAAGAGTTTTTACTTAAAGAACGGCGCATAGATTTGGAATACAAATAAATGGCAATGGCGAAAGAATATTTATTTATTTCAAATACCCCTGAATTTTTCTTAGTCTTAATTAACATAATATTTATTTATCATTTTTTTTATTAGTAATATTTTATTTATTTATTTTTTTTTTTTGTATTCCGAATATATGTGCCAATATTTTATTTATATCTTTCCTGATTTCTTCTTTAAGGCTTAAAGCCGCTTGGTATAAATGTTTTTGTGACTGTCCATATTCTATTATACAGTCCATTTTTGTTTATGCTAAATTGGCTTTAGGGCGCCCAACTGCTTGACTATGAAAAATTTCCACTGCTCGTCACTGGTAATTATAGAGAAACAGGCATGAATTATAACATTTTGAAGTTTTGGACTAGTAGACAAAGCGTTCTTAGATCCGTTTTTCAGCAGAGTGTCATCAGATTTGCAGGCGTAGCGAAGGAGTGCCCTGAAATTCTCGTCTCTCTGTCTCGGTGCATTCTCTTGTCCCTCCCTTGCCAAAACATCGGTGAGTTCATTATTCAGGCCTGGATTAAGGCCATCATGACTATTATTCCAGCCGCGGGACTGAAGTCACTTATGTACTTTCCATGTATATGGTAAGTTCATACATGACCACCGACGACCTGCCACATGAGCGGCACTGAGGAATTCATCAGGCTGATGAAATAGTTGATGAGAGTCACTGATGTGTGAAATACTTAATGAGTATGATTAACAAATTCAGCAAGCCGTAGCTGATGACATACTGGATGAATAACATTGACGAATTCATCAAACTGTAGCCAAGGACAAATCTGATAATTGACGAGCTTGACAGACCATAGCTGATGAATATCATTGAACAATACATCAAGCTGCAGCTAATGAAATGGTTGATAAAGATCATAGGAAATTCAACAGGCCGTCATCAGAAAAGTCGCAACGGTAAAAAAAGTGCTTGTGGCAGAACCTGAACCCGCGACTTTGCGAATATGAAATCAACTATCTACCCACTGAGCTACCACAACTCTCTTCTTCTGAAGGTAATTGAGCAAGTATTAAAGTCCTCAATGACTGCTTTGATGAAAAATGGGGAAAAATTACCAGCGAATTGGGTGATGAGTTTATTAACGACTTATATCAAGCATTTCGTCAGCTACGGGCTGATGAATTCATCAATGAATTTCATCAAGTATTTCATCAGCTATGGCTTGATGAATTCGTCACTGACTTTCATTAAGTGTTTCATCAGCTACGGTCTAATGAATTTGTTAATAAGCTCATGTACAAGGTCGTAGGTGGTCATGTACCGTTCCACCGAATGCAAGTAATTCAACAATGGTACACAAGCGAAAGAGTGGGCTTGTGTTCGTCTACGAATATCTTCGCATAATTTTGCTTCCCCGCTACTTCTCTGAGAAAAAAATTGTCGACTGATGAACGATGGTTTGCAGGGTCTCTTCTTGGTACAGCGCCGGAGTCCTGATGATAAAGAAGGGGTAGCCCACGCTCTCCACAGAACATCATAGCCCGTATCATACCCAAAACGACGCATTTGTTGTCCTTGATCGGTAAGTTTAAGACACGCGGTTATTCTATAAAACGATTTTGCGACACGAAAATTTTAATAGAAAACCGAACGTATTTCACTAACCTGTGGCACCAGTGGCACCTTGTTTACCTTCCAAAACAATTATCAGATGGGAGTTAAATTTCACTTGGCAGTGTTTGTGAAACCCCATATTTCTGTGCTCTTCAAATTTTCCTTTGACCTTTTTTTTTTCAATTATTAAATTTGCTGGAAACAAGTGTACCAGTTGTGGCCGCAGCACTTTTCCTAACGAACAATGGAGCGAATAGTACGCACCATAAGCAGTAAGCTGCATCCTCCATTTTACTGTACGCAAGCTGTGGATAGGTTGACAACCACTTATGTTGAAAAGTCAAATTTCGTGGGCCAGATTCTGGAAATACAAAGTCACTTGATGGACGCCTAACTTCAAGAACAAGGAATGTTCACGCGGGGTCAGTTAAGGGAGACTACCAGAAAGTTATAAAACACTGGATTGCAGTTTGAAAAAAAAAACATAAAAGAACTACGATTGGGGTAAACCCCAATCATGCAATACTCTAGATGAATTTGAACCTGGTTAAAGCCAATAAATAATTTTGGTTGCAATCTCGGATGCATCGTTAAGACTTTGTTGATCCCATCACCTCTCAGATTTCATCTAGAGTATATACCTATATACATTCCAAATTTCAGACTAATAGCTGTAACACTTTTCGAGAAAATCAGCTTATTGTCAAAAGACAACATTTTGTATTAGCTCAAAGCGATATCAAGCTAGAGAGCAACGTTGGTAAAATGTGTCATATTGTATAGGAGGGGGTAGACGGAGTAAGGGTAATCGACTATTTTTTTTGAATCTAACTGATATTGTTAATTAAGTGTTAAGTACAAAATTTCAGCCCGATAAATTGTATACGTACTGAGTAAATAGGCTTAACGTATTTCATGAAATAATGCAGTTTGTATGGGAGGGGGTAGAAGGAGGGTGAGGATTACAATAAATTTTATAATGTAGGTTACAATTATCATAAAAGTGATATATTCAAAATTTCAAAGCAAGATGTTTTATAGTTTCTGAGAAAATCTGATTATTGTAAATTATCAAAAATGTGTCATTTTGTATGGGAGGGGGTAGACGGAGTAAGGGTAATCGATTAATTTTTTTGAATCTAACTGATATTGTTAATTAAGTGTTAAGTACAAAATTTCAGCCCGATAAATTGTATACGTACTGAGTAAATTGGCTTAACGTATTTCATGAAATAGTGCAGTTTGTATGGGAGGGGGTAGAAGGAGGGTGAGGATTACAATAAGTTTTATAACATAGGTTACAATTATTATAAAAGTGATTTTTTTTAAATTTCAAAGCAATATGTTTTATAGTTTCTGAGAAAATCTGATTATTGTAAATTTTCAAAAATGTGTCATTTTGTATGGGAGGGGGTAGAAGGGGTGGAGCGATTTAGCCCGTTCACGAACTTAGCCTTCATTTTTTGTCAAAAATAACGTGTGCAAAATTTGAACTTCATAGCTCAACGCATTCTCGAGCTAGAGAGGTCACGGACGGACGGACGGACAGACGGACAGACGGACAGACGGACAGACGGACAGACGGACAGACGGACAGACGGACAGACGGACATCCGGTTTTGAGATATTCGAGTGATAATATGAACTTCTGTATCATTCATTTTTTTCTGCGAGCCTTATTTCTTAGCGTTACAAACTTTGTGGCAAACTTATAATACTCTCAGATTTCATCTAGAGTATAAACACGAAAGAGTTGACATAGAATCCGCTGACAGATTCCTTGTGCTGAAACGTCCATTCAGATTTATGGTAGTGTTAGTATTTATCGAGGTGGAAGACCCGACACCACCAGGAACAGCGTCAGTGTCACCGCCACCATTGTCCGAAGGACCGTCACCAGTCAAGCTGACTAAATCGTCAACCTCAGTCTTCTTGGCGTTTGGTTTTTGCAAAAAAATACTCGAGAGTCACGACACCCAATTTACGCTCCTATGGAAGCGACATGACGCCACGGCCTCAATGCACTTTGCTTCTTGCTCAGAAAGGAAAGTTACGCGCTTGTCTATTGAAACCACACACTCATTAAGCTTTTCATAAGCATTTGGAAATCAAATTGCCTGATGAAAATGCCAATTTTCAATAAGTCAACATGGGCCCAATTGATTCATTTGCCTGAAACCATATTATTCAAATGACCACTTCCATTACATGCCGACACGTGATGTCGTCTGAAACCCCTCTCTCTAACTCTATCCGAGAAACAAAGACTCTGTTTGCGAAACATTTCATATTTCACATTTCACAGGCTATTGTTCGTCGGAGTCAATTCCGACGCTTTAACTTCATTTCGTCCGTAGCACGTTAGCCTGCTCTGGAATAATCCTTATGAAGGAAAATGGGTCTATAAGGATATATTGCGCTTTATTCGTTGTATTGTTTGTGCCCCAGGACATGCATTGGATTTTGAAAATAGTCAGAAATTCCGTGCAGCATTCTATTTGCATTTTTAGAATTCACCAGCATAACATGAATTCTTCCTGGAATTTATTCAGAAATCTAGTCAAATTTAAATTTTTGATTCGCCCATCGAACAATCCATTCCCCTACACTTCACAAGTACGGTGCCAATAGTAGTGAGTGAGGACTGTGAATTATCGCGGGTGTTCGTTGGCCAGCCATTGCTAATAATTTGTCTCTGAAGCTTCTGCCACCTGTTGAAATTATTCGCCGAGTTGCTCGGGAATCTCAAATCGATACTGGACATGAATAAATCCATGCTACAATCCCCCAGGAAGGTTCAAGTGCTAGGATAGTTGCGGACACGCCGCGTGGGACACATAGCCTTTTCGGATAGGGTGGCGAAAATCGATGACAACATGGCACCAGATTACTTTGTTAGTACGTTATGGCATAGACTGCAAATTACAGTTATCAGGACATTTGACGAAGCCTAATTTCGTCTCTGGTTTGCATCAACAAAATGAAAGTTGACAGAATCCCTGATGATTTTCGGCTAATATGATTGGTGTCATACGGGCGAATGAATTTGTTTAGGTTTTTTTTTTCTTGTATTTGTTAGGAATAGTCTTTGTGGTTATGATAGATAGACAAGTAACGGACGGTGGACACCACGACCAAGAGAGGGTGGTCTATTGTTCTATAGCCAATATGATCTTGTGCAGCTTTTAAGTTGGCGATCAAGTTTGATTCAACCAACAAAGCTGTTTAACTGCCTGAGTTCAAGTGAAGCGATCTCGTCCACATCAGGGAAGGGATCACCGAGCCATTCTAAGCGACGACGGCAAAGTGCTTAACACTCGCAGAGGATGTGCTGGGATTTCTCATCGTCGACCTCGCAGAAGCGATACCTATAGTTGGTATCAGAGATAATGTCCATTTCGTACAGGTTATGCCTCAGGGTGGAATGGTCTGTGAGAAGGTCGCAAATGATTCTAACCCTGATCCTGCTCATATTCAGCAATTCTAGGGCGCGCTTGCGTGAGTGGCCTGGAATGAATAGCTTAGACTGTCTCAGGCAAGGGAGATTATCCCAGTATACCGCCGTGTACTATCTATTCGCTACTGTTCCCTAATATGGTTTTTAACCCCGAGTAGGGGATGTTAAAAGAGGGTTCTGAGTCAGCGAACGGGGCTCCAGATGCTAACCTAGTCAACTCACTGGCAATTTCATTACCAGAGATACTGTAACAAACGCCTTTTGACGTGACAAAGTGTCGAGATAATGTGGCACGGAAGTGGAATCGAAAACGAGTTCAATTGAACCCTTTGATGTTGACACAAGCCTACTTTTCGACATGAAGTGTAATCTAGGATACACGCGTGCCGTCTGAACCGGGGTGATGAGGCTAATACAGTGGATGTGGATGTTGTTGATGGTCTTTTTAACAGTTTCGTGATGATATTAGATATCAATACGATATCGAGACAATACCAAATGATATGAAATGGATATCAAGGACACAGCAAAGTGATATCACAGCGATTTCGCAGCGGTATGACAGCAGCATGTTTGCCAGAAAACGACAACCCTAAATATTGAAAATAAATAAATAACTGGCGCAACAGTCCAATTTGAACCACGGCCTCGAGATGAGTTAGCATCATCTCATTTTCTAGATCGTGACGGTTTTTGTGCAGAGGTATGTGATCAGCAACACGCTCAACCGAGTTATTTACCCCATAATGGGTACTCATTTAACAGCTGAGTGGGCTCATAGTCCGACACGTAAATCCCCGGAATCGAACCGGGGCCCAGTGCGTTGAAGGCAAACGTGCTAACCGTTGCGCCATCCTACAAATAAATAAATATTGAAAAACTATTACCAATTTTGCCGGTCAATTTCCGCTATTCATGATTTATATGAATCTGAATTTCTGAATTATACACAAATTGTGTATTCAATATTTGAAATCCTGAACGCAAACATTATCGTCCTTGTGGAACAGATATATAAAATACATGATCCAATATTTTTCCCAATAAGGGGAAAGTTTCCATGTTATTTTGGTTTTTACTTTTCTATCAAAAACCTTCAACGTTGTCACGCAAAAACCTAGGCAGTGCCAAAGGCACTCCACTTGGATTATTTTAAGTCACTGTGCGCATCCATCACGTCAGTATCGCGCTCGGTGGCCGTGGTCGTTTGGTCACCACTCTACGATACTAATCTAAAGCTCGGAGTTCAAATCTCGGCGCGATCAAAAACTAACAGAGTACTAATGTGAGAGTTCTCACAGTGCTCCGAGCTTGTCAGTATAAAGACGGCGCGGATAGGAGGTGCATGCTAGCAACTGTAACTGCATTTCCGAAAAGTAGATATGCTATCGAAATGTCAACAAGGCATAGAAATGCTAGAGATGTTGACGTGCCCATGCCCCTGGAGGCGTCAAGGCAATTAATATTAACAACATTCATCACTTGGCGTTGGATGAGTGATGGGTGACGTGCGTTGACAACCGTCAAACGGGGAATTTGGGTATCACCCGCTAACATCATCGGCGGAGTTCTTAGATTAGGCGCTTGAAAAAGGAACAAAAAGCCGGGAGCGTGATCCGCGATCGTTGTGACGGTGCGTTTTTCTTTGACAGTCACGACCGTGTCATGGGAGTTTATGTTTCCTCGACGGCACATGCAGAAGAACACGAATTTTGGCTGACCGAGTAATGGGCTGCTGCAATCGTGGTATTGTTGACTTTTTTTTGCCCAAGTTCAACTTGCCGACTTGTGATGTGTGCGTGCACGGAGAGGCCTTTTTGCCCACCAAAAGAATCGGCTGAAGTATCAAATGCCTTGATGAGTGAGCTGTGGAATATGGAGGTTGTGACGAAGCATTTTTCTTTGACAGCCACGACCGTGCCAAGGGAGTTTTTGTTTCCTCCACAGCACATGCAGATGAACACGAATTTTGACTGATCGAGGAACTATCCGCCAGTCCACCGCAATCGTGGTATTGTTGACTTTTTTTTTAGCCCAAAAACAAACTTGCCAGCGTGTGACGTGTGCGGGCAAGGAGAAGGCCTTGTTGCCCACCAAAAGTGGGAATGCCTTGATGAGTGAGCTGTGGAATATGGTAGCCTCGACGCAGTTGATTTATTAATATCGCTGGCGTGCGGAAGCGGGGTGTGGTTTGCGCGCCACACTGCACCCAAACGAAATGGTTTTCAACGGTCTTACGTGGAGTTTCGCATGGAAAGCTTTCGACCTAACCACTGAGTGCGGTTCCATATTATCGTTGCTTTTTGCATTGGAATACTACCCTATCCTACGAACTGACTGTCAGCTTTCTTTGGAAAAGTCTCACCAGCGCCGTTTCTCTTTCTATTCTCTTCCTCCACACCCTCTTTCAGGTTGATGATGACATGAGGAAAGACTTCATGTCTTGTTTTGCTTTGGGAGGTTTGCGACATTTTTGCCGGGCACGAAACCTCATTGGTTGGGTTTTCATGTCATGGCTAAACAGACCAAGGGTCCAAAACATCAGGACCCGGAGCGTATAGAATGAGCCGGTGGCCATTGACTATATTTTCGATTAATTTTTCTGGGTCGGTGGAACCCAGCTTCATCCGTTGTTGTGTCTATCTCTCATGATACATGTTGTCTGTGTAATGGCTGGGACAACGAGCGTGCAAAAATCGCGCCTACATCTCCCGAACTGATTCGGAAAAAGCATGTGCCGCCACTCAGCCCGTTGTGGAACATTCGCATATAGCGCCGATGGACCTTCACCATCAATTTGGTAAACTTCCGGCTCCTTCCTCAAAACACCATCAGGAGACCACCTTGCACATTACAATACCGACATGGCCAGGCACCCAGGTGACTTATTAAGCAGACTCTCTACAAAACCTCATATCAATCAATTATTAATTTGGACATCATCATCATCGTGGCGCTACAAGCTAATTATTCAATTATCTCCATCAAGTCACCGCGTCCTCCAATTTTGGACGCCCAGCAGTTGTTTGGCGTCCTCATCTACTGAGTCTTGCTAACTAGCTTTCGGTCTTCCTCGCAGCCTTACTACGTCGATGCGTCGTCTGCTAAATATTTTCTTAGGCGTGCGATCATCGTCCATTCATTATACATGCCCTGCCCATTGTGGACGTTGTAGTTTTATGAAACTTCCAGCTCATCGCGCAGTTCGTACAGCTCATGGTTGTACCTGATACGCCATCCACTTCGGAAGCAAACTGCTTCGAAAATTCGATAGTGTTTAGCATGTTTTCGGAGGCTTGAGTTAAGGTTCAGGTTTCGCAACCATATCATAGTACTGGTTGTATAGTGGTTTTGTATATGCGGAGCTTCGTCCTTCGGTGCACATGCTTCGATTTCATTTTTAGGAGGATCGAGAAGGAATTTATTTGCTAGCTGTACCCGTCGCTTGATTTCGTCAGTTTCATTGGCGTCATTTGACAGGTTACTACCCAGGTAAATGAAGTCGTTTAATTCGATGCTGAGGTCCTCGACGTCGATGTCCGGTTGTCCTTGTTCTTGATTACATTATATATTCTTTTGTCCTCGAAAATGCGTAGTCCAACTTCTTTTACAGCCATGTCAAGATTATTTAGAAGTTCTTCTACGGCGGTTAGGTTTCGACTTGAAAAGCAGGTTGCCGCAGGTGTCTGCATTCATTACCCGGATGGTATATTCAAGTGTCAGGTTGAAGATAGTCGGCGTCAGTCCATCGCGCTGCTTCAATCAAATACGTGACACTCGCCCATGATTCGTTCAGCGTACGGTTTTATTCTATTCTCCAGAATTTTCGCCAGGATTTTGTAGGACATACAGACTAGTGAGATCTCTCTCTAATTCACACATTGCAATTTATCTCCCTTCTTGTGGAAGGGACAGTCTTCTGGAATCACCCCGTCCTTCCAGATTCGCGGAAGTAGATTTAGATATCAGTGCGGTTTTATTGAGAGCCTTTCTCTGTGAATATTACAATGTTTCTTTAAAGGTAGCAGGCTTTAAAAGTAGCAGGCTTTAAAGGTAGCAGGCACTGGTACAGGTTCCAATTGCATGAATCTCGGCCTAGAAGACCATCGGGTGCTTTCCCATTGAAATCGATAGTCTTGTACAGGTGCCTGCAATTTTAGAGTCTTAGAGCAATCAGTAAAACTTCTGACAGTTGACGGAGGGAGTGACGAGTGCCGAGAGGAATGGAATCCCTCTCCTTTCCAAATTTCGGAAGAGAAGAGGTGATTAAAGCGTATTTACCTTGTTATGTGGTCAACTATTCCATGTGGCCCAGTTGACGATTCCTTGGCACAAACTAGTTTCGGAGAATGCATTTGCCAGCATGCACCTCTTGCTCCCCGATTTAGCCGCCTACTTGCGACAAGTCGGGAGATATCGTGGCTTATTATTACACCCCGCACCACAGGGGAAGGACAACACAAACATCCATGGCCACAAACATCGTCGTGGACGGGATTCGAAACCGAAACGCCGGTAGTCAGACATGAGACTGATGACTCTACGCACTGAGCTACCGTTCGCCCTAACATGTACATGGTACATGACTTCTTCCACCAAATGACAGCTCCATAATCAATTATGGGTCTGACGATTGCCTTGTAGATTCAAGGAACTATTTGAGGGCCGGTTCCCCAGGTCATCCTTCCAAATTATCTACAAATCCAGAAGACTCTAGTGGCCTTATCCGAAATAGTCATCAGGAGCTCCGTCCTACTTTTCCCTATCAATCGTAACACCGAGGCATTTTACGGAATTAACCAGGAGTACTTGAGTATAATACGTGGTAGGACATTTCATCAATCTTATATTTCGTTTCCTTGTGGAGGAAACGACAGCTGCCTTGGCGAGATTGACTCGAAGGCCGTTGTCATTATACCATATTTGAACTGCGTTAAGAGCCAAATGGAGGATATCTGTTAGTACTTCTTCAAACTTTCCCCTAATAGTTAGTTTTGAGAAGTTGAAACATATGTTTGATTCCGTTGAATTTTACCACGGAATTAGATTTTTGCTCTTAATGAAAAAAATCGTCAACTTAAATAAATCGTATTTCATTATTTCGTATATAATCCACTCATTTAAAATCACATAATATTACAGAGCGTACATTCATAAAATACACAGAATAATGGCGACCTTGTTTAATCCAACAACGAAATGGGAAAACCTTACAATGTCTCCGAAATGTAATGTAATGAAGGAAAGATTTTCGGTATCATTAATAATAATTCACTTTATGATTATGATCTGAGACGGGTGCTAATAATTTCCAGTTAGTAGGCCGTTCTGCCTTCACAAATTTATTTGAATTACAACGCCAGTGGCACTTTCTACTTAATATTTATAATGCAAGTCTAAGAAACAAAAATTAATGAATGGGGTATTTTGGATTCTTAAAATGAACCCAATTAGGGTCAATCTTCTAGCCATGCCTCCATCTAGAATTTTCCACGGAAACTGATTTTGATAAGAAATACACAAATTCAAAAGAAATATCTTTTGCGCAAGATAGGAATGGGAATCTGTAAACGAGTCGAAAACATGGAGATTAATTTACCTTTAGCAGGAGCGTTAAAGAAAAATATTGATTCAACTTAAAGGATTGATTAAGTATGTTTTCGAGGACTTTCGAAATTTTCAAGGATAGCGTGCTTTGAGAGTGATCTATCCGAAAAGATAAACAATCGACTCAAAAAAAAAAATTAGTTACGCCCTTTCTAGATTAAGACGACGATATATGTATTTGGAAAAAAACACAATCAACTCCTGAGTCGAATTGCCGATGTCTGTTTGTACTTCTGTGTCTCTGTTCACACGATGCTGTCGACACAACGCAACTAACGATTTGAAATTTTGGCCAGATATTTGTATGTAGTAAGATCTACTTGCTTGGTATTGACAATCGGCATGATTAGATTAAAGCAACGCCTACCTCCCTACGAATGTTGTTTCAAATATATTTGTACAAGTATATAACTTCCGATCAAATGAACGCTGAAAGCGTTAATTTTCCTAAACAAACGAGATTGATCGGTTGAAAACTGGTAATTTCCATATAGTAAAGTGTTCCTCACTCGTCTTCTTTCCAGATTTTTACCTGAAAACTGCTGACAGCAATCACGAAAAGCACACTGATTTTTGGCTGTCCAATATATTCAGAAATTATTTAAATCTAGACAGTAAGCAATAGTTTAGTACATAATTAGAAAATTGCCGATTCGAAGTTTAGTTACTACATACATACATACAATGTCAGTGTTTGATAACCAAACGTGCGTGAGAGATTCTCAACTCTTAGAGAGTTCTTAGCAAATAATTTTGCTATATGTACTCGTATATCTATTCCCGGCGTAGGCTAGTTCAAGGGCACAGCACACATAGACCCCCTCTGGGTCCGTTGTGATACCGCCTAATTGAAGCTAGGTTCCAAACAAGTCTGTGTTGGCGATATAGCGATTGAGCTACACTACGTTCATAAACTAAAGGTTTTCCAGATCCCGAGAAAAAAGGAACTCAAAAATTTCCACCACCTCTCAGCCAAGGACGGGCACTGACAAAGAAGATGTAGATGTCCTCCTCATCAACGGCCTCGCAACTCTGCAATAGTCGTAGTTGGAATACGGAGTCTCCAGGCGAGTTTACCGATACGTCAGTGTAATGTATCAACCCCCAAAACCTTGGAAATGTGTTTCCTATTCAGTGAGAGCAGTATGGCAGAGCAGCTAGGGTAAAGTTTTGCCAATCATTTTCGTCGTTTGGTACGTATCGCCGTGTAACCATCTTATGTTTGCCCTGTCAGCTGAAACTTACAAGTTCGCACGATGCGATTGGCATTTTGATGTTTACATGGTCCCCGCCAACAACACCTGTTATCTTCTCTCTCTCTCTCAATTGCCCTAACCCCTTGTGGGCATAGCGCATCAACTGTTCCATGTGACGCAGTTGACGTTTCGATGGCATAAACTGGTTTCGGAGAATGCAGTTGCCAGCATGCACCTCCTGATGACACCGTATACGGCGTTTAAGTTGTTATTGTACATCTTGCGGCTTCTTCTGCTGAGGTTAAACGAGAATTCGCATAAACATTTTATGGTGTCGCACACTACGCTGAACTTCTCGACTTTTCTGACAGTAAAGGAGTTCGATGCTGTTTCGATTGCCGTTGTCTTCTCTCGAGTCAGGTAATCCAGCACGCAGTCGCCTGCGAAACTACTATGGCTCGGTATCCAATAGAGTGTAATACTAGCCGCGTTCTTTTGACTGAAACCAAGCTCTTTCCCATACAAAACGACTGGCCATTGATGACCCAGTTCTCATTTGGGATATACAACGGATGGTGCAGTGGGCACCAAAAGATGCCAGTGGGGACGGAGCCTAAGGTTGCATGGTGGCCGTGAAAGTCGGACAGTGCCATCCGGCGAAGAAATAGGCCCCTCAACGAGCTAAAAAGCGGCCTATGCTTTGTGTAGCTCAGTTCAGGAGGCGGGGTTTTCGCTGCTCGTTGCCCCTGTCCTTTACGTAGTAACAAAAATTCATAGGCCTGGGGAAGACAACACAAACATGGAAAGCAAAAATGGGGAATAGTAAAAAAAATGGGGCGATAAGGATGGAATGGTTAGCGGACGGCTTAGTTGTCCTCGCGCTCGCATCGGTGCCCAGGTGTAATGGGACCCTCGGCCTCTGGTTTCGTACCATCGACAGATCATTACTCATCAGGTGCTGCCATGGATCTGCCGGTGGAAGCATAACCAGACTAGAACATGGTTCATTACAACACCGTCGAGTCCGGCGGCCTTTCCTCATTTTAGTGCAATAATTGCAGCGACAAATACCTCTTTAGTCGGGGCAGTGAAACGTACACGCATATTTTGATGGTTAGCTAAATTATCTATACGAGGGGAACTTTACCAGAGGTTACACGGTTCTCGACCGCGACGAAGTATTCTTCCCACCGCCTCATTGGATCTTCTTCCAAGATAGGTAGTTTCCATCACTAACTTTCACCAGATGGTGGCAGGAGTTACGACCACCTGTAAACTCCTTGATGACACTGTATACGGCGTTTAAGTTGTTACTTCTTGCGTCTTCTTCTAATGTGGCTAAAGGAAAATTCGCATAAACATTTTATCGCGGCGCACACTGCGCTGAACTTCTCAACATTTCTGACGGTAAAGGTGTTCGATGCTGTTTCGATTGTCGTTTGATGCTGCTGCCAAACGAAATTTCAGCTTTTTTCTTTTAACAATCCGCTCCCATGAAGCGTCGGACATCCAGGGCTTATTCCGGCAATTGCTCCGGGGTTGTGCCAAGGATGGTATCTGCGCTGTCAATGCACTCATTTTTTATGGTTCGCAGTTTTTGTTTATATCACTATCTGGGTCAGTAGGTATCTCAGCTGCTTTTTGCTCACGATGGTCATTATATTGTTGTCAGACAGCTGGATTTTTAAGTTGAGCGTTGCTGAATTTGCGGCGCCTGGATTCTCGTCGCCAGGACGGTGCACGGTTGGAATACGCAATCGGACATTATGATTAGATAGTGGTTTCTTCCCAATCCCAATATCAGCAACCTTCTTATTTCGCAAGTCCCGGAGGCAACTCTTGATTTTTTTTTACTGATGACAAAGTGGTCGATCTGATTTTGCGTCCTGCGCCGATCAACAGAGTACCAAGAGGTTCTGTGGTGGTCGTTATGCTCAGATATAGTACCACCGATAAAGGGAATCTTTCACTGTTGTTATTACGATCCCCAAGACCGTGTCTCCCCGTCACATGCCTGAGCCCATAGTTACCAGCGTCAACTTTGCATTCAAATCCCCATAACCATTATAATATCACATTTAGGTGTTCTGCTCCGAACGGCGCGGCGTTTAGTTGTTTGTAGAAAGGGTCTTCGCCAAGACATTGCAACCGTTGAGTCAGTCCTTATCCGAGGCATAGTTGAGGTTTCGTTAGCACATAGAAGGTTTGGGACAGCGCAAGTTGCTAGACCACTAGGTGTCAGTAATTATGGGTCATAATGGCTCAGAGACCCTATTTTCCCCATCTAGTTCAACTAGTGCTTACAGATGGTGAGATGATCGACTTCGTGACCGTTGGTTTTCAAAATAGACTCAAAGGGAGTTTTTTAAAAGCTATGTGCTCGGAAAACTATTGGACTGATGAAAATTGACACGGATGACGAGTTCATGAATTCATTCATTCCTCACATCACCAATATACAATGAGTCCTCAATACTATTGTAAATAACATAAATCAAGAAAAATTCGTAATGTTAACAAAAAACTTACCGAACATTAGCTAAAGTATGGCGTCGATTCTTCAGATACCGACTATGATACTTCTGCAGATCGCCAATGGATCCTTGTTCCGCTTGCATTTTCGGCAACAGTAGAACACTTTGAAGACCAGATGAACTAAGGGCACCGCCTGAACTGCTACCACTGGGATTCGCTAGGGTTCCACTACCACTACCACCACCACCGGCACAAGCACTCACTACACTACCGCCACTAGACGATGGAGTTTCACTAGAACCGGCTGCACTTGACGCCGATTGACCCGCGGAGGCTGCTGATGCGGACGATGAGTTACCAGATCGGCTAAAAATTTTAATTTTACGGTTCTTCGGTTTGTGTCGGGGAGACGGCGAATTCGAATAGTCGTCACTAAATTTCGGTGGAGCGATTTTTGCAGACGTTTCTACTGGCGACTGATTCGGATGATTAGAATCGACCTCTTCCTCTTCTTCAATATGCGGAAGGGGCGAGGTTTGCGTTGGGCATAGACGATTTGTCGGTGGCGTCGATGAAGGGCCGGAAGCGTTTGATGAAACTGTCGCAGCTGTTGTTTGCGCTGCAATTGTGGCGGGGAAATCTTCGTGATTAGGGTCAGATTGATTTGACGTTGGCGAAGATGCATCTAAATTTGTTGCATTTGTCGTTCGACCACCGGCACTTGTATGGTGCACGTCACTCACAAGACTATTCAGTTCATCGGACGGGACCGGTGAATTAGGGGGGCTTGTTGCGGGGGCTGCAGAGCCCCCGCGACAAGGTAAACAACACCGAAACACTGTGCCTCCCAGATTCTGTTTGCGTTTTCTCCGTTTGATGAGTTTCTGCACAAAATGCAATCGTGAAGAAGAGGAAGTTGATGATGATGATGATGAGGAGGAGGAAATTGATGAAGAGATGGTATGATGAAAGGCAATGACGATCTACTATCGATGATGAAAGAATTAAGCGTAGCCAATTTTATGGATTGATTTGCTTCCGGACAGATATGTTTCTCCTGTCGGCACAATGAACACGACCGTTTCTACAGCAAACTAAGCTACGATGATTGTAGTGATGGCCGATATTAGCGTCAAAAATGCAATGATTTTTGTCAATTGGCTGCATTTTATTCGCTCAATTCGAATATACATCCAATGGGCAGATTTCAACCGGAACCCTTACCATGATGTCGTCTGCAACAAAACGATGTCAGTCGTACTTATTTATAAATTTATTGATTTCGTGCAGTAGTTGTCGTGATTATCATCGTTGGGATTGACTCTAGCATCAGTCTATGTTTAGCACCAACTGTGTCTGGAAGAAAAATTTAATTGCACTCAATTTAGTGATGTCAATAAGAAAGTTAATCAGCTTATTTTTAGAGTGGATTAGATATTTCCATCAGCGTAACAATTCATGGCTTAAATTAGCTTTCTATCAATCCCATAGTATTTCCCATTAAATTCTCGAGGGTGCCCTTGCTGTAACTTGATACAATTACGTACTACATCTATTCAGATTAACCGCAGATTCAACTCGATTTGAAGTTCATTTTAAAAGGCATCTCCAGATATTTGCTTTGCGAGTCACACGCAAAGTGGAATTCTATATCTTTTGGGGTATTATTACAGGATCGCTTGGTTCACAAATCGGCCTATCCTAAAAGCTACTTAGGACCGAAATGATATTAAAAGAAAAAACCTAATGGAGTCCCATCGAAAGGAAAATGTTAAATTGACAACCCTTCCAAACATCACCTTTGTGTGTTGGTCTCTTTTCTCCCTCGTATACGACTCAGTCACTGCAATTTGCCAGGACGTCCACATCTCATCGTTGAGTGGGCTTTCTATATTGTTCGCCTTGGAGCATTATTGCTTCAACGGCTGATATTTGTCCCTTTCGCAAAAAGGACATCCTAGGCGATTTCTTATACAAATCTCTTTTGGCGACGACCGACATCGGTCGCCGACAACGAAGACGGCAGAATCTAATTTCTTTTCAATGAAATCACCTCCACCTCTACCTTCTTTTCCTATTTCCATAGCCTACATACAGCATACTCTCCCAAGCGGTCCTTTGTGAATGAATGGCTCGGCTGCAAGGACCAAAGTAACTTTTTCTCGTGGCATTGCTGGACCATTGTGTTCATAGCTGATAAGATTGACGGGGCGGCATGTTCGAATTCAAAGCGTTATGGCATAATAAGGAAAATTCGCCATGATTCAGTATGACATTGAATTTCTGCTCAGACGTTATTCGTATATACAGAATATTAAATTGTGTTTATTCAATGGATTGGACAGAATACGTTGATTGTTGATATTGGAAAAGGGCTATTTTTGGATGTTTGATTTCAACAGAAAGACGAATACATTCGTGATTCAGCGTGAAATTATTTTACATTATGATGTCAAGAAATAGAAAATGACTGAGATGTTAATAGGCGCGCTTTTGGTCCGTCCCATATATTAATACAATACAATGGACTGGCATATAGCCGTATGCACGCTGTGCGTTTGTCCGGGCAATTTCCGTGGTCCGAGCTTGAATGAATTTGGTAGCTTCCCTGGGTGACCGTTATGACAGCCCGGTGTCAGAAATCTCGGTTATCCACTGGGCCAACGGTGTATTTTGCTGTTTTCAAATCTCGTTTCTCGCCAAAGTTTTTTTTTTTTTAAGTTTGTTTCTCCAGGCATTTCCCGTAGTCCGATTTTTTCTAAGCACCACCCGGTGACGTTTCCGTACTGGTGTTCGTTAGAACAACAGAAACGTTTTGGTAATGAAGTAATATCTAGGCAATATGGATATCATATGAATGGGGGTCATGAGGGGAATACACTAGACTACTTTTGTTGGCTTTTTGTGTCTTTAGTCAGTTATGATTCGAATGCCCACTATACCGTCTGGGGTAGCTCTGATACCAACCGTCGCGGTAAATCTTTGTTTGAGTACTTAGTTGACATTTCTTAGATATTGCTCTTGTTTCGGAGAATATTGTCGACGAGATTAGAAGGTGGATAGTGTCAGCCGTACACTCTTTCTCCGGTCGCCGCTATCTGCAATTCAGCTTTCCAGAACGGCTTGTTAACAATCCAGACTTCCGTAATCGTAGAAGGACTAACGGCTCTGTGTTTTAGGAAGCTTTCTTGGAACAGCTATCCCCTAACCCTGATCGGCCATCTAATAAGGAAGAGTTGAGTGATATGGTGAAGGCCCTCAGGACCTTCGATTTAACAGTGCCTAGTTCGTGCCCTATCAGCAGGCAAAGAGGAAAGAGCAAGCCGGTGGAATGCACAAATTTCTGATCTTAGAGCTGTGTGCAGGAGGTCTTTCAACAAGGCGAAGTCCACGGGTCTGAAAATTAATTGCAATTCCTTTAAGAATAATCTGCGACTTTTCACCCTTTTCGTCGCTGAGTTTGTCTGTCAGCACGAGTCAATTGAACAACTTGGGTAAGAGATTTTATACTCCAATGTCTGAGGAAGGCTGAGAATTTCGATCTACGTAATACCGATCCGGCTACCATAGTATACATACCATAGGAAAATAACATTGAGTCATAGGAGTAACAAACTTCTATTCTGAAATCATGCAGTCTTAACTATGGAAGGAGTCGGAATGGGCCTCTTAGCTTCTCGGTGTTTACAAAAATACAAAAACCCCTGGCTTGGTCGAGTTGCTTCCCCCATAGATTAAGATATTTTAGCTCCTGAAGGGTAACTGCATGGTGTGGACGAAACTAAGTGACAGGAGGAATTGGCTTTAAGCTGATAATTTTTGTGTGGTAGTGGAGAGCGAATTTGAGTCACTATTGACTTAGACTCGCAATGACCCACTCCACTTTATTCTTAAAAACTATTCGAAATGCGCTTATGCGTGAATAAACACAATGACTTTTCATTGTATGAAAACTCTCTAATTCAGCTTTCTATCCATCCAGAAACGCATGAACAAAGCTACTATTGCCCTCTATTGCTTAAGGAAGGCTATAGGTAAAACCTAGGGTCTGGAACCAATAGTACTGTACTCGCTCTATATGGCGGTGCTGCGCTCTAAATTATGGGGTGGTGGTTTAATGGAATACCCTACAGACAGCAGCTCTAAAATTGTTAGCTAAGTTACAGAGAATGCCTTGCATGGCGATCAACGGAGCTCGCAAGCGGAAATTTTTGCGGCGGCTTGGCTGAATTTTCAGGCAATTTCCATGACAAGAATCACTATCTTTACGTATAGCCAAGCTGCAGTGAAATTCCTCGAATCCAGGTTTTAGAGTGCAGGGCACGGCTAGCGGAGGTGGGTGACTTTTTTTATACCATGACTTAAGTGGTTATTGCAAGGTTGACGAGTTCGCCTGGAGGGGAATTACCGTAGTGTCACGGCCGGTTAGTTGCAATATCGCTCGACCGATTTCCCTGATAAAATGCAATATAAAGTCAGCTACGGTCAGGGAATCCAACCTTACATGGGCTAATGGTGTTACATGTTATAATCATCATCATCGTGGCGCGACAGCCCGACGTCGGGCCTTGGCCGCCTGGATCGTTGTCCTCCAACTATCTCGGTCACGTGACCCTGTCCTCCAATCTTGGAAGCCCAGTAGCTGTTCGGCGTCCACATATACTGAGCTCTCCCAACGAGATCTCGGTCGTCTAGGCAGTCTCACTCGGTCGAGTCGTTCTGCATTCATTACTCTCTTTGGCATGAGATCATCGTCCATTCGTTGTACATGCCCTTCCCATTGAAGTCGTTGTAGTTTGACGATTTTCGAAACTTCCAGCTCATCGTGCAGTTCATACAACTCATGGTTGTACCGGATGCGCCACCCATCTCGTTCGCAAACAGGCCCGAAAATTTGCCGTGGAACCTTACGTTCAAATGTGTCTAGCATGTTTCCAGAGGCTTGAGTTAGGGTATGTTATAATGCCAAGCTTATTTGGCCTAGGCTTAATATCAGCCGAATTGCTAAACTACTGTCGCTGACCAAATACCAGCTCAGCGTGGTGGTCGGCTCCGTTACCAGACACTACCTTATCGACGAACATTATATTAGGTTTCGGCTTCCTTTTAATGTTTATTGGATGAGCTGTGGGGAGAAGGTGGAAAAGAAATGTATTTGTGATCTACTCTGCGAATGCTCTGCTCTAGCACGGTTGAGAAAACCAATTCTTCTTATGACCATCTTGAGAAACTTGCAGATGTCACTCGTTTCGTGAGTAGGTCCGGCTGGTTTTAATATGCTGTTTGGTTTTCTTGGGTATCACAGCGGACCTACGTTTTCTTAAGATCTAACTGTGCTATTGCAGCAATCCTACTAACTAACATAACCTAACCTTACTACGGAAAGGTTATATTTTGGGTTGAAACTCCTTTTCTCCCCTCCTAACTCCCTTTCACCGTGTCTATTCTGATTTCTTCCAGACGTATTAATTATTATTAAAAATTCACGGCCATACGCTGGCTTAGCCGGGATATGCGCCATGGCGCACCACCGAGCCAGATTGCACTTTGGTCAGAAAATATTCTTGTTGCAGTAACGGCGGCTCGAAAAAGCTGTGGTTTGCAACAAAACATGGTGAAGCAAATCACTATTGGACGCAAGCAATACAAAGTCCAACTACTTGTGCTTCTTAAAGTTTCTCTCACAAGATTTAATCAACAGTTTAATTGCTACAATAAATCAAAGCAAGTGGGCTCTTCCGTTCTGACAAAAAAAAAGAGTTTCCTGAGTTGAATTATTAACGACTTGTTGTATCCACTCATCTAAAAAAGGAACAAACTTAGTCCATGTTTTCCCGAAAAAATTCGATTGGATTTCATGGTGCTTCACGAGTTCTTTGTGTCGTCGAATACAAGCCCACTTTTCATTCATAACGTCTCCACTGGACCCAACAATGTCTACTCTAGTGATGAATAGACTTCATTAGCTAAGTCCCAAAAGGACTGGCCGTGGTGCCACTGGAAGGATTTGTCTGTATTTTTCATGATAACGTTAAACATCAAAACAAATGGCCAACTATTGTTCTTGTCCTCTGTATTTCAGCCCACTTACAAGAAAGACACTCTAACATGTCATATTCGTGTCTCGCTGTCTTGGTCATGCTATGCTTATATGGAGCAACAGGATGAGTGTGACAGTGTCGTTCTCATATTCTTATTCATGACAAGTATTCCGATGTTCAATTTAGATTCCAGCATGCCACCGTGTCACTGTAGCTAAAGAAGGACTCCCGTGCAAGTAGAACAGATTTTTCACTTTTTCATTCTTCTCGGCCAACAAAAGAACTCGGCACAATATCGACACGTAAAAAGGAAACAAGCAGGCGGATTGTTTGCACCAATCAACCTTGTTCGCAGAAATAATCCATACAAGCAGGATTGCTACATAAAAGTGATCGATTTCCTGACAATAGCTGTGAGGTAACATGCCACTCGAGATATATTTGAGTTTCTATTCTGGAGAATACAATGGAAGGAGGCGTCATATTTCTGATCAATCATCTCAGTCACTTTTCCTACAAGCTATTCGTTATATTGTGTGAAGCGAGATCTGTCTGAAGGTGAAGTCCTAGATAAGATTCTGTAGCATGTACGGGTATACGAGCTTTATTCCAGTAGACAGTCTGTCGAATCCTATAAAGATACAAAGGGAACATCTTAACCGTCTCTTTTCAAGGTCTTCTACAGAATTAACACAATAAGCGAGTCCTGACAATTTCTCGGAAAACGATTCCAACAGAAAGCATAACTCAATTTCTTTCCAGGAACATCGGCGGAAGCATCCTCATACGCTGAATGAACCCTTCACCAACTCTTCAGAGTTATGAGTTAGATATACCGACAAGTAGCTTTATCCACTCCATTGTACACGTTCACGTATGTGACGAACTCGTGTTTCACTCATAATGTCTCCAATTTAGCATGCCATTTTTTCGGGGTAGTCAAACTGTGTCAAATGTGAACGTGCTCGCAACAGTGGGTAATCGAAATAATTTCAGGGTGGGCTCGTGTCTACCGGCTGGCTGACGAAGGACTCTAATGATTGTCATTGAAGAGTTATGTCACACAATTACTGGAATAAAATAAAATCTTTTGTGTTGATTTACATGAATGAGTGGTTTTCTTGACAATAATGGAATATAAGCTCGTTATGTGGCATAATCGGAGCATGTAGCGTAGATTCGAAATCCGTTTTATTGCGGCGAAATGAATTTGGGAAATTGAGGGATTACTTTTATTCCTGGTAGGATTACGTTTGTTTGGATTTGCCAGGCAGAATTACAAATAAATACTCGTATCATTTCAGTCTAATTTGGAATCAGTTTTTTTTTCTTTTGTAAAAATACTCAGAGCAGTATATTTTTCGGAACCTAGGAGAAATACAAAAACACTGACCTAGCCATGTCAGGGACACAGTCAAATGGTATGAGCCTTGTTGGGTTTGACCACCAAGGTGATTTGAGATGACCAGGCACTCTGCGAACTCTCAATGACCTCTATTTCAAGCACCCGATCGATCTCCTTAAAGAGGAACTTCTCGACGACAAAAGAGACGGGAAAGTGTGTTTGGCAGGTTTGTTATTTCCGACATCGATGGCGTGCAGGATAACATTCGTGAAATGGCATCATTGAGTCGCATTTGTTGAGCAGCTGTTGTGAATGTTGGCTGACTGTCGCCAAAGGGTCATCGAACGATAATTCCGATATCTGTTGAGAAGTAGTAAATAAGTCAGACGACAAGTCGAAATTTCGAACAAAATCGACCCCTAGGTTCAAGTTTTGACAGTGAGTTGGCAAGAGTAGGAACTTGAGCGTCTTGGTAAGTCCGCAAAACGTGACATTTGTACTGATTTTACCTATAGCTGTACGACAAATGCGATCAGCAGTTACGACTCCCAGTTGAAACTTTTCCCAGGGATAACGGCTATTCGTCAAAATCGTTCCAGCAAAGCTGCAGGCAATAACACTGTAAGAGGCACCTGTATCGGCCAACCCATTCACTGTCCGACCAAAGAGCGTAAATGCTACGTATTGTCGAATGTCATCTTTCAGAGAGTCCGGCAGGATTACTTCGCTCGCAGTATCGACGACGATTCGCCAGCACCTTTTTCCAGAATCACCGAAAACGCCAGGTCGAGCGTTTTGGTCGACGAGGCTGGATTTTTTCGGCGCCGAAATTTCGTTGTCGAGCTACCAAGTAATCCTTATGTCAGTCATGTAGTGGTCGGAAACTGCAGTGTGTGGGTCTCGACGCCGGTACCATATGGTTTGGAAGTGTTGCGGTTTTGACTGAAGCACAGGAATTCAGAATTTGGACGGGAGCTAACTCAGTGACCGATGCGCCAGCAGCTCGGTGGCGTCTCACAAGAGGTATCCGTCTGGGTTTCCACGTTCACGGTCAAGGATGAGGATATGTTCGGTGAATAGGGCAGAAAAAAAAGGTAGATCCGCTGAAATGTTACGTCCGGTGCAAATATTACATCCGGTGAAAATGTTACATCAGGCGAACTTGGCAAGTCAGGACATTTGGACCCAGATTGTGCAGGAAGCACGAGGGCGTTCCGCTTGGAAGCGGAACTCTCGGTGTGTGTAGATACATTTAGTGGGATCTCGCAAGCGGGTGTGTCCGCTCAAACCTCTTTTGAGACCTTCGGCTAGGTGTGAGGTCTCCGACGCTGCGATTTGTTTGCAAGCACACAACGATCGCACTGGGGTGTGTTCACACCGGGAGCTCCGCATCAATAACAGAACACCCGAAGTGCGTTTAGGCAATCTGTGTAGGAATACCCAGACTTGCCGAAGTTTTAGCAAAGCGAGTAGGGACTCCATTCCGCTATATGCGCTCCCAACTCCGTTTCTGCAACTACAACGGGACCGTCAAATTCGACCTCAGAGACTGGCTGTCTCAATAGTTGACAAACATACTGCGGAGGACGGCGAGATTCCTTCCACTCCAGATGGTTCTCGATCAGGCGGACACACTGCCGCAGATCTCTCAGGTTGATGGTCTCGGCGAGAATCATTCGGTCTGCAATGTCATCTCGAAGATTCCACCGCACCATCCTCGGCAACTCCCGATTAGTGAACTTATCCCACATCCGGTCGGTAATTGTCCGAATTTTTTCGAAGAAATCACCAAACAGCTGCCCTGGCTTCTGCACACAACGACGAATTGACTCAATCACACCTTCGTTGGCGTGGCGATCGCCAAAGTGCTCCCTCATTGCGCTCCGCAAGGAGAACTAATTGTATCGATTCTCGGTGCTGGCAGCGTATCGGCAGAACCAGCCGGAAACCTTGCCTTCGAACAATGTGCGAAAAGAATAACGCCATCAAAGTTACCTTCAAGGATACGGTCGATGAACCGATCGACTTGACGAATGGTTTCCTCGACCGCAGTACCCTTGAAGACTAACCCTTAATTGCTCATTATCCTTATCACATAGTTGGGAGGCAGGTTTTGCGGATGGACTACCGGCTGATTTCGCGTTTAGCACATTTCATGCCAATTAATTTCAGCAATATTCATCGAATCATTGCAGAAACTGATTGGCACTGGTTTGCTTTGGTTTTTCAGCTAAGTCGCCATACGGGGACCCACCGAATGCTTCGTGGTCCGAGCGCGAAGACGTAAGGGAGTGCTGTGATGGCGGTTGTTGACCCCACAATGCTGAAGGTTGTTGCCTCACTACGGTGTTGGTGGTTTGACCCACCAGGGTGGTGGTTGGCCCCATCATGATGGGTGTTGTTGTGGGGAATGTGGTTGATCCCAGCCAAAAGTTGGTGGTTGGCCCCAACCGGGGTATGTGGTACAAAGGTACAGCTACAAAGAAACCTTACTGGTCACATATCAAGCAGTCCGAAGATCAGTAGCCAATTATGCAGCTCCTGTGTGATCACAGAACATAATTGCCTATATGAAACCATACTAACCTCCTAACCTCAGACTCATAAAAAAACCGATACTTTCGGCTCAACCATCAGTCCTATCGTTTGATGAGAAAAGGCTCCCTATAGAACTACTAGGACCACAGTGACCCAACTCCCATCAGACTGGTGCTCGCGCCTCAATTCGCCCTTATTCCTAATCAACCAAAATGTCTAAAACATTTGTCCAGCTTGCAACGGTACTCCCCACGACGGTAAACATATCATACCAATACGAGTACCTCTTATAACCGGACTCGAGAACAGACTCCAGTGCGGTTACCATTTAGTTCGATTAAATCCGTTTTTATACCCTTCACGGATGTGATAGGGTATATTAACTTTGTCATGAAGTTTGCAACGCACAGAAGGAAACATCTCCGACCATATAAACTATATATATTCTTGGTCAGTATGATGAGACGAGTCGATTAAGCTTTGTCCGTCTGTCCGTCTGTTTCTATGCAAACTAGTTCCTCAGTTTTAAATCTATCGAGCTGAAATTTTGTACAAAGCCTTTTTTTTATTGCACGCTGTATATATGTTGGAACCAATGGAATCGGACCACTACGTCATATAGCTGCCATAGGAACAACCGGTTCAAAAATTCGTCTTTGTGAGAAAAACTTTTTTATTTCTAAAGATATCTTTTTCAAATTTCATACTAATCAATAGTAGCTTTAGTCAAATCATACTCCCGAATCTGGTTGAAATTGGACTACTCTATCGTATAGCTGCCATAGCAATAGCAAGTTTTTGTTAGAAAAAATTTTTTAGTTCTGAAGATATCTTTTTCAAAGTTCACACTGATCAATAATATCTTTAGTGAAATCATATTCCCGAATTTGGTTGAAATTGGACTACTCTATCGTTTAGCCGTCATTGGAACCACCGTTCCAAAAGCAAGTTTTTGTTAGAAAAACTTTTTTATTTCTGAAGACATTTTTACCAAATTTCATATTATTTAATCCCATTGACTGCCAAACCACGTTCCTGAATTTGGTTGAATACGGCTTACTATTTCATATACCTCTCATAGGAACAGTGAAATTGGAACAAGTTTTTCTACTAATTTCAAAGTGGCAAATGCACCATAAGTCACAACGAAGGTATCATACATTAAACGTTCGGCAGCCTTCGGCTAGCTTGTTATACTCTAGATGAAAGCTGAGAGTATTATAAGTTTGCCACAAAGTTTGTAACGCTAAGAAATAAGGCTCGCAGAAAAAAATGAATGATACAGAAGTTCATATTATCACTCGAATATCTCAAAACCGGATGTCCGTCTGTCCGTCTGTCCGTCTGTCCGTCCGTCCGTCCGTGACCTCTCTAGCTCGAGAACGCGTTGAGCTATGAAGTTCAAATTTTGCACACGTTATTTTTGACAAAAAATGAAGGCTAAGTTCGTGAACGGGCTAAATCGCTCCACCCCTTCTACCCCCTCCCATACAAAATGACACATTTTTGAAAATTTACAATAATCAGATTTTCTCAGAAACTATAAAACATATTGCTTTGAAATTTTTAATATATCACTTTTATGATAATTGTAACCTATGTTATAAAACTTATTGTAATCCTCACCCTCCTTCTACCCCTCCCATACAAACTGCACTATTTCATGAAATACGTTAAGCCAATTTACTCAGTACGTATACAATTTATCGGGCTGAAATTTTGTACTTAACACTTAATTAACAATATCAGTTAGATTCAAAAAAATTAATCGATTACCCTTACTCCGTCTACCCCCTCCCATACAAAATGACACATTTTTGATAATTTACAATAATCAGATTTTCTCAGAAACTATAAAACATCTTGCTTTGAAATTTTGAATATATCACTTTTATGATAATTGTAACCTACATTATAAAATTTATTGTAATCCTCACCCTCCTTCTACCCCCTCCCATACAAACTGCACTATTTCATGAAATACGTCTTAACGTCTTACGTCTTAACGATGCATCCGAGATTGCAACCAAAATTATTTATTGGCTTTAACCAGGTTCAAATTCATCTAGAGTATTGCATGATTGGGGTTTACCCCAATCGTAGTTCTTTTATGTTTTTTTTATTATGTTTCCTTGACGAAAATATGTTTTAAAAAGGGGCAGAGCACGCTACATACCTTATTATGGTGTATTCCGAAAGAGGGTTTTCAGTGTCTCTGCGTCTGTTAAACCGTATTCGCCATGATTCGAATAAGTGATGATTTGTTCTTATCTGAAAAAACATGAGTAGAATAAAATTATGGAAAAGAAATTTCACCTTTTTGAATAATACACATAACTACAATTGACAGAACGAGGCAAAGAGGAAAGAGGAGGACTGTGAAAAATTGACTTATGTTAAAAGAGCAACCAGTGGAATCAAAATCAGAAAAAAAATGTACATTTTCATTTCTAAATTTGGAACGATTATTGGATTAGTTTTTTGCGACTCTTAACCTATACGGGTTAGAGTTAACAATAAGCTTTATTACAACGCAAAGCTGTTTGGGCCAATGCTCTACCCCAATATTTCGTTTGGTGTAAATTCTACGCTCGAAAGGAGGATACTTTATTTAGGCTACAGTTAGACGAACCGGTCACTCTACTTGCACATCATTTTGGCGCAATTTGATTATGAAATTTTTGACTGGAAAAAGGGTTTTCTTTAAAATAGAGTGGCTTATAGTGACGGCGGTTAATGTTCATCATCATCGTGGCGCAACAGCCTTGGCTGCCTGGATCATTGTCCTCCAATTATCTCGGTCACGTGACCGCGTCCTCCAATCTTGGAAGCCCAGTAGCTGTTCGGCGTCCGCACATACTGAGCTCTTCCAGTGAGCTCTCGTTAGTCTTCACAGTCTCGCTCCGTCGACTCGTTGTGCGTTCACTACTCTCTTTAGCATGCGATGATCGTTGTACATGCCCTGCCCATTGAAGTCGTTGTAGTTTTACGATTTTCGAAACTTCCAGCTCATCGTACAGTTCATACAACTCATGGTTGTACCATCCATCTCTATCGCAAACAGCCCCGAAAATTCGCTGCAGAACCTTACGTTCAATATGTCAACTTCTTTTGCAGCGTTGTTGAGCGTATGCAGAAGATTTTCTGCGTCGGCCACTCTTTGGGACATGATTTTGATGTCGTCGGCGTCAGCTGCTAATTATGTCGACTTGATGAGTAGCCCGAATACCAAGTTAAAGTGCTAGGTTGAAGAGCGTCGGTGCCAGTCCATCGCCCTGTTTCAGACCAGTGCGTGTTTCAAATAGATCAGTAAGTCTATTATGGATTATGACCTGTGAGACGAAACTGGTCGTCGTCATCTTTGTCAGTCGCACTAATCTTGTCGGTATACCAAATTGCAGCAAGATGTTGTACAGTACACCACGATGGATACTGTCGTATGCCTGCTTGGAGTCGACAAAGTTTTGGTATACGTTTACGCTGTATTCCCAGCACTTCTGGAGTATCAGTTTGACCGTAAGGAGCTGATCGGTTGTGGAGCGACCAGGTCTGAAACCGCTTTGATATTCGCCAATGATTCGTTCTGCGTACAGTTTTATTCTATTGTCCAGAATTCTCGTCAAATTTTATAGGACGTACAAACTAGTGATATGCCCCTGTAATTCTCACACCGCAGTTTATCTCCCTTTTTATGAATTGGACAGATGATGCTTCTGCGCCAATCGTCTGAGATCACCTCGTCCTCCCATACTCGCAGAAGAAATTGATGTATGGCATTAACTAGACCCGTTCCACCGAATTTTAGCAGTTCAGCTGGAATCTCGTCAGCACCCGGCGCTTTATTTCGTTTTAGTGACCGCAACGCGACATCAACTTCCTCTTCTATCGGGGGTTGTATGGGTGGGCCTAGATCAACAATATCGTCAAGAGCTTCTGGTGTGGGAATGTCAGATGATAGATTCAGAAGCTCCTCAAAATAAGAGGCCCATCGTTTGTTAATGCCGACGGTGTCGCTGGTGATGTTTCCATCCCTGGCTAGTCCTGGGTTGATAGCCGTTCTTAATTGTATTTACTAATTTGTACGCTTGTCTGACGTTCCTATTAGCTAAGTTTTCGTTAATCTTCAGCAACTGCTCGTTTAAGTATTTCCGTTTCTTACGTCTAATTATTTCATTGGATATTCGACGTAGCTCGTCATATTTTTCTTTTTTGGCTCTCTGGTTGGACGTTAGATATGTTTATTGTCTGTAAGCTTCGTTCTTTGCGTCGAAAGATTTTCTGCATTCCTATTTTGACTGTATATGCCTGCGCGATATCATCGCTCAAGAGTTTGTCAACCGCGAAACTCGGTTGGTGCACTGACAAAAATTCTACACCGATAGGTTGTCTTCACCAAGTAGTGATCTGAGTCGCAGTTGGCACCTCGATAGGAGCGGACATCTATTACACTAGACGCCCATCTCTTGCAAATAAGGACGTGATCAATTTGGTTGACGGTATGTGCGTCTGAAGATTAACAGGTCTGCTTGTAAATGTGTCGATGCGGTAAACACGTAGAGCTGTAGGCGAGGTCGGTAAGTCGCTGGCCGTTGTCGTTACATTTTCCGTGGAGACTGTGGCTTTTAGTGGTCCCCCGGTGACAACTTTCATTTCCGACTTTCGCGTTAAAATCTCCCAGCAGCAGTTTGACGTCGTTTGTTGGAAGTGATTCAAAGAGAGTCTCAAGGCGAGCGTAGAACTCGTCTTTTACTGCGTCTTCTTTAATTTCAGTGGGGGCATGCACATTGATGAACCAAAGATTCAAGAATCGAGACTATACGAATCGCACACAGCCGTTCATTAATGGGTTTGAAGTCAGTAATGTGCGGCTGAGGTGATTGTTCACTATAAATGCTACTCCAAACTGCTTGCGGCCCGATGGTTTGCCACTTGTAAAAATTGTGTGCGATTTCTTGTCATTGATCTCACTGCAAAGCCAATTTGTTTCCTGGACTGCAGTAATGTTCAGTTTGTAGTTTTCGACCTGTTGAAGGAGGGCCTTCCTGGCCCCCGGTTTATTCAATCCAATAGAAACTGCATTGTAGAAATGATGACGAGTATCTACAGTTCTTGCAGATACATCTGTACATGGATATGTCTTATGGCTACCAAATGCGTGGAACATGTTTTTTCGAACATATCGACGTAGGTTTTATCAAGATTCCAGTATCGTTAGTTATACTGGATGAAATTATTCGACAAAACTTGTTACACTCATTCGGTAATTCTAAGACATATCCATGTACCGACGTATCTGAATGACATGCACTGCAGATTCTCGTCATCAGTTTACTGATGATGCACTACTAGTAAAGATTAGACATTCGAAAGATAAAATACTACACTTCAAACAAATTAACCGACACAAACAAACTTCGCGGTGCCAGTAATTCAAAGGGAAATCACCTTTAGAGAGATAGAGGACGGCAACACTTTACTCATGACAACTGCCTAGAACGTTTTATTGCATGAGCGATATGCTTGTTAGTTGGCATTACCCCTTTGTATTGTGTACGCACTATGGGAACCAACACATACGGTACTACTAGGCAACCGCGTTCAATTGTATGAAGTGCAGTATCTTCTTAATGTCTAATCTTTGCTACTAGGTTAGACGATACGAGGACTAAGCTGTAGACTACTTTCATCCTTAAGCTGAACCATTCAATCAATCAATTTTTTCCACTTTAATCGCCCACTAAACAAAATTATTAGTTACAAACATAGTGTTTGTAGATGCGGGACCTTGCGAAGTATGCTATTTCCTCACGAGGCGAACATATTTTAGCTTTGTGCTTGCATTTACCACTTGCAAGATAACGACTGCTGAGAAACTCACTGTCGTTCATGGGGAAATATATCTTCGGAAATCGCCGTCTCTTTTGCTCGCACGCATTAGCGGAATCATTCCGACCATGGTTACAAGATGGGGTAGGGGGGGACTGTGTGTGCACAATTTAAAATAAAGCTCAAACATCGTGCTGCGAATGAGAATTTTCTCAATACACTCGTTAAAATTAAACTTTACCGGCTGACAATTCTGCGAGCCTGGTTGGAAATATGCACTCTAGGCGCGTTCTTTTGCGTATCTATCGAGTATAGGGTAGGTTAGGATAGCGAACACACTTTACACAAACGACAAGTCACTTGTAGTTTTTGTAATGCGTGTTAGTTACCCTTACCCTACACCATCTGCAAAGGACACTGGCGTTCTATCAGACCTCACAACAATGCCTCTAAGTAGGCTACTAAAATAGGCAGGCAAAGTGGGGCTAAGTATGAACCCGCAGAAGACTGAACTGGTTCTCTACACAAGGAGAACCAAAATTCAGGACTTCCACCTCCCAAGGATAGGCATCACCGACTTTGATGACTCACGCAATGTACTTTGGGTTGATCCTAGACAGTAAGCTGACTTGGTATCGTAACATTGAAAAACGTACCAAGAAAGCCGCCATTGCTCTGTACACCTGCAAAAGTTTGCTTGGTAAGACATGGGGGCTCAATCCTCGAATTATGCACTGGATATATACAGCAGTTGTTAGGCCAATTCATTTATACGAAATTCTGGTCTGGTGGACAGCACTCAAAACCAGGTACAATAAACTGAAAATGGAAAGAGTCCAAAGACTGGGATGTTTGGGAATCACAGAAGCGATGGGAACCACGTCCACAGATTCTCTAAACACCCTTACGAACTTACCCCCACTGGACCTGTTGCTAATGAACGCATCGTCTAAATGTGCATTAAGACTTAGGAAAATGGGGCAATTTAACACGAGGCCTTATGGCCATCGAAACAACAAACTGCCTTTCGAGAATACAGACCCCATCAAACCGGCAATTGACTCCAAGAGAAAATTCCAGGTAATCATACCAGAAAGAGACTTCTACCCTACAGGCGAGAATAAACCTAAGAATTCCCTAAACCGGCTCTAAGATGGAAACAGGTGTTGGAGACGCGGTTCATTCGCCGGAGCTCCTACACAATCTATCGCTCCGACTGCCGAACGAGTGCAGCATCTTCCAGGCGGAGGTGGAAGCGATACAAAAAGCTGCGGAGCTAGTCTCAACAACACGCAGGATGGGCAACATCTACATTCACTCAGACAGTCAGGCTGCGTTGCAAGCACTGCAGTCAGACACTATCAGATCAGGGCGGTGCTTAACTACCTTTCAATTCTTCAGAGATTGGGCACCTCAAGTAAGCTGGAACTCCGATGGATACCAGGCCACAGCGGCTGCCTTGGTAACGATATTGCGGATGGACTCGTAAAGCAGGGAGCTGCACTGGATGTGTTGGAATAGAACCATCAACTGGAGCTCATACAACACTACGAAAATCGATGTACTCTTGGGGCTCTCTAAGGGCAAATGTGCAATGCTAGTGGGCTTATTAATGGGTCACTGCCTAATAGGTGAGCACGCACATAGACTGGGACTGATCACAGACAGCGGCTGCAGGAATTGTAAGCTGCCGAATACCAAATAAACTTTGAAGCACCTCTTGTGCGAATGCCTGGCACTCGCAAGGACAAGACATATATGTCTTGGAGCCGACTTCCCCTGCAACCTTAAAGCAATTGCAAACCTAAGCATAATGAATCTTCTAAAATTCGCAAGCGTGACGAAAACCTTGAGGCCGTGAGGCTTCCACCTAACCTAACCTAACCTACCCTACACCACACATAGGTATGCAAAGGAACGCGAGTTCTATGCACCATTCAGCCACCACATTCATGACACTTGGAAACAACTGCAATTGGCTTGTTTCCACTACTGCTAGCCGGATGAAAATCGTGACATCTGGTGTGGCCCCCAGCCATAAGATATATCCATGTCAAAAGAAAGACCGTAGAGGTATGATTAAAAAGTGTTATCACCACTTTTCGGTATTTTAAACCTATGATCGGACCATGGAGTCGCGTTCAATTTGTTTCTCTCTAAGAAGGTCGAGACAATAGAAAGACTGAGAGCCCATAAGTTACACAACGGTCTTTAATAAGCGGCTTCTCCGGTTATTGGCTAGTGATTTATCAAATTATTTGAGCTTAATTTCCACTCGGTTTAGCACAAATAAAATACATCTTAAAGCCAAAGACTAAGCAGGTATCTTCACAAGATACTTAAATCTATTTTGCATATTTCCTATTTGTCTGTCTTAGAAACCCCAAGGAACTTTCTCAAGACACTGCATGTGCAGGGTAGAATGAACCTTTTTTTAGGTGCTGCTTTCCATATTTTCCGTAGCTAAAATGTCATACTGGAGGAAATATGCTGTCGTCACAGGAAAGCATCCTTTGTCCCTGCAAAATGAACAGCTAAGCATTTCATATCATCGTTTATTCGAGTATGTATATGAATATGTTCAGCACACAAGGTTGGAAGCTTCGCTTTCACAAAATCCTTGCACCATTCGCCAGGTATGTACACAAAACATACAAAATAGTGTACGTACTTTGGAGAAATTTACGATTGCAAAGCGAAAATAGCGTGTGCGCTCGTGTTGATAAGAGTCCTGGATGTTGTGTATGCTGGGCTTAAGATACGCTATCAGTCATAAATCATGTAAGATGTAGGAGCACCCTGCATCATGGCTTCGTACGTGAATGCAGGTTGATTAATTAACGGAAGCGCGTCGGATGAAATATTTGAATAATGGGGTGTTAAGCTTCCGTCGTATACAAGACGATTGACTTCCTGCAAAAGCTGCGCATTGCATGTGTGATAACATGTACAATTCATTAATGTAAGGTGCTTGAATTAAAGAAATTCTTTTTTTTTTTTTAATTTTTAAATTGAATGTTTTTTTGAAATTTAAATTTGAGGACGGCTACCCGCAATGAAAATAAGCGGAGCAGGCTTCTGGCTTATCGGCAACCTAAACTCCTCAAACCGAAAAAATAGAAAACGAAACGATCAATTATGTCTGTACACGAAACCGTTTGTTTGTTTGAACCGATTTCATCTCCTTCCAGTGCTTCACGAAATGAAAATTACAGCGGATTGAATATAACTCCATTCTAGCCAATGACCGCATTCAACCGTATTGCCTCTTACTTCGCAAAATCCCTACCACAACCTTTCGTGTTCTTCTCATGCGGTTGATTAAACATGAATCCATGTACAAAGTGCGGTCATACGAGTTCTCGTATGTAGGTCAACGCTAATTACAGTCCTATAAGACAGGTGAATTTTAAATCTATGATATGGTATCCTTTCACATAGCCCCTGAGCAGTATCTTATATTTTGCTGCCGGCAACAAGTGATCACCGTTGTGATTGCCTTTTCCAACTTTGTTGCCAGTCATCAACAAGTTGTGTGTCGGCTATAGGGACGAAATCCCCAATAAATTGCAAGTTGTTTAATTTAGTGTTTCCTGCCATGTTTATCGTCTGTCGGTTGCATTACCCAGCAGTGGCCCTTCAACTTTATTGGCCTGCAGTAAACTAATTACGGTGTAGTGGAGGCCGACAGGCATCTACCATATAATGATTTGATTGAATATCGATAGACTGACGTAACTCATAATTTTACCCAGTCATAAATGAAGTTTCATCCATTTACCTTGTTATGAATACGAAAGAACGAATATGATGGTCGGTCTTGGGTAGGTAGTTTCAAGCTCACAACAACTTGTCCTTTTCATCATGATATGAATAAACGAACCTTGGGTCTGCGTTGCAATGCCACAAAAAACAAAACCGACCACGTTTTAGATAATCGTGCGATTCAATCAATCCTCAAAGCGGATCTGAAATTGGATCTGAAACAGAATTTTCCGATTTTCTCCTCGATATGCAGTAAAATATGTGCCATTTTCTTATCTGAAAATATTCCCCCCCGGATCTGAAAACTATTCTCATCCAAAAATTGACAGTTGACGGCACTTATTTTACCGCAGGCAAAAGCATATGGAGGAGAAATCTAAAAAGTCTGTTCCAGATCCGACTATCAGGACCGCGACCATCATTATAGTCAAACTGCTTTCGTCCTTTTATATTTGATTTGATTTTGTTATCGCAGTCCTTCACGGTCTACTTCTGCAATCAAGGCTAAACTAAGAGAGAGCTTCGATTGTCAACGCTTCATAGTTTATATCGACTTTTCAGTCAATCACAAGCAATTTCAGGCTACCATATGTACGAGTGTGTACACATTGACGTCAGTATGAATATGGAACGATTTTAAGGACGAATGCGAACAATGCGAGACTGTTGACCGTCATGGAACATGAGCGGAAAAGAAGTGGCGTGATATCGCATTGCGAATTAAATTATTAAATTATTGATTTTGCAATGGACATACCGGATGCCATGCTAGTAATTAGTATCTACCTATAGTAAGGGAGACGACCGCGTGCAGTGGCGGATCTGGAAATCGAGTTCGGAGAGAGCCGATTTTGTTTGTTACCTGCAGGGTTCGTTCCCACTTGTTCAACTTTCCGCCGTCAAGAAATACGGAAAGAAGCATGCAATGATGAACGTACAAAATAATTAAGCAAGAGAAGGTTAGTTTTAGCTATAAGAGTTGCTGTGCTCGGCCTGCAATAATGTTCGTTCTGTTGCCGCCAGGAACTTATAGTATCACTAGAAAAACCTTATTATTGTACCAGACAGAACTGACAATAAAACGATGGAGTTTGCCATCATCCACATGGCGTACTCCCAAACTATGCTATGTTCGGTGATGACTCTCACAGCAGCTCTGATGTGTTGCCTTTTCAGCGAAAAGAGTTCAGTGGTGCGACTGTATTTCAATCTGGGCGTATTCGTGTAATCACCGATTTCTATTGTATTTGGCAACGGAAGCGCGACTACTTGACTTCCTTCAGGCTTAAGAAATGCTGCTCAAGCGCATGTTTAGTTGAAGTGTATAGTCAGTCATTGCCGAAATATTTGGGTTCAGTAGAATAGCTTCGGAGCATGCCTACACCAAGGGCAGGTCGGTGGATACAGCTTTGCCCTCACTTGTGAGTCACATAGAAAGAACTCTGCATTACAGGGAGTTTACCTTGGTCACCTTCCTGGACACTGAGGGTGCCTTCAACAATGTCAAACCTCAAGCAATTACTGATGCACTAAGAGAACTCGATGTAGATTGCTCTCTAATTCAAATAATTACCCTGATGTTAACATCCTGGGTCATATCGTCGAAACTCGACCGTACCCAGGAGTGTCTGTAGAGGTATTCTGCAAGGTGGTGTACTATCATCCCTCTTATGGAGCAACGTGGTCAAGAGACTGCTCTTAAATCTGGAGGAGGTACGGAGCCGTGCGGGCTCTCTCCCATTTCTATCTCTCCCAAATTTCAAACAAGTTCACCGGTGAAAGATTTGCGTTTTGTACGAGATTTAATGGCACCTTTCATTCCACGGCGATTTGTGCCAGCAGTGGCGGATCCAGAGGGGGGCTCCGGCCCCCTCCGAAATGTTCGATATATAGAGTTTGGTCTTGGAATATTCCAGGAAATATTTGAAAGAGTAGATACTTCCAATCGAGCCTCCTACGATCCTAGTTTTTGCTGATAAGGTGAAATATTTATGTAGCTGTTTTACACATTTTTGAAGTAGTTGCCTTTTGAATTGCTCCGAGTACAGAGGCTAACAATAGCTTACAGGCAAAGGAGATCAAAGAATGTACTGTGATTACTTTTTGTAATGCCCTTAGGACTATGCCTTCTGCTTTGAACATGCTGCCTAACCTGCTACTTCTTGACATTTTTGGTTAATACTCGTAAATGGCAACAAATACGGTTATTGGACTCCATAACACTGATCAGTGATCCGGCAACGGATGACGATTCCTCTAGGCAAGCGTTTGGTCAGTTTGATCTGACCTGGTTGGGTGTTACATGACATGAGCCAGAGATATTGGCAGCATTCCTAAGAAGTAAGCGCTGATACGCCTTTAGTGCTGCATTAGTAATTTATTCTCGAATCGTTTGAGCCAAGCTTTCACTTTTAGTTGGCATACATTTGTGGATTATTATGGAATCGGTCGGGACTTGAGTCCACCGCGGAAACTATTCATAACGTTTAGTGGGCTGTGATATTTCCCTACAGTGCTGGATGTCCACAAGTCTCAAATGCCAATCTGAACATCATTGCATTTGATAAATGAGACAGCTGCGTTTTAGGAACGCAGTCATTGAGATTCTCACCGACAGTCAAGCGATAACTAAATCCCTCGAACCGGGTCTGACTACGTAAAAGAGGAGGAAAGTCGCTCAACACTTACGGAGATGAGTGTCATTTTGTTTAGAGTTTATTATGTTGGTTTCAGGGTTACAGTGATTTGGCTGAAATTTTGGAAAACTTATCGGCACAGATTGGGGTCTAGTCACTGCAAAGGCCATACATCAGAGCTGCCGTGTCAGCCATAGGTGGACAGTGTATAGTTGGGGAGCATTTCATGAAGTTTAATAGCCGGCCACTCAACGAGCTAAGCAGCGGCCTATGCTTGCTGTAGCTCAGTTCGGGAGATGTGGGCGGGGTTTTCGCCTCTCGTTGCCCATGTTCTTTACGTATTAACAAAAATTCATAGGCCAAATACGTGAATTAAAGTGGCTAAGTCCTAAAACTTAGGGCAAGTAGCCTTAATGTGTTTGTGGGGATCCAAATCGGTGGAAGAACTAAAAAGAACCCGATGGGATCTTTTTAGTCCTGTTCTGTACCACGTTGGGCGCCAAATAAGTAACGGACGGTTTGGTGGGCATCCGAAGATGCCCGTGGGGACGGAGCCTAAGGTAGCATAATGACCGTGAAGGTCGGGCTGTGCCATCTGGCGAAGAAAAAGGCCCCTCAACGAGCTAAGCAACGGCCTATGCTTGCTGTAGCTCAGTTCGGGAGATGTGGGCGGGGTTTCCGCCGCTCGTTGCCTCTGTCCTTTACTTATTAACAAAAATTCATAGGCCTGGGGAAGACAACACAAACAGGGGAGGTAAAAAAGCGGAATAAAAAAATATTGTCGATAAGGATGAAATGGTTGGCGAACGGATTAGACGCTCACGCGGTCGCACCTGGGTGCGGGTGTAAGGGGACCCTCGGCCACTGGTTTCGTACCACCAACAGATCACTACTCATCAGGTGCTGCTTCGATCTGCCGGTGGGAGCAGCACTACCAGACCATAATATGGTTCATTACAGGTGGTTCATTACAAAAGCCGCGGTGACGAAAACAAGGAAGAGTGTATTTTTATCTTCTCTTCATTTGTCTTGTTCTGGAAAAAAGGAGGAAGACATTTCAGGGAACCCACTTCTTCATTGTTCTGGATGGGCTCCGAAAGAGAAAATCATTCCATTTGATTCGACACCCAATTCAACGCAAACCTCAACGAAAGTTGTCCGTCGACCTAATATGTCACCTTTGCTTGGTCCTGCCGCTGCCACCCACTGCCGGTAAACTTTCCCAGGCAGGATTTGTTTTTCGAAAACGAGGTATCAAGTCCTTGAGGGAGGGTAGTTGGTGACATGAAACGTCATCTTTGCGAACTCCTGCCACCAACATTGTCAAATCGATATTAGAATACGGTGCAGTAGTCTGGTGAAAAAGAGCATTTACTGCTGCTGGTAAGACCATTTTAGGCAAAGTCCAGAGACTTGCATGCCTAATGGTGACAGGGGCTATTCGCTCTTGACTATCTAGCGCTCTTGATATACTGCTCGACCTACAGCCGATACACATTCATATAAAGGCAGAAGCTAAAATGGCAATCGCGAGACTAGTCGCATACAATACTAATGTGGAGCTGAATCCTGTACAACTCAGTTGGCTTAATGACAGTATAGTCTCAAGAATGCCATCAGATCATCTTGTGAAAGATATATTATGCAACCAACGGTTCATGGACGTAATATGGAAGAAAGCGAACAGGCAAGAGAAATTTGCCAACCTTCCCCCTTACAGCATCAAGTGGTTCACGGATGGCTCGAAAATCAATAAGGGGTAGGCATTGTGGGTCCCCAGCATCAAGTTTTCATACCCATGGGCAAGTTTGCCACTGTTTTTCATCAAGGCATGTGCTGAGTTACGCCTGAAGACCGGCTACTACAACAAACATTTAGCAATATTCACGGACAGCCACGCGGCCATCAAAGCTCTGTTAAAAAGGACGACATCATCTAAGATCGTACGAACTTGCCAAAAGACACTGTATAAAGAAGGCTCTCTTAATAGAGTAACACTACTTTGTTTCCCTGGCCATGCTGACATCAATGGCAACGAACAGACGAACGAACTGGCCAGAACAGCTTCAGCCACCACCTTTTGCGGACCAAAGTCTTTTTGCGGAATTTCAACCTGCATAATAAAGAAGCTCATCAAAAACTCAGAACGCAGCGAAACTACTGTCCATTGGAACAATCAGTCAGGGCTGAGGCAGGCTAAGCTTTTCATCTCAGGCAGATCAACAGAACTGCTAAAGTTAAACCGATACAAGATTAAAACTATCTATGGTCTCTTCCTCTTGACTGGACACTCATGCCTGACTTAAAAATCTTGGGAATAGTTTCGGACTCGAGCTGTGGTTTCTGCAGTGAGGACGACGAGACATCGACCCATATCTTATGTCATTGCAACGCTTCGGACTGGCGACGAAGAGACAGCTTTGGAGCCGCCTATCCGGAGGCGGATGATATCGCTTCAGTGTCACCGCACCTCTTGAGCAAATTTATTGGCTCGATCGAACTCGATCAACAGGTTTACGCCCGTTAACAGACTCTGGGCCCATCCAACCTCAGTGCTCTAAGCCTTGCGGGGTTCAACGCCCATTTTATAATCTAATCTAATCAGCGGGCTTCCATGCAAGGTGCAGGGACGGGTAGAGGATTCGGTCCTCATCATTTTTTTTGTACAAGGGATTTCCGTTTGGTGTCGGCACTCAGGCCGACGCGCGATTAATTTATTTTGTAACAACAGGCAGTTTGTGACCTCCTAAAAGCATGCCCACACTACCGATAGCCGAACTAGCTATCTAGCGCGCGTTACCTTTAATCACTACTGAGAAGGTTTCGACACTAGATGTCAGGGATGGTCTGAACGACCATGCCTCGACCTCCGTCCGCATTCGAGGTTTTGTCAAAGAAAATGTTTGTTATATTCTGAAAAGGAAGCAAACAATGTGACTCAATGGAAATTATTTATGGATGCATATCTTGTACTAGATTTTACTAAACATACTCGTATGTATCCTCAAAATGAATGTGTGTGAAGAATTGTAATGAACCAAATTCTGCTCTGGTTGTGCTGCTTTCACCGGCAGATCGATGGCAGCACCTGATGAGTAATGATCTGTCGGTGGTACGAAACCAGTGGCTGAGGACCCCATTACACCTGGACACTGATTCGAACCGTCCGCCAACCATTCCATCCTTATCACCTCATTTTTTTTTATTCCCCATTTTTGCCTCCCCTGTTTGTGTTGTCTTCCCCAGGCCTATGAAATTTTATTAATACGTAAAGGACAGGGGCAACGAGCGGCGAAAACCCCGCCCACGCCTCCCGAACTCAGCTACAGCAAGCATAGGCCGCTGCTTAACTCGTTGAGGGAACTATTTTTTGCGCCAGATGGCACGGCTCGACCTTCACGGTCCTTATGCTACCTTAGGCTCCGTTCCCACGGGCATGTCCGGATGCCCACCAAACCGTCAAAAGTCATCCAAAAGTATGGTCCTTCCGATTAACTACAACAAATTCAGTTGTCTACAGGAAAATGTCATTATTCTTTTACGTCAACTCGGGCTATGCACACTGAATAAAATATCGCCAAGTGTCATTCATTCGGAGGACAAGAAAAAATCATTTATCGTACCCAAGCCAGCCTCATGCCATTTTTAATGCAAATATCATGAAAAATGCGAACTTTAAACAAAAACCCAAAACTCCCTAGGGGCGAGATTCGGTGCGCCACCTTCTATCCGCATTTTGAGCCCGTCATGTATGTATTATGTAAATATATATATATTTTTATTTGTATTTACTTTCAGGCTTTTGCAGTGGCTACAGCATGATTTTTTCAGATATCAATCCGACAATAAATTTTGCAATACTCTTGAGAAACAAACTGAACCGAAATCGGTCCATTGATAGAAAATTGTTAACATAGGAGATCAGGTGAAGCAAGGGTAGCAGGTCAATATTTTCGATCAATTCGTTATCCTGTTAAAAGGCTTCCCATTTATATACTTTGTCTAGCAATCTATTTTGCATGTCGTTTCCAATTGAAACGTGAAATTGATTTGAATCCTTAGAGATGAATAAAAAATGGTGAATGGGTTTTTTTTTGCCTCTGATGGAAGTAGCCAAAAAAAGCGATAATTGATATTTCTAGTCGGGATTTGAATTTCTTTTTTGGGTTATGGAAATGGTGAAATGACTCCAATTTTCTCATCCCCCCCCCCCCATGACTTGTTTTTGGTAGCGTTATGAAGAAATTCGAAAATATTTATTTAATAGAAAAACCGTCGAATTTCAACTTAGGCTTCCATGCACAGGTCGATTCAACATCGACTCGACCACGAGTCGACTTGACTGCGACTTGTAATCGGAGCGCTGTCGACGTCTTAAATTCAGAATTCCAGGAGTTCATACTCCAATCAGCTCGAAATTGACTCGATTGCAAACTGAATATGGCTCGATGTATGGAGCCCTTAAATAGCGATGATGACAAAAAAAATCGAAAATCAAATCTGTCCCGTGCAGATGGACTTTGCAGAGTACACAATAATAAATGTGCGATTGGCATTCTTTGCATGATAATAGGCGTGTTTTTTGAGAATTTATTGGGTGTAGGGTAAAATAACACACGCGTTACACCAACAACATTAACCTGGATCGCTTAGTAGGGAGACTGCCCTACACTCGATAACCCCTCCATAACTTCCACATGCATGACACGTAGATGGTCTTTGTGCCATGTGGAATCTAATATGTTGATGTTGGCACGCTTCTGTTTTTGCCAATCAGCCAAGTTCATTCGTAAACTAATATTACGTCTTGCTCTGATATGCCTATGCCTATTATTAAATAATACATTTTCAATAGGATTACTAAAAATATCAATACAACAAAATAAAAAGGAAAAAAAGATAAGAATTTGCTGGGGATCGAACCCGCGACCCATTTGGACAGAGTTGCGCTTGTAGCAGTCACTATATATAACTTATTTGAATGATGTTTGTTAAGTTAGATCGGTACACCAAGTTTATAAATGTCCGCCGTCCCAATAAATAAACGATCCGATAATCAAACTGATATTTCATCCAAATTTGTAATTTATTTTCACCACATATGAGGCGCACCACTCGACGTCTGTGAGACAACTTCACGATTCGGAATTTAACCTGGATGCTACTCTAGAGCGTTTTTTTGCGCAACCAGGGCAGGGACCCTATACGGTCCGATCTATAATCGATCAACTTTTCAGGTTCAATCAAATCCTGGAAAGTGCTGCGAATATAAGTGTCACCATACACTGTCGATCTCGAACTCGAACCTGGTACAAATGTCCTCTGACACACACACACACACACTTCACATAGGTGTCAAGAAAACCGGTCTACTTGCACTAGGTTCGACAGTATATGGTGACACTTACGTTAACGTGTACCAGATATTCGTCGACTTTAAGCAAGCGTACGGCAGTACTGATCGTCGTGTACTGTATAATATCATGCTGCGGTTTGGTATACATAGGTTAGGTTAAAAAACACATAGACCACCAATGGCTCCGTTGTATATCTCAACGCCATAAGAGCCTAGTTGTCATACTACCCGAATCTATCAATAAAGCGATGTAGATGACCAGCACTTACATCTTTCAAGTCATCCAGGTTAAGAAAGTAAGGGGAACCTAGAGTATCCTTTCTTCTACCAGCCACGGCAGGGCAGGTGGGCAGGAAGTGAACTCCTCCTCCTCACCTCCACAGCTTCTGCAATGATCATTATATGGAAGCCGAAGACGCGTGGCATGCTCACCTATCAAGCAATGAACTACAACCCCACAACCTTCCTTAGATGCCTTCTCTCCAGCATCTGCAGCCCTGAGGAGCAGCTAGGATTAAAGGCATGCCATATTTGCCTTGTAATAATGCATGTAGCTCCATTTACCCATTCGATATTATCACAGTTTAGTGCGTTTCTTTTGATCAGCTTCTTACAAGCTGCAATATTCCTAGCATATACGACATTACAACCCAACCAAGCCAAAACTTCGGCAATTGCAGTGATCACCGCCTGGATGACACTACAGAATGCTGGAAGACGGAGTGACAACCCAAAATCCAGTCTCTCTGAAAAGAAACCAGCACCCACACCTTCTTCTGTTTTCTAGCCACTAGCTTATAGCTTCCGACTCTGGAGTACTGTTTACTAATGCTGGTATAACCTTTGTTGAAGGAGTACACCGGAGAGGTGTAATCTGTTTCTTCTGGAATATCAAGATCGTCCACTATAGCCGAGTGACTAATAGTAGTCATTTTCCACTGTCCCGTTTCCCGAAGACGAATGACCGTTATTACAGCCAGCTGTTCGGTCAAGATGTTCAAGGGAAGCAAATTAAGCAGTACACCAAAAGCAGCAGTTGGCGTGGTCTTGAGAGCACCAGTGATAGCAATACAGGATAATTTTTGAACTTTGTTCAATAGAGTCTTTTAGGAGGCCTTGTTGAGTACAATCCACCAAACTACTACCGCATACATTAAAATAGGGCGTACGACTGATACGTACAACCGAAATACCACCTTTGGTCGCATGCCCCATTTCAAGCCAATAGCCTACCTGCAAGGGTGCAGAGCAACTGTTGCCTTAACAACTCGTTCCTCGATATTTGCCTTCCAGAAGAGCTTTCTATCAAATATAAGTCCCAGAAATCTGGCTTTTTCGCTAAGGGCCAGTCTCGTCTTTTGGACGGATTGACCACCACACCCACTTGCCTACCCCACTTAGAATATTTAGGGCAGTTTGCAGAATTTCACTAAGGACTTTCCCGAGATGGCAATGGCAATATCATCCGCGTATGCAATAACCTCACAGTCAACCCCCTTCAAATCCAGAAGCAACCTGTTAAATACCAAGTTCCAAAGAAGGAGGGACAAGACACGTCCTTGGGGAGTTCACCTACAAACTTTCCTGCGTATTTTTGATGAACCCAAACTTGTACTAATGAATCTAGATGTTAGCATTAGACTAATAAGCTCACAGATCAGGCCATCGACACCGAAACTCAAGAGAACACTCGAAATAGCTGCCGGTTTGGTCTTCAATATCCAAGAAGGCAAACAATGTATATTCCTTGCAAGTCAGAGATTTCTCAATACATGCTACCAATGAATGCACAGCTGTGTCCACCGATCTCCACTTCCAGTAGGCATGCTGCGGAAAGGATACAAGGTGTGATGGAATAGTTTCCCTTAAGTATATGTCGATAAGACGCTCCAACATCTTCAGCAAGGTTGACGATATGGGACGAAGGTCTTTCGGACGTGGGTGCGAGCTTTTGCCCACCTTCGGGATAAAAACCACCTTCATATTCGACCATGTGCGAGGAATGTTTACCAGGTCTAAGCAGGCCCTGAATATACTTTCAATCCAAGGATACACCAAGTCCATCGTTTTTGTACATCCACTGGAATAATGCCATCCAGTGCTGGGGACTTAAATGGGTCAAAACTGTTGATAGCCCATATTATTTTATCATTCGAGAGAATAGAATCATAGTCACAAGGGGCCATTACTGCCCGAGAGCATTCTTGCACATCACCAGATGAGCTGCCTGGGAAATGAGTGTCAACTAAAAAGTCAATAGTTTCTTCACTAGAGGTCGTCCACGTCCCATCTTGTTTCAGCAAATAGCTTGGTATGGTCTGATCAGTGAATAAAATTTTCCATAGTCTGGAAGTCTCGCTGGATTCTTCAACTCGTTCACAGAAACTCCTCCACGATTCCCGCTTAGATCTTTTGATCTCGATTTGGAAGATTTTTAGATTTTCTTTGTAGTTTGACCAATCAGAGTGTAGCCCTGAAGACTTCGCCACATTAAAAGATCTTCTGCTCACAGCCCACAGCTCTGCAATCCGAGCGTTCCACCAGGGCGGTTTCCTCTTTCCTTTATGCTTGCTAATTGGGTACAATTTGGCTGCAGATCTCCCCAGCGCTTCTACCAGGGTTCGCGCCATGGCGTCCAGCTACCACCTACTACAATCCCTGAATGAACCAAAAAAAAAAAACAAATTATTACTAATGCAGTCCAAAACCAAATGGTGGGTTTTCCACGCTTCTAAAGTTTGAGGTGAGTCTGTCCTCAACAGCCCTCCATCCCTCCAACGTGAGGCTGCCGTCCGCATCATTCCAGTCGACTATTGCCAGCTCTATCTATATGGAAACGACGCATCAGCGGAGCAAATCTACCAGGAAAACCAAGAGCTCCTTGGGAAGACTCAGCTGACGCCGAACAACTGCTGGGTTTCCAAAATTGAAGGGCGTCACTTGACTGAGATAATTTAGGACAATGATTCTGGCGGCCAAAGCCCCACGTCGTTGTGCAATGATGACTATAATTCACCGTATGGATAATTTATTTTAACCGTTTTGATGGATAATTTCCCATCCATATGGAATATTTTGAAACTCACCTATGATGTTGTAAAAATAATATCCGCACAGGAAGTATTTCAATTATACCAAAAAATAACGTCAAAATGGCACACCGAATCGGTGAATTTTCGCTAGATAATTTCTTACCCTGTATGCAACACGTTAGTCCGTGCTAAAGTGTAAAGCTTTTCTGAAAGCTATTTGTTGTGTATTTAAACAACGATGTGGATGATAAATGCCAATATTTATTAAAAATACTTTAAGTAAAAGCACAGACCGATCTTAACAATGCGAGTACCGGATACAGAAGAAGGAATTAAAAACATACTGTGAAGTTAGCAATAATTATTAAATGCGTTTAAGGTTTATACCTATCGGGTGGTCGATGGGTCCTAGCTGATCTTCGGGGCGTTGAAGTTGTCATATCTTGAAATGGATCTGCTGCTGTTTGTGATTGTCCATTTCGACTTTGATGCAAATCCTTTGGAGACACGGTAGATGCAGGCGATGAAGTTGCTGAACCCGATGTGAAACATTGAGTTTCTGATGCTGATGTTTGTTGGGGATCATGATAACGTACCCTCGGAGTAGCAGGAAGAACGTCGTTTCGTTCGAAATCGAGATTTGGAGAACCGGCTCGTATCTGGTCTACATGGCGTTTGTACTGTCTATCTTGATAAGCGATTTGGTAATGTAAGTCTCCAAGTCTACTTACTATTTTACCACGAATCCATTTGTCTACCTTCGGATTGTTGGACATAAAGTAGACGGTTTGATTTTCAGTAAACTCCCGAAATGTTGAGTCAAATAGAGCTCGTTGTTTTTCTGATACCGTTGTGTATACGTTGTCAGGGCGCAAGAGATCGAATTTCGTCCGGATATTTCGACCTAAGAAAAGCTTTGACGGCGATTCATTCGTCGTAGAATGTGGTGCTCTACGATAGTGCTGCAGGAAAACATTGAGGTCGGATTTAAGTGTAGCTGAAGTTGTTGTTAAACACTGCAAAGCGTTTTTGACCGTTCCGACATTACGCTCGGCCTGACCATTAGTCGATGGATGATATGGGGCTGTCAACTTGTGATATTTTACTCCTGACGATTCTAGATATGAGCGAAATTCGTCCGAAACAAATTGAGTACCGTTGTCCGTAACGACGGTGATGGGGACACCATAAGACGAGAATAACTTGTCGAGAATTTCTATCGTAGCAGCAGATGTAGTCGACTTGGTGATGGCTACCTCAAGCCATTTACTATATGCATCGACTTTAGCGGGAGCATGTGCAGTTTTTGCACACTGTGGACATGACTTTGCGATTTGCTCGATGTCTCCATCGATTCCCGGCCAATAAACAAATGATCTGGCGATTCCTTTCATTTTGACGATTCCCAGATGTGCTGCATGAAGATCTTGAAGTATGTGTTTCCGTAACGTCTTCGGAACTACTACGCGATGTTCAAACATTAAGCAACCTCCTGCTAAGGCATAATTGACCTCCGGTGCTTTATATCCAAATCTTTGTAAGTCTTGTCCAGATTCCAGGTGTTGGACAATTTTGCCCAAACAAGCATCTCTCCTTGTCTCTTTGGCGATCTTCTCGGCACGGACTGGCAGCTGGCTAATGTGGTGAAGCACGAAGTCGTCGAAATCATCGTTATTCTTCCCCTCCTTACTAGAGTTTTCAATCGTGTGGACGGATTCGGAAACGATAGGTGCACGAGAGCAGTAGTCAGCGTTTGAATTTTCTTTCGTAGGTCTAAAGATTACTTCGTAGTCGAAATGAGAAAGATAGTCAGCGTAATTTGCCATCCGACTTATACACAAAACAGGTAACGATTTTGTTGGATGAAGTATCTGTGTTAGCGGCTTATGGTCGGTGATGAGAACGAAGTGACGAGCGTAAACATAGTGGAAAAACTTTTGGATTGCCCAAATGATCGCTAAAGCCTCTTTGTCTATCTGGGGATAGCGCTGTTCTGTCGTTGACATAGTACGACTAGCGTAGGCAATCGGTCGTTCGCGGCCATCTGGTAGACGATGCGATAGAACCGCTCCAATACCTACTTTGCTGGCGTCCGTTGCGAGCAATAGTGGTAAGGCAGGATCGTACGGCATTAGCACTTTTTCTGAGATGAGCGTGTTTTTGATGGTTTCATACGCTTTTTCGGCTGCCGGGGTCCACTCAAATACGTCTTTTTGCAAAATATCCCGTAGGGGTCGGGCTAATGTTGAAAGATTCGGCATAAACGAATTATAATAGACAGCCTTGCCCAAGAATAATTGAAGTTCATCGAAGCTGGATGGCTTTGGAGCATCACGGATTGCTTCAATGTGTTTATCTGATTTGTGCACTCCATTCGCGTCGATGCGATGACCAAGAAATTCAATGGATGGAGAAGCAAATGTGCATTTACCACGGTTAAGACGAACACCATGGAATTCCAAACGATCAAGGAGTTCCTCTAAAACAGCTAACATGTCGTCGAAATCTTCTCCGAACGCGACGATATCGTCAAAGAAAACCCGTACTTTTTTCAAACCTCGAACAACCTCCTCGATTCGTCGCTGCCATACCGCAGGAATGTTGGCTGCACCATAAACAGCCCTTTTGGGTCTTATTAATCCATGTGTGGGGGTATTCAATGTCAACGCATGACTGAATTCGTCATCTACTGGCAGGTGAGAATAAGCATCTACAAGGTCGAGATGACAGAAGAGTCGAGCGTTTTTCATGCCATTGAAAATATGTTCCGCTTTCGGAATGGGATGTTCGTCGATAACGATTTGTGGGTTCAACGTTGGCTTGTAGTTTCCCGTAATTCGCAGACTCCCATTCTTTTTTGCTACTACATGGGTCGTAGAAGCCCACTCCGAATAATCAACTTTTTCATACAGACCCGACGCAAGTTTGGCTTCGATTTCTTTCGCGTATTTGTCACGTAAAGCATACGGAATTTCACGCGCGCGTGCAAAAATCGGTTTCGCTTCGTTTTTAAAATGAACACTAACAGGTGGTCCTTTAAGTATGCCTGGCTTGTCACTAAAAATATTGTTATGGCGCGACAAAAGTTGTTCCAAACTTTGCATTTGCACAGCTGTTACACACGGCACTTCAGTTTTTAATGTCTTTTGAACATTGTTGATAAACATTTCTTTAAAGTTTATTTCCGACAAGAATTGAGAAATCCACTCGTGACCGAATAGTGGTTCGAAATCACCTTTGACAATGTAAAGATTAAGCCATTTTGTACTTTCACCAACTGTCACATTTACTGGAATACGACCGACGCACTGTATATAATGTCCCGTATAACTCTTAAACTGACGATCAGTATTCGCGAGCACGAAATTTGATTTAAGAGAACGCAATGTTTTCAAACTCACTATTCCGCAAGGGGCACCGGTATCCAATTCCATTTGAATTGGTTTGTTATCAATTTTAACACACAGATACTGTTTGTTGATTGATGTGTTCGTGTTTATGTCGTGAACTTTGTCAAACGAATATACTGCATCAAGTTGATCTGTAGATTCTGCTTTTTTCGATGACTGTTTGGCGGCGCGACACACTTTAGCGATATGCCCTTTTTTCTTGCAGGCATGACACGTTACATCTTTATATTTGCAATCCCGGCGCGAATGATTTCCTCCACAACCATTACAATAACACTTCTGATTTTGACTCGTGTTACTTGTAGATGAAGACTGCTGTCGACTACCGCGACCCCGTGACGACGACTTATTGCTATTACGCTTCGTCTGAGGTGGAGCGTATCCCAATTTGTTTGTGGGCTCCGTCGGGGACATTGTCGTCGGTACTTTGATTTCGGTTGCCGTGTTCCTTGTTGCTTCGAGGGTGTTTGCAATATTGAAGGCTTCCTGGAAATTTCTTGGCGATTTGGAAATGATTTCGTCGCACGTATTCCTCGACTCGAGTCCATGGAGTAATTGTTCGATCAACATACGATCGAGGAATTCACCATACTCACAATGTGCAGCACCTTGTTTCAAGCGAAGAGCGAATTTTGAAATGGACTCTCCTGGTGATTGACGAATAGTCCGAAATCGGATACTTTCTGCGTACTTATTCCGTTGACTGTCGAAATGATCAGCTAGAGTTTTCTTGATAATATCGTAGGAGGCGTCTTCTGGGAGCTGTGGCGACAACAGGAATTTTAGCGCGTTGTTTAGTTCTGATCCCATGTGGACACGTGCGTAGCTGGCGTGAAGATTTTCTGGGATTTTAGATAACTGCAGAGCCCAATCAAATCTTTTGAAGTAGTCAGAAACTGTTGTTCCATCTGCAGCGCGGTACTCCTGCATCGAAAATGCTGGCGGTTTGGCATCGATGCCGGCGTTGCCTTCTGACCTCGTTTGAAATGCAGCGGCGATTGCTGTCGTAAGGTTTTTCAAGAAATCGTCTGCTAGCTCTGGCATTTTGATATCATCCCACTTCTGACACCAAAAATTGTTGTGTATTTAAACAACGATGTGGATGATAAATGCCAATATTTATTAAAAATACTTTAAGTAAAAGCACAGACCGATCTTAACAATGCGAGTACCGGATACAGAAGAAGGAATTAAAAACATACTGTGAAGTTGGCAATAATTATTAAATGCTGGTGCTTGCCGCAGGTGGCGTGATACATAACACTATTCATATCTCTTAAAGCAAAAATACTTTCCCACTGCCAACCATTCATAAATCTAAGTAACAAGAAACCTTATTCCCTTTAATTCCGATGAAAAGTTGGTAATTTACAATATTACAATAAATAGCTCCGTTGTACACCATACTTATGCATTGAGCTGACTAACTTAAAGTCAGATTTTTCGTTCGCATTAGCATTTGTTAGATTCTGTTTTCGCAGAAAATCTCGGCATGGAGTCCCCGGAGGAGGAATAAAACGTAAAAAACGTATATCAACAAGTTTAAAATTAAATACGAAACCAAATCAGTCTTCATAAAGAAACTTCACTTTTTGTTTTCATAGACTCAGTAGAATGCGAACGAAGTTTTCCCCCACCTTCGAATGCTCACCACAGTGGAATTTTCTGGCTTGAATAACTCATCTGGATAAGTTGTTATGTTTCTTAAATGGATTCATCAATGAATGATTAATCGTATTTACAGTTGAATGTAGGTGAGCAGAATTGTCGGATTTCTTATGGTTTGGAATATTTCCCGTCAAAAGTTGGAATGTATGTAACTTTTAGTACGGTAATGCAAAAAAATTAAATTCGGATTAGAAAGAAAAAAGTCCTCAGTTTAGCTGGTTGACCCAGTCCCGGTTTCTTGCCAGATGTCATGTAGGTCGTATGCAAGTTTTTCGGTAGCATATGCAACACGAAAGCACTTTGATTTAAAAAAAAATCTGGCGCAGAGTATTTGATTTTATTTAAAATTTGTTTCTACTGGAATATCTAGCATTAAGAACTAATCACAACTATTATATCGTTAAAGTCCATTTTTTCTCATACCATATCACGTGGTACGTTACGGACTCCCCCAATCCAGTGTCAGGAGATCAGGGTTCGATATACATAGACATTATATATAACACATTATATTCTTGTGTTTTCTATATCGGAGCCCTGGGACTTCTGATTCCGATACGGAACACTACTTCGATATACTTTCTAACAATATCGATGAGTTGTTAGAGAAGTTCCCTACATCAGAAATCGCCTTGGCAGGCGATTTCAATGTACACAATACTGAATGGCTTAAGTACTCTTCGTCCACAAGCCCAGCAGGAAGACTGGTTGAGTTATTTTGTGAATCATACAACCTACACCAATTAGTAGATTCCGCAACCAGAATACCAGATATCGAAGGCCAAAACGCCAACCTATTGGACTTGTTTATCACCTCACACACCGATAAATACTCAGTATTGGTTTCATCTCCTTTGGGAAGTTCCGATCACAAATTGATATCGACCCGATTCACTACTTGCGCCCTGAATGTAAAAGGCCTATCTCCCACCAAAAGACTATTATGGCATTATAATAAGGGGGGGGGGGGGGGATTGGGTCGCTTTCAATCAATACATCAGTGAATTGACCTGGGCCGACTGCTTCTCCACGAAGAACGTCGATTATATAAGCGAATCAATTATAAATATCATCTGGTACGGAATGTACTGCTTCGTCCCGCATAGCTTTAAGAACATCAAACCAACTACTACCAGAGATTGTAAAGAGGCTATTAGGAGAAGAGAAGCGGCATACCGTACATATAAACAACGCCCCTGTGCCGAACTGAGAGAGGTCTACAACTCTGCGCGAAACTCATGCAAATCTGTTGTCAATAAAGCTAAATTTCAGTTCGATAGTAAAATTAGACAAAAAGTATTCGTTGAGCGAAAAGGTAGCAAAGGTCACTGGTTAAAGCTTCCATTCCACCACTTGTACATGATGGGAGAATATATAGTGAATCACTAAAAAAGGCCAATTTGTTTGCTGAAATCTTCGGTGCGAAATCTTGGCTACTGCCCACTACGCAAAATCCACCAGATATACCCTTATGCGATTCACACCAGAGGCCTTTACATTTCCGCGCTAGGGAAGTGTTTAAAGTACTCTCAATGCTCGATGTATCAAAATCGGCTGGACCTGATAGCATCTCCCCATTAGTTCTCAGACATTCCGCTTCCTCATTAGCGAAACCCTTGTCAACAACCAACTTTTGAGCTATCTTGATTCACACCATCTAATCAGCGATCGACAATACGGTTTCCGTTCTTCGCGCTCCACCGGAGATTTAATGGCATACCTCACCGAAAGATGGAATCGATGTATTCACCAATTTAGTGAAGCTAAAATCATTGCCCTCGACATTTCGAAAGCTTTTGACAGAGTTTGACATCCGGCTCCTTTAGCTAAACTCCAGGCTTTTGGTCTGGACCCAAAATTAGTTATATGGATTCAAAGTTTCCTCCATGGCCGTTCGCTTCGAGTCGTCCTTGATGGAGTTAAATCGAATTTCCATACCACCAACGCAGGGGTCCCTCAAGGTACCGTCCTATCACCAACACTTTTTCACCTGTTCATCAACGATCTTTTAAGCGTGACATCAAACCCAATTCACAGATTTGCAGACGACAGCCCTCTTGATTCTACTTATACTTTTAACTCTGCAGCTGACTCCTGCCAAAATGCTACATCTTTCAACCGAGACCACATATCTGACTCACTAAATAGAGATATCTCAAAGATTATTGCATGGGGGAAAGCGAATCGAGTAGAGTTTAATGCAAACAAAACTCAATGTTGTCTTATTTCCAATAAACGACGTGTCCCGTCTACCGCCCAACCCATTCTTGTCGATGGTGTCGACATTACTGATTCACCCAAATTGAACGTACTAGGTATAAACATCTCTAGTAAACTAAATTGGTCTGACCACATCTTTAACATCGCCAAAAATGCAATGAAGTGTCTGGGTTTCATGAATCGCTGTAAAAGATACTTTACAACATCTGATTTGGCGCAAATTTATAAGGCCCACATAAGACCGCGACTTGAATATAACTCCCACATATGGGCAGGCGCAGGTCGAACTGCCCTATCTGCATTAGACAAAGTTCAACGGAAAGCCTTCAAGCTTATTGGCGATGAATCCATAACTTTTCATATAGAGCCGCTTGAACACCGGCGAAATGTCGGTTGCTTATCACTTTTTTATCGCTACTACAACCGCCGTTGTTCTGCCGAAATATCCAGTCTTATTCCTGAGCTTGCTCTTCCTTCGCGTAATACCCGGCTAGCCTGCCGTGCCCATCCTCATTTTCTTAAACTCAGTAGTAGCCGTACCGTTAAATTCTATGATTCATTTGTATCCAGAACAACACGAATATGGAACAACCTACCATCTTTTGTCTTCCCCTGCAGTTATGATCTGCAAAAATTTAAACGAAACGTACACCGGTACCTCATTCAAACTCAACCCATCCCAGCCCCACTACCCTAATTTCCTTCCCGTCAAGGCTGTGCTCTCACATCAAAGGGTATCCCCTAAGCCTTAGCATAAACATAAAAAAAAAGACATGAACCTGCGCTTTTTTTTCATTTCCTAACTTGGATTTAATTCATTTTCTTGGCACGTAAAAAAATGAATTTATAAAGTAGAACGAAAACTGGGTTTTTCCTTTCAAGGATCCCAACAACCCCTTTTCAGGTCTGCTTTGGCCGCATGAGGTAGGGACTTCATAGTTATTTTTATTTTTTAATTATAATAAGTATCATACTTTTGGCCGAGCTACATCGTTGGTAAGGTGGATATACCTATAGAGGCCGAGCTTCGTTCATCTGGACCCAGAGGTACATGAGCCGCTCGACGGCCATTACCTTCAAGTAGTTTTCTTTTCTTTGGTATTTTTTAAAGGTTGTGGGACCTTTGATAGCCGTGTGTGTGTTGTTGAACTTTAGCAACGAGATTTATTTCAGAATGTTAATGGTAAAGGGGTAGTGAGATGAAAAAAAAAACACATCTTCCGTCACTGGGCTACAGCAAGCTCGTGCAGCCGCCTTCAAGCTGAGAAGTTTTCGCCAGATGGCATTGCTGAACCTTCACGGTCTCTTCGGCAAATCTTCACTCCGCCCCCATGGACACTTTGGTGCCCCTAACACCTGTCCGTTACAACATGCCTACATGACACCTTTAAATAAAATTGAAAGTTGAAAATATAAATGGCACCGCCATTCAAATGGTTATTTTATTCCCCATCTTGCTAATAAATCTGTCATCGATTGTTTTTGTGAAAGCATAGTCAATATTTTATGTTTGTAAAATTTTTGGCACATGCAAGAAAACATCAAAGAATTTTGATTGAATCCTAAAAATAACATTCTAAATTGTTAACATCACCGAATTCAAAATGTTCTCCAATGCGACTCGAACATCATGTAAATAAACAAAAAACCGAAAACAATTTCCTGGTTAATGAGCAACATTATTTTTAATTAGCTCCTGTTCATACCCCTAATCATTGGCAGTACATATTTGCGAATATTCAGAATGCCATTTTGAAAAAACGACGTTACGTGTTTTGTTTTTTTTTTTTAACATTTTCACACGCTGGCTGTACCACATTCGCTGCTATTTTTACTCTATGCGACATTCTACATCAAACAAATCTGAAAATATGACAACCGCTAAAACGTGCATCTGAAGTCTGAAGCAAAAAGGACGCCGTCATGTCAAAGTGTGTCAACTGCAGGCCTAATTTTCAGCTCGACAAACGACACTTTTACGCCTGGGCGATGCTAAATGCAAATTTAATTGAATAAGTCCAACTGTGGCAGAAGAGAAGTGGTGTGGACAAGTTTGCGGCTAAATTTCATTCAGCAGTATTTTGACGCTGGGGTATTCTTAGTTTATTTTTCGTTGATATGGACTAGGTCAATTTTAGAACCATAGTTTGAAAATCGAGTGCTTATTATTATCCTTTTTTTATAAGATTTTGAAATTCTATTATTTTTAGTTTTCTATGTTAGTAAAATGCCGCTGTAAATTTTCATATTTGTAAGTATAACGGTCTCGAAATGCAAAGGGGGGGGGGGGGGCACATATTTTACCCTCTCCCTCTTTTCTTCTTTCTTAAAACTTGAAAAAAAATTCCAGAAATGGAATGTACCCGACGGCACCTTTCTTACAATACCCCACTTGCCTATACCAAACGAAAAAAAAATGTCGACCTTCATTTCCTCTCTATTCCCTTAAAGTTGACCTATAGCGACGCATCACTTTATCCAGAGAATTACAGTATTTCTACATATTTTAACAAAATTTCAAGCACGTAGCTTCAGCGGTTCATGAGATATTTCATGGACAGACAGACTGACTGACTGACTGACTGACTGACTGACTGACTGACTGACAGACGGACAGACAGACAGACGGACGCAAGACCGATTTTATAATGGTTTTGCTTTACTACAAAACCCTAAAAAAAAGGAGGCGGAGGATTCTTCCAACTCCACTATATCCGCTCAGAAAAATGAAGAGCGTGTGGCTGTTGCTACACAACTTGAAATTGTGTCAGATGAACTTTACCTATCGGATATCGACGAACCTGAACCGAGAGACAATGACATTGATTGGGCACCTCTTATCAAAGACATAGCGGACAATCCGGCTGCTAAAAGAAATAACCAAAAGCGATTTCAAACCATCAGCTCCTGACACATCGAGACTTGAGGCTACAAACACTAACACTGCTCATAGAGCAGCTAGCAGCGGGGCTGGGGTATCGTAGTCGAAGATATCGTTAATCGAGAGAGAGACAGGTTATACAACCCTCCAACACTCCTTCCACCGCTCTTACGCCCAACAGCAGGCTCTTATGGAGAACGCCATGCTAGAATTTGACGCCATCCTGAATTTTAAAGTGCAACATTTGCAGGTCTATGGAATCGCTCACTACCATCGTAGCCGCACTGAAGCAATGGGAAGGAGCCTCGCTGCGTGTAGCTGAGATCCCCTGACACAGGTTGTTGGGTATCTTATCTTCCGGAAGAGTCTCCAATACGGAAAAAAGGTTTCACTTTTGGGGAATACTAAATGGCACTCTGCAACCTAATGACGGAGGAAAAAAAGGGGCGAAAATGGTGGGCAGCACCTTATCGGCTGAGGGGAAAAAACCCGAAAAAAGAGATTGTTCCTGGGTGTATTCAGTGGACCAAGGACCATGGATGTAATTAGGCAGCACAATTTCGTCTACTCCTTCCGATTTGAGAAAGGCCATATTCTGAGCGCGAGGTGGCTGCTGCTCTCATACATACCCCACCAACGACAAGGAGTGTGGATGTACGAAGGCCAAACCCGGGAAAATTTCGGGAAATTTGGATCCAATCTGGAATTTTATGAGAGGTAGTCCTCTAATCAGAGTACAGGAGTGGTCCAAATTAACCTCCATCACGCCAAAAACGCCTCGGATATTATATCCGTAACAATAAGATAGGCATAGTAAAGAGAACCTGGGAGTGGCGCTTATTCAAGAATCATTGCAGGTCTATGGGGTAATCAAATGCGTCAGCGTAAGTGACTCCACCGGATAGTATCAGTTCTCTTCCCCCAGCATGCGTTAGAGAAGGTTGGAAACCAGGAAATGGTCCATGAAGAGCAGATACCGTCATTAACTGAAAGAGAGGCTTTAAAAATCGTTTTTAGAATAGGCGACAATAAAGCACCAGGTCCCGGTGGTATTCTCAACGGAGTATCGAAAGTAGCAGTTGGCACGATTCCCGGGAATTTCGTCAGTGCTTTTGAATCCTGTTGGCAGAAGCGAGTTTTCCCAGCTGTACGGAAAAGACAAAGATTGGTTTTACTACTAATACCCAACAAACCGTCAGGTGAACCTAAAATATATCGTCCAATTTACCGGGAAAAGTGCTGCAACGAATAATTTTAGGCAGATTAGCTACCGCCGTAGAGGAAAACGAAGCCCTGTGGGACCGACAGTTTGGTTTTCGAAGAGCGCGCTCCACGGCCGATGTCATCTTGATAGTGACAGACCTAGGGAAACAAGCACTTTGTGATGGCACATGTTGAGCGTTTGTGACACTGGACGTCAAAAATGCTTTGAATTTGGAAAATTAATGCAGTAATTTGTCTTTGCAGAGGTGTGCCTGACTATTTGATGCGACTTTACAAAGCTATTACCTTTAGTTTAAAATTCTACAGTACGAAACCAGCGAAGTACCAAGAGAGTACAATGTAACAGTGGGCGTTCCGCAAGAATCTGAACTCGGTTCTTTGCTGTAGAACATCATGTACAAGGACTTATTGGATTTGGTCAGTGCATACTCAATTGCCCTAACCCCTTGTGGGGCATAGCGCGTCAACTGTTTCATATGGCCCAGTTGACGTTTCATTGACATAAACTGGTTTCGGAGAATGCAGTTGCCAGCATGTACCTCCTGCACATCCATGGCGACGAACGTCGTCGTGGACGGGATTCGAACCCGAAAATGCCGGTAGTCAAAAATGAGACTGATGCCTCAACAGACTGCGCTACCGGTCGCATAAAGAAGCAACGATAGCCGAGTTCGCAGATGATATAGTTGTGGTCGTGGTGGCGAAGGATCTGGCATTCGCTGAATTGTACGCCACCGAAGCGATCACAACTATTAAGTTGTGGTTGGAAAAAGTAGGATTGGAGCTAGCTCACCAAAAGATAGAAGCCGTTCTCATCAGTAATCGCAGCAAATGGAACAATCTGAGCATCAGGGTCGGAGGCACAAACGTCATTTCTAAAGGTCGTCACACATGATCGCGCAGAACCACGATCGAACCATCAAATATCATAAATGAAATGAGGAGTTTTTTCTATTGAGCTTGACATGGTTCGAGGCATGCTCTCGCCCAAAATGGTTGTTGTGTGTGGCGACCTTAAACCAGCAATTAGATACTTGGGGGTGATGATGGACGCGAAGCTGACATTTGGAGAGCATTTTAAGTATATATATATGAGAAGGCGGCTGATGCTACTGTGGCTTTACCAAGGATGATGACAAATGTGAGAGGACCACGACCGAGTAGGCAACTTTTCTTGTCCAGAGTGATCAGCTCTATACTTCTATGCGTATGCCTGACCAGTTTGGATCGCCGCGCTTCGTCACGCTTGTAACAGTCCAGGAATCAACTCTGTTTATCGTTGAGTGTGTGCTGTGCATACCGAACAACATCAGATGAGGCTGCCTACATTGTAGCAGATGTGATTCCCATAGATATTTTAGCAGCCGAAATGGACCGATGGGACAAAGATTGATGTTTGGAGCCGTCAAACGCATTTAATGCGTGCAGAAAACGAGAAAGGTGTGAGTCTCTGGGGAAATGGTAACAGCGGTGGGATGAAACCCCGGAGGCAAAAGGGACACATCTACTCACCCCGCAAATCAAATTGGAGAGGATCACTATCTAACTCAGTTTCTTACTGGACATGGTGGATTTGGAAAGTACCTACACATTCAAGAAGAACCATTCGCCCGACTGTCCGACATAACATAGTGGAGCATATGATAAGGTCTGAATTCAATTGGGAGGCCGTTACTCGTACTATATGCGACATTCATAGGGAACTAAAGAAAGAGGAGCAAACATGAAAAAGAACGCAACGGATTATCGGCTAATTAGCGAAAACCTGCCCTGGGCGGCAATACCGAGAGATAGTTCCCTAGGGAGAATGGTGGAGAAAAAGGGTTGACGGTTTTTGCTGGGTAAGTAGTCCCACACTGACGATGAAAGTTCCATGTCGCCACCGTACACTATTATTATTATAGCACACTGGAATCTTGCCTTCTGAGCGCCGTAAACTTATCGATTACTGCAGTGAAAAAAGACTGTCCCCACTGATCGAATGCTATGTTAATGCCGACTACAACATCTGGGGTAGTACTGGTACAACCAGCCGTACCTTCTTGAACTTTTACTAGTCTTGACTTCAACACCTTCAACTTCAACAAAGGCAACAGTCCGGCAATTGTCACTAGGAACAGACGAATTAAAAGAAGTCCCCTGGTGAAACTTTGAACCCCCCGCGCTACGCAAGAGTACCAGAAAAACTCTCTTCTTCTCTTGTTCTTGGGTATAAACGAGAATTTTGCAGACCAGGTAAAACATAGTTTTCATTCCAAAAATGGAAAATCTACCCAAAAATTAGCGTAAATATAAATAAGCCTATAGACCAATCAGTTTACCTCCTTCCTGCTCAGGTTCATAGAGGAAATCCTTGATTTACACATCAGAAATACACTCCTTGTGACATACCCGCTGCACTATAAGTAGTTTGCGTATACGAGTATGTCAGGAAAATCGTCAGAAACTTCTTATCACGGTTTAGTAGGAGAACTTGAGTTGTCCACTCAGCTGTCAAATGAGTACCCATTTGGGGGTAAATATGTAATTCGCTTGGGCGTGTTACTGATCACACACCTCTGCACAAAATACACCGTCAAGATCTAACTGCTAACTTATCTCGAGGCCTTGATCCAAAATTAGACTGATACGTTATTTTTTTTATTCCCAATATTTCGTCCTTCCCATATAAAGATACAATTCACGGGCATATAGTCCGCTGCATGCTGTTTTTTCATTGGACTATTATTATATATTAGTTTGTTAGTAAGTTACTTCGTTAGTTCGTTAGTTTATTAATTCGTTAGTTTGCTAGCTCGTTAGTTTGTTAGTTGCTTAGTTTGTCTGTCCGTTAGTTTGTTAGTTCGTTGGTCCGTGTTCTGATTTTAACTAATTTGGTTGGCCCAAATCGAGGACCGCAATTATGATCTTCGACTGAAATAACGGTATATCATATTGCTTTGAAACCAAAGTTACTCGCCTAATTTGTTTCAAAGATAGCTCCTCCAGGCATTTCCCGTGGTCCAATTTCAATCAAAGTTTATTAGAAGTACCACACGGTGATATGATGGTGCTACTGCAGGTGTGCGTCAGGACAAAAGAACTCTCTTGATCATGGCACAACTGGGCGACCGGTAGCCCAGTGCGTAAAGGCATCAGTCTCATGTCTGACTACCGGCGTTTCGAGTTCGAAACCCATCCACGACGACGTTCGTGGCCATAGATGTTTGTGTTGTCTTCCCTCTGTGGTGCGGGACGTAATAATACGTCACATCATCTCCCGACTTGTCGCATGTAGTCGGCTATATGGTGTAGCAGTGGGTGCATGCTGGCAACTGCATTCTCTGAAATTAGTTTATGCCAGCGAAACGTCAACCGGACCACATAGAATACGCGCTATGCCCCGCAAAGGGATTAGGGCAGTTGAGTAGTAGTAGTATCATGACATGAAACACAAACCAAACCTAGTAAGGGTATCTTCTTATTCGGGATGACGAGACCAACGCATTGGAGTGCTGCTCAGGGTTTGGTCAGGACTGATGCCTTTTAAGACCTTTGATAAGGGGAAAAAGGACATTCTTGGCAATAACGTGATGACGGAGCTCATGAGGCGAATGCATTAGACTACTGTTGAAGATATTTTGAGTCCTTTGGACGGAGGCCATTTTGAGTCGGTTGATGTGTAAAAAAGGACATTCTTGGCTATTAGGTGACATATATAGGCAAGATGGGTTTTATATGATTGGGGGTGTTGAGGCGAACGCACTAGACTAGGAGGTGCATGCAGGCATTGGCATTCTCCGAAACCAGTTTATACCGACGAAACGTCAACAGGGCCACATGGAACAGTTGACGCGCTATGCCCCACAAGCAGTTAGAGCAATTGAGAGAGAGAGAGATTCTGAGTCATAGGGTCAGAAAAAAAGGATATTCTAATTCTTGTATTCGCCTGGTGGATATGGGTATCTCCTGAATCAAAGAGATAAGGACAGCATTTTTCAAAGCTAAGTATAGCTTTAAAGCAAATGGATCAAAATTAAAGTGTTTTTGCAAGGGACTAAAGTGCCGATGAATATCATCGCTCTTTTTGTGTCATTTTAGTGTGGTTTTATTCTCAGCTTTTAGAATTTCGGTTTTTTGAGGACGGGTTTTTTTTAACCATAAGCCGGTTTTTTCAATGCCGGTATTTTCTGCCGGTCTTTAGTATCGTTTCTTTAAGTGTCTTTACAGGTTGCTATATGGCTCGCTAAGGGCTCCTTTATTGTGAAAGCGCTGTCTCACCTTGTCGGTCAACATGGTGTCCTTATTCTCTGTCTTCACATTACTGACCTAAAGAGTTGTGGTATAGTCGACGACCAGAGTCGGAAGCTTCCTATTTTTATGTCCGTCCTTAGATAGAAATGACTGACGGGGGCTTGACCTTTCCAGAACATCTTAAGTATACAAGTGAGAATGCATGTTCCGTAGCTTTGACACCCGACTGTCTGGGATAATCTGAGTACCCAGAACACCTGCTGCTTCACTGGTCAAGATTTTAGAAAAAAGCGAACTACGAGAGGGGGGACTAGAGCACATACGAGTAGAATACAGTAGAGCACATGCTGAGTCCTAGACATGATTTGGAGTAATGAATATAACAATATCTTATCAACCACCTACTCTTGAATGACAATGAACCAGCTGGTCCTATATATAAATTGTATACTTATCTGTTTTCACAGTTTCAATTAATTTGAAATAATTTTCGGATTTGTCCTCGGTTACCGCGGACTGCGTACGCTAGAAATGTCTACACTACGCCACCCATGTCTAATATTCAATCTACCTGTTGGGCTGGATTACAAATTGCCTTGACCATTTCTTCGCCACGTAAATTTAATCCAAGAATAGTCCTCCAACCTAAATGTATTTAGTGTATTTATGTTGAATTAAGTTTACGAAAATAGCTAGTCTCAAAGCGCAAAAATGCGTTGGCGAAACCTCTTGGATTTTCTTCTGCATGAATAAACTTTTCCGAAAAGAGTCGACGCTACACTGTCCAAATAAATTATTTCGTCTTGTGCTGTACGTATACAGTAAGCGTTCTCCGGTGTTGTGCACGTTGCCATTCAACGAGTAATTAGCAATAATCAATAGACAAACAACAACCCCAAAAGACTGTTGACTTCTTCGTTCATGTCACTGAGCCGTAGGGTTAAGTGGTCTTTGTCAAGCCAATTATTGTTAGCATACTGTAGGTGTCGTCAATAATAAATATCAATTGATGGTAATCACGTCTCAATTTAAATTTGGAAACGGAATCGATGCATGTCAACAACGCCTTCGCGCGGCATGCTTTATTTGGGTCATTTTATAAGCGTCAAAATCCTTGGCCCTTTGATAAATATTGTAAGGGTGTTGGGTTTATGAATAACTGGCGCAACAGTTCAATTTTGAACCAAGGCCTCCAGATAAGTTAGAATCAACTTCTTTACTAGATCGCGACAGTGCGTTTTGTGCAGAGGTGTGCGATCAGCAACAAGCTTAACCGAGTTATTACTTCAAATGGGTACTCATTTAATAGCAAAGCACATAGTCCGACACGTAAATCCCCTTTTTTTGTCGAAAGCTACTGCTTCAGTAGGAATCGAACCGGGGCCCAGTGCACAGAAGGCGAACGTGCTAACCGTTGCGACATCCGGACTACAACCGACGAACTGTTGGGTTTATATGTTGTGGAAATTTGATGCTAACTAATTACCAATGGTCGCGGTCCTGAGAGCCGAATCTGGAACAGACTTTTTCGATTTCCCCTTCATATGCTTTCCCCTCAGGTAGAATATGTGCAATCAACTGTCAACTTTTGGATCAGAATACTTTTCAGATCCGGAGGGGAATATTTTCGGATCAAAAAATTAATAATTGATGGGACATATTTTAACCAAAGGGAAAGCATATGGAGGAAAAATCGACAAAGTCTGTTCCAGATTCAAATCCAGACCCGCTTTCAGAACCGCGACCAATGATAATTTGGCTACTTTCCTATTTATTCGGCATTTTTTTTCGAAATGTTTCAAAATAGTGGCGTGGCGTCGGACTCGGGTTGAGGATGTGTCCGGACCGTCTGGGCGCACATCCAGTCCAAGTACTAGTCGCCAACATGTGGATTCAGCACGAGCCTCACAAAAAAGGGTACCACTTGACGCTACGGATTTGGCTCTTCCTGGCCTCAGCAGATAGGCGTTTAATGAGTTTGGTAATCGCATTCCGAGCACTAGCTGCCAACCATTTGACTCGGGAAGAGCTTCCGTGAGTGGAGCTCCAATACGTACTGTGGCTTTGGGCGGCTAGTCTGACTCCAGTGGGATTGACGCGAATCGGACTTTCATAGTCCACCTTCGAGAGAGGCGCAATGCACACCGTGTTAGGGACTACACCATGAATATCCCAGTAGGGAGGAGTAAAAGGGCTCGTTTGAACGGGTCGTGAACCTGATTGCCGGTTTACCGGACAGACCTTGTATCGCGATAATTGCCCGTCAGCTGAAGGTGTGACAGGGGGACTAACATTTGGACCACCATGGTACATTTGCCGTAACTGTCATGCCCTAGGAAGTGCGACCTTTACCTCCGCGTGGTGATGGGTGGAAGCAGGCTGTTGGCAAAATCTTATCTTTGCCATCAGCGCTGACTAAACTTGGTCGGGCGGGGAGCGGTATCTCCCTTATAAACATACCCTAAATCCAAGGTGGAACAGCATACGCCGAGGGATGCATGGTCAAGAGGGTGCTTGGCCGCTAGTATGCGAACTCTGGATACCTGTCGACCTCCAGTTTTAAACCAGACTTCTGACGGCAGACCGGGTGATGTCGTCGGTGACTGTTTTTCCCGGATATTCGTGGGATTCTATGAATAACAAAAAAGAAATACAAAACAAACCAGAGTGTGATGCAGCTCCAAATGCATCAAACACAGTTTCCTCTGAGCTGCCTACTAGCTCACTGCTCGACGGAGCCTCCGGGCCCGTTGTTGAGACTGTCGATGGACTGGCCGTTAAGCGATACAGTCCCTCTGAGTCGTCCTTGGACTTCTTTAGTCCTGATGACTCGGAGCCCTTACGTTCTGACATGGATTCTGATCCCGACGAATCGTATTCGGAGAAATCCGGAATGACGGTCGTTGGGGAAAGAGTCAGCCGCATGGGTTTGAACCCAAGTAGCGGCTATACTAAACTAACGACGGCGCAAAGGCGCAAATATAGGAGGGCTATGGCTGAGGGCCACTCCAGGGAAAAGGCCCGGGAGATAGCCCTCTTACGTTCAGGGCCTAAGCCGTCGGTGAAGCGGGGACGCTCTGAGGAGCAATCTCCACAGGCTAACTTGGCGAAAAAATCCAGGACTCGCGAAGAGTCCGGTAAGCCATTGTATAGCCAGGTAACAGCTGGTGTTAAGCTGGGGTTCTGCTCAGCTGATGCTTCCGCTACCTCCCTAACAACCGAGCAAATGACTCTGGTACAGGAGGCTATTATCGACGTCACGATTGAGAACAGGCCCGATGATCAGGACATTGATTTCGAGGCCTGTGTTCCACGTACGGGTTGGCTCTTGCTGATCTGTACTAACGCCGTGACAGCTGAATGGGTGCGAAGGAACTTTGCATTCATTAAATCTAAATGCGCGTTCCCCATTTTACTTGTGGAGGAAAAGGACTTCCCTCGTCCACACGTTATACGTGGCTATTTTCCCCGCAGCTCTACGCTCTCCAATGAAAGGGTCATTGGATCAATTGGAGCTCAAAATCGCCTTCCAACCGAAAATTGGAGGGTCATAAATAGGGGGCCACATGCGGACTCCCTTCACCTCGTCCTGGCAGTGGACGACGCCTCGATGGAGCGGTTGCTGGAGCGCAAGGGTAAAATTGCCTATCGCTTCACGCACGTCACGCTCAATCTGGGCAAGTGCAAGCGTCCAAATGCAGACAGTGCGCCTTCCTCTGTAAAACAGGATGCGCACCAATTGGCCCCACCCGCCGCAGGCGAACCTGATAATAAGGTTGCGATGGAGCCAATTCCAATCAATGCGGAGCCTGCCGACACCGACGGCGACTCCACATTCATCATAGATGCGACTACACCATCTACCAGCAACGCATCTAGCACTCATCGATCATCTTTAAGTGCCGCAAAACATGTGCCGCCAGCGGTCAATGTCCGTCAAGGCGTATCGTCGATACGGGGCAGAAACCCGTTTGGTCCTCGTGCTGCTAATAGCCCGAGGAACCTCGGCGGCTCTCACCGAAAGGAGCGTCAACGAAAGGGGGACGGAGGCAACAGTTCCCGACAGGGCAAGCAAAAGTGCCTTGTCCAACGCTCGCTATCCTCGCAGGACCATGAGCGCCATTAAGGTGCTTCAAGCGAACCTGCACCACGCAATAGGAGCATCGGCCACTGTGTGCAGGTTATTCGCCGAAAAACAGGCCACCATTGCGCTTATTCAAGAGCCATGGGTGGCCCGTGGCCGAATTTGCGGTCTAAACACAACAACTGGTAAGTTGATATACGACAGGTTAGCGGGTTGTCCGCGTGCGGCGCTTCTGATCGACAAATGCGTCAACTATTTGCCACTAACCAATTTTATTTCTAGAGATCTTGCTGCAGCATTGGTGGAGGTATCCACGCTCAACGGTTGTCAGGAAGTGGTAGTTGCGTCTGCCTACTTCCCATCTGACAATGTTGAGATTCCACCACTCGAGGTCCAGCAGCTCGTTGACTTCTGTCGACGTACAAACCGGCATTATGTGATCGGTTGCGATGCAAACGCACACCACACGGTGTGGGGTAGCAGCGACATCAACGATAGAGGTAAGCGCCTTCTTGACTATCTAATGTGTAAACATGTGAATGTCCTGAACAGGGGGTGCAAACCTACCTTTGTCACTGCGGCAAGGGCAGAGGTACTCGACATCACCCTTGCTAGCGGTTTCTTCTCCAGGTTCATTGCGAACTGGCACGTGTCGGACGAAGTGTCTCTTTCAGATCATAGACACATCAGATTTGACATCCTAGGACAATCTGACATTCGCTCGGATACTTTTTGTCCAAGGAAAACTAACTGGATTAAATTCCGTGAACTAGTTAGCTCCAAAGCGGAACTACTGGTCAGCCCCATAAGAACTACAGGGGAAATTGAGATTGCAGCTGAGGAGCTCAATGAAATTTTAACTTCCTCCTACAGAGATAGTACCGTTTCACGTTCGGTGGAGTCGGGGCGTAAAGTACCCTGGTGGAACGAGGAATTGGCCCGCAAGCGAGCTAAAGTTAGGAGGATGTTCAACAAAGCCAAGCGCTTCAATAGGTGGGATGAGTACAGAACTGCTCTCACCGAGTACAACAAACTCATTAGGCATTCCAAACGAGAATGCTGGAAAAGACATTGTGAGAGCATTCAGTCGCTACCGGAAGCGGCGCGCCTTCACAAAGCCCTTTCCAAAGGCTCAGCAAACGGGGTCGGCCTTCTATTGAGACCAGACGGTTCGTATACTGAAGGTCCAGAAGAAACATTAAAGTTGCTTCTTCAGACCCATTTCACAGGGTCCGTACTGTCTGATGGTGACCCCTGCCCAACTGTGAGGACCCAACGGGTTCCCGTAAGCCGGGCTCGCAGTTTATCGGGGGTCATTTTTGACATGGACAAAGTAAAATGGGCGATAGAATCCTTTGAGCCATTTAAAGCTCCAGGAGTAGACGGCATCTTCCCCGCTCTGTTACAAAACAGCTTGGAGATCATAATAACTCCGCTAATCGAACTTTTTAGGGCAAGTTACACCCTAGGGTACATACCACAACCTTGGAGGAAAGTTAATGTGGTCTTCATACCCAAAGCGGGCAATAAGCCGGAACATATGCCCAAATCCTATAGACCGATTAGCCTTACTTCCTTCTTCCTTAAAACCATGGAAAAGTTGCTTGATTTGCATATCAGGCACAAGATGGAACTGTCGAGCCCCCTACATCGTATGCAATTCGCGTACACGAAGGGTAAGTCAACAGTAACCGCCTTGCATAGCCTTGTCAGTACAATCGAAAAGTCCCTCAGTGAAAAGGAAATAGCGCTGTGCGCGTTTCTTGACATTGAGGGGGCTTTCGATAATACCGGCTACGAGTGCATTTCTAGAGCACTGGAACTCAGGGACATCCCGCCCGCTACCATTGCATGGATAGATGCCATGCTCCGGGGACGGGATATTCACTCAACTCTAGGCAGTACATCCATTTGCGTGAATGCCGTGAAGGGTTGTCCACAAGGTGGCGTTCTGTCACCCCTTTTGTGGTCCCTTGTCGTGGACGAGCTGATTTCCATGCTCAATGAGCGTGGTTATCTTACTATCGGATACGCGGATGATTTAATTATCATAGTCAGGGGCAAATTCGAATCCACCATCACTGAGGTGATGAGGTTGGCCCTTGACATAGTTCTACACTGGTGTGTGGCTGTGGGCTTACATGTAAACCCACAGAAAACTGTCGTTGTGCCGTTCACACGAAAACGAAACATAACATAGGATCCAATTTCGTTAGGCGGCACGACCTTAGATTATTCCACTGAAGTTAAATGTCTCGGAGTAACTCTAGACTCGAAACTCACGTGGAATACTCACATAGATAATGTACTTGGCAAAGCCACACGTACAATGTGGGCTTGCAGAAGTTTCTTTGGACGGACATGGGGGCTCACCCCAAAGATAATTGAGTGGTTATACACCATACTGGTGCGGCCTATGGTGACCTACGCAGCGCTTGTGTGGTGGCCGAAAACTCAGCAATCTTCTGTCTTACTGAAGTGCAATAAGCTTCAACGTCTTGCCTGCCTTGGCATCACTGGAGCTATGCGCACTTGTCCTACGCCAGCCCTGGAGGCGATTATTGGACTTACTCCGTTGCATATATTCATTCAAGAATCAGCAGCTCTAAATGCTCTCAGACTTCGTTTAACTTCCGACGTGCGTAGTGAAGAAAGCGGTCACATGAGCATTCTGAATCAAATTCCTGATGTGCAGATCTGCTTGAGATCAGATTACATGATCACGGAGGTTTGCCTCGGCAGAAAATATTCAGCCCTCATCCCTAACCGCTCTGAATGGGTAAATGGCACACCCTGTCCAGACCCTAGATGTATCAAGTGGTTCACCGATGGGTCTAAAACGGAACAGGGTGTTGGTGCAGGTGTCTTTGGACCCAACACCAGGATTTCGATCGCAATGGGAGTCTCGCCCAGCGTTTTTCAAGCTGAGATCCACGCCATTGAGGTCTGCGCCAGGGTAATCTTGGAAACTGGACTTCGCGGCGCTCACATTGCTATCTACTCAGACAGCCAAGCAGCTATAAAAGCGCTCTCCTCATTTAAGGTCTCTTCAAAACTGGTGAAGGAGTGTTACAATCTCCTTCAACTGTTGGCAACCAAAAACCGAGTCTTCTTGTGTTGGGTGCCAGGCCACCAGGGCATTGAGGGGAACGAGGCTGCGGATGAACTTGCTAGACAAGGATCATCCAGTCGTTTTCATGGACCTGAGCCTTACTGTGGCTTTGGACTGGCCTCGGCCAAACTGCGGATCAAAGATTGGTTTGCACGATTGCGTCAACAGTACTGGAATAACCTTCCAGGGCTTCGTCAATCAAAGGAGCTGATAATGCCCTTCAGTCACAAGGGTACTACTCAAATGAGTAGAACCCACCTAAGACTCCTAGTGGGGTACCTATCTGGCCATCACCTGGTCAGATATCACCTGAACAAGATGGGTCTGTCAAGCGAGACTGAATGCCGTCTTTGTCTGGAAGACGTGGAAACGACCAAGCACATCTTGTGCGAATGTCCCGCCATCGCGCGTTTTAGGATGTCACTCCTCGGGCAGGCTACTATCAGCACTGCAGAATTCAGGTTGATTCCTGCTAAAGACTTACTGCCCTTTATTAGAAGGGTGGACGGTCTTTTGGATTAATGAGCTACGGCACAATAGATCTTTATGGTCGCAGTGCCTTCCTGCTGGGAAAGTAGCTCGTATTTGTATATCTATCTATCTATCTATCGCGATAATTGGGGACCTTGTATTGGGGAATCCTGAAAATCTCCAAGAGGCCGAAGGTCACTACCAGGTGTGATTTATCCCCTTCTCAAGCGGATGTAACAGTGAACCAGTGACCCAAGATTGAAATATTGTAAAGCCGGAGAAGCCAGTGCGAAACTGCAAATTCGCCGTTATGGTGTTCATTGCGGAATCCCTGAATTTTCTTAAAAGGACGAATGGGGTTATTAGGATTGGCTGTAAATGCATGAAGTTGCGGATCTACAAAAAGGATGCTAAGCAGCTATCAATCCAAATGTGATCCCCATGGATGAGGATGATGCTCATGAGAAGGAAGGTGATGATGGCATCTGATATTGCTGGTGGTGGCGATGGTGAGGCTGATGTCACTGTGTTGGAGACACGTAACCATTAGTGAATGAGCAAATTTTTACAGATCAACCTTCATCACTCTAAGGCAGCCTCTGCTACTATTTTTCTCCATCTGGCGAGCAGTGGAGAAATCATCGTACTTATACAGGAGCTATGGGTCGTTAGTGATGCGGTGAGGGGCCTTCAATTTTTGTTCGGAAAACCCTTAAGGCTTTCCTTGAGCGGACGTACAGTAACAGCGATTCTGTAGTGGTCTGCCTCGATATTAATGAAAAGGTGTATTGGCGCATATCAGCTTACCTTCCATACGCGGGCTTGTTGCCCGCTACCAACATTAGAAGGGCAATCACAGAAGTCAACATAACAAAAGCTGGCCTCATTCTTGAGTGTGATGCCAATGCGTATCACACTATGTCGGGCAGCTCTGATACAAATGTACGAGGTGAGCTGCAATTTGAGTGAACTATTGGCACTAACCTACTGCAATACAACGTAGGTAGTGAACCAACATTTATCACACGCAATAGGCGTAAAGTCTTGGATATATCCCTTGTCGATGAGGATATCCAGTACCTGCTGCGGCACTGGAGAGTATCATCGGGGCACTCGTTACCCAATCATCGTTGCCTCCAATTCAACCTGGATATGCGTACAATGGCCACACTGCGTATCTTAAATCGAACAACAGCTGACAGGGAACGGCATCGGAAAGCTCTACTAGAGGTGCTACCCCTTCTACCGGGACGGCCTAGTACCAAGCAAGAATTGGAAAATGTTGTCCATGACGTTAAGCTAGTAATCAATATGGCGATATAGTTATGGCGAGTTAGAAACTATCTTTAGAACTTGTCTGGAGATCGCATTCCTCACATCTGGAGAGGGGTTAAGGTCGCTTTTATACCCCAAGGCAGGTAAGAGCTCACGTGCGCCCTAATGGTCTTAGACCGATCAGTCAATCCCCAAACATCCTTAAGACTTTAGAGAGATTAATTGACATCCATCTCCGTTGTAGTATTCAATCTCGCTTGTTGTCTACCTCACAGAATGCTTACTGGAAGGGCAGATCGGTAGACACCGCACTTCACTCTATTGTTAGCTGTATTGAAAAATCTCCCAGTAATAAGGAACACACCATGGTAACTGTTCTGGACATATAAGGTGCCTTAAACTATATTTTGCCTGGGACGATCATTGACACTTTCTTGAGTCTGTTTCTTGATGATTCGTTGTGTGAACTGATTAAGTTTCTATTAAAATCCAGGGTTATAGAGTTTAGTTTGGGAGAATCTAGTGTGAAGGCGATATGCTCTCTCCGCTTCTGTGGAACCTGGCGATAAATGGACGGCTTTTAGATCTGGAAGTATTAGGCTGCAGGGTTGCAATTATAATTTCAGGTAAGTTTCCGAGTGTTTCGAATTGTATGTCAATTCTGGTCAGTTGGGCTAGTCAAAGTGGAGTCAGCATAAAACAAAACAGCACAATCTAACTTCGGGCATCGAACCTCCGGTACTGGAGGGTTTGAGATTGGCGTTACTCGACAAGGATATATAATTCTTTGTTCTCACCCTGAACAGGATAGAGGCCAAGCATTCAGAAACGGGCTAACAAAGCCACTACAGCACTTAACTCTTGCAGGAGGACGATGTGTCGGAGCTTGGGACTACAACTAAGGTTGGTCTTGTCGCTGCAAGCATCGGTTCTCCAGCCCATTCGTTTACATGGCATCCTTGTTTGGTGAACAGAACTTAGACTGGCGACCCACAGGACTCTTTCGGGGAAAGTGCAAGAATTGGCGATGAATGCCGCAACCAGGACTATCAAATCCACTCCGTTGTAAGCCCTGGATATGCTGCCTTTTACTGCTCTATATCTTTGGTAAACAGCAAGCAGGGATTACGGCTTGGTGTCTTCGCGAAATCGGTCAGTGGCGTGCGATAAGCTCCGGCCTCTCTGCGATTTTGAATAATCTTAAACTTCTTGCATTTAAAGATTTTATCACCCTTATGTATGTATGCGATAGGTAAGAAGTTCGTGAGCCTGGTTCCCTCGAGGAACATATGGAAAACTGATGCACTCTCTCCCCCAATATATTCTCCGAACTCGTACAAAATGCTTGGGTTGATATTTCTTTTTCGCTATGTGGCGATCATTCCTGGGTCGATATACGAGTATCATAAAGACGCATTAACAACTCTCCACATATTTTACCTGTACGAGTATGTATTTTTAGTGAACCTCTCTCTCAAGCGTTTCCACAGACGAAATTAGTTCCACGTTGGGCGCGGAACGTGATGAGCAACTACATATATTCATTCGTGTTATGGCATCATTCTATGAAGGATTGAAGTTATAAATGCATTAAATTTGGTAGTACATAATAGTAAGTACTCGTAAACCATCTCCAAAGAGGGTCAAAGAAGCTCAAGACGGTTCCAAAACGGATGCTGGGGTAGAAAGTGGTATTGTTTCTGAGTCACTGGCGCTTATCTTTTTTTTCTGTATTACAGACGTGGATTTTAGCGATCTCGGAAGCTCTCACCTGACTGGGTTGCCATGCCACAGCTGATAGAAACATCACCATTTACACATGGTTACTTGGGACGAGAATTTGGTGCACGGACACAATATTGAGACAAAGGTCTAGTCATCCCATTGGCTTGAAAAAAAACCCCTGGATTGATCTTCAGTCAAAATGATATATACTATCTGCCATAACCTCAGTAGGGTATAGCGCGTCGACTGTTGCCATGTGGCTTGGTTGACTTTTCATTAGCATAAGCTGATTTCGGACTATGTATGTCACTACCATGTACCTCCTGCCCATTTTAGCCGCATACCTGAGACAAGTCGGTAAATGTTTGTGGCTTATTGTTACGCCCTGCACCACAGGGGGAAGACAACATAAACATCCATAGCCACGATGTGGACAGGACTCGAACCCACAATTGACCGCTAGCGTGAGACTTGAGGCCGACGACGACGCCTCAACGCACTGAGCCACTGGTAGCCCCATTTTCTCAATTTCAAGGGATTTGTGCATTTTGAATTTTTAGCCCAAGTTCAATCAGAGAGCTGCCAGTTCTACGAAGGCTCCTTAAAAAGGTTCCACAACAACAATCACAAAAAAGACAACAGTTGTGGCGAGAAACCAAATTCGCCATGTAACACGTCGCACTAAAGTTTTGTAGCAATTACTGGGAAACTAAACGAAAAATAAACAATTTCTTTAGACAATCATTTACACGGAAGGTTATTATGACCTTTGACAATTGCAGTGCTGCTAACCGCCAGTCGCTACAACCACCGATCGATATGTAATTAAAAAAGTTCCGTCATTTTAGAACAGACCTCGTATGTAGCCAATTAGGTATAATAATAATCCCTAGATAATATGACTTCTATTCCAAGAAACAATTTCGATATTGCCACATCTTACACATCATTTCGATTGACATCCACTAGATAGGAATCGAAATTGCTTCAAATTTGAATAAATTCAAGTACCTACTTGTATCATGAATAAATTTGCAGAAACGTCGAGCCTCCTAAATTCGAAATATATCCTGAGTAACTCACACTCTCGCTTCATTCCAAAAGCCGAATCCAATACATACATTTGTAGTATATGTATTAAAATTTGTTACATTACGGACAGTTCCTTTATTAAATTTCCAGGTCCATTCAATATGGCGGCATCTTATCACCACGGCACATCAATAAAAGTCCAATGTTTTTCGTGGGCAACTGACATAATGTAATTTGGAAGCTGTTGAGCGGAAATGGAATCCAAATGTATATGTATTTATGTATGTGTAATGATTCCCTACAGCGATTTGCCTACATCAAAAAAGTTGACGGCACAGCACGAAGCCAGCAGAAATACACATCAGATAAATTGATGATGACAGTAATGAATATTATTCAACAGATAAAGTAGGCTAGAAACTTCCAGATGAAATTCGCATCCACCATGTTGTAACAATTTCAAATCTTAATCTTAAGTGGTATATCCGTCTGGTGTGAGCGAAATCAATCAAATTAATTGTTGGACATATCAAAGCGATGATGGATTATCAGCATGTAGACAAGGATCATACATGGCAAATTGATTGAGTGAGCAAAATACTCCTACGAGAGATTAAAAACGTTGAAGGTTAGAAATTCGACCCATCAATCAAGAGGTTGCCGATTCAAATCAGACTCTCGGATTAAAGCTTTAAATTTAAATATAGGCCTCCTTTATGTCGCGGAACTATCTTCGAATATTAACCATGCTAACACACGACGATGCAAACATGTGGCATTAGCTAGTTTTGGTACTAATTTTAGCTACACTTGCGATGCAGAGCTGGACTGAAAAATTGGGACTAGATGATGTTACTGTCTTCGCTAATGGCGTTGTTGGTGAAAATTGAATGTTATATGTTATCTTCTTCCTAGCCCTTTCATACCAGTCTGTGGCTTCGCGTTGCTTTGCCTGTGGTGTTGGCATTTCGCCCATTCTGGCGGTAAATCTCAGCTTCCTTCTGCAGGCAGCTCGGTCTTGGATCGTATCAACGCCGATATTAATGCGTTGTTGTTGCTTCTTCATCTGATCGATTCATGTGTGTGTCCGTCTGCCTCGGGGTTTGGGTCCAGCAATGGGAACATTCATTGATAGTGCCTTCATGACAGGGTTCATAGGTGGATGCCTTAGAACATAGGAATACCAATCCATACGACGATCTTCCAGCTTTTCAGTAATCCGTTGCTCAATAAACAAGCTGCCTCGGATGTAGGTACTTTTGATGCGATCCTTTTTGGTCACACCGGCTGACATCTGTAGCATTTTCATCTCGGTCGCAGTCATTTTACTTTCGTATGTCTTGTACATAGTCCAGCACTCAGACGCATACATGAGTGCGGGACGTACGACCGTTTCGTACAACTTGCCCTTAAGCTTTCGTGGCATCTTCTTGTCGCAGAAAACTCCAAGGTTTTCTCGCCACTTCATCCAACCGACACTGATGCGATGTTTGATGTCATCATCTTAGGCAGATTCCTTGTTGACCATCGAACCTTGGTAGTTGAATCTTGTACAGGACTTCAACTGCTCTCCTTTAAGGTAGATATCTGGTATCGGTCTCTCTGGATCTGAGAAAGGACAGCAAAAATATTCAGTCTTTGGTATGCTAATTCTCAGTCCATGATCCTCCAGTATCTTACGAGGGCGGTCCGATAAGTACTTAGCCTACAAAAGAAAAACGAAAATTTTGGAAAAGTGGCGATTTATTTCTCAACATAAGGCTCGTTTTTTTTCGCACAGAGCAGAGCAGAGCAGGTTAAGCGACGAAAAAACGGTCCAGAGCAATTTCACGGAGTAAGTTTATGTCTTTGCTGGGAGTGTGTCTTGGTTTAGTTAGAATTCAAATGTCAACTAGAATTTCAAGAGAAAACTTAAATCCTTAGTACATATACAATGGGACAAATTTCTTTTAGGCAGCAAAATTATTTTGTATGTTTACTATTCCAAATAATTACACAAAACGGACATTTTATTGAAAGGAAATGAACTTTATGTGCTTCCCAAACTGTAAACTGGCAAAAACTTCCGCCTCCTGCGCCGCCTACATTTCAAATGTGGAACTATTTAGCAGAGTAGAAATCCTGCACTAACGATCGAGAGCAACTCGGATCAAATTGTTAGTGTAATTGTGTGGTCTTACCCTGCTCTGAATTGAATTAAATTGAATCGGCCCAATAATTCGGCATAGTAGAGCCCTGTGACCGTTTTGCTCTTTTCCAGGTAGTCGATGTAGATCACACCTTGTGAATCCCAGAAAACGGTGACCATCACCTTTCCGGCCGATAGGACAGTCTTCGCCTTCTCCGGAGTACGTTCGCTGGGTGAAGTCCACTGTTTCGACTGTTCCTTGGTCTCTGGTACACGGATCCATGTTTCGTCGACGGTCACGAAACGACGCAGAAACTCTTTCGGATTGCGCTTAAACAGCGTCAAACACTGCTCTGAAGTGGTCTCACGGTTGCGCTTGTTGTCCGGAGTGAGCAAACGCGGCACCCATCGCACCGATAGCTTTCTCATGCCCAAAATTTCATGCAGGATATGACCCACGCGTTTTTTTGAGATGCCTACTGTCTCAGCTATCTCGCGCACCTTCAATTGGCGGTCTGCCAATACGAGATCGTGGTTTTTTGTCACGTTATCCTCCGTGGTAGCCGTTTTCGGGCCACCTGGGCGTGTATTATCAAAAATCGACGTGCGACCACGTTGAAACTCGTTAAACCAATTTTGGACGGTCACCATTGAAGGAGAAGAATCACCGTACACAGCATTCAAGCGCTCTTTGATTGATTGTCAAAACAAAGCTACGAGTCCGATTCGGCTGAAGTTTTGACAGTGGCCGTCTACGAGAATATACTACGCGATAGTAAATTTCTTTTGAGATAGTGGCGCCATCGGGCGGTGAGGCTAAGTACTTATCGGACAGCCCTCGTACAGCACTTGGTCAGTGCAGCCTGCAAAGCAACAATACCTTTGCTACCTAGGGCAACGTCATCGGCGAAGAGAAGGGATATTTCCAGGTCGTCAGAGATGAGTATTAATAAATAGAGCATGATGAAGTTGAAGAGCAATGGACAATACACTACCTTGGTGAACTCCGACTTTAACCGGAAACTCTTCAGACTCACCAGCTGTGCATCTAGCTTTGGTAGTTGCTCCATCATATATGTCTTGTATCATATTAACAAATGCCTCGGGGACCCTCACTGCTCTTAGGGCCACCCATATCAGATCACGAGGAACTCTGTCGAAGGTTTTTTCCAAATCGATGAACACAAAATGCAAGTCCGTCCGTGCATCACGATGTTTTTCCATCGTAACACGCAAGCACTGAATAGCATCGACAGTGAATCGACCGTCTACAAAGCCGCATTGATTGCCATCCAACCGTACAATCTCTTTCAATCGATTGCAGACAACTCGCTCGCAACACTAGTTCACTACAAAGTTCTTTTTTCCCCACCAAAAGCTCAAAAAGTTATCAACAGTAGTCTAGTGCATTCGCCTCTACAAACCGTGTACAAATATCATTTTAATACCAAGGAAGTCCTTTTGTCCCGACGCACACCTGCAAATTTCTACACACTCTCACCGAATTTCATGTGCGTAGCTTCAGCCGTTCGTGAGATATTCTATGGACAGACGGACATTTGACTAATTTTGTAAGGTTTAAGACACAAAACCCTAAAAAAAGAAATTGTATTAATAATTATTGTTAGAAACATCGCCCCAACCAATCTTTACCCTTCCCAAATTGGTTCATTAAGTAACTGCAATTCGCACTACGAAAAACAACATGCAAGTAGTACTCGCCCCTATGAGGCCGGTAGGTGTATTTTTTGCAGGGGTAGTGTCGAAATGCCTAACTTTAAATTAATGTACTATTATTAAATAATATATGATTGTAATGAAACTTAGAGATATTAATGCCTATGATGCTGGTTATCATTGGCCATCAATATTTTTGACCTCGGGTGTGCTTGAGGAGTGCAGGGGTGTGCTAATTGCAACTATAGAAATGAACTATTATTAACCTTTTTTGACGAGATTTCGAAATTCAATTATTTTTAGTTTTTTTTGCTAGTGAAATGCCACATTTATGTAAATTTTCATATTTCTAGGTATAACGGTCTCGAAATGCAAGGGGGGGGGGCAAAGTCGGATCACATATTTTCCCCTCTCCCTCTTTTCCCATTTCTTCAAATTTGAAGAAAATTCCAAAAATGGAGTATACTCGACGGTACCTTTCTTACGATACTGCACTTGCCTATACCAAACGAAAAAAAAATGTCAACCTTCATTTCCCCTCTATGGGGACCTCCCCTTAAAGTTGACTTATTACAACGCATCGCTTTCTCCAGAGAATTATAGCATCCCTACATATTTCCATGAAATTTCATGCAGCGGTTCGTGAGATCTTTCATGGACAGACAGACGGACGCATGATCGATTTCATAAGGGTTTTCTTTTTACTACAAAACCCTAAAAAAACATGCGCGGTAAATGTTTTTCTTCCACGACAAATTTACGACAATTAATGCACTGTACGCGACTTCGAAATATTTAAGTGGTAATGCTAATTTGGTGGACATCCCAGACTGGACATTCGTCGCTCTATTAGGTTGTTGTCATTGGAAAGGCAATGTATTGGTGCCGTCGTGGGCATCGTCACTGGACATTGTCCAATCGGTAGCACGCCAGAAGACTTTGGGTTCCGTATACTCGTAATAACTTTTGCAGAAGTTGTGGGAACGAGGGGAAGGGGAAGAACGCATTCCATCTTCTTTGTTAATGTCCGGCCTTGGCAAATATGAAGAGGTTAATTCTAGGAGCAAACTTCTTTGTCGAACTGGGAGACTTGGTAAACGTTTATGTTTGCCAGCTTTCACGATTTGTTGTTAGCTCAGGCTGGTTCGAATCATAGAATGATCAGGATCCCGTGAGGTATTACAATGGACCCAGATGCGGTCTATATGTGCTGTGGTCATCATGACAGCCCGTTAACCTAACCTAATGCTCTTTTTTTATAGAAATGTTTTTTTTTTCTTTTTAATCAAAGAAATGTATCGAAATCATATATAGCTTACGTATTTGTATAGAGAGACGACAAACTAAATTGCGACAACATACCTGAAATGAAGCAAAAATAATTTTGTTAGATTTTTTTTATTATTCCTGTTGGCATAAATACAAAATATATGACAAAATAACTAGGTATTTATAGCTTCATATCAGTCCCTAACAGCAAAGTTATCGTCCAGGTAAAACTTTCCTGGACACAATATCAATCCTAATAATGTTATATCGAAAAATGAACATCTCTTGTGTATCTTAAAAATTAATCTTCTAGATAATTGATTGTTATTAATTCCACAACCGGGACTTGTGTCCCCAGTCCGGAAGATACAAGTTGTGGAATATGGTTCAGGCTCTTTCATAGAGGGTAAAACTTTCAAGAGGCTTCTCAACAAACATTCAGGGCTACCAGGGATAAATGAGCATACACTGCGGTTGAGTGCCTTTCACTGAAATTTGCCGGGGAAATTAATCGATTGGAAACATATCGCATAAAACTTAAGGATATAGTCACGAGTGGTTACGGATACCTTTTCGAGTACACTTCATTGTGGTATCCGACATGGCCTGCTCTGAGTAAAAATGTATACAAGTATGAACATAACTATTGAATACGTGGATAAGGATACTATTTTCACATGTGCGTCATTTTACCCTTAGACAGCCTTCGATGGCTCTCGTTATGAGTCCCTAAACATACGGAATGTTACTCTTACCTACGCAGATACACCCCAAGGACCGAGCGCTCAAGAAAATTGGCTGTAAAAATGTCATTTCTTGTTTCACCGATTATTTATCGAAATTGCCCTCTGACTGACAACCTTTACAAGTTCCCGTACATTTTTATAGGTGAACAGAGAATTTAACGATCATCTATCCCTATCATTGTGTATCTTTAGATAGTGTGTGCAAGTATCAATATACATTTATAATGGATAAATTTGTATTGTGTATATGTATTGAACATATACGATTAGTAGATGAATGACTTCATTTGTGCGAAATGATAATGAATCGTAAGAGAACGTAAAATAGTTTCAAAGTGCAATGAACCATATTCTCGTCTGGTTGTGCTGCTTCCAACGGCAGATCGAAGGCAGCACCTAATGAGTAGTGATCTGTCAATGATACGAAACCAAAGGCCGAGGGTCCCATTACACCCATATCCCGCTGTGAGCACCATCCGCCAAAGATTCCATCTTTATCGACGCATTGTTTTCATTATTCCCCATTCCTGCCTCCCATGTTTGTGTTGTCTTCCCCAGGCCTATGAAATTTTATTAATACGTAAAGGACAGGGGCAACGAGTGTCGAAAGCCCCGCCCACGTCTCTCGAACTGAGCTACAGCAAGCACAGGCCGCTGCTTAGCTCGTTGAGGGGTCCATTTCTTCGCCAAATGGCAAGGCCCGACCTTTACGGTCATCATGCTACCTTAGGCTCCGTCTCCACGAGCAGCTTCGGATGTCCACCAAACCGTCGATTACATGTTTGTCGCAAAACGTGAGGCACATTTCTGGTCAAGAACAGTACTAAAAAGGATCTCATTGGGTCGGGGAGCAGTTGATGAGTCGATGAATTCAACAACAAACACATGAAAAAAGATTATTTCAGTACTCACACATATACTTGTCGAATAGTAAACGCACCCCGTGAAAACACACCGACGTGTGCATTATTTCCGCGTTAGTAAAATTCGCTCCGATACCCGTTTCTGACGTTTCGTCCTCGTAAATCCGACTTGCGTGTAAACACTAGTCGCATTTTCGCAACTCGGGTAAATATCGCGCGGTCGCGTTTACGCGAACTAAACGTCAGAAACGGATATCGAAGCTACTTTTACTGACGCGTCAATAATGCACACGTCTCAGTGTTTACAAGAGGTACCTTTACGATTCGACAGCATATGTGCGAGTCCTGAAATCATCTTTTTTCATGTGTTTCTCGTTGAATTCATCGATTAATCAACGGCAGATGACTACCCGTCGGTATCCGTCGTCAGCTAACAAGTTATACGTTGTCTTTTGCTGCTGTTTACATAGGACGGATATCGCATATTTGACGCACCCGACGGGTTCACGCGTCTCGTGTATTTTTAAAGCTTTTTGACTGGTGTTGCGTTTTGAAAAAAGAAAGCGAGCTCGTATATAGAATTTTGTATAATGTAGATTTTTCCTTCATTTTGGCCGAAAGATTTCGGTGTGGGTTATAACCAAACACAGCTTTATTGCGATTGCCCTAGCGAGCGCTTTCTGTTTTCTCCCAGTTAAAATAAGTCAACAGTTTGCATCATTCAAAAGTTTTTCCGAATGGCGCCCAGAGCAATTCAAAATTGTTTCTTTATTTACAAGGATCTTTTCCATTGTTTGCAATTTTAGCATGACGCTTTGCTACGGGCAACCCTTTGTTTACGAAGTTTCAGTAAGATTTTTCCTTTGACAGAAAGACCGAAGTCGAGTAAAGTTCTGTGTTTATTCCTCTTTTGCATTCAAAATAAATTGTGTTTACATAATAAAGAATGGCGGATGCTTAATTACGAGTGATATGGTGAAATATGTATACTGAAAACAGAAAACTATTTTTTTCGATTATCCTGATAATCCGGGAAAATGACTGCCTTTCAGTGTTGTTGAACAACACTAGACTAAGAAAATACTTTTCCTAATACATCTCTTGGGAGTGCTGAGATAATTGGGCTCTGTAGCATTTGGAATTGGACACCAATCATGACGGGAAATTATCTTTAGCGATGAAACCCATTTTTGCAAAATTCTCGGAACCCTCATAAAACCAATCAGTTGGAAGTGGTAATGTGCCCTTGGCCATGTAATTATTGTGCTTTTCGTTTTAAATGCGGTGAGTTCGTTTCATGTCACTTTATTTTTTTTCTCTGACGAAAGCGAATTTGCATGCGCCGTGCGGCGCCCTTGCCCGTCGAAATCAGTTGGAAAAAGTACCTCCAAAGAAAGATTATCACACCTGAAGGCAAACCTTGAAAGTCGAAAGCGATTCCCAGCAATTAAATAATTCGATGCAAGCATGAAAACGATAAGTGATTGAAATTTGCTCTAAGGGGTCTGTTGAATTTGCATCGAACTTATAATTTAATTGCGACTGAAATTTTGGAATATTTTTAGTTTCCGGGGCCCGGGGTGAAAAAATCGTTTTTCACTCGGATTTTTTGTCACTTATCACTCGCGTCACCCTAAGACTCTCAAATTTGCAAACAAAAAAAAAATTTTTTTTTAATTTTTAATTTATTTTAAATTTTTTTTTTTATTTTTAATCTTAATTTTTTAATTTTTTTCCTTATTTTCTTGTTCTAATGATTTATACTGAGTGTTTGGTGTGTTTAAAACTGATCAAAACGCTATTGCACGCAGAGCGAGCGAAGCGAGCGTTCATGTTTGTGCGATACTGAGGGTTGCGAACCCCTTAAGCGTGGAGCGAGCGTAGCGAGCGGAGCCCACGCAAGGGGATTTTCGAATATTGCAATTTTCCATGCCTCCAATATTCCAAACACTCAGTATAAACTATAAAAAAAAACATAAAAGAACTACGATTGGGGTAAACCCCAATCATGCAATACTCTAGATGAATTTGAACCTGGTTAAAGCCAATAAATAATTTTGGTTGCAATAGTTTCTGAGAAAATCTGATTATTGTAAATTATCAAAAATGTGTCATTTTGTATGGGAGGGGGTAGACGGAGTAAGGGTAATCGATTACTTTTTTTGAATTTAACTGATATTGTTAATTAAGTGTTAAGTACAAAATTTCAGCCCGATAAATTGTATAGGTAATGAGTAAATTGGCTTAACGTATTTCATGAAATAGTGCAGTTTGTATGGGAGGGGGTAGAAGGAGGGTGAGGATTACAATAAATTTTATAATGTAGGTTACAATTATCATAAAAGTGATATATTAAAAATTTCAAAGCAAGATGTTTTATAGTTTCTGAGAAAATCTGATTATTGTAAATTATCAAAAATGTGTCATTTTGTATGGGAGGGGGTAGACGGAGTAAGGGTAATCGATTAATTTTTTTGAATCTAACTGATATTGTTAATTAAGTGTTAAGTACAAAATTTCAGCCCGATAAATTGTATACGTACTGAGTAAATTGGCTTAACGTATTTCATGAAATAGTGCAGTTTGTATGGGAGGGGGTAGAAGGAGGGTGAGGATTACAATAAGTTTTATAACATAGGTTACAATTATCATAAAAGTGATATATTAAAAATTTCAAAGCAATATGTTTTATAGTTTCTGAGAAAATCTGATTATTGTAAATTTTCAAAAATGTGTCATTTTGTATGGGAGGGGGTAGAAGGGGTGGAGCGATTTAGCCCGTTCACGAACTTAGCCTTCATTTTTTGTCAAAAATAACGTGTGCAAAATTTGAACTTCATAGCTCAACGCGTTCTCGAGCTAGAGAGGTCACGGACGGACGGACGGACAGACGGACAGACGGACATCCGGTTTTGAGATATTCGAGTGATAATATGAACTTCTGTATCATTCATTTTTTTCTGCGAGCCTTATTTCTTAGCGTTACAAACTTTGTGGCAAACTTATTATACTCTCAGATTTCATCTAGAGTATAAACATAAAAGAACTACGATTGGGGTAAACCCCAATCATGCAATACTCTAGATGAATTTGAACCTGGTTAAAGCCAATAAATAACTTTGGTTGCAATCTCGGATGCATCGTATACGTACTGAGTAAATAGGCTTAACGTATTTCATGAAATAGTGCAGTTTGTATGGGAGGGGGTAGAAGGAGGGTGAGGATTACAATAAATTTTATAATGTTGGTTACAATTATCATAAAAGTGATATATTCAAAATTTCAAAGCAAGATGTTTTATAGTTTCTGAGAAAATCTGATTATTGTAAATTATCAAAAATGTGTCATTTTGTATGGGAGGGGGTAGACGGAGTAAGGGTAATCGATTAATTTTTTTGAATCTAACTGATATTGTTAATTAAGTGTTAAGTACAAATTTTCAGCCCGATAAATTGTATACGTACTGAGTAAATTGGCTTAACGTATTTCATGAAATAGTGCAGTTTGTATGGGAGGGCGTAGAAGGAGGGTGAGGATTACAATAAGTTTTATAACATAGGTTACAATTACCATAAAAGTGATATATTAAAAATTTCAAAGCAATAAGTTTTATAGTTTCTGAGAAAATCTGATTATTGTAAATTTTCAAAAATGTGTCATTTTGTATGGGAGGGGGTAGAAGGGGTGGAGCGATTTAGCCCGTTCACGAACTTAGCCTTCATTTTTTGTCAAAAATAACGTGTGCAAAATTTGAACTTCATAGCTCAACGCGTTCTCGAGCTAGAGAGGTCACGGACGGACGGACGGACAGACGGACAGACGGACATCCGGTTTTGAGATATTCGAGTGATAATATGAACTTCTGTATCATTCATTTTTTTCTGCGAGCCTTATTTCTTAGCGTTACAAACTTTGTGGCAAACTTATTATACTCTCAGATTTCATCTAGAGTATAAACATAAAAGAACTACGATTGGGGTAAACCCCAGTCATGCAATACTCTAGATGAATTTGAACCTGGTTAAAGCCAATAAATAATTTTGGTTGCTATCTCGGATGCATCGTATACGTACTGAGTAAATAGGCTTAACGTATTTCATGAAATAGTGCAGTTTGTATGGGAGGGGGTAGAAGGAGGGTGAGGATTACAATAAGTTTTATAACATAGGTTACAATTATCATAAAAGTGATATATTAAAAATTTCAAAGCAAGATGTTTTATAGTTTCTGAGAAAATCTGATTATTGTAAATTTTCAAAAATGTGTCATTTTGTATGGGAGGGGGTAGAAGGGGTGGAGCGATTTAGCCCGTTCACGAACTTAGCCTTCATTTTTTGTCAAAAATAACGTGTGCAAAATTTGAACTTCATAGCTCAACGCGTTCTCGAGCTAGAGAGGTCACGGACGGACGGACAGACGGACATCCGGTTTTGAGATATTCGAGTGATAATATGAACTTCTGTATCATTCATTTTTTTCTGCGAGCCTTATTTCTTAGCGTTACAAACTTTGTGGCAAACTTATAATACTCTCAGATTTCATCTAGAGTATAAAAATAAAAATAAAAAAAACTAAAACTTGAAACAAAAATTAAAAATAAAAATTAAAAAAAAAATTTTTTTTGCAAATTCTTGACGCGAGTGAAAAGTGACAAAAATCCGAGTGAAAAGTGATTTCCCCAGCCGGAAACTAAAAGGATGGTTCAGGGACTGGGAGCGTGCTGAACCCGCAGCTACCTGGGAATATCTCCCGGGCAGGCCAAGTTGTTCATCACTCAAGACTCAGGTAGCAGATCCTCTGTATTGCTACAGCTGAACCGAAATAATTTTAGTAACTTAAGTGGCCTTCTCACCGGACCTTCATGTCTACGGGGTTTGAAAACCATGGGCTTAGTGGAGGACAGCAGCTATAGATTCTGTGAGGGCGAGGACGAAACATCAACTCACATTCTCGGCGATTATGAGACATTAGCATATCGTCGGAGGGATAGTCTTGGGTTCGTGTTCCTCGACCCAAGTAAATTAGCCTCGTCCCCCCTTAAGCTTCTGAGTAATTTTATCAGTGGAATCTGACGTGCTATGCCCCACTAGGGGCTAACGCAAAGTAGTATAGTATAAGCCTGATTGGCAGGCTGAGTCCTGCTATTATATTTAGGGCCAAAGCCCAATAGACCTTTTGGTCTCAGTGCGTATGAATCTCTTTGGTTCACAGCCCTTCATTCTATCTATCTATCTATCTACACTCGTAGAAAGTAGGTGATAGCAGCTGGTCTATAAAGCCGGTAAAATATCACTGCTAATATCCTTTCAGTCCAACTGTTTATCGCTTTTAATGCAAATTCGCCCTTTTTCTTATACTTCAGGAAAATGCTCAAGCTAAGAGAAAGGAAGTGCTCAAAACCGGCAACTTTTGCTTTGAACGTGCGAAATAAACTAATGAACACTTCAATGAAATTTAGAACTTTTCAGACATACACAAGTGATAATTATTGTGCCCCGCCTACCTACCCAGACTGTGCTCCCTTTGACGGAATTTTGTATACGACTCAAAGACCTGACACCACTGATTACTTGATTAAATTCCTACGCCTCATAGCGTAATATAATGTGGCAATTTTCTGTTGCTGATGGCGTCAACTCGTTGTCGGTCGTGCCAAAGATAAACACATTTCTCATATCTATACAATGTAGTAGACGAAAGTTTCCTTATGAAACGGATAATTAAACTGATGATTAAGTTTCAAGACTGATTAGGCGGATAATACTTCAAAACAACAAGATGCTGGGCTTGCGGTAAGAATCCTTCTGTGCTTGTTATTATTTACACTACGCACGTATGAACGAGAATATATCCTGTGGTGTTGAGAGGTATTCGAAAATTTTCCTGTCTTGCCCGACATTAGGAAGAACTTGAAAGTCTCATTAAGCGGAAGGGATTCTGTCTTTTACAGTTAATGGATATTATTTACGTTTATATCTGTAGAATCATTCTAGTATCGTGGCATACTATTCTGGTTTTCGCCTTTGAATAAAACTAATGGCTTACCATCTTTCATCCTGTGAGAACGTCACTATTAAATCAAGTGTACAAGGTGTCTGGATGTATGCATCGCAAAAGATAGAAAAGTATCTCTTGTGTGCCCAACCATACATTTATATATTATTCAGAATTCCTAAGAGCCTTTTCATGTATACTCCACTCTCTGTAATGTCTATACCCTAGGCGTTATAAAGTATAGAGTGTATTGTTTTTGTCACGACGAAAATATGTAATACCTTAAAGGAGCCTCCGTAGGTATGGCAGTGGATATAAATAAAGAATCAGGGTCAGCTGCTGATTCGATTTAGCCATGTCTGTCTGTCTTACGGTCCGGTCCGTCTGTTCGTCCGTCTGTCCGTTCGCATGATGATTTTCGATAGAATGAAGCTAGAGGCTTAAAATTTAGGACAAACTTCCGTAGTATGATATAGTTGGTTGGTATTGAAATTGGGCGTGATCCGGTGAAGGAAGCGCCTACCTCCCCTACATATGTGAACAAATTAAATGAATCTATAACTCCCGATTAAATAAACGCGAAAGGCTCTAAATTTGCAGACGACTCGATACGGTCATTTTATACTCTCTTGTAAAAACGAGATCGATCAGTTAAAAAATAACTGAACTTTTCTCACAAAAAGCCCCACATTACCCTACTTTACACGTTTTAACTCTTGAGCCAATTGACGTAGAGAGCTGATTTTTGGAGTGTAAACTTCAGATGAGAAGCTGATAGGTTGAAGTTGGCACCTCGAGATGATTTTTTTCCATGAAAACTGGCTACATCGTTTGCCCATCGTTAGCCCAGGCAAAATTTTCATTTGCCCACTTTAAGAAAAAAAGTTATTAACAAACGTATTTTTTTAAAGGTTGGAAACCAACCAAATTTCGATTTTTTGGCGATTTTATACGCTATTTCGTTTGCCCATCGTTAGCCCAAGATTGCTCAACCTTTCTTTTCGTTTGCCCACCCCTCAATTTTTTTTATTCGCAAATCAAAATGCTTGTAAAAAATAAAAAACGCCAATTTCAAATTTTTATTCACGCAATTTGTGCAATTCGTTCGCCCATCATGGGCCCATGTTTGCCCACTTTTAGAAAAAAAGTTATTAACAAAACAAGCTTTCTGCGGCGGGTCGCTAAAAAACAAATTTTAAAATTTTCCACATTTATGCGTTATTTCACGCTATTTCGTGTGCCCATCGTTAACACAAGTTTGCCCAATTTTTAGTTTCGTCTGACCGCCTCTCAATTTTTTTATTCGCACTTCACAATACTCGTAAAACCTATAAAATGCAAATTTAGAATTTTATTCGCGAAATTTGTGCAATTCGTTTGCCCATGTTTGCCCAAGAAAAAGTTTCCTTTACCCAGTTTTAGAACAAAAGTTATTAACAAAACAAGCTTTCTGGGGCGAGTCGCTAAAAACAAATTTTCCATATTTGTGCGCTAATTCACCCAATTTTTGCACATCGTTATCGCAAGATTGCCCAACCTTTAATATCGTGGAGTCGGCAACAAGAAAGCGTATCGCGACGGGGATAAATTGACGAACTTACAAAATGTCGCGTAGAAGAAATTTAGCGATGAGAGTCAACTAAAACAAAAATTATTACCGCTTTTTTCATTAGATTAAACTTCATCCTTTTTTTATCTTACATATCCTTGAAGTTCATAATTTATATACCATCCTTTTTTACAACTAATAATACTTGTAGGATTCGAACCAGGTTCCCGTGTTTCCAAGTCAATAGTGCTAACCGTCGCGCTATCTAGACTACAAACAATGAGAATAACACAATCGTCGTTTTGTATTTATTGTGAATTGGTGAAATATCATCTTGGCAATAGATTGGCGAATTGAAATCGTATCGCGATTCTTTTTCGTGAAGGATATACCCTAAGTATTGAAAAAGCGACAAATAAACCATAAATTCGTCGTACGAGTATAGAAGAATCGCCATCGTATCATCTGGGCGATGCTTATCTACCATATCCTCAACGCGAATTGAAAACATATCGCGATCTGATCTGGGCAATTTTTCTTCACAAATGTTAGGCGAACAACTTTGCTTCCGCCGTTTTCCGACAGACGGCTGCATCGGTGAGGGCTGCTCAAAATACGTAGTTCAAAAGTGTCACAAAGTGAGTTTAGACGTCTGTAAACGTATCGACATCCCCGCATTAGTAAAAGTTTTTCACATTTTTAATAAGATTTGCGATTCAAAATGTCTGTTTTCGAGCCAAGTTTTCGTCATTTGCGGTAAGTTTTGATCTTCCGCTTCCATTTGAAAAAAAACTGCAGCTGAGGCACATCGAATGCTCTCAGATAAAATACTTACGGTGAGGTTGGTCTGAGTGAACGAACATGTCGTGAGTGGTTTCAACGTTTTAAAAGTGAATTTAAGAGCTTGACTCTAAAACAAAAATTTCCGAAAGCAAATATAATATCTAAGCCACCAACTTTGTAACCGCAAATATTTTCAAATGATTTTGTAATGGACGGTTTGGTGGGCTTCCGTAGATGCCCATGGGGACGGAGCCTAAGATAGCATAATGACCGTGAAGGTTGGGCTCTGCCATCTGGTGAAGAAAAAGGCCCCTCAATGAGCTAAGCAGCAGCTTATGCATGCTGTAGCTCAGTTCGGGAGAGGTGGGCAGGATTTTCTCCGCTCGTTGCCCCTGTCTTTTACGTATTAACAAAAATTCATAGGCCTGAGAAAGACAACACAAACAGGGGAGGCAAAAATGGGGAATAAAAAGAATGGGGCGATAAGGATGGAATGGTTGGCGGACAACTCACTTGCCCTCGCGCTCGCTTCGGGATCCAGGTGTAATGGGACTCTCGGCCTCTGGTTTCGTTCCACCGACAAAGCATTACTCATCAGGTGCTGCCATCGATCTGCCGGTGGCAGCACTACCAGATCAGAATATGGTTCATTACAGGCGGTTCATTACAGAGCCCCACGTTGGGCACCGAATATGTAATGGGCGGTTTGGTGGACTTCGGAAGATGCCCATTGGGACGGAACCTATTTTAAGTTAGCATATAATGATTGTGAAGGTCGGGCTGTGCCATCTGGCGAAGAAAAAGGCCCCTCAACGAGCTAAGCAGCGGTCTATGCATGCTGTAGCTCAGTTCGGGAGATGTGACTTGTCGGGGCCTCCTTTAAGGTGTTACATATGTATTTTCGTCGTGACAAAAACAAAATAACTTATACTATAAGTCTAGCGTATAAAAATGTGGCGATAAGGATGGAATGGTTGGCGGACGGCTCACTTGCCCTGGCGCTCGCTTCAGGCGCGGGGGTGATGGGACTCTAGGCCACTGGTTTCGTACCACCGACAGATAATTACTCATCAGGTGCAGGTCTGCCGGTGGAAGCACTACCAGACCAGAATATGGTTCATTACAGGTGGTCCATTTCAACTTTGAAAATATTGCGGATACTTTAAATGTTTGCGGACTATTTCACATTTTTGCGGATGAAGCTCCGTATGAGGGCAACTGCACTTATTTATTCTGTCTGTGCGTAGTAGACCACTGGCAAAGTTCTAAACCACTGTAATTTTTGAATAAAATTTGTGCAAATTGTTGCTAGTCTAAAAGGCCCAGTATGTGATCGAGTGGTTTTTCGACATAAGTAGTGGGTGTACAACTTTGCTTCTGCCGTTTTTTTCCTGGAACTATAAGCTTAATGGGGCGACCGGTAGCGCAGTGTGTTGAGGCATCAGTCTCATGTTTGACTACCGGCGTTTCGGGTTCGAATCCCGTCCACGACGACGTTTGTGGCCATGGATGTGCAGGAGGTGCATGCTGGCAACTGCATTCTCCGAAACCAGTTTATGCCGAGAAACGTCAACTGGGCCACATGGAACAGTTGACGCGCTGTGCCCCACAAGGGATTAGGGCAATTGAGAGAGATAAGCTTAATTGTCAAAGAGTACTTACAGATGTATTATTCAGAGTACTGTCCATCGCTAGCGATAACTTTCGCCCATTTCTCCGGCAATTTTCGGATTCCATCTCGGAAAAAGGAGGCGTGTTTCGACGCGATCCATGATTGGATCCATTTTTCCAGTTCCTCGTACGAACGAAATTCTGATCAGCCAGGCCGTGCGCCATGGAACGAAACAGATGATAGTCGAAAGGAGCGATGTCTGGGGAGTACGGCGAGTGGGGCAGTATTTCCCATTTCAGGGTTTCCAAGTATGTCTTGACCACTTTTGCGACGTGTGGCCGAGCATTGTCATGCTGGAGGATGACTTTGTCGTGTCTCTCTTGTTACTGCGTTCGGTACCGATCTCCTGTGATAGTTTCATTCGGTTTCAGTAGCTCGTAGTATATCACACCGAGCTGGTCCCACCAAATGCAAAGCATAACCTTGGCGCCGTGAATATTCGGTTTTGCCGTCGACGTTGAGGCATGTCCGGGCATTCCCCATGACTTTCTGCGCTTGCGATTATCGTAACGGACCCATTTTTCGTCGCCAGTTACGATGCGATGTAGAAATCCCTTCCGATTCTGCCTCTGAAGCAGTTGTTCGCATGCAAATAATCGCCGTTCAATATCTCTCGGTTTTAGCTCGGACGGAACCCAATTTCCTTGTTTCTGAATCATGCCCATGGCCTTATTCAAAATGCGAACAACTTTTACTAATGCGGGGATGTCGATACGTTCACAGACGTCCAGACTCAGTTTGTGACACTTCTGAACTACGTATTTTGACCAGCCCTCACCGATGCAGCCGTCTTTCGGAAAATGGGCGGAAGCAAAGTTGTACACCTAATATTCCAATTTCAATTTCAATTCAATTCAATCTTTATTTGTTACTCCCTCCAATATAAGACATGTCTTCTGTATAGGAGGGAGGAATGCTAATTAATTACATATGATTTAGGCCAAGGCCCGACTTAATATTTTATATTTAATCGGGCGATGGGCGATCGTGGATTGGCTAATAGTGGTTGTACCGCTGTAGCGTAAAGAACGAGCGGAGCGAGCGTTCTAGACTGCTGTATACTGAGGGTTGCAAATAATTAAACCGCGGAGCTCGAGTAGCGAGCGGAGTCCATGCGAGGGAAGAACAAAATCATCTCAATTTAAAACCCACTATTGGTCAAAGACGCGAACCACTAAGCGTCGCCTGGGCAACTAGTAACGTTCCCAATTTTGCATTACTACATTAAATTAAAAATTTGTAAAAAAAAAGGTGGGAACTTCACGCATACTGCTTGTACGTCTGATACACCTCATAGTCAAACACATTATAGGCAAATGTAGCTTTTTGTCGCATGTATATGTAACTCTCTCATACAGGAAGATGCTGTCAAGGACGAGGATGTGCAATGCCAAATTGGTTACATCCATATCAGTGCATTTAGCTGATATGCGTATAAAGTTTCCAGAATTTATTCTGAAGGGGTTCAATTGTGGGATTCGATTTGTTTTAGCTCAAAATTTTTTTTTAAGAATAGGATAGTAATAAATAGTGAAAAACACTCCGCACTGTCAGTGTCATCGTATAGAATAAGCATTCCCTTCAAGCATTGCGTTTTTCAATTACCGGGAAAAAAACTCCAATCATTACATCCCAAACACGCCACGCTACACACCCTAACGAATTATTTATTTAATTAAATTCCTGAAATCAACTGCAAATTTCCAATGCAATTCTTCGCCCATAATCTGGTCTGGTCTGCTATTAATGGTGATTGCGGCTGCCAACGTCATGATATCGATGCCATGAAAAATCGATAGTCATTCCCAGCACGTACGTGTATAGATAGCTCACAAACGCTCCATCCATGCGATCGGAGAGGCAGAAGTATTCATCAATCCACTTAATTACCATATCATAAAAACCGCGAATGAAAAAATGTACACCCATTTAGAGAATTTAATTATCCTTTTACATGCTGTGGGATGTAAATTGCACGTTGGTCATCATAAAGCAAATCATGCCGCCGCCTCCCACTCAATTACAATGCAAAGTCGAAGGATAAGCTATGGACACTTTGGTCGAGCATTAGAGAGCGCAGCAAACAATGGTGGTGGCGAAAGCGAGCGGAATATATAAAAAGACTTTGTGGGCTTGGTATCCTTTTAGTCCTTTTCGTTTTCATTCGACTGACTCCCATTTCACTTTGATCTAACCCTGAAATGATGCTTCGTTGACTGGAAAACGAATTTCAATAAAAGGACATCTAACACTAGGACGCTGGATAGACATTTGGGAATTGTGTAAAGAATGGAAACGATTTTCTCTGATTTGGGAAAAATATATGTGACTTGAATTTGGACAATCGAATTGAACAAATATAACGTATTCCTAAAGGTGAATCTGTTGAGGTGTTTGTGTTTTATTTTTTAATTTGAATGAATTCATGCCATATCCCAATAACAATACATTCACCGTGATACGATCATATTAAATTCATCACATACTCGTATAATACTGTAACCGGTTGCAGCAGCGTATGCCGGTAACACAGGTATGTGAGTATCAGCCCTTGTAAGTGCTGATACTCACAGTTAAAGGACAAGAGACCCATAGAGGGGATAAAATGGTAAACTTTTTATTTGAATCGGTTAAACGCATGTAGGGTGTGTAACGGACGGTTTGTTGGGCATCCGAAGATGCCTGTGGGGACGGAGCCTAAGGTAGCATATTACCGTGAAGGTTGGGCCGTGCCATCTGGCGAAGATATAGGCCCCTCAACGAGCTAAGCAACGGCCTATGCTTGCTGTAGCTCAATTCGGGAGATGTGGGCGGGGTTTTCGCCGCTCGTTGCCCTTGTCCTTTACATATTAACAAAAATTCATAAGCCTGGGGAAGACAACACAAACAGGGGAGGTAAAAATGGGGAATAAAAAAAAAATAGTCGTTAAGGATGGAATGGTTTACGGACGGGTCAGACGCCCACACGGTCGCACCTGGGTCCGGGTGTAATGGGACCCTTGGCCTCTGGTTTCGTACCACCAACAGATCACTACTCATCAGGTGCTGCTTCGATCTGCTGGTGGGAGCAGCACTACCAGACCATAATATGGTGCATTGCAGGTGTCATACCAAAGGGGACATCTCATTTCTGGTATAAATACATGTATCTCCCAATTTAGAATAATCATTCATAGCGAAGTAGGGCACAACGGGCAGTAGATTTTTTTTTGGTCCCACCATCATGAATATAGCAGTGTTAAATGAACATAATCTTCGCATTTTCAACATAAAGGTTATAATAAATAAGGCCAGGCTAAGATACCCAAATGGTGGGCACTGCGATCATAAGATCAATTGTGCTATAGCCTTAACTAATCCAAAAGACCCTTAACCAGCCTTATGAAGGCCAGAAGGTCCTTTGTAGACGAGCTTTTGACAACGGCGGAGCTCATGATAGAATCTAAAAAAAAAGAATAGCCTGGGACGAGCAACCCTTAGAACATAGAGGCATGGGATGAGCTTGTCCTGTATGTCTCCATAGAAACAGTGGCTCCCAAAATCTGGGTATTAAGTCGACATGTGGTTGACAGTCAGCTAACTCAGTAGACCGTTTAGTAATTATGAAATTTAAATATTGACAAGCATTTCGTCTCAGTGGACAGACTCATTTTATTGTGTTGATATCTCATCCAGTTATGGCTTGTGAGGTAACCAACGATTAACCTCAGGTCCGCTCAGACCAGGCGGCTAGTTTCTTTAAGACGGTGGGGTTTATAAGATCTTCTGACTACCGTCTACTAGTCTTTGTTGATTATCCCACATCCGTAGCCTTTCGTCCGCGGACCATTCCCCCATAAGCGCTCAGAATAGCCCAGTCCAAACCGCCAAGGATCAGGTCTGACAAATTTCGCCGATGAGCCGTCTGCAGATTCGCTATCTTGAATGCCCCGATGCCCTGGTACCCAACATAGAGTAACCCGATTACGGCTGTTCGCCTCCGTGTAACCGGTCTTTGCGCGGCGTCAACCACAGGTCACTCGGCTATATTAATCAACCTTGATGTTCCCGAGGAGACATACTATACCTCCCCGAAATACTTGTTTGAAATGGGTTTTACAGGCCTGATTCCCTCTAGGAGTGATTCGTCCGTAAACGCTTTTCAGGAATCAGATGCTATTACCATTTTCACTTATGGTTCTAAGACTGCCGAAGGAATGGGGGCTGACGTATACTCGGGAGAGTTGGATATTAGCTTGTCGTTCCGACTCCTGAACTTCAGTAGTGTTTTTAAGGCGGAAGTAACAGCAATATCTGAAGCTCTAGTCTGGTTGTCGCAAAATATATATTATAATCTACACGGATAGCCAACCGGCAAATTAAATCATTAAGCTCTGCCTTGGTCAATTCGAAGACAGTACTGGATTGTCACAACTCCCTAATACCTAGGTAGATATGGGAAGGCTCTTTAAGATTTCCCTGTGCTGGGTGCCAGGGCATAGTGGCTATGTTGGGAACTGCAAGGCCGAAGAACTTGCTAGAGCGGGTACGATCAATGAGATTAGCGGGCCGTTACGTAGCCCCAGGATGCCGTTAGCTGCTTGTAAACTGGTTATCAAAGATGCGGCGTATGACAGAGCTTGCATCAGATGGAGCAATGGCAGTACATGTCATGTGGCGTGACATATGTGGCCCAAACTGGATCCCAAACGTTCGTCTGGGTTGCTAATGCTAAACCGAAATTATTTAAAACTGTCGCAGGAGTGCTAACTGGACATTGCCTAGTTGGGGAGCATGCCAGGAGACTTCGTCTCCCAAATAATGATTTTTGCAAGAGCTGTGGGGACGAGAAAGAGGAGGAAAGTACTGTGGCAACACTGTAAAAAACAAAACATGTAAACATATATAGAAGAGATAGAGAGACTGCCGGTAGAGAGTAGTTAGTTGTAAGCGAACCGCCAATGTGTTTAGATCGTACGAAAATAAACTTTGGAATAAACTTTGATCGTATTGAGTACTGTGTACATTTATTTAAAACGGAGTGTACTTTTTACGAATGAGTGTCGGCCCCTTACAGTACGTTTCATCTTCTGTGTACCTGTCCGGCCCTGGCGAGTTTTAGGAAACACCTCCTTGGTTCCTCCTTCTTGACCGATTTGGATGACCTGAAAAAAGTAAATGCTGGTCGGCTACATCGCTTCATTGTGAGCTCAGGCTGGTTTAACATGTGAGTTGGTTTCAGTTGCTGAGTCTGAGTATCACAACGGACCCAGTGTTGGTCTAAGTGTGCTTAAGCAACCCTCTTAACCTAACCTAACCCGATTAGTGTCCGTGAGACTCTGAAGGACATCAAAGCACTCTTTCACTAGTTTCGATGAGAGCTCATGAGCCTTAATGGCTGCTTGACCCTCAAATGCCCATAGCGATTGAGGTCCTGTTGTTCGGTCCAAAGATCCCAACAGCAATTCCCTGTCCGGTTCTTGACCCATCAGTAAGCCACATGAAACACCTGTGGGCAGGACAAAGATTGCCAATATTTCGTTTTAAGCGACTAGGGATAGAGACAGAAAATTTCCTACCGAAGCAGATTTCCGTAGTGATGTAATCTGATCTCGAGCAGATCGGCATGCCACTAATCCGCTCCAGAGTACTCATGTGGCCCTGATTGTATACGTGAGCATAATAATTTAGATTATATTCCTGATTAAAAAATGTGCAATGTGCAATTAGTTAGGGTTATGGGTTAAAAAAAAACCCTGTGGTATAATAATGTACCAGCTTATGGTTTTAGTCTGCTGTACTTGTCAGAGCAGCCAGATTAATTACCTACATAATATGACGTGTAGCTTGTGGTTGTGCAATTTTTTATCATGAGGCGAATGCACTAGACTACTGTTGATGGCATTTTGTGTACTTTGGTGTGGAAAAAAAGGACATTTTTGGCTATGAAGTGGTATCAAATCAGGGCATACTCGGAGTGTTGAATCGTGGGCAACGGTGTCAGATTCGGAATCAGCGACCCCAAATGCCCTTAGCTCGAGCCAGGCATATCGGACGAGGATTTCCCATGAAAACAGGGTTGCCTTTATGAGGTGGGCAACCCCAATTTTTTTTTAAATTTAGAATCAGAATCAGCGGCCCTCTAATGCCCTTTAGTTCGACCCAGCCAGATGGGACGAGTATTTCCCATGAAAATCATTTTGGGGTGGGCAAGCCCAATTTTTTATTTTACTTCAGATTCGGAATCAGTGACCCCCAAATGCCGTTAAGTTCAAGTCAGCCAAATCGGACGAGTATTTCCCATGAAAAAAGGGTTGCCATTCTGGGTTGGTGCTGGTCGTTTGATCGCTAGTCACGAACTATCGTCGCTCAGCCGTGTACAGCAATACAGACCTCAATCCTTTGTGAATGTACAATTAAGTCGCGGCTATCAAAAACAGTGAATATTGCATTTATTAATAGAATTTAGAATCGAACGGGTGCGATTTATATAAATTGTGTCTGAAATGAATGCACAACCGTTCGGCAATAACTGTTCACAAAAGTTACATCAATTTCAGTTTTGGATGGTACTAAATTAAATGTGAATTAAATTTCTCCCTCTCCCAACATTCATTGGCCCACTGATCAACGTGTTACTTAACTTAAAACGCATATAAATTTTATTTGCCATTAAATTATCCTAATTTTACGCAAGCGACTCATAAAACGAATAATGCTTACAGGAGCAAACTAATACGTATTATTCGTTGCTAAAGCGACTAATAACAGCAAAACGGTTGAGTGTGAGTGCCTGCTGAGGCATGAAAGGATGGCCAAGATTTTCACACTTTCCTTATGTTCTTTTCTGCCACCTCCGCTCTGACGTCTTTCAACAAAAGGACTCATGGCAGGAGAGACGAGAGACACAATTGGTAGATGAAAATGGGATTCTGTTCACTCAAGGAAAAAAAGATAAGAAATTTAATTAGACATCTCTAAGGAGTTGTGTCGATATGCTTTAAATGGGACATATTTTCAAGAGACAACTGTGATCGTATCGAAAACAGCTCTTGGGAGGGTTGTCATTTAAATTAATTGCATTTTACTTAATTGGGTATTGAAAGATGTGTGTGTGTTCTCTTCTCAGGACATTTTTCAATATTTCAATAAATGTATTCATGTAGTAGTATGCGTGAATATATACTTCGCAGATGCATGAATTAGGTTTTCGGAAATCTAGTTAGATTCAAATATACGATACGATCTAAAGAATTGAGGTTCGATCCTTGTCGCGTGAGTTGCTGTTCTAGTTGCTTATCAAGGCGGAATGGACGCCTCAAGCGCTAGCGTTGGTCAAGTGCAGATGGCTCCAGTGATGCCTATAAGCAAGCGAGGCGTTGTAGATCATTGCCCTTTATTAATACAGAAGATTGTCAAGTTTTCGGCCACCATAAGGACAAACGCTACTCGATCATTTTGAAGAGAAGTGCCCGTGTTCGTCCAAAGAGGACTCTTACAAGCCCATATTATGTGTGTGGCTTTGCTAAATAGCTTATCTATGTGAGTGTTCCAGGTAAGTTCCGAGTCTAGCGTAACTCTATTGTCGTACCGCCTGACGAGATTGGTTCCACATTAGCTTTCGTCTGCAAGTAGCACAACGACACGAATCACATGAGTGTAGAACTATGTCGAGCACCGACCCCTCTGTGATGGTAGATTCCGCTTTACTCCTGGGGTAAGTTAGTTAAATTATCTGCGTATCCGATCGCCAGATAATCGTTCTCATTGAGCATGGAAATCAGCTCTTCTAAGGACAACAGATGGGGAAAGAGAACGCCAACTTGCGGGCAGCCCTTTACGGCATTCATGTATATGAAGGTGCAGTCAAGATTTGAGCAAATATCCCGTCCAGCGAAAACGGCGTCTAGCCAGGCGCAGCGGGCGGAAGTTCCCTGAGTTCCAGTACTCTGGAGATGCAATAGTAGTTTTTAGTTATTATTTGGAGTTTGGCTCTTCACACTCATGCAGCTGTCACTGCATTAGTACAGACCATCAAGAGCTAACCAGTGCGGGGAGCACAGGACTCAAACCAATATCTTGAACTTTGGGCTGCCTTCTATCATGACAACGATAATAGCTTTCAGTGCTAGAGTATGACCACAACTTTAGCCCTCCTATATTTCCGCCTTTATGCCGTCATTATTCTGGTATAGACGCTGCTTAGGTTTAAGCCCATACGGCTGACTCTTTCCCCTACAACCGTCAGCCCAGAAATCTACGAGTGCAAGCCATCATGATCAAGGTCCATGTCAGTGTGTGACAGCTCGCAGTCATTTGGACTAAAGAGGTCTTCACCCGGTTTGCCAGAATAAGTCCGGTTTAAGCTGGAGGTCGACAGGTATTCAGAGTCCTACAGTTTGCTTTCATCCATCACCACATGGAGGTAGGTTAGGCTAGGTTAAGAAGCTGCCATATTTTTTCACATCGGCCACATCTAGGTCCGTTGTGTTACAACATGGGATGGATAATCCCGGCCATCCTATGCCTTGAGCCAGCCTGAGCGCACAAGAAACGCTGTAGCTGACCAACATCAACGTTTTCTAAGTCCCCTAGCCCGTTAAAGAAGTCGGAGCCAAGAATTAACCTCCTCAAAATTGCCAAGCCCAACAACCCACAAAGGAAATGGAATATTCTTTCCTCTTCTAAATCATTATCACAACTTCTAAAGATGTGGCTATAAGGCAGCCGAAGCCTCCAGGCGTGCTCACCGATTGGACAATGTCCAGTGATGACACCAACGACCGCGCCGATATGATATCTTTGCAATGACAGCACCTCAGCAGATCGACTCATGTCCAGCCTGGACTGGATGTCCAGTTTAGTTATTTAACAGCCCATACAAGAGTCTATTGTACCCAGAGAGAGAGAGTCTTGATCTCCTAACCGTTAAACAAAAAGACTATTCCGCACTATAATTATTCACGAAAGAGACTATTGCACATAGGAGCCTGTTCTGAATCAACAGTCATTTGTATTGGCTCCGCGCTTAAGGGACCACAACCCTAAGTATGACAAAACTATGAACGCTTCTTCTCGTTATAACAAGCTCCGTGGACTCCGCTCGATACGTTCGCTCCGCAATTAAGGGATCATATTTCTCAGTATCGCACACACAAGAACGCTCGCCTCGCTAGCTCTGTATGCAACAGTCTCTTATGTAGTTTCGAGTCGCATCTTACGGAGATTTCTGGGATAAAAGCTAGCATGTGCCATCCTCACAGCAGTACTTAGAACAACACCAACTGCGGTCCTTGAGGCCATGCTGAACCTGACTTCTTTATTCTTGCAGAACAGCTCGTTCTAAATGTTGCCATTCGCTTTCGTGAAACAGGACATTCGGCTGTTCTGAACAGCTTGGACGTGCCTGAAACCACGCACTACACCTAGCCCAAATATGAGTCTGATAAGAACTTCTACTGCCTGATCTCTTCTCGGGAGGAGTGGGCGAATAGCATCGTTCTAGAATCTGATACCATATACATTTTTACTGACGGCTCCAAGACTGATTATTTGTCGAAGCAGGTGTTTGCTCGGAGATATTGAATATAAGACTCTCGTTCCGTCTCCCGGATTCCTGTAGTGCCAGGCGGAGGTCACGGCTATCGTGGCTGGGGCATAATGTTATTTCGGCTAGGGAATAATAATACTACAGTTAACTCAAAGTCACTTGTAGAATGTCGTACCTTAATCTTAAGTTTGGGATGATTTTTCAACATTACTCTTTATTGGATTCCAGGCCACAGCGGCTTTGGCGGTTCCTGCAGGCCAGAAGAGCTGGACCGCGAAGGTGCTACTAGCGAGATCAGTGGTAGTTTTCGAAATGTTAGAATGCCTCTGACTTCTTGCAAATTCCCTTAAAAGTCACTGCGACTGCGAGGGTAAAAGTCAGGTGAAGTACTGGTAGTACATGTCATGTAGCCAGGCAAATAAGGCGTGGACTCGATCCTAGCCGCTCCTCAGGGTTACTTTTGCTGGAAAGGAGGGATATTAGCATTGCCTCATTACAGAGCATGGCGACTTCGTAGAAGCTGTTGGGACATGGATGAAGAGGAGTACTCCATTAGTACTCCGTTTGCTCTGCTTTGGCTGATAGTACGAAATCGACCCTTGTGTCATACTACTTCACCAATATAGACGACTTGAAGGAGGTAAGTGTCGGTCAGATTCATCTTTTCATAGGTTAGGTTAGGTTTGGGGGTTGCCATGATACAACACAGCACACTTAGACCTCTCATGGGTCCATTGTGATACCAACAGTAACAACACCTCGCTAAAAGAAACCTAGGTTCCAAACCAGCCTGTGCTGGCGATGTAGTGACTGAGCTGTATCACGCTCATATTCTTGAGGTCCTCCAAGTCACAGTAAAATCAGGAGCCCAGCAATTTATCCCTCCTGATAGCCAGTGCCGGGCAGCGACATAGAACATGGACATCGTTTCATTAGCCGCCTCGTATGGTTGGCGGGCTAGGTTTTGGTTAAAAGATCCTATGTTGAGTCTGTTAGTGGTATCACAATCCAGTAGTGGTCTGTGTGTGCTCCGATTTTCGGAGCAACCTCTCGTTACTAACCTAAGAACACCATACATCTCTAAAGATATTCAATAACATTACGGACGGTTTTCAACTCAGGACTAGATTCTAAAAGAACAAGGATAAAGCCATCATCAGCACCACCGATAGCATCAAGAAACGATGAGCGTGCTAGTTTGATAAGCTTCTTAATCCATACATCATTATGTTAATATTGTTCTTCGTCACTTTCTTTTTTACCGGCAAACACTGCCTTTAATACACAGCCGATGAAATATTTTACTCATTTCTCAGCTGAATATTTCATTACTATCGTTTCTCATTTGCGAAACGACTGCTTAATGAATTCATGTATCTAATTAGCTCTCTTGCTGCTGACTACTTAAATATTTATTAACCATTTCAAGTTTATTTGCTACTCTCACAGGACGAACGGAACGTCATGACGACATGACGGTTACTTTGAATTTCATTCGCCTGAATCTCGGATGGACATTTCATATCATACAATTCTGTCAGTTCGTGCTTTAGCTCACTTGTCATGTAAATCGAACATACACCGGCTTCCCAGCAAAGTCTAAGGGCCATTACACGAGCTAATTGATTGCCACTTTCATTTCTCCTGGTATTCAACTAAAAATATTCATACCTGTCTTTGGCTTCGTTACTCTCCTGGTCAGGACGTTAATTCATTTATATGCAGGCAGCATTTAAAAGACGGAAGACGAGTCAAGGCCTAAAATGCGAACTGCGATGAGAGAAACTCACTCAATTTGTTATTACTCGGATCATGTCTCCCCCGTGTCGGACAGACAATTTTTTTCCTCCTCAGTAATTCTTTCACGTAACCTACGCAAACTAATTAGGGCAATCCCCATTTTCCAGCACTCGATTCTGGTAATTAATTAGAGTAATTAGTCTGTGTATGCAGTTGCTGTGTAATTCTCGGGGGGATAGTGAACGGTAGAATGATGAATGACGTATACCTCTCCTGGTCCTGATAGTATCCGTATTCACCTAAATGAATTTAGACGGACCAACAGTGATAAGTGGACAATGGGACTTTTGTTTTTATACCCTTCACAGATGTGATAGGGTATATTAACTTTGTCATGAAGTTTGCAACGCACAGAAGGAAGCATCTCCGACCATATAAACTATATATTCTTGGTCAGTATGATGAGTCGAGTCAATTAAGCTCTGTCTGTCCGTCTGTCTGTTTGGTTCTATGCAAACTAGTCCCTCAGTTTTAAAGCTATCGAGCTGAAATATTGTGCAAAGTCTTCTTTTAATTGTATGCTGTAAATATGTCGGAACCAACGGAATCGAACCATTACGTCATATAGCTACCATAGGAACGGAACGACTGGACCAAAAATTCGTCTTCGTGAGAAAAACTTGTTTATTTCTGAAGATATCTTTTATTCCGGAATTTAGTTGAAATTGGACTACTCCATCATATACTACTCAATTGCCCTAACCCCTTGTGGGGCATAGCGCGTCAACCGTTCCATCTGGCCCAGTTGACGTTTCGTTAGCATAAATTGGTTTCAGAGAATGCAGTTGCCAGCATGCACCTCCTGCACATCCATGGCCACGAACGTTGTCGAGGACGGGATTCGAACCCGAAACGCCGGTAGTCAAACATGAGACTGATGCCTCAACACACTGCGCTACCGGTCGCCCCAGTCCATCATATGGCTGTCATAGGAATGACCGTTCCCAAAGCAAGTTTTTGCTAGAACAATTTTTATACCCTAGACTTTTAGTAAAGGGTATATTGTTTTTGTCACGACGGGAATATGTAACACCTTAAAGGAGGCTCCGGAGGTATAGCAATGTATATGTATAAATGCTCAGTGTCACCTCCTGATTCGGTTTAGCCATGTCTGTCTGTCTGTCCGTCTGCCCGTCTGTCCGTCTGTCTGTCTGTCTGTCCGTTCGCACGATAACTTTCGATAGAATGAAGCCAGAGCCTTGAAATTTTGGTCAAATGTTGGATGTATGATCTAATTGGATGGTATTGAAAATGGGCATGATCAGGCCAAGAGAACGCCTACCTCCCCTACATATGTACAATAGTTAAATGTATTAATAACTCCCGATTAAACAAGCATGAAAAGCTCTAACTTTGACAGATTGCTCGCGAGGATAATCTTTTACTCTCCTGAAAAAAATCAAGTCGATCAGTTGAAAACTAACGGTAATTTTCTTCAAAGAGCCCCGTACTACCCTACTTTTCGGGTTTTTTGTCTATAACTCTTGAACCAATTGACGTAGACACCTGATTTTTGCCATGTAACCCTGGAGTGGGAAGCTGCTTGAGTTCTAGTAAGTCGGGCGTCATCAGATCAAAGAAACGCCTAACTCCCCTACAAAATTTAAAAAAATTAAATATTCTTTTAATTGCGATAACTTTCGATAGAATGACACTAGCAAGTTGAAAATTTGGTGGGATGTTGTTAGTAAGATCTACTTAGTTGCTATTGAAAATATGCAAGATCCGACCCAAGCAACCCCTACCTCCCCTACAAATGCAACTTCAAATAAGCGATAACTTTTGACAGAATCAAGCCAACGACTTGAAGTTTTGGTCAAATGTTTGAAATGAGATTGGGTTAGTTGGTATTCAAGATGGGTTAGATCCTACCTAAGGAACCCCTACCTCCCCTACAAATGAAACTTAAAATAAGCGATAACTTATGATAAAATAATGCTAGCGGCTTAAAATTTTGGTCAAATGTCTATTACAAACAGTTGGCTAATATTGAAAATACGTAAAATCCGACCTGCGAAACCCCTACTTCCCCTACAAATGAAACTTCAAATAAGCGATATTTGTAGAATGGGTTAGTTAATTGATTTTAATAATGGTCAAGATCCTCCTGAATGATTGCCAACCTCCCCTATAAACTGGCCATATAGAAAACTCACTTTTCATGCATATGGTCGTTACCAATTAGTACTTTTGGTATCACCACTAGGTCTGTACAAGTCTAGGGTATATACGCTTCGGACTCCGGGCCGAATATATCTTTACCAAATTTTATATTATTCAATAATATTGGCTGGTAAACTACGCCGAAGGCTAGCTTGCTTTTTTAGAAGATCTTTGTATTTCTATTTGAAATTTCACCCAGTGGTTGCAAAATAAGTTCAAAATTAGTATGATATAAATTCCATAATAACGGTTGGTTTGTTTTTAACACAAATCAAAGTCAGTCAGCTTGAAAGTAGCATACTCGTATGTTTCCAGAGGGATAACCTAGCTGTCGCCCCGGGCCTTGCGTCTGTAAAGGCCCGGCGCTCCCGTACAGAACCTTCTTCAATCCATATGAATTGTGGAAAAACAGCATTTACAATAGTATACCTATTCGTACTATCGTGGTTCACACCTTGGCTAATAGGAGATATACCGCCGTAGCCTATAGAGTAAGCGAAGCGAGCATTCTAGGGCGGTAAACCAAGGGTTGCAACCTCTTTAGCCGGTCACGGAGCCCACACAAGAGGAGTGTGAAATCGTCTCAATTTAAAACCTACTATTAGTCAAAGACACGAACCACTATGCGTCGTCCGATGAGCAATGTTCCAGAACTTCTTTCCCCATAAATATGTTTAAGATCTCATTCGGAATGTACTATGATGATAACAAATAACGTAACATAACGTAGCCTAGGCATTAAGTGCTCATAGGAACTGTTCTAAAACAAATTGCGGTGTAATTTTGTTTATTTTTTTGGGCTAATTACGAATCTGCGGTTTGCCCCCAAAATTTTGAAAACGGTTAACCCTAGCGAACATTTTCTGAGACAAAATAAAAGTTCTTGAGTAGTTCAGTGCAAAAGATTAGCTCCAGTTTTCCAATATCTTCAATTGGTATCGAGATACTCTCACATCAGAAAAACTAGAAATTGGCCCTTTTTAGTTTTTTTTTTAATTGCGAATATCTTGAAAACTATTGAAGATACTAAAAAAGTCGCATTACCCTATTTTATTGAAATGTTCAAGATCTTTTATTTTGACTCGAAAAGCTTTTTGATAAATTTAAAAAAAAAAATTTTTTTGCTATTAGTCAAATTACACATAAAAAATGGGGGCAAACCTCAGATTCATAATCTACACCCCAAAAAATATAAATGAAAGAAAAAATAAGAACTACACTACATTTAGTTAGTAGACCATCACAAAATCAGTTGGCCCTCTGTTGTTCGGCGCAGAACACAAAATCAGATCGACCATTTTGCCATTAGTAAAAGATTCAGGAGTTGCCTCCTGGACGTGCGAAACAAGAAGGGTGCCGATATTGGGATGGGAAGAGACCAATATCTTATGATCGCTAATGTTCGATTGCGTATTGCAGCCGTGCGCCGTCCCAGCGACGAAAGATTCAGGCGCCGCAAATTCAACACCGCTCGATTAAAAAATCCAGCTGTCTTACAACAATATAATGACAATCTTGCACAAAAAGCAGCTGAGCTAACTAGTCACCCAGATAGTAAAATAACATAAACGAAAACTGGGATGCCATAAAAAATGCGTACTTTACCTGCGTTCCTATTTTGGACCATTTGTAAATAAGTGTTTGTTGGCCTCAAAGTGCGTATAGTGACCGGAAAATCTGTCCTCGCTCGTAATTTTACTTGAAAATTGTGTTTGAAAGTGGAAATATCCCTTGTTAAGTGGCATATGTTTGTGTGAAATACAATATATTCATGGCGGCAAGGGAATCGTGTCGTTCACCGGAAAAATCACGTATCGGTGAAGGGACAATGGATAAGTAGCGCATTTCCGATACTTTTAGGAACGCACCCATTGATAGCGCAGATACCATAATTGGCACAAACCCGGATTGCCTGAATAAGCCCTGGATGTCCGACGCTTCATGGCAGCGGATTGTTGAAAAAAAGGAGCTGAAAGTTCGTTTGGCTGCAGCATCAGATCACAATCGAAGCAGCATCGAACTCCTTTACCGTCAGAAAGCTCGAGAAGTTCAGCGTAGTGTGCGATGCGATGAAAGAGTTTATACGAATTCTCTTTTAGCCTCAGCAGAAGAAGCCGCAAGAAGTAACAACTTAAACGCCGTATACGGTGTCATCAAGGAGTTTACAGGTGGTCGAAACTCCTGCCAACATCCTATGAAGGATAGTAATGGAAAGCTACTTATCTTGGAAGAAGATCAAATGAGGCGGTGGAAAGAACACTTCACCGCGATCTTGAACCGTGTAACCTCTGGTGAAGTTCCCCTCATATAGATAATTTAGCTAACCATCAAAATGTGCGTATACGGTCCACTGCCCCGACTAAAGAGGAAATGGTCACTGCAATTATTGCACTGAAACGAGGAAAAGCCGCCGGACTCGACGGTGTCCCTGCCGAACTTTATCAAGCAGCGCCAAGGGTAACTGCCGATTTGCTGCACCCACTTGTTGATAAAGCGTGGAATACAGAGACCTTTCCCACTGAGTGGAAGGAAGGTTTGATCATCAAACTTCCAAAGAAGGGTAGCCTCACAGACTGTAATAATTGGAGAGGCTTTTGTGTGCTTCCTGCCGTTGCCAAGATAATAGCTAAAATCGTCCTGGAAAGACTAAAGGCCCACTTAGAAAGCACAATTGACGAAAAGCAGGCTGGTTTTCGATCCGGACTCTCCTGTGTCGATCACATTAACACCTTGCGAATCATCATCGAGCAATGCGCCGAATACGATTCTCCGCTTCACTTGCTTTTCATCGATTTCGAAAAGGCTTTCGATAGTGTAAACCGGGAATCTATATGGGCGGCCTTGCGCAGGAGAGGCATCCCTGAGAAGCTTGTGGCTATTATTAAGGCAACCTATGACGGCGCTAAATGTCGCGTTCTGCATAAAGGTAAGGTGTCGGGGGACTTTGAGATTCGCAGTGGAGTTCGGCAGGGGTGCATCCTCTCACCGATCCTATTCCTCATTGTGATCGGCGATGTGTTGCATGCAGCCCTATCCGGACTCGACAGAGGAATTCAATGGACTTTGACATCTTATCTACAACATCTTGACTACGCTGACGACATATGCCTACTCTCCCACAAAATCATGAATCTGTCCGCAATGGCGTTAGATCTCGAGAGGGATGCAAGCAAGGTTGGGCTAAAGATTAATACCAACAAGACCAAGGTTCTTAGCCCGCCGTTGCGAAAAAGCAATCCGACACCTATTGCCATCAATATTAATGGACAGCCTGTGGAGAAGGTGGACAACTTTGTCTACCTGGGTAGCATTGTTGCCGAAAATGGTGGTACGGAGCAAGACATCGCTCGTCGTATCAACCAGGCTAAACGCGCATACGGCATGCTGTCCAAAATCTTGCAGACCAGTTATCTCAGCATTAAGACCAAGCTGGGCCTGTTTCGCTCCCTGGTACTGTCAGTGCTTTTGTATGGGAGCAGTATGTACATGCAAAGTTTCCGTAGGAGTTACCAGAAAGCTGCAAGTTTTCGTCAACTCATGTCTTCGTCGAATCTTAAATTTTCCTGGCCCGATACAATATCAAATGAAGAGCTAAGTCGGCGTACGGGTCAGATGCCAATCGACGAATTGATACGCAGGCGAAAATGGCAGTTGATAGGTCACACATTGCGGAAGAGTGATAATTGCATTGCTTTGCATGCCATGAAATGGAACCCCATTTCCAGCCAAAGCCGACCAAGAGGGGGTCCTCGAATCACATGGCGTCGATCTGTGGCAAAGGAGTGTCAGGCACTGGGTAAGTCTTTTGGGGAGTTGCACCCCATTGCCCAGAACAGAGTACGATGGCGCGCAGGAGTAGTTGACGAGCTATGCCCCGCTAGGGGTTAAGGCAAAGTAGTAGTAGTTCTTGGCAGCGTGCGCACAGGTGCTTCAAGGTCGAAAACTTGGATTCAACATTAGGTGACTAATCTAAACAACACGACCCTTATTATTGAACTAATTGCACTGTCCTATATATCAATGTTTTACAAAAGAAGATAGTAAACAATTTGACCGTTAACAATTTGTTTCTGCTTATTACGTGTTACTGCTGGTCCTAACTACGAATCGATGAACGTATTTTTTCAAGGGGATGCAGGAACTTATTTCCGGACTCAAGAGTGCGTCGATCACTGAAAAGCTGAGAAGGTTAAGAACCACTACTTTGGCGTAATATATTAGGTGTTATTGAATAAATTAGTATACATTGCGTATTTTTTCAGTTATTGCGTTTTAAGCATGTACAATCGGCAACTGTTTTTGAATTCAAATGCCTGTAGCAGCTAATTTTGTGCCCAAACATTGACCGTTCACATCACATCACTTGAGATACGTAAACAATTTCATTGCAAGCATTAACGCCGAATAAGTGCAAACTATTGTACATACCGGCCTTATCGATATTGAAACCATTGAAACCACCATCCCTTTATTAGTATACGAGTACATGCACAATATCATCGGTGAAAGCGAACCGAAAAGCAGCATTAATTATTCTCCGTTTGCCGACAGATACGTTAACAAAGGCATCGATTATGGTTCAAAAAGAAGAACAACAAAAAGATAAACAACGTGATACAAACAAAAATCTCTCGGATTTATACAGGTGGAATGTAACGCGGCGAAGGTATATATTATGAACAATGAACCCTCCATGCATATTCGCGCCAGCATTTCCATATTGGACTGCCGAGAATTTATACAGCCTTGGTTCCTGCCCGCTATACTCGTATCTAACCACGCCGATATCAATAAATGTTTGTGCCTAGATAGGTGACGCCGAAGAAGAACCTATCGAGCCGCAAGATATAGTATGTACTGCTATTAACAGAAAATATAAACAACAATAAGAGAGCTTAGCGTGATTACCGATAAAGCTACCGTTCTTATCAATTGCTTTCGTCATAACTAGTAACTCGTAAACGAGATAATTCAATGAAGCCCCCGAGTCCGATAATGGCAAAAGTAAACTCCGGCTTGTCCCGAAATCGGTCAAATTTGCCAAACTAATAATCATCATTGAGTGTCGTCTGTGAACCATTTGCTGACATTCCGACTGAAGGTTTCTGTGCCATTTGGCCGATAACATTGTGTTTGGGGTGCCAAATTGGGAGGGTAATGATAGTGCCAATCAATAAGTAATCGGCAAAGTAATTTGTTTGTCTGTGTTGGATATAAGTGACGTTAGATACTCGTATAAACATGGGAAATTAATAAAGTTGGATAGTTTAAATTCGTCAATAAACATGCGTTCGAAAAGCATTCATGATAGGCAATGAGGGTAGTACTCGTACATATTCTAGTGACAATGACCAAAAGTAGGAAGGAAGATAAGTTGTTTTAATTCTTTAAGATAAAAGACACCGCGCTATGTAAATATATTATGACACGCGTAGTATAAATTCATAAAATTATAAATAAAGAGTTGCAAGCATGGATAACTGCCTCCATTCGGGGTACAAACTGAAGCTGATTCTGCGTTTCGCTCGGTTTCATGATTTCACTCTGCCCACCAAGCGAAGAGACAAGCCGAGCTTGCAGCTGAGATTGCTAGTATGAGAAGTTATGTGGATGTGAGATGTACGTTCGCAGGTCTCTCGACGACGCGAGCGCTTCAGTCTGTTAATGGGAGAACGCTGATAGAAGGTTAAACCAAAGAGGATTGATATTCTACAAGAGCGATCACTGCATAGAACTTTCGCCTCTGCCAGAAGATTGACGTACAAATCTGAGGCTGCCAATAATAAACATGAAATTATAACGTTGATCTGAAAAATGGAACCACAGTACTCCCTTTTCAGGGCCCTCTTGGTAACATAAGGTAGAAGCCTCGTCGGTTTTATTGTAGTTTGGGAGGTACTAGAAATGTTGGACCAGGTACCTCACTTGGTTGGGTGGGTTGTGAGGCCAAGGTCCGCTCTAGCTGGACCCGGAGCAGTATCAAGGTGCATGAGCCAGTCGACGGCCATTGCCTTTATGTAGTTTCTTTTATTTTTAAGGACGTGGGACTTTGGTACCCGTATGTGTGCTCTTTTTTTACACGAGATATATTAGAATAGTAATGGTAGGGGCAGAGGCAGCGAGATGGCAAAACCCGCCCACATCTCGCGTCACTGAGCTACAGCAAGCTCGTGCCGCCTATCAAATTGAGGAGTTTTTGCACGATGCCGTCGCCGGACCTTCACGGTCAATTTGGTGAACTTTGGCTCCCCCCACCTACGTGTCCGCCTACACCTGTCAATTACAACATGTACGATAACCACCGCAAGCCCAAGCGAATACTGAAAGGACACATCAGCCGAGCAAGGCTGAGAGGAAGACTGTGAGCTCGTTGTAAATGTAGATGGTGACGCCAAACAACTGCTGAGCTTCCGAAAATGCGGTCACTTGATTGAAATAATTGAACACGATCAATCAGACGGGCTGTGGCACTACGATAATGATTAAAATAAATTTTATATTATTTCTATTTATCAGATTTATTTTTCATCTACGTATACAGAATAAATGATTTCTTGGATAATTTTAAAAAACAGGCGAAACAATATTTTTCATGAATTTTCTATGTCTTTAGTTTAATGCATTTCATTTAAGTCGAAAATTCGTGTGCTCCTGTAAGTCGTGAAACGCTTCGAATATGTACGAAGATTTTGTGGGAATACGCCAATAAAACAATTCTGTCTTATCAATGGCGCCGCCCACCTCGGAACTGGCTCTTCAGATTCACATTGTTGATTCAAATTCCATGCAGCAGAGCTGTGTCGTCTCACCGGTGCTCCCAGTGCCCGTTTCTTCATGACGGGTCCTATTCCTTCGTCACTATGGCATGACACCGAATCGTTTTCTCGTTTCCTTTTTCGAATTTCCTGACTTATCAGATGCGATTGCCCATTGAAGTTTACGGCATATAGGGAATTGGCCCGACGTAATTCACCAGATTCTCCTCCCACTCCCAGAATGGAGCTTTGCCGTCTAACTGGAGCACCATACGCTCGTCGTACCTTGTTAAATCCTTGTATACCTAGGAAGGCACTCTGACGCCTGACTGGAGCACCATATGCTCTTCGTACCTTGTTAAATTCTGCTATTCCTAGGGAGGCACTCTGACGCCTGACTGGAGCACCATACGATCGTCTCTCATTTCGTCTAACGCACACATTTTCGTCCCTTCTCGAAATCACCTTTGCATAGATGACACGATTACTTTCCGGAAATTTTTGGATGAACCGTTGAAAGGATTCTTTTGTGAAAATTCGACCTCGTTTATCGCTCAGCTCTAATACACAAGGGTTCTGGATCAATCTGAAATGTCGTTTAATTGTATTAACTAAATCCTCTAAAGATGTATGTTTCGAGACGGGGATACGCTTCAACTTATTTTCGTGACACACTTGCAGGATAATGCGAATCATGATGATTTTTTTTACAGTTTTTTACACGGTCTCAAGACTTATTCGCGTTGATGGTTTGAACGCTTCTGATGTGAAGTTTGAAGTACACATCCTTTTTATGGATAAATTTGAAGGTATAAAACATAGTTTGACCTGTTTTTCTTTTCCTGAATGACAAATAACAGATAAAAGGACACCTGCTCGAAGTAAACAAAAGGACTAATTACCGAAATTATAATTAGTCGACAGATCAACCCATTTGAAAGTACATACTGCACTTTTATATTTATGGCAGTTTTATTGCTTTGAAAACAATATGTGTAGATACGTGAAAAGTGGTGTTTACAACTGATTTGAAAGAAATTGTTTTGTTTTTTTCTGAAATTCAGAAAAACATTGCCATAAAACTGGATGTTGTTTTTCATTGTGAAAATAAACAAATGTATGAACTTTTGAAGCTTCCGAAAACATGTTAAACACTTGAAAGGTCCTTCGGCGAATTTTCGTAAGAGCTTACGACCGAAATGTTTAGCGCATCCGGTATAACTACGAGCTGTACGAACGATGAGCAACGAGCTGGATGTTTCGAGAATCGTCAAACTATAACGTTTTTAATGAGCAGGGTGTTAGAATATCTTAGGATTTTAAATGAAAAACACGAGTTCACGTTCACGCGACCTGCCACTCCCTACACCTCCGCAAAGACAGCTCTGGGCCCGTCTTTCTTTTTGGTACGAACCACTGCCGTTTTCCACAGAGCCATCTGTGTGTGAAAGTAGCAGTCAATATTTTATTCATTTTATGTTATTACAAGGGCATGTACAATGAATGGACGATAACCGCATGTCTAAGAAAATATTGAAAGGACGCGTCGACTAAGCAAGGCTATCAGAAAGACGGAGAGCTCGTCGGGAAGACTTAGTTAATGCTGACGCCGAATAATTGCTGGGCTTCTGAAATTGGACGACGAGGTCATTTGACCAAGATAGCCTATGGTCCAGGCGGTCAAAGCCCGACGTCGCGTCGGGTTGTAGCGCCACGATGATAATGATAAACTTTTGAATTATCGGAGATTTTCAAGATGAATTCTACTGTGTTCAGGGCCGTGGCGAAGAAATCCGTGCTCGAGAGTTCTTGGCCCCAACTCCCAAGGGTTGAAATTGAGTAAAATTTGTATTTGAGATACGTAGCCGAGAAGAACAGGTATTTCAAAAATACAAATTTTCTTACCTCGTAAGTTTATTTCGAGAAAAACCACATTGGACGTTAGTCGTAATGTGAATGTACCGGGGCAGGCAAGTTGGAGCTCGCACGAGTGTTGGGGCCTAAAGCCGCATTGCTCTTCTGGTATAATGTCCCTCTCATCTAGCAATCGACAAAGAGGAGCCACCATCTGCCATCTTTGCCATCGATGATAGGAGACTTATGAGCCTCCAATTTTGAGGAAATTTTATATCCTTTCCAGGCTTATGGATCATTATGATAGCCGCTTTTTCCATACTTCTGGATAGCACCGGAGATGGAAGATCGCGTTTATTATTGCGGTGATTGTTCGAGTTATTGTCAGGAATGTTCTAATATTTGGGACGGTAAGCGACAAATATGGGTGCCACCTTGCAAAATATGATAGATAGATGCCCTTTAGTAAGAATGTTGGTGGGACCCATACCTTCAATTTAAGAGATGGAACCATTATGGAACCCGCGGCAGAGCGCCTGGGCAGACTAAAAACCGAGAAATTTGAACCATTTTTTGACTATTTTTCTTATAACTTGTAAACCTTGCACCGGATCGAAAAATTTAATAGAATGTATTGTAAATTAAAGAGCGTTGAATTTTGCGTCCATCATACTTTACCTATTTTCAAGCTCACAGATCTTCGAAACGGATATTCCAAATGAAAAAAATCAATAAAAAAAAAAGTTGGAGATAATTTGATTTCGAGTCTAGCTGGCCCAATATTTTTCAAATCAGTCAATTTTTAGTGTAGTTGTGAGCAAAAATCCAGAAATCTCTGCTTAACGATTTCAGCTTTAATAATTTAATCCCGCTACAAGTTTCATATTTGTTGTAGTCTGAATGTATAGATAATTAAATCTACTTTAAAAGGACTTTGTTTGACAGCTTAAGGCGCAGTGACGCTTTCTAGGGTTTTGTAGAAAAAGAACAAACCCTTATGGAATCGGACATATTTCCGTACGCCTGGGCAGAGAACATCTCAAAAACTGCTGAAGTTACATGCAAGAAATTTGGTAGGAATATGAAGGATTACTTCAAATCGGAATGATGAAATACAATAGGAGTCAACCTAAAACAGCCAAACGGACTTTTTATTTTGTCTCAATTTCTTAAAATGAATGTATGGAGACGAACAATCATACCAAAAGGCATTTCTCTATCATATTTTGCAAGGTCAAATCTCTAACCGTGTCAACTACTAAGCCAATTGTTGGCTACAGTGTCCAGACCAGGCGATTTGCATTTGTTGAGGGAGCTGACGAGGCTTCTGGCCTCATCTAGGTCAGTCTGCCTAATTGTTTCTTCGTGGGTGTCGACTCTGGGGCATATCGCTTCGGCTCTTTAATTGATCGCATCCTCCTGGTCAAGATCGCCGTCGGGAAGTTCGGTCTCTTGGAAGTTCCTGGGTATAAGCTCCGTCGTCGTATGTCAAGGTGTTAGAGCCATGTATTGAAGGAATAATTTCTAGGAATTCTTCTCATTTTCCATTGCGATGTTCATCGATTTGCACCTATACGAGTATTTGATGGGTTAGCCTGCAAGCTGTTTTACATAGACTAGGGTCGCCAGTTTGTGTAGTCCTTTCCCATATTCGATTCCTACTCTTTATTAAGTTTTCAATATTCTGAGAGAGCTCGTAGTAATTTTTCTGCCAATAGTATCGGAGCGACTGGCACCTCAGTGCGTAGAGGCGTCAGTCTCATGTCCGACTACGGTCGTTACGGGTTCACGTCCCGTCCACGGCGTTCGTGGCCATGGAAGACACACAAACGTCTTCCTCCTATGGTGCGGGGCGTAATAGTAAGCCACAACATCTGCCGACTTGTCGTAGGTAGGCGACTAAATGGAACCAGTAGATGCACGAAGAAAATATTGCAACGAAATTTGCTAAATCCAACACAATGGCTGCGTTCCTAAAACAACAGCGATGAGAAGCGATTTGTCCTAGAGACGTTTGTGCTGAGCGAAGCGCTGAAGCTAAGCACTTTCAGTCAGCATAAAATTTTCTCCCTTTTCTGGCTCAGCGCAACATTTGACACTTGCGACAATTGTCAAGTTAGAAAATGGCAAATGCCTGTTCCGTCAAACCTCGATTCTAACTTCGGTTTTGTTGTTTATGGTCGAGTATTTAACGTGATTGCCAAACTTTATTGTGAGAATTAAAATTGTTACGATATCTTGTGTTTCACCTGGAACTCATCAAGGCAAGAAATTTCGAATGTTCTGTCAAATGTCGAACTGAACACGGCAGCTTCTGCTGGTATTGGTGCTCATAACGCTTTACACAAATAGACGAAAGAGTGCTCTGCTCTCTCTGACACAAAAGGACCCGTTGCACAATTGTGGGGTCACCAAAAGGAGACTGGACCAAACAGCAGGCCTTCACAGCCAGACAGAAGTTTCGCGGCGTTCCGCCTTGCTTGATTGAATGAATGGGGCGACCGGTAGCGCAGTGTGTTGAGGCATCATTCTCATGTTTGACTACCGGCGTTCCGGGTTCGAATCCCGTCCACGACAACGTTCGTGGCCATGGATATGCAGGGGGTGCATGCTGGCAGCTGCATTCTCCGAAACCAGATTATGCCAACGAAACGTCAACTGGGCCGCATGGAACACGCACTTTGCCCCACAAGGGGTTAGGGCAATTGAGTACAACAAGATTCTTCTCTGGCGGTGATGTTCGACAAAATTGTATAACCGACACAGCGAAATAGCACAAGCTATCAACGGTAGACACACCCCGCGATAACAGTGCTCGAAAGAACGGACTTATATTTACAATAGGAAGGCACAATCTGCTGGTGGTGCAATCACGAATTCAGTTCCCAGCGACTCAATACCCCGCCCAATGGAACTAATCCAATTTGAAATCGTCGAGGAGTTTATTTCCGCAATTTTTCTGTGGCGCGACAAATCAAAGACCCAGTCTATGGTCGTGGCGGTTGAATTTCCGAAACAGCAGGCCAATGGCGATAGCCAGTAACAACATCACCCCATGTCACTGCTGTCCACACGTATCACCCATCACTCATCCAACAGTTGAAGTTGACGTCAAGTGATGGATGCGCGCGGAGATTTAAAAGAGAGGCGGAGCGACCTATTAAACCCCCGTCCACTCTACCGATAGCTGAGCTAGCTATCGAGCACGCGTCACCTCTGGTCACTTCTAAAGAGGTTTTGACAGTTAGGTGTCACGGCTGGTCTGAACGCCTAAATATGCGTTACAAATGGCGCACAACGAGGGGACTCAAAATGTACCGTTAAGGCTCGCTCCGGTCACCCTAGGACCTCATTACACCTGCAGGTCTACTTATAATCCCACTGCTGTAGTTTGGCATCTTTTGAGGTTCCACCCGCACTTTAGTGCTGCACGCACACAGGGACTTACAACCTTCGGCCATTTGTTTTACTCCTTTTCTAATATCAATCCTTATCCCTTCCATGTAGAGTACCTTATCCAAGTAGAGTAGGATTTTCCATCCCCATCTATCTCGCAACAGGCAGTGCCTATGTTGTCTTGTCAAACGATGCTTTTGCATCGTGGGTAAGACGATAACCGAAAAGGGACTCCTCGGAATTTCCGGAATCGAGAGTTTGCTTCCGATTTCCAATCCGGTCCCGTGAACATCTTCCCGCCTTCATGTGCAGGCACTGACCTTCACTAGCTCTTTCGTATAACAAGGGTTTCGGGTAGCGTAATTACGGAGTATGAACCCGTACTAATACCTCATGAATTTCCCTTGCTTTTAATTTTCTCTTGGCCGTCGGAGTCCCCTTTCCGTCCCTAGAACAAGCAAATTTTTCTTTTCGATGCGAATGTCAACTTTGAGAGTGGAAGAGAGGACGCGTCTGAAAGGAAGGAATCAGGAAGCCAAACCGAATTTTTGTACTAGCATATAGTTTTTCATGCGTATCTACTTTTGTATCGCAATTTAGTACAATCGTTTAGAACAACCATATTATTTTATCGATTTTGTACTAGAATATAGTTTTTTTTGCGTATAGATTTTATAAAAAAATCGGAAGAGAGGTTGAGCAAAATCGCGCAGCTCAGCATAAGATTTGGGCAGGGAGCGCAGAGTCTCATCGCCATCAGGAGGCTCCCGTGCTAGTTATAGGGACGGTTGAGGATTTCGTCGGGGCCTCCCGTTTACCTTCGGCATTCCGGCCCACGCGTGATACCTTTTTTTTTTGTAGCGATAACGAAACATAGTGACCTATTAAAACCCCGCCCACACAACCGATAGTCGAGCTAGCTACCGAGCACGCGTCACCTCTAGTCATTTCTGAGGAGGTCAAGAGATTTAGGTGTAACGGCTGGTCTGAACGACCATGCCTCGATCTCCGTCCTCATTCTTGGACCTAGTTCAGCCTAGACATACGTAACGCTTCATTAAGGACCATATCACAATAGGTGCATAGTCACAGCGCTTGTGGTCCCTCATGCGCCAGGACCCATCTAGATCACCTCCGACATACCATAAAAATCATAAATTATGAAAAGTTATAAAAATTTTGAGTACCTGCAAAATTATTACACTACGTTGATGCACGAGTTTTTTTCCTAAATTTCTAGCTGTTGGCTTGAAATGAAGCGCAATTCTTCCCACATCACTTCTATCTTGTCTTTGTGATCAATAATCGTATGATTCACAGATTTAGGACACATTGACGTCAGAATATACTGAATTCTTGGCAAAGGGCAAAATGACAATAAGTTATAATTGTGCGATGGCATTTATCTTGTCGAACTGAAAATCAATTCGACTGACGAGACTATTTACCAAGGGCGGAGAAAGAAATTGGAAATGAGTATCTAATTTTCAATAGGTTAGGGTTGTCAGCCAAAAACATTCTATGATTCTATTATTTCGCTTTGGTAACGATTTTGCGATTCATAAAAGCCTCAATTAACATAATTGAAAATTCGAGTCGCATTCAACTACTAATGATCCATCAAAAATACTAGTATGGGTTTAAAGCCCAGCATCCATCCATCAGACAATTCAATTCGTCACTAATGGCCCTTTATATCCCCAATTCGATAACACCCTCAAAGGCCTACGAAAGATCGACGTGCAATCAGACAAGAAATTAATTTCCGAATAAATTGTCGTTACACACGAAAGGACTACGTCAAGGTTTGCTGGAGGCGGAAAGACTTGACATAGTCTCCAAGTCGTAGATGTTTCCATAATTGCCAATGACAGGTATGTGAGTTCGTGCAACAGGTTGCTTTGGTTCCTCAATATTCTCCGAATGTAATCTGCCGGAATTTTGTATTCGTCCAAGATAGTTCGTTGTTGGTTCTCTTCGCCGCACATGGCTTACAGGCTAGGCGTCCCGAAATGTGTTTCCATTAACCCCAAAACTTCAGAATGCAAAGCACGAAATTCTTTTGGTCGCTGTCGCTCTGTTGACAATGTTGCCAGAGTGGCGATGGCGTAGGAGGTGGAAAATCGATGTAGACGAAAATATCTATACTATAGTCGAAGCATTGAAGATATAATTGTACGAGAGTATGCTATGCCGGGACTGGAAACAAGTTCCATGAACTTCATTCAATTGGCAAACTATGATTATTTTTGCTCATCCTTTAAATGGCGGATTAAGTCCAATTGGATTGCTACGGAGAAATTGAAGATAAAAATTTATTAAGCCAGTAAAAGATTGGCGTCAGTCAATATTGGAATTGTAAGGACGAAGGAGTCACGTACCGTGCTGTACCAGAAATTTTAGATTGTAATTATCTGGACTGCATTATTAGATTAAGTTGGATTTGTCTTGAACAACAGTTGGACTATGAAGGTTTTAGTAGGGTATGTTTATTTTGTACATTGGATCTATTTGGATTTGGAAATCCCAAGATATCAGTCAATATTCTGGTTAATGGCTAAAATTGGAAAAGGTCTTTGCTTTGTGGATTAAAATCAAAACCTTCAAGCTGAAATGGATTTGAAATGTACTTGTTAATTGCCTTGACCCCTCCAGGGGCATGGGCGCGTCAACATCTCTTGCATTACCTTGCGTTATTGACGTTTTGATAGCATACATTTTTCGGATGATACAGTTGCTAGCATGCACCTCCTACTTTTTGATGTAAATAAATTTTTAATTGCTGCACAACGATTGGGAAAATGGAAGCCAAAAGCATCCGGACCATTTCCGAAACAGTTGTTAAAGTTCACAAAGTTCCTGATTGATCGGGAAATCCAATACCATGCCGACGTCCTCCCTGAGGAGATTTGATTTGACTATCATCCCCCAGATTGTAAGGACGAAGGCAACCAGACTTGGTCCGTAAGACCGGTCCATATAATTTAAATTTGGTCAGCAGAGATCTGGACACATGTTTACGAGTAAGGTTGCCACGGTATCGCTGGCAAGAATGATGCCAAACATAGGGGGCCCTAGATCGAACAGGAGATTATTACTGCCTACAGCACTTTATTATACATGCAACAATAAAAGGGTCAGCTCTGTATATCGTAGGACCGCGTCGAGAGTGTGCTGTACATACCGACCAATATCAAAAGAAGCTGCCTACGTCATCCCTGGAATGATCCCAGTAGCTAAACTAATACCGGGTCAGTACTCAAGTACTCTATCAGCTTAGACTCGGTATTTTTTGACGTACTCGTTCTCTAAACTGACAATTCATTTGTTTAGACTCTTAACTGATTAACTCTCGCACTCCTTATTCAGCAATCAGTGCAATACCGTGGAATAGCACCCACCACCAAGATGTCCCTAAATCAGATGGGGCGACTGGTAGCGCAGTGCGTGGAGGCGTTAGACTCATGTCTGACTACAGTCGTTACTGGTTCAAGTCCCGTCCACGGCGTTCCTGGCCATGGATGTTTGTCTGTGTTGCCTCCCTCCTCTGGTGCGGGGCGTAATAATAAGTCACAACATCTCCCGAATTGTCGTAGGTAGGCGGCTAAATGGAAGCAGGAGGTGCATGCGGGTAACGTGGATCGTCCGAAACTGGTTTATGCCCACTAACCGTCAGCTAAGCTACATGGAATAGTTGACGCGCTATGCTCACTGTGCGTTAGGACAAATGAGTAATCAGTTTGACCTCCTTTACGCTTAAGTCTATGGAGAAAATCGGGCTTATCAGATCCACACTCCTCACGAAATTCCAGATACACCGTAAGCTGATAACCTGGTTATAACTGGAAGGGGAAAATTTTAAGGAGTGCTAACGGAAATTCTCCAATCTGTGTTAAACACAGTATAAAAATGGTGCAATGACACCGGCCTACGAGTTAACCCGGTTAAGGTAGTTATTGATGCCTTTCCGAAGAAGAGAAATTACAGACAACTGAGATGTCCTACTATGTATAACTTTCCAGGACTCCACTAAATACCTCGGTGTTACTCTAAACAGGAAGTTACTCTGGTTCGAACACCTAAGGTTAATATCTGACAAAGCCATCAAAGCTCTATTGATCTGCAGGCAGTTTGTGAGCCTTCTTCGGACTTATAAGGCAATAATCAGACCAATAATTGGATATGGAGCTGTTCTTTGGTTAAAAAAAAATCAGCTACCAATGATCCAAGTAGGTAAATGAGGACTACGTATCTGGTATGCCATCAGACCATTTAATTGGGGAGTTATGCTTCAAACTTCCATACTCAACCGAAATTTGGGGTAGAGAGAATTACAATTTGAAGCTCAACACGCTCCCCTCCAACATTGTTAAGTGGTATAAAGATGGATCTAAAACTAAAGAGGATGGAACGGACCAATTCTGACACATAAGTGTCCATTTTCGAATTTGTATATTTTTGACAAATGCATTTGATGTTAATTTATTATATTTCAAATCCTTTATGGTTGTGAAAAGTCGTTACGAGTTTTAAAATCTTTACTAACAAGTCGGAATGTCAAAGCAATGATGTCATGACAAGCAGTGAACCATATGTAAACAAAGTGAAGAACGCGTGCGGTCGACTTGGCTAATGTGAATAGTACAGCACTACCCTGGGACTAATCCTCGGACCGGTGGATTCAGCGGAAACTCCCGGAAGTGCCCCAAAAAGTGACGGTAAAGTGGTGGTTAAATGACAACATTCCAGATAATTTCCGGCTTTTTCATCGGAATTCAAAGGGTAAGTATAGGTTTTATTTTTGTTGTGCAGATATTTTAGTAGAGTGAAGCGCCCGGAAAAGCGGATCTTGACCACGATGTTGACGAACTGGACGAAAGTTTCACCGCCAGGCAACTAGTCCTGTCTGCTGCAGTGAAACTTTCGTTTAGCTCGTCAACATCGTGTTCAAAACCCGCATTTTCGAGCGCATCAATCCACTAAAATATTAGCACAAAAAAATGGACCCGATAAAATGGCCGGAAATGATCTGGAATATTGTCATTTGACAATCAGTTCAGAGTTACTTTTTGGGGCAGATCCGGGAGTTTCCGCTGAATTCACCGATCCGAGGATTAGTCCCAAGGTAGTGAAAAATGCTTAATTTCCCGTTTTGCACTTTCATAACCTCACACTTTTTAACAGTCCATTTTTCCCGGTATTTCACGGCACTTTACATTTTTTTTTCACTTTCACACGTCACTGATAACCACTACTTTTATTTGCACTTGAAATCGAGACCCTAAACTCACTTTTATGCACGAAAATCGCGAAATTTCACCGGGCGACTGCACGCGTTTACATATCAATGACTGCTTGTCATGTCGTCGGTGCTTTGACTAACAGCTGACCTTCCTGCCTGTTAGTAAAGATGGCAGTGGTAAGAAAAGGTTGTTCAAGTTAGAGGTTGGTCGTGACAATTAATCGGCATGGTTGGCGGCACTGTGTGAGGACGGTTTTCGCGCCAAAAACGAAGAGGAGGGAAGGAACGAGATCGCAGTCGCGCGGACGCTGAAAGCTTATTCCTTTTGGTTCTTTTTGGAGGTTTTTTTGTTGGAAAAAGTCGGAACTTCTGCGTTCGACTTGCCGCAAAGTAAAGTATCGCGGATTCGAAGGAGCTTGCCAAGGAGTGCGAATAATTCGGGCGTTTCTTTTTATTGGTCTGTGAAGGTTATATTGTGGCTTCTCGTCAAACGAGGGCGACGTGCATGAAGAAGAAAAAAAAAATTAATGTGCAAGTGCTCATGAATTAGCTGCGTCAAAAATTCAATTAAATTCGGATGCCGACACCAATTTTTCTTTTGTTCTAGTCGCAAAAAGGGCATCGAATATGTAGCTTTTGTTGTTGTTGTGCCAGAGTCACTAAATATAGTGCTAACGACGAAAATAACTTTCGCAAGTGTGCACTGTTGCCCCGGCTTCCAACATTGAGTGGCATTTCGCTGTATGAAAAATACCCAATTTGATAGCCTTATACAGGTTCCTGCCTGCAAAAGTAGTCCCTCCGACCAGTGTCCCTTTCACCGTTAAGTGCATTCCACGTATTGCAGTTGCTGTCTATGCGAGAATGATGATTAGGACAGCATTACCCAAGTCTGGTTTTCTTTGTCATCTCGTCGCTTATCTTCGTCACCGTCGCTGCTGCATTTCGGAGCGATGTCATCACTCCGCAGATCCCCCTACACGTTAGAAATTTCTTAGCACGGTTTTACGGATTTTCTTTTTTTTTTGTGCTACCTACATATGCCCCTGCGTTTTGTTTTGTAGTGGCAAGATCAAATCGGAAGCGGAGCCTACATTCCAGGTTGGTTGGCGGAATGAGGTGAAAGGCCTCATATCTGGTTTCGCTATGGGACGCGTCCCACAAAACAAAATTTATATTTGCGGTCACGGCTCAGGGGAGTGGGTTAAGAAGTCCGAGGTCTACCGCTATCTGGACCGCAGAGCATAAAAGACGGCATTTGAATAGGCTGGCACCATGTTTTCTTATTTTTACATATACCACAAATTGCATCCTCCTGTTGTGTTATCCTTACCTAGAGGCATGAGTATTCCCTTTTTAATATTCAAGACAAGGGGTAGTGAGCGGCAAAGTCGCACGCTTGTATCCCGAGTCTGAGCTGCAGAGATAAGTTCATGTCGCTGCTTAGTTCACTGAGGAGTCAATTTTGACCACTGCCAACTTTGACAGCTGTCACTGCCGTATCTTCACGGTCATATGAACTCCGTCCCCACTCACACCTTGGGGTGCCGTCTCCATCGTCCATTACCAGGATAATGGGGCGGGCGTCGCAGGCCCGTCTCAAAAGTTATGCATTCCTATCGGAAAGTACGGTGCCGTATTTCACGTAATTGAGACCTACTCGAACATACGCTTAGTAGCCGAATACCGAGGCAGGAATACTGCAATCTTCACAAACAGCCAGGCGGTCATCAAAGCACTGAGTAATTTCTCCGTATCATCGAAATTGGTGCTTTGCGATCGTGAAATATTATAAAGATTAGGTTCTGTTAAGATTATACAGAAACCGGGTGAGAATTATTTCCCGGCTCCTTGCGGTTCATTTTACCTTAAGGGGGCACCCATACATGGTATGGGACTTGTCTCTGACCCAAGCTGTCGCTTCAAAGTGAAGGTGAAGATGAAACTTCCCAGCACATTCTCTGTGACTGTCACGCACCTCACCTCCGCCGCTTGGGCGACGCATTTGCTTGCATTGGATCACTAAAACGCTAGCAGCTGAGCAGATTCGTTGAGATGATTGGTCGCGACAATTAATCACTAATCTGCATAGACACCAAGGTGTAGCACAATAGGCCTTCGGGCCGCATCGCTTGGTGACCCTTGGGGCCAACTGCCCCTCATCTGATCTAATCTAACTGAACTACGCATGTGAAACTCCGATCTGGCTGGTGCTCCCGTCTAGATACAAACCTGTATTGCATCGAATACGATATTCCAAACATGGCATATAACGGTACTCCCCATCATGTTGAGCACATCTTCAACTACCCAGTAGCTCCCACGCCACTAACACCCAGAGTTTTATGGGAACCCCCAGTCGAAGCTGTAATCTTCCTAGGCCTCGATACCGAAGAAGATGATTCCAACACGACACGTAATAACACTACCACAGCAAAAACAACGCAACAGACTCATGAAGCTTTACCGGGGTAAGCACTACGCATGCGTTGTCGTGTCTCACTACCCAGGTCCCAGGATAATAAGGACACAAAGGACCGAAAGGACATAATGACCTCGAAGGCAACTCAATGACGTGGCGCACATTTACTCTGCGATGCACACCAAAAGAATAACTTCTTTGGGGACAACATTTTTCAAAGCAAAGACAACTTGACAGCAAATACATATTTAAAATATGACAGTGTATTTGCAAAGGACCAGACGGACCGAAAAGACACGATTAACATCGCTCTTTTCGTGTCATTTTCTTCTTACGCCACAATAAAAATTTACACTGGATTTTAACAAACTGTAGAAAGGTAGGGTACACAAGAGAAAGCGCTACCCTAATGTCTATTTATTGTTCGCCCTCAGAGCACCCACTCTTCTCCAATATTTATCAAATTTTCCATAGACTGATAAACATCGCCTTTATGAAAACAAATTCAATTGCCAACAGAATTTCGCTATGCAGCCTTCTGTGCCAAATATTTATAAAAAAAGGACCCTTCTCAACTTTTCCCACTTTTCACTTGCCGCTCTCAATTTGCCCAATTTAGTTGAAAGTTTGAAATAAAAATAGAAAGAATAAAAAAAAAGACTTTGTGTGAAAGCAGGCTTTTCATTGGAAATTCCATTGTGAATCCTTTTGCCTATTCATGGTAAGGGAAAAATTTTAGCGTCATAAAGTGAAATCTTCAATTCCAAGCGAATGTATTGCTCCGAATGTCTGCTTGCTATCCCGCCTGACTCGTCCTTCTCCCCATATCTTACTCCAAGAATGAACACCGGGAGAGTCAAAGGATGACCCAACTTTGACACTGATATCGATCTAACAGAATTGTGCAAAACTCTTAGTTTTCTTTAATGACTTTCAAACAGTGAAGTGATAATAATAATTGCATGATAGAAATCTCAATGTAGAAAGTTGTAGTGCGTAATTAAAAGCAGCAGGAGAAGCAGTCAAGTCGTGTCATTTATATAGTGAATTCTGTTAAAGTGAAAATCAGAGATACAAGATTTATGTATAACGGGGTAAAGCTACAAATTAACTAGAGTCCGACAAGACCATCCGCGTCCCTAGCAACACTCACCGACAGGGAGACTCAAACGGCTCCGCATAGACCGCTCGGGTTCATAGCAATGTCACATGATTCCGATACCCATTACGAAGCTCTAAAAACACTTCAAGCTGAGACCAGCAACCCCTTCAAGGTCTTTGAAAAAGTAGGCCCCCAGGCATTCTAATCTTCTCCTGGCGAGCGGAGGACAGTTGCACAGAAGGTGCCTCAGAGTTTCTTCTGTATTTGGTGGCTTGCAATTCCTGCATCCACTACCAGTGATCAGTTTTAATCTGTATGCGTGTTCTCCTAATAAGTAGTGCCCCGTTAGTACCCCCACTAGCAGGGCACACTACCGTATGTGTAATTTCAAGAGGTTTTTAGTGTTCTTCCTGTCATAGGGGTTCCAAAATATTTTCGTTATTCTAGAGTCGTTGTTATTGTGCCAGTTTGCGTTGGTCAGCCCATACATGCCGTCCAGTTTCTTCTTGCTTGTCTGTATTGGTATCAGTAGCTGTTCAACTGTCCCTCAGTCGAGGCTAGCCCCTTATTTAGCTAGTCTATCCGCGATTTCGTTACGTAGAACCCCGCTGTGAACAGGAACAAACCGGAGCTCCACTGTTCTAGCGGTCCCTAACAGTTGGACATCCACTAAAATAAAAACTATTCAAGGCGACAGGTTAAAGCGCGCACAAAGGGACAAAGGGGACCAACCTTCTACTAACTCCGAAAGGGAAGAAGGCACCAAAACGAATGGGAAAGGAAGGCCAAAAAGCGAGCCTCAACCCAATACGGAGGAGGAGCCCTAGTTCAAAAGGAGGTTCTGCTGCCAAGGGAGATCCTGTCCGTGATGGTGACCCAAATTCGTGACAAAAAGTTGGAAGCAAAAAACAAACTAAGAAGAAAAAGGAGCTGGGAAGGCGAAGGAAGGTTAGATCAAGCGCAATGCTTATATCTTAAGTTTGAGAAATAACCTTCGCTGAGATCCTAAGGAAAATGAAAACAGAGCCGGGCTTGAAGGAGCTGGTTAAATACATCCCCCATGTAAGGCGCACTCGTAAATGGGACTTATTGCTCCAGAAGAAGACAGCTCGGTGGAAACATCGCAAAACATCGTGTCAAAAGTCTTGGGAAACGCAGCGGAGGTTAAAGGGTTACGCCAACAAACGATAGTAGACTGCCACGATCTTGACAAGAAAACCAACAAGGAAGATATTTGCTCGGCATTCCTTGAACGGCTCGAAAGGAAATTCCGGCTCGACGCGTTAAATCTATAGGAAGCAGACGGTGATACCCAAACTGCGACCATCAGTCTGTTGACGGAATTTACCAACAAGGTACTTGAGATAGGCAAAGTTAAAATCGTAAAGTTGAACAAACTGTCGACTAACAATAAGAGAGCAAATTCTTCCCAAGAAGTGCTTCAAATGTTTCGCATTTAAGCACATGACCCGAAATTGCGAAAGCCCCCAAGACACATCAAATTTGTGCTTTAAATGTGGTAGGGAGGCCATTAATTCAAAACGTGCGACAAGGGGCCGAATTGTATATTGAGCAGGGATGCCAAAAGTGAGAACATCAATTATTCGACCGGAAGCGGCAAATGCCCTTCAGGGGCGCATCCGTAAATGAAGTTCGTGCAGCTAAATTTAAATCACTGCCGAGCGAAACACGATCTGCTATCGCAGACAATCAAAGAGATCATAGCGGATGTCGTAATGTTCTTTGATCAGTTTAAAAATCTCAGTTTCTAGATATGTGTTTCAGATAAACACAAACAGGCGGCCATTTGGGCGTGTGAAAATCATACTTTCCAACAAGCCAAGTCAGACCCAACAGTGGTTTCGTCAGCGCCAAAATCAATGGCAAACACATTTATAGGTGCTACGCTCCACCACGGCTAGACTTACCAGAATTTGTAGGATTGCTAGATCAATAGGTGCATGCACTGCCCGGTTATAATCGCTGGAGATTTCAATGCGTGGGTGACGGAATGGGGAAGCCGAGAAACGAACGCCTTCTCTCAGCTGGTGGTCATTCTAATGACGTCAGGGAGTAGAAATACATTCAGGAAAGGAAGTACAGGGTCGATCATTGATCTCACGTTTTTCATCAGCTCGTTGGCTCCAATCATGGAGTGGCGCGTTAGTGAGGATTACACACCCAGCCTGCTTTTTTGCTACTGGAGAAAAAGGTCAAAATTATAAGACTTCGACGATCCTAGATGGTCGGGTAAAACCTTCGGTAAGAAAACATTTACGGAGGCTTTGCTCCAAAGAGGCCCCATCGAAGGAACGCCAGATCAAGGGACATTAGATATTAGAGAAGCAGATAGGAGCGATGTTAAAAAGGAAGTCTTCAAACCAGCGCAAAGAGAATTACAGGTGGAACGAAAAAATCGCAAGTCTGTGGCGTCAATGTTTGAAGCCGAGGCGTCTAAAGCTAGCGACTGTTGGACACAGCTGGACACAGTGTCGCACTACAATGGGATAAAATAGCACGCAGACTCCTGAAACTAGCGATCAAGAGGAACAAGCAAAGCTGCTTCCAACAGCTGTGTGATGATTCAGATATAAATCCATGGGGAACGGTCTACCGAGTGGTGATGAAAAACAATAAACAACCAAAAGCCATCCCAACTAAAGTGTCCCACTTAGCTGAAAAATATTGTTTTGGTTTTATTTCCATTCCAGGAACTAGTGACAATACAACAAGGAGAAAGATCGACCAAAGAGCACATCATCTTCAACCGACTGTCCCAGATTGTTGAGGAAGAAGTATGTCTCTCAGACCGACAATACGGCTTCCGAAAGGCGCACTCTACCGTTGATGCAATCATGTGGATTACAAGCATGGCAAAGTGTTCACTGTAATCACACTGGACGTCGAAAAGGACTTCAATTCTGTGTATTGGAGGTATATCCACGCTTCCTTAAATAAGATTGGAGTTCCAAATTATCTGGCGGGAATAATAAAAGCTACCTCTCAAATTAAGTTCTTCAATACGAGACTGCCGAAGAACCGAAACATTATAACGTGTCAGCAGATGTTTCCCAAGGATCCGTACTCGGTCCACTACTGTGGAACATGATGTATAACGACATCCTGCACCTTGGCGATCCTAAAGACGTGACAATAGTTGGGTTTGCGAATGATATGGCGGTCGTTGTTGTCGCCAGAGATCCAGAATATATGTCGAAATTTATGCCAACGATGCAATTACCACTAACAAGTTTTAATTGGAGAAGGTAGGACTGAAGCTGGCGGAGCAGAAAACGAAGGCCGTTCTCATCAGTAATCGTAAAAAGAGGAACTCTCTGAAGATCGCGGTCAGAAGCAGCATCATTACATCTTAGCCCTTCATCAGGTACCTGGGGATAATGACTGATGCGAATCTGACCTTTGGAGAGCATCTCAAGGATGTATGTAAGAAAATGGTAAGCGCCACTGTGGCTTTGTCATTATTGATGCCGAACATCGGGGGATCTAGAAAGACCAGGAGGCCTCCGCTGCCCAGAGTAATCACTTCTATTTTGCCTTACGCGTCACCAGTATGGGGTATAGCCCATCGCCATGCTCGTAATACCAGAAATATCAGCTCGGCATTTATTGTAGAAGGAGCACATTGAAAACATGCTGTGCATACCGATACTGAACAACGTAGCTGGAATGCTCCCGATAGATATTTTGGTGGCTGAAACGTGTGACGTTGGGCATACACTCTTATCTCGAATATGGAGAGGTGGTTGAATAGAAAACACAGTGAGTGAAACCACAACCTAACTCAGTTTCACACGAGGCATGGTGGATACCGTGACTATTTACATAGATTTAAGTTCACTGGCTCAGCAGACCTCAGCATCGAATTCGTAGACGACTCCGATGCTTGAGTAGTGACCTGTCAAATGACGCCATTATAACTGGTGAAATCAAACAGGATACAGCCAGCAAATAAAACTTTGTTCTCGGTCCTCCCAATAATGAAATAGAAGCGTGGGCATCGAAATACTAAGCTCCGCATTTACAAAACCATCGTATGACCTGTGCTATGCTATGGCTGCGAAACCTGGACCCTTATTTAAGCCTCCGAAAACATGATGAACCCATTTGAACTTTCGGCGAATTTTCGGAGCAGTTTGCGACCGACATCGATAGCGCATCCAGTACAACCATGAACTGTACGAGCTGTACAATGAGCTGGAAATTTCGAAAATCGTCAAACTACAACGCCTACTATGGGCTTGACATATACAACGCATGGACGATGAACGCATGCATAAGAAAATATTCAATGGAGCAAAGCTTCGAGGAAGACCGAGAGCTCGTTGGAAAGACTCAGTAGTTGAGGACGCCAAGCTACTGCTGGACGTCCAAGATTGGAGGACGTGGTCGCTTGACCGAGATAATTAGAGGACGTTGATCCAAGCGGCCATTGCCCAACGTCGGGTTGTTGTACCACGATGATGATTATGACTCAGCAGAATGCCCCAGATGCAAGGGAGTCGCGGAAAACGCGAAGCAAATGCTGTTCCACTGTCCAAGGTTTCATCGAAATCGTGAAAATTTGGAAAAGCAACTAGGCAGTGCCGTTAGCCGCGAGAATTTGATCGAGCATATGTTTCAAAACTGGGAGGCAGTGATTCGCACAGCATGCCGCATTGATAACGAACTCAGGAGGAAGGAAGAAAGACGTGACCCTGGCCACGCACCGTCGAATACGAATTCAAACTCAAACAAGAAAATGGGACAAGTGGGCCGGTTTTCTTCGGATTTGTGTGAAATATGTGTGTGTGTGTCTTGAGCTATTCGGAGGATACTTGAACCATGTTCGTGTTCGACAGTGTGTGGCCACCCTAAAAGTCTACAAGGCGGAGTGACGGCTAATTAGTCAATGCCATCCCTTCGAAGTATTTTAATACCGAGAGATGCTCCCGCAGGGAAAAATGGTAACAAGTAAGGTATTTTTGGGTTAGGCAGTAAAAATGTGGCATGTATGCCGTAGTCCATTGTACGACAAGCATCGGCATCCTTGAAACCTATAAAAAAATGACTAGCATCATATTCCAACGGTTCATGAGAAAATCTTCGCAAACCCTTTCGAGTGTGAAGAATCACTCATTTTTGCGTGAAAAACATCACTCATTTTTTTTTTGTCGTTTCTTATCCAGATTTATGATTTTCTTAAAATGAATCCCAGACTTCATCCCGAAGACTTCATCCCGAAGCCAATCGAAATTGTGTGGGATAAGCCCCGGCGAATCGAGGCGGGTATGTCTGTAGAGAATTCAACGTTTCTGATCCCTTATCGAAAGGATTTCTTTCTCAGACAAAAGACAGTTTCGATTTCTGTAAACTAAACATGGCCATTGTCTTTGAACAATACTGACCGACATTGAACAGAAAGCTACTCCCCGGTGAAATTCATTAGGAAATCTGTTTCCTCGATTCCATTAATAAAATTTCATTTTTCTCCCATCATACGGCGACAATCGTCTCAACCCCGCGTCCATCATTCACCAGCTCGTTATTTATATTATTTGTCAGTGAGCTTCACGAGGATTTTTTCAGTTTTTATAAAATAGGAATTTGATGTTAAACAACCAAGGACTTCTCGTTATCAGACTTCACGGCGAGGATGGAATTAAGTGAGATATTAAACTGAAAAAAAATGTCTAATGAATTTTAATTTAAATCAAATTCTTTTCCTAGAAGTAAGGCCTCAGGAAACACGTAATTTAAAGCCGCCGCAGTGGCCAACCTTTACCTTTATTAATAAGGTTTTTATTCTGGCAATTAAGACACCGACGCGACGTGAATGTCGTGTCGGCACCCTAATGGTGGATGGTCAATTTGAATAATGGAAGGTAAGCAAAAACAGACAAAAAAAAATCGTCCCAGATACCTTCGGCATTTTCCATGCCTAGAGCACGTGAGGGGTTCCTTGACGAATCGCTGGGTAATGAATGGAAATTAATCTTTCTACAGAAATTCACTTATTTAGATTCCTTTAAGAGGAACTCATTTGACGAAGGAGAAAAATACAGATAGAAGATATGGCAAAAAAGAACGATGAATAGGAATTTTAAAGGATCTAAGTATCCAAATGTAGCCTTTTTTGATGGAGCAGAAAACTTCAAACTTATGACGCACAATTATTTACTTGCATATTAGCATGGGAGGCTGTTAATGGACTTTTCTGGCGAGTCATCCTCTTAATACAAAACATATAGTAGTTATCAGAAGGTATAACGGCCTTCAGGCCGACCCTAAATCATACAAACTCATCAGTTTCGCTTCGTTTATGCTAAAATCGATGGAAACGATCTTGGCTGAACACACGACCAACTCTCCTCTCTGGAAAAGGAACCCTCAGAGAAGTCAGTACGCCTACCAAACTGGAAGGAACTACTTAGTCTACTCCCCATAGCCTGGTGACAGATATCAATAGGTAATACTCAATTGCCCTAACCCCTTGTGGGGCATAGCGCGTCAACTGTTCCATGTGGCCCAATTGAAGTTTCGTTGGCATAAACTGGTTTCAGAGAATGCAGTTGCCAACATGCACCTCCTGTTCTCCCATTTAGCCGCCTTCCTGCGACAATTCGGGAGATGTTGCGGTTTATTATTACGCCCCGCACCACAAGGGGAAAACAACACAAACATCCATGGCCACGTCGTCGTGAACGGAATTCGAACCCGAAACGCCGGTAGTCAGACATAAGTTTGACGCCTCTACGCACTGCGCTACCCCATAATACGGTAATGGAGGCTAAAGAAACTGCTCTTTCGGATGCGGACACAGCTACATTCATATTCCCTGTATGAGTATTCACTATATCATATAACTCATACATATACTCAAGTTTGCGAATTATGTTTTAGTGAAAATTCGAAGTTTGGTTGACTTGGTTTCATTTTGCATACCAACTTAGTATGCAGTTCATACTTGGTATTTGACAATTGGGTCCTAGAATATTTGAAATTGAATGCAGAACTAGCATGGTTCTGATGAGCCATCGATTCGTATAGCCTCTTTTATAACCCCGCACGTGGCTACTGATAGCCGAGCTAGCTATCAAGCCACACTATCACTTCTGGGGAGGTTTTGCCACTTTGGTGTCTGGGATAGTCAGAACAACCAAACCCACTACCTTCTTCTTCATTTTAACCCCCAGCTCGCAACAAATGACTGCTTAACGCGGGCCCCTGTGTTCCACAGCCATTTGCCTTTCAACGTCACGCAAGTCATGGCAACGTAGACAACCCAAAACCTACATGTCCAAGCTGGAGTACCTAGAGGCGGTGACAGCTGTAAAAGAAATTTTCAGCTCAGTACAGAACCCTTTTGCGAGCTCAGTGGAGATCGACTTGAACTTCCGCCTTCCGAAACATAAAGAATTTAAAGAATCGAGGGTTCGCTAACCTCACATTTTTAAATTGATTACATATTTTACCATAATTATCGTTTTGGAAATATTTTCACGATCATTTCACGGATTATCCCCAAATTTCACCGACATCTTTTGTCGAGTTAAATTGAATTTTACTGCATGCCAAAACATTGTGCATTCGCTAATCATCTTACTTTCATCTTTGCCTTCCCAAATATACTCGTAAAAAATTTCGTTATCCCAAATGATACCGCCCTCTTTGGTTCCGTAAAACGGAGTTTTACTGTATTGGGATTTTCGTGGGTTCGCAAACCACCTTGTTTTCCTCTTCGGCCTCCAGAAAGTACTTCTGTAAAATTTCGTTATCCGAAATGACGCTGCGCTGCGCTGCCCTCTTGGTTCGGTTAATTGGGGTACAGTCAAACTCCGATTAACCGAAGTGGAATAATTTTGGATTTTCCAACCACCTTATTTCCTCCCCGGCCCTCCGAAAGTACTTACAAAAAATTTTATTAACCAAAATGAAGCCGTATGTTGTCGCAAATCATCTTTTTATATGTACTCGTATAAAAGTGATAAGGATTTGTCAAGCAACAACTTTTAAACCACTGGGGCGATTGTCACCAAATTTTGCACGAGTATATTTGGAGAGCTGGATATGTGTAAGAGAAAACAGAAACCGAGTGGTGACGATGAACGTCAAATGCCCAAAATGCAAGAAATCCATCCAAAGTCCCGTGGGACGCAGGACTGCATCACCCCAACTACAAAACTCAAGCCCTAAAGGCCAAAGATATTCATATATATATAACGGCAATGTCTTCCAATCAGGACAGATTCTTCTCCTTTCAGGTTCAGGATTAAGACGGATAACGGCTCAATCTGGGGTCCGTACCCCAGATGATAAGAGCGGGGCTATCTCAGTCGGTAGAGCATGAGACTCTTTATTTCAGAGTCGTGTGCTCGGACCTCGGTGCTTGGTTGGGCGCCACTTATAACCATTGTGAGCTGAATGAGCGTCCTCATTCAGCTCACAATGATATGAGGGTATGAGGACGGAGGCTGACACCTCCTCAAGTTCGGGCACAGCTTTACGCGCACTTGATAGCTAGCGCGGCTATCGGAAGTGGGACTAATGTTTTGATTTTTTGGGGAATAATTCATTTGTGCTAGTTCGCAGTGCCGTGAAATATCCTCCAACATTTTTGGGAGGGCAATTAATCTTTTCGTAAGGTGTTTTGTCAATTTGGGGCGTATGACCATGACACCATGAACAGCACCCTCAAAGTGGGGGCTTATATTATAATTTGGTGAGATAATTCGTTGGGGTATAGTTCGCCGAGCCGTAGTAGAGGACTCTAGTAGATAGAGCAGTATCAAATCTTGGCCTGCTTCAGACCCTGGATACTCTTCCAGTGGACGGTGCGGCGGCACATATCGCTCTTTATCTCAGAAGCGCTTTTTAGGACCAGAAAGAAGTCAAAGCCGGTCTAGCAAATTCGTTAGCCGTTTTATTTCCGGCAATGCTGACGTATCTAGGAAATCAATACATACTACTCAATTGCCCTAACCCCTTGTGGGGCATAGCGCGTCAACTGTTCCATGTAGCCCAGTTGACGTTTCGTTGGCATAATCTGGTTTCGGAGAATGCAGTGTCCAGCATGCACCTCCTGCACATCCATGGCCACGAACGTCGTCGTGGACGGGATTCGAACCCGAAACGCCGGTAGTCAAACATGAGACTGCGCACACCGCTACCGGTCGCCCGATGTGGCAGACTACTTACAGTCATATGGCCGCGTGATAATCTTTGAATATCACTACATTTCTATTTAGGTAAAGCCAGGGTTTCCAAGAGAAACAGTGCCGACCGTCATGTAGCGGTGACGTAAAAGACGTCCATTTCAGCAATGGCATATTCACCCATTTTTTATTCAAGAATAAACACACTTCGTCGTTAAAAACGTTCTGCTACGTGCTGCCAACGTTATGGCGGTCATCCTAAAAATGAAGATAACGCTCTGACGGCTGTCAAGGCATGCGTTCCCGACGGCCGTCGCGTATTGGTGCAACCGCTAGTTGACATTACGTTCGTAACCAACGCTATCTAGGAATTTATTAAATTCAGTTCATATAGAAAAGTTTTCATCAAGTCAGCCAACGCCACTAGCATCTCCCGCACTACGGGGGAGGGGGACACAGCGCGTCAACTACCCCATGTCACTCAGTTGAAGTTTCGTTAGCAGGAAGGCTCGAGCCTATGTTATGTTAAAGCACAGAGCGACTCACCGGTACATCTTCACAGAAGTAAAATTTCGAAAGATATGTGGGACCACCACCAGCTGGCCCGTCTGACTGGAGTGATGCGAGAGTCAAATTCTCTAATCAGTCAAATGGGCCACTGAATCATTATTTTCATACAAGTCCTCTAGTACGAACGATATATTTACCGCCTTTCTCCGGGAAGTAAATTCCTCATGAGCAAATTGAGAGGTAACTTCCCACTGAGGTAGATTGCACGGCAATTGAAGTCCAGCGAAGATAGTCTTCATTCCCTACGTCCAATAGACCGAACTTCTTAATATCATTCATGCTGAAAACGATTGAAAAAGCTCAGCTCATAGGAATCCATTATAAGAAAGACAGTTTTAATACCAATTTGGCTAATCCACCAGAACCTGGCGAATGCTATCAACCGCGCATCCCGGGCTTAAGGAGCGGACCTCGGCACTACGAAATAAGAGCACTACCAAATGAGTGGCGTGTTCTCTTTGAGAAAGGCCATTTCTACGGTTGGAAGCGGCATCCTTGCAGTCACTCGTGGATGACTCGAAGGAAGAGTCTTATTCCCAGTGTGGGGGACCGGTTTCTTTGGAACTTCGTTGGGATTCCTAAAATGGGGTTACGCCGATGAGCTTTTCACAACTCTTTACACATACGTCTTAGGAAAAATAGTATATGGAGAGGTTTACCCCTGTCTTAAAGGCTAAAATTAAGGTTATGCGGAACAGTGCCTGGTAGCTGTCTATCAGAAGAAGAACATGGCGATCTGTGCTCACAATTAGGTGGATGTTCTAACTGAATTTTTAGTTTAATCCAAGCTATTGCACAACTGCTAGACAATACCAAAGAATAGAGATTATTGCTAACAAGAAATGAGACTCTATACGAATTAAGAGTGCCTGCCTAGTTGCATATGTGTTGGATTCCATCAGTACACGAAGGGGTAATGCGGAATAGCAAGTATGTTACTCATACGATGAAACGTACTAGGCAGTTGGAATTTGAAGAGCTTTTTAAAATGTTGCCGTCCCTATCCCTCTAAAGCCAACTTTCATTTGATTATTTGCGTATCAATTGGCAATGCGCTTTTGCTTAAATCGTATGAAGTGCCCCCCCCCCCCCCCCCCCCTGACAATACCATAAAAAGTGTAAACAGGGTAACGTTTCAGTCCACAATTTAATGGAAATAAAAATGCACAGGCTGACAAAACAGGACGACTTCCGGCAGGCCTTTTTGTGAGATTTCTACCGAACGCACGATATTTGCTGGATCTATGATCCTGAAATTCAATAGGGGAAATCTTAAGCTCGGCGCGATCGAGATTTAGATTGTTTGCAGCGTCTTATCGCGGGGTCAGTGCAATGAGATTGTCTGATTCACTCGCCGATGAAATGACGCGGCATTCAGAGTGTATCGCCCAATTTGCGGCTATGTGCCAGGGCAGCGAGCCACCTTACGATACCATTACGGGCCCGGATTTTATGCTGTCATCTCATACGTGAAACTAGTTTTGGGAAAACCCAATTTTTGCCAGCCATGGGGACTTGCTGGTTGGGTTTATTGTTTCCATAGAAGCCAAGGGTGCAAAACCGTCTGGACCCGGAGCGTGCATGCATGGGCCAATCGACGGACATTGCATTCATTTTGGATTAGTTTTTCTGTGTCGGTGAGAGCCAGCTTTGACCTTTATTTTGATCATCTACCCTCCAAGACACATGATATAAGCTCTTGGCATCGTTACTCCATTAATTCTTTCGACTGGAGGCCGGCTCTCGCTTGGTAAATCGACGCTCTCTCCCTCTCTCTACTTTCAATAACAAATATAATGAGCTGGTAAACAGTTTGCAAAATATGCGTCCCAGCTGATGTGGTAGATTTATTCACTCGGAAAGTGACATCTCCTTATGTCAGACATCGTTCAAAGATTTCCACTGATTTGCCATAAAAAAAAGTTTATCCTTAATCGCTTTTCCTTTACATTGCAAAAACTTTGCAAAACTCTTTGCTTTGCGCTTTGCTTTCCAGTACATTTTACATTCACTTTAAAAATAAAACGAAAGGAAAAAACCGTGACGACAATTTTGCAGTCAAAAACAATCCTAGCTAGCAGCAGCAGCGAACTTTCTCTCGTCTACCGGCGGCGCGGCGGCTCAATTTGTATGGCCATTATTTTGCAATCGATATAACTTCTCCAACGTCTAAGTGTTTTCCAATTTCACCGGGGACTGTTGAGACGCTGCCAAGTTTGAAAGTAATTGCTCGATGGGGCGACAGAAATAAAAACCATCTTCGTACTGTTATGATAGTTCCAAGGATATTTTTCTTCGTCTGATTATAGTCTTTAAAGAGTTCTTTGTCCTGGCCGGCCGGGCGGTTAGATTGTCGACATCAATGAAGAAAATATCCTGTCACATGAACGCTCCAAGGAACAGTCTTGAGAGAGCATATTTAATCGGTAAGTTTTCTTCATGGTAGTACCCTCTTACTACTTTTTTTTCTGTGTCAATAAGCATCCTACAATAGGGGGCTGATTGAAGGAATTTTTATTGGAAAGAATAGAGAGGAAAAAAACCCGAGGACAATTGAAGTGGTCTCTCTATGGAAAGTTTGAAGCGGGTCGATCCTTCTTTTATTGCAAATAACATGGGGTTGAATTTACAATGAACCTGAGTAGATAGATGACTATCGTGAAATTCGTATTCGTTTTTACGACTGATCCAATTTCATTTGAAACTTTTGCAATTGTTGCTGCATTGGGATTACTAACTTTTGTTAAAAAAGTGTAGCTATTTCAGTTCTGTATTATAATCGTAAGTACATTTTTAAGACTGATTTTTAATAAGGGTTTAGGTTATTACTATCTAGTTATTTACTTTTTTTGTGCCTGGACTAATCCATGAAAGATATTTCATTGTGAAAAATTATTCTGAGTTTGGGACAATATTTTGCCAAATGTTAGAAAAGCTACAGTTTGGGGTCATTCTTAAAAAAAGAAAATAATATACCAACCCTTTTCTTTAGATTTAGATAATGTGGGTGGTGAGAAAGACCACTGGCACAAAATTCAAATTATCTTAAGTAATATTTCCTATTGGATGTTGGGCGTACCTCCCTTACATACGTAAAATAATTAAATGTGTACTACTACTACTACTACTACTACAATTGTCTCGTATTTACACCAAATACGAGGCTAATGTGAACTAGTTTACGATTTACGACGCTTTTATGATTTACAACAGCTAGCGTGAATCCCCCTACTATGTTTGGCAAGCGAAGCATGGACTATAACTCAAGCCTCCGAAAACATGCTAGACACTTTTGAACGTAGGGCTCTACGGCGAATTTTCGGGGCTGTTTGCGATCGAGATGGATGGCGCATCCGGTACAACCATGAGTTGTATGAAATGTACGATGAGCTGCAAGTCTCGAAAATCGTCAAACTACAACGACTTCAATGGGCAGGGCAGGGCATGTGCAAAGAATGGACGATGATCGCATGCCTAAGAGAGTAATGAATGCAGAACGAGTCGACGGAGCGAGACTACGAGGACGACCGAGATCTCGTTGGGAGATCTCAGTAGGTGTGGACGCCGCGCAGCTGCTGGGCTCCCAAAATTGGAGGACGCGGTCACGTGACCGAGATAATTGGAGGACAATAATCCAGGCGGCCAAGGCCCGACGTCGGGCTGTCGCGCCACGATGATGATGATGATGTTTGGCAAGCGATCAAAGTGGAAATGCCATCAATATTGAAATTATGTACGACTATGCCTGATCTCGCGATAACACCGAACTGCGATTACGTCCGTTTATCCGTTACGACCATCCATCTGCATGTAACAGGGGACTTAAACTTTTAAAAGTTGAACATGTCGCCCAATTCTAATATACTTTTGATCTATTCACATTTGGACTTGATCCAAAATGGCCTATCCTTTGCATTAAAAAGAAAGATGTAACCGATTTATCGCAAAATCAGATTCCGAAAAAATATATGCGATTTATGTGATATTTTCTTAACTGTAAAAGCTACTTACTACTTTTTACAACTTGGACAACATCGTCGATCTTAACAACTGAATATCAATCGGTGTTCAACTTACCTGCAAAGAAACAAAAAAATCTTTGAGTGGCACAAATTAAAAAAAAAAAGATTTAAAAAAGGTTTTGTTACTGCCAGGCGAAGGCATCACAGCAGCAACTTTTACGTAAAAAGTTGATTTTCATTCAAGTGGTGAGGAGTTGAAATTCTTACACCGAACACATATTTAAAATGAAACCGGAATATAGAGGGCTACGCCCGCAATCCGAGGGTTTTGTAGCAAGCGCTTATTTTGGTATATATATCGCCTCCTTGCTTTTCTTGATACCACACATAATTAAAATGCCTTACCGACTTACATTTTATGCTAGGATTACACGATTGACGATTTGCGTCAATATTTACGCTTTTTTGATGCTCAATCGATATTAATCGTGTAAAGGCACAATTTTTTTACGTCAATCTGCGCCAATTAGGTTGGCCCCTAGATTTGTCCTCAATTTCCGTCAACCAAAATTTCCACTATACAATCAATCAGGTAAATGAGCCTTTTTGAAACACAAGTATCAATCGACAGCTTAACTGCGTCAACTGGTGGTTGACGTCTCGAGCATCAACCACAGACCTCAATATTGAATCAATTTCTTGGGAAAATCTACAGATCTCGTGTTTCTTCGTTTCAAACAACATGTAAGTTTTGATTATACTCTTTTCAAATGCTGCTGATAGAATGCTGCAAACACGTTCAAGGCTGCAGCCCTTTTTTTATTTTTCGACATCGTATAAAATATGAAAATATGAAATACTGAAAATAATTTTATTCACAAGTTGAAAATATTTTTTTTTACCAATATTTATGTACGAGTAAATGCTCAATTCCGTGGTCGTCGTCGTGATTTTCCAGTCAGACAAGAATCGAAACTTGATCCTAGATGCAAGACTGTCTACTAAAGAATCGATGACTATATCAATGAAACGTCGGAGACATTTGCATGGGCATGGCCGCTTTTACGATACCGAAAATGAGGACAGTAATCGATCCAAAATCGATGACGGTAGTCGATGTAGAATCAATCACTGTAGTCAGTGTAGAATCGATCACTGTAGTCAGTAGAATCGACGCTGAGATCGAATTAGTATCGATGACTGTAGTCAACGTAGATTCGATACTAAGATCGGATTCGGACCGATGAAAAAATGCATTTTGAGCCGGTTTAAGATTTTTGTATTGATTTCACGGCACTTTTCATTTAACGGCGGACTGTATACCAAACTAATAGAAAACAAAAACAAACAAAACATATTCCGTACTTGATAATATGACAACATGCGTCGCCAAAGATACTTTTAAATGAATTCAAATTTCAGGCAAATTGATTACCAGAATCGATGTATGATCGAAGACATTTCGATTCCTTTCACATCAGAGGCAAACCGATGACAAAAGTCGATACGTAACCGAGAGCATTTGAATTTTTCCAGCTTCGGAGACAAATGTCTTGCTGGGTTTGTCTGAATGGGGAGCGTGAATGATGGGGAATTCAATTGGCGCTAATGAATATCAGCATCAACCTATGATCAATTTGATTGACGTAAAAAAGACAATCGTGTAAACGGTTCGATTTTACGGTTGGCGGTTTACACTTTTTTTTTTTTTCAAATTGTGTCAATTGACATTTTGGTTGACGTTGTCAAAGTTGACGTTTTTAAGTCAATTGTATAAATCGCGGGAACAATATATTTACGTTTCTGTCTAAAATACACCAATCGGGCGTAAAACTATTGACGCTAGATTTACGCTTTTCCGCCAATAGTGTAATCCTTGCATATTAAAATACATGCTTATTCAAATAACGTAATTGTAACGAAACTTAGAACATATTATTGCCTAAGGTGTTGGTTATCGTTGGACATCAGTACTTTTGACCTTGAACGTGTTTAAGGCATGCAGGGACGTGCCAATTGTAACTACAGAAATAAACTATTATTGACCTATTCTGAGAAGATATACAAATTCCACTATTTTCCATTTTATATGCTATTCGAACCCCACCTTCCTGTAAGTTTATAACGGTCTGACACGGGGGGGGGGGGGAATTACGAACTAATACCCCCCCCCCAACCAATTTTTACCCTTTCAAAAATGATTAATTAAATAACTGCAATTCGCACTACGAAAAACAACGTGCAAGTAGTACTCACACATATGAGGCCGGCAGGTGTATTTTTTGTGTGTATAGTGTCAAAATACCTAACTTTAAATGAATGTACTTTTATTAAATATTATGTGTTTGTAATGGAACCTAGTTGCCAATGATGTTGGTTATCATTGACCATCTATATTTTTGACCTCGGGTATCCTTAAGGAATGCAGGGGTGTGCTAACTGCAACTATAGAAATGTACTATTATTAACCTTTTTTGATGAGATATCATTATTTTACTATTTCTGTTTTCTATGCTAGTGAAATGCCGCTTCCCTGCAAATTTTCATATTTCTAAGTAAAACGGTCTCGAAATACAAGGGGGGACAAACTAGGATCACATATTTTCCCCTCTACCTATTTTCCCGTCTTTTCAAATTCGATGAAAATACCAAAAGTGGAATGTACTCGATGTTACCTTTCTCATGATACCCCACTTGCCTATACCAGATGAAAAAAAAATTTTGACCTTCATTTCCCCTATGGGAATCTCCCCTTACAATGAGCCTATTACAACGAATCGCTTTCTCCGACGAATTGTAATAACTCTACATATTCCCACACAATTTCATATTTCTAGCTTCAGCCATTCGTGAGATATTTCATGGACAAACAGACATTTGACCGATTTCATAAGGGTTTTGTTTTTACTACAAAACCCTAAAAAATGCAACGATGGCATATCGCCTCCTTCCGCCAAAAACTACGCCAGTGGTCTGAGTGCATAGCTCTGGAGTGTTTACCGGATTTACCTATACATAAAATATGTAACGTGATAATAATGGTGTTAAAGCTTGCAATATGATATTAACATATGGAATTAGTACGGGTTAAGGGGAATGCGCTTTCAACCACTTCAGTATTGTGTAATCCTTGTTACAATGACTACTGTAAGCAGATTTGCCGCCGATGGCGACATTCATATTTTAAGTAAATTTTCATTTGAAAGTTTTCCTAGTGGAGCATGTGGAATATAAGCGTAACGAAGTGAAATTGAGCGAATCGTATCGGTCCTTACAGACGAAATTAATCCAGTTTTTTTTTTTGTTAAAAATTAATTTAAAGTTATACATATGTATATCAATAAATTTAATAACACACATCGAAAAAAATCAAGAGTAGCTCGTTATTATCGCTGCTCCCGATATGTCGTCAATACCTCTCCCTCTGTTACAATTTTTAATTTTTTTTTAAATTTAAAACACTTCTATCTGTCTTTAACGGTGTGTCGTACTAAAATTTATATGCCCAGTATTTCTTCTACTTATTAGCTGGAGAATGGAATGTTTCCGTTTCGATCGGTGCCGAATACTAAAAATATTGCCTAGTTTTAAAGTACAATATAAGTTAATTTATATAAACTGCTTCACAAAAAAAAGTGTAATGCATTGGTAATTTTTTGCTACTCGAAACACGGTTATATTTGTCCCGTTGTGGGGCTTGAACCACAAACGACCGTGTTTCGAGTAGCGAAAAATACCCGGTGCGTTATCGAGCATGATTGATGAGACCCATCCCCTGAACATAAGAATGTAAAGGACATAAAACTAGACCGAACCGTATATACATACTATAGACTTCTGCAGACCTAGTGGTGACACCAAAACTTTAAATATGCAACAGTCATTTGCACTGGTCGGTTTGGGCAGAAGTTAGCCGATGAAGCTACGATGAAAGAACATTTGTAGGGAAGGTTTGTGCCGCGCTTTTTGACGCGCAATGCCCCGCTAGGAGTTAAGGCAAAGTAGTACAGTAGCCGCTCGGAAATTAGAACTCGTGGAAATTAGAATTGCTTGGAAATTAGAACAAGCGAATTATGTACATTCGCAGCTCTAAAATTAGAATAAACGGTTCTAATTTTCAAGCGTAAGAAGTGTGACTTTACATTTTCCCTTTTTTAACATGAAATGCATTCCGTTACATTTTTGTTAAATAGGTACATAATGTTCTAAGAAATCTGCTACCGGAAATTGTCACGTTTGGGTAATTGGGTACATTTCGACAGATGGTCTAACAAAACGATTGCCCCGATATTTCCGGAACGAGATCGTGGATATGGCCCGATGAAATCGACGTACAGGCGCTGAAATATGCGCTCAGGAACGACAAGATTCCCCATGGGAGGTCTAAGAACTTTATTTGGGGCTTTAGTCTCCTTACACTTAATGCACGCGCTCATGAAATTTTTCACTTCTACTGACATTTTCGGCCAAAAGTAAAAAGTCCTGAGGCGGCTTAGTGTTTTTCCTAATCCTCCGTGCGCACATAGTGGATGATTACGCGCGTGCATTAAGGTCGACGTTAAGCCCTCTGGAACCCATAATTTCCATGAGTTCTCCTCCTGTATTTCGTTCCCGGTCGCATACTACGAGCGCCGGTATACAAATCCGTCCAGAACCTTTAGATCCGGAAGGCGGTGTTGGTTTTCTTGGATGTGTCGAATTAATGCGATATGAGAGTCAGACTTAAAACAGGGTGATGACAAGTCAATTTCAAGGGTCGTGTCTAAATCCAAGGATTCTATCGAGAGGGCGTCAGCTGAGTATCCACGGGAGAGCGTGTCGGGGACCACATGCTGGCTCCCTTTCCTATGCTTAATGGTGAATTTAAAGCTTTGTAGCTTTAACGCCCACCTCGCTAACTTCCCATTTAAGTCCGGTTGGGACATTAACCACTTTAACGAGGCATGGTCGGTGATAACCGAAAACACGTGTCCCTCGACATAAGCGCGGAATTTTTTAATCGCCAGCACCGCTGCTAGACATTCCTGCTCAGAGACTGAATAAGTTTTTTGGGCAGAGTTGAACTTTTTCGACATAAAGGCTATTGGGACTTCAGCTCCGTCATCGTTTAGCTGAACTAATACTGCTCCAATGCCAGACTGGCTCACATCGCAATGGATAGCGAAAGGTTTTGCAAAATCCGGGCTATGCAAAACGGGAGCAGACGACAAGCTATCTTGTAAAGCCCCAAAAGCCTTCAGCCCTTCATCGGAAGTGAAACGTCCTCTGCGAAGCATGTCTGTCAGCGGAGCTGACAATGACGCGAAGTTGGGCATGAATCGACGGTACCACCCACATAATCCGAGAAATCGACGCATCTGTTTTACCGAACTCGGCCTTGGAAATTTGGTAATAGCACGGACTTTTTCCGGATCTGTTTTGATTGTTCCGTTCCCAATTATATGGCCTAAATAATGAACTTGCTTCATGAAGAACTTGCTCTTCTCAACGTTAAGGGTTAAACCGGCCTTGCGAAAACAAAGAGCCAATTCCTGGAGGATCTCAAAATGTTCCTCGAATGTCTCCGTAATTATCAGCAGGTCATCCAAGTAAATGAAAACCTGGTGGCGCGGATGAGCTGGAACGAATCGGTTCATTAGCCTCTGCATGGTCTGAGGAGCATTGCACAATCCGAACGTCATCGTTACGAATTGATACAATGGCCCACCTGGAACAGTGAAGGCCGTCTTCTCCCTTGACTCTGGGTCGAGTGGTATTTGCCAAAAGGCGTCTTTTAGGTCGAGACTCGAGATAACCTCGGCTTTGGGGAGTCGACCTAGTATACCATCGATCAGAGGCAAAGGATAAGCGTCCTTGACCGTGACGTCGTTCACTTTCCGAGCGTCCAGACACATCCGGACCTTACCGGGCTTCACTACAAGGGTGACAGGCGAAGACCAAGGACTGGTAGACTCTTCAATGACACCCATTGCAAGCATCCTGTCAATTTTTGCAAAGAGGTGCTTCTCGATGGCGGGGGAGAGTGCAAAATGTCTCTGCTTAATTGGCCTGCTGCCGCCGACATCGATGACATGTTGTACGAGTACAAGACTCGTACGTCCTAAGCCCTCAGCAGAAAAAGAAGGAAAGCTTGCAACGACTGCCATGAGTTTCGCCTCTTGAGTTGGAGAAAGATCATGGGTATACTAGATTCCGCTAGTGTGAATGTGAACTACGAAAGCGATTTTGAAGAGGAAGACAATATTCCCCTGGCTAACCTAAGGCTCCGGCAAGAGACAATAGAATTGTTTCAACTTCTGGGACAGGTAAATTACGACAACTTCAAACTATACAATAGACAATGTAAAGGTCCCTTATTTACAATATGTAGGAAGTAACGTCCACGGAGTTCGAAGAGTGAAATGATGACAAAATTGATGAAAATTCGATTTCAACCAACAGTTGCGACTCTGACGACGAGGAGGTTGATGCCCGCGTTTCCCATGTAGAGACAATTAATTGTTCCAATCGCTTGCTTTGCTGGGCTAAAGAAAATTATGTAACGGCATCCGAAATATTTGCGATTTAAAATATTCGCGACAAAGCCGTAAACTTGTCAGCAAATGTTGGCAACAGACAATCAAAATTAAGTGAATTTTTCACCACATAATTGTTTGCTTCATGTTTCATTTATTTGCTTTTACCTCTTAATAAACAAACTTAATAAAACCTTAAAACGATTCTTTTTACATTAACTTACGGACCACTTTTTTCGACATTTTTTCAAAACGCTTGGAAATTAGAAAATCTTGGAAATTAGAATTGGCCAAAACTTTTTTTTTCTAATTTTCGAGCGGCTACTGTATAAGGTTTGTGCCACTTGAGAGTTATAGATACATTTAATTATTTAACATATGTAAGGGAGGTAGGCGTTGTCTTAGCCCGATCATGCTTCTTGTCAGTACCAACCAACTAGATCATACAGATCAGTACCAACATACTAGATCAAAATTTCAAGGCTCTAGCTTCATTCTGTCGAAAGTCTTCGTGGGAAGGGACAGACAGACATAGCTAAATCTAATCAGGAGGTGACCCTGATCATTTACATATATATAAACGTTGTTTTGCCTCCCGAGCCTCCTTAAAATGTTACATATTATATATGTATACAAAAGCAATACCCTATAATTATAAAGTCTAGAGTATGGAAAACACACTGCAAGGAAATAAAAGACCCGAAGATAAGTGCGAACCAAAAGATTTACTTGTTTAAGGTCAACATTTTTAAAAGCAAATCATAGACTACTTGAAAGGAACGGGACGGGGCGAGGCTCAAGTGCTTCAACATTCGAATGTTGTGGCATTTTTCTCGTAGTTTTAAATTATGCCATTAGTTTTCAACATTAATACAGACAGAGTTTCAATAGTTATCCATATTGTCATGTCACCCATGATTATGTAATCAATGGTATCGAAAATCAACTCATCCGTATAAAGTTCCCTAATTATGTACATACGAGTATATGTAGTACATTATATCGAAAAATGTATTTTTATTTTAATTAGAGCTACAGACATAAAAACGTTAATTGAAGAAGTACACCCCAACGTTTAAATTCTTACCTGGTGATCCACCTTATTAATTAAAAAAATTAAGTAAAAGCAACTCGCAATTTGAATACAGAGTGAAATATTCTGAGCTCAAAAGGAAAATCGATACTTCATTATAAAATTGAAATTACATACAAACTCATTTTCAATATTTTCTCTGCGTTAGTCAGTATGTACGCAGATATACGAGTATCCGTATATCGAGGCAAATCAATAAAAATACACTTCGCATCGGCAATGCTTATTTCCGGATACTTATCGCTGTTCATATTTTTTATTTGGCAGCCACCGTTGAAATCATTATCGAACTTTAATGCCTTTAACGATATGGAAGGTCTGAATTCGTTCATCTTCACCTAGGCAAAGATTGCTATTTACCCAATGAGAGTGGAAAAATCCGCTTATCGATTTATCGGATTCCAAATATAGACTTACGAAAAATTTCGCTTGGAAAGTATCGAAATTTCATTTTTTCGGAGATATATTTTAGAAAGCAGCCATAAAACATTGTGTAGGATACAGTTAGGACTGATTATTTTTTGTCGTTATCCATAAATAGAGATTCACCAGATTGTGGGCTTTGTGTAATTTGATTATAATTGAATGGTGCAGACACTGATGATTTTTTTAAGGCGGCCTACACCCAACAAAGTTGTTACGGCCATAGTGAAACGGAGTCATCCCATTACGAGAAAGATGCTTTTCCAGGTCAATAAAGTGAACGACCCCAAAGTATCCTTCTTTCTACCGGTCAGAGTAGAACAGGAGCACAGGAAGTGATGGATAGTTTCTTCCTCCTCCTCGTCCTCATCCTCACAGCTTCTACAATAGACATTGAATGGAAGTCGAAGACACGTACCGTTCGCACCGATTAGGGATTGTCTCGTGATGATCCCCACTACTTTCCTTAGATGTATTTTCTTCAACAACAGCAGCCTTAAGTAGCGTTAAGGTTTTACAAGCGGCCATATTTGCCCCGCCGCCAGTTAGCGACCTAGTGTTAGCTCGGCTAATCGCTTCTGTCTTTACTAGCTTCTTGCAAGCATACTGACAGTGCAAAAACAACCCATACTCTCGCTGGTCGTTCCTGCCCGAGGTAGCTCATTCGCGCAGCAGTTACCAGTAAAACCACTGTGGCCGGGAATCTAGCACAAGGTGATATTGAAAAAATCGCTTATCTCCTTAAGAGCGGTGAGGCATCCCAAAACGGCCTTCGAATTGAAAAGAGCGGCATCGAGGGATTTAATCGCCGATTGGTTATCGGTATAGACGGTGACATCTCTTACCAACCAACATGATACTACATTCCAGCGATGCCAAAGTTTCTGAAATCGCCGTAATCTCCGCCTGAAAGACACTACAAAAATCTAGAACCCGGAATCCCTGCGAATAGACACGAGCGCCAACACTCTCTTCTGTTTTTGAGCCATCAGTAAAAATACTTATGACTTCCGATTGTAGGAAAATATTCTCGCCCCACTCATCTCTCGGTGGAATCAGGCAGGTATAGCCCTTGTCAAGAGGAGAAGTAAAGTCTATCTCTTCTGGTATAGCAAAGATTTTCTGTACAGCCGAATGACCAGTGGTGTAGCCTTCCCATTGCCCGGCATCACGAAGGCGGCTGGCCGCAATTGCAGCCAGCTGTTCAGCTAAGATGTCCTAGGGGAGCAAGCAAATTTAGCAGCACATCAAGGGCAGCGGTTGGTGTGGTCCTACGAGCGACAGTGATGGCAATAGAAGATAACTTTATCCAATATATAAGAATAAAGTGGAGTAGATCATTACGAGTCTAAATCAAAATGTCTCAACCTCGCAATCCACGACTACACAAAAATAATCAGGTAGATGGGCTAAGACAATGACCCACTCTACTTTATTCTTAGCACCTTGGATACGCGCTTATGCGTCAATAAACATAGTCGAAATTTCTTTGAATGATAACTCGCGCTAGTATGCGTAATAATGAGTGAAATCCACGGTGTGAACGAATCCAAACGACAGGGTGAATTGGCTTTTATCCAACTGAGTTTTATTGGACGCCCTATTGAGTACCGTCCACCACACTACGACACCGTACATTATTATGGGACGTATAACTGATACGTAGACCCAAAAAAAAAACAACCTTTTTCCGAAGTCCCCACTCCAGACATGTTCAGTTGCTTAAGTTTCCTTTCACTTCCAGAAATTTAGCTTCGTCACTAACGATTAGCCCCGTCCCCTCAAAGGACTTTCTATCTGGAGTAGAGTCTTTCTCCTGGTAAAGAAGACAAGTTCTGCTCGGATTGATTCCAACATGGCTGATTCAATAGATTTGTCCGGAAAGGCAACTTGTTAGTTAGCTAATTGCCTCAACCCTTCGAAGGTCTTGGGCGCGTCAACATATTTATGCCCTGTTGACGTTTCGGTAGTACAATATATACATACATTTGGATTGTGCGGTTGCGAACATACACCTCTTATCCGTATAGCCGTCTTTTACTGACATGATTGCAACGCTGTGGGACTTCTAAAAGAACTGACTGTACTGTATTGTTTTTTATTTTATTAACGCACCGGGGAAATAAACCCCTCACCACTAGGTGCAAGCATCGTAGGACTTTACGGCTACCTGGCGCATCCATAAAGATAACTAACGTATTTCGCTTGCAGCGTAGATACTTTTTAATATATGAAAAGCTGTGACGGGTAAAGAAAGCCATCATAGCATTCTCTCTCTCGTTCTCTCTCTCAATTGCCCTAACCCCTTGTAGAGCATAGCGCGTCAACTGTTACATGTGGCCCAGTTGACGTTTCGACGGCATAAACTGGTTTCGGAGAATGCAGTTGCCAGCATACACCTCGTCCATAGCTTTCTACGCCTGTAAGAAAGCCTTCGGAAAAAGGTGGGTCCTTAAGCTAAATCTGGTCTTTTGGATGTACACAGAAGTAATCCGTTCGATTCTTACATATGGGTCGTTAGTCTGGCGGCCAACGCTTGCTAAAAAATATAACTTGAGAAAACTTGGCAGGGTGCAGAACGGCATGTCTTGGTACCACATGTCTCGTTTGAACATGCCGGAACGAAGCACTAAACGTGATTCTGGATATTCCACCTATCGACATTTTTATCAAACAACTACCGCCGGGAGTGAAGTCAGGCTCAAGAAGTCGGGAGGCTGGACTAGCAAACCGTGCGGCCATAGCGACATTCTATACCAGTTGCCACAAGATGTGGCTAAGGTAAAAACCGACTTCACCGTGCCCAAACTAAGGTTTGGGAGAAACTTCTCTGCCACATTCCACACCGTCCCTGAATGGGGAGGCTAGGTAGTGAAGAATTTTGCCATCACGATATACACCGACACGGGCCCAAAATGGACTGCGGCGTCGGTGCAGGGATCTTTTACGACACACTGAATATCTCGGAGTGTTACCGGTTCCCAGATCATGCCAGTATTTTCTAGGTGGAAACGCTCGCACTCTCCGAGACATATCAGATAACCATAGCATCGCCATTTTCTCGGACAGCCAGGCCGGTATCAAGGCACTGAACCCGGCAAGTACATTCTCCAAGCTTGTCGAGCGATGTGGGGTGGAGTTAGCTTGCCTTGGCAAACGACTCAATATTACCCTGCTCTGTGTTGCTGGTCACCGGAACATAAAGGGTAAGGAGAAGGCCGACGAGCTGGCCAGAAGCGACACCGTCATAGACAGATCTCAAGCGGAGCCTGTTTGAATTCCGCTGTTGAGTGTTAAGTGCTATATACCCAATCACTATCTTAACGTTATGGACTTCAATTCGCGGATTCTGCACACCTGCGCCGTATCAAGAAAGATGTGGCCCTCCTATGACAAAAGGAGAACATCGGAGCTTACTACCAAATCACGTAAGGATGTCGCCAGGCTCACGGCGGTCCTCACGGGACATTGCACTATAGGGCCATCACGCAATGATAATATGGCTGGGTATGCCCTACAATCCGCATTGTCGAAGTTGCGGTAACGAAGATGAGAAAGAACCCTCACGCACTTCCTTTGCGTATGCCCAGGTCTTGATAGGACCAGACATCGTACATTGAGCAAAGCGTTTCTTGCCAACCTGGGAGATTTGCAGGGGTTGAGGAGTGGGGAGTTGCTTTATTTTCTTGACGACTCCGGTTAGATCTAAGCAGCATCCCATGTATTTCCGACTATCATCCAATAAGATTTGTGGCTTCAAAACGACGCTTTCTGCGCTAATTGGGCTCTGATAAGTCTTGCCTCAGCCGCCACTAATACCAGCCAGCCAAGAGGTGAATAAGTGATTGTATTTAATTAATTTACATTTTTTACGAAACAAAATTACAGTAATTTCCAGTTAAGAATCCAATTTCAAAAACCAGCATTCTAAACTATGCTTCGTTTCCCTGAAATTACCGTCATTCCGACAGTCTCAAGAGAAACGTTGCAATCCAAGCAAGTTTAATATTTGTTCTTAGAAATATAACAACCGTTTCGATAGACAGAACCATTGGCTTCAGTCTTCATCACCCCGTGATGTTTGTGAAATGTCAGGACGAACTTATGTGCCATCGCCAGCAAATCCAGAGCGTAACATTGTTCACAGTTCATGCGATTCTTTACCCAAGCGTATTTTTATTTCGCAACTCTATTAAACTTTTAAATGGCTCTCATTTGCGTTTCCGAAACTCCACTTCAATCCCCCCGACAGCAATACTGCGTATCTACAAAGAGGATAATGTATTCGCTGCTCCTAGCCACCGACAAAAACGCTATACCCAGACCATGGTTCATAAGACGCGAGAAAACTGAGACCAATTTTACGTCCACGTATTATTCGCCTTTTACACGCCACATACCACATTTTGAAATTGGAGAATGCCGAGAATGAGACGTGCAAGGATAACAAATCTATATAACGTTACATTAAGGGATAGACCACCTGCTACCCTGAAAGCAACGAGCAGCCAGATCCGGAAAGCGATTTCGTAAAGAGAGTATTCTCATCCCTTGTGTGTGTCTTCGGTTCGGTTACATTCCAAGGATCGTATTCCTTTTTGCCGATTCGTTTGCGGGTCATACATAGAACGAGAGAGAAAGAGAATAATAGAGAGAAAAGGAAACCGAGAACTTGTTGCTGCCAGCTTCGTTCCATTTGCTAGGAACTTTTTGCAGGAAATCATTCGTGGCAGACGCGCTTACAACCACAAAAGCTGATTAAATCCGAAAAGGATGTGACTTGCTTGGGCATGAGAGACAAAACTCCCCAAACTGAACGCTGGGTTTATGAACTCTCACTCGTTCTCGGTGAAATCAGTTTTCGCAGTCAGTGGAAAACGACATAGATAACGAAAAGACAACTATAAGGATATATGAAGGAATAGGCAAAATGGAAGAGGATTTCTACCATGAAATTTATAAGATTTATAAGAAGGATACAGTGAAATTGTATGACGTCTTGCATGCGTGGAATATAAAGATATATCGGGTAAGGATTTGATTTTGCCATTCCTCCGGATATTGCGGAGTCGCCTTGTCGGCATTTTTAACAGTCATCCCAAGTCCGTAACTAAAAGTGAGAAGTTGATATTAAAACTTTCGTGGCTTGATCCGTGTGGCAGTTCGTTGATAACATAGTCCAGGCGAATACTGAGAGAGCAAAGTATGCCGCAGGGAATTCTTGTGTTGCCTATGTAAACCATAAGTCATGGTATGGCGATAGAAGCCTAATGGTGGGGTCGCACTGATATAGAGACATGAGCAGCAGTATTCGAAAACGAGAAAAGAAACTTTGCCATGTTTTTGCTTATTTTTTCAGCGTGTACGAGTATGTTAGGATGTAGACGCGCTTTCAAGGATGAAACTGTAGCAGCTGCTAATGCGAATACATGAATCATTTTTAATTTACTGCCTCCAAGGTCTCAGGAGATGATGTGCTGTACGGCTCGTATGAATAACTCTGAAAACGTATATCTAAAAAAAAGATAAGGATAGGATAAGTTTTCGTTTTTCCATCGATGATCAACTTTGACGGCATTATAACCACCACCATTATCTTTTTTTTCATTACTCCTAAGGATAAATTTGTTTTATTTTGTGACATCAGCGTTGGCTGTCGGTATAGCGAACCTGAAGAGGTTTTTTATGTTACAAGTACATAATATAAAGACGAAATCTAAGTCAAGATAGAAAACAAGAACTGAAGAATAACATGTCCTTGTCTTAAATGAATATCACATATTTACTAAACTCGTATAAGTTGAATTCCGAGGTGGATTCGATTTCATCAAAATATCCGATGACAACCAATTACACATAATATCCACGTTAAGTGGAGCTAAGCGCACTATGCTATTACAACTGATTCTGGGATACTTGGAAAACTACTTAACTTGTGAACCTATCGGATTTTCTCCAAATGAGTGTCATTGACAGAAGATATTGCCAGGAAATAGATTGTACTCGGCTTACTGTACTTCAGATCATTCATAGTGAAGAGCAAGCAATCGTTGGCCATTACAACATACTATAAAGGGGCTTACATGTTCACATAGAGGACAGGAATTTAATACCTTTTAGGATTATGGATATACATATGTACAATATGTATATGATATTGCTATTGGTCAACGTCGAAGCGAATTTCAGGAAATAGCAAAATTCAATAATAGATCACAATTTGGAAAATTTAAGTTTCAATTATTGAAGATATAAAATAAATGGGTCATGACAGTATGTGAAGAGATGCATAATCTAGTCCTGTTCGGTACTCAGATTTCAGTACCGGTTTTCTGTATTCGGCATACAGTTATTGGATAACGCACTTTTTCTATCCATTCGGTGAATTAGTACTCCTCGAATACACCGCACGACAAGTGTTTTAAAAGCAATATGGTTACCAAAAAAATACATGACCAGAAGCAAAAATTAGTTATGTCAAAAACCAAGCAGTCTCCGTCGAACCATCGTAAAAGACAGACACTCGGATGACGCCCTTGCTCTCATTGTTACAGTCTGTTCCATAAGAAAAGAGGCGCGAGTATTTCGATAGTTATCAAAATATTTATTCCAGTTTTATTTAACAGTGTGCGAAGCCTCCAAAAAATCATATTTTTAAATATCTTAATTTAGTGAGTCATACATGCGATCTCGTCTAATATTGTATATGTTGAATTCCGGCGAGAGCCAGCTTGGTTTGGAGGTCACACTTAAAAAATAGTTCATGGACAGACAAATATACTCAATTGCCCTAACCCCTTGTGGGGCATAGCGCGACAAGTGTTCCATGTGGCCCAGTTGACGTTTCGAAACTGGTTTCAGAGAATGCAGTTGCTAGCATGCACCTCCTGCACATCCATGGCCACGAACATTGTCGTGGATGGGATTCGAACCTGAGACTGATGCCTCAACACACTGCGCTACCGATCGCTCGTGATAGGACCGTACCCTGAGGGACCTCTGCGTTGGTGGTATGGCAATTCGACTTAACTCCATCAAGAATCGGTAGAAGCGAAAGGTCCTTGAGAAAGCTTTCAAACCATTCAACTAATTTTGAGCCCAGACGAAGAGCCTGAGGTTTAGCTAAACTTTCCGATGTCAAACTCTGTCAAAAACTTTCGAAATGTGGAGAGCAAAAATTTTAGCATCACCAAATTGATGGATACAGTGATACTATCTTTCGGTGTGAGAGGTGTCGGAGCGGAGCGTGAACAACGGCAACCATTCTGCCGATCGTTGATGAGATCACGTTAATCAAGGTAGCTCATTAGTTGATTATTAATTAGCGTTTCACAGACTTTTGACTGAATTGAAGTCAGTGCTAGTTAGATTGATCATATACGCTTTACTTTTCTGGAGAGGGGATTGACTGGATATGAGCCAGCTTTCATGATAATGGAAATACATACGTAGATTAAAGAGTTTTCGCAGAAGTTTGGCTGACGAGCGAACGAAGCGCATTGTCTGAGAACTAAAGGGGAGATGCCATCAGGTGCAGCCTATGAAGAGAGAGAAAGAAGGAAATGAAATTACTCGAGAGAAACGAAGCAATTTTTCGGCAGCATTGTTTTGGCTTGGTTCTTCTACTATATGGACCGGGCGGGTGTTCCGGGAAAATGAAATGGAATTGGGGAATGCGAGTTGGACTGCTTGGTTCGTGACTATATGGACCGGTCGGGTGTTCCGGGACCGGGGTAGAGGGCACGTGTCTCTCTGTTTACTTTTCAGCATCTCTCTTCTTTGGGTACAGCCAATTTGGACACATTGAGCTTTGAGAGTGCTTAAAATACATCCCTAGTACTCAATTCCCCCAACTCGTAATGGGACATAGCGCGTCAACTGTTCCAATTGGCCCAGTTGACGTTTCGTTGGCTGGTAAATTTTCAGTAGCAGATACCGGGTAAGAGTTTGCACCAAGGATTTCAGCAAATTAGCCTTATCTAGTGAAGGAGGTGGCCCGACTATGAAGATAAATTCGAATAGAAAATAGCAATAAAAGTTATATAATGAAAATGAAGTGTCCCAGTGGCAGGTTGTACGTTGTACAGTTTTGATGGCACTATTACTCAGCTACGTATTGTGTAAAAGATAACGTAGGAATAAAGAAAATGAATCATTGAAGATCGAACTGTTCCTATTTTCATGCATGTTTTTCAATCTTCACTTGAAAGAAAGTGTTTATGTCCCTTTTTATTTATAGGTCCAAATAAATATCTTTGGTCTAGGCTATGGGTCAGCACATGAAGAATTGAGATTGTATTCTCATTCGAGTGTGAACTTTATAGTGTTGTACTTGTGTTTTCCATCGTTTTACTGTTGTGTGTTTGGCGATTTGAGATTGTCCCTGTTGTAGGCTTAGAAGGTGAGTGATCACTGGGATTTTGTGTTTAATTAGTTATTGAGCATGTAAATGGTGCTTAGTGTGTTATATGCCGTTTGTACTTTTTGTATGTTATTGTCCTAGTGAGGCCATTACACCTGTGATGGGTGTTTGGTCGTCAGTTGATACCACTGCTCAGGGCAGATGGTTTCACCTGGGGAAGGACCGGTGAATCATCCTGAGTATGCGTGGTGATTCAGTAGATACCAGTGCTCAGGGCAGATGGTTTCACCTGGGAAAGGACCGGTGAACCATCCTGAGTATGCGTGGTTAGTTAGCGATAGCACTACTCAGGATAAGATGACTTCATCTGTGAAAGTTCCGGTGAGCCATCCTGAGCTAGTGTCCCCAGTGATGATAGTTCCACCTGTGATGGATCGGTTTATCATGCTAGGATGGTTCAGAGAGGACTGTTCCACCTGGACGGGTTGTGGTGTCCAGGACTGAATGGCCAATATGGGTTCTAGCAAGATCGGTCCACCCGAGATGGGTTGTGTAATTCTCCTTGAATGTGTTCATGGGCAGTGTCCACCCATGAATTGGAGGGGTTACTCCGTAACGAACCATATTGGTGAGGTGTCTTCACCTCAAAAGCCATAATTTGAATGTTTACGAGTAGTTAATTCAGTTAGCATGAAGCTTTACGTAGTTCCCCTGTAATAGTTTGTTGTGGACTAGTTTAGCAGTATCGTGGTCGTGTACCCGCGTAAGTAGTTTCGTCGTTTAATTTTATACGTTACAATTGGATGCTAGGAAAATTGAGCCTGTTTGTTTTTATTGCAATTAAACAATTGTTCTCTTTACATGGGAAAGGGCTCATTGCTCAAAGCTTTTGTTGATTGTCATAATTGCTTTCTTCTTTTCAACAATACCAAATAATAATACCAAAAAGTTTGTTTTCCAATTATCTTTTTACCCGCATGTCCAACAAATAAAATGATTGTGTTCTGTCATCATAACAAAATTAAATAATTGTCGCAGCGTGCCAAAAATGGGCTCAGAGAATGATACGTTAACGAAAATACTGAACCTAATTTATTTGCTTATATATAGTAATAATTATAATTGCCCAAATTCGTAGCTAAATTACAATGGTATTAAATCATAATTGACTTGATTGCCGCGACTAGAAATACACTGAGACCATTTTGATGTTGATACAGCAATTTAGTCGGCACTGTAATATATACTGATGGACATAGCGCGGTCAATTGTCTATCAACTAGAACGGAATCGCGTGTAGCTAGCCTCAAGAGGCAGGCTACGTGGACTGTGGACAATGGGCGTTTCAATCATTGCACATTAGTATCGGCCGAGATATTTTAATCTACATGGAACGAGATGAAAAAGTTGCCAATCTACGAGTAATATGTACGATTATAGTAGAAATTTTCTCACCGGAGAATAGTGCCTAGCAATTTATGAATACGATCTACTTTATATATAGGTAGAATGCAACTAGAAGCGGGCAGACCATCGAGTTGGAGTAAACACTAGAGACGGCGACGGCGACGGCACTATATACCAATTGCTTAAGGGTTGTTGTCGAAGAGCAAATAAATTCGGAACATAAAAGTTGGCGAAGTTAAAAATCAATACATATTTGTTTGTTTTTTTTTTGAATAAATTTTTATCGTTATAAAACTCGTGTCACTAATTGAAAACTGAATCCAACCTGTATGTATGAATTTGGTGAATTGAATTGAATGAAATTTTCAAGAGCTACATTTGCAGTGAGACCGCCGTTGCTCGATGTGTAGAACGTCGATTTATAGTACCAAACGAGAGGTCGCAGGTTCGATTCCTCCCACTAGCTCATTCAAACAATGGCTTTCTATGCCGGCCTCCAGTCGAATCAGCTCCAAATGAGTAAATTGTTAATTGTTTTTACCCCTTCAGGGACATGGGAGCGTTAACATCTCTTGCATTTCTATATCTTGTTAACGTTTCGATAGCATATCTACTTTTTGGAATTGTAGTTGCTAGCATGCAGCTCCTATCTATATACTGATAGAAGTGAGTACATTCTCTCTCAGGATCCTGTTCAACTCTTGTGGGGTATAGGGCATTAACCACGCCGACTTCCCACCTTGTCCTGTTCGCCGCCATCGCCTTCAACTGTCTCCACGATTTGACTTACCCTCGATCTCAACTGATCTTCTGCAGGTGTTTCTAGGTCGTCCAAAGCGGCGGCTTGGTTCCCTGTGGGTTCCAATCGAGGACCTGTTTAGCAATGTTTTCCGGCCCTTTCCAAAGTGTGTGACCTATCCATTGCCACTTTCGCCTTTTTATGGAGGTGTCTATCCTGTGTAATGGACGGTTTGGTGGGCATCCGGAGATGCCTGTGGGGACGGAGCCTTAGGTAGCATAATGACCATGAAGGTCGGGCCGTGCCATCTGACGAAGAAAAAGGCCCCTCAACGAGCTAAGCAGCGGCCTATGCTTGCTGTAGCTCAGTTCGGGAGTCGTGGGCGGGGATTTCGCCGCTCGTTGCTCCTGTCCTTTACGTATTAACCAAAATTCATAGGCCTGGGGAAGACAACACAAACAGGGGAGGTAAAAATGGGGAATGAAAAAAGAATAGTCGATAAGAATGGAATGGTTGGCGGACGGATCAGATGCCCACGCGGTCGAATCTGGGTCCGGGTGTAATGGGACCCTCGGCCTCTGGTTTCGTACCACCAACAGATCACTACTCATCAGGTGCTGCTTCGATCTGCCGGTGGGAGCAGCACTACCAGACCATAATATGATTCATTACACCTGTCCTGGCCAGTAATGAACAGGAGGCCGTCGGTAGAAATGACCTCCGGCCAGCGTATGTACAGAATGCGCCGTAGACACTGGTTGACGAAAGTTTGCAATCTAATGAGTACATTAATTTGATAAAAATTACGATCGTGTTACTGATAACATTCACCTCATAATTACCATCATCCTTAAAATGGGTTCGGAAATGAAGTGCTCTACTAAATTTCATATTCCATGTTCCGCTTCGGAAAGGAAACGAAAATACCTGTCATTTTCAGTGAAAAAATTAGTCTTTTCTTTGACAAACCCCGCCCAAACTCCCGCTACTAAACTACGATAAGCCTGTGCCGACGTTTAGCTCAATGCAAGGAATTCAATTTAAGTGCCGCTCATTACTGGCCTTAACTACTTTAGTGCCCTGTTCAGCTAATAAAAAATCGCTCGTGACATTTAACACAGGATATCCCGCTTCGAAATATTATGTACCTTTTACATTATTCACTAACATAAATTTTTGGCGAAATCCTTGTCAACAAGCTACCAATCTTGTTCGATCGTTAATGGAAGTCGGAGTCATTTTACAGACGTAACCGCCTGCAAATGTCATTTCCTTTCCCCCATGACCGTCCAAACAAGAAAAGCAGGGCAAAGACACGTCATGAAATCACACGTTAAGAGGAAAGGGTACATTGATGGGATAAGAACTAAAGGAGAACCAGGCCGAAGCGTATATACCCTAGACTTGTACAGACCTAGTGGTGATACCAAAACTACCAAATGGCAACGGCCATATGCATTAAAAGTGAGTTTCCTATATGGCCAGCTTATAGGGGAGGTTAGCTCACATTCATAAGGATCTTGGCCATTCTAAAAATCAATTAACTAACCCATTCTACAAATATTTGTCGAATTTTTCAAGTCGCTAGCTTCAATCTATCGAAAGTTATCGCTTATTTGAAGTCTTATTTGTAGGGGAAGCGGGGGTTTCATTGGTCGGATTTTACGTATTTTCAGTATTAGCCAACTGGATCCTACTACAAACATTTGACCAAAATTTCAAGTCGCTAGCTTTATTTTGTCGTAAGTTATCGCTTATTTAAAATTTAATTTCTAGGGGAGGTGGGGGTTCCTTAGGTCGGATCTAACGCGTCTTTAATGCCAACTAACTCAATCTCACTTCAAACATTCGACCAAAATTTCAAGTCGCTGGCTTCATTCTATCAAAAGTTATCGCTTATTTGAAGTTTCATTTGTAGGGGAAGTACGGGTTCCTTAGGTCGGATCTTGCCCATTTTCAATGCCAACTAACAGGATGTTACTACCAACGTTCTGCCAAATTTTCAACTCACTAGTGTTATTCTATCGAAAGTTATCGTAATTAAAGTAATATTTAATTTTTTAAATTTTGAAGTGGAGGCAGGCGTTCCTTTGACCTGATTATGTCCAACTTACTAAAACCAAAGCAGCTTCTCACTTCAGGGTTACATGCCGAAAATCAGATGTCTACGTCAATTTATTCAAGAGGACAAAAAACCTGAAAAGTAGGGTAGTACGGGGCTCTTTGTAAGAAAGTTACCGTTAGTTTTCAACTGATCGATTTTATTTTTCCAGGGGAGTATAAGATTACCCTCACGAGCAATCTACCAAAGCTAGAGCTCTTCATGTTTATTTAATCGGGAGTTATAAATACATTTATTTATTTTACATATGTAGGGGAGGTAGGCGTTCTCTTGGCCTGATCATGCCCATTTTCAATACCAACCAACTAGATCATACTTCCAACATCTGACCAGAATTTCAAGGCTCTAGCTTTATTCTATCGAAAGTTATCGTGCGAACGGACAGACAGACAGACAGACAGACATGGCTAAATCGAATAAGGAGGTGACCCTGATCATTTATATATATACATTGCTATACTTCCGGAGCCTCCTTTAAGGTGTTACATATTTCCGTCGTGACAAAAACAATATACCCTATACTAAAAGTCTAGGGTATAAAAAAGGCCATAGTCTGTAAGGCCCTGTGTACGTAAAGCATAAATATTAGGAATGAACCTTAAAAAATAGCGTCCAACGTGGGGCCTCATAGCCCATGGTTAAGGTTGATTTCGGTCAGTGGCCGAAATCAACATGTTTAGACCTTACATTAAGGCTACCTGTTGATTTCTAAAATGGGACGCTTAATTCATTAGACTGGCGCCCCTACATAGTGACAACAATCTGCACATATGTTAGAGCCGGGCCTGGTGCCGCTGGACGTTCATGATGTCTGTGGAAACTTGTCGTCTCCAACCTCATAGGCACCCTCCGATGCAACAGTGTATACCTTATGGTACGCGCAACATATTCATTGACATTTGCAGACTGACAGTGCCCTTCCGCTAGACATGAAACACTATGCAAAATGTTACAGACTAATACTGACTTTATTATTATCCTTCAAATACCCAAACAAAGACGACTCCATTTCTTTTTATTCCGACACAAATTGCCTTCTCCCGATCCACCCCAAATGAGTTCATGCCACCACCGTTAAAAATGTTCGTGTCAAATGTCCATTTTAAATACTCTATTCTTTTTTATTATCCATCATAATTTTCCTTCAACATAGTGATATACATAAACATAAGGACACAAACGTACTTGTACATCCCAAGAGTCTCCATAGAACTGTATTAGCCTGCGTCTTCCAGTCGCGCGGTAACTTTCTAGCATTTTAATGTGGAGAATTTTAGCTGGTAAGCTATTAAGTAATGGTAACATGAAAACATCTAGCTGACGTTAAGTTATGCTACTTACGGTCTTTTCCATTTACTGCTTTTAGCACATCAGCAATTGGAAATAATAGCAACAACAACAACAATGTCAATGTATAACTCTGTCTTAGTAGCAGCTATGCTTCGAAAATCATCCCTCCAATGGCCATTGTTGGAATACACAAGAAGAACACTCGAAACGTCTTTGGAATTGCGGACAAGGAACTCACGCTGAAAGACGGAATGATTCAACAATTTTATGGGGTTGTGGTGGCAAATACGAGTGTTTGAGCATCTCATCTATGTCCTAGAAGAATGTCTAGAGTGATGTTGCTTCAGTTTTCACTTCGGTGACTGAAAATGGTGCCATCATAGTCATGAGTCAAGGGAAACGCGAATGTTTGAGTGTTTTATTTTTAAAAGGACAAAATGTGTCCGTACGAATGTGGCGATTTTGTCGTTGAGTTTGGAAAATTCTATCGGACAATAAAGGTTCTAATGGGGTTCTTCCTCGAAGGTGTTGTAGCGCTTTTTTTACCATGGATATGATTACACTACACCACTACAGTGACAAGCTTGAGCACTCAGATACGGTCATAGAAAAATTCCAATTAATTTCGTGTTACTATCCTTCCTTTGGTGAATGCCGTGTGAATGAGCTTCATACGCATGTGATAAGAATACTTCGCTCCTTTGTAAATACATAAGACGCATAAGTACATGGTGAGTACGGGGGATACGTGTAAGCGTGACATTACACTTTGCGTTTTTCATCAGGAAGGGCAATCCCGCAAAAAATCGCATTGTCGTTCAAGAAGAGAACCCTATAATTACACATTGCGTCTTTCTGCGGGAAGAGATTGTGAAAGAAATAAATATATCCCAGTGAGGATATTGATGGTTTTATTTTTGTGGCAATATAGTCGGTAAAAGTCGGGAGAAGTCTTCCCGCTGTCGTTGGATTTGCTGCTGCAAAACGATTCCTGCAAACTGCTGCATTGTCGTTACGCATAAGTGAATAATAAATAAAGCGTTCCATTTAGCGTACGTCTATACTATGGCGGTGGCGGCGACGTTTTTTTTCCGTCGACGTTCGACGTTAAAAAAAACGTCGTTTGCTTGTGATTATATTACGACGTTTTTTAACGACGTACGTGGAATCATTCGGTATTTCTTGAGCCTACATCATGGATAGACGGAGAATATTGCTGCTTTGTGCATTGGAAGCAGATGTGCTTCTCATGTTCACAACTACATAATATTTCACATGTAGAAACAAATCAACAAATATATCCCCATCCTCACCCTTATCCGTATCCTCATCTTTTCATTATCAAATATCCTTATCCTCCTCCGCATTCTCGAGCTCGAACAATTTTTTATCCACACCCTTATCCTCATCCGCAAAACAATATCCCTACTAAACCACCACAACAAAGAGTAATTGCATGTAATTATTAAAAAGATTCAAGAAAAAACGCTGCCGTTACCGTCGTAATATAAACTCTGCCATATAATTGCACGTGTTTATAGTGGACGTCGACGTCGACGTTCGAACGCCAGTCCGCCAACATGCGACGTTAAAAATTTTGGACGCGACGTTCGACGTTTTAACGTCGAACGCTACCGCGCCTAATAACAACGTTCCCATTCATTTCCATGTGTTGCTAGCCATTAATTGCTTCGACGGAAAAAAAACGTCGCCGCCACCGCCATAGTATAAACGTACGCTTAAATGAACACGTTCGTCTTCTTGGACGACAATACGTTTTTTTGCGGGATTGCTCTTCCTGCAGAAAAACGCAAAGTGTAATGTCACGCTAAGCGCGATATACCCGAGGTCCACAAGAACGCATAAAGTAGATTCGTTGTTGTTAGTTGCCTGGACCCCTCCAGGGTCATGGGCGCGTCAATATCTCTTGCATTTCTATGTCTTGTTGACGTTTCGATATCTACTGTTCGATAACTAGCACATAACTATACAATAGTCATTTTCGCAATTTGCGTTAGTGGGGGGGGGGGGGTGCAGCGGAACGCACCTGAACATGCAGTTGCTAGCATGCATCTCCTATTCGCGCCGTTTTTATACTGACAAGTTCGAAGCGCAATGGGAGTTCCATTAGTACCCAGGTAGTTTTTTTTCGCGCTGAGGATCAAACTTCCATTTTCTAGATCGTAAAGCGATGACCGAACGAACACGGCCACCGATCGCGATTTTGAATGGCATTTTTAGAACTACATTGGCTTCAATAAGAGATTACTCATGGAGTACGCGTATATTTCCTATAATCTTATAACTGACATACGGAATCAGTTTTTCGGACGACGACCATCGACCACCATACCACATACATATATGGTGCTTAGCATGCCGTCACCCTTAGCAGTCACAAGTGCGACTACACGTTTAAATAATATTAAAAATTATTTCCCCTCGAAGGGAGCCCAAAACTGGTGTTTCTCAGTTTCGAACACTAATACGAGGCACATCTCATCAGACGCCTCCGCATTGTACCTGGCATTAGTGTGAGAAGGCGTGACCGGGAACGATCAAGACGATGTTGTTTTGCCTTATATAGGCCAGCAAACACAACATGGGTACGAATTTTCGCATTACGAATGGAAACTACAAGGCCCAACAACATCGACTTGATCATTCCCGGTCACGCTTTATACACTATACTAATGCGAGGAGGGAGGAATCATTCTTAATATTGCTGTAACTGACGGTAAAAATCACGCAGCAGCATGCGTACTTTATGCGCTCTTGGCAAAGATGCGTATAATATATTTGTATATCAAAAGTACATAGTGGAGCCTTTAGGGCAGGGAGGGGATTCGCCATCGGCACTATGTTTTTTTCTTAATAAGTGCTTGAGGAAAACTGTGGCCCCTCACCCCTCAAGTGAAAATCAACTCTCTGCATAGACCTGCCACAACTGTCCCTTGAGAAGAAAATTAAGTAAATATCAAATCATACTAAAATAAGTTAGGTGACGAAATTTTGCAATATGTCCACGAAGTACGCATTAAGAACGACTAGTTGATAAAATACTCGAAAAGTTCATCAATAAAGTCATCAGGGGGTCTGTGGTGATATCCTTAAGTTGTGGTCTAAAAACATTCCAGATTATGTGTCTCGTGTAATTCACGCTGGCACCATGTGCCAGTTCGATTGTCCATACCGGTTTCATTGATAAAATATAATCACGTCGAACCTACACTGGGCGTAGAACATTTTCAGGCATTTTAGTCCTGATTATTTCCTATTGTAGCTTATGGCAACCTTAAGACAGATCAGGGTAGTCTGAAAGTATGGTCTAAAAAGGTTTTGGGTCTGCATCGTGTGACTAAAGCACCCTGTCGATTGCACATTTCGTTTTCATTGATTGGATAAAATAAAACCGTCCACACATTGGGTGGGGAGTAACCTACTACATCGAGGCGTGAGGCTGATACCTCATCGCACCAATTTCGCGAGTTTTAATCTCGTTGTGGCCATGGTTCTTGGGATTGTCTTCCCCCTGTGGTATCGGAATTACGAATAAGCCACAACCTTTCACGATCAAGTCGGTTGGACATTTCGTTTTCATTGATTAAATCAAATCACAACCAATGTGGGGTCACATTGGGCGCGAATTATTCTCTGCTGTAAATTTTCAATTACGTAGGATCACAAAAACCCTTAACGTAGCAATGCACAAGCCATCTGATTGATGTCATCATGGATGAACGGCTGAAAAAAAAAAACCACACCACAGAGGAAATGTCGTTCAAGTGGCTTCAATGTATCGACATTACTTCTAGTTTTTGTGTTTTAGTTTTAAATGATTACGTTAAAAATCAGGAGCATTTCAGATCCAATGTGAACTAAACGTTGCATTTGGACAAAAGTCCAGTCAGCCGCAGTCCTGGCTGTACTGTAGACACTACACCGTTTCGCCCGAAATTAGCGGAATGAGTCCGATGAGCGAGGAATTAATCCAACAGGACAGTGGAATTGGTCTCGAGCTGCACCCAATCGATGGCTAAAGTTAAATAAAAACACAACTAAACGCTTTGAAAGTTGGAATCGGAATGACGTCAGCTGTTCAATTTGACAAAAAGGCGACACATGCCGTTCAGCAGAGAAACCACGAACCGTTGAAGGAGAAATAGGTCTGTACCGGAATCACGTTTACTTTCTAGAACCCACTAATCCTAAGATTGTCCACGAGCGCAGTGGTAATGATGAAGCTTGTGCGCGTTTATACTTCACTGTATCATTTCTATTTCTGTGTGTGTTTTTCGAAATAAGGACAACATAGAAGCGATTGTATAAAAACTCATGTGTGAGGGAGATTAAAGGGATCAATCCCATCCGCCCTCCTCCCTCCGCCCCTCATCTACGCCAGTGAGTAGGTAACATGGTTGGCTTAATAATCACAACACACATAGAACCACGGGGATAAATCAACCTACAACCTTGCGAATTCGCAAATCAGCCGTACCTAGTGATAAAGCTAAGGAGGATAGTAATATTAGCATTCTTCAGCTCTTCCAGTATAAAATGAAATAGGAACTAGGCGTCCTGCCTAAGCCGAACAAAATCAGAGAGGACAGAGGAGATGGAAACAATTTTCCTTCTCGTTAGCGTCGCCACAGCTTCTGCAGAAATCATTAAATGGATGACGTAGTCTTCTGTCATGCTCATGCTCAGGCAGTGACCAGTGAACACGGTGTGCTGATTTCTCCTGTGTTTTGATAGAAGATAAGGGGAGCAGATAAAATCAAGCCTAGGCCACATCAATCTCGTGGCAAGCCATGTTTTATCTCCAATCCACCTAGCATTTGCCCTGCAAATAGCCTCGGATTTTAAAGATAATTTGATTGTATTATGGTAGGAATAGGAATATTATTATGTTGGTGCAGTGCCTCGCTCGTAGTCCTCCGCCTAGCCAGTTTATTTGCGAAGCAGTTGCCACCAGAGGCACTATGGCCTGGAATCCAGCACATGACAATATTGAAATACCTCCTCGTCTCAATAAAGAACGAACGACATTCAGCTACTATCTTGGATGTTAACAGTGTGGATTGCAAGGATCTTATTTCACCTTAATGCCATCAGCATAGATTATGATATCTTTGGAGGCTAAGGCATGCCGCCCCAGCCAGATTAAGCCTTCAAAATTTAAATAGCATTCTGCTGGAAAACTCAACAGTGATCCAAGAAAATGAAAGAAATAGGCTTAAGTTTAGTTGATTGGAGTAAACGACTGCCCCACCCTATTGTCAGTCCGCATAGATAAAGTCGGACGGAAACTCTCCCTGAATCACCAAATCCAGGGGAAGATTAATCAGTGGCAGCAGGGAGATTCAGGCCGTTTGAAATCGTGGCCAGCGCTCGGGGAGAGCCCATATTTTACGCAAGCGGATTGCAGTACTAGCTAAGAGTATCCAAAGGAACCAGGCTAAGCAGAATGTGCAAGGCAGCACATGGAGTACTTCAGAAGGCTGCACTGACATAACGGGCATATAGGCTTATCTTTGGACTTTACTCAGCAAGCTACAGAAAGCCGCCGTTCTAACGGCATTCTACCAGAGACAGAGGTACATAAGGTCGCCTCCTTACTTACAGAGTCCAACTTCTGCCAATCGCTCTCTTAAAAAAGTAAAGAGCAATGGTAGCCTTCTTTACCCGCTCCTTAATATTAGATTTCCATCCTAACAAACAACTAATCTGATTCCTCCCAATACTGGGAGTAAGGTAGGAGGTACACTGTATCTTCTAGTAGATGAAACAAATTCCATTTTGTTCGGATTAACCTTTTAACTACAGGAACTCGTCCAGCAAATTAGTATACCCATTTGCCCTAACCCCTAGTGGGGCATAGCGTGTCAACTATTCCATGTGATATTTCTGATAGACAAACAAACATCCATGGCCACCAGCGCCGTGAACGGAACTTGTACCCGTAAAGACCATAGTCAGACAGGAGACTGACGCCTCTGCATTCTGAGCCGGTCGGCCCGAGTAAATAAGTGGACGGAGACGGTATTCTATAGCACCTTGCGTAGGACACCAGAGAACTTACCCGAGTTGGTAATAGCAGCATCATCCGCATAAGCAATAACTCCACTCTCTACAACCCAGTTATGTTAGGTCTAGAAGGAGTCTGTTGACTACAATATTCCAAAGAAGTGGAGATAGAACACCGCTTTCTGGAGTGTGCCTTTTGATACATTTACACTCCGAACATAAAACCAGGCTAGTTTGAATAAACCTCGATGTAAGCAGCAGATTTATAAGTTTCTCATTCACAATCAAACTTGGAAGTGCGTCGGTAATGGCCTTAGACAAAACGTTGTTGAAAGTACCCTAAATGTCCAGAAAGATGATCATCGTAAATTGTTGGCAACTTAACGTAAATATTAACTTAAAGTTCGAATCAAGAGAGTAGTTTCTGTCATACCTTAGGTCAGCAAATTATAACGACGTAGCCAAGGACGAAGTATAATACGTATGTTGACGCCATATTCAGTAAATTCTATATAAGACAATACGATAACTCAGTGCGTTGAGGCGTCATGCCACTCTGATATCTCGCTGGCGTCAAGGGTTTAAATTTCGCCGTAGCCATGAATGTTTGGGTTGTATATTCCCCGTTGGCTGAGTGTGGACGTAAAAGTAGGTCACAATCTTTCCCGACTTGTCGCAGGTATGCTGGTAGCATTCATCATCCGAAATCAGTTTATGCTAAGGAAACGCCAACTAAGTCACATGGATATATTTGACGCGATATGCCCCGCTAGGATTTAGCGCATATACATATGTACCTATAGTACATATAATAATTGTGCTTCCGGTATTTTTCGCCCTTTTTGAATTAAAATCATAAAATAATATTTACTGCCGTACTCGTGTAAACAAATTGTTGTGTGAAATATTAACTTCTAGAATTATATTGAAACCTTCTACGAGTTCTTTATGAGTCACTACGGACTAAAAAGGAAAAACATTTTTCGTTTTGAAATACTGGCCATATACTTCGCAGTCGGAAGTCACTGAAAAAAGAAGGAACGCGAGCGGCATAACACATTTGTATGGACAAATTCCCACATTTGAAAGTCACAATCATATAACATACGTGCATATGGCCATACATACAAAATATAGGTACACCACCAAATTATGGTCTTTCCTTACATGGCCTATTTGGAAAACTCCCTAAAAGTTGTTCTGCAGTATTCGGAAATATTTTCTTCTTTGAGTTGTTGTTTACACCATGTTTTCTATACATTTTTACTAGCATTGTAAAAAAGATTAATCGAAAATGCTTTGTCCCGAGTTAATCCACTCCATGAGTGGCGGCCCATTCTTACGTAATTTATGAGTTTTCTTTTGAAATGGTGACTGAGATAATAATAAATACAAAGTCGTGAAAGAGTGAAATGAAAAAAAAAAGGTTTCACTGAAAATGCATCTTAGAGGAGATACTCATTTGCCCTAACCCCAAGTGGTGCATAGTGCGTCAACAATTACATGTGGCTTCCAGCAAGTGCAGCTCGAACCCAGCTTAACACCGGGTTACTGGCGGATGGCTCTGAAATCTGCTGGCCCTGACGGTATCTCGCCTCAAAGTCCTCAAACACTGTGCTTCCTCTTTAATTAAACCTTTGCACTAACTATTACATTTATCCTATTCATTAGGTGTTTTTCCATCCGCATGGAAACTTGCGCATGGCCAGTCAAGCTCTAAAAAGAGAGACGCTTGAAATCCCTCCAACTAAAGACCAATAGGGCTCACCTTGATTTTTTCAAAGGTATTAGAGCAAATGATAAGCAGTATGGATTCCAATCTGCTCGCTCTACCGGGGGCCTGATGACATTTCTTTCAATCGTTGTCTCCATAATTTTAGTGAAGCCAAAGTCGTTACCCATAATATCTGAAGGCGTTTGACAGAGTCTGGCGCCTGGCCCTCTTAGCCAAGCTCGCTTCTGGTCGATTAAATGGATTGAACGCTTCCGCTTCGCTTCATATCATCGATGTCGTCCTTTGTTAATAGCTTTGACCCCTACAGAGGCATGTGCGCGTTAACATCTCCAGCATTTCTATGCTTTGCCGACCTTTCGATAGCAAATCCATAAAAAATGTATTTTCAAAAGATTCAAAAAAGAAACTAAAAAGGTCCTTTTTTGTAGTTTATCCGAGATCCTACTGAAAGTCCAATTCGTATTTACGAGCACTTTCGGCTGAATTTTCTCTGAACCTCACTACAAAAGTAGGAAATAAAAAATATCCGAGAAAATAATTCTCTTTCAAAACACAAAGCGGCAAACTTGAAAAAATAACGTAATTTAAACGTATTTTTTTCGAATTTGTACTGCACGTACTCCATAATGCACCAGGATGCAGGTCCTTCTTTTACTGTCCCCCTGTACATGGTACAAATTTGCGATTTGTTGTGGCAAACCCCTCATATTGTTATGTAGTCTAGTCTAATTTTTTCTCCCCAAAGCATCTCGTCATCATCGCTGATGCGGCTTTGCTGTGATGAATATTCAACTGGCATACAGTTAGTATTTCATTGTACCTTGTTTGTTCACCTTGGTTAACCTCTCTTGCGGGTGGTCCTCCAAGTGAAGCAATCTTTTCGCAAAAACTCTTCTTCTCTTCACCGGTCTTTCCTCTTTCGGAGTCGACTCCTCATGTCCTAACTCACCGAGTTGATTCGAGTTCTTCCCGATGGCCTCCCTTCCCCTACGACGCCTCCTCTTCATTCTCTTCTTCTCACGTTTTGTTGTGATCCGCATCGATTCGGAGTCGGCACTTTGGTGTTTATTCGGAGTACACCTTATCTGAACTAACCTCTACGCGCTTTCCGACGCATCACTGTCCGTTCCAACAACACCTTTGTTATTCTTTCAAAAAGTTCTAATTCACTTTTCAATAGGAGACACGCCTTAGGAGTTATTAAGCGATGTTTACACTTGTGTTTCGTCAAGGCCATCTTTTAAGAATTTTTTTGCCCTTTTTTCAAAGCAGCTCTTGAATTTACGGGCTTCTGACTTATCGCAAATTAAAGCTTATATACAATAGTTTAAAAAAATCGGTCTTAACCATTTTCCACGTGAGACACATATTTAACCCGTTATTTGATGAAATACATAAAAAATGATGATTTTTCCACTTCGTGGGAACAAAACAGCATTCGACAAAAAATGTTTTCCAACTTAGATTAACTCCGTTGCTATTGGTTGTAGAAAAAAACCTGTGAGATGAAATTTTTAGGAAATTTTGTGATTTACAAAAATGGACTAGGACGGGGTTATAGGTGAAAAACTGATAAAACTGACAGTTTTTTCAAGATGGCGGGGGAAGCACAGGAGGGGGAGTGGCATTAACTTGAATTGCCCTAACCCCTTCTGGGGCATAGCGCGTCAACTGTTCCAAGTGGCTCAGTTGACGTTTCGTCGGTATAAACTGGTTTCGGAGAATGCAGTGTAATGGAACACGGAGGACGAGGGGTGGTTGCGGCCGTAAAGGCCGGAGGTCACCAAGGGTGAAAAAAAGAACCCTCTCCAGAGACCACCAGATGACGTGCTCTGGCAGACCAGCCCAGTGATCGGGAGTAGCGGGGTGGGTAGATCACGGCAGCCACTGGCCTCCTCCAGTATCATACAAAAAAAATAGCACGTCCGCCCGTATTGCAGAAAGGAAAAATATCCTAAAACCCAAAAAAAAAACGATATCGACGACCAAATGAGAAAAACGAGAGGATAATGGTGGTGCCTACGCACCAAACTCCCAAAGAGTCAAAACAACAAAGTCCCGTGAAGGGACACAGGGCTGCACCAGCCAATCTACAAGTCAATATAAAAAAAACAGGGGGATACCGTCCAATCAGGACAGATCCTTCCCCCTTCCAGTCTACTAGGACCTAGATGTTAGGTGGTCCTTTCTATGGATCCCGGGTGTCATGGGCCCTCGCCTCTAAACCCTTCCCTACCATGGGATTCCAGGCATAATATTAAAATCCCCTAAAAGTAATCCAAAATTCACGCGAGAGAGAGAGGAGAGAAAATTTGGGTCTAGTCCCGCATTCTACCTAGGCAATCATTTAAAAAGAAAATCCAACAAAATTCATGCTATTGTAAATTATTTGTGTATATAACTATATAGATATTTGAACTGTGTATTCCACGGGTTCCCTAAGTGGGTAACATTAATTTCATTATAAACAAAAAAAAATTTAGACTATTCCAATATTTTCAGTCTATTTCCTTCCCAAAAGAGAATAATAATAAATTCCCCTTTTTTTCTATTTAAAAAAAAATATAATCAGAAATAAAGTAAAAAGTTATATTATAATGAATGTAAATCCTTAAGGTCTTTCACACCACCCTCTGTACATACTCGTATGATAAAGTCATAAACTTGCAATATGCAATGAATTCGCTCTTTTAATTTTGTGTTCTTCTACGCAGCAAACTGGCGTTACATTTTTGGTAACCTAGCAATGATAAGTTAAGAAACCCAATACATAGTAGCGATACTACGAGCAGACATGTCAAAATAAGTCTAACACTGTATGCAATTTCCGAAATTCAATATGAATTGCACCAAAGTTCATAATATTTCATAATAAAATATATATAAGCCGGCAAACTTAATTGCCCAAGGCTCGAGTCTATAAGTCTTCAGGCAGAGTTACTTGCCTTGTCCAATGTATCGCCGTTTGAGGCGATCATGCATCTCCTCGTCTTGGCTTTGAACACGGCCTTTTATAGCAAGCAGGATAACCGTATTCAAAGCTCAAGATCGTTGCACACATACGCATGCGTTCATCCGTCTCCAGAATCCCAGTGCAGCATTAAAGACACGAAATATCAGAATCCCCCAACCACTTACGTCCCACTGGTGGGTGTCTGCAATACCAGTGGTGGTTGTCTGCAATATTAGTGGTGGGTGTCCTGGGTAACTGCTGTTGTGTCTTCGGTACGGCACTGAGATTTCGGGGAGAGATCCCGCAAATCGGTGCAGCGACGAGAAGATGAAAAAATAACACATTACAGCAGTTGTCAGCATGCACCTCCTGCACTTCCATGGCCACGAATGTCGTCGTGGACGGTACCACCAACCTATACAACTTATTCAAAATTCAATAACTACCGCACTTTTGTAAGGTAAAAACTCCCTGTTTCTTGGGTTAAAATAAAGACAGTTCAAAAATCGTAGACTGGGGTGAAGCCAACCGCGTCAGATGGTACCAGCTGAAATCATGGAAATGTAGTACGAGTATGTACCTGTTTTAATTCTTCCTTTGAATATTTAGCGCCGCTATGCTTTTATTGTGCTTTCATCCTAAAAAAATTTCATATCTATATTATGTCTTGAGCAGACTACTTCCTCATTCCACTATGGTTATTTCAAATTCAAATTGAAAAAAATATCAGAAATGGAATGTACCCATTGTGCCATTTGATACGACACTCCACATGCCTTATACCCAACTATCCTTCATATTCCTTCCAAATTTCATGCATGTGGTTTCAGCCTTTAAGGAGATATTCTCTGCCCATACGGACTGACGTTTGAAAGATTTCATAAGGGTTTTGTCTTTTTTTTTCTACAAAACCCTAAAAATGAAGTATTGTAAATGTAGCGGCCACTTAATATTCCTTGTTCGTATTTGCTCAACGCTAAATATAACGCCACCAAATAATACCAACTGATTACGAGTAAAAGTTTCCACAAAAACTTTTAGTAATGTTTGCCATCATAGTCGTAGATAATAACATCTGTGACGTACTCGTATACTACGAGTAGTTTTCACGAAATGTTACAAAACTATAAAAACAACTTTTCGAATAGCTTGTAAACGTGACTCCACAAATTCGGAAAATGGAATAGACTCCTTTTTATCGGCCAAAGTACTGTCTTTCTCTTTAGTGAAGTACGAGCATCAGTATGCTACTACATATTGAGATTGTCTTCTTCTCGAGAGGTTTTATGATATCTCGTTGTGAACGTTGGCGTAATTGACTTTTGGTTCCAAATTTATTTGTGTGAGCAGTAGGCGTTCATATATAGTAGAAACCAGTGAATAAATTATCTGTTTGAAAGCAATAACAACATTTTCAATACTTTTGTTTCAGTGGGAAGTTCAAAACTGTACTCCGAAAATGATTCGAAAACATGTTTTTAGTAAGATTTTGAGGTGTTTCAAAACGACCAATCAAACTAGACTGTCTTTTTATGGGGAGGTGGAAATAATTTTCCTGTCGATGAAAGTCATATCATCGTTTCGGGAAAACTTCCCCGAACAACATACAAAATGTGTCATTCATTACATTATCATAGCAAACTACATAATTCAATTAAAAACAAATCGTAAAATTGCGTCATAATGCCTAAAACGATCTTAATGAATATCATTACAATTTTATTTCCTACGATTCCTATTTATAGAGTAATCAATAAAAAATCAATAATTAATTTGAAATTTTTCCGTCAATGAACATTACGTATAGTACGAGTATATATCATAAGTAACAATACCAACAGGCATCCTTTTTAACTTGTGCCTACGGTTTCATCCGATTCCAATCCTTTCTTTCTTTTCCAATTAAATGTTTAGTCCTTAATCCTTAGCGTAAATATCAATCTAAACAAAAGAATATCTATTTACGAACCACGGATTTGTAAAAACAAGTTAAAGGGGATGGCACTGTTGCTTATGGTATTATTGGGTTCGGTTATATTTGGGTTCATTGCCGCGAAACATTTGAAATTATTTATTGATTTTTTATTGATTCGCGCTCGGTGGCCATAGCTGTTCGGTCACCGCTCTAGGATACCACATCTAGAGCTCGGAGATTCAAATCTCGACGCGAACAAAAACTGCCTGTGGGTACTTATGGAACTCCCACAGTGCTCCGAGCCTTTCAGTATAAAGACGGCACGGATAGGAGATGCATGCTAGTAACTGCACTTCCGAGAAGTAGATATGCTACCGAAACGTCAACAAGGCATAGAAATGCTAGAGATGTTGACGCGCTCATGCCACTGGAGGAGTCAAAGCAATAAACAACCAGACCGAAGCTACGCTGTAGTCCGAAGCGTATATACCCTTGGCCCTGGACTTGTACAGACCTAGTGGTGATACCAAAAGTACCAATTAGCAATGCATTAAAAGTGAGTTTAGCACTCATTCAGGAGGATCTTGACCATTCTTAAAATCAGTGAACTAATCCATTCTACTCGTACAAATCTTTGTCGAACTTTCCACGTCGCTAGCTTCATTCTATCGGAAGTTATTGCTTATTTGAAGTCTCACTTGTAGGGGAGGTAGAGGTCTCTTTCGTCAAATCTTGTGCATTTTTAATAACAACCAATTAGATCCCAGTACAAACATTTGACCAAAATTTAAAGTCATTGGCTTCATTTTATTGAAAGGTTTCGCTTATTTGAAATTTCATTTCTAGGAGAGGTAGGGGTTCCTTGGGTTGGATCTTGCCCATCATTGCCATCAACATATAAGATCATGCTACAAACATTTGAACAAAATTGCAAGTCTTTATCTTCATTCTATCGCAAGTTATTGCTTATTTAAAGTTTCATTTGTAGGGGAAGTAGGGGTTTCGTTGGTCGGATTTTACGTATTTTTTATATCAGGCAGCTGAATCCTACTACAAGTATTTGACCAAAATGTCAAGTCACAAGCTTTATTTTATCGTAAGTTATCGCTTATTTTAAGTTTCATTTGTGGGGGAGGTAGGGGTTCCTCTAGTCGGATCTGGCCCATCTTTAATACCAACTAACTCAATCTCACTTCAAACATTTGACCAAAATTTCCCTGGCTCCATAGAATGGAGTTATCGCTTATTTGAAGTTTCATTTGTAGGGGAGGTAGGGGTTCCTTGGGTCGATCCTTGTCTATCAATATCAATATAATAATATCAACCTACTAGACTACTACAAACATTTTACCAAAATTTGAAGTCTCTAGCCTCATTCTATCGAAAGTTATCGTGCGAACGAACAGACAGACAGACAGACGGACAGACAGACGGGCAGACAGACAGACATGGCTAAGTCGAATCAGGAGGTGACCCTGATCATTTATATATGTATTAACATTGCTATACCTCCGGAGCCTCCTTTAAGGTGTTACATATTTTCGTGACAAAAACAATATGCCCTAATACTATAAGTCTAGGGTATAATAAACAGGAATTAACATTGTATGTAAATTCATAGCGAATTTTTTCCACTTTAAAGTGGCATCATTTTTTTGCCGATTGGATGAACTGATATGGAATTACGAATGATTTGGGCATTATGACGCCATTTTGCGACTTGTTTTTAATTAAAGGACATAATTTGCTGGTAACGTAATGAGTGACACTTTTTATATGTTGGTCGCGGGAGTTTCCCCGTAACGATGAATTGACTTTCATTGACAGGAAAACTATTTCCACCTCAAAGCCGAATTTGACTACGCTGGATTCATCTGGCTGGAAAGTTTTAGGCTGAGCTCACGTTGGCTCACTTTCGCGTGTTTTATGTCAAACGGATTGAGTTTATGGTTTGCAACCAAAGACGCGAATCTATCAATTTGGCAAATCCTCGGCCGTTGTCATATCAACAAATTCGGTTCACTATTGTGTGTTAACGCCAATAATTTGGTATGAAATGTGTGCTCCTACTAGTCTCCAGTCGTTTGTTTTGTCATTCAATTCTTACCTAATTATCCGTTTTAAAGCAGAATAATGTACCCAATTTGTTGATACGACAACAGCCGAGCATTTGTAAATTGGCAGATTCGCGTCTTTTGTTGCAAACCATGACTCACACCGTTTGACATAAAATACACGAATGCGACCCGCGAACGTGAGCCAACGTGCGCTCAGCCTTAATGTGTTTGTGAAAAAAAATGCACATAGGCCGCGCAGCGCTTAGATTGCCTACTATGCTATGCGATGATGTTTGTTTGCGATGCGATGCTATGTAGAGGAGAGGGTGGGGATATTTTTAGTTTCCGGGGCCCGGGGTGAAAAAAATGTTTTTCACTCGGATTTTTTTTCACTTATCACTCGCGTCACCCTAAAACTCTGAAATTTGCAAAAAAAAAAAAAAAATTTTTTAATTTTTTAATTTTTTAATTTTTTTTCCTTATTTTCTGGTTCTAATGATTTATACTGAGTGTTTGGTGTGTTTAAAACTGATCAAAACGCTGTTGCACGTAGAGCGAGCGTTCATGTTTGTGCGATAATGAGGGTTGCGATTCCTTAAGCGCGGAGCGAGCGTAGCGAGCGGAGCCCACGCAAGAGGATTTGCGAATATTTTAATTTTCTATGCCTCCAATATTCCAAACACTCAGTATAAATTATGAAAAAAAAAAAATTAAAAAATTAAAAAAAAAATAAAACTTAAAACAAAAATTCAAAATAAAAATTAAAATTTTTTTTTTTGCAAATTCTTGACTTTTAGAGTGACGCGAGTGAAAAGTGCCAAAAATCCGAGTGAAAAGTGATTTCCCCAGCCGGGGCCCCGGAGACTAAAAGGTTGCCCATTTCGTCGAATGTTACCTCACCTCCTTGTGAAAAAAGTCAATATAATCCATACTATGTTATGATTTTTTATGGGGCGACCGGTGTGTTGAGGCATCAGTCTCGTGTTTGACTACCGGCGTTTCGGGTTCGAATCCCGTCCACGAGGACGTTTGTGGCCATGGATGTGCAGGAGGTGCTTGCTGGCAACTGCATTCTACAAAACCAATTTATGCCGTCGAAACGTCAACTGGGCCACATGGAACAGTTCTCTGCCTGACAATGAAAAAATGCGATTTTCAGTTAAAAAATTATTTTATTTTTCTTCAATCTCCCTTGACTTCAACACACTTGATCCAGCGTTTCTGCAACATCAGTATTCCTTCCCGGAAGTGAGAGTCTGGAAGGCTGTGAGAATATTCAACTTCTTCCAGGAGAATAGGGGGGATGGTCCAGCAAATCGTACTCCAAATCCCGCTGTTTTCCCATCGCCCGCGCACACTTGTGTACAGGTGCGTTGTCCTGGTGAAAGATGATTTTTTTCTTCTTCAAGCCAGGCCTCTTCTCGAGAATTTTAGCATCCAGCTGGCCAAGAAGTTTTGAATAGGTTAGGTTAGGTAGGGTGGCAGCCTAGACAACTCCGCATAGACCGCTGAGGTCCATAGCGATACCACATATATCGGTACTCATCCCGTGTCGTTGCTGGCCCCTTTCAGAAGATCGTCGTTGAGCCTGAAGGAACCTGACTCATTGCCGAAGCTCAAGAGGCTTCTCCAGCTGAGTCCTGCGACTCCTTCAAGATCGTTGAAGAAGTGAGCTTCTAGGCACTTTAATTTCCTTCTAGCGAGTGCAGGACATTCGCATAGAAGGTGCTTTAGAGTTTCTTTCGTGTTTGGTATTTGGCAATTTCTGCAGCCATCGCTGGTTATTAGCTTTAGTCTGTGGGCGTGTTCCCCAATCAAGTAGTGGCCCGTTAGTATGCCCACTAATAGTGCACACTGATTTCTGGGCAGTCCCAAGAGGCTTTCAGTTTTCCTTTTGTCATAGGAATTCCAGAATATTTTCGTTACTCTGGAGTCGTTTGTGTTAAGCCAGTTAGCTTTGGCCTACGTACATACTGTCGTCCATCATCTTCTTGCATGTTTGTATTGGCCTCGGCAGCTCTTGGGCAGCCCCTCGTTCGAGGATAGCCTCCTGTTTGGCTAGTCCATCCACTATTTCGTTACCTAGAACCCCGCTACGGCCCGGAATCCACCAGAGTTCCAGGGTCCTAGCTGATCCCAGAGCTTGTAGAGCTGTTAGGCAGTTATGCACTGCCTTCGACTTGATTGTGACGGACTGTAGCGCCTTTAATGCTGTTTAACTGTCCGAGTGTATGACGATACCACCGTTTTTGCCGAGATGATATCATCACCTCAACTGCCTTTTGGATCGCAAGCACCTCCGCCTGGAAAATGCTGCACTCATTCGGCACTCTGTAGAAAAAGTTGCATGGAAGTTCCGAGGACTAGATTGCTGCTCCAACTCCGGCTTCCATCTTGGATCCATCCGTGTAGAGGTTCAGCGCCTTTCTGCGTCCATGATCAACTACCGGGATCTGCTCTCGATCGGGTATATTGACCACGAAGTTTGTGTTGAAACCTACTTGTGGTCTCATATAGTCAGTTAACAGATGGCAGCCTAATACTGCGGTGGCCATATGGCCTATCTTTGAAGTGCCCAGCCATTTAGCAGCCTCATTCTTCAAATATAGGTCGATCGGAGGCAGGTTTAGAAGGGTGTTCAGAGAGAGCGAAGATACTGTTCTTAAGGAACCAGTGATCCCCAAGCAACATAGTCTCTGTACCCACTTCATTTTCTGTAGGATTATTTTCGTGTTGAGTGCTGTCCACCAAACCACAGCTCCGTACGTTAGTATCGGTCTTACGACAGCCGTGTATATCTAGTGAGTTATTCTCGGTTTGAGCCCCCACGTTTAGCCAAGCATGCTTTTGCAGGTGTAAAAGGCGATGCTGGCCTTCTTGTTTCGTTCCTCGACGTTACGACCCCAATTAAGTCTACTATCCAGGATCATCCCTAAGTACTTTGCATGGGTTGATAAAGTTAACTCGGTGTCACCCATCTTTGGCAGGACAAATTCCTGAATTCTGGTTCTCCTTGTGAAGAGGAAGTTTTGACTAATATTCGCCTTTTATTTTTCTGCCTTTTTCAAGGTTATCAGTTAACAGGATCCCACGCTGGCCCTGACCTTTCCGGCAGATGCGATCGACTTCGCTTTCTTTGGCGCTGAACCACCGGCTTCCACCCACTGCTTCCACTGCTGTTTCGCTTCTGGCGTGTAGTGGTGGACCCAAGTCTCATCCATGGTGACAAATCGCCGCACAAAATCGGTCGAACCCCAATTGAATCGGTGCAAAGATTGCTGCGAAAATCGTTTCCGCATTTGCTTTTGATCGGCATTCAGCAAATGCGGCACCCATCTTGCGCAGAGCTTTAGCATCTCTAATTCTTTGTGCAATAGGTTTCGCACCCTTTCTTCCGATATTCCCACAGCCTCAGCAATATCACTCACTTTCATTCGCCTATCGTCCAACATGATATCATGCACTTTTTCGATGGTTTCCAGTGTGGTTCCGGTTTTTGCCCGTCCTTCATGCGCGTCCTCTTCGAGGGACGTGCGACCACGTTTAAATTCAGCTGCCCATTTTTTTACGGTTGACATCGAAGGAGCAGAGTCCCCGCAAGCTTTTTTTTTAAATTCGGATGAATTTCCTTAGGGGTTAATCCATCCAAAACGAAGAATTTTATGACCGCACGATATTCAAGTCTCTCCATTTTAACGAAAAACATGTAAGATGTCTACTGCAAACAAACTACTTGAGAGAACAAGTTGAAACTTGTCATACGAACTAATGACACGTGAACCCAGGAAGGAAACATATATTTTTGCTGATTGTAACGGTATTTCTGTGTCAGGCAGAGAACTTTTCACCTTACCCTCTTAGCTAGCGGTTAGCATTTATGAATACGATAAAATTTACCCAGACATTGAGAAAACAGTCCCATACCTTCTCAATTTTCTCAATCTAGGTTGTTTTCTTACTGTCTTCGTCAACGGATCGTCCAGCTTGCCTCACGGTCATGTGAGTCGTCATAACATACTATTTTAGGAAGAAGTTGTAAAGAACTATATTCTGGTCTGGTAGTGCTGCTTCCACCGGCAGATCGAAGGCAGCACCTGATGAATATTGATCTGTCGGTGGCACGAAACCAGAGGTCGAGGGCCCCGTTACACCCGGGCCCGATGGGAGCGCGCCTTATCGCCTCATTTTTTATTATTCCCCATTTTTGCCTTCCATGTTTGTGTTGTCTTCCCCAGGCCTATCAATTTTTATTAATACGTGAAGGACAGGGGTAACGAGCGACGAAACTCACCCGGTGCCGCGAACTGAGCTACGGCAAGTATCGGTCACTGCTTAGCTCGTTGAGGGGTCTTTTACTTCGCCAGATAGCCCAGCCCGACCTTCACGGGCATTATGCTACCTTAGGCTCCGTCCCCACGGGCATCTTTGGATGCCCACCAAACCGTCCATTTCAAAGTCATAAAACGTTAAAGTTTAACTGACAGTTAAAATTCTCATCTCATCTGTATGCTCATTTTTCATATTTTATGGATAAAGTTTTTATATTATTACTGACTTCTTCTTATAGCTTCTTTATTGCCACATGGAAGTAGTAGCACGAATTCATGATTCAAGATTGTTGGCTTGGCTCGTTTACGTTTTTCGAACTGCGTTTCATTTGCATAAACAATTCACAGCTTCGCAACTCAATGTAGTGATCAAAGATAATGAAAACTGATTGAATTCAATTGAGAACTACTTTGCAAGTGAATTAGTTCAACATTCATGATTGATGCCCATACGTATATTTGCTTTGCAGCACATGCCTCTTCCTTCGTTTTTTTTTTCTGGGTCTTTCGCAATGGAGTGAAACTGATGCTTTTAAATATAAGTATGTACGTACTCGTACTGTGGGAGTGACGACATTATACGAGTATCTATCATGTGATGTCAATATACTATACATACTCCTATATGGACTTTGGGGATAAGTTCACATCAAATCCATCCGGCAATATTGCTCAGCATGACTCAATGTAATATAATGGAATCAGTGCGGACTACTCTCGACACATATCGTTCATTATTATCGAATCGACGCGACAGTGGTTGGTACAAAAGCGACATGCGATGCGAAAACGCGTGGATCCTATTACTGCAGAGCCGTAAATCTCCGGGTGGTCCACTGGGAGCGAATTGATAAGCTTCCAATGGATTGGCAATATTGGCGATTGGAGTCAATTTTCGGCGTTTCCTTTTTGTTGAAGTAGTAAGGGATTCTTCCATATATGAATATATGGAAGCTATCAGTAAACGTGCGAATGGCCCTGATTTACAAAGAGCGTAAATATGCGGGCATATATCAACCCATAAAGAGGCGTTTTGTAAGATGCACAGAGCAAACTAGCATATCCCCAACTCTATGTTCCAATGCGAAGAATACATAAACTACGAGTACCTCACTGGCCTAATCAGCCTAGGGCGAAATTGATTACCTATCAATTTCGCGTTATTAAATTTATTGTAATATACCTCAAACGTGAGGAGTGGATCGAGTCTTGGGGAGCACCAGAGGTGTACAGAAACTCACTATAATACATATTAGGTTGGTGCAGATGAAATATCGGATTTTGCAATGACATGAATTTGGCTGCGATTTTTATGTATCAAACTGCTACCAGGCGGCCCTAGTGATATGACATATTGAAGTATAAGTACTGCTACCTTGGTTTATGGTGTCATTTCGGTTTTGCACTTCATGGTGATCGGTGAAAAAAAAAAGCGAGCGGAAGCGAGTGAAAAACGACTATTTTTCCTTTACGAATTTAATCTAGAGCACAACGCAACGGAAACAACGAGGAATATCAACAGCGCATTTGGACCTGATACGGTTAACGAACCAACCACTCAGCGGTGGTTCGAAAAATTTCAATCCGAAGATATGAGCCTCGGAAATGAGCCGGGTGGAAACCCAGGACCATCGATCGATAACGACGAGCTGCGTGCATTAGTGGAGTCTGACCCCCGCCAAACCATAAGGGATCTTGCGGAGAAATTGGGCGTGCACCATTCGACAGTTCGCCGCCACTTACAACAACCTGGAAAAGTGAAAAAGCTTGAGAAGTGGGTTCCGCAGGCTCTTACCGAGCAAAACATGGCGTGTCGAATGGAGATTTCCAGTTCTCTTCTCTCCCGCAACAGAAACGAACTGTTCTTGAACCGAATTGTGACCTGCGATGAAAAGTGGATACTATACGATAATCGTCGCCGATCGGCCCAATGTCTAGATGCCGATGAGGCTCCAAGATACATGCCGAAGACAAGCTTTCATCCAAAGAAAATAATTGTGACTGTTTGGTGGTTTGTAGCTACATTTATCCACTATTCGTTCCTGGAACCTGGCGAAACCACCAATGCTGAGAAATACTGCGCTCAACTGGACGAAATGCATCAGAAATTGACAGTTCAACGACCTAGGCTAGTCAATAGGGATGGAGTTATACTGCTTTATGACAATGCACGACCGCATCTATCGAGAACAACGATCCAAAAATTGAACAAGTTGCGCTATGAGGCTCTTCCTCACCTATTGTATTCACCAGATCCCTCGCGAACAGATTAAAATTTCATTAAATATTTGGATCACTTTTTGACAGGGAAACAGTTTAACAATGAAGCAGGTGTGAAAAATGCCTTCGAGGAGTTTCTTCGAACCAGAAACTTGGACTTCTACGAAAGAGGAATAAATGCGCTTGTATCTCGTTGGGAACAGTGTTTCGCATCCGCTGGTACCTATTTCGATTAATAAAATTATCTTTATAAAAAGTTACAGCTGTTCAAAAATTTACTACCGAATCCGACATTTCATCTGCACCAACCTAATAAAACCATCAGTGCCGTGTGCTGGCAGACCAGCTCAGCTGCCGAAAGTGGCAGGGTGGTTAAAAAACGGCAAATATCGGCCTCTAAAGAAACTAAACGGAAAAATTAATGGTGGTACCTATGCGCCAAACTTCAAAAGCCCAAAAACAGACAAAGTTCCGTGCGTCATCTACTGGGCTGCATCAGTCAAACCACATAAACCAATAAAGCACGAAGGCCAAAGATATAGATAAAAACGGTCCATTTCCTAAACAGGTCAGACTTAAGGTTCTGTTACACGGGACGCGTATACGCGATCGAAGTGTGTTTACAATTCGACAGCGTATGTGCGAGTACTGAAATCAGCTTATTTCATGTGTTTGTTGTTGGAGTCATCACCGACTCATCAACGCGGATGAGTACCCGTCGGGACCCGTCGTCAGCTAACAAGTTACGCGTAGTCGTGAACCCGTTACACGGGACGTGTAATGTAGATTTGACGCGCCCGACGGGTTTACGCGTCTCGTGTATTAGAACCTTTAAGCTTCAGGTACACGAAACGCGTAAATGTGTCATTCGTGACAAATTCACGATACCGTGTCCCGTGTAAACAGCAAATGGGTATTCGACAGCTCGTAACATTTTAGACGACAACGGGTACCGAAGCATAAATGCATTTACCCAACTTACATGTAAACAATAACCGCGTTTACGCTACACGGGTGAAAGTAACGCTTAGCATATACTGAGCTCTCCCAACGAACTCTCGGTCTTCCTGTCAGTCTTGCCCGTCGAATCGTCGTCCGTTCATAACTTTTTAGCGCATCCGAACATCGTTCATTCGTTTTACATGCCCTGCCCATTGAAGACGTTGTAGTTTGACGATTTTCGAAACTAACTCATCGTACACTTCATACAATTCATGGTTGTACCGGATGCGCCATCCATCTCGGTCGCAAACTTCTCCGAAAACTCGCCGAAGGGCTTTCCGTGTTTTAATTTTCACTTTAATATATTAATCACAACCGCCTTTATCGCGGCAAAGAGCGAGGACACACAAAAAAAAATTGCAGGCGCGAGGCGCCGGCTGTCGACTAAGTGTGCAATTATTCTTACCAGCTCTTGAAGGTCTGTGTTTCTCGGGGGACCAACGCGACGGTAGCTCACCTCGACGACAGCCCTGCGACGAAAGCTCATCAACTATTGTGCACGGTGTGTGTTCCTCGAAGCGATGATAATCACCGTCATCACCGCGTGGACAGCATATACAACAGCGTGCCTGCCATGTACAATGTAAGCACCCCTAGGAAGCCGACCCCGCGCATGCAAGCAATCGGTAAACCACACATTTTTCTTGCCGTGCACAGCGTCCATCTCTGTCAACCGACATACACAACAGTGATCGCGACTTCCCTGCCATGTACAACACAAGTACCTCCGACCCTGAACATGTACAAACAATAATACAGTAGGCCCCGTTTACTGTGATCACGTTTGAACTGAGCAGAAATGATAACAATAAACGGACGATAACATTAAGCGAAAACTATTAAGAATCATAAAATTTCTTCTAAATTAGATAAAATATTCAAGCGAATAGTTGTTATACCACAATTAATCAAATAAAAATACACATAACTCATTTATTGAAGGCGCGTTGTCATGATCAATGCTGGTTTATCAAACCGTAGTTTGATCATGTCAACGCGCCTTAACTGTCATTTGTTATTATTACATTAAGTGAGTATGTATAACCTAAATAGGCGGTTCTTCAATGTCACCTTCAACCTACTCAGCCTCCAAGTTTAAATCTTCCAAATGGCTACGTGCTTCTTTATCGTTAGCGTGACCACAGTATCGAACACGAACATGATACATTCTCTTCAGATTTGTGAAGTGTGTTTCTGTGTGTCTTGAGCCATTCGGAGGACATATTTGCACAATATTCGTGTTTGAATTCGTGTCCGAAAGTGTGTGGCCAGCTTGCTTGCTAAGCTAAACTTGGCGTTTCGTCGGTCGGATCATGCCCATTTTCAATACCAACCAACTAGATCATATTGCACACATTTGACCAAAATTTAAAGTCATTAGCTAGATTTTATCGAAAGTTATCGTGCGAACGGACAGACAGATGGACAGATAGATGCACACTTTTATTCTTAACAAATTGATATGCGCTTATGCGTAAATAAACACAGTGACATTTCATTGGATGAAAATTCACACTCGTGTCGCGTAATGCACACTATATAAGCTGTTAGCATTTCACTCAGGGACGTATTCCGATTTAGGTCGGAATACAAACCCCCTGACTTCGTCGAGTTGCTTCCCCCATGGATTATGGCAGCTCCTGAAGAGTGAATCTATGGTGTGGACGAAACCAAGTGACAGAGGAAGAAATGGCTTTGAGCCGATTATTTTTGTGTGGTAGTGGAGAGCAAGTTTGAGTCATTTTTGACTTAGACTCGCAATGACCCACTCCACTTTTATTCTTAACAAATTGATATGCGCTTATGCGTGAATAAACACAGTGACATTTCAAATAGATGGACAGACAGACAGACAGAGGGACAGACAGACATGGCTAAATTGAATCAGAAGCTGAGTCTATATACCTATATATTGTACATTGCCATACCTATGGAGCCTCCTTTAAGGTGTTACATATTTTCGTCGGACCAAAAACAATTTACCCTATACTTGTAAAGTCTAAGGTATAAAAATCAGCAACATCCGGTTACTACGTCTATTTAATTTTACGTTTGGATAGTTTTCCCAAGAAATAGTTTTCCAATTTGAATTCAACATTTAAATTTTTGTGTTTGCATGTCCGGGCGGGACTCGAACTGCTTTAGAACCCATCGCGCTACCACATACGCCACCGAGACTAATATGGAATGGCATCCAAATAATGCTTTATATGCAATACTATCCCAGCATAAAAAGTGGTTAATTAAATTGGGTGCGTACCTGGGTTACCTAAATCATGAACATCGTAGCCCCCGATAGCTATCTTCGTTGGGTACGTACCTGGGTTACCTAAATCCTGAAAAGCGTAACTCCCGCGCCATGGTCATAGCTCAAAAATTATAGATTTCTTGGAAAGTCTATGGGCTGAATGAAAATGGTGGGTACGCCAGGATGGCTATTTAGCATAGCTAAGTATTTTAGATAATACGCGCTACCGGAGGGTACAGTTTTTTGGTTGGAATGTCGAATTTTACAAATGTTTGATATTACTATTTTTCTTTCGCTCTTTACGTTTCAAGCTTTGGACTTATTTGTTAATATTAATTACTGACAGTATTTTTAATTATATTTTATTTTATGGACAAAAAAAACACACATGTCCAACTCGGCCGACTTCACGTTGAACAAAGCGTCGTAATTTCGTCACAACAAATGAGTTGACAGATGTTTGTGGTTTTTCTTATTCTAAGAGGCAAAAACAAACTAGTACATCATAGTAGTCCGGATGGCGCAACGGTTAGCACGTTCGCCTTTTACGCACTGGGCCCTGGTTCGATTTCTACTAGATGCAGTTGTTTTCGAGGCAAAATGGAGATTGACGTGTCGGACTATGAGCCCACTCAGCTGTTAAATGAGAACCCATTTATGGGGTAAATAACTCAGTTGAGCGTGTTGCTCATCACACACCTCCGCACAAGACCTACCGTCACGACCTAGGAAATGAGATGATGCTAACTCATCTCGAGACCATGGTTCAAATTGGACTGCTGCGCCAGTTATTTATTTATACTCGTATCATCGTATTAATGCGATAGTTGTGTTAAGCTTATTTTAAACGATGCCATCGAAGTTGCTTATAAGCAACTTTGGAGTCAGAAGTGCTAAATATTAAGATAGCTTGTAGGCTGTGTAGAGACAGCGTCTAAGTATAGATCTGATTTAAGTCAAAACCTAATCCCCGCAAAAAGTCAATCAAATGCCAAATCTTAACGAATTAAGATGTTACGGACACTACTTTCTTCGGTTTCTTTTTTACCAAAAAAAAGAAGTAGAGTTAATTGACAGCATGATTCCGTAAAATAGGGTGAACGAATGTCGGGAATAAGGATGTGTTTATATTGATGAGCTGAAGTGGTTGTAAGAGAAAATCCGTGTATCTATTGTATTACGCAAGTATAAATGATATGTCTGTTTTCCTACAATTGAAAACAGTTTGGAAAGGTGGCGCATAAAGAACTACGAAATAGAATATTATGAATTATCATCATTATGGCGCAACGACCCATCGTAGGACCTTGACGGTCCAATGACCGCGTCCTCCAAGTTCGAAAGCCCACTAGTTGTTCTGCGTTCGCATCAACTGAGCCTTTCCATCGAGCTATCGGTCTACTTCTCATATTTACGTTCCGCTGATGCTATCTTTTCAAAACTCGCAGAAGAATATTGTTGCCCTTCATACGTTGTACATGTTCTGCCCATTGCAGTCGTTTTAATTTGATGATTTTCAGAAATTCCAGCTCATCGCAAATATTGTACAAGTCATGATTGTATCGGATTCGCCATCCATTTCGGTCACGAACGGCTACGAATATTCTCCCAAGGGTCTTCCGTGGCTGGAATGACTTGCGTAGTTGAACCTGCAACATAGGTGTGTGAATTCCAGCACGTTTATTAAACTATCTTCCGAGGCCATCCCCTGAATGGGATTAAGCGATGTGGTGACAACTCGTCCTTGTAAAAACCACTCCACGTCCAGAAACTTGGAACAAAAGTCTCGGATTGGACGGATCAACAACGACGACCACGCAAACGACTACAGGATTATTCTTTCGGATCTTGGAATGTACGCTCCCTGAACAAACCGGGGGCCGATAAGACCCTCCTTCAACAGGTCGAAAAGTACAAACTGAGCATTACTGCAGTCCAGGAAAAAAATTGGCGTGGCAGCGAGATCAATGACAAGAAATCGCACACAATTTTTACCAGTGGCAAACCACCGGCCCGCAAGGAGTTTGGAATAGCATTTATAGTGAACAATCACCTCAAGCCGCACATCACTAACTTCAAACCCATAAATGAACGGCTATGTGCGATTCGCATTAAGACTCGATTCTTAAATCTCTGGCTCATCAATGCGCATGCCCCCACTGAAGTTAAAGAAGACGCAGTAAAAGACGAGTTCTACGCCCGCCTAGAGACTCTCTTCGACTCGCTTCCAACAAACGACGTCAAATTGCTGCTGAAAGACATTAACACGAAAGTCGGAAATGAAAGTTGGCACCGGGGGACCACTTGAGGCCACAGTCTCCATAAAGAATGTAACGACAACGGGCAGCGGCTTATCGACTTTGCCTGCAGCAGGAATCTAGTCGTAAGGTCTAAGTATTTCCTGCATCACAAGCAGATCTGGAAATCTCCAGACGCACATACCGTCAACCAAATTGATCACGCCCTCATTTGCAAGAGGTGGGCGTCTAGTGTGCTGGATGTCCGCTCCTATCGAGGAGCAGACTACGACTCAGATCATCACTTGGTGAAGACGACCTACAGATGTAGAATTTCCTCAGTGCACCAATCGCGAATCAGCCCTCTCAAAATCTTTGCGGTTGATAAGCTTCTGAGCGATGCTACGGCGGTGGCGTATGCTGCCGCCCTTGAGGAAAGACTATCGCCTATGCTACGCAACATCAGCAACACAGGCGTCCATGGGTTCTGGGAAGAACTCAAGGGTACCCTCAGGGATGTCGCAGAGATATAAAGCCCGGCGAGTGCGAAATGACTGGTTCGAAGAAGAATGTAAAAGTTCACTTGACGCCAAAAATGAGGCCTACAGACAATGGAACCAGAGCTAGAAGAGAAAAATATGACTAGCTACATATGTATGTCGAATATCAAATAGAAAAATTAGACGTAAGAAACGTAAATATTTTGACGAGCAGTTGCTGAATATAAACGAAAACTTAGCTAATAGGAACACCAGACAAGCGTACAAACTAGTAAATACAATTAAGAACGGCAACCAACCCAGGACTAGCCTTTGTAAGGACAAGGATGGAAACATCATCAGTGACACCGATGGCATTAACAAAAGATGGGCCTCTTATTTTGAAGAGCTTCTGAACCTACCATCTAACATCCCCACACAAGAAGCTCTCGACGATATTGTTGATCTAGGCCCACCCATTCAACCCCCGACAGTAGAGGAAGTTTATCTCGCGTTGCGCTCACTAAAAAGAAAAAAAAACGCCGGGTGCTGACGAGATTCCAGCTGACCTGCTAAAATTCGGTGGAACGGGTCTAGCTAATGCCATACATCAATTACTCCTGCGACTATTGGAGGACGAGGTGATCCCAGACGATTGGCGCAGAAGCATCATCTGTCCAATTCACAAAAAGGGAGATAAACAGCGGTGTGAGAATTACAGGGGCATATCACTAGTTTGTACGTCCTATAAAATTTTGACGAAAATCCTGGAAAATAGAATAAAACTGTACGCTGAACAAATCATTGGCGAATATCAAACCGGTTTCAGACCTGGTCGCTCCACAGCCGATCAGCTCTTTACCGTCAAACTGATACTCCAGAAGTGTTGGGAATACAAAGTAAACGTATACCAAATCTTTGTCAACTTCAAGCAGGCATACGACAGTATCGATCGTGGAGTACTGTACAACATCATGCTGCAATTTGGTATACCGGCCAAATTAGTGCGACTGACAAAGATGACGATGACCAACTCCGTCTCACAAGTCAGGATCCAGAATAGACTTACTGATCTATGTACATATTTGAAACACGCACTTGTCTGAAACAGGGCGATGGACTGGCACCGACGCTCTTCAACCTAGCACTGGAATACGCTATTCGGGCTATGAATATGGACAACAGTAAGACGCTACTCATCAAGTCGACACAATTAGCAGCATACGCCGACGACATCAACATCCTATCCCGAAGATTGGTTGAAGAACTTCTGCATACGCTCGATACCGCTTCAAAAGAAGTTGGACTACGTATTAACGACGGTAAAACTAAAATAATGCAATCGACGACAAGAACACCTGCACAATCGAGCATCAATGCGGGGGACCTCAACAACGACTTCATACACCTGGGTTGCAACTTGTCAAGAGACGCCAACGAAACTGACGAAATCAAGCGACGGATACAGTTAGCTAATAAGACTTTTTCTCGATTCTCCCCATAATGAATTCGAAGCATGTGCATAGAAACACGAAGCTCCGCGTGTACAAAATCATTATATGACCAGTGCTATGCTATGGCTGCGAAGCATGAACCCTAACTCAAGCCTCCGGAAACATGCTGGACACATTTGAACGTAAGGTTCTACAGCGAATTTTTGGGGCTGTTTGCGATCGAGATGGATGGCGCATCTGGTACAACCATGAGTTATATGAACTGTACGATAAGCTGGAAGATGGATGTACAAAGAATGGACGATGATCGCTTGCCAAGGAGAGTAATGAATGCAGAACGAGCCGAAGGAGCGAGACTGCCTAGACGACTGAGATCTCGTTGGGAGAGCTCAGTAGGTGTGGACGCCGTGCGCTACTGGGCTTCCAAAATTGGAGGACACGGTCACGTGACCGAGATAATTGGAGGACAACGATCCAAGCGGCCAAGGCCAGACGTCGGGCTGTCGCGCCACGATGATGATGATGACGTCAGAATGGTTACGGTCATGAGAATACTCCAACGCTATATATTTACACGATGATAGAGTAATTTCCATGAGAATGCATGAGAACTAAAAATTTTCATGAGAATTAATTCTCATTGCTATTTCTCGAGAACGAAATCAGTCTCATGATACCATTCTTCTGAGAATGTCTATCTAGACCTTTAGGTATTAGGAATCGTTTACTCTGAATTGAATTAATGGAGGGGCGGGGGAGGCAATGAAAACAACAGACCTCTAAATACACTCCTGTAAAAGACAACGTAGGAATAAAGAAAATAGTTCATTGAAAATCGAACTGTGTTGATTTTCATGCATGTTTTTCAATTTCCACTTCAAAAGGAAGTGTTTATGCCCCTTTTTGTTTATAGGACCAAATAAATATCTTTGGTCTAGGCTATGGGTCAGCACATGAAGAATTGAGATTGTATTCTCATTCGAGTGTGAACCTTATAGTGTTGTGTTTGTGTTTTGGATTGTTTCACTGTTGTGTTGTTGAACTGAGATTGTTCCTGTTGCAGGTTTAGAAGGTGAGTGATCACTGGGATTTTGTGTTTAATTAGTTATAGTGCATGTTAATTGTGCCTGGTGTTTTTGTGCCGTTTGTGCTTTTGGCATGTGATTGCCCTAGTGAGGCCATTACACCTGTGATGAGTGTTTGGTCGTTAGTTGATACCACCGGGCAGATGGCTTCACCTGGGAAAGGACCGGTGAACCATCCTGAGTATGCGTGGTTTAGTGATTTAGTAGATACCAGTTCTCAGGGCAGATGGTTTCACCTGGGGAAGTACTGGTGAGCCATCCTGAGTATGCTTGGTTAGTTAGCGATAGCACTACTCAGGGCAAGATGACTTCATCTGTGAAAGTTCCGGTGAGTCATCCTGAGCTAGTGTCCCCGGTGATGATAGTTCCACTTGTGATGGGTCGGTTTATCATCCTGGGATGGTTCAGAGGGGACGGTTCCACCCGGACGGGTTGTGGTGTCCAGGTCTGAATGGCCAGTATGGATTCTAGCGAAATCGGTCCACCCGAGATGGGTTGTGTAATTCTCCTAGAATGTGTTCATGGGCAGTGTCCACCCATGGATTTGAGTAATATACTCCGTAACGAACCATATTGGTGAGGTGTCTTCACCTCAAAACCCATAGTTTGCATATTTACTTAATTCAGTTAGCATGAAGCTTTACGTAGTTCGCCTGTAGTAGTTGTTGTGGACTAGTTTAGCACATTTTCTCATCTATTTGAAAAATAATCTTTGCAGATGGATGATTCGAACAGGGTTGTGGTCGTGTACGCGCGTAAGTAGTCACGTCATTTAATTTCTTATGTTACACTCCCTATAAATTTATTGACCTACTTTGTCATTCCTCCAGTGAATAGACCACACATTGAAATAAATTATTGTTCTGTACGCTTGATTAAGACGTTGAGTAACCAATTCTCCATTAGGATTGAAATAAATATTTGTTGTCGATCGATGAAGTGCGATACGTTTGCCGCCATACTGAAAAACAGATTAACTTTATTGTTGAATATACTCCATCGAATGGAATCCAGCTATGGCGTCTAAACGTAAACATTCATGGAAAATTTCACACTATAATTGTTTGGTTAACACTTTGCAAATTTGCGGAATTGTTTTCCTCGTAATGAATTTATATCATCTCCCGCATCATATGAGGGGCATCCATTCCGTCCATAATCCGTTCCATGTATGTATATTTGCGTAGCATTATTGAAGCAATAGAACCAAATGGAATATTTATTATTGTTTAGAGCATAAGAGTGTTTAGATTGGCTACATTCTTGATTGAATCAATTATTGATGGTGAGCAATAAAATTCTGTGGGAACGAAATATATCCTTGAACATTGATATCCTAGTGTTAAAAAGCCTCACTGTTAGATGATATGAATCCATTGTTATCGAAAATTCGTTCGAAATCTGCACTGCCTCGAAAATGACGAATATCTACACTTGCGTGCGGATATAACGGTACTTGGAAATGTCTTATGGCAACCGAATGCGTGGAACATGTTTTTTTGAAGATATCGACGTAGATTTTATCAAGATTCCAGTATCGTTAATTATACTGGATGAAATCTTCGACAAAACATGTTCCCCGCATTCAGTATCCATAAAACATATCCTTGTACCGGCGTATCTGCACGCAGTGTAGATACTCGTCATCCATGAGTTTACTGATGATAAACTACAATACATACTACCAAGCTGTAAACTACTTTCATCCTAAGGCTGGACCTTTCAATTTCAGTCAACGGCAATCAATTGTTTCCCCTTTGATCTAATCGAAATTTTTCAAAAGCTCGTTATGTTTCTAGATGTGGGACGTTGCGAGGTAGGCTATTTCATCACGGGGCGACCATTTCAGAGCTTTGTGCATGCATTTACCACCAACAAGATCATCATCATCATCGTGGCGCGACAGCCCGACGTCGGGCCTTGGCCGCCTGGATAACCAACAAGATGATGATTGTTAAGAAATTCACTGTCGCTCATGGGGAAATAGATCTTCCGGGATCGTCCAATATATCTATTACAAACTACGCATGCATTTGCGCGGGTGTGGTGTATTAACGTCAATGGAAATAATGTCAATTGACGCTATTTCCCACCTAAAAGTGAAATAACGTCAATTGACATTATTTCGTTTTTCCAAAGAGAAATAATGTCAACTCCCAAAGTGCAATAAAGTCAACTTCTGATATCAGCTCGTAGAGCTGTTTAGGTTTAAAAGTAACGTTATACCATCTTGCGGTTATGAACAGCTGCTAATAATGCATATTGAACATCTTGGCCATATAAGTACCTGAATTTTTAGGATTTTACTTTCACGTTATAGTATTTATTTATGTGAGATTTTCCGAATTGGTTTTCTGGATTCGTGCTAACTAAAGCGGAAATACACTTTCAGAAACTTTAGAGTTGATTTCCGCTTTAGATACCCGAAGTGTATTTCCGCTATAGGTAGTCTGAACCTTACGAAGATTCGTACTAACTAAAGCGGAAGTACACTTTGGGAAACATCAGAGTTGATTTCCGCTTTAGTTAGTACGGATCTTCGTAAGGCGCGGACTACCTATAGCGGAGATACATTTTGAGAACCTTTAGAATGTACAATATTTCCGCTTTAGTTAGTAGGAGTCTTCGCAAGGTCTGAAAAATGTTGACTTATAAAAGTGAAATAATGTCAATTGACGTTATTTCACTTTGGAAAACGGAAATAAGGTCAATTGACATAATTTCACTTTCAATTTGAAAGCTTTTCGTCGCACGTATTAGCCGGATCATTCCGACCAAGGTTGTAAAGGAGATGGGGAGGGGGGGGGGGGGGGGGGGTGGATTCGTTTGGGTAATTTGAGAAAAGCTCAAACGTCATGCAAACGGACAGACAGACGGACAGACAGCCAGGCATGACTAAATTTTGAGGTGATCCTGATCATTTATATATATATATATTTTATATATTGCCATACCTAAGGAGCCATTATTTCGCTGTGACAAAAACAATATACCCTATGCTTTATAAAGTCTAGAGTATGACGCGGAGATTACGACCAATGGTCGCTGCTACAGGTAAATAGGAAACGATAACTTTTCTACTAGGGGCGGTTTGAAAAATTCGTGGCTTGCTGCTACAGGTAGGCAGTGGCGGATTTATGTATATTGACCGCCGCCCTGGGCAGGAAAAATCTGCCGCCCCATTTTTTTACTACCTACTCTTACCAACACAACAGGTGTTTTTGAAAAGCGCTTCCCGAATTTCCTCAGTGAAGAGTCATAGTCCAGCTTTTGGGAATGTAGCCCAAAGCAAAGCTGCACCTAAATATGCTTAGAAGGAATGGTACAAGTGACTGTTAACGTTGTTGCAGAAAGGCTGGAAAAAATCCGTCAGTGCTAGGCGATTTGTAGGACTCGAGTTTTCCAACTGCCCACTTAACTCTTTCGTATGTAAAGATTTTACTTGCAGCTACCAGCTTGCCAGTTACACCGGTAGGCCCTGAGGAGCATAAAGTGATTGTCCAGATTGCTGTTGTTTTCATGTTCGATGATACACCCGGGGAAGTGCGTCTCAAGAAGTAGCCTTCATCTGCTTCCAGAGTTTTCTGTGATACTACCATTCCTTCCTTTCAGTGTACTTACTGAGTCGGGATTCGTCATTCATATGTAGATGCTTCGGCATGAGTCGTGTGCGTCGAATGTGTGAATGCATGAGTCAAATGCGATTCTTTTTCACTTACGGATACACAGTGCTTTGCCACCTCTCTTGCCTACAGTCATTTACTTAACACGTCGTAAAAATCAGGCTTTCAAAATCGCGACCATTATTACAACTCGAACTAGCGTGAAATCGCAAGTACATCGCACAGAATAAAATAGAAAAAAAAATAACTGGCGCAATAGTCCAATCTGAACCATGGCCTCATGATGAGTTAGCATCATCTCATTTTCTAGATCGTCACGGTATGTCTAGTGCAGAGGTGTGTGATGGGCAACGCGCTCAACCGAGTTATTCGCCCCATAAATGGGTATTCATTTAACAGCTGAGTGGGCTGATAGTCCGACACATAAATCCCCTTTTTTATCGAAAACTACCGCATACAGTAGGAATCAAACCAGGGCCCAGTGCGCAAAAGTCGAATTTCCTAACCGTTGCGCCATCCAGACTACAGAATAGCAAAGACGATTACCACTCGTTAAGGTGTATGTTAGCAGCTGCACTATCTGAAATTTATATGATACGGAAACGTCAACAAAACATTGCAATACTAGAGATGTTGACGCGCCCATGACCCTGGAGGGGTTAAGGCAATTAACGACAATTAACACTTGCACTCGCATTGGTCAACGCACGCCATCGCGCGTCATCTTGCGCAGTGTGCACGTCAATCGCGCGATTCCAAATAAAATTAAAGGCTTTTCCTTTTATTGCGAAAACCGCTTTTTTAATTTAATTTTTGTAAATTTTACTAACTTGAATTTTGGACAATTACGTATTTTCTCGAATATTGAATACAGGCATTATAAATTTATAAGAGAATACTTTTGAATTTTTGAGGGCATATTTTTCTACCCTAGAGGTCGCTACAGACTAGCGTCCAAAATCCAGTTTGTCCCGCGTTCAATCCAAAATTTGTAATGTGTGGGCTTCGAGTCGAGAGCTCTGGAATCCACCACTGCCCGGAATCCACTGCCGTCCGGAAGCCACCGCCTTTCAACTTGCCCAAAATCCACCCGACTGCCGCGACGTTTGTGCGCGAAGCTCGAACTTAACGGAGTCAAATTTTGTTTATATTTTGTGTTGTCAGTGTTAAATAGCAACAAAGAAAACGTTTTTACGTGTTGGCGGTCGCCAGGGTGTTTATCCTAGACTCTTGCAACGCAATTGACGGTGCTTGAAATAAAATCGGATAAGTGAAAATTGAGTTTGTCATCGAACTTGACTTTTAAAATGCCATCTGGCTTGCGATGGATCGGATTACAGTGTGTGTCCCCGAAATTTGGACGGGGACACTTGGAGTGCGTACATTTTCTCCCGCGTCCAAATGGATGCTAGTCTGTGGCGACCTTAAGAATATATTGTAGGCATATAAAATAATTTTTGAAGCATATTTTTTCATTAATTTTATCTCAGTAATTCTAATTACCAATTTATGTGTATAGTTTGTAAAAAATGACATTCCGGAATCGAGTGGCATTGACGACAATAGCTGCTAAAGTTTCCCCAACATCATGTACCCAATACACCATAGGTACAATTTTCACGTTTCAGCGTCTCATATGTATACATAATAATAAGTATATATAATAATAAGTATATATAATAATAAGTATATATAATAATAAGTATATATAATAATAATATATAGGTACATATATAGGTATATATTGTAGTATATTTATTTAATATATGATGCATATATCGTTTGCCTTTCGTTTGCATTAATATTTCCAAATCCTTTTCAACATGCACCCAACGTAAAGATGGAAGAGTCAGTGAATCAGAAAAGATTCCCATAACGAAAGCGAGTGGTTTCCTCTTTAGAACGAACAGACTTATACAATAATGAAGTACCCGATTTAGTCGGATTAGTGAGTTTCTTATCCATATTTCTCTGTCAGATTGAAAGCTTTTGTCTTACAGATTTATTTGAAAACATTAAAGGTTTATTCAATTATTCAGCAGAAAATTAATTTCTGTTGAATAAATTTTCATTCAAAATTCTGTTAATGAGAAACATGTTCTTTAAGCGAACGAACGAAACAGAAAGAAAGTCAAGGGTAGCAAAACTTAATTGTGGAAAACCATCGGGTAGAACGAATTATAGCGTTGCGCCAGCGGATTCCTTTGACGAAGGCAATCCAAAAGCTGCTTAGTCTTCAAAACTGGACCGAAATAATTCCAGGCGATGATTCTCAGAAGCCAAATGCTGCAGATGAAAATTGTCAGAAAAGAAAGTGGAAGATATTTTATTTTTTTCTAAGAATTTCACATCTGAATTTAAGCGGTTTGTACTACTACTTTGCCTTAATTGTTATTGGGACATAGCGCACCAACTTCTCCTGCGCACCATCGTACTCTGAGCAATGGGGCGCAGCTGCAGCTTTACCTCAGATCGCCGCCATGAGATCTTAGGACACCTCCTTCGTCGGCCGTCATTGGGATTGAGGTCCCACTTAATGGTATGTCCAGCAATGCAGTTATCACACTTCGGCAATGTGTGACCTATCCACTGTCATTTTCGCCTTCGTATCAATTCATCGATTAGCATCTGTCTCGTATTCGTACTGACTTTCGGCGACTAGTAACTCAGGGGCTACCGGTAGCTCAGTGCGTTGAGCCGTCAGTCTGGCTACTGTCGTTACGGGTTCAAGTTCCGTCCATGGCGTTCGTGGCCATGGGTGTTTGTGTTGTCCCCCCTTCGTTTCGGGTCAGAAGTTTTTAGGTACGGTGCACACTGGAGAAACCAGTTTCATGAAAGTTGAAACTAAGTTCCGTGAAACCGTTTGATATAAAATATATAGGAAGAAGCACACTGGTTTCTTGAAGCCACCGGTTTACGAAACTATTATAGTTTCACGACGACCTATAGATGTAGAGTTTCCTCAGTGCACCAATCGAGAATCAGCCCTCCCAAAATCTTTCCAGTTGATAAGCTTCTGAGCGATGCTACGGCGGTGGCGTATACTACCGCTCTTGAGGAAAGACTATCGCCTATGCTACACAACATCAGCAACACAGGCGTCCATGGATTCTGGGAAGAGCTCAAGGGTACCATCAGGGATGTCGCTGAGAGAGTCGTAGGATATAAAGCTCGGCGAGCGCGAAATGACTGGTTCGACGAAGAATGCAAAAATTCACTTGACGCGAGAAACGAGGCCTACAGACAATGGATTCAACGAGGAACCAGAGCCAGAAGAGAAAAATATGACAAGCTACGGCGAATATCGAATAGCATAATTAGACGTAAGAAATGTAAATACTTTGACGAGCAGTTGCTGAATATAAATGAAAACTCAGCTAATAGGAACACCAGACAAGCGTACAAACTAGTAAATACGGCTACCAACCCAGGACTAGCCTTTGTAAGGACAAGGATGGAAACATCATCAGCGACACCGATGGCATTAACAAACGATGGGCCTCTTATTTTGAAGAGCTTCTGAACCTACCATCTAACATCCCCACACAAGAAGCTCTCGACGATATTGTTGATCTAGGCCCACCCATTCAACCCCCGATAGTAGTGGAAGTTGATCTCGCGTTGCCAACACTAAAACGAAATAAAGCGCCAGGCGCTGACGAAATTCCAACTGAACTGCTAAAATTCGGTGGATCGGGTCTTGCTAATGCCATACATCAAATACTCCTGCGAGTATGGGAGGACGAGGAGATCCCAGACGATTGGCGCAAAGCATCATCTGTCCAATCCACAAAAAGGGAGATCAACTGCGGTGTGAAAACTACAGGGGCATATCACTAGTTTGGACGTCCTATAAAATTTTGACGAAAATTCTGGAAAATAGAATAAAACCGTACGCAGAACGAATCATTGGCGAATATCAAAGCGGTTTCAGACCTGGTCGCTCCACAACCGATCAGCTTTTCTCAGTCAAACTGATACTCCAAAAGTGCTGGGAATACAACGTAAACGTACTTACTTATACCAAATCTTTATCAACTTCAAGCAGGCATACAACGGTATCGATCGTGGAGTACTGTACAACATCATGCTGCAATTTGGTATACCAGCCAAATTAGTGCGACTGACAAAGATGACGATGACCAACTCCGTCCCACAACTCAGGATCCAGAATAGACTTACTGATCTATTCGAAACACGCACTGGTCTGTAACAGGGCGATGAACTGGCACCGACGCTCTTCAACCTAGCACTGGAATACGCTATTCGGGCTATGAATATGGACAACAATAATACGCTACTCATCAAGTCGACACAATTAGCAGCTTACGCCATTAACACCATGTCCCGAAGATTGGCCGACGCAGAAGAACTTCTGCATACGCTCGATACAGCTTCAAAAGAAGTTGGACTACGTATCGACAAGGGTAAAACTAAAATAATGATTCAATCGACGACAAGGACACCTGCAGAACCGAGCATCAATGTGGGGGACCTCAACATAGAGTCAACAACTTCATACACCTGGGTTGCAACTTGTCAAGAGACGCTAACAAAACTGACGGAATCAAGCGACGGATACAGTTAGCTATAATAAGACTTTTTCTCGGTTCTCCCCATAATGAAATCGAAGCATGTGCACAGAAACATGAAGCTCCGCGTGTACAAAACCACTATACGACCAGTGCTATGCTACGGCTGCGAAGCATGGACCTTAACTCAGACCTCCGGTAACATGCTAGACACATTTGAACGTAGGGTTCTACGGCGAATTTTCGGGGCTGTTTGCGATCGAGATGGATGGCGCATCCGGTACAACCGTGAGTTGTATGAACTGTACGATGAGCTGCAAGTCTCCAAAATCGTCAAACTAGAACGACTTCAATGGGCAGGGCATGTACAAAGAATGGACGATGATTGCATGTCAAAGAGAGTGATGAATGTAAAACGAGTTGACGGAGCGAGACTGCGAGTACGACCGAGATATCGTTGGGAGAGCTGAGTATATGTGGACGCTGAGCAGCTACTGGGCTTCCAAGATTGGAGGACGCGGTCACGTGACCGAGATAATTGGAGGACAACGATCCAGGCGGCCAAGGCCCGACGTCGGGCTGTCGAGCCCCGATGATGATGATGATGATTGTATTGTAGTTTCACGCAACCATAAAAAGGTTTCGTGGAATCTAAATTTCATGTGGTTTCGTGTTCGACAATGTTTGTTGTTATTTCCTAGAGTACCAAGCCGGCGGCGGGTCAGCTGTTTGTTGAAGCACCGATGACATGACCATCATATATAAACGCGTGCTGTCGCCCGGTGAAGTTTCGCGATTTTTGTGCGTAAAAGTGAGTTTAGTGTCGCGATTTTAAGTGCAGTTCAAAGTAGTGGTTATCATTGACGTGCGTAGTGGTTATCAGTGACCTTTTTATTCAGCCACCACCCTAAAATGAACCATCATCTTCGTCAGAGGACATGATGAAACTGTAGAAAAATGATTTCCTGTGTGTGCATCAAAACATGAAACAAGTTTCATAAAACCAGTTTAATGAGACGAGTTTTATGAAACTGGTTTCTCCACCGTGCACCGCGCCTTAAAATTCGACGAAGACATGACGAAAACCTGAAGCGTTCTGCTAACATTTAGGGAAACTTTCCATGTACTGCTCCCATATAACAGCACAGATAGTACCAGAGGGCAAAACAAGCCCAGCTTGGTCTTAATACTGATATAACTGCATTGACAAATTTTTGACAGCATGCCGAACGCGCATTTAGTCCGGTTGATACGACGGGCGATGTCCTGGTCCGTACCACCATTTTCGGGAACAAACCTTCCTAGGCAGACGAATTAATCTACCTTCTCCACAAGCTATTGATACTGATAGGAAAAGTTGGATTTCCACTTTTTCCTGAAGAGGAGCCTTAGTTTTGTTGATGTCAATCTTTCGCCTAACCGTGTTCGCCTCCCTTTCGAGATCTAAAGCCATTGCCTTTAAGTTCACAATTTTGGCGTCAGCGTAGTCAAGATTTTGTACAAAAGATGTTAAGGTCCATCGAATTCTATTTGTTTGGTCCGAATAGAGCTGCATGCAACACATCGCCAATCACTATGAGGAATAGGATCAGCGAAAGGAAATAAGGGGGGATTCGATTCAATACAGTCGAGTACGGATAAATGCAAAACGCTTAAGTGAAAAACACAAAGCAAATACAAGCAAATCGCAACGGATGAGTGCAATGGTTTTTGGTAGGTCAGTAAAATTAAGTCAATTCTTGGGTCTTGGAGGAAATACAAGGCCCAAGAATTAACTTAATTTAACGCTGAGAAACAATGATACTATACGCTATTTTCAAAAATACAAGACTTGATAGCAACGAATATACTAGGATGGTGCATATTAATAGAGTGATAAAAAGAGTGGAGGAGGGAGGAAAACAAAACTGAAAATCCGTCACAGAAGAGAGTTTTTTTGCATCAGCTCTACACCCAGTAATATCGAGGAAAATGTTGTTAGTGTAGGTTTGTTCTAATCTGGTTACAAAGAAACGCGGCTTACATGCATTTTTCCATTCTACATCGAAGCAAAACGATATATGTACATATACTATATAATGGATGCACATACATCCTGCCTAGAGACATACGAAACGTAATTAAATATCTCGGCAAACTTGCGGATACACTTTGAAATTCGATTTCATGGGCGTTCTGAGTTCTGATCATTCGTGCCTAGAAACAACAAAGAAACAAAAGAAATGTTGGAATCAACAATGCAATTCATGTAAGCTTCAGTTGTGGACATTGTGATTAGTATCTGTAATTGATTTGTACGAGTATCTACATGGTTCTAATTGTCTTACATTATTAGAATGTTGTAACGAACATTGTAAGGCCCAGATGGCATGCAATCGCTGTATACATATTTTTTTTTTTTATTTTAATTCTATTAGACTTAGGCCCGTTTTCTCAATGTCCGATTAAACTGTTTGTTAACAAACAGGGAAATTAATCGAAGCTCTAAACAACCCGATAAGCATTTTCGTTTTCTCATACGTCGATTAAATTACCAAGCCATAAAGTGGAACTTATCTCAAATTATGGCAAAATCAGCTGATTTTCTTGGCGGAATTCTACCGTCCTCAAATCTATTTTGTATTAGTATGGTCACTCAGCATATTCATTTGCAGCTGATTTTGTTGCAAATTCTCGTCTTTCTCTCAAGGAGATGTGTGTTTTTTTCAACATTACGCTCTGCTGGATACCGAGCCGTTGTGGCTTCGCAGGCAACCGCGAGGCGGATGAGCTTGCTCGGGAGGGGACAACCGGAGTTTTTGACGGGGACCGTGTAAACATCAAAATTCCTGCCTCATCGTGCAAACTTGTCATCAACGCCACCGCGGTTGACAGGGCGAACATGAGATGGTTAAACGGCGATACGTGCCAAACAACGAAGTCGATTTGGCCGAAACTTGACCCTAGTCACTCCGCCACACTGCTTTCACTGAACAGGAAACACATTGGCAGAGTTGTGGGGGTTATTACGGGGCACTGTCCTATAGGAGAGCTTGGTTGGAGGCTTCGTACTCCTCACAATGATTTTGCAGGAGCAATGGATGAGGAGGAGAGCGTTCTCCATCTTCTTTGTCGCTGTCCGGCCCTGGTTGAGAGGCGGAGGAAATTTCTAGGTTCTTGGCTTTTCCGGGAACTGGAGGACCTAAAGGATATGAGTGTAATACAGCTCTATCGCTATATTGCTAGCACAGGCTGGTTTGTTGCCTAGGTTTTATTAGGTGACTTTGGCGGTATCACAACGGACCCAGAGGTGGTCCAAGTGTGCTATGCGGTAGCATGATAGCCCCTTTACCTAACCTAACCAACCTCGTCTATCGAATGAATTCCCAGGAACTCTGTTCTTTATGGCCACTTTCATTGTTTTCATTTGAATTTGCAAAAGTGAACAGTTCTAGCTGTCAAAATCTCAGTATCCGGTATCAGGTCTTGGGTTTTTGTTTAGGATAAATTTTCAACCGGAAACCAGGAGTTGGGTTTTGTTTTGTATAAGAGATTAATCGAAGGCTAGGGGACGGTTAGCGTTTATCTGATTAATAACGCTCAACAGATATGAGAAAATCAAATTGTGCTAGATGGCAGTTTATTCTTAAGATAAATTTTAATCGGACATAGAGCAACCGGCCCTTAGGGCCGTTTCACAATGTCTAGTTAAAGTCTATCCTATACATAAACGCTAAACGGCATCTATACTCCAGTTAAAAATTTATCGGACGATAATTCCAAACAGCTGACACAGCTGCTGAGAATTTGACAGCTAGAACAGTTTACGTTTGCACTTTCAAATGAGACAATTAAACTGGTCACAAAGAACAAAGTTCTCGAAATTCATTCGGTGGAAGAGGATTTGAAACCAACTCAACTGCAAATTAATGCTGAGAGCCAGTACAAACATAGAATAGAACAGGTCGCAGAATTCCGCCAGTAGAATCAGCTGATTTTCGACTGCATTAGCTGAGCTTTCTACAGCATTATCATATTTTGAGCGTTGCATACGCTAAGGTTTAATTTAGTGTCCCAGATAGCTGTCTGGTTTAACCAGACATTGAGAAAGCTGGTCTTACCTTTTTATTTTGTGTGTATCGTTTAATTGAAATGATGGATGCGAGCTCCACACTATTTATGATTCTATAGGGTAAAGAATTAAAAACATCATTCACTTCGAGTTCGCAACTTTTTGTTTCGAGTCGAAATAAATAGTTGCGAACTCAAAGTGAATGGTGTTTTTTAATTCTATACCTCATATGCTGGCAACTTGCATTGTCCGAAACTGGTTTACGCCAAAGAAACGTCAGCTAAGCTACGTCGATTTTTCATTAATTCAATGAACTGATCATACATGCACGCTTGTTGATATGTGGTTTTAACAAAGAAATTCATACATACAATCGTCTACTGTACTGACTTTTCATTTTTATCAAGCAATATGTACATGTATGTACATATGTACCGTATTTCGCTACATACAGCACATTCATCTACGCTATCACAACTTAATATGTAGCAATATTTATGGGACATATAACTATGTCCTACGCGGGGTTAGGGCAGTTGAGTATGGGAAGTACCGCGATATTTCAGCAAGTACGACGTCTAGCGGCAAGATAGAGAAATTTTGAAGAGGTAGTATCATTACCTATAGTTATCAGCCACAACATGATTTATTTTTTGCAATTTTGACTTCAGATTCGCAATCAGCGACCCAAAAAACTCTGTAATAAACCATATTCGGGTCTGGTTGTCCTGCTTCCACCGGCAGGTCAATGGCAATGGCAATCTGTCGGTGGTATGAAACCAAAGATTGAGGGTCTCATTACACTTGGACCCCGATGCGAACGCGAGGGAATCTGCGCCGTCCGCCAACCATTCCATCCTTATCGCCCTATTTTTTTTATCATTCCCCATTTTTGCCTCCCATGTTTGTATTGTTTTCCCCAGGCCTATGCATTTTTGTTAATACGTCAAGGACAGGGGCAACGAGCGGCGAAAACCCCGACCACGTTTCCCGAACGGAGATACAGCAAGCATAGGCCGCTGCGTAGCTCGTTGAGGGCTTTTTTTCCCGCCAGATGGCGCTACCCGACCTTCACGGTCATCATGTGACTTAGGCTCAGTCCCCACGGGCATCTTCGGATGCTCATCAAACCGCCCATTACAACACCTTCTACAATAGTTTCATCAAAATTGGAATTTTGGGAGATTATTTATCTGTTTATTTTTTTTTGTCATTATATACTATTTGCCCTAATACCAATTGGGACATAGCGCATCAACGGTTCCATCTGGCTTAGTTGATGTTTTCTTAGCAACTGGTTTCGGACGATACATGTTGCTAACATGTTTCTCCTGCCCATTTATCCGCCTACCTACCGACAAGTCCAGAAATTTTGTTACGCCCCACACCACAGGGGGAAGACAGTACAAATATACATGGCCACAACGAGACGCAACGTGGGCGGGATTTGAACTCGAAACGGTCGGTATGGCGAGACATCAGGCTGACGTCTTTACTGAGCTATCGACCGCCTATTTGGTCATTATAAATCTCGAACAATAAATCAATTTCTGGAAATTATTGTGAATTATCCCTCCAAATCTAGGCATCATTTGCAAAACTGAGCCTCTTGGGAGTTAGTTGAAGCGCGAAACGAAATGTCAACGAGTTTTTTTTTCGAGTTGTATATCATGGAGAATTTGTCACCAGTCAACCTTTATCATCGGAATATGAGAATTTCTCGAGACGAGAAAATGAGACGGCTTCATTCGTGAAATTAATCTGAGAAAAAAATAAGCAAAAAAAAAAAACCAAGGGATGTACTCTATCAATTCGAGTAATCAGCAAATGAACATTTGAAAGACATTCGATACCATTTATTTTTCATACAATAACAACCATTTACTACCAGTCTCGCACAATTACAACAAACTCCACTCTCGATTTTGTTTAATCTATAAACAAGCAAAAAATGAGACCGGAGAGTAGAGGGCTTCTCCTGCAATCCGGAGGTTTTGTAGTGTCCCATGTCAATAGGAGATGAACTTTCTTACTTTTGGAGATGCTTAGCTATTCATATTAAGACGACATTGCAAATTGCAAACTTGCAATAAAGAAAAGAAATTGTGTGAATAATTATAGAAAGTAGAGTTAGCGAGCAGTCTACCCCTCCCCCTCCCCCTCTTCCACCAATCTGTATACCCTGAAATGGTTTATTAAATACTTGTACATAACTCTAATTCGCTCTTTGAAAAACACTAAACAATATGCAAGTATGTAATACTCGCACCATTTGGTCAGTATGTGCACTTTCTGTATATGTCAAAAGGCCGAACTTTAAATGAATGTACTACAGTGAAACCTCTCTACAACGGACAGTCACGGTGCCACCAAAATTGTCCGCTGTAAAGGGCTGTCCTCTGTGGAGAGGTGGACGAAAACGTTGAATCAAAAACGTATACATTGCTCCAAAAAAGTTAGACAACTGAAGAGAGCAAGGAGGGCCTAGCCATATATCCTGTCCGGCATTGCCTTGGTCTTTTCATGAATCCGTTCTGTGGTCCTGTATACTATACTTCGCAGTTAGAACACCCCTGCATCCCTTAAACACATCCGAGTTCAAAATACTGATGGGCAACGATAATCGACGCCATATGCAATAAAAAAATTAAATAATGCAGTTAAACCTCTGCTAACGGACACCCGTCTCTAGCGGACACCCCTCACATTTCGGACAATTTTTCGATTGAGGTAATGTTGCTTATTTTTTGATGTCCAATAAAATTACCGCTATTGCCCACAAGACACTAAATCGCCAGAAAATGTATTTCTAAAAAATTCAGCAATTGACATATGAAAAACTGGAGGAGGTCTTTTTTCTCCAAAGGATTCAAATCAATATACACTAATGATGGTCTTTATGGAGTGCGGAGAAGGGAAAACTAACATTTTCTATCCTGTGGATTTCAACCAACATTGGTATTTAGCGTGGAGGAAGCAACTCGCCTGCAAACTGTTGTCGGGAGATTGTGGTCCATAACGGTAATTTTATCGGACATCAAAAAATAAGCAAAATTACCTCAACCGAAAAATTGTCCGAAATGAGGGTGGCCGTTAGCAGAGGTTTGTATTGTATTATTAAAGATTATTGTCTATGGCGTCGATTATAGTTGCCCATTAGTATTTTGACCCCGGATGTGTTTAAGGGATGCAGAGGTGTTCTAACTGTAAAACATAAAAAATATAAAATACTATTATTAACCTAATTTTGAGAAGATACCTAAATTCTATTATTTTCCATTTCCTATATTAGTCGGAAGCCACCTTCCTGCAAGTATTCATATTTCTAAGTGTAACGGTGTCGCAATGTAAGGGGGGTGGGACAAATTATGATCCCGTATTTCCCCCCGCCTCTTTTCACCTTTCTTCAAATTTGAAAAAAAAAATGCCAAAAATGGAAAGTTCTCAGCGTTACCTTTCTCATGACACCCCACTTGCCTATACCAAACGATAAAAAAAAATGTTGACCTTAATTTCCCCTCTATACCTCCTCTTAGGCAGCTTTCACAGAGAGTCGTTGAGTCGGTGAGCCAATAATGCTATTAGCGTAGGACCCGAACTCACTAAAAGTACAAAGTTAAATCAGCGCTTTCACACGACGAGTTCGTGAGCTGCTCACCGGCTCACGGACTCATCGGCTCACCGACATGGGCGCTAATGGAGGTTTTCACACGATAGGCGTTTCACGGGCAAACCAAATAATTTTTTGTCATCAGTTCAATTTTCAACTCCAATAGAAATTAATGACAAGCACGGTGTTGTAGCAGTTTTGGCTGGGTACAATGTTATCCAAAGGCGTAGGTGAAACAGAGGGTTTTGGGTACATTCTTTGGTTGAACAGAGGGTGAATTATTATTATAGCGCTAAGAAAAGCCTCTATCACTAATCACTAGGTCAAGTGTATGGCATCGACACTTCCCAATACTATTTCCAAACCATTTTCAATTGTCTGCATATCGAATTATGGTTAAAATCAAGCCGCACAGCACTGGTTTCCTTAAATTGAAAATTTCAGTCGGTCGGCACTGAAATCATTCATCGAATTTACGCGCCAGAATGAAAAATTGAGGCCCAAGAATATGAGCGGCTGGACTCATAAAAAATGTCAAAAAATTTATGTCGGCTCACTTTTCGGCTTTTACTCAAGCAGATAGGAGCCGAAACCAGCGGCATCCCAGATAGCTATCGCGACTTCCACGTGACGCCGATAGCAATCGGATAGCTATCGGCGGCCATGTGCATCACTCCATTGCTCCCAGACGGATAGACAGACATCTTATTACGTTTGTTTTTAATACAAAACCCTAAAAAAGGCTTTTGCCTTCCTATTCACAGCAAAGTATGTATCCCGCTTTTGTTCTTTGACGACAATTTCCAGAAAATCATCTATTCATTTTGTATTTTCATCAGGATTAATTATTCCCCGCAACCCCGCAATTTCTGTTGTTCCATGGAAAACCAACAGCCTGAGGTTTTTCATGGGAAATTATGAAGAAAAGACAACATTCTAAAAATATATTTTCCGTCCGTGGAAAAATCTCTCACAGATCGAGTATTGCGTTTTGTTTCAATGTATTAAAAGAGGCAAAACAGTATTTGTAATAAAACTTCGAATATGTATGTTGTCAACTCAAACACCCCCCCCCCCCTCCTCCTTTTATAATTTATTAGACTCTGATGAAAGAACCAGACAGAAGACTGAAGTTTTGTCTATAGACACAGTGAAAGTGATGAAATTGAATTAAAAGGCACAAATACGATTTCATGCTTGTGGATTCGAAATCGCTTTTATGGAGTGCAAAACGAGTGGGAGGATATTAAAAAAATGTTTCATTTGGTACTCTTACGGTATTGGTTGCTTTGATTTGCGATATCGGGCAATAGTAGAAATCTAAATCTACATTTTAGTAGACCAATCAGCCGTTAGACCACGCATTAGACCACCTGTCAGGCCAGCTATTAGACCACGCGCTCGGTGGCTGTGTTCGTTCGGTCAGCGCTCTACGATCTAGATCTAGAGAATGGAGGCTCGATCCTCGGCGCAAATAAAACTTGCCTGTGGGTACTAATAGAACTCCCACTACGTTGCGAGCTCGACAGCATAAAGACGGCGTAGAAACATCAACAAGGCATAGAAATGCTAGAGAAGATGACGCGCCCATGCTCCTGGAGGGGTCAAAGCTATTAACTCATGTTCTCTCACTGGTGCAAAAATGCACCAGCAACCTTGACGACTTTTTTAATGTGCAAAGTATTCTTTTTCTTCCTTGCCCTTTCATATCACTCTGCGGCTTTGCGTGGCTCCGCTTGTGGTGTTGGCACTTCGCCCATTATGTTAGTATAATCTCAGCTTTCTTCTGCAGGCAGCTCGGTCTTCGATCGTATCGCCGAGATTAATGCGTTCTTGTTGCTTCTTCATCTGATCGATCCACGTGTGTTTCCGTCAGACTCGGAATTTGGGTCCAGCAATTGGAACATTCATTGATAGTGCCTTCATGACTAGGTTTTCAGGTGGACGCCTCGGATGTAGGTACTATGGATACGATCCTTTTTGGTCACACCGGCTGACATCCGTAGCATTTTCATCTGAGTCGCAGTAATTTTACTTTCGTTTGTCTTGTACGTATTCCAGCATTCAGACGCATACATGAGTGCTGGACGTACGACCGTTTTGTACAACTTGCCTTTAAGCTTTCGTGGCATCTTCAAATCGCAGAAAACTCCAAAGTTTTCTCGGCACTTCATCCAACCGACACTGATACGATGATTGATGCCGTCGTCGCTGGTAGCTTGCTTCTTGACCATCGAGCCCATGTAGTTCAACCTTGTACAGGACTTCAGCTGCTCTCCTTTAATATAGATATCTGGTATCGGTCTCTCTGGATCTGAGAAAGCACAGCAAAAATACTGAGTCTTTGGTATGCTAATCCTCAGTCTATGATCCTCCAGAATCTTGTGCAAAGTATTATAATTACCATATTTTTTTTTAAAGTAGTAACTTCGTTGAGACTCTTCCAAAAATAAATAATAGCAAATAATTTATTGATCTAAGTTTTAAATAAACACAAAAACAGGGCACTTTGGCCCGTCACATGCAAACACATTTTAATTTTGATCCATTAGCTTTGATGTTGCTTATGATTTTCTTTAAAAAACGTTGTACTTATCGCCTCGATTATTTTACTGAGCAAAAGATATAGTATCTATTGATCAACAGATACATAATCGACAGAGAACAGATACAGCATCTATTGGCCAAAATCCACAACATCTAATGAGTTACAGAAACAGTATCTATTTTAAACCACAGATAAAGTATTCATTTAACCACATATACAGTACCTACTGAGCAACAAATACAGCATCTACTGAGTAACAAATAACAAATACCTAACGAGCCATAGATACAGCATCTATTGACCAACAGATACAGCATTTATTCACCAATAGATACAGTATCTACAGATCCACAGGTATAGCATCTATTGAGCGGCAGATACAATTTCTTTTAAGCAACAAATACCGGTCCTTTTTTTCTTATCAAAGGACTCGAAATACGCTCGGAAGTAGTTAAGTGCATTTTTCTCAACACTTGGGGCGACCGGTAGCGCAGTGTGTTGAGGCATCAGTCTCATGTTTGACTACCGGCGTTTCGGGTTCGAATCCCGTCCACGACAACGTTCGTGGCCATGGATGTGCAGGAGGTGCATGCTGGCAACTGCATTCTCTGAAACCAATTTATGCCAACGAAACGTCAGCTGGGCCAGAAGGAACAGTTGACGCGCTATGCCCCACAAGGGGTTAGGGCAATTGAGTTGAGTATATGCGACCCATCTTGCCTATACAGTGTCCGCTCTCATAACCGGACATCATCGGGACCAACAATTGTTCCAGTTATGGGGAGCTTTAAGCTGATTATTTTTGTGTGGTAGTGGAGAGCGAGTTTGAGTCATTTTTGACTTAGACGCGCAATAAAACACTCCATTTTATTCTTAACAGTTATGGGGAGTGTCAGCTTAAATGAACGCCAACGTTTTCTTTTTAAGGCAACATTCTATTTTTTTTATTACTTGGGGGCAAAAACATAATGGTGACTTTGGAAAGTTTCAAGTTTTTTGGATGCGATTGCGAACCAGTGTTATCAAAAAATAGCAGCACTTGCTTATTACGTCACTAAAACTCATCAAAATGCGAAGAAAGGCAATTGCCAAATCATCGAGTTGCCCGGGTATTAGAGGTTTAGTCTGGAAAATAACCAGAAGACGCTTGACCGTGTCCGGCTATAGGAGCGTCCGGTTGAGGGAGTTTAATTTGTTTAAAAATATGGAAAAAAAATGTTCGGAACTTATAAATCTGTCCGCTTATAAGAGGTGTTCGTTTATGGGAGGTTGCCACATAAGGAGCGTACACTGTATATCCCTTCATTGCCAAAAATGGCATTTTCATCGCTGATGAACTCAACTATAATTCAACAGAATATCCTTTTTCCTATCTAAAGGATTCGAAATGACTTCAACAGTAGTCTAGGGCAATCGCCTCGACAAATGATCGACATATGATACCCATATTGTCTAGATATCACTTTAATGTCAAGAAGGTCCCCTTATCCTGACGCAAACCTGCAGCGGGACCAACATGTCACCATGTGTTATTTATAACAACCCAAGGAAGCTACGTGAAAAAATGTAGTTGCAATAGGACTACGGAAAAACCCTGGAAGAGCGATTTTCGAACGGACTTAGACGAATAAATCCGGTTTAGACACAGCAGAATCTACCGTTAGTCTAGTCGATGACTGAATTCTCTACCACAATTCCGAGATCAGGGTCATTCAGGGAATCTACATACCGGATTTGTTTAAGATCGGACCACGGGAAGTGCTCGGACTAACGGCGAAACACACAAAAGAAAGCGGGATAAATAATTGAATATGGTTCAGGATGAAATAATAATATGCAGCAGTTGTGATTCGGTATTTCCGTGCGGCAGCAGCTCACAAATTTAGCCACTTGGAGATCTGAATTGCTAGAAAATCTTAACGGACAGAGTTCAGAGATTTAAAATTTGCAAGGACAGGTGATGTTTTGTGTTTGCGTTCCTGACCAAAAACCTTATTTCGATAAATCGGTTTCTAAAAAACAAGGGCATACACCACATTGAATTTAATTAAAACCACCTTTGCGATCCCCCAAAAAAAAACCGGTCGCAACCCAAATTTTAAGAATCAATGGTATATGGAAAAATATACTATTTTATATAATATTCAAAATCAAATTCTGTTCAAAATATCAAAGACAAACTATAAATAAGGACTTTTGATTTCCACCCTTAAGTTCCAGGCCGCCTATCAATGGCTTTTAAGCATTTACGGTATTACTTTAGAGGACAACAACAATTGTGCTAATTTTTAAAACCGCGCAGTTTGTTTTCTCAGTTTCCGTTTATTGCCTGAACTCCCCTACAAACATACAATAAAATCACAAAGTCGCCCGGATCGTCATTCCAAATGCAATTAAATCACAGCTCGTCATCGCAAAAGTCATGAATCACCGTCGCATCGCATAGCAGGCAGTCTGAACGCCCACTAAGTGACTATTTACAGACTGCAAATATCTCGTTTGGTGGGTTATTGCCATTCAAGCGCGACGTATTCAAGGTCCATGCTGAATTTGCTTTAATGGTTGCCCAGACAGTTTTTAATTTTGAGAACTGGAAAATATCGCAGAGAGCAAGGTCTAAGGAGTAGCGAGGTCAAGTAAGGGCAGTTGTCGGACGTTTGGTACAAAGCTCGGGAATTAACAAGGCTGAGTGGCCAGGAGCACTGTCATGGTGAAGCAACCAAGAGTTGTCTCGCCACAAATATGGTCTCATTTTCGCGCAATCTTTTCAAAACGCCTTCGTAGTACTGACAGTTGACGGTTTGAACTTGGGAAAAAAATTCAAAATACACAAATCCATTGACATCGAGAAAAAAACCGTGATAATCAGTGGCGGATCCAGAAGGGTCCCGGGCCCCCCTCCAAAATGTTTTGGTATATTGAACTTGATCTTGGAATATTCGAGAAAATACTCGAAAATAATTTATAAAAATAACCGCGAAAAGAAAGACACCTGACAAAGGTGGATTTGTACGTGCTACGGATTCCTCTTCGATTTTGCTTCATGAAACTCTTGGTGCTGATGTTGGCACATCTATCTGGAAGCATCGTCTGAATAAAGCAAATACTCTCTTTTTCTGGAACGTAGTTGTACCCAGATTGCTTTAAAACTTGAAAGTGTTGGGCTGCAAGGTGTGTGCCTATACGGATATGTCACATCTGGTAAATTTCCTGTTCTTAGTGAAAAATTGGAGGATGCTCTCTCCAAACAAACCATTTCGTCGACGATTTGACACAATGCATTAATAGGATTCCGGGCTCAATCAAAAACTAACCAATATCATTTGGGCTCATAACTATAGGGTCGTTTCAATTCAAACTAAAAAGAGCTTGTTTTCTTCACCTCCTGTGCTACGTGGGACGAGCCTAGTTTTTGCTGACAAAGCGAAATTTGTATATACTTATGTTTGGCCCTTATCAAGACTGGACGCACTGCCGGGTGGGGTGCAACAAATAATACTGCAAAATTTATTAAAATATTTATAAACCTGTCGCGGCTTCCAAACTAACTCCAAAGTGTAAAGCAAGTTATTTAACTGCACCAATTCTAGATGGATAAATGGTAAAACATAGCTTTCAACAATACCGTGGCCGTCTGGCGCAGATTGGATTCTAGCCACACCGCTATCTACATATTTGTCAACATATCAGAGCTGCTGTGGGTAGTAGCGAATTTAGGCATGGGCAACATGGGCTACTGCCCAGGGCAGCAAATTTTGAGAAACCACAATTTTCGGAATTTTTAAGAATATAATTTAAAAAAAAAAAACACCAATTAACCCATGTCAATCGATTTCAAAAGCAGCAACTCACATTACCGGACTTCGAACCGCTATCACGCACCGAGCCAATCCCCTTATGACCACAGTATTTACACATGCGGATGTTCTATAGATCTTACCGTATACAACATATTCGATGTTCATTCGTTCTGCGACCTCCAACTTGTGTAAAAAAATAAAAACATAGTCAAACCGATAGATTTTTGCGCATAAAAATGAGCGACGGTCGAAAAAAATTTAGTGGTTCGGAATATAGAAAAAGAGCAGCGCAAAAAATCGAAAAAGAGAAAAAAGTCGTGGGTGGCAAAAACTAAAAAATATGTAAGTGGAGAGGGAGTTTAGAAGCGCCACCATTCGTCACTAACCATCTTACTTTCATTTTCGCCTTCCCAAATATACTTGTGCTAAATTTAGTTATCCGAAATGACGTCGATATCTTTGCTGCGGTTAAACGGGATTTTAAAGTATATTGCATCATTCTTCTCGTAGGTTCGCGATTTGCCACCTTTTTTTCCTCCACGGACTCCAGAAAGTACTTTTGAAAAATTTCGTTATCCGAAATGACGATGCCTGCTTGGTACGGTTAATCGGGGTTTTACTGTATGTGGTATCATTTTGGAGTAGCCAACCATCTTATTTTCATAACCGATTTCCCGAAAGTACTTCTGAAAAATTTCGTTTTCTGAAATGTCGCCGCTCTTTTTGGTCCGGTTTTACTGTATGTTGTATCATTTTGAAGTTGCGAACCACCTTATTTTAACTTTGTTATCCAAAATGACGCCGCACCCTTGGATTCGGTTAAACTAGGGGTTTACTGTATCTAGTCACAAACCACCTTATTATCTATTCCAGCTTCTCAAATATACTCCTGCAAGATTTAGTGACAATCGCCTCAGTAGTTTAAAAGTTTTTGCACGACAAACATACAAAAATAGTCTTCACTTGTATATAAGATACAAACAAAGAACCCCAACCCATATACCTACCTACCTACCTAGGTAGGTATATGGGTTGCCGTGAGTTAACCCCAGTACACATAGACCACTCATGGTCCGTTGTGATACCACCAAGATTACCTAAAACACTTAAACCGAAGTGTCCAGCCAGCCGACGCTGGCAATAAACCGATTAATTTGAAACGAGACCCTCTCGGTCCTGGAAAAAGGAGAGTCCCAAAAACCTTCTCCTCCTATAAGCCAAGGCTGGACAGTAACAAAGAGGGTGAGCAACACTCTCCTCCTCATCCACATGATGACAACTTCTGCAGTAGCATGATGAGGAAGCCTGATGACGCCCACCATCCTGCCAATATGTTTCCTGTTTAATGAGAGGAGTGAGGCAGAGCGATTTGGATCTATTCTAGGCCATATCATCCTCGTTGTTTGGCAAGTACTACCGTCGAGCCATCCAGCATTGGCCCTGCCGATCACAGCGGACTCAATTACCATTTTACACACTGCTATGGGTGTGCAAACGTGGTTAAGATACGTATCAGTGGATCCGATTGTCCCTTGACGGACCAGCTCATCAGCCTTGCAATTACCTGTGAAACTACTGTGGCCCGGAATCCAACAATCAGTAATATCGAAGAAGCTGCTCATTTCCATGAGTGTCGAGCGACAATTTACAACCGTTTTTGATGTAATAGAACTAACTGATTCAAGCGACTGTATCGCCGCTTGACTGTCTGTGTAGATAGTAATGTCCTTAAAAGTAACGACATGCCTCCCCAGCCAGGACAGAGCTTCCGCGATTGCTGAAATCTCCGCCTGGAAGACCAGCCGACGGAGTAGTCCAATCGCAGCAAGTCTTTGCACTTTCCTCAGTAGGTTACAATAGGACGCAACTCTGAGTGCCGTCCACCATACGCATATGTCTTATAGTAAGATAGGCCGTACCACTGCAGTATATAACCAGTACACCACTTTCGGCTGGAGGCCCCAGTTTCTACCTATGGCCCTTCTACACGAGTAAAGCGCAACAGTTGCCTTTTTCACCCGTTCTAGAATATTCAGTTTCCATGTTAACTTCTTATCGAAGATAAGTCCAAGGAACTTTGCTTTTTCAGCAAAGACCAGTCTCTTGCCATCCAAAAGGGGAGGTTCAATAGGGGAAATTATGCGCTTTCTGGTAAAGAGCACAAGTTCGGTTTTGTCGGCGTTTACCCCGACGCCACAGGTGCCTGCCCATTCAGTTAGAATACATAAGGCATTCTGGAATACCTCACTTAGGACTCCCGGAAACTTACCGGAACTAGCAATGACAGCATCGTCTGAGTTGGCAGTCACATGGCACCCAATTTTTTCCAGTTTCAGAAGCAGCCCATTGACCGCTAAGTTCCAAAGAAGATTAGACAGTATTCCGCCTTGAGGGGTGCCATTACAGATGCCTCTACTGACAGACGACGTTCCTGAAGTAGTAAGAATAATCCTAGATGTGAGCAGCAGGCCAATGAATTTACAGAGCATTTCATCGACTTGCAGGTTCCTTAGTGCTCCTATTATCGCACTAGGCTTAATATTGTTGAAGGTGCCCTCGATATCCAAGAACACAGCCAATGTATATTCCCTGCATTCCAGGGACTTTTCAATACAGCCAACTAGAGAGTGCAGAGCCGTATCAACTGACCTTCCCTTCCAATAGGCATGTGGCGAGGTAGATAGAAGGCGTGGCGAGATCAATCAATCAGTCTCTCCAAGAGTTTAAGCAAGGTTGAAGAAAGGCTGATTGGTCTGAGGTCGTTTGGACGGGCATGCGAGCTTCTGCCCGCCTTAGGAATAAAAAATGACTAGCACCGCCGTCCAGCTTCTCGGAACGTGACCTAGTTCTAGGCAGGCATGCAGTTATGATGGCTTCTATCCACGGGTACACAATATCAACGGAATTCTGAAGGTCCGCAGGGATGATTTCATCGGGTCCAAAAGATTTAAAGGAGTCGAAGCTATAAGAAGAAATAAGCTAATAAAAAGTGTAAAACAAGGACATATAGAGTCTATAATTTTTTTTTATCTCATGCTCTAAATTTTCATTCAAAACAAATGCCACAGGAGCAACACCAAGCATATCTTCAATGGTCTGCACAATGACTCTGTGCATTGTGTGTAACTACGACTCTTCCCACAGTAAATTTGGGAAGCAATTCCGGAATTTTCTCCGGATGGCGCAACGGTTAGCACATTTGCCTTCTACGCACTGGGCGATTCCTACTGAATGCAATAGTTTTCGATAAAAAAGGATGTGTCGGACTATGACCCCACTCAGCTCTTTTAAGGGATAAATAACTCATTGTCAGTTGAGCATGTTGCTGATCAAACACCTCCGCACAAAACACACCGTCACGATCTAGAAAATGAGATGATGCTAACTCATCTCGAGGCCATGGTTCAGATTAGACTGTTGCGCCAGTTATTTATTTATTTGCTGTGAAAAGAAGGAGGAATACATTTCTCAGATCCCACTACTTCACCGAAGTGGATACTACCACTTCTTACTTGGCTAATGGTAGCAAGAGAACGAACCCTATTGCATTCGCGCTTTCAATAGAAGCATACCTCATGAGGACCAAAAGTTGAATAAGGGACATATCTTTAGCTGTTCGTTAACAAAGGCGGGTCCCCTCCAAAATCGATTTCGAGATCTGCCACTAGTGAATCACTTTGTCAGAGGATTGACCCCGCCGTGTTTTTCTTTTTACTTTTTTTTCGAAAATTTTCTTTTGCCAACCCACGGGGATAACTGAATTTTCTTAACAACGTCGAACGTCGTAACCGATGCCCAAAACTCGCGTCTACTGTCAGGCTTCGTGAACATTTGGCCTAATTTCGCGCCAAATTTCACGTTGCATGGCTACTTTCGTAAACAGGACATTGCAAAAATGTATTATATTTAATATGGCTATGCTTATGATGCGTCTTCTTTCTGGAAATTATCATATATGTATGTGGTTTAGGAAACTCGAAAAAACAGGGGAAGGGAGTAAAAAAAATCGTAATTTTGCGCCATTTCACTCCGCTATGGTTACTTCGTATTGGAAAAAAAGTACCAGAAATAAAATGTGCACATTGTGCCCTTTGCTATAACATCCACACGCCTATCGGGTAATTTGATCCAATTTTCCCTCTGCCCCCCCCCCCCCCTTAACTTTAGTGTATTTCAATTAAAAGCTTTGAGCCAAGAATTTATACCAATCCTTCACATTATTAACAAATGTCAGCCGTTCGCGAGATATTCTCTGTCCAGACGGACAGGACAGACATTTCGCCGATTTCAAAAGGGTTTTTTTTTACAGCCACTGAGGGCTTTCCCATTCAAGTCAATCAAAAGAACTCCAACAGTGAGGAAAATTAAAATAGACGAACCATCATTGAATAAAATAAAATTATGGACCATAACAGAAAATATAAAACAAAATGTTCATTACTGTTTTATGGACATATTTCATTTGCTCACAGAAATTTCTTCGCCCCCAAATATTTAGTCAAACGACCTTTGTAATCAAAACTAGTCTCCCCGGTGATGTACGGAATTCGGTAGACAGATGGGGAGATAGGTATATCCATGTACTGAGCTGGATAATGACTTTTTAACTCCCGTAGACTAATGAAACATGGACATTCTCTCCCGTTAGACCGACATTCCGACAAGTACAAACAACAATAGACACTGGCTAAGGACACCAGTGGATCCCGGCTGGTCCTTTACTTTTGTCTTTGTGAAACTTTCTATGCTTGGTGACATACTCTATGGAAATTTTTGACTACGATGCAATTTTCGTTCTCGGTTTGTATCTTCATTCAACTTTCTCTTTATTATACGACACAATTTCAAGTTTTTCCCTTATTTTAGGGAATTTTATTTATTACCCTCCGGTGAAGTTGGGTTTGTCGAAGGTTTTCCCGGATGTGAAATGAAATGGGAGAACATTAAAAAAAAATGGAAATGACCCAACTTTTATTTGGTTTGAGGGTTGGCTTCGAGTGGTAAAAAAAGGGGTTGAGTTACTGTCGGGTCATTATGAGGGATATTAGAGCACGTTTTTTTTTTATTATTTTTGTGTTCTTTTTCTCTACGTCTTTGAAGTTATGTTAATATATTATTGTTGTTGTCAAGTTGAGAATGTAGATTAGGTATTCAAGGGATTTTCGTCGTTCCCAACACTTAGAAAGTATCAACAAGTGTTAATGAAAATGAATGGCTACGGACACAGGTTTGTGTTACCATACACTATCGAACTCGAACACGAACCTAGTACAAGTGGACCGGTTTTCTTCACATCTATGTGAAGTGTGTGTGTGTGTCAGAGGATATTTGTACCAGGTTCGAGTTCGACAGTGTATGGTGACACTTAAAGGCCTCATGCCAATTGAAGCTGGCGTTAGTTGCACGGACGATACACGTTGCCAGCACTTCCTGCTCCCATTTAACCGACTACCTGTGACAAGTCGTTCGATGTTGTGGCTTATTATTAGGCCCCGCACCACAGGGGGAAGATAACACAAACATCCATGGCCACGAGCGCCATGGACGGGACTTGAACCCGTAACGAGCGTAGTAAGATATGAGACTGAAGCCTCTATGCACTGAGGAACCGGTCTCCGCATATTGAATAACAATGAAATTTTCACGGTATTTGCTATTGTTCTCTCACAGCAGGGCAGCCCCTGTGCTGTGGTGCGTAGTAATACAATAATTTATGGGATAAATTTCATGCTTTACGGTACATTCGTGACAGAACTGCAAATTGCAATAAGCTCGCTCCACTTCGAGCTGACATGACAGCAGATTACCGATAATATCGGCATTCCCTAAATTACCTTCGAACCCGGAATCAAGTTGACTATTGTCGCTGTCGAAATACTTAATCGGCGCATTCACTGGTCAAAAATAACACAAAAAGACTCCTCCAACTCTACAACGCCAGCTCGACAACCGGATGAGCATATAGCCGAAGCTGTCCCAAATGAACCATATCTATAGGTCATTGACGAACCAAGTCGACAGTATATGCCATTGGTTTCCCTGCGCCTTTAGCCGAATACATAGTGGATACTTCGACTACTAAGGGGCACAAAACTGAGCAAAGTAGACTACAGTTGCCGCATCCTGACCCTCCAGGGAGCACAAGGAACCCTCTCTCTCTCTTTCTCTCACACGTAATCCGTGAGCTAGCTCGATTTGTATAATTTTTCCCTTTCTTCTGTTCGTCCTACGCGATCTGAAAGGACCACAACGCAAAAGATTTCGAGCCATAATTCTCGTACCTACATGCGAATTGACACAACGGATAACATCGCGAATGTCTCCGTCTCACCGAAAATATCGGCCTGAAGACACAACTCATTAACAGAGTCGGTCCGGCGAAGCGAAAGTTCGGCGATAAGACCAGCAAAAAGCACGAAATTCTGGTGTGCACCACAAATCGAGTGTGTTACTTATGATCCGCCTGATTTGGATTTCTCCGGGTGAGTGTTGTTCGTCGGTCGTTTGGCATATGATGGCTTTGGGATGATCACAGTGTTCTGTTTTACAGGGTTGAATGGTTCGTCGTCGAAAAAGCCGATAAATTGTTGGAGGATGGCGTGAACAGCTTCAAGGATCAATTCGACTAAATTTTAGCGATCTGCTTGAGAAAACTAGCTTTATTCAGTGTCATACAGTTCAGATGGTCCAGTGGGCTATACGTAATCTGAAGTGGTTGATTCGATGTAGGGTTAGCAAACGGAATGTTGCCACAGATACGGTACAGCAGGAGCTGTTATCTGTCGGCTCGGAATCGGGAAAATTGTTGACATTTGGGGATCTAGTGCTTGTTGGACTTCAACCGCCCCGGTGTTGGTGTTCGTCCAGAGTAAGGTGAGTTAAATTAGATTGTGTGTGCAGCCTAACGGCTCCATATAGACCACTTGAGTCGATCGGGATACCACGTACTACCGATACTATCTACGTTCCGGTGCTAGACACTGCCAAGAGATCATTATTGAGCTCAGGTAGTGCCCCGTTATTACGCCTACTAGTAGTCTCTTATGAGTCGTTGTGTAATTTATATATTTCTAGTTTAAAAGAATGAAAATTTCGAACCTAGAAAGCGAAACGTCAGCGATGAAAATAAGTCAAACAACGACATAGTTTTAATTCACGCAATTGTTGGTCAAAGTGCATTATAAAAAAAGAACTAAAGAGACTAGAAATTAGTGAAAAAAGTCAATAATTATAAAATTCAATAGAAAGAGCTGGAGCTCAGTACAAAATCATATTAACAGCAGGATGCAGATACTCTCACACACACAAATAAACCTCGCCACTCTAGAAGCAATAGTAATTAAAGTAAACCACCCTTTAGATTTAGAGTGATAAAGACAACAACACATAAAATCAGCTTTGCCTGTTGTATGCGTGATTTGAGTTATCGATTTCATATGGGTGTGTGTTATCATTTTCGGCCATACGCAATTGCATTCGTGCATTTTCGCTCGTTTCGGGTTGTCAACAACTCAAAACAACAAACGTAACTATTGATCTCTCTTTCTGCAAACGAACGGGGATGTAAGACCCCATAGACTATGCGATTCATCGTCAGATGATAATGCTATTCATCGTAAGATCAATCTAATGATGGATCGCCACAAAGTATCTGACGACTAAAATTATATGGAACTGTAAAAGAAATGTGCAATCAATGTGACGATCATAATATTGAGTGACCGATCTGATGACGGATCGCATCGTATATGGGGGGCCTTACTTTTCACTTTTTTCGTATGCATTGTGTATCGACTAGTGAACACAATACACACGCAAGTGAAATACTATGGGCAACCTTTGCTTAATTTATACTGAGTCCCACCTCTGTCTATTGTTTAACCACTGATTTGAAAATAAAATAAATTTCGTGTGGAGACGTTTCTCTCATGGTTAACAACATTACTCCTTTTTTAGGGTTTTGTAGTAAAACAAAACCCTTATGAAATCGGTCATGCGTCCGTCTGTCTGTCTGTCTGTCCATGAAATATCTCACGAAATGCTGAAGCTACATGCATGAAATTTGATGAAAATATGTAGAAGTACTATAATTCTCTGGAGAATAGTAATACATCAACTTTAAGGGGGGGGGGGGGTCCCCATAGAGGGGAAATTAAGGTCAAATTTTGTTTATCGACTGGTATAGGCAAGTTGGGTGTTGTAAGAAAGATAATGTTGAGTACATTTTATTTTTGGCATTTATTTTAAATTTGAAGAAAGAAAGGAGGAAGGAGAAAATATTAGATCGTAATTTGCCGCCCCCTCTTGCATTTCGAGACCGTTACACTTAGAAAAATGAAAACTTTCAGGAAGTTGGGTTCCGAATAGCATATAAAACGGAAATTAATGGAATTTGTATATCTCCTCAAAATAGGTTAATAATAGTTTATTTCCATACTTACAGTTAGCGCACCCCTGCATCCCTTAAACCCGTCCGAGATCAAAAGTACTGATGGCCAAGGATAACCAACACCATAGGCAATAATATGTTGTAAGTTTCATTATAATCACGTAATATGAATGGGCATGTAAGATACTACTGCGGATATACATATATGATGGGTCAGACATTTTTATTATCGTTTTTTTTATCCATCTAAGTGGTACCAAGAAGAGCAAGGAGCCGATACTTACATACCAAAATAAGTACTTGCTACAAAACCCTCGGATTGCGGGCGTAGCCCTCTATATTCCGGTTTCATTCTTTCTTCATGATGAATTCTTACGGTTACATACATGTTGGTAATATATTCCAGCAAGGTGAAATAGTGGTCTTTTTGTTGATTAACATGATCGTGTACGGCAGCAAGTTTTAACGCTATTTTTTTTTTAACGGCATAAACACTCTTATATTCAGTTGCAAGGCATAACTTAACAAGATCTTCGGAAGGATACAGCACAGAGCCACGATTTTTCAAATCAATAATTTTAATGTTCCAGCCTGTCCTTCGAGCAAGTGCACACGAAAGTGACACGTTCGCAGTTCACATTTTTCTTTCACCCTTTTCAAAATTAAACCCGAAATGTACCGAGCTACTTCCTGCATGTAGTCCGACGGAATTTCTAAATTGTAAGTAAGTAAGTCATTTCCGTCATTCTTTATTTCTGGTGGTATGTCAACACTGGAATTTTTTCTCCACTTGTACTCTAACACAGTGAGCCAGCAGTCGTCTCATAGCATTTTGGAATTGATTCGAGGTTGGGTTATTGTTAACCCACCTCACATCCTCACTGCGAAAAAAAAAAATTCTAGAGAAGTTTCCATGCAAAAATCGTGGTCGTCTTGCACACGGATAGCTGCAAAGATGCGAGACCTGGTGAGTGCGTCTATCCGTATGAAACCACTAAGCTTGGAGAAATTAAACAGAGGTAATTTGTTAATAAAATTTATTTGGTCCCGTTGCGGGGCTTGATCTGCAGGAGATCGTGTTTCGAGTAGCAAAAAAATGTCCGGTCCGAGCTAAACTACAGACGCATACTACAATAAATTGGTGTGCAGAATGAAACCAAGTGTCAAAAAAATTCAAATTTTCACTCAAATAATTCGGACTTGTACATTGCAAGAACATTGAATACATAAAATTCTAGAGGATCTTGAAGTAATTTACAGCTTAATAAATATTGAAGCCAATGACACTGTTGGAGAAAATTTTGCAACTCGGAGACATTCTTTAGACAAGTTATCAGCTCCAGAAATCCACATTTTCGTTCGTATATGAGAACAGAAGTTCCTTCACGATTTTTTAAGGGACAAATATAATCAATTATTTGTTTAGTTGATCTCGATTATCTTTCATAAGCGGAAATCGGGAAGGCTGTTTTCGGCTATTCGTGCAATACCGTGTTCTACAGTTTAGCATATCAAAAGCATCATTTATGACGCCAGAAAATTTGCTGTTCCTTCGACTCTGCAGGAGACGTAGTTTATATCTTTTAAAAGTATAGAGCATTCTTTACTGAATTGCTAAAAACCTGAACAGCAAGACGTACACTCATTTTATTTTTTAAAAATTTCAAGTGGCGATAATTTTTTTTTCGTGCCGATATGTAAACCAAATTTTTATGAGTTTCATTCATATGATCCCAATTTACGTTGCGGTTATACGCATCCATTAAATGGCCTTTTTCAGCAAGAGCATTCTCACGTTCTTCACCAAACGACATGGGTCTGGAAATATCCAAATCGGATCCACATAAATCGAGAATTAAATGTCAGAACTGAAAGCTGGCAAATTCGATTATGTAGTTATTAATTTTTGAATTTTTGGTCGAAAACGACAGAAAGTCTAACCATATGCTCCGGCCACTTTTCCAATGGATAATTATAGGGCAAGCCCAATCCAAGTATTCTATAAGATATATGGCATAAGTGCATATTCAAGTTGTTAAGAACAAATACAGTTGAAATTTCATTGGATGATTGTTCGCACTTGTGTCGTGTAATGCACTCAGAAACGTACTCCGATTTAGGTCGGAGTACGAACCTGGCTTGGACGAGCTGGTTCCCCCATGGATTTAGGCAGCTCCTGATGAGTGAAAACCATGGTGTGGACGAAACCAAGCGACAAGATGAGTTGGCTTCTAGATGACTATTTTTGTGTGGTAGTGAAGAGCGAGGTTGAGTCATTTTGCGTTAGACTCGCAATGACCCACTCCATTTTCATCTTAACAACTTGAATATGTGTAAATAAACCAGTCGAAATTTATAAGTACATATATTTAAAAATGACAACAATTTGGTAGATGAATACGTATTAATTTTGAGCATCGAATATGAATGTTAAATATGCTGCAGAATAATTGGAGGAACAATTTGAATTATTGTAACAAATTGTCGAAATAATATGAGACGGAGGCTGAACATCCCGGACACCAAAGCCTCCTCAGTAGTGACAAAGTCGATCTTGATAACTAGCTTAGCTATCGGTAGTATGGGCGGGGTTTTATGGTGTCACTTTTGTCTCGGTCGCTATCACAAAAAAAGTAAACCCGATTGCGGGGAGTCTTTAACTTGTCGAAAAAAAAAAGTCAAAAGACCGATTCCCGTCTCTACAACTAGCACGGCCGTTGGGGCACCTCGCGTTCCTTTTAAAGCACCATACAGAGTAGGTTTTCCCATTCCCATGTAGAGTAGGATTTTCTATTCCCATGTACTTAGAGTACAATTTTCTATTGCACCTATCCCCCAACAAATAGTGTCTATGTTGATTTGTCTTAGAATTCTTTTGCATCGTGGGTGAGACGATTCGACAAAAGAGACTATCGGATTTCCCGGAATCAAAAATTTACCACCGATCTCCAGCCCGGTCCATCGGAAGTCCTCCCACCTTTCTGTGGTAGGCGCTGACTTTAGCTCTTTCTCATAACAATTCAAATTTCGTAGCTCATCTTTGCCCTCCTTATCCTGTTTCGATGAACAAAGGGGAAATAAATTGCCATTCACAGGTGTTTATGTCTGTAAAGTGAATCCGACTTCCCGAAAGCAAGAACAGGATGGAGAATGACTCCGTACTTATACCCCAAATGTTAACTATTTTTATATTTTCTCTTGGTCTTAGGAATTCCATTTCCGTTTCTGGAACAAACACGTTTTTGAATTATGAAATTTGATACCTCTGAGAGCGGAAGAGAGAAGGAGCCTGGAAGGGAAGCAAAATAAATTGGCCGGAGTCTGTAAGGCCTTGTTTGCGTGAAGCAGTAATATGAGGATGGAACCAAAAAACTCCGGCGTTGAGACCGATAAGTGGATATCGAGCTGAAAATAAGTCCTAGGGTGACCGAAGCCAGCCTCAACTGTATATTTCTTGGCCCCACGTTGAATGTCATTTGTAACGGCGACCGACGTAGAAGTGGCATTATAAGACCCCGCCCACGCTATTGATGGCCGAGCTAGCTATAAAGTTCGAGTACACCGTGTAACTACTGAGGAGGTTTTGACACTTAGGAGGGATGATCTCAACGACCAAGCCCAAAGCCTGCGTCCTCACGTTAGTTAGACAATTCGGTGGATTAAAATCAAAACGTACACTTTGCGTTTTTCTGCAGGAAGAGCAATTCCGCAAAAAAAAAAACGCATTGGCGTACAAGAAGAGAACTCTATAATTACACATTGCGTTTTTCTGCTGGAAAAGCTTGTGAAAGAAATAAATATATCCCAGTGAGGATATTGATCGTTTTATTTTTGTGGCAATATAGTAGGTAGAAGTTGGAATACAATTTCAGCCAGTCCACAATGGATGCACTGCATGAATTTCGTCACTGGGTGCATGCGTTTCTAGTTTATCGTTGAACCAAAAAAAAAACGGAACGTGTAATGCGTTTCATATACCACAGTGTGTTCATCTTCTCACAGCGTTTTTTTGTGGGAGAAGTCTTCCCGCTGTCGTTGGACTTGCTGCTGCAAAACGATTCCTGCAAACTGCAGCGTTGCCGTAACGCATAAGTGTAAAGCGTTCCATTTAAATGTACGCGTTCCTCTTTGGACGACTGCGTTTTTTTATTCGGGATTGATATTCCTGCAGAAAAACGCAAAGTGTAATGCGAGGCTTATAATAAAAGTAGCATTTTGAAGCTGAATACCTTCTTTATTTTCCAAAATTGATAAAAGACAAAAATAGGGGGAAAAAACGTCATTATGGGCAATTTTCCGGGCCAAAATGTGAAATTTCTTTAATCGATACCAGGCAACCCTGAATAAGTAGTAAGCGTATTTATTAAATTTGTTTTGTTTCCCTAACTTGTAACATACACTGCGATAACTATCTTCGACAACTTCTAATGTATAATCTCCATATGGTGCGAGTATTATAAATGTATTATATATCCATTCACAAAAGTATACAATTACCAAATGAATTTCCACCAACGGGACTACTTACATTATTTTTATTATATGTTTTGGAAGTGAAACTTCCCCCCAATAAAACAAATACGGTGGTTCATAATCAATAATTACAATTTAGCTGACATTAGGTCTGGAATTAATGAAAAAAAGTGCCCAATGCTTGGCTACTTGTTGCATTATCGATTTCACTCTTTCGGTTGTCTTAGGACTAATATAGATAGTTGTACAAGTGGCAGCACCGCAACAATGTAATGTCCAACAGCAATATACTCGCATAAACCCACATTAGCTTATCATATTCAAAGAAAAAAGGATAATTGAAAGAAACTGAGAAACTGGCGTTAAACATTTAGCACTTATGTCCTACGATTTATAGTAGTACTTTGTAGTCTGTACATTCGACATATCCGTGTATCCATAGATATGTGCAAAATTTGCTAAACACTAGGACTATCAAACACATAAATTCGGCACCACTGTCCTATCCTTTCACATACAATTGCGCGCGCATCCTTACATAACGCAACACCTTGCCATTTGATATTACATCAGGACTATCTCAGAGATACAATACAGTAGTGGCAAGCAAAAGAAGCAGACATCGGAACAAAGAGAGCATAGAGTGACGGCTCGACTCAGGATTCGACCAGGACAACACAGTAACACTACGAAAACCCTCTTCGATAACAATCTAAAAGTTCCTTAATCATAGAGAGGAGATTTGTGACAAAATAAATTTCTCTTAATGCCTTACTTTGTGACTCTATACCAAGTCGCGACTCCTTCGAACTACAGCTGTGTCGAGTCCGGGAAAATATCTTCGGGACGAAAATTTGCTGAGATCTACACGGACACTGCAACTGCATATATAAAACTATCAATCATATGAGCACATCATTGGAATTTTCCCCGGCAGAAAAAAACTTTTGGTAACTTTTACTAACTTCTTCATTTATTTGGCATTAGAATCACGCGAAGGATTTTCGCCGAACTATATAAGATAACACTAATACACTGGCAAACAGACGAGAGCACACTGTAAACATTTTTATTCTCACCAATAAAAAAAAATAGAACAAGGAGCGCAACTATTACACCGTCACACTGACACTCTTCCCAGCTGCTTTACCTTCTTTTCACGGGTAAATAAACGAAAGCATGAACGATAACAGTTGAAATCTATTCGCCACACAATTCTCACACTCCTGACGTGAGGCCCTCTGACCAATCCTCCTCTCAACTCTGTCTCTTCTTCACTAGAGAAGTAAACATTTATCCAGGCATTTTCCAGGTTTTCCCATTGCCTTTATAACCATTACACAATAAATATTTGCCCCGTAATCCGTTACGCGGACGACATGCAATACGAAGAAAACTGAATACGAAATTCGTTGAATGATAAAACCACACTCCCGTACCGGGGGGAAAACATACGGAAAAAAGGAAATTCTGGGTTACTGGTCTGAAATACGGAAACTATTTTCCACCTGTTTCAAAACGCTAGTCAATATGAGGTTTGAATTTAGCACGGTGCAAGGAGAGCTAGCGGATAAACCTCGAGGGTAAAAGATGGCTTAGCACTTATCATTTCAACGGAAGGATAATGACGTTAGTCGAGCTTGACCCCGAATGTTTAACAACGTGGAATGCACTTCCCATTACCACTCGGCAATGTTCACGGCTGCAAACCAATTCCGGAACTCAACCATACAGTTTCGATTTTCCCACGGAATATCCTGTCGGCTTTCATTCGATTACATCGGATCTTTTATTTCGTTTTATTTATTTATTTAATTCTTTTTTATTCGTTCGCGAACCGACCGTAACACAAGGCGCCCGTGACGACCTCTAAAACGCCGCGGCGCTAATCACTCTGTTTACACACCACCAGAAGAAGATTTCCCTGCTGCTCAAAAAGAAAAACTGCATGGAAAACCGTCCGCCAAACTCCACACGAATTTTCCCGTGGCGAGCGCTTTCAGATGCCCCGCAAAACTAAGACAGGGCCGCCTCAATCAGATGAAGAGAAGCGACCGCCGTCGCTCGTTCGTGAAAAGCGAAAGAACAAAAAAACACGCAATCACCGCTCCACGGTCAGCATGTGAGTGTTGCTGCTCCTCCAAAGCCGGCGCGTAGCTCCACAATATACCCCACTGTCCCATACATTGTCCCAATCTCAATGCCATCCATAGCCAATGTGGCCCACACTATTAGATGGGTGAAGGTCGACTCGGAAAAGCTCGCCCTACTATGGGATGGTTGGGAAAACTCTCACGCACACTCAAGCACCGACAATTGACTTTATTTATTACTCAGACGTGAGTGTTGCGAGTATCTTTCTATCTTTCGGAAAAGCGGCGGCCAGTGTGCATTCGATTCACATACAGTGTTACTTCAAATCACCACCCACCGTGGTGGGTGGCCAGGCGCGGAAAAGTCATGTGCTCATGTTTTTGTGCGAAGAGATTCATCTCGTCAATGACCGGTTACAAGCTTTTTGCTCGGAAAAGCTTCATCGGTGACGTGATTAGTGTATTCGGAGATTTGTATCTATGACTCGACCGCGATGGGAAAATTACATACAGAGCGCAGATCCTTGGAGTGTTGGATTGTATGCGAGTTCTGTCCTATTGACAGATTTATAACTCTTGCGATGTATGTAAGTGGGAAATTTGGGAAAATTGTAGGGGAAATTCGGACGACAGTCGCTTCTAAAACTACGAGTGGAAGACAATATTGAAGATATTAACTTCAAAATATTTAATAAATTTGGACTAAGTACCTAGTGGGTGCGTTTTTTTTATACAGAGCAAAGTAGAGCAGGATAAGTGGCAAAATAACGCTATAGGGCAGATTAGAGCAGCGAAGACGAAAACGGGCATGTCTTTGCTGGGAGTGTGTCTTGGTTTAGTTTAGCATTCAAACGTAAAGTCAAACTTCACGACGAAACTTAAATCCTTAGTACAGATAGAACTCTCTGCATAGGTGACACGGCGACCAGGTGTGAGGTTGGAGCTGGTGACTGAGGTGAAAGTTCACCTGCGGGGTTCCGGATCCAACACTTCACTTTGCTCCTTTCTTGCACCTGTTGAACCGCGGTCTACAGAGTAGCGATCTGTTAGACTAGGAGAGAAACCTTGATTTGCTTCAAGGGTAGCAGGTGCAGAGTGGCATGAACGCCTACGGAACTTTCGGGAGGTCGCGAGGGAGTCTGCTTCGCGGCACAAAGAGAGGAAAGAACGGCCGGATCGTCATAATGTTCCTATAGGGGCGGGGAGTAGCGGGAAGCAATATGCTGGCAGTTGCCTCGGCTGTGGTCCGAGAACGGGAAACCCAAACCTGAATCAATAAATAAAAACAAGAATATGAAAATACATCAAGACATTCTTGGAGAAAGTGGCTGGAGGAATTCCAATGAGACGGACAGCGACGACTCGCAAGGGTTGAAGAGGTTAGTCTCTGAAGAAGACGCTCCAGGGGAGAAGGGAGGCGTTGTTGGAGCGGACAATGACGCGCCAGAAGGCGCGGAGAGGTTAGTTCAGACAACGTGCACTCTGATCAACGTTCAATCTGCTGACTATCAGGGATGGTGGCGGGCCCGAACAAAGAAACACTAACTGTGTGCCAGCTGAATATTCATCATAGTAAAGCGGCATCAGCGATGATGACGAGATGCTTTGATGAAGAGAAACTGGACATAGCTTTAATACAGGAACCCTGGATTTTACAAAACAAAATTAGGGGTTTGTCACAACAAACCGCAAATCTGTACCATGCACAGGTGGACGGTAAAATAAGGACATGCATCCTGGTGCGTCATGGAATACGTGCAGTACAAATGATGCATCTCTGCTCGCCTGATCTTACGGTAGTAATGATCGGCAGTGGTGCAGGATCATTCCTAATTGCATCAGCATATCTCCCTTATGATGCACCAGAACCACCTCCATCAGAGGAAGTTGAAAATCTGGTAAGGTATTGTAAAGAAAGAGATATGGCCCTGATCATAGGCTGTGATGCCAATGCGCACAACACTGTGTGGGGCAGCACAGATGACAATCCCAGAGGACAGCAGCTGCTAGAATTTGTGGAAAAGTACAATCTGCTGGTAGCAAACAAGGGGGTCGCTCCCACCTTCGTGGATGCACGATGGGCTGAGGTGATCGACATTACCCTAAGCTCTGTTAATATGCTTGACAGAGTTCAGAATTGGAGAGTGGTGGACAGGCTAACCATGTCTGATCACAGGGCTATCCAGTTTGAAATTCTGTATGGCAGAAAACGGAGTAGCGAACGCAAACGTATAAGAGTGCCAAAAAATACTGATCGTGTTAAGTACGAGACATATTTATTGGAACAAGTCGAGGATATTCAAGACGGAATACCTCGGAATACGGTCGAGATAGAGCGAACAGTGGAACAACTGAACTCCGCTATTAATCGCGCCTTCGAACACGCTTGTCCCTCCACAGTAGTGGACGAAAAGGACCCAACACCATGGTGGAGTAGGGAACTGGAGTCTATGAAAAAAGAAACAAGGAAAGCCTTTAACCGTTACATGAGGGAGAGAGACTCTCACTCTTGGGAACTATACAAGGATAAAAAGAGGGAGCTGAAAAGAACCTTACGTCTTCGGAAACGAAATACGTGGAGGGAATTCTGCTCTAGCATGAAGGATACGTCGGAAATATGCAGATTACAGAAGATGATATCGAAAGACACTGCTTCGAAAATGGGGCTGATACGCAAAGTTGATGGTTCCATGACAGAAACAGTGGAAGAAACGTTGCAGGCCCTGATGGAGGTACATTTTCCTGGAAGTTTCAAGTCAGACCAACCATGGCCTCAAACTAACATGGGAGCTGGTGGGGTAAGTCAACAAGAAGCTGAGAGGATAATAACTCCAAATGGAGTCAAAAGTGCCATAAACTCTTTTGCTCCATTTAAAACGGCTGGAATGGACGGAATATTCCCGGCACTATTACAGTGAGGCATGAGCGCTCTACTAGATAGGATCCGGAATATATTCGTCGCCTGTCTTTCAGCAGGCTACATCCCGAAGGCATGGAGGGAGGCTAAAGTGGTCTTCCTGCCTAAACCGGGGAAGAAAGACTACACGGAGGCAAAGTCCTTCAGGCCGGTTAGCCTTACATCATTCCTGTTGAAAACAATGGAAAAGGTGTTGGTGGACTACCTGGAGAACACCACGCTAATGTATAGTCCTCTGAGTAGGTGCCAACATGCTTATAGAGCAGGCAGATCTACGGAAACCGCTCTACATGAACTTGTTAGAGTTGCAGAGAGAGAGATTAACAATGGCGGGATCGCTATGTCTACTTTTATGGATATAGAGGGTGCTTTTGATAAAATCTCCTTTACCAAACTAAGGAACGCCCTGATTGAGCGGGGGGTTGATTACATTATAATTAAGTGGATCGACTCTATGCTTAAGCAGAGGGCGGTAAATCTTAGGAGTGGATGTGACAGAATACGGGGTAAGGTAGTCCGAGGATGCCCACAAGGAGGTGTTCTTTCGCCTCTACTGTGGAACATCACCATGGACAGTCTTCTCTGGAAGCTGGACTCGATGGGCGTACACACTGTAGGATACGCCGATGACTTGGCACTCACGGTCAGTGGAAAGTTCATGGACACAATTCTAGGTTGCATGGGACAAGCTCTCAAAGTAACCGAAGAATGGTGTAATGAGCAAGAGCTAACCATAAACGCTAGTAAATCAAACACTATGATTTTTACTCGTAAGAGGAAAGACATAGAGATAACTCCCTTACGGCTTTTTGGTTCGGAAATCAAGGTGTCCAAGGAAGTGAAGCATCTAGGAGTTACCTTAGATGCGAAACTAACTTGGAATGTTCACGTTGATGAAAAGATCCAAAAAGCGAAAAGGATTTTGCATCAATGTAAGAGAGTGTGTGCTCGTAGGTGGGGAATTTCACCTAAAGCGACACACTGGACTTACACAATGATGGTAAGACCTATTCTAGCCTACGCATCAGTGGTATGGTGGCCAAAAGCCATGCAGAATACCACAAAGCAGAAGCTAGATGGGGTACAAAGGATAGCTTGCGTAAGCATATGTGGTGCAATGCGCACCACACCAACGCGAGCAATGGAGGCATTGCTGGGACTGCCGCCGTTGGACTTATTTATAAAGAAAACGGCGGCGCTTTCGGCAATACGCATGGAAAGGGATGCCATGTGGCATCGCTTTGGAACTAGCAGCGGTCATAAGAGCATCCTAGACATTATTCATGATGAGGTCAGGGAGACTCAAATGCCGGTAGAAGGCATGAGTAGACGTAGGGTAGTTGAAAGACTACACAAGACTCACATTGCAGATGGAAACATACATAATGAGTGTGTGTACAATGACATCAGCATTTTTACTGATGGCTCTTTAATGGACGGTAAAGCGGGGGCGGGGGTTTACTCTGAAGAGCTAAACCTAGCATGTGCGCTTAGTCTAGGAGAGTATGTGTCCGTATACCAGGCAGAGATGCTTGGCTTGTTGCATGCGTTGGACCACTTGCTTGAAGGTCAGGTGCGGGGGAAGAAAATCCTTATTGCACTGGACAACCAATCGGTGATCAGACGCATGCAGCAGACGAACATAAACTCTAAACTGGTACTAGAGTGTGTCCGGAAGCTCAACACGTGTGCCTCAGAAAATGAGGTTACGCTGATGTGGGTAAAAGGACACATAGGTACAACAGGAAATGAGGCGGCGGATGCCCTAGCAAAACAGGGATCTGCGGCACCTTTCATTGGCCCAGAACCCAGAGTTGCTCTGGGGAACGGCATGATTGGAGCGAAGGTTGGGAAGTGGATGGACTCCATGCATCAACAAAGATGGCAGGAGCTAGTCACTTGCAAACAAGCTCGGAATGCAATGACCAGCCCTTTAGGCAGGGAAGCGAGAAAGGTACTTAGTTATAAACGGAGTACCCTAAGCTAGATAACTGCCTTGGTCACAGGGCATGGTAATTTTAAGGCTCATCTGGCCAAGATGAAAATCGGGGAAGATGACGTTTGCAGGCTATGCCTGGAGGAGGCCGAGACGGCAGCACACATTGTGTGCGAATGTCCAGCACTGGCTAGCACGAGGTTGAGGATCACAGGCAGCCACACGATAAGTGTAGAAGCCATGAGTGAACTCAGCTTCAAACAAATGCTAGAAATAACACGGGACTCAGTGATGAAGAAAGAGGTCGACAATTATCAGTCGACATCTGGAAGTCACTGATGACCGGGAGGGGGCGAAAAGGGACCCAAACGTTAGTGGTCTGCTTCGGCTATCCCCCAGAGTATATAATAATAGTACAGATACAATCGGACTACAATCCTTTAGGAAGCAAAATCATTTTGTATGCTTATTTTATTGACAGGAAATGAATTTGATGTGCTTTTCAAACTGTAAACTGAGCGAAAACTTCGACACTTGCGCCGCTTGCATTTCAAACCGCAGACTACTTAACAGAGTAGAATTCTCGCACTAGCATTCTATCCAGAGCAGCTCAGATCAAATTGTTAGTGTAATTGTGTGGTCTTAACCTGCTCTGCTCTGCATGGCTGTTTAAAAAAAGGGCGTAGTATGTATAATGAGAAAGTATAAATTACAGAAAACTTGAGGTTAAATCTTAATTTGCCAGGCATCGTGATTTGTTCTACCCCCCAGGTCTGATAAGAAGCGGCTGCAAGCCCTAAGCTATCACACATTACACGTTCTGTACTTGACTTTTACACTTGGGGCCCCTAATTTTCTTTAGAAGATTTCATTTATGCCTGCAGTATTTGGTCCATATTTACTACAAACGAAGAAATTTTCCGGCCAAGTTTATTGCATTAGAGTGTTATGGGGCCGTCAGCTACGATCAGATCAGATCTGAGTAAATGAAATATGTACACATATCGGAGTGTGGTGCGAACAGAAATTTTAGTTATCATAACTTGGTCTACACTTCTGTTAAACATGGACTTCTGTTAAACATGGCCATCCGCTTAATTTTATCTTGAACATTTTATCATCATTGTGGCGCGACTGCCCGACGTCGGGCCTTGGCCGCCTGGATCGTTATCCTGCAATTATCTCGGACGGAAAACTCGTAAAAATTGCTGCGAGTGCAAACGGCTTATCTGTGACCAACGCACCAAGCCTATCAGGAAATGCCACATCTGTGATCCCCAACCCGGACGGAGCAGCATGCAGTGTGGCAACTGATTCTTTTTACTTTTTATACCCTAGACTTTTAGTATAGGGTATATTGTTTTTGTCGCGACGGAAATATGTAACACCTTAAAGGAGGCTCCGGAGGTATAGCAATGTATATATATAAATGATCAGCGTCACCTCCTGATTCGATTTAGCCATGTCTGTCTGTCTGTATGTCTGTCTGTCTGTCTGTCCGTCTGTCCGTCTGTCCGTCTGTCCGTCTGTCCGTCTGTCTGTCCGTTCGCACGATAACTTTCGATAGAATCAAGCTAGAGCCTTGAAATTTTGGTAAGATGTTGGAAGTATGATCTAGTTGGTTGGTATTCAAAATGGGCATGATCAGGCCGAGAGAACGCCCACCTCCCCTACATATGTAAAATAATTAAATGTATTTATAACTCCCGATTAAATAAACATGAAAAGCTCTAGCTTTGGCAGATCGCTCGTGAGGATAATCTTTTACTCTCCTGAAAAAATTAAATCGATCAGTTGAAAACTAACGGTAATTTTCTTACAAAGAGCCCCGTACTACCCTACTTTTCGGGTTTTTTGTCTATAACTCTTGAACCAATTGACGTAGACACCTGATTTTTGGCATGTAACCCTGGGGTGGGAAGTTGCTTGAGTTCTAGTAAGTTGGGAGTAATCAGATCAAAGGAACGCCTACCTCCCCTACAAAATTTCAAAAAATTAAATATTCATTTAATTACGATAACTTTCGATAGAATGACACTAGCAAATTGAAAATTTGGTAGAATGTTGTTAGTAAGATCTACTTGGTCGGTATTGAAAATGGGCAAGATCTGACCCAAGCAACCTCTACCTCCCCTACAAATGCAACTTCAAATAAGCGATAACTTTTGACAGAATCAAGCCAGCGACTTGAAGTTTTGGTCAAATGTTTAAAGTGAGATTAAGTTAGTTGGTATTGAAGATGGGTTAGATCCGACCTAAGGAACCCCTACCTCCCCTAGAAATGAAACTTATAATAAGCGATAACTTATGACAAAATAATGCTAGCGGCTTAACATTTTGGTCAAATGTTTGTAATAGAATCCAGTTGGCTAATGTTGAAAATATGTTAAATCCGACCTGCGAAACCCCTACTTCCCCTACAAATGAAACTTCAAATAAGCGATAACTTTCGATAAAGTGAAGCTAGTGACTTGAAATTTTTTTAAATGTTTGTAGCATGATCTTATTTGTTGGTGACAATGATGAGCAAGATCCGATCCAAGAAACCCCTACCTCCCCTACAAGTGAAACTTCAAATAAGCGATAACTTTCGATAGAGTGAAGCTAGAGACTTGAAATTTTGTTTAAATGTTTGTAGCATGATCTTATTTGTTGGTGGCAGTAATGAGCAAGATCCGACCCAAGGAACCCCCACCTCCCCTACAAGTGAAACTTTAAATAAGCAATAACTTTCGATAGAATGAAGCTAGAGACTTCAAAAATTCGACAAATACTTCTTGAATGGGTTAGTTCATTGATTTTGATAATGGTCAAGATCCTCCTGAATGATTGCCAACCTCCCCTATAAACTGGCCATATAGGAAACTCACTTTTAATGCATATAGTCGTTACCAATTGGTTCTTTTGGTATCACCACTAGGTCTGTACAAGTCTAGGGTATATACGCTTCGGACTCTTTAAGAATAATATTATTATGTTAATACTAAATTTTCATCAAGAAATCAATAAAGCACTATTCATTGTTATTCTTTTTATTCCAAATCCGCTTGATTTGACCCTTGTCAACACCACTTTCTATAAAATTTCCATACAGTCTATCTGACTAGCCGGGTACTCACACATGTAACGACGTGATATTGAGATGGGATGTATGCGCGTGTTAAATAATTCAATAGGAAGGATTAAGGATTAGAAGAAGAAGCGTTAATAAGAATATTATGACCTTCTCAACCCTCAAACACTTTCTGATGCGGATTTTTGTTAAACACGCCATTTTTTTATGCTGGCGTCGTTGACAATATTCAGTTTCGCAGTTACTGAAAAGACACAAAATTTCTATGGGCATTATTAAAAATTATCTTCCATCATAGTAAGAATTTTCATTGTCACAGCGGACTAAAATCCGCCAACAAATGTCCCAATAATGCATAAATCCAATATTCTCCATAAAACTGTCCTGCCAACATCTCCATTACTTTTGAAATGAACATACGTTAGAAGACCATATTTCCGTCATGGTATACTCAACCGGAATAATACAGTCCAAGCTATTCCACCATATGCCCGCAGTCAATAGCCTGTGTAATTTTATCGTTTATGAGAGCCACAGTTTGATAGGCCAAAATCAAATCCATCGTAGATGAATATTTATAGACTCTGCCCAAGAACCTACATAATGAAAAGAAATTGCTTAAAATAGGCATCATTCACATTTGGTGGGCTTAGTGGATATTTGGCCCATATGTGCGGGTGTCACGATGCGAAGGATAATTATTGGCCTGCAATGTCATATGGGAGCCAAGAATAGCTTTCAATTGAATTTCGACTAATGCAGGTGAACATATTCGAATAGTTTTGTTTTAAGAGCAGCAGATTATTGGGCTAGAATTATGAATTTGTTTGTGGTAGAAAAAAATTGAAATTGCAAATTCATTTAAAATTATTAACTAACGTTAGATAAAGTATCTTGAACAAAGTGTTCTCCTAATATTTTTAAGAATAAAGTGGAGTGGGTCATTGCAATTCTAAGTCAAAAATGACTCAAACTCGCTCTCCACTACCACACAAAAATAATCAGCTTAAAGCCAATTCATAATCCTGTCACTTGATTTCGTCCACACCATGGATTCACTCTTCAGGAGCTGCCTTAATCCTTGGGGGAAGCAGCTCGACCAAGCCAGGGGTTTGTATTCCAACCTAAATCGGAATACGTCCCTGAGTGGAATGCTAACACCTCATATAGTGTGCATTACACGACACGAGTGCGAATTTTCATCCAATGAAAAGTCACTTTGTTTATTCACGCATAAGCGCATTTTAATGTTTTTAAGAATAAAGTGGAGTGGGTCATTGCAAGTCTAAGTCAAAAATGACTCAAACTCGCTCTCCACTACCACACAAAAATAATCAGCTTAAAGCCAATTCATCCTCCTGTCACTTGGTTTCGTCCACACCATGGATTCACTCTTCCACTTTATTTTTAAAAACATTAAAATGCGCTTATGCGTGAATAAACAAAGTGACTTTTCATCGGATGAAAATTCGCACTCGTGTCGTGTAATGCACACTATATAAGGTGTTAGCATTCCACTCAGGGACGTATTCCGATTTAGGTCGGAATACAAACCCCTGGCTTGGTCGAGCTGCTTCCCCCATGGATTAAGGCAGCTCCTGAAGAGTGAATCCATGGTGTGGACGAAACCAAGTGACAGGAGGATGAATTAGCTTTAAGCTGATTATTTTTGTGTGGTAGTGGAGAGCGAGTTTGAGTCATTTTTGACTTAGACTTGCAATGACCCACTCCACTTTATTCTTAAAAACATTAAAATGCGCTTATGCGTGAATAAACAAAGTGACTCTTCCTAATATTTTGTTCAGCCTCCTTTTTTTCTTTTTTTGTACGGCATTTTGCATTTCAGCATTGAGGCAGCCAGAACTCATAATATCTTGGCTCTAGTTCCGTCATACCAAACTTCTTGAAAGAGTTGGTCCAATTCTCTTCTTCGTTTCCTGTAACTTCATGATGCTGATGCTAGAGGCTCCCGATGTGGGATAAAGGCGGCCCTTTTCTGGGAGTTTACTGTAGGGTGATTCTTTCTACCTCTCACCTATGTTTTAATCTGTTGACTGCTATGACTTTTGCTTTGGGTGAAGTTTGGGTTTCCTTGTCCGTCCTGAGGTTGCTCGAAACACAATCTGTTTGACTTATGTTTTTCATATTGTTCTGTTCGTTTGCTCCGTTGTACATAATTGTTCTACTTTCTCAGTTTTAAAGCTTGTTATGAACCATATTATGGCCTGGTAGTGCTGCTTCCACCGGCAGATCGATGGCAGCACCCGATGAGTAATGATCTGTCGGTGGTACGAATCCAGAGGCCGAGGGTCCCATTACACCTGGTCCCCGATGCGAGCATGAGGGCAACTGAGCTGTCCGCCAACCATTGCATCCTTATCGCCTCCTTTTTTTATTCCCCAATTTTATTTCTCCTGTTTGTGGTGTCTTCCCCAGGCCTATTATTTGTTATTACGTAAAGGACAGGGGCAACGAGCGGCGAAGACCCCGCCCACTTCTCCCGAACTAAGCTACAGCAAGCATAGGCCGCTGCTTAGCTCGTTGAGTGGTCTTGTTCTTCGTCAGATGGCACGGCCCGACCATCGCGGTCACTATGCTACTTTAGGCTCCGTCCCCACGGGCAGCTTCGAATGCCCACCAAACCATTCATTACAAGCTATCGAGCAAAATTTCTTACCTTTTCCTTGGCGAAAGTGCAAAGACTAGGATGACTCACAGTGAATGGGACTATTCAAGAAAAGCTCTCGAGGAACTGATTCATTTCCCGACTCTACTACATACTCATGTCAAGGTAGAGGCGAAAATAACAGTTGTCAGACTTAAATAAGAAAACAGTTATTATATAGTTAACGGATGGTTCGAGAATAGATGAGGACATATGGATATTCTATGCTTAACTCAAAGATTCATCATTCCTATTATCATCATCATCGTGGCGCGACAGCCCGACGTCGGGCCTTACCCGCCTATTAGGTAGTTTTAAATTATTTTCTAAAAAGAGGAACATACCAGGAAAGCCCTTGTAGACCTGCAAGGTTTAGCTGCTGGATACTATGACATCGGCTCCGCATAGACAGCTCGATTCTGTAGCGATACCACATGCTTACGATACTTATTACGTTCTGGTGTTAGTCGTTAGCACAAGATCTTTGTTGAGCTCGACGGACCCTAACTAATTAGCGAAGCTTCAAAGACTTCTCAAGCTGAGACCAGCAACTCCTTCTGGTTTTTGAAAAAGTAGGCCCCAGGTGTTCTAATCTTTTCCTAACAAGCAATACCGCGTTAGTATGCCCACTCGTAGTGCGCACTATCATCTGGGTAGTTCCAAGAGGCTTTTGGTCTTCTTACTATCATAGGAGTTCCAGAATATTTTCGTTATTCTAGAGTCGTTATTTTATGTCAATTTGGGCTAGCCAGCCCATACATCCTATCGTCCAGTTTCTTTTTGCATGTCTGTATTGGCACCGGCAGCTCTTCAGCTGTCCCTCCCTTGTTTTCGTTGCGTAGAACCCCGCTTTGACCCGGAACCCACCGGGGCTCCACTGCTCTATCAGTTCCCAGTATTTATAGGGCTGATGGATAGTTAAGTGGTCTTCGACTCGATGATAATGGACTGTAGCGCCTTTTGCGACTGTCGAAATATATGACGATTCTACCCTTTTTCCGAGATGATATAGTATAACTGCTGCGGCTGCCTTCTCAATTCCAAGTACCTCCGCCTGAAATATACTGCACTCATCTGGCAGCCTGAAGGATAAATTTCTGCTGCTGCACCAACTCCAGCGTCTCGGAGCCGTCTGTAAACATGTTTGGAGCCTTTCCACGTCTACGCTCAGCTATCAGAAAAGAGACCATTTTCTGATAGCTGAGCGTAGACGTATCAGGTATATTAACTTTTAAGTTTATGCTGATACTCTGTTCTGGTTTGGTGGTAGCATACTGCGAAGGTCATATGGCCTTCCTCTCAAGTGCCCTGCCTCTCTGAGCCTCAGGGCACATTTGGCTGCCTCATTCCGTACATATAGGTTGATCGGGGGTAGGTTTAGCAGAGTGTTTGAAGGTCGCGAGGATACGGTCCTCAAAGCACCGATAAGCCCAAAAGAAACAAAATCTCTGTACTTTCTCAACTTTTTGTATGTTGATTTTCGTTTTGAGTGCTGTTCACCAGACACAGCTCCGTATGTTAGAATGAGTCTTACGGCGACGGCTGCGTATATCCTGTGTGTAATCTCGGACCCCACCTTTTACCCAGCAAACATTTTCAGTTAAGAGGAGTTGACCTTCCTGATTTGTTCTTCAGCATTACGAACCCAGTTAAGTCTACTATCTAGGATCATCCCTAAGTACTTTGGAAATATTGAAAAAGTTAACTCGGTGTCACCCATTCTTGGCAATTTAAATTCCTGAATTAAGGTTCCCCTCGTGAAGAGAACCAGTTCAGTTTTTTTTTTGTTAGGATTTGCACCCAATCCTCTTCTGCTTGCATACTTCAGTAACTTACTTAGAACCATAGTTGTTTGATCTAATAAAATGCTTATGTGCTTGCCAGATACGAGTATCACGACATCGTCTTCATACCTCTTACCGCCCTCTTGCTGGATTTTGTAAAGCCCCATTCGAACGTCATCAGTCTGCTTGTAAGTGAGTAGTGCTTTGATTCGGTTGACTAAAGTTTCCTCACCGATAAACTAATAACCAGATAGAGAGTCAATTTTTCTCCATGAAAAATCATGCATCCATCTACGCCATCTATATCAAATGAATGTTAAGTTATTTCCATCTACCCAGCACTTCAACCTACCCAACATTTGAAACCATACATCTGTGGTTTCATTCACCTCGGCGTGTCCGAGGGCTTCCATTATAGCCTTGATTGTGACGTTGTTGAAAGCCCGTGCTGTATCCGGGAATGTACCGCGATTGAACTCTTTGTATTGTAAGGATGATTCAATAGTAGAGATCACTTCATGAAGAGCGGCTTCCACAGATTTCTCTTTCACGTAAGCATATTGAGTTTTTGAGAGGTATGCTGAGTTAATAGTCTCCCTGTTGTACCCGTTTATACACTCCACCACAGTTTTGAGCAAAAATGAAGTTAGACTGATCGGTCCAAAATCCTTGGGATTAATATGGCTTGCCGATTTGGGGATGAAAACCACTCTTGACTCCCTCCATGCCAGAGGTACATTGCCTAGTCGGAGACTTCCCTTTAGTATGGCAACAACCCAGGGTGTTATAGCCTCCTTGCATTTTGCAGTATTGCAGGTATAATTCCGTCGGGCTCTGCTGATTTAAACGCGTTGAATGAGCTTATCGCCCATCTTACACGTCTGCACGTGAATAGTCCCGGAACGTTGTTAAGTTTTACGCCGTCATCCCCTATCTCTGGCCGTGTAGCTACTGGATGCTGGTCCTCACAGTCTGGAAACTGGATGTTAAGAAGTTCACCTAGTGTTTCTGCGCTGGCTTCTGTCCACCCTCCATGCCATCTATGCCGAGTACATCAGTATACGAAGGGATAATGCCGAATAAAAAGCATGTTACTCATGCAATAGAACGTGAAAGACAGTTGTCATTTGAAGAGCTTTTTAAAGTGCTGTCGTCCCTATGGCTCTAAAGGCGACTTCCATTTGAATTGTTTGCGTCTCAATTAGCGCCACGCCTTTGCTTAAATCATAAGTTCCATCTCTAGTAATAGTTCCTTTGTGGTATAAGTCCTCCATACGAGCATTTTCAAGACAATTTTTTCAACTTTAATGACCAGGATCCGTCAACAAAATATCCACATGCGTAAAAAATCCTTCACCACGCCCATCGTTGGTATTGTCGGTAAAGATTAGAGATTTGGGTATGCAGAAGACATCGCGCAATGGAATACTCTCATAAGAGTCCAAGACCACTGGCATGTGAACCTGTTGTTTGAGCAGATCAAAGGATTATTATCGTACTTCTTGCAAGTGAGTTGATCAATAGCATCGGGAAGGGTGACTGTGAATATGTGCAATTTTACCTAATCGTCGGAATTTCTTGGAGGCGTATTTATTGAAGCCCACTACATTTCCTCTACTAGACCATATTAAGAAGGTTCCATATCATAAAGTAGGGTAGCAAAAGTTCCAAGGCATTATGGGATTCATGGTGTTATATGGAGGTCGACGAGAAAAACAACATATATGCTCGGGATAGGTACTGAACCCTCCTCCGTCTTTCGCTTGATAGCACGACGCTCTACTCTTTGAGATATCACGGCCCTAATGATGAAACTTTTTCGTCAGGCCTAGTCGCGTTCATAATGCTTATGGATCCTTCAGGCCTTGGGCCCCATTTGATAGGGCCGATCAAAGGCTAGGGCGAAGCAGACGGTCGCCTAGGGCGCCGACTTCAAATGGGCGCCAAAGGGGGGTGCCAAGAGGAAAACCGGGTTTGAGAGTCAGTTTTGTCAATGTGGAACTGAAGATAATTCTAATTTCACTAACTAATTCCATTTAGTTATAGATATTTCGCGATTTATCCGCTTGAATGTGATTCTAATAGTTCAGATTTACACGCACGAACGATTCAATTTCGAATCTTGAGATTCATTTTCCAGTGAGATATTTACCAACTATAATTAGCTCAAAGCAAAATCACCACGACAAAATGGTACCCTCACAACCGTTTCTCCAGCCGCTTGAACAAAAGTCCGGCTTGAAAAGTCACTCTTACAACTGGGCACTTGTCCTAACTATTCTGAAAAAAATGTATGGGGAAAGGAGAAGGTCAATATTTACTTGCCTGCGCCTTTAGGTAGACTTTGACCAGCCCTGTCACTTGAATGAATTTATTAACAATTTTTATTAAATTAAAGTACTGGTCGTCGACCAGAACAGCAATTCTTCGAATATGCTCGTAGCCAGAGCCCTCTCTCTCATAGTCGGCGCCTATGCTCGTAGCAGGGATGGAACCTGCAACCTCGCTTGGTAAAGCGATGCTCTAGCCACCGAGCTTTATCGCGACCTTAATGAATAAGTCGGTCAGTGCAAAAATGGGACTGCCAATAGCCTTGAAGGTCCAATCTGTGGACCTAACACACTTTCAACTACCGACAGGACTAGGATAATAATTCATCATCATCATCATCATCGTGGCGCGACAGCCCGACGTCGGGCCTTGGCCGCCCGGATCATTGTCCTCCAATTATCTCGGTCACGTGACCGCGTCCTCCAATTTTGGGAGCCCAGCAGCTGCGCGGCGTCCACACCTACTGAGCTCTCCCAACGAGATCTCGGTCGTCCTCGCAGTCTCGCTCCGTCGACTCGTTCTGCATTCATTACTCTCTTAGGCATGCGATCATCGTCCATTCTTTGTACATGCCCTGCCCATTGAAGTCGTTGTAGTTTGACGATTTTCGAGACTTGCAGCTCATCGTACATTTCATACAACTCATGGTTGTACCGGATGCGCCATCCATCTCGATCGCAAACAGCCCCGAAAATTCGCCGTAGAACCTTACGTTCGAAAGTGTCTAGCATGTTTTCGGAGGCTTGAGTTAGGGTCCATGCTTCGCAGCCATAGCATAGCACTGGTCGTATAATGGTTTTGTACACGCGGAGCTTCGTGTTTCTGTGCACATGTTTCGATTTCATTATGGGGAGAACCGAGAAAAAAGTCTTATTAGCTAACTGTATCCGTCGCTTGATTTCGTCAGTTTCGTTGGCGTCCCTTGACAGGTTGCAACCCAGGTAAATGAAGTTGTTCACGAACTCGATGTTGAGGTCCCCCACATTGATGCTCGGTTGTGCAGGTGTCCTTGTCACCGATTGCATCATTATTTTAGTTTTACCCTCGTTAATACGTAATCCAACTTCCTTTGCAGCGGTATCGAGCGTATGCAGAAGTTCTTCTGCGTCAGCCAATCTTCGGGACATGATGTTGATGTCGTCGGCGTACGCTGCTAATTGTGTCGACTTGATGAGTAGCGTCTTGCTGTTGTCCATATTCATGGCCCGAATAACGTATTCCAGTGCTAGATTGAAGAGCGTCGGTGCCAGTCCATCGCCCTGTTTCAAACCAGTGCGTGTTTCAAATAGATCAGTAAGTCTATTCTGGATCCTGACTTGTGAGACGGAGTTGGTCATCGTCATCTTTGTCAGTCGCACTAATTTTGCTGGTATACCAAATTGCAGCATGATGTTGTACAGTACTCCACGATCGATACTGTCGTATGCCTGCTTGAAGTCGACAAAGATTTGGTATACGTTTACGTTGTATTCCCAGCATCTCTGGAGTATCAGTTTGACTGAGAAGAGCTGATCGGTTGTGGAGCGACCAGGTCTGAAACCGCTTTGATATTCGCCAATGACTCGTTCTGCGTACGGTTTTATTCTATTTTCCAGAATTTTCGTCAACATTTTATAGGACGTACAAACTAGTGAGATGCCCCTGTAATTCTCACACCGCAGTTTATCTCCCTTTTTATGAATTGGACAGATGATGCTTCTGCGCCAATCGTCTGGGATCTCCTCGTTCTCCCATACTCGCAGGAGTAATTGATGTATGGCATCAACTAGACTCGTTCCACCGAATCTTAGCAGTTCAGCTGGGATCTCGTCAGCGCCCGGCGCTTTATTTCGTTTTAGTGACCGCAACGCGAGGTCAACTTCCTCTACTGTCGGGGGTTGAATGGGTGGGCCTCGATCAACAATATCGTCGAGAGCTTCCTGTGTGAGGATGTTAGATGGTCGGTTTAGAAGCTCTTCAAAATAAGAGGCCCATCGCTTGTTAATACCATCGGTGTCGCTGATGATGTTTCCATCCTTGTCCTTACAAAGGCTAGTCCTGGGTTGGTAGCCGTTCTTAATTGTATTTACTAGTTTGTACGCTTGTCTGGTGTTCCTATTAGTTAAGTTTTCGTTTATCTTCAGCAACTGCTCGTCAAAGTATTTACGTTTCTTACGACTAATTATTCTATTCGATATTCGCCGTAGCTCGTCATATTTTTCTCTTCTGGCTCTGGTTCCTCGTTGAATCCATTGTCTGTAGGCCTCGTTTTTCGCGTCAAGTGAATTTTTGCATTCTTCGTCGAACCAGTCATTTCGCGCTCGCCGGACTTTATATCCCACGACCAGGATAATAATTCAATTTGACGAAATATTACTTGAATAAGAAAAAATACTAGCACAAGTTTATTGCAGGAATTTATCAAATTAATTTTATTTTTTTCAGCTATGTTCAATTTAATTTAGCGCAGGAAATAAATAAGACCACTATAAAAAATATGGAAGCATTTAAAATAAATTTATTATGGTACGAAAATATATCAATAACACATCTATAAAAATATGATTTTTTTTTTTATTTTCTCAAGTGGTCGAGCTATTTTCAATGCATAGAATTTTCCATTTAGCAATATTCATAAATTCGAGAGATATCCTCTCATATATTTATGATAGATAAATAATATTACATACATATGATTATACATATTAAAAATCTATTTATAAAAGGTAAAAGCAATTTTCCCTCAGTTGAGTCCAGTGGATAGTAGAGCAGAAATTATTATTATTATTCAAAGTGAAATTCATTCGCTCATTATATTCTTATTAAAGCAAAATATTAAATTAATAGAATTTTTTGTGATATTCAGTTTTTATTTTATTTTTTCTCCCCGCGTCGTTTCACTTTTCTCCATAAGTCTACAAAAAACTATCCGAAATTATCATCTTTAGACGTATCAATGAAGAGTGACTGGTATATATTTGATGCGCTCGGTAGCCGTGTTCCTTCGGTCACCGGTCTAGGATCTACAGAATGGAAGTTCGATCCTCGGCGCAAATAAAGCTGCCTTTGGGTACTAGTAAAACTCCCACTGCGCTCCGAGCTTGTCAGTATAAGGACGGAATGGATAGGAGGTGCATGCTAGCAACAAGGCATAGAAATGCTAGAGATATTGACGAGCCCATGACCCCTGGAGGATTCAAGGTAATTAACATATTGTATATGCCATACTAAGAAGTGTACGGGTGCGTACCATACAAAAATGTTATCCTAGCAAATAGCAAGAGTAATAAATTCCGGAATAGAGCAACAAATCAGGAATTAATTACGACTTTCATTTTCCATCAAATTAGAGTTTAATATTGTATATGCCGGAAAGAAGTGAAGCGCTAGTGTAACATTACGCTAGCACCCCCAGATAAAAGCGTTAATTGTGACGAACCGGCAGGAGCCATTAATTTCGGACTAGAGCAACTAATTAGCACCCAATTAAGCAATAGGTCCTGCGCTGTTTTCGCACGCATTAGACCGTCCATTAGACCGCGCATTTGACCGTCCACTATACGTTCGCTATACCACAAAAGACAAGACAACACCAGAATTGCCTTATTGAACTGACTCTAAAATGATAATCTACTATATAGAAAGGATGGAGGTGCTACAGAGAAAAGCACAGCTACTTGAAGGGAAAACACGTAAAGTAAAGTGGCTAAGTCCTAAAACTTAGAGACTGTGTTTTCTGTATGGAAGCCCTGGGATCTCTGATCTTGATACTGAACGCTACTTCGATGTACGTACTTTCCACCAATATCGATAAGCTATTAGATAAATTCCCTGCATCAAAAATCGTCCTGGCAGGCGACTTCAATGTACATAATGTTCAATGGCTTAAACATTCTTCATATATAGGCCAAGCAGGAAGACTGGTTGAGCTATTCTGTGAATCATACAACTTTCACCAATTAGTTAATTACCGCGCACGATGGCCGTGGTAGTTCGGTCACCGCTCTACGATACTAATCTAGAGCTCGAAGTTCAAATCTCGGCGCGATCAAAAACTGCATATGACTGCTAATAGAACTTTCACAGTGCTCCGAGCTTGTCAGTATAAAGACGGCGCGGATAGGAGGTGCATGCTAGCAACTGCACTTCCGAAAAGTAGATATGCTATCGAGACGTCAACAAGGCATAGAAATGCTAGGAATGTTGAGGCGCCCATGCCACTGGAGGGGTCAAGGCAATTAACACAACCAAAATACCTGATGTAGAAGGTCAAAAGGCCAACCTGTTTATCACCTCATACCCTAATGAACATTCAGTATCGATTTTATCTCCTTTGGGAAATTCCGATTCGCAACTATCGCACTAAATGTCAATTACCTACCTTCCACCAACAGACTACTGTGGTATTATTGTATAATAAGGCTGATTGGTTCGCATTTAATCAATTGATCAGTGAACTGAACTGGTCCGACTGCTTCGCTACCCAGAACGTCGATTTTATAAGCGAGTCAATTAGTAAAACCGTTTGGTATGGAATGGAGTGCACTGCTTTATCCCACACAGTTCTAAGAATACCAAACCAAGCACCAACACTTGGTTTAACAGAGATTACAAAGAGGCCTAAAGAGGAAACAAGCAGCAAACCGCTCACACAAACGATGCCCCTGTGTCGAACGGAGTGAAGTTTACAATTCTGCGCGTAAGTGTCACCACACACTGTCGAACTACAACACGAACCTGGTACAAATGTCCTCTGACACATACACACACTTCACATAAATCTGAAGAAAATCGGTGCACTCGTACCAGGTTCGTGTTTGAGTTCGAGTTCGACAGTGTGTGGTGACACTAACACCTACTCAATTGCCCTAACCCCTTGTGGGGCATAGCGCGTCAACTGTTCCATGTGGCCCAGTTGACGTTTCGTTGGCATAAACTGACTTCGGAGAATGCAGTTGCCAGTATGCACCTCCTGCACATCCATGGGCGCGAACGTCGTCGTGGACGGGACTTGAACCCGAAACGCCGGTAGTCAACATGAGACGGGTGCCTCAACACACTGCGCTACCGGTCACACTAACTCACACTAACACCTGCAAATCTATCATAAATAAAGCTGAATTTCAGTTTAACAGTAAAATCAGGCAGAAAGTATTCGTTCAACGGAAAGGTAGCAAAGATTTCTGGTCACTTGTCTAATTTGTGAAGAATAACTGCACCTCCTCTTCCATTCCACCACTGGTAGATGGCAAAATATAGAGTATTTGTTGCGAACTCTTGCCTACTACTTAAAGTCCACCAGCCATACCCTTATGTGATTCACACTAGAGACCTTTGCATTTCTGCATTAGGGAAGTATTTAAAGTACTCTCAAAGCTCGATGTATCAAAATCAGCTGGACCTGATGGCATCTCCCCCTAAGTTCCCACACACTGCGCATTCTCCGTTAGCCAAACTTCCGAAAACTCTTTTACCTGTCCTACACGACAGGAGTGTTTCTATCATCGTGGAAGCTAGCTCATGTGAAGCATGTGATACCGACCAATAGCACTGACTTCGACCTTGTCAAAAGTCTTCGAAACCCTGGTTAATAACCAACTAATGAGCTACCTTGATTCACACTATCCAATCAATGATCGGCAATATGGTTTCCGTTCTTCTCGCTCCATCGGCGACCTAATAACATATCTCACCGAAAGATGGATTCGCTGTATCCATTAATTTGGCGAAGCTAAAATCATTGTCCTCGACATTTCGAAATCTTTTGGTAGAGTTTGGCATCCGGCTCCAGGCTTTTGGTTTGGACCCAAAATTAGGTAAATGGATCGAAAGTTTCCTTCACGACCGTTCGCATCAGGTCGTCCTTGATGGAGTTAACTCAAATTGCCATATCACCAACGCAAGGATCTCCCAAGGTACTGTCCTTTCACCAACGCTCTTTCTTCCCTTTATCAACAATCTTCTAAGCGTGACTTCCAACCCAATTCATAGTTTTGCAGGCGATAGCAGCCTTGACTACACTTTTTCTTTCAACTCTGTAGCTGACTCTCGCTAAAATTCAACATCTATCAACAGAGATCGTATGGCTGAGTCACTAAAAAAAGATATTTCGAAAATCATAGCATGGGGGAAAGCGAAACGAGTCAGTAGAGTTTAATGCCTCAAAAACTCAATGCTGTCTACTTTCTAATAAGCGATGTGCTTCATCTGCCATTCATATTTGCTGTGTATTTGGGATGTATCCTGTCAGTAATTCTTTTTTAATAAATAAATAAATAAATAAACATCTCTTGTAAACTAAATTGGTCCGACCACATCTTCTACGTTGCAAAAAAATGCAATGAAGGATTGAACTGTACGTGTGTGTGCTTCTACAGTGTACACTTTCAACTAACAGTTTCAACTGTTCAGTTAAAAATGTCAGTTGAAAGTGTACGTACGGCCTACGTCTCTCAGCATTAGTGTGCGACTGAGTTGGTTTCAAATCCCCTTCATTCGAATGAATTCCCAGAACTCTGTTCTTTGTGACCAGTTTAATTGTCTCATTTGAATGTGCAAACATAAACAGCTCTTGTCAAAATATGAGCAGCATGTATCAGCTATGTGGAATTATCGTCCGATAAATTTTTAACTGGAGGATGGGTGCCGTTTAGCGTTTATCTATAGAATAAACTTGAACCAGACATTATGCAAACGTGTCTAAATACGAGAAATCGGGTCCACTTTCAACTGCTCCAGAGCAGTCAGTCAGCTCAACACAGTAACATTGCGTTGGTCATGCAATGATTGATTACTATAACCTCCAAATTTGACAGCTTTAGCTTCAACAACATGGCCCTGCTATACACTGTCAAACCCTATAAATAACATATGTATGTGTTACGATTCACAACTTTCTTGACAACGTAGACCATCATGCCTCAAAGCTCCCTACAGACGCAACACAGAATTAATGTTATTAAGCACGTCTCCGTCTTCATATTTTTATTCCCTATAGTATTCAATAATTGCGCTGGAATGCAACTATAATAGCCATTAAATCCGCTCTATACCCTTTATTGTACAGTTTCTATGGAATCGTCCCCAGTAGAGGATATTTCCATGTAATTTGTGGAAATATTCAATTGGCACTCTGGTGTGAGTACGAGCAGTTCCTAACTGCACTGCATCGACTCTTCATAAATATTTCAGCGTCCGATATACGCCTGCATGTCCTTGTACGACGTTGTTTTTTTTATTCTTGTCCAATTGAGAGCATAAGAGTTATTCATTCGGCAACGTCCTATTCACAGTAATCCCTTCGGAGTCCTCCCTCTTAAGTCGTTATCATCGATTTTTTCTCGTTTTTCCTTTTTCACAACATGCTGACCTACATCAAACTGGGAGTTGCTAACTAGTATGAAGGAGTCGGTGTTCAGTGAGCAGCGAACTCATCATTAATTTGGAATGTTTAATCCTTTCGATGGAAATGAAAAGAGCTAAATTTAATCTATCATTGGAGGAAACTCCATTTGCGAGGATTTGTTCTCAGATCTAAAAAATGTATAGGAATTTGTTTAACTATTCTTTTAAAAGCACTGGTAACTCTGGCAATAGGAGAATGCATCGACGACGACAGGGCGAAAACGACTGCACACGGAGCCTTTACTTTCTGGTAAAATCGTTGTTGCCCTATTAATAAATCCCCAGCGTATAGGCAATGCTTGTGCCATTGACACTTTTAGTTTTCAGCGAGGATCATATACAAGTACGAGTGCATATAGACATGACCAAAGGGATTGTCAAGTTAATGGTGGAATTTTGAACTTGATTTTTAGATAATGTTTTTTCAGACGTAGCAAAAATGGCATTGTATTACGCATTTGTGCAAAAGAAAGCATAGTGTCATGTAAGGATAAGAAGTATTGGGAATAGAAAATATTTTTTTTTTTAGTATTTAAGTCTTGAGAATGCCAAGATGATCCTTGGGATAACAAATTGAAATAAATTCTTAAAATAGCTTGAAAAAATATTAATTCATCGCGCTCGGTGTCCATGGTCGTTCGGTCACCGCTCTACGATACTAATCTAGAGCTCGGAGATCAAATCTCGGCGTAATCAAAAACTGCCTGCAGGTGCTAATAGAACTCTCACAATGCTCCGAGTTTGTCAGTATAAAGACGGCGCGGATAGGAGGTGCATGCTAGTAACTGCACTTCCGAAAAGTAGATATGCTATCGAAACATCAACAAGGCATAAAAATGATAGAGATGTTGACGCGCCCATGCCCCAGGAGGGGTCAAGGCGATTAACATCCCTTGGTCGGCTTAGCGCATCAACTACTCCTGCCGAGGATTCGTTTGCATTCCGTTTAAAGGCTGGTATTAATCTCTTCGGGCGAAAATGTTACAATTACCTCTCCCACGAAAAAGTACCAGTGTATATTTTACTTAATGTATTCAATGTTCTTACAATGTGCATGTGTGAATTTTTTTTTTTCCAGTGAAATTGGAATTTTTGTGACACTTGGTTTCATTCTGCATACCAACTTGCGTCTGTAGCTTAGCTCGGTAGCGCACCGAGCATTTTTTACTACTCAAAACACGGTCGTGTTTGGTTCAAGCCCCACAACGGGAGAAATACTTTTTATTCTCAAATTCCCTCTGGTTTCGTTCGGATAGAAGTACTCATCAGGTCTTTCATATTTCCAGCTATCCGTGTACAAGACGACCACGAAAGTGTGAGAATTTGATATGCAGAATGAAACAAAGTGTCACAAAAATTCCAATTTTACTAAAAAAATAATTTGCACATGCACATTGCAAGAACATTGAATACAATAGGTAAAATTGCCAAGGGAACAAATATCTCCACTTCTCACCCTCTCTCAAACCCCTCTAGTGAGTTAATATAAGTGCTTCACATTATCTAGACTGTAATGGACGGTTTGGTGTGATCGTCGTACAATTTCGTATGGTTCTCCTCACCCCCGCGGACTGTTGCATCCTTCATCGTCACTACTCTTATAATCAGTTGTTTGCGTCTCTCTCTGGCAAATCTCATGTACATTTGGCAGAGAGAGACGTAAACAGCTTTTCGTGGATATCCATTGGCATGCGATCTCTGCGAGTAATTTGCTTGGCACATTGAAATTATCAAAAAGACTTAAGCGAGAAACTCTTTGAAATTTCACATTTTCTTATGTAACTTTTTATCTACTGCACGGATCAGAGCAAATGATAGCCTATGCACAGAATACAGTTAGCGACATCATAATTTGGTAGGAAATTTGTTTTAACATCTATTTGCAGCCAATGGCTGCGTTCTGGGAAACTTACAGGATCCGACAATTTGACAGTGAGTAACAGAGATGTGAAGTATTGTATATCCGTAAGTTGAAGAGAGAGTGTCGCTTATCTGAGAGGATCTTTAGATGGGAAATATACCGGAAAACATTGCTGGTTCGTTTCCCCAGCCTATGATTTCTAAACAAATACATCTACCGACCTCTCTGCCTTTTTCGCTCTAGTGCAATTACTAAGAAACAGGCCTAACGAAAATTGGTTGGTTGTCATTCTGCTCTCTCGTGTGCGTCAAATGTGTGAATGTATCACTTAAATGCGTCTCTCTTTCACTTACGGATACGCAATGCTTTGCTATCTCTGTTGCTCACTGTCATTTCCTTAACCGGTCAGGCTTTCAGGACCGCGACCATTGGTAGGAACCCCGTGATTATTTAGACACGAACTAATGCTCATCAAATATGTAAACTACGAATGAACCGATGTTTTTTTTTATTTTTTTTTTTGACTAGAATTGGATTTAGATCGGTATAACGATTGTAACGGACGGTTTGGTGGGCATCCGAAGATGCCAGTGGGGTTGGTGCCTAAGGTAGCATGTGACCTTGAAGATCGGGCCGTGCAATCTGGCGAAGAAAAAGGCCCCTCAATGAGCTAAGCAGTGGCCTATGCTTGATGTAGCTCAGTTTGGAAGACGTGGGCGGGGTTTTCGCCGCTCGTTGCCCCTGTCCTTTAAGTATTAACAAAAATTCATAGGCCTGGGGAAAAAAATACAAACATGGGAGGCAAAAATGGGGAATGATAAAAAATAGGGCGAATGGTTGGCGGACTGCTCAAATTCCCTCGCGCTCGCATCGGGGTCCAGGCGTAATGGGACCCTCGGCCTCTGGTTTCGTACCACCGACAGATCCTTACTCATCAGGTGCTGCCATAGATCTACCGGTGGAAGCAGCACTACCAGGATATGGTCCACTGCATCTGCAGGTGGTTCATTACACGATCACAGGGTTTATTTTGATAAAATGAAAAACTTACAACTGAAATTTCAAAAGTTCACAGAGTTCATTATGAGACTAAAATTTCATAAAGCGCGAACCACCTGTGTATACGGCAGAGAGAAAAATAAAAATAAAAGGATCATAAAAATCTGTCATCACAAAGTTTATTTAATATCGTTTGATGTTCTTTTCCGAATAAGAAATCAACGCAAAATAGTCTTGAAACAAGATTTAATGTTTGACGTCAATAGCACTCCTTTCCCGCCATAATAATTATAGCGCCTCAAAATCGAAGTGAAATCTTTGAATAGATTTCTTGCACACATGACAAGCTATTGGACGATACATTCGTTGAAGAAAGTTATGAAACATTTCTAGTTCATCAGGCGACGCATAGTGGTTCGCGTCTTTGACTAACAGTGGGTTTTGAATTGAGATGAATTAGCATTCATCTTGCGCGGGCTCCGCTACGAGTCTTAAGGTCACCCTTAGTATACCGCTCTAGCTAGATAATGCCCGGTTCACATTATTCCAGTAACCAATCCAGTCCAGTAATCCAGTCCAGCGCTGGACTGCTACTGGAATAATGTGAACCGGCACTGGACAGCAATCCAATCCAGCAATCCAGTCCAGTGACTGGATTGTCGGCCTACTTTTTGATTCTAGCTCACCAAGAAATCATTGTTACTATAGTTACCGAATCAACAACACACTCGCCGGACTACTGGACTGGAATCATGTAGACGATATGATCCAGTCCAGCACTGGACTGGATAGCTGGACTGGATTACTGGACTGGAATAATGTGAACCGAGCATTATGCCCGGTTCACATTATTCCAGTAACCAATCCAGTCCAGTAATCCAGTCCAGCGCTGGATTGCTACTGGAATAATGTGAACCGGCACTGGACAGCAATCCAATCCAGCAATCCAGTCCAGCAATCCAGTCCAGTGACTGGATTGTCGGTCTACTTTTTGATTCCAGCTCGCCCAGAAATCATTGTTACTATAGTTACCGAATCAACAACACACTCACCGGACTACTGAACTGGAATCATGTAGACGATATGATCCAGTCCAGCACTGGACTGGATAGCTGGACTGGATTACTGGACTGGAATATTGTGAACCGGGCATTAAGCTAATATTAGCCAAGGCGCGAACCACGATGCGTCGATACATACAGATGTGTTGGCATTTCTGGCGAATAATTTGGCAAATTATTGTCATCCAATTGTCAACCGTCATCCGGAGTCCGGATGGCGCAACGGTTAGCACGTTCGCCTTCAACGCACTGGGCCCCGGTTCGATTCCGGGGATTTACGTGTCGGACTATGAGCCCACTCAGCTGTTAAATGAGTACCCATTATGGGGTAAATAACTCGGTTGAACGTGTTGCTGATCACATACCTCTGCACGAAAACCGTCACGATTTGGAAAATGAGATGATGCTAACTCATCTCGAGGCCGTGGTTCAAATTGGACTGTTGCGCCAGTTATTTATTTATTATTTAATTGTCAACTTACCCTTGATACGAACCATGTTCAGTACGTACCCAAGCTAGTGACCAAATAGATACGGTTTTCCAGTGACTACATGGTCAAAAACCCGTATCCGTCCGTTTGACTGGACGAGATCGAAACGTCTTTTGGGAGCATTTGTCATCTAAAATGGCAACAAAGCCGTTTCCAAACTGGGGAGATAGGAGCTCATTCTGTATGAATCCATTCTAATGATGCAGTCACGGCCTCTATAGAGGAAATTTCTTGAGTGTGGGATCAGGGTTTATTTTCACTTCAAGAGGTAAGTACCTAAAACCCACATACGGGTATTTGTAGTTCCTAAAGCGGAAATTTCTTGTGTGCGGCCTCAGAGTGAATTTTCGCTATCGATGGTAAGAATAAAGAAGCCATGGGATTTGTAGTTCCTAAAGCGGGAACTCCTTGAGTGAAGCTTCAGAGAGCATTTTCCATCAAATGAACGAGACAGTTACGGGATTTCCGCCATTTTGTAACTAGAAAACTGTATCTTTGCATGGTTTGCGGACGTACTGAACACGGTTTTATTATAATCTTATGATTGATTCATTTACATCTGAACGCTGAGCCAGGCACCGAATATTGAAAAATTGCATTGATAAGCACCAACACCAAAAAGGTATCATTTCTGCTCTTACATGAATTCATGAGCATTCGCGAGCATTTGAGTCGTTCCCATCTCTTGTGTAAACGATTCAAATGCTCAAGTGCAGAAGGAATATCTTCTTGTCGTTGGTGCTTATCACTGTAATTTTTCAATATTCGGTGCTTGGCTCAGCGTTCAGATGTAAACGAAATATTACAGGACAAATGCACTTAAAAACAACCCGTCTCAATCTGGTGGCTGGTGGGGGCGACCGGTAGCCCAGTGTGTTGAGGCATCAGTCTCATGTTTGACTACCGGCGTTTCGGGTTCGAATCCCGTCCACGACGACGTTCGTGGCCATGGATGTGCAGAAGGTGCATGCTGGCAACTGTATTCTCCGAAACCAGTTTATGCCAACGAAACGTCAACTGGGCCACATGGAACAGTTGACGCGCTATGCCCACATGGGGTTACGGCAATTGAGTAGTAGTAATTGAACACTTTTTTTTTCGAAATACGCACCCCATTATTATCAAGACCCGTACCAATATATAAACTAGGAATGTGTAGCGACCAGATTTCAATGCCTCACCATCGAACCACCGTGGCGTTGGCGCTATGTAGCAACATCATCTGGCAACCGGCTGACAGTAGTCAGTCGAGGTCCGGACGTCATGGCGCGCGGCCATGTTTACATTTGTATTGCAATTTAAATAAGCAATAAATGCCTGCGTTCACGCTCCGCAACGTTGTAATTGCGGTGAGGATTTTCCCTCCACCCAACCATCAACTCTTGACCCGAACGACTTGTTTTGCAGTTGTCATGTATTAAACAGCTGACAGCCGATTCGCTATTGAAGTTCAAACAAAACCTCAATTAAATTCGCGACGGTTTCAAGAAAAATGAAAAACACTGTAAAGTCGCCATAAATTTGTGTTGCTCCGGTGTAAAAAAGCACATAAGACGCCATATAAACATCAAGAAACCGAAAACGAAAATCCACACCATCTGACAGTCACATGCAATACGTCAACTCAGAACTGTAAAATACGCTAATACCCCTTACTCCCCAGTTGACGGGAAATCAACCAGGAAAAATTTCTGGTTAATTTCCCCGATGTCTGGTTCATCAAACGCAAACTAAAACGGAGCGTCCACAAGAAAAATCAGCCGAACTGTTTGCAATCGCAATTAAAACGTTGCGGGACCTGAACCCACTCAATGTCGTTTATGTTGTAATCACATAGCAATTGTCATTTCGCTTTAAATGTACCCATGGAACATTCCTAGTTAACCGGGCAACGCAAAGGGGTTCGCGTTTTCGACCAATAATGGGGTTTAAAGTGAGATAATAAATAATAAATTGTATTCCGGGGGATAACCGAAGCAGACTACTAATATTTTGGGTCCGTTTTCGCCCCCTCCCGGTCATCAGTGATTTCCATATGTCGACTGATAATTGTCGACCTCTTGCTTCATCACTGAGTCCCGTGTTGTTGCTAGCATTTCTTTTAGTCTGAGTTCACTCATGGCTTCCACACTTATCGTGTGCTTGCCTGTGATCCTCAACCTCGTGCTGGACACTCGCACACAATGTGTGCCGCCGTGTCAGCCTCTTCCAGACATAGTCTGCAAACGTCATCTTCCTCGATTTTCATCTTGGCCAGATGAACCTTAAAATTACCATGCCCTGTAACTAAGGCAATTGTCCAGCTTAGGGTACTCCGTTTATAACTGAGTACCTTTTTCGCCTCCCTGCCTACAGAGCTGGCCATTGCATTTCGAGCTTGTGAGCAAGTGACTTACTCCTGCCATCTTGGTTGATGCATGGAGTCCATCCACTTCCCGACCTTCGCTCCAATCCTGCCGTTCCCCAGAGCAACTCTGGGATCTGGTCCAATAAAAGTCGCTGCAGATCCCTGTTTTGCTAGGGCATCCGCCGCCTCATTTCCTGTTGTACGCATGTGTCCTTTTACCCACATCAGTGTAACCTCATTTTCTGAGGCACATCTGTTGAGCTTTCGGACACACTCTAGTACCAATTTGGAGTTTATGTTCTTCTGCTGCATGCGTCTAATCACCGATTGGTTGTCCAGTGCAATAAGGACTTTCTTCCCCCGCACCTGACCTTCCTGCAGGTGGTCCAACGCATGCAACACACCAAGCATCTCTGCTTGGTATATGGACACATAGTCAATTACAATAAGAATTCGACGAGTTGCACCGGACAATGGACACGGCTGGGGCCGGCTTGCTGTGGAGCAAGGCGTTGGGACGCCATACGCTTAAAATTTTCACGGCCGTGTCGGGAACCAATAGAATCCTCGTCAAGCGCGAATACGGGGTCGCGTTTCCTCTTTCCCCAGAGCACTCACACAAAATAAAATGTGTGAACTTAGAACTATCTCTACTTTAACGGCCTCGCAAATTCAAATCAAACACTTACACTATACTTAAAAGTATTTACAAATAACTGTCTCTTGGGGCGACAAAACTCACTAGCATTAATCGCTTACACAAACGTACGCATTCTCGCGGTCGTCTTCGCAGTCTCAGCTTCTTTAGCACCGTCTTAGGGCAACCACAGAATGAAAGCTGGTGTTTTGATTGTGAACACTCAGCGAAGCGAAACATTCACGTGAAACGTGCTCATGGTGTTTTCCCTACCCATGCTACTCAATATCATATTCGTAATTGTCCACTGTATTCGTTAATTTTTCTGTGTGTTTTGAATGGATTTTATATAGAAAATCACAGGACAATTGCGAATGCGATCTTGAGCTTTAGCAATAGCATGGGCAGGGAAAGCTCCATGAGCAAGTTTCACGTGAACGTTTCTCTTCGCTGAGTGTTCTCAATGAGGCTGTCTACACCAGGCACAATTGTTCCAGGCACAAAACCGGTTATGTGCCTGTCTACACGAAGCACATCGAAACGAGAACAACTTGTATACATGTAGGGCGTTTTCAATGTATTGAATTTATGCTATACTGTGGAAGGATGCGAAAAGTGCGTGTATTGGTTGGGAACAATTGTTGTGCTTGAAATTTTCGAGCACAAGTTTTGTTCCCTTCCTATACCTTTCCCTTCATGCATCTCGCCTACAAAAACCGGTTTTGTGCCGGAACAATTGTGCCTGGTGTAGACACCCTCAATCAAAACACCAGCACCAGCTTTCACTCTGTGGTCGCCCTTAGCCTACACGTCTCGTTGTCTCTTTCATCGGGTTGGAATCCTCGAGTTTTCGGCCTAAACGCCAACAATCCAAAGGCAAAAGAGAATCGATATTAGGAGAGCTTCCCAAGAATTTTCCATTTATCGTTCTCCAGATACACACCTAAACGCCAACAATCCAAAGGCAAAAGAGGCTATTTACCTCTTGTCATTGCCCTGCCCTTTTATTAACTCCGTTCCGCTATTTACATTCGCCGTATTCCAAAATATATGTATATTTCGAACGATCGTATCCAAGACACACACCGATCATTGGCAACTATTGTGAATTCGTGTACCAACTTGAAGAATCGTTGGCAACGGTACTTTCTTGTTTATAAACAATGATGTGTTTTGGAGTTATGTCAATAGAATCTGACAGATCCGGGAGAAAGTGGTTTTGGGTGTTATGTTGTGACGTTCGAAGAAAATTGCGGAGCATAAAGAGGGAGGAAAATCGAGGAGACAGAAGGTGCTCTTGTCAGATAAGTATTCCACTTATATTGTTAAGATGGAGATACTTTGTGTTTGCGTTCTCCTTTTCAGATGGTCCGAACGTTGCTATCTGGACCCTGGCCACCGCGTTATAACTCGTAGCAGCAGCATCGAATCCAGCTGGAGAGGTGTAACAGAAGGTATATAAGCCCTAAATAATCCCTACCTAGACCGCCCATTAACCTAAGCCGCCCCCTTACAAATTAACTACCCTAACCTATCCTACCTTATGTTAGTCTTAACTATGCAGGCCCTCTGGGGTTTGAAAAGTACTCGTAACACTCTGTTAGACGTAGTGAGATGATTTCGCACTCCTCTGTGTGGGCTCTGACTCAACGGCTTAGGGCGTTGCCACCCTCAGTGTAAAATCGGAGTTGTGTAGTTTCATATTGTGGGGCTGCCGCTACAAACTCTAGAACGCTCGCCTCGTTCCCTCTATACGCTACAACGGTAAAATCACTATTAGTCAAGACGCGAACCACGATGCATCCGCCGGTGAAATGGAAATACATATAACCATCGTTCTATTAATTTCGCGTACCGATGTCAGTAATGTATATCGCCCCGTTTTCACACTCTATACAACACAAATTGAATCTACTGAATCCAGATGAAGCTACTGGCGTATATCAAAGTGATACAAAACGAATTGCGTTCATTTTTTTCACTTAGCAATTGTTATTGACCTCTAAACAGATTTAATCTACGTAAATAAATGATTCTTTTTCTTTCTTTTTTTTTTATTTTAATTTGGTGAAATATTTCAACAATTCATTACAGCGAAGTTAAGAGAAAAAAAAACAACAACACAAACAAACAAACCATATGCATACGTAAACAACGAACAAAAATGCTTTAGCATGTGTGTATGTGATCGAAATGTACAGTTCTATGTTTAAAATTACTCAATAAAATTAAGTGCTAAATTTAAATTGAACTCTGCAAAAAAAAAACAGAGTGGAGAAAATGGAGCACATACGAGTAGCCGCAGCACGGCTACATATCTAGAGATCAAAACATTTTGTATTTTTATCACACTAATAAATTTCCGAGAAATTACAAATTTTGACAGCCTTGTAGCTGTGTCTATTTTGACATTTCTTGAATTAATGCTAAACTAAATTGAGATTCGGTGGGATTTTCAAGATGCTTTCTGCAAATATACGACCATAAATCTACTAAAGTTATTAGCTGGATTGAGAAGCACAAGAACTGATTATTGACAAACGATTTGGTTTTAGAGAAAAAAAAAATACAAAATAAAATGAAACTGTCCTACTCTTGGAGATGCTTAACGATTCATGTTAAGATGGTATTGCAAATTGCAAGCTTGCTTAAAGAATATTGAAAATATATTGTTTGAATAATTATAGAAAGTAGAGTCAGCGACCAGCATACCTCACTCCTCTCCCAGCAATCTTTACCATTTTGAAAATGGTTAACTCCAATTCGCTCTACGGAAAACAATATGCAAGTATGTTGTACTCGTAGTACTAGTATGTAGTACAAGAGACCTGTAATGTGCATTTTTTGTATTTATGATATCAAAATGGCCAAATCTGAATGAATGTACTACTATTAAATATTACGTGATCATTACGAAACTTGGAGACATTATTGCACATGGTGTTGATTATCGTCGGCCATTAATATTTTCAACCTCGGATGAGTTTCAGAAATGCAGGGGTGTGCTAACTGTAACTATAGAAATATACTATTATTAACCTATTTTGAGAAGATATCATAATTCCATAATTTTTTTGTTTTCTGTGCTAGTTGAAAGCCACCTTCCTGTATTTTTTCAAATTTCTAAGTGTAACGGTCTCGAAATGGTAAGGGGGGTGGGACAAATTATGATCTCATATTTTGCCCCTCTACCTCTTTTCCCCTTTCTTCAAATTTTATGAAGACGCAAAAAAATGGAATGTACTCGGTAGTACCTTTCTCATGATAACCCACTTGCCTATACCAGATGAAAAAAAATATTGATCTTCATTTCCTACCTCCTACCTCCCCCCTCCACTTCTCTCCCCTCCCACTCCTATCCCACCAATCTTTACCCTTTCAGAAATGGATAACTCCAATTCACTTTATAAAAAACAACAAACAATATTCAAGTATGCAGTACTCATAATACGTAGCAGAGGCCGGTTATGTGCATTTCTTGTATAGATGATGTCAAAATGTCAAAATTTGAATGAATGTATTTTACTATTATTAAATATTATGTGATTGTAATGAAACTTAAAGATATTATTGCCTATCATGTTGGTTATCAATATTTTTGACCTCGGGTGCGCTTAAGGGGTGCAGGGATCTGCTAACTGCAACTATAGAAATGTACTATTATTAACCTTTTCTGATAAGATTTCAAAATTCTATTAATCTAGGTTTTCTACGCTAGTAAAATGCCGCTTTTCTGTAAATTTTCATATTTCTAAGTATAGCGGTCTCGAAATGCAAGGTGGGGGAACAAACTCGGATCACATATTTTCCCCTCTCCCTCTTTTTCCGTTTCTTCAAATTTGAAAAAAATTCCAAAAATGGAATGTACCCGATGATACCTTTCTTATGATACCCCACTTGCCTGTACCAAACGGAAAAAAAATTTCGACCTTCATTTCCCCTCTATGGGGACCTCCCCTTAAAGTTAATCTATTATGACGATTCGCTTTCTCCGGCGAATTATAGTAATTCTACACATTCCTACAAAATTTCATGTATTATAGCTTCAGCCGTTCGTGAGATATTCCATGGACAGACGGACAGACAGACATTTGACCCATTTCATAAGGGTTTTGTTTTTACTACAAAACCCAAAAAATTAAAAAATTGGTATTGCAGTTCAAGTAATGGTGTTAATATTATTTCTCCAAAACTTGTATTAAACAGGGAAAAGGATGACATGTATAAACAGAGTAAAAGAAAGAAGATAAAATTTGATTTACAGGTATTTCGAAGGACAAGTATACACATTACATTACGTTACACTTCCTCATTCGAAGATGCAGCCGTAATGCATCTTCGCCTGAAGAAAGCTGTAAAAATCAGGGAGATACTATATAATTATTCTCGTATGCTTGTAATGAGTCAATATGAGTACACTTCCGTTCCCACTTCTTGACCCTTCTTAAAGTCATCAGTGTAAAAGCTTATACCATTTGACTCTGAACAAATATTTTCTGCCCACTCTCTCCGTGAAGGGAACCGCAATGGTAGCACTCATTAATTTTTAAAAGTTCTCCAAAACATGTTTCGGTAACCCTCAAAATTGAGAGCAATCCACCAAACGATGATCCCATGCATAAGTATAGGTCGCAGTATTGAGACATAGAACCGGAATACAATTTTCAGTTGCAGGCCGCACCCCTACCTTTGGCTTTCTCACACGATTTTAGCGCGACAGTAAAGGCTAAAGTCTCACACAATTGATGAGCAGACCGGCTGGCTTTGATCCGAATTTTCCTTTGTCGCTTATATTAACACCTTGCGAATCATCATTCGGGGGGGCAAAGGCCTTTTCCATAGTCCTCCGCGTGGGCGCCCCCCCCCCCCCCCTGGTAACGGCAGTGTATCAAACCACTGACGGCCAATGTCTTAGCGATAAGACAGTTTGGAAAAGGCAGATAGTTGTAGCCTGAATGGTTGACCAACACCTAAGCGTCTCAGGTTTAGTAGGATGGAATGACTTGCGTAGTTGGACCTGCAACATAGTTGTGTGAGCTCCAGCACGTTTATTAAACCATCTGCAGCAGCTATCTCCGAGGCCATCCCCTGAATGGGGTTAAGCGACGTGCTGACAACTCGTCGTTGCAAAAACCACTCCATGTCAAGAAACCTGGAACAAAAGCCTCGGATTGGACGGATCAACAACGACGACCACGCAAACAACTAAAGGATTATTCTTTCGGATCCTGGAATGTACGCTCCCTGAACAAACCGGGGGCCGAGAAGGCCCTCCTTCAACAGGTCGAAAAGTACAAACTGAGCATTACTGCAGTCCAGGAAACAAATTGGCTTGGCAGCGAGATTAATGACAAGAAATCGCACACAATTTTCACAAGTGGCAAACCATCGGGCCGCAAGGAGTTTGGGGTAGCATTTATAGTGAACAATCATCTCAAACCGCATATTACTAACTTCAAACCCATAAATGAACGGCTGTGTGCGATTCGCATCAAGACTCGATTCTTCAATCTCTGGCTCATCAATGTGCACGCCCCCACTGAAGTTAAAGAAGACGCGGTAAAAGACGAGTTTTACGCCCGCCTTGAAACTCTCTTTCGACTCACTTCCAACAAACGACGTCAAATTGCTGCTGGGAGACTTTAACGCGAAAGTCGGAAATTAAAGTTGGCACCGGGGGACCACTGGAGGCCACAGTCTCCATGAAGAATGTAACGACAACGGCCAGCGACTTATCGACTTTGCCTGTAGCAGGAATCTAGTCGTAAGCTCTACGTGTTTCCCGCATCGACGCATTCATAAGCAGACCTGGAAGTCTCCAGACGCACATACCGTTAACCAAATTGACCACGTCCTCATTTGCAGGAGATGGACGTCTAGTGTGATAGATGTCCGCTCCTATCGAGGAGCAAACTGCGACTCAGATCATCACTTAGTGAAGACGACCTACAGATGTAGAATTTCCTCAGTGCACCTATCGAGAATCAGCCGTCCCAAAATCTTTGCGGTTAATAATCTTCTGAGTGATGCTACAGCGGTGGCGTATACCACCGCCCTTGAGGAAAGACTATCACCTATGCTACACAACATCAGCAACACAGGCGTCCATGGGTTCTGGGAAGAACTCAAGGGTACCATCAAGGATGTCGCAGAGAAAGTCGTGGGATATAAAGCCCGGCGAGCGCAAAATGACTGGTTCGACGAAGAATGCAAAAATTCACTTGACGCGAAAAACGAGGCCTACAGACAATGGATTCAACGAGGAACCAGAGCCAGAAGAGAAAAATATGACGAGCTACGGCGAATATCTAATAGAATAATTAGACGTAAGAAACGTAAATACTTTGACGAGCAGTTGCTGAACATAAACGAAAAAGGAACACCAGACAAGCGTACAAACTAATAAATACTATTAAGAACGGCTACCAACCCAGGACTAGCCTTTGTAAGGACAAGGATGGAAACATCATCAGCGACACCGATGGTATTAACAAACGATGGGCCTCTTATTTTGAAGAGCTTCTAAACCGACCATCTAACATCCCCACACAAGAAGCTCTCGACGATATTGTTGATCGAGGCCCACCCATTCAACCCCAGACATTAGAGGAAGTTGATCTCGCGTTGCTCTCACTAAAACGAAATAAAGCGCCGGGCGCTGACGAGATTCCAGCTGAACTGCTAAAATTCGGTGGACCTCAACATCGAGTTCGTGAACAACTTCATTTATCTGGGTTGCAACTTGTCAAGGGACGCCAACGAAACTGACGAAATCAAGCGACGGATACAGTTAGCTAATAAGACTTTTTTCTCGGTTCTCCCCATGATGAAATCGAAGCATGTGCACAGAAACACGAAGCTCCGCGTGTACAAAACCATTATACGACCAGTGCTATGCTATGGCTGCGAAGCATGGACCCTAACTCAAGCCTCCGAAAACATGCTAGACACTTTTGAACGTTAGGGTTTACGGCGAATTTTCGGGGCTGTTTGCGATCGAGATGGCGCATCCGGTACAATCATGAGTTGTATGAAATGTACGATGAGCTGCAAGTCTCGAAAATCGTCAAACTACAACGACTTCAATGAGCAGGGCATGTACAAAGAATGGAGATGGACGATGATCGCATGCCTAAGAGAGTAATGAATGCAGAACGAGTCGACGGAGCGAGACTGCGAGGACGACCGAGATCTCGTTGGGAGAGCTCAGCAGGTGTGGACGCCGCGCAGCTGCTGGGCTCCCAAAATTGGAGGACGCGGTCACGTGACCGAGATAATTGGAGGACAATGATCCAGGCGGCCAAGGCCCGACGTCGGGCTGTCGCGCCACGATGATGATGATGAATCATCATTCGGCAATGCGCTGAGTACAATTCTTCGCTTCAATTGCTTTTCATCGATTTCGAGAAGGCTTCCCAACTAACAATTTTGTTCTTATAGAGATCTTCAAGGATTTTATAAGAACTACATTTAGTTTCAGCTAAGACTTATTGACTTGCAAATTGTTCTGATAGAAATCTTAAAGAACGTTTCTAGCCAAAAAGTGGCGTATGAATTATGAGTATAAAGTATTTTAAGAATTCTTCAAGTCTTCTTGACAGCTCTAACTAGAGAACTTATCAGAAAGATATCAGTAAAAGTACGTACTCGTATAAGTGATTTACAGTAATCTGCTATACATACATTACATAGATCACCTTTTAGAATCTTAACTAATATTACGTTTACACTATCCCCAGATTACTTCATCTGCGCCAGCTGAGATAATCTGCGACTGTCAAATACATACAATTTTGAACTCACCACACCCAGATTACGCTGCAGATGAAGTAATCTGGGGATAGTGTAAACGTAATATAAGAGACAAAGATTTCTATTGGTTTTCAGTAAGTAAATTTTGTGCTTATTGTAGCATTAAGTGGAATTCATGATACTTTTGGAAGTTCTCTATAAAAATACGAATGGAGTTGAAATTCATACTTGTATTATTGGTCTGATGCACTTTTTCGCAGTGGATTTTGTCGATTTAATAGTCAAATTTTCTCTGCGAAAGAAATTTTTCTGATCAAATGCTGTACAAAACTCAAAAAAAAAACGAATCCCTCTCGAAATTTAGCATACATGTACATTTAATGTTCATGATGAATTAAATGTACTTTTTGCATAGTAGCTAATAGTGGCCTAAAATGTATTAAACACGTTCTTATTTTCTTGTCAGACCCTAAGAAATACATTTAAAATGAAAATATCCAAAGTCACCAAAGTATTGAAGAAATTAATTTCTGGCGCAATAATTGCTATAACCAAACAGTCGAAAAAGATGGCGGTTCTCTCAAGCTCTATGTTAAAGAACTTATAAGTGTTTAGTTAAGTTTGTTGCTCCCATAAGTAAATTATAATAACTTCTTCCTATTAAACTTTTCTTCAAAATTGCAATTAAACTACAATATATCTTTCCCTACAACCTTCGCCTGACTTGTTTAAGTATCAGAGTGTATAGCTTTCTCATTTAAAGCCGTTCTACTCGTCTCTATTTAAGCTAAAATATTACAACCCTGAAACAGGAATGTATTATTGATCAAGCAGTACGAGAGTTGACAAACGGCAATTATTTCCTATAATGGTTTAGTTAGACCTATGCATTAACACTTAGAATGGTCTAAAGCAAAAACTTTATGAGGATCTTTTCTAATAACACACTTGCAAAAATTACAATACTTTTAAGGCTATAATCTGAACAAAATGCCTTTAAAGTTTTCATCGAGCTTCCAATCTGCACTAAAGACTTTTTACACGTCTTTTCTTTTAAAAGTTACAACAGATTCAGGTATTAGTTTTACTTTTTAGCAGAATGCCTAATAAATATCTTTAACGTAATATTTCGTTCCGAAAGGCTTAATACCGATATTATAAGAGTTTTGGTTCTCACCTCAAGAGCAAATTGTTAGTTGGGTTTCGATAGTGTGAACCGCGATTCTATATGGGCGACCTTGCGCAGGAGAGACATCCCTGAGAAGGTTGTGTCTATTATTAAGGCAACCTATGACAGAGCGAAATGTCGCGTTCTGCATAAAGGTAAGGTGCCGGGGGACTTTGAGATTCGCAGCGGAGTTCGGCAGGGGTGCATACTCTCACCGATCCTAGACATCATAGTGATCGGTGATGTGTTGCATGCAGCCCTATCCGGGCTGGACCACTGCCATCTTTACTCTCAGGCCGGAGTGTCAGCTGATTGTCAAAGCACTAACGACATGACAAGCAGTCAACGAAGTGTGAACGCGTGCGGTCGCCCGGTGAAATATCGGGATAAATTGTGTGTAAAAGTGAGTTTAGAGCCGGAATTTTAAGTGTAACTAAAAGAAGTGGCTATCAGTGCCGTGTGAAAGTGAAAAAAACGTGAAGTGCCGGGAAATATCAAGTAAAATGGTGTATTGAAAAGTGCGAGGTTAGGAAAGTGCGACACGGGAAATTTCGCATTTTTCGTTTATTTTCCGGCAATTCGGGAAGTGTGAATGGTACAGCACTACTCTGGGACGAATCCTCGGGCCGGTGAGTTTAGCGGAAACTCCCGGAAGTGCCCCAAAAAGTGAATTTAAAGTGGTTGTCAAATGACAACATTACAGGTGATTTCCGGCCTTTTCATCGGAATTCATAGGGTAAGTATGCGTTTTTTGTTGTGGTAGAATTATAAGTGAATTGATGCGCCCCAAAGTGTGGATTTTGACCACGATGTTGACGAACCGGACGAAAGTTTCACTGCTAGGCATCTAGTCCTGTCAGCTGCAGTGAAACTTTCGTCTGGCTCGTCGACAACGCGTTTAAAACCCGTATTTTGGGGCGCATCAATTCACTAAAATTTTTGCACAACAAAAAACGTATAATTACCCTATGAATTCCGATGAAAAGGCCGGAAATCACCTGTAATGTTGTCATTTGACAACCACTTTGAATTCACTTTTTGGGGCACTTCCGGGAGTTTCCGCTGAACTCACCGGCCCAAGGATTCGTCCCAGAGTAGTGCTGTACCATTCACACTAGCCAAATTACCGGGAAATTAACGAAAAATGCGAAATTTTTCGTGTCGCACTTTCATAACCACACTCATGTCTCGCGCACTTTCGAGCAGTTCATTTTGTTCGGAAGTTCGCGGCACCTTGCGTTTTTTTCACTTCCAAATATCAGTGACAAGCACTACTTTCAATTGCACTTAAAATCGCGACACTAAAATCACTTTTACACACGAAAATCACCAGATTTCAAGAGGTCGACTGCACGCGTTTTTCACTTTGTTTACATATGGTTCACTGCTTGTCATGACGTCATTACTTTGACACTCCGGCCTGAGGATAAAGATGGCGGTGGCTGGACAGAGGAATTCAATGGACTTTGACATCTTGTCTACAAATCTTGACTACGCTGACGACATATACATACATACCTCATCATCATCATCATCGTGGCGCGACAGCCCGACGTCGGGCCTTGGCCGCCTGGATCATTGTCCTCCAATTATCTCGGTCACGTGACCGCGTCTTCCAATTTTGGGAGCCCAGCAGCTGCGCGGCGTCCACACCTACTGAGCTCTCCCAACGAGATCTCGGTCGTCCTCGCAGTCTCGCTCCGTCGACTCGTTCTGCATTCATTACTCTCTTAGGCATGCGATCATCGTCCATTCTTTGTACATGCCCTGCCCATTGAAGTCGTTGTAGTTTGACGATTTTCGAGACTTGCAGCTCATCGTACATTTCATACAACTCATGGTTGTACCGGATGCGCCATCCATCTCGATCGCAAACAGCCCCGAAAATTCGCCGTAGAACCTTACGTTCGAAAGTGTCTAGCATGTTTTCGGAGGCTTGAGCTAGGGTCCATGCTTCGCAGCCATAGCATAGCACTGGTCGTATAATGGTTTTGTACACGCGGAGCTTCGTGTTTCTGTGCACATGTTTCGATTTCATTATGGGGAGAACAGAGAAAAAAGTCTTATTAGCTAACTGTATCCGTCGCTTGATTTCGTCAGTTTCGTTGGCGTCCCTTGACAGGTTGCAACCCAGGTAAATGAAGTTGTTCACGAACTCGATGTTGAGGTCCCCCACATTGATGCTTGGTTGTGCAGGTGTCCTTGTCACCGATTGCATCATTATTTTAGTTTTACCCTCGTTAATACGTAATCCAACTTCCTTTGCAGCGGTATCAAGCGTATGCAGAAGTTCTTCTGCGTCAGCCAATCTTCGGGACATGATGTTGATGTCGTCGGCGTACGCTGCTAATTGTGTCGACTTGATGAGTAGCGTCTTGCTGTTGTCCAAATTCATGGCCCGAATAACGTATTCCAGTGCTAGGTTGAAGAGCGTCGGAGCCAGTCCATCGCCCTGTTTCAAACCAGTGCGTGTTTCAAATAGATCAGTAAGTCTATTCTGGATCCTGACTTGTGAGACGGAGTTGGTCATCGTCATCTTTGTCAGTCGCACTAATTTTGCTGGTATACCAAATTGCAGCATGATGTTGTACAGTACTCCACGATCGATACTGTCGTATGCCTGCTTGAAGTCGACAAAGATTTGGTATACGTTTACGTTGTATTCCCAGCACCTCTGGAGTATCAGTTTGACTGAGAAGAGCTGATCGGTTGTGGAGCGACCAGGTCTGAAACCGCTTTGATATTCGCCAATGACTCGTTCTGCGTACGGTTTTATTCTATTTTCCAGAATTTTCGTCAAAATTTTATAGGACGTACAAACTAGTGAGATGCCCCTGTAATTCTCACACCGCAGTTTATCTCCCTTTTTATGAATTGGACAGATGATGCTTCTGCGCCAATCGTCTGGGATCTCCTCGTTCTCCCATACTCGCAGGAGTAATTGATGTATGGCGTCAACTAGACTCGTTCCACCGAATCTTAGCAGTTCAGCTGGAATCTCGTCAGCGCCCGGCGCTTTATTTCGTTTTAGTGACCGCAACGCGAGATCAACTTCCTCTACTGTCGGGGGTTGAATGGGTGGGCCTAGATCAACAATATCGTCGAGAGCTTCCTGTGTGGGGATGTTAGATGGTCGGTTTAGAAGCTCTTCAAAATAAGAGGCCCATCGTTTGTTAATACCATCGGTGTCGCTGATGATGTTTCCATCCTTGTCCTTACAAAGGCTAGTCCTGGGTTGGTAGCCGTTCTTAATTGTATTTACTAGTTTGTACGCTTGTCTGGTGTTCCTATTAGCTAAGTTTTCGTTTATGTTCAGCAACTGCTCGTCAAGGTATTTACGTTTCTTACGTCTAATTATTCTATTCGATATTCGCCGTAGCTCGTCATATTTTTCTCTTCTGGCTCTGGTTCCTCGTTGAATCCATTGTCTGTAGGCCTCGTTTTTCGCGTCAAGTGAATTTTTGCATTCTTCGTCGAACCAGTCATTTCGTGCTCGCCGGGCTTTATATCCCACGACCTTCTCTGCGACATCCTTGATGGTACCCTTGAGTTCTTCCCAGAACCCATGGACGCCTGTGTTGCTGATGTTGTGTAGCATAGGTGATAGTTTTTCCTCAAGGGCGGTAGTATACGCCACCGCTGTAGCATCACTCAAGAGCTTATCAACCGCAAAGATTTTGGGAGGGCTGATTCTTGACTGGTGCACTGAGGAAATTCTACATCTGTAGGTCGTCTTCACCAAGTGATGATCTGAGTCGCAGTTTGCTCCTCGATAGGAGCGGACATCCATGACACTAGACGCCCATCTCCTGCAAATGAGGACGTGGTCAATTTGGTTGACGGAATGTGCGTCTGGAGACTTCCAGGTCTGCTTGTGAATGCGTCGATGCGGGAAACACGTAGAGCTTACGACTAGATTCCTGCTGCAGGCGAAGTCTATAAGTCGCTGGCCGTTATCGTTACATTCTTCATGGAGGCTGTGGCCTCCAGTGGTCCCCCGATGCCAGCTTTCATTCCCGACTTTCGCGTTAAAGTCTCCCAGCAGCAATTTGACGTCGTTTGTTGGAAGTGAGTCGAAGAGAGTTTCAAGGCGGGCGTAGAACTCGTCTTTTACTGCGTCTTCTTTAACTTCAGTGGGGGCATGCACATTGATGAGCCAGAGATTGAAGAATCGAGTCTTGATGCGAATCGCACACAGCCGTTCATTTATGGGTTTGAAGTCAGTAATATGCGGTTTGAGGTGATTGTTCACTATAAATGCTACTCCAAACTCCTTGCGGCCCGATGGTTTGCCACTTGTAAAAATTGTGTGCGATTTCTTGTCATTAATCTCGCTGCCAAGCCAATTTGTTTCCTGGACTGCAGTAATGCTCAGTTTGTACTTTTCGACCTGTTGAAGGAGGGCCTTCTCGGCCCCCGGTTTGTTCAGGGAGCGTACATTCCAGGATCCGAAAGAATAATCCTTTATTCGTTTGCGTGGTCGTCGTTGTTGATCCGTCCAATCCGAGGCTTTTGTTCCAGGTTTCTTGACATGGAGTGGTTTTTACAAGGACGAGTTGTCAGCACGTCGCTTAACCCCATTGAGGGGATGGCCTCGGAGATAGCTGCTTCAGCTGGTTTAATAAACGTGCTGGAGTTCACACAACTATGTAGCAGGTCCAACTACGCAAGTCAATCCATCCTACTAGACCTGAGACGCTTAGGTGTTCGTCAGCCATTCAGGCTACAGCTATCTGCCTTTTCCAAACTGTCTTATCGCTAAGACATTGGCCGTCAGCGATTTGATACACTGCCGTTACCAGGGGGCGCCCACGCGGAGGACTATGGAAAAGGTCTTTGCCCCCCACATACATACCTACTCTCCCACAAAATCATGGATCTATCCGCAATGGCGTTACATTTTGAGAGGGAGGCAAGCAAGGTTGGGCTAAAGATTAATATCAACAAGACCAAGGATCTTAGCCCGCCATTGCGAAAAAGAAATCTGACACCTATTGCCATCAATGCCTGCGTTCACATTTTGGAGCGCTTCGGTTATTCAGCAATTGAAATGCATGTAAACGGAAAAATCAGTGATCAATGCCTGCGTTCACGTTTTTGAGCGTTTCGGTTATTCAGCAATTCAAATGCATGTAAACAGACAAATCAGTGATATTTTCCGTTTACATGCATTTCAATTGCTGAATAACCGAAACGCTCAAAAATGTGAACGCAGGCAATGTGAACGCAGGCAATATTAATGGGCAACCTGTGGAGAAGGTAGACAACATCGTCTACCTGGGTAGCATTGTTGCCGAAAATGGTGGTACGGAGCAGGACAGGCAGGCATGCTGTCCAAAATCTGGCAAATCAGTTATGTATCTCAGCATCACGACCAAGCTGGGTCTGCTTCGCTCGGTGGTCCTGTATGTGCTTTCGTATGGGAGCAGTACATGGAAATTCCGTAAGAGTTACCAGAAAGCTTCAACAACAACAACAACAGGTAGATTTGTCATGGGCGCTGTGTGGCGATGACAGATCTATGTACCTGTTGTTGACGTCTTGCGTCTTGCGATTTGCGACATGAACGTTGCTTGTTTCAAGTACCTTTCTTACAAGCTTGCACTCCTTCCCCCTTAGGCGGCTAATATCATTCATAAAAGTTCTTTGAAAATATCGTACTTCAAAGATATTTGTAAAAGAACTTTCACCTCGGAATTATATTGTGCGCGAATTACGTCCCCAAGTCGCAGTCAACGAAAATCAGCTGTTCAGCCAGTTATAGTCAAATCTCTCGTTCGCGTTCTTTTGACACATTCGAGCTGTGAAAAACTGGCTTCCTAACAAACTTGAAACACTTTTTTGAATTAAGAATAGAAACATGCACTTCCAAGCGCATAACAGTAACTTACAACAAAACAAATGATCACCCACAGTTTTAAACCACATGCCTATTGTGAATTGATATTTCGCGGCTCGTTGATTGCGACAAAGTTGAACTCGTCTCAACTTTCGCGACGTGAGCGACGTGTTGTTCGCGCACAGTATACTTATCGCCATATGAAATACATTGGTTCAACTTTATTTGACAGCAGAAGCCGCGTTGTTCGCGCAGACTATAATTCAGCTATGATAGTGTAATAGCCGCCTAAAAGCGCGTTGACATGATCAAACTACGGTTTGACAAACCCCCTACTTGAACGTGTGAACCGCTTGTCAAACTGGTTTGATGTCTTGTGCTTCTGTCAAACCGTAGTTGGACGGTGCTCAACTTTTCATCAAATGCTAGTTTGTCGAACCGTAGTTTGTTCATGTCAACGCGCTTTAAGCCAAGACAGCGAACAAATTTTGTGCTGCCTAAAAGTGTTAGCACCTAGCTATTTGCGCTAAGTTTAGCAGTGGCTTAGCGCAACATTCGGAATACAAATCACGAAGCAGCACTTAAAGCTAGCTAGCAACCGTGACTCCCGAATGCACCCAATGTGCAGGTCAGTGACTGTGAAGCGCTGACTCAGCGATTTTTTCTAATGAACGCAGCCGCAATAACAGTTTGCGAAAGCGAATATTATGCGAAAATATTGAGCGTATAGGGGCCGTTTATCAAATTGGGCTAAAGTCGCCACACATGATCGTGCAGAACTATGACCGAACTTTCATTGAATCAACAAATATCATAGAACGGTTAAAAATGTTGCTTGCAACCTACAGTTCCACCCAAAATGTGCCTAGCAAGTATCCAAACCATTCCACTCCAACGCCCAATTGAAATCTACTACTACACGATTTTCAAACGACAACAAAGTGGTTGTAAGAAACGTCAAAAGTGCATTCTCCTGCTCCGTCTCGGTGCACGTCGCGTCGCACAATTTTTGTTTTTGCCGCCGCCCCGGTAAAAAAACGTCTTAAATAAAACATGTCTTCTAAGTTGTATTTGCTGCCGGTCGGGCTGTTTTTGCTCTTCCAAGTGACTTTCATTTGCACGTAAGTGGCCTCGTCGTTTCAGAGTTTGTTTTTTGCGAATCAGCCCATTGGATACGAGCCAGTCGATGACCGCGTACGAGTATCGACGCAAAAAATGTTGTGTATACAGTGTAATTACTGCAATCCGCTACTGGGTCTAGGAGACGCCGCGGGAGCACTGGTGCTGTGTGTGATTCGCTGTGAAGATCTTTGCACAGATTTGGTTCCCGGATGATTCACACGTTTTTCTGAAAACTTGTTTTTTTTTGCGGGGTATTCCCCGGCTTATTGCATGCGTCGGTTGACTATCAAATTTATATGCTGCCGAGATTGCATGCAACAAATTTTTAGGTTAGCTAGTATGTGGTGTCTATCAGTGCATCTATAGGACGCTAAAGATTGCATTCTTTAAATAACATGTTCCGTTGCGTAACCTGTCCGGCACTAGGTTGGTCAAATGTTATCACAAAATATGATAAGCGGACGCTGCATTTAGTGATGAGCATCGATGGTGCATACATGTTTTGAAAATAATTGAGTTATCGCGGCTTGTGGTTCACCTCCATAGAGGGGGAAAAGAGTCAATAGGCGCGTTTTTTCAACAGTTCAGATCAGTGCAGAACAAAAATTGCACGCGTTACACTGACAAAATTGCTCTGTGGCAGAGCAAATGGACTGTTAAAAAAAACGCCCTGTGACAAAGGGATCAAGTTGACCCCAAGCCAACAAAGCTGGTTGAAAAGTGACAAGGTGCTTAGCATGCCAACTGATTACTTTGTGAAAACTCTTCGCTTTAACCATTCCTTTAAATCAGTCATTTGAAACAGAGAAAGGTGGGCGGATGGCCACAACTCCCTCCGCCCCAGCACAATCAAATGGTTCACAGACGGCTCCAAAACGGAAGAGGGTTCCGGCGCAGGCATTGTCGGTCCTGAGCACAGAGCCTCCATTCCAATGGGTAAAATGCCGTCCGTATTCCTAGCGGAAATATACGCCATCGAAATTTGTGCTAGACTATGCCAAACCGCCGGCTATTTTAACAGGGACATAGCAATATTCACCGATAGTCAGGCAGCTATCAAAGCGCTTACTAATTTCACTATCAATTTTAAGCTGGTACTGGCTTGTCAGGAAATCCTCCATAATGTGGGTTCAACGAATAAACTCACACTTTACTGGGTCCCTGGTCATTCGGGCATCGAGGGCAATGAGCTAGCAGATAGGCTAGCAAACCGAGCCTCCGCCGTCCCCATCTACGTCCCAAAACCGTTTTTCGGGATACCACTCTTCTACTGCAGAAACCACAAGAGACTGGGAGAGCACACGGGCTTCATCCCAATGGGAGGCCTAAGGCAGGCCAAACTGTTTATATCCGGCCACACACGCGTTCGTACCTTGGAATGGCTGCGGTTGAGCAAGAACAGGGTCAGAATAATTTGTGGAATTTTAACGGGACACTCGCGTCTGAGGGGTCACCTTAAAAGCATGCATATTGTATCTGAGGCTAGCTGCCGCTTTTGCGAGGCCGATGATGAAACCTCACAGCACATCCTTTGCGAGTGCGAAAGGCTTGCTCAAAGACGTACCGAATGGTTCGGCATAACACTTTTTCCTTGGCCGAGGAAATCTCTTCTATTAAACCTTGCCAGATCAGTCAATTTATCGAGAAGAGTCGGCTGAACCTTTTCATTTAGCCTGCTTCTCGATAGAAAGGGCAATAGCAGAATAGACCTCAAGGTCTCAGTGCTTGTGGTTCCGATATGAGCCACGGCCCACTTCCTTTATCTATCTCTCTACCGTCCCCATACAAGATGCCCAAATCGATGGTGTTATTATTGATCATGGCCCCACTATAAAACCTCCTTCTTCTTCGTCCTGTGATCCAGATAAGGCTTTGTTCCTGATGTCACCGCTGTATTACAGAAGTCCACAGGTGGGGCTCCTTTCCAGGATTGTATTGCCAATATAAAAATAAGAGACTATAAAACCTCCCGACAGTAGACGAAGTTGATCTCGCCTTGCGGTCACTCAAACCAAATAAAGTGCCGGGCGCTGGAATCTCGAGCTGAGCTGCTAAAATCTGGTGGAACGGGTCTATTAAATGCCATTCGCCAACTACTTTTGCGAGTCTGGGAGGACAAGGTGATCCCAGACGATTGACGCAGGAGCATCGTCTGTCCCATCCATAAAAAGGGAGATAAACTGCGGTGTGAGAATTACAGAGGCAATTCACTCGTCTGTCTCTCTTTCTCTCTCAATTGCCCTAACTCCTTGTGGGGCATAGCACGTCAACTGTTGCATGTGGCCCAGGTGACGTTTCCACGGCATAAACTGGTTTCGGAGAATGCAGTTGCCAGCATGCACCTCCTGCACATCCATGGCCACAAACGTCGTCGTGGACCGGATTCGAACCCGAAATGCCGGTAGTCAAACATGAGACTGATGCCTCACACACTGCGCTACCGGTCGCCCTAACTCTCACTCGTCTGTACGTTCTACAAAATAATGACGAAAATTCTGGAGAATGGAGTAAAACCGTACGCCGAACGAATTATTGGCGAGTATCAAGGCGGTTTCAGACCTGGTCGCTCCACAACCGATCAGCTTTTTACGGTTAAGCTAATCCCGCAAAAGTGCTGGGAATACAACGTTGACGTGTACTAAATCTTTATCGACTTCAAGCAGGCATACGACAGTATCGATCATGAAGTACTGTATAACACTTGGCATACCAGTAGAACTAGTACTACTTACAAAGAGGACGATGACCAACTCCGTCTCACAGGTCAGGATCCAGAACAGGTTGACTGATCCTTTTGAAACACGTACTGGTTTGAAGCAGGGCAGTGGACTGGCGCCGACACTCTTCAATTTAGGACTTAAATACGCCATTCGGGTGATGGATACGAATAACAGAACGAAACGGAACGCTACTCTTCAATAAAATAAAATAAATAAATAACTGGCGCAACAGTCCAATTTGAACTATAGCCTCGAGATGAGTTAGCATAATCTCATTTTCTAGATTGTGACGATCTTGTGCAGAGGTGTGTGATCAGCAACACGCTCAACCGAGTTATTTACCCCATAAATAGGTACTCATTTAACAACTGAGTGGGCTCATAGTCCGACACGTAAATCCCCTTTTTTATCGAAAACTACCGCATTCAGTAGGAATCGAACCGGGGCCCAGTGCGTAGAAGGCGAACATGCTAACCGTTGCGCCATCCGGACTACTACTACTCATCAAGTCGACACAATTGATAGCGTACGCAGACGACATCAACATCATGCCCCGAAAACTATCCGACGCAGAAGAACTTCTGCAAAAGAAGTCAGACTATGTATCAACGAGGACAAAACCAAAATAATGATGCTATCAAGAACCAGGACGCCAGCATAATCGAACATCAATGGCGGGAGCTCTGCATCGAATTCGTAGACAACTTCACATACCTGAGTAGCAACCTGTCAAAAGACGCCAACGAAACTGACGAAATCAAGCGACGGATACAGCTAGCAAATAAGTCCTTCTTCTCGGTCCTCCTCATAATGAAATCGAAGTTTTTGCACAGAAATACGAAGCTCCGCGTATACAAACCATCATTCGACCAGTGCTATACTACGGCTACGACACTTGGACCCTAACCCAAGCTTCCGAAAACATACTAAACACATTCGAACGGAAAGTCCTTCGGCGAATTTTCGGACCGAGATGTGTGGCGCATCCGGTACAACCATGAGTTGTATGAAATGGACGATGAGCTGGAAGTTTCGAAAATCGTCAAAATACAACGTCTTCAATGGGCAGGGTATGTACAACAAATGAACGATGTTCGCATGCCTAAACAAGTAATGAACTAACGACGAGTCGACGGAGCGAGACTGCGAGGAAGACCGAAAGCTCATTGGGAGAGCTCAGTATATGCTGACGCCGAGCAACTACTGGGCTTCCAAGATTGGAGGATGCGGTCACGTGACCGAGATAATTGAAGGACAACAATCCAGGCGGACAGAGCCCGACGTCGGGCTGTTGCGCCACGATGAAGATGATAGGGATTTGTCGCGCTCGGTGGTCGTGCGTGTTCGTTTGGTCACCGCTCCACCATATAGAGAATAGAGGTTTGATCCTCGGCGCGAACAAAAACTGCCTATGGGTGCTAATAGAACACCCACAGTGTTTCGAGCTCGTCAGTATAAAGACGGCACGGGTAGGAGGTGCATGCTAGCAACTGCACTTCCGAAAAGTAGATATGCTATCGAAACGTCAACAATGCATAGAAATGCTGGATATGCTGACGCGCCCATGTGCCTTGGAGGGGTCAAGGCAATTAACACATATATACAATGAGCACATTCCATTTCTGGTATTTTGCCAATTTTTTTTTAAGTAACCATAGCGGAGTAAGGGGGCGCAAAAGGTGGATTCTTTTTATACATACTTCACCAATTTGAAAGCCGGATCTGGAACAGACTTTTTCAATTTCTCCTCCATATGCTTTCCCCTCCGGTAAAATATGTGCCGTCAACTGTACATTTTTGGATTAGAATACTTCCGGAGGGGAATATTTCTATATCCAAAAATTGACAGTTGATGCCACATATTTTCCGGGAGAGGAAAGCATATAGAGGATAAATCGGAAAAATCTGCTTCAGATCCAAATCCGCTTTTAGGATTGCGGCCATTGGCTCCTAGAACACTTGACCAATTCGCTGAAAATGTATCTAACGTATTTCCTTCCCACACAGATATATCGTTGCTATCCTAGAAGGTCACGTGGTTCCTGCTGTACCATACATAAGTGATGCTGCCACATACTCACCAGAAAGTTGCGTATTTGGACAACTCATTAATCTCGGAAGTGTTTTATGTAAGCCGAAAATTCAACTTAAAGGTCTCTTTACATGTTAGACCACGCATTATACCAACCACTAGACCGTGTATCAGAGTAGCTTAATAGGTGCTCTAACGTGGCTGGTTGGTCTAACGTGTAAAAGGCCCTTTATATTTACAGCCTGAATTTCAGCCTTAATCAACGTTTCCTTTTCAGTGGGTATCACCATCTACATTCGCTACCGTCAAGTATTAGAATTGTTCGGTCACCATCCCGACTTGGGCGAGCAACTTCTCAAAATAAATAAAATATCAATTTGGTTTGGAATAGGATCGTGCGTGGGCATTAGCTTCGTCGCCAACTTCCAGGAGACAAATGTTCGTATTGTTCATTTCTTCGGTGCATTCTGTTGTTTCGGCTTTGGCACTTTGTACTTTTGGATGCAGGTGAGTCTTGAACAAAACTTTTGATGAACTTTTTCCGATCAGTAAATTTGTTATTTTGCAGTCGTTGCTCTCGTACATGTTGCAACCTTTCAGTGGCACAAAGTTGAAGGCCCATTTTCGTTTGGGTATGTCTGTAGCTTGTACGATTCTCTTCTTTGTCTTAGCTGTCACTGGGATCATATCACATATTCTCTTCAATGGACAGGATCCGCGAAAATGGTAAACAATAGGCGCGTTCTTTTGCGTATCAATCGGTTGTAGTGATTGAAGTGTAATAACAAGCACAATACGTGTTCGTTACTCTACACTACATAGATACGCAAAAGAAGGGGTATAGTGATTCTGCCTGAAAATCATCAAAAATGCTACTATGTAATATCTTTTGCAGGTATCCATCCGACGGTGGTTGGCACTATCACGTCGCAAGCTCCATCTCTGAATGGATCGTGGCAACGATTTTCAGTTTCTACATATTGTCGTTCACCGATGAATTCCGCGACGTAGATTTGGATCATCCACAGATGACACTTCTACCATATAGTATTACGATCTAATTAATGAAGACGTCATCAATTCGTTGAAAATATTTTTTTATAAACTGTGATATTCTCTAAGACCCCTTTATAGAAAGTATCCTCGCTCTCTGAGAAAATGGAAAGTAAAAAATTAAAAATCGGACAAGACTGGCGTGCATCGCCGTTACAATGTTTGATATTGGTGAAAGCGGATCCAGATGTGGATCTGGAACTGACTTTTTCAATTTCTCCTCCATATGCTTTCCCCTCCGGTAAAATGTGTACCGGGAACTGTCAATTTTGGGATCTGAAAATATTCCCTTCCGGATCTGTTCCAAAAACTGACAATTCACGACACATTTTATCGGAGGGGGAAGTATATCATTGCCATCTTAATATACAGGCTTCCGCTCAGCTGATCGTGGCGAATGTCTGCCTTCGTTGTTGACACCAAAATTACGTCATTCGCGCCTTACCAAGGCAGTAACAAAGCATGAATGACGTAATTTTGACGTCAACAACGAAGGCAGACATTCGCCGCGATCAGCTGAGCGGAGGCCTGTATATTAAGATGGCAATGAGTATATGGTGGAGAAATCGAAAAAGCCTTTTGCAGATCCGCTTTCAGGACCGCGACCATTGATGCATAGGTGGAAAGTGTTTACGATGACAGTTATTGCAACGAATTGTGTTTCTCTAATTTATGGAATGTTATAAGCCTTTACACAAAACTCATTTAACATCTTCAAATATGTTGTTTTATTTATACTTCACTGGTATAATTGAATAAAATCTTTCAAATTAATTACAGTTTTGTCTATTTTCTTTCTTTAACTAAATAATTTACTGTTATTCGTGTTACCAAAATGGCATCGTCTAAACTGACAGCTGGGAGGCAAAAGGCCTTTTCCATAGTCCTCTACGTGGGCGCCCCCTGGTAACGGCAGCGTTTCAAACCGCTGACGGCCAAGTCTTCGCGATAAGACAGTTTGGAGAAAGGCAGATAGCTGTAACCTGAATGGCTGACCAACACCTAAGCGTCTCAGGTTTAGTAGGATGGAGTGACTTGCGTAGTTGGACCTGCAACATAGTTGTGTGAGCTCTAGCACGTTTATTAAACCATCTGAAGCAGCTATCTTCCGACGCCATCCCCTGAATGGGGTTAAGCGACGTGCTGACAACTCGTCGTTGCAAAAACCACTCCATGTCAAGAAACCTGGAACAAAAGCCTCGGATTGGACGGATCAAAAACGACGACCACGCAAACGACTAAAGGATTATTCTTTCGGACCCTGGAATGTACGCTCCCTGAACAAACCGGAGGCCGAGAAGGCCCTAATTCAACAGGTCGAAAAGTACAAACTGAGCATTACTGCAGTCCAGGAAACAAATTGGCTTGGCAGCGAGATTAATGACAAGAAATCGCACACAATTTTTACAAGTGGCAAACCATCGGACCGCAAGGAGTTTTGAGTAGCATTTATAGTGAACAATCACCTCAAGCCGCACATTACTGACTTCAAACACATAAATGAACGGCTGTGTGCGATCCGCACTAAGACTCGATTCTTCAATCTCTGGCTCATCAATATGCATGCCCCCACTGAAGTTACAGAAGACGCAGTAAAAGAGTTTAACGCCCGTCTTGAGAATCTCTTCGATTCACTTCCAACAAACGACGTCAAACTGCTGCTGGGAGACTTTAATGTGAAAGTTGGAAATGAAAGTTGGTACCGGGGGACCACTAGAGGTCACAGTCTCCATGAAAAATGTAACGACAACGGCCAGCGACTTATCGACTTCGCCTGAAGTAGGAATCTAGCCGTAAGCTCTACGTGTTTCCCGCATCGACCCATTCACAAGCAAACCTGGAAATCTCCAGACGCACATACCGTCAACCAAATTGACCACGTCCTCATTTGCAAGAGATGGGCGTTTAGTGTGGATGTTCGCTCCTATCGAGCAAACTGCGACTCAGATCATCACTTGGTGGAGACGACCTACAGATGTAGAATTTCCTCAGTGCACCAATCGAGAATCAGCCCTTCCAAAATCTTTGCGGTTGATAAGCTTCTGAGCAGTGCTACGGCGGTGGCGTATACCACCGCCCTTGAGGAAAGACTATCACCAATGCTACACAACATCAGCAACACAGGCGTCCATGGCTTCTAGGAAGAACTCAAGGGTACCATCAGGGATGTAGCAGAGAATGTCGTTGGATATAAGGCTCGGCGAGCGCGAAATGACTGGTTCGACGAAGAATGCAAAAATTCACTTGACGCGAAAAACGAGGCCTATAGACAATGGATTCAACGAGCAACCAGAGCCAAAAGAGGAAAATATGACGAGCTACGGCGAATATCGAATAGAATAATCAGACATAAGAAACATAAATATTTTGACGAGCAGTTGCTGAGTATAAACGAAAACTTAGCTAATAGGAACAACAGACAAGCGTACCAACTAGTAAATACAATTAAGAATGGCTATCAACACAGGACTAGACTCTGTAAGCACAAGGATGGAAACAGCGTCAGCAACACCGATGGCATTAACAAACGATGGGCCTCTTATATTGAAGAGCTTCTGAACCTACCATCTAACATCCCCACACAAGAAGCTCTCGACGATATTGTTGATCTAGGCCCACCCATACAACCCCCGACAGTAGAGGAAGTTGATCTCGAGTTGCGATCTTTAAAACAAAATAATGCTGCGGGCGCTGACGAGATTCCAGCTGAACTGCTAAAATTCGGTGGAACGGGTCTAGCTAATGCCATACATCAATTACTCCTGCGAGTATGGGAGGACGAGGAGATCCCAGACGATTGTCGCAGAAGCACCATCTGCCCAATTCTCAAAAAGGGAGATAAACTGCGGTGTGAGAATTGCAGGGGCATATCACTAGTTTGTACGTCCTATAAAATTTTTACGAATATTCTTGAAAATAGAATACAACCGTACGCAGAACGAATCATTGCGGTTTCAAACCTGGTCGCTCCACGACCGATCAGCTATTTACGGTCAAACTGATACTCCAGAAGTGCTGGGAATACAATGTTGACGTATACCAACTCTTTGTCGACTTCAAACAGGCATACGACAGTATCGATCGTGGAGTACTGTACAACATCATGCTGCAATTTGGTATACCGGCAAAATTAGTGCGACTGACAAAGATGACGATGACCAACTCTGTCTCATAGGTTAGGATCCATAATAGACTTGATCTACATATTTGAAACACGCACTTTTCTGAAACAGGGCGATGGACTGGCACCGACGCTCTTCAACCTAGCACTGGAATACGCTATTCGGACTATGAATATGGACAACAGCAAAACGTTATTCATCAAGTCGACACAATTAGCAGCGTACGCCGACGACATCAACATCATGTTCCGAAGATTGGCCGACGCATAAGAACTTCTGCATACGCTCTATACCGCTGCAAAAGAAGTTGGACTACGTATCAACGACGGTAAAACTAAAATAATGAAGCAATCGACAACAGGGACACCTGCACAATTGAGCATCAATGTGGGGGACCTCAACATCGAGTTCGTGAACGACTTCATATACCTGGGTTGCAACTTGTGAAGGGACGCCAACGAAACTGACGAAATCAAGTGACGGATACAGTTAGCTAATAAGACTTTTTTCTCGGTTCTCCCCATAATGAAATCGAAGCATGTGCACAGAAACACGAAGCTCCACGTGTACAAAACCATTATACGATCAGTGCTATACTATGGCTGCGAAGCATGGACCCTAACTCAAGCCTCCGGAAACATGCTAGACACATTTGAATGCAAGGTTCTGCGGAAAATTTTTGGAGCTGTTTACGATCGAGATGGATGGCGCATTCGGTACAACTATGAGTTGTATGAACTGTACGATGAGCTGAAAGTTTCGAAAATCGTCAAACTACAATAACTTCAATGGGCAGGGCATGTACAACGAATGGACGATGATCGCAGGCCAAAGAGAGTAATGAACGCACGAGTCGGCGGAGCGAGACTGTCTAGACGACCGAGATCTCGTTGGGAGAGCAGTATATGAGGACGCCGAGCAGCTACTGGGATTCTAAAACTGGAGGACGTGTTCACGTGACCGAGATAATTGGACGATAATGATCCAGGCGGCCAAGGTCCGACGACGGGCTGTCGCGCCACGATATTGATGATAATATTTGAGGAAATCCACAGTTAATTGGCAATTACTATTCCACGGAATTCCTGGCCATTTTTTTACAAATCAATCAGCTGATATCACGAATTAAATTTATTCCAGGCCCGCATCAATTGCAGCATAGACTGTGTAATGGACGGTTTGGTGGGCATCCGAAAATGCACATGGGGACGAAGCCTAAGGTAGCATAATTACCGTGAAGGTCGGGCCGTGCCATTGGCGAAGAAAAAGGCCAACGAGCTATGCAGCGGCCTATGCTTGTAGCGCAGTACGGGAGACGTGGGCGTGGTTTGCACCGCTCGTTGATTCTGCCCTTTACGTATTAATAAAATTTATAGGCCTGGGGATAGGCAACACAAACAGGGGAGGCAAAAATGGGGCGATAAGGATGGAATGGTTGGCGGACGGTTCAGATTGCCGGTCCAAGTGTAATGGGACCCTCGGCCTCTGGTTTCCTACCACCGACAGATAACTACTCATAAGGTGCTGCCTTCGATCTGCCGGTCGAAGCAGCACAACCAGACCAGAATACGTTTCATTACAACATCCTACCCACTTATACAAAAGGCTTATGTTCATTGCCTCGACCCCTCCAGCGGCATGGGCAGGTCAACATCTCTTGCATTTCTATGCCTTGTTGACGTTTCGGTAGCCTATCTACTTTTCGGACGTGCAGTTGCTAGTATGCACCTCCTATTTGCGCCATCTTTATACCGACAAGCTCGGAGCGCAGTGGGAGTTCTATTAGGCAATTTTTGTTTGCGCCGAGGACCGAATCTCCATTCTGTCTAGATCGAAGAACGGTGACCGGACGAACACATCCACCGAGCGTGTTATATTTGAGAATATCACAAGAATGCAGAAAAAATGTGCAAAATGGATGCGCAAAGTAGTTTCGGACTATTTTTTGTTATGCCCAGGATTAACGATAAAAAATTTTACGATTCATACGAGAATAATTTTATTGATTCTATTCATCCATCGATTAACTCTTATTATATACAGTGTTGAAAAAATAAATCCCGCATCCGTGCATATTAGCGTTTTCTATCACGCGAACGGTCACGATGCTTACTCGTTCGATGACTGCTTCGACCCATATTCGATGATGAATACCTATCATGTTTGGAGCGATCTTTATCGCGGCCACGGTCTCTATCGCGGTTCCGATCGCGATCCTTTCGATCCCCATTGGAGTAGTGATCATTTCTGTCGCGAGATGGTTTCCGGTCGTTCCTGAAACAAAAGAAAACGGGTGAGAATCATTAACAACCAACTCACAAATCCCGAATCCATATAAACTGCTTTACCGTTTCCTGTGCTTTGCATGTGGCGACGATGATGGCGAACGCGAATAGTTGCGTGACTTCTTTTTCGATTTCGATGACGGCGACTTGGAACGATGTCGTGACTTTTTCGATGAACGATTCTTGAAATCGTCCGCTGGAGTATGTGAGCGGGATCGCGACCGAGAACGAGATCGGGAACGACTTTTCGAACGGGAATGAGATCGTTTCGGATTGGACTTGGTCTCAGTGGGGGCGACGGGCAATGCGCGCGATATGAAGCCACCCCAGGCATTGTGGGAGCCATTGGTTCGATCGACTGTTGTAACGACGGGTGGCGTGTTTTGTTCCTGACGCGTTTTCTGGCGGGATTCAATGTATTGTTTTTTAAGTTTGTCGACTTCTTCCTCGAGTTTCTCGACGTTGGGCTGAAACGAAAATGAGGTTTATTTGTAAAAGCTAAGGGTACAAATGTTTCCCCTGAGACCTGTGTACCTTTCGATGCTAGTCGTAGAAGGCGACTAGATAGTCAGAGTATGAAAGCTAGCAATTTGAATCGATCGAAATCTTTCATATGCTAACAGAACGTTAAATAGACCCCTTAAAGCTGGAACGCATTTTACACCCAACCCAAAAGGTATTTTTGTTGAAAAATTCACATTTTACAACAATGCCATGTGACTTGTGCGTGGGTTGGGAGCAATATGCGTTCCGGCATAGGAGTAGTTGACGTGCTACGCGCAACAAGGTATTGGGTCAAAATAGTAATGCCCCCTCATTTATATAAGTTGACATGACTTTTACCCTCTGACACTAACTAAAGTCGACTCACCTTTTGCCTTTTGTACAGGTGCATAATGCGATAGCAAATATCAGTGATCTGGTCCTCAGTCACTTTGAAAACGCCGTACCATGGCGGGCTGCTTGGCAGCGGAATCTGCAATTTTCGCGCCGTAAGGTAGATACATGCACACGCTATTGTCTCCGGATGATACCGCATGAACACGTCCGTTCGCAGGGAGTCGTTCATGAAGTTCCACGCCATCTGCATGAGTTTCTCGTTCTTTTCGTAGCCCAACACTTGCAGATACATGACAATCAGCTTGTGCGGATGTTTGACGTGCACGCAGAAGCCAAGCTCCTTCAGCACCCGACGTTCTGCCTTAATGACCTGCGTTTTGAGGTTCGTGTACGTCTGATCCAGGATCATTGGAGTGATTTCCCTGCAAAGAAACGGTACCATCAACCCATCATAATCCAGGGAGAAGCAAAACGCAAAAAATACCCTACCTTTGTGCCCGGACTTGCTTGATGTGATGAAAGACGTTAATAACGTCTCGAATCCGACGTGGCGCCTCCTCAATTTTCGATGCCAAACAGACGCAGGACATCGCCACTTGTTCCATGTTGTGGCGCACGAAACTCTTCGAGTAGAAGAAACGCTGAAAAAGCACTTGGCCCGTGGCCATTGCTACTTGCGGCAAGCGCAACAGAATGCCCGCCGTCTGGATGAGTTCGCATCCTAAAATTCGCAAGTCCTTCTCCGTGTCCTTGTCCAAGCCGTCGATTTGCGAGGGAGTTTCCTCCAATTTCGATTCGGACAAAAGACAGTTCTCCAAGGTGAGCACGATCTTGTTAAAGATGCGCGGATACTGCGGCTTGGTTGAGGCCGCTTCTTCAGTTGGTTGCACGACCATTTTCACGTATTCTACATTCAGCACATGAATTTAAAAAGTTTCTACCGCACGCAAATAGAAAATCCAGGAAGAGGAGCACGGTGACAATTGACATGGAAGTTTGACAACAACGTGAAACAAGTTTCTGTTGGCAGCATTGAATCAGTGACATTTTGAGAAAATTAGAAGATGTAGGCATGGCAGCACTACTTTGACATATGTACGCGCGAACGGCATCATGGAGGAATTTGAAAAATCATTCCTATCCAAAACCTTCCCGCAGGTGGTTGTGTCAAGTACAGAGTCAGTGTTATTAATTTAGCATAGAGTGGTGAAATTATTCAAAGTTTGTGGAAAATTAGTTGAGTATGGAATATGACTATTGAAAATTGGGAGGGCGAACGACCTTTAGGCCTGTTCCTAAAGGCCGGTTGACACGTTCAAAGTACACTTTGCCAAAGTATGCTTTGGAACGAATATCCACCATTGTGAATTACCACTTTCCCACTTGCAAAAAACGCTGGATTTAGCATTTCTGGGGAATTTATACCAAAACACATTGTTCAGACCACCGTAAATTGAATAAAAAACACCAACAACTCACTATTTCCCGCCCCAACAACTTTTTTCTGTGAACTTGTCGATTTACAATCAATTCTTTGATGGAAAGTTGAGCACCATCCTACTTTGCTTTGATAGGACGCTAGAGACTTCAAAGCATTTTGAAGGGGGTTGACACGTTCAAAGTAACCTCAAAGTAGGTTGTCAACGTACTTTGCCAAAGTGTACTTTGAACGTGTCAACCGGCCCTAAAACCGGTCTTCTGTTAGTACGGGTCCCGACATACACAAACACCGGTTTCGAAAAAACTGAATAAAGGCCGGTTGACACGTTCAAAGTGCACTTTGGCAAAGTATGACTTGGCCAGAATATCCACCATTGTGAATTACCACTTTGCCACTTGCAAAAAACGCTGGATTTAGCATTTCTAGGGAATTTATACCAAAACACATTGTTCAGACCACCGTAAATTGCATAAAAAACACCAACAACTCACTATTTCCCGCCCCTTAGGGCCGGTTGACACGTTCAAAGTACACTTTGGCAAAGTACGTTGACAACCTACTTTGAGGTTACTTTGAACGTGTCAACCCCCTTCAAAGTGCTTTGAAGTCTCTAGCGTCCTATCAAAGCAAAGTAGGATGGTGCTCAACTTTCCATCAAAGAATTGATTGTAAACCGACAAGTTCACAGAAAAAAGTTGTTGGGGCGGGAAATAGTGAGTTGTTGGTGTTTTTTATTCAATTTACGGTGGTCTGAACAATGTGTTTTGGTATAAATTCCCCAGAAATGCTAAATCCAGCGTTTTTTGCAAGTGGCAAAGTGGTAATTCACAATGGTGGATATTCGTTCCAAAGCATACTTTGGCAAAGTGTACTTTGAACGTGTCAACCGGCCTTAAGGTGAACAAACATTAGCGTCCATTTGGACGCGGGACAACATGGCCCAACTGCGAATGTCCCCCGTCCAAATTTCAGGGACATACACTTCAATCCAATCAATCGCGAGCCAGACGTCATTTTAAAAATCAAGTTCGATGATAAACTCAATTTTCACTATCCGATTTAAGGCCGGTTGACACGTTCAAAGTACACTTTGTCAAAGTATGACTTGGTAAGAATATCCACCATTGTGAATTACCACTTTGCCACTTGCAAAAAACGCTGGATTTAGTATTTCTAGGGAATTTATACCAAAACACATTGTTCAGACCACCGTAAATTGAATAAAAACCACCAACAACTGACTATTTCCCGCCCCAACAACTCTTTTCTGTGAACTTGTCGATTTACAATCAATTCTTTGATGGAAAGTTGAGCACCATCCTACTTTGCTTTGATAGGACGCTAGAGACTTCAAAGCATTTTGAAGGGGGTTGACACGTTCAAAGTAACCTCAAAGTAGGTTGTCAACGTACTTTGCCAAAGTGTACTTTGAACGTGTCAACCGGCCCTTAATTTCACGCACCGTTAATTGTATTGCAAAAATGGCGCATAAACACCTTGGCGGCTGTCAACACGTAAAAACGTTTTCTTTGTTGCTATTTACCATAACACTGACAACACAAAACATAAAAACAAAATTTGACTCCGTCAAGTTCGGATTTCGCGCACAAACGTCGCGGCAGTCGGGTGGATTTTGGGCAAGTTGAATATCACACTTGGGTTGCGGCGCACTCCGGACCTCTCAACCCCACTACGAATTTTGGATTGGACGCGGGACAAACTGAATTTTGGACGCTAGTGTGTGGCGATCTTTAAGGCCGACACACACTTGCGTCCAAAACCCAATTTTCCCCTGGTGAATCCAAAATTTTCCTGTCACACCCATATATCGACCGGGGGAATTTTAGATTGTGTAATGAACCACCTGTAATGAACCATATTATGGTCTGGTAGTGCTGCTCCCACCAGCAGATCGAAGCAGCACCTGATGAGTAGTGATCTGTTGGTGGTACGAAACCAGAGGCCGAGGGTCCCATTACACCCGGACCCAGGTGCGACCGTGTGGGCGTCTGATCCGTCCGTCAACCATTCCATCCTTATCGACTATTTTTTTTATTCCCCATTTTTACCTCCCCTGCTTGTGTTGTCTTCCCCAGGCCTATGAATTTTTGTTAATACGTAAAGGACAGGGGCAACGAGCGGCGAAAACTCCGCCCACATCTCCCCAACTGAGCTACAGCAAGCATAGGCCGCTGCTTAGCTCGTTGAGGGACCTTTTTCTTCGCCAGATGGCATAGCCGACCTACACGGTCATATGTTACCTTAGGCTCCGTCCCCATGGGCATCTTCGGATGCCCACCAAACCGTCCGTTACAATTGGTCGCGGGAAAAATTGGATTGTGGACGCATGTGTGTATCCACCTTAAGGCTAACCGCACGCTGGCTCACGTTCACGTGTTTTATGTCACACGGTTTGAGTCTATGGTTTGCAACCAAAGACGTGAATCTTTTAATTTGACACATGCTCGGCTGTTGCCGTATCAACGAATTGGGTTCATTATTGTGCTTTAAACGGATAATTAGGTAAGAAAAAGGGGAACCCTTGTATTAAATCATATTCTGGTCTGGTTGGGCTGCTTCCATCGGCAGATCAATGACAGCACCTGATGAGTAATGATCTGTCGGTGGTACGAAACCAGAGGCCGAGCGTCCCCATTACACCCGAACCCGATATGAACGCGAAGGCATCTACGCCGTCCGCCAATCAATCCATCCTTGTAGTAACATTTTTTTTGTTATTCCCAATTTTCACCTCTCATGTTCATGTTGTATTCTTCAGGCCTATTTTTGTTAATACGCAAAAGACAGGGGCAGCAAGCGGCGAAAACCCCGCCCATGTCTCCCGAATTGAGCTACAGCAAGCATAGGCCGCAGCTTAGCTCGTTGAGGGGCCTTTTTCTTAGCCAGATGGCACGGCCCGACTTTCACGGTCATTATGTTACGTTAGGCTCCGTCCCCACGGGCATCTACGGGTGCCCATCAAACAGTCTGTTACATATTTGGCGTCCAACGTGGGGCCCAGTTCTGGTAAAGAACGACTAAAAAGGTTTTCATCGTTTTTTTTTAGACCTTCCACCGATTTGCATCCCCACAAGCACATTAAGGCTACTTGCTTTAAGTCTTAGGACTTAGCCGCTTTATTTCACGTATTTTCCCTCAAGTAGATGTGCTTTCCTCTGTAGCACCCCCATCCTTCCTATAGAGTAGATTATTCTTTTAGAGCCAGTTGAACAAGTTAATCCTGGTGTTGTGTTTGTCTTTTGTGGTTTAGCCACGTACTAAAGGCCTCCATAAAAGCTTTGAATTGCCGGCATTTGGAGCGTCTTCGGTGTCCGGATAGAGCACTGAGGAGCCCTGGGTATCTTTCTGTTGCCAGGATTGCCTTTCCACTTCCATTAATATTTTGGTGAACATTATTGCATTTGTTTCTATTATTGAGATGCTCAATAGTTTTCAGAGATCATAAGTGAATTATTGCAAGGAATGCAGTGTTGCGCCTCTGCTGTCCTCGTGATTCTCTGAATTCTGTCGATGATCTGAATAATGAACAAATGGTTTTTTTTCCTTTGCTAATTTTCTTCTCTAAAATGGTTGCCGGCTAGCTTCGTTCGTTTTTTTCCCTTTTGCAGCACACTCTGTCCTCAGCTCCTACTTCTTTGCAGGTCTCGACAGAATCTCTGTGACACACAGTAGAAACAGATTCAAGCGTGCCAAAATTCCGCACTCCGTACTGTCACTGGCTGCCTCCTGATGTCACAACAGGATTATCTACATCAGGAAATCAGGATGATGCCTTTAAGGAACCACAACCAGCTTCTTGCCAAGCGATACTTGGTGGGTTGCTACCGAAGTGTGCACCCAAACTCCAACCTCATGGACACAGATGCCGCCGACTAGACATGTTATGCGCGTCTCAAGGGACCTATTGTAGAAAGGGATGTCCAGAATTACAAAAGAGTACCCTTTGATAGAGGCGCACACAGGTCAGCCATCGCAGCGATACACCAGGAGAAGGCTCTTCAATCAATTGCAGGTTTAGGTCTAAGTCCAGTTCTCTCGTCCATGCTAACAATATCTCCGGAGGAGGAAAGACTTCTGAGAGCAACGAAAACGACACTCCCCCAACTTCGGTGAGGCTGGTGTTCTCGATTGAACTCCTACCTATCCCGCATCGATCAGGATGTCTCAAACATCTGTCCTGCTTGTAATGGAGCCCCTCATGACGTGGACCACATCTTTCACTGCCCAGCTGTACCCACGCACCTGACTCCCAGATCGCTGTGGGAGAACCCGATAGAGGCAGCTAATTTTCTATCCCTCGACACCGGGGATGACGACGAACCGTAGGCATGTAACTTACCAGCACACCGAATTCCGATCATTGATACAACAACAACAAGGAGAATATCGGTTCGATTCTCGTGCGGAAAGAGTCTGGAGAGAAACCCAAAGGGACGAAAAGCTCTTAGGCGCAGTGGAATTCTCTACGCGCTGAAATTGGCATTCTAAAACGAAAGTGGGAGTCAACGGATGGATCATCAAGTATAATGCAGCTGGTACTTCCACGGAGTAAAGTCGATGAAGTGCTGCACGAAATGCAAGATGGGACGTCTGGTGGGCATCTTGGCACTCTTGGCAAAAGTACGAAAAAGGTTCTGCTAGGTGCGTGCTCGAACCGATGTGGAGGGGTGGTGTCGCAGATGTGCGACTTGTACTGCTGTTCAAGGACCTACAATCGAGGAAATCGATATACATTCGTGGTGACTGACTACCTTAGTAAATGATCGGTGGTATAGGCTATTTCCAATCAAGAAGCGACACCTGTGGCGGAACAGATTGAGGAAAATCGGGTCTGTCGGTTTGAAGTACGTGTTGGGTACATTCCGATCAGGGGAGAAATTTTAAGCCTGGAGTGGTCAGCGAGATGTACTGATTGTTGGGAATACGCTTCATCCTCAGTCCGACGATATCGTCGAGCGTTTCAACAAAACGCTGAACGAACATCTGGCCAAAGTTTTGTCGGAGATACGATTTGAAGCCCAATTCAACTGTTTTCAACGAAGGTAGCTACGTACGGTTATACAACCCTCGTTGGAGAAAAGGAATATGTCGTCTTGCAACATATTGAGTAAATGATGTGGGCGTAGCGATTTATTTCACTGCGACCGAGATCAGACTCATGACGTGCTTTGGGGACTTTTTCTGAATTTGAAAATGTATTCAAAGGGGATCTTACACGATCATCTCAGCTTCAGTTCTCTAGCCAATCCATTGGAGTTTTTCTATCAGTTTTGTTGTGCTATCCAAGGTGGGAAATTTGAAAAAATATACAGTGACTCAACTTTTTGAGTTTAGATAGATTCTCGAAAGATTACAAGCGCAAACGCATTATTCGATTACGAAAAAACGTCCTTCGCCGCTAAGCAGTTAAGTATTCAAAAAATAAAAGTAAATGAAGGATGCTTGAAATTAAGTAGCGTTGATAGTTTATTCAATAATATACATTTTAATGAAAGGACATAGATTTGCTTCAAATGTCATAATGATCTCGTCGTTTATTCGATGGACAATATTCGGCATATTCCTCCCAGGTACATCCAACTCGGGTGCAACATTCACTCGTTATTGAAACACGTGAACGCGACTTGTCTCGGCGAACTCGCAACAGTTTTTTGGCGGTAAATTTCTCTAGCCACGGATAGGGAACTATTTCTGAAAATACAAAAATCAAACACACGGCATTTTTTTGTTTCGAAATGCAGAAATTTTATAATCTTACTACTAAATTGGGATCTCTTTCTTATATCGTCCGGATCTAAGCCATTTCGGCGTGTTAATTTGTAGATATCCTTCTTGCAAGCCCATTCTAAATGTCTGGTCAATTTTTCACGACATCGGGAGTGACTTTCCTGGTGCCATACACTTTCCCAATCGGATGGAGTTCTGTTGATAATGGAATGGAAATATTTTCGAAGTATCCATACTTCAAGAATTCTGATTTGCAAAAAAAAACCTTCCACCAAAGTGGGCACTCTAGGTTCACCCAGTACAGACCAGAGTTACGTCTGCATTCTTGTCGTTGTTGTTGGTAAAGAGCTACACCTTTTCTACCATTGTCTCTTTGGCAATAACATCAAAGATGCGATAACCGGGAACGGTTGAAGATGGAGTGCCTATTTTGGTGTTTTTGTTTACACAAATGAAGTGTACAGTCGATGCCTGTATATGTAAATACGGATATAGTAAGAGAATAGAATTACCTTTGATTAAATAGCAGCTCTAAACGTTCATCATTGTGGCTGGATGTTGTTCCAACTATATCTAGTATGATGCACAAGGCAGTTACTTGTGAAAATTGAAAATGCATTTTCAGGCTGTCAGAACTTTAGTCTGCTAAAATCTACAAAAGTTAAATTGAAAATTAATTCTTAATAGTCGCGTGGGATCATATATGTAAATACGTTAAGATGTTTAAACATTAATAATTCCTAATGAGAAAGACTGGAATAATTCAAATTTATCAACATTTATGCCTTAGAGCGCGTTGACACGATCAAACTACGGTTTGACAAACCACCTACTTGAACGTGTCAACCCCTTGTCAAACTGGTTTGATGTCTTCTTCTGTCAAACCGTAGTTGGACGGTGCTCAACTTTTCATCAAATGCTAGTTTGTCAAATCGTAGTTTGATCGTGTCAACGCGCTCTTAACTCAAGCGCCCGTCCTCTGAAGGGGGAATGGGCGTGGGTGCATCAGCATCTCTAGCATAGCAGTGCCTTGTTGACGTTTTGGCAGCAAATAAATTTCAGATGGTACAGTTGCTGGCATACACCTAGAATGAGGCTCCGTAAGTAAAACAATACACGAGGTCTGATGAAAAAGTTTGAGCACTCTTAGATACTCTTAGATAGATAGATAGAACGCAGGGCTGTGAACCAAAGAGGTTCACAAGCACTGAGACCAAGTGTACATATGTATATTGTGCCATGGCCCGAAAATCTAATATAAGGACTCAGCCTGCCGATCAAGCTTGATAACACTGATGAAGTTACTTAAGTGGGGACTAGGCTATATTATCCGGGTCGGGGAACTCAATCCCAAGACTATCCCTCCGCCGACATACTAACGTTTCAGAATCGCAGAAAATGTGAGTTGACGTTTCGTCCTCACCCTCACAGAATCTAAGGCTGCTGTCCTCCACTAAGCCCATGGTTTTCAGATGGCCTCGTAGCTGTAGCAGTGTGGCAGACCTCTCTAGGGTCCTCCTCGTGGGCATCCTCTAGAAGAGTGACGGTAGAACGTGGCTAACCAACTCTTGTTGTAGTTCGTACGGTAAGGGGTATGTCCCAAAAACAACCCTGTTGTAAAAAGCTTCCCGCCAAAGAAAAATTCATCAGCCGCAAAAAGGATTGATACGAGTATGAACATAATTCCGCCAAAGTATTCATAGCTTTGCGCCTCACTGTAGGGTATGCATATTGAACCCTAATTAAATTAGTTAATTTCTTTTAACGCTGAGTGGCGAGGAGCTATGTAGCTATAGATCAAATAGTAAGTACTGTCTTCTCGCCCGGATCTCTTCATAAAGCTCCCCGCCCTATAAAAGACTAGAAATGCACTTCAGGCCTGATGTGATCAATGGACAAGAGCCGTATTGTGTGTGCAACGCAGTTCAGAGCAGAACAATAATTGCACGAGTTACAATTATTGATATTATCCGTTCATGACAAAGAGAGTCCTTTTTTTCTGATGCACACATGCAGGAGGACCAAAATATCACCGTATGATACTTATAATAACCCAAGGAAGCTACGTACAAAATTTGGTTGAAATCTGACCACGGGAAATGCCTGGAGGAAAAATCTTCAAAAAGACTAAGGCGAGTAACTCTATTTTAAACCCACAAACGAACAAACGACCGGCGTGCATCGGACTATACGAATACGCCCGTCCATATTTATATATTTATACCCTAGACTTTATAAAGAGTATATTGTTTTTTGGTCCGACGAAAATATGTAACACCTTAAAAGAGCCTCCGTAGGTATAGCAATGTATATAGGTATATATATAAATGATGAGGATCACCTCCTGATTCGATTTAGCCATGTCTGTCTGTCTGTCCGTCGCATGATAACTTTCGATAGAAAAAAGCTATAGACTTGAAATTTTGGTAAAATGATGGTAAAATGTTGGTAGTAGGATCTAGTTGGTTGGTATTGAAAATGCGCAAGATCCGACCCAAGCAGCCCCTACCAATGAAATTTTAAATAAACGATAACTTTCGATTGAATGAAGCTAGCGAATTGAAATTTTGGTCAAATGTTTGCAGTAGGATCTAGTTTGTCGGTGTTGAAAATAGGTAAGATTCGACTGAAGCAACTACTATCTCCCCTACATATGAAACTTCAAATAAACTTTCGATAGAATGAAGCTAGCGACTTGATATTTCAGCCAAATATTTGTAGTAGAATCTAGTTTAACGGTGTTGGAAATAGGTGATATTCGATCCACGGAACTCCTATCTCTCCTACAAATGAAACTCCAAATAAGCGATAACTTTCGAAAAAATGAAGCTAGTGACTTGAAATTTTGGTCGAATGCTTGTAGTAGGATCTTGTTGGTTGATATTGAAAATACGCAAAATCCGACCAAAGGAACCCCTACTTCCCCTACAAATGAAACTTCACATAAGCGATAACTTTCGATACAATGGTGCTACCGACATGAAAAATTCGGCGAACATTCGTAGTGAAGGCTAGTTAGTTGATTTTGAGAATGGGCAAGATTCTACTGAATAAACCCCAATCTCCCCTATGAATGTTAGTTCAAATATACGAATACAAAATCCGAATAGATGAGCGATGAAAATTCTCATTGGATTTACACACACAATTCAAGCTGACCATATAGGAAACCCACTTTTAATGCATATGGTCGTTGCAAATGGTACTTTTGGTATCACCACTAGGTCTGCACAAGTCTAGGGTATATACGCATCGGTCTGTTGTTGTTGTTGTAGCAATGGTCGGAGTTCGGTGTGTTGGTTGGTTACATGCCTACGGTTCGTCGTCATCTACGGTGTCGAGGGATAGGAAATTAGCTGCCTCTATTGGGTTCTCCCACAGCGATCTGGGAGTCAGGTGTGTGGGTGCAGCTGGGCAGTGAAAGGTGTCCACGACATGAGGGGCTCCATTACAAGCAGGACAGATGTTTGAGACGTACTGGTCAATGCGGGATAGGTAGGGGTTCAGTCGTGAACAACAGCCTGACCGAAGTTGAGCGAGTGTCGTTCTCGTTGCTCTTGGAAGTCTTTCCTCTTCCGGAGATATCGTTGGTGGTATAGACGAGAGAACTGAATTTGGACCTAAACCTGCAATTGATTGCTTCGGTTTGGTTTTGTCTTGTTTTGTATTTTTTATTTCGCTCTCGTTATAGGCGCCCGGGACGGTCACAACCTATGACGGCGCGAATTTTCGAGTTTTGAATAAAAGTAAGGTAAGCTGTCGGAGGACTTTGAGATTCGCAGTGGAGTTCGGCCGGGTTGCATCCTCTCACCGACGCTATTCCTCATTGTGATCGGCGATGTGTTGCATGCAGCCCTATCCAGACTAGACAGAGGAATTCAATGGACTTTAACATCTTATCTACCAAATCTTGACTACGCTGACGACACATGAATTCTCTTTCACAAAATCATGGATCTGTCCGCAATGGTATTACATTTTGAGAGGGGAGCAAGCAAGGTTGGGCTAAAGACTAATACCAACAAGATCATTTGTTTTTCAAATCTTCTCGCGCACTTGGTGTCAACCTTATGTTGGTTGAGTGATGGGTGACGTGCATTGACAGCCGTCAAAAGGGGATTGGCTCGTCACCCGCCAACGACATCGGCCTGGTTTTTGATTACGGTGACGACAATTCGCTGCCCCGGCGAAAAAGGCCGCCAACGATATCGGACGCTGTGTTGATGTCTCGTGGCGAAATATGAAAAAGAATAACCCCTGCTGACACCATCAGCGGGATTCTGAATGTTGGGCTTCGCAACGCCCCCGAGGTCGCGATTGTGATGGGGGTAATTTGTTGGTAGACTGGAGAACCGAATCGTGTTTTGATCTCCACCAGTGAGGAAACTTGATATGCCCCGACGTCGGTCTAGAGTCTAGACCATGGTGTAACCCACAGCCGCGCTGATTTCGAATGGTCGCAGAATATCTACGCTCTATTTCCCTTGCCTTTTTGTACCGTAAGAAATGCATATGAGCTCCCGGGTGGGGCTGGTGCTGTTTAATTTAGATGTGCGGTAGCCGAAAAGGCTCAGTTCTTGTGTATAGAATGCGTGAGACGACGACGCACATATTCGGAGAATAGCTAACCTGTGATGACTTCATTGTGCCTGGGTACGAAGTGCAAACACGACAATGTGTGCGTTCAGAAGGAACTGAGCAACTTCCGCTCAGCGAACATGTTCAGAACGAGCGGGTTCAGAAGTGACCGAGCAACTTCTGTTCGGGTGAGCATGATCAAATTTCACCGAGCAAGAAATATTTCTGCTCACTGATCAGTGCTCAGGTTCTTCTTCTTCTTTTCAACCTCACGCTCATGTTGCGAGTTTCGACTTTTGACAGTTGTCAAATTGGGTTTGTTGTGTTTGGGTTGTGTTTTCTTGGTGTTTTCGCCGTTTCTGTTTTGTTTTCTCGTTTTTTTGGGATTTTCATCATGGACAGCGTGGGATTCATGTATTTTCCACTTTTCGGCACTTGACGTCTAAAATTGTCATCGTCAGCTTTCAGCTGGTCGACTTGTCAGCTGGTGAAGTAGCGTTCAGCAGGTGCAGACTCCAAACCGAGCAGCTCCGGAGCTGCTCGCGAGCAGTTGCGGAGCTGATCGCGAGCGGTTTCTGCTCTTTTGCCACCTTCTGAACGCACTCAATGACGAAATTTGAAAAATAACGCTACTTCGTTGCCCGAGAGTGTTGCCGCCATATAATTTCCAAATGAACTATTTATGAACTTATTTTTTTTTTAGTAAATTTCTGTATTTTTGCTTTTTGGAGTTTGGATTTTGTTTTCGTTCCCATCAAATGAAGTTTTTTTTTAAATTCTATGTTAAGTTGCAGCTGCTCCCGTTTCATGATGGCCATCAAGGATTCCGAGTAAGTGGTAGTATACTAATTCGTAACGTGGATATTATCTTTTCTTAGCAGTTTTTTTTTATTCCAAAATTTATTCTCTTCCTTTTTTTGTAGTTAGTTAGTTTTCTTAATAATTTTCTTGTCTTTTGTTTTCCCTTTTTTTTATCATTATTTCGTTTTATCGAATAAACTCCACTATGTGTTGAATTTGTGAAAAAAACGGCTTTTCCTTTGAGGAACCCCCTACTCTCCCGTTCAGGTTGAAGGTGACATGAGGTAAAGGCCTGATGTCTTGCTCCGTTTTGGGAGGTCCCAACATTTTTGCCGGTCATAGGACCTCATTGATTGGGTTTGTTGTACATATTGGATTAAGAGACCAAGGGTCCAAACCATCTGGGCCCGGAGCCTGTGCCTGAGCCGGTCGACGGCCATTACCATCTTTTTCACTAGTTTTTCTGGGTCAGTGGGACCCAGCTTTATTCTTTGTTATGTGATTGTCTCCCCCAAGGCATATGATAAATGTTATCTGTGTAATGGCTGGGGCAACGAGCGGGCGAAAACCCTGCCCACATCTCCCAAACTGAGCTGGAACAAGCATGTGCCTCCGCTCAGCTCGTTGAGGAGCATTCGCTTCTAGCGCCGCCGGACCTTCACGGTCAACTTCGGCAAACTTCCGGCTCCGCCCTCAAAACACCATCTGGTGAACACCTTGCTCATTACAGGTTCTTAGCTCGTCATTGCGAAAAAGAAATCCTGCACCTATTGCCATCATGGAGAATGTAGACAAGTTCGTCTACTTGGGACATCGCTCGTCGTATTAACCATTCCAAAATCTGGCAGAGCAGTTATCTGAGCACCAAGACCAAGCTGGGCCTGTTTCGCTCCCTGGCACTGCCTGTGGTTTTGTATGGGAGGAGTACATGGAAAGTTTCCGTAAGAGTTACCAGGAAGCTGAAAGTTTTCGCCAACTCATGTCTTCGTCGAACTCTAAAAATTTTCTGGCCCGAAACAATACCAATTGAAGAGAAAAGTCAGCGAACGGGTCAGATGCCAATCGACGAATTGATACGCAGGCGAAAATGACAATGGATAGGTTAAACTTTGCGGAAGGATGATAACCGCATTGCTTTACATGGCATGAAATGGAACCCAATTTCTAACCAAGGCCCACCAAAATCAAATCCTAAAATCACATGGCGTCGATTTATGGCAAAAGAGTTTAAGCGCTGGATATGTCATCGTTTGGGGAGTTGCGTCCCATGGACCAGAACAGAGTACGATGGCGCACAAGAGTGGTTGACGCCCTATGCCCCACTAGGGCATAGAGCAAAGTAGTATCGTAGATTTAACTTTTATTCAACATTAAGTCTGCATTAAATAAAAATAAACTAGATTTGCACTTTTTAGAATTAAACAAATAACACTATGTAAAATATATTATAAAACTTTTTTTTTTCGTTTTACCAAATCTCAAGAATCACGTACATTTTAACCGCGCGCTTATTTATATGGTATCCTTCAAAAGATCAAACATTACCACTAGAAAGTAACCACATAAACTTACTATTCACAATAAATTTTCAAAAGAAAATTTTTAGAAAAAAATTAAAAAAATTAATTTGAAAATCTACACTCTATAACGTCTGGAAAGGTCCTTCTCCGTCGCTATATTATCGTTTGACTATCTACGGGAAACTATCGAGAATTGAATCCTTGCAAGCGGTTAAATGAAGATTTTGCAAAGTAAACAAAAGTAATTGATTCTGCGCAACGGACACAGTACTGTATGGCGTTATCGCATAAATGATGACATAGTATCCTTGTATATCTCTTGCTGTAGAATCCACAATATCTGGTAATTGTTGGAACGCCCTCACATGTACGAGTTATTTGTGCAAAAGTATCTCACACGCCAGGCGCGAACTCTTTTAAATTCCCATGTCTGTCGTCGGATAACCGGAAAATTATATGGACTCGTCAATTACTATTGTTGTTACATGGCCACGGAATGGTGGTCAGGTTCCATGTTGACTTGGTCAATAAAAATATATTCGTTTCTGATTTTCAATTCTTTGAGGTGATACACGACATTGCCACCTTTGTAAGCAAACAATCTCATCCTGTGGATATAGATACCAATAAATTAAATCAACAAGTGAAGCTCATGTGTTCGATAGTGTAACGTGGGGAATGTGACTTCTGGATCAAGGACTAAATCATGTTTTCTTATAAGAATCGGTTAACAATCTTTTCGGTCGATACCAACATTAATATGTGTGGATCAAAAATACTGTAAATAAAGCGAATCAGTTTCCGTTAACCTCGGCAAATAGGCCAGGGTAAGAAGTCTGATAGGGTTGATTAGGAATAAAAAAAATGGTGTAGTCTTGAAATTTGGTAGAATTGTTTGGAACAGTCACCTGAATATTTGGTCAAAAGTCCCCGATGATAGGTGGTCCGGAAGGGTAGAGCAGAGGGGGTTAAAGGTCCTTTTTTCAGTTTTCCTTGATTATTTTGTAAATTTTAGGTGCCCCAAAAAATCCGCCAAGGCCGAATCAAAGCACATCAAATTTCCTACAAAATAATATATTATACCCTAGATTATAAAATGATATATTATACTCTAGACCAGGGGTCGGCAACCTTTTTAGCACATGGGGCCACTTTCAAAAGAAGATCTTTAGGCGGGCCGCACAGTGAAAAAAGCATGAAATATCAGTGCAAGACAACAGACCCAAATTCTATTATTAACAATACGCCAGGCAAGCAATTTTGAAAATTTGAAATATAATCTTAGTTAGTAAACCTCCTGCAGACATCGTAAGCAACGCCGAAAAGGACCAAAGTCAAAACATTTTTTCATTCTTGATTCGAATGGAATTTTATTCAGGAACTCATCCATGTCAGTGCACAAAAAAGCCAACCGAAATTCGTTGCAAACCAAAATTCTTAAAGTGTTAAAAATGGGAAATATGGAAAGCGCCGGCCCCCGTTATTAAATCCGCGAATAAATGGCCGTAGTCAAGTTATTTGTACATTATTATTGATTCGAACGATACTTGATATTGAGCGCTCTCCAGCGGTGCCAGATAGTAAGTTTTATCCTATTTTGTAATATTTTCAGCATCTAATACGGTTTTACGATTTTAAAAGAGTTCTAGAACAAAATTTTGTCATTTAAAAAAATTGAAAATACGATTTACGATTTTTTAGTTAGGTTCCAACAAATTTGTATACTTCCTATAAATAGAGTAAAATGTTAAATTTTCGAATCATAATTTCTCTTTTGATTTTTGTCTAGGCAATGTGGATTAAGTTAAATTATATGACAAAGGGGCCTGTTCCAAAGAAGAGCCACAAACACTCAACAATAAAACACAACATACAGATTTCAACAATCAGGCTATTATATCATCGCCCTGATCCTAGAGAACCGGAGCTGATCTGTTGATGCTCTTTTCGATAAATCGACTGAGATGGCCAGTTTTAATCGAGGCTGCGTACTCCGCAATGCCGAAGCATTTATTCTTCTTTAGTATCACTGGCGCTTCCATAGGTTCCAGCTGAAAAAGACAGATCGAAATCCTTTTGAAAACACAGCGAGACTTGACGTCGATTCGCTAGTCCAAATTACCGATTCTCATTTTCAGAGCAATGTTGGCAACGGGATTTTGGTTTTGCCTTTTAGCACAGACACTTATGGCACTTATGTCCTGAATCGCATACCATTCGAATGAAGACTGCACTTGAGTAGGGTCGATTTGCGATTTTGATGACGTCTGCCATCGTTTTCGTAACATCCAAATATCCCAATGTTCTGCTTTGTTACATTTACACTTGCAGGAGTACCCTGAGCTGAATGGCGTCAAGTGCGTTCATTGTTTCGTGCTTTTGATGACATCTGAGATCACCCAAACGGTCTGCTTTTGTTTTTCTTGTTGGATTATTGCCTAATACCACACAAAGACTGAACATTGAACATATGAGTTGACTTGCCTCCCTTTTTGTGATATTTAAGTTAATATACACACCCGTTAGCAACATACAACAAGCACCGGTAAACAGACAAGACTTTCTATGCGTAACCCATCAAGTGCTATTTAAGGTTATGTATTACAACTGTGAGCAAAAGCATCATCTTTTTTTCTAGTTCTCTCATGAACTTCACATATTTCTCAAGCCGACAAGACCACACTCAAACCTTGTTCGCGTTTTACATATCCGTACTTAAAGTACATAACTGGTTATTCTCTCGCGGGCCGCACAAAACATCATGAAGGGTCGCGCGCGGCCTGCGGGCCGCTGGTTGTCGACCCCTGATCTAGACCATGAAATAATATATGGTATATTGATTTAATCACAACGGAAAACCGCACGATAACTCGATAGAATACAGTTAATAACATAAAGATTTGTTTAAATATTTGTGCTTACATCTAGTTGGTTTGTACCGGAAATGGGGACGATCCGACCAAGGTATGCCTATCTCCCCTGCAAATATTTTTTTTTTTTTAACATGCCAATAACGCAGGCAGCCAAATTCGGGGTGATGACTACCTATGACCTTAGTACAATCCTCTGTAAAAATTACTTCAATCGGATGAAAACCAAGGCTACCTCCCATACAAAGTGTCCCAAACTACCCTATTTTCGTTATTTGCTTTTTTTGTTAGTTTTCACGTCTAACTATTTTATATAAAAATAGGAAAAAAAATAATGAAACTTTTAAATTTGACACAACTAATGAGAACAATCCTCTGAGTACATGATCAAAAGTCCCCGTTGATAGGGGATCAGGAAGTGTCGGAAGGGAGGGGGAGTAAAAACCCTTTCTTCAAGTTTCCTCGGCTTTTTTCTCTAAAATCGAACAAAAAATATGGGGGAAAAATGTGTAGTTTTGAAACTTGACACAATTAATAAGAACAGTCCCCTTGACGAACCGGACGAAAGTTTCACCGTCAGGTATCTAGTCCTATTAGCTGCAGTGAAACTTTCGTCTGGCTCGTCAACAACGTGTTCAACACTCGCATTTTGGGGCGCATCAATCCACTAAAATAGTAGCACAAAAAAAACCTATACCCTATGAATTCCAATGAAAAGGCCGGAAATCACCTATAATGTTGTCATTTGACAACCACTTTGCATTCACTTTTTGGGGCACTTCCGTGAATTTCCGCTGAACTCACCGGCCCGAGGATTCGTCCCAGAGTAGTGCTACACCATTCACATTAGCCAAATTGTCGGAAAATTAACGAAAAATGCGAAATTTCCCGTGTCGCACTTTCTTAACCTCGCACTTTTCAACATACCATTTTGCTCGATATTTCCCGGCACTTCACGTTTTTTCACTTCCACACACGGCACTGATAGCCACTACTACTATTTGCACTTGAAATTCCGACACTAAACTCACTTTTACGCACGAAAATCGCGAAATTTCACCGGGCGACCGCACGCGTTCACATATGGTTGACTGCTTGCATGTCGTTGGTGCTTTGACAATCAGCTGATACTGCGGCCTGTTAGCAAAAATGGCGGTGAGGTCAGTCAATACATCACAATATACACGAACACAATATACGATAACAAGATAGTAGCAGAATCTCCCTCGTCCCCATTGTGATTTGAGAATTAGTTCAATATCACAATGTGCTGGATTCCAGGCCACAGTGGCTTTGGCGATAACTGCCGGACAGATAGTATATGTGAGAGGTACTGCAACAACATAGTAGTATTTGCATGTCAATTCGGCTTGTAAACTTATGATACTTTAAAATCTGTTGCTATTAGCAACGCAAATACGAGATGGATTAATGATAACATGTCACACAACTAGGTCGCTGTGGTCCGGTCTTGCTTTTATCCGCTCGTCTCATCTTCTATCCTAGAAAAGCCAGCACATTAGTTGGGTCGTGGGTGTTATCACTGGATATTGTCTTTTCTAGAATCATGCCAGAAGACTTCATCTTCCCTACTCGTACTCTTGGCAGCCAACTTACCCAACCTAAAGCCGGCCATATATCATCCGAAATTCTTGTCCGGAAAAACTCATGCCTTCCGGATTGCCTGAATATTGCATACACCATCCGGAATTCTTGTCCGGGAAAAAACTGATCAGGCCCGGCCTTGAGGAGTTCCGGATCGTACATGGTCGGTTCGCCAGAGATTCAAAGTTTCTATCTATTGAATTAAATTGTACGGCATTTTACTTTCCATGATCAAGTTTCAGACACTCGTACATTGGTACATTGAAATAAACTCCTGCAAAAATTCATTCTGGTCAGGCGGCCTGATGGACAATTGAAAATCGATCTTATCGCCAGAGATTCAACTACTACCAAGGCCAACTGAACATTAACTGAATTGCATCCGATTGCCTGCAGGTCGCCTGACCAAAAAGAATTTTTGCAGGAGTTAATTTCAATGTACTCGTACCTATGTATCTGAAACTTGGCCATGGAAAGTAAAATTCCCTACCATTCAACTCAATATATAGAAAGATACTTTGAATCTCTGGCGATAAGATCGACTTTCAATCAAAAATCACCGACTGTTTACTACTGTTGCACACAGAGCGTGCGAAGTGAACATTCAGGCGTTGGATACTGAGGGTAGCAACCAAATGCTCTACATTAACATAGCAAGCCCGATTCTCGATCAAGTAAATAACTAAACTAACTATTAACTGTCCTAAATAGAAAAGGACAGAGCCATAATAAGTAGGCCGGTTATTCACAATAACCGTCTCTGGTTCCAAACGTTGTATAGTGAGTTTTGATTTCTATAAAAATTTTGCTCGGTAGATGGATTGCGTTAAAACGCTCAGTACGCAGCCCCACGTTGGGCGCCTATCGGATCAAAAGCTTGTCATGGTCGTTTCATGGGATGCAGTCTTTTCCGAGGAGGTGAAGGTTTCGAAGAAGAGGGCATACGTACTACCATGGGTCACCATATGCCGATCGAACACTACGGAGTACGGCGAGGTCTTTTTGGATCTTATTGCTTCGGGTGAACATACACCCTGATGGCAGCCACGATAGAGCGGCTCTGAAGCGTTTGCTTGGGGCGAATAGACGGCCGTGTATAAGTGCCGCTCTAGGATATCCTGCTCTGGCGAGCTGTAGAAAAAACCTATTTGGCTCCTACTTTTCAACCGATCTGAACGACCTGAAAGAGATAAATGTGGGCCAACTGGTCAGAATCTCCGCCAAAAATTTCTTGAGCAGCTAACTTCGATAAATGGTCAATAAGCACGATGGCTCCTTTGTTGCCGGTTTTGGATCGAGGGAACAGTCCCAATAGATTCATGTACAGACAATCAAAGATGTGGTCGAAGATAAAGTAATTGAGGATCAGGGCTCGATTGCACTGGTTAGGAGCTTTCGATTTTTTGCATATTATACAGGAGGTCACGTACTCACTAACCTGTTTAGCCATTTTCGACCAGAAGAAAAATCTTTTCAGCCGTTGCAACGTTTTAGCGACTCCTTCGTTCATGCTTAGCGGGATTTGATGTGCGTGTTTATCAGTAGAAAGGTCAGACGGAAACCACGGTTTCCAAGTCGACTGAGCTCATTAGATGGTAAGAGATTCTGTGCAGTGTATTCGAGGTAGAGTATCCGGTAAGACGTGTTGGCTTTCTTTTAGATGTACGATATTGAATCGGTAGCCCTGCCTTGAGAGACCGACGAGTCAGCTTGCCGTGCAAATCTGACAGGTTCATTAGCCAATTGAAAGAGGCGTGGACATTCTTGTTCTGTCACCGATAATTTTGCTGGTCTGATTTAAGCTTCCTGGACATGTATGCAATGGACACTTCGGAGCCGGCTTCGGCTGTCTGTGTCAGCGCTGCCCCGATGATATGTTTACTTGCGTTACAGTGGATGACAAACGGATACGAGAAGTCAGGGTTGTGCAACACAAGGGCATGTGTTCAACAATCATTTAGGGCTTCAAATGCCTTTTTCGGTCAAGACGAAACGACGGCATTTCTGTAGCATGTCTGCCAGCGAAGAAGTGATAGCGAAGTAGTTAGGTACAAACCTATGCTAACCCAACCTATGCTACCAGCCGCACATTCCTATGAAGCGGCGAAGTTGTTTTGTTTTTGTTGATTTTCTTTTTGATGTACGATATTGAATCGGTTGCCCTGGCTTGAGAGACCAACGAGCCAGCTTGCCGTGCAAATCTGACAGGTTCATTAGCCAATTCAAAGAGGCATGGACATTCTTGTTCTGTCACTGATAATTTCGTTGGGCTTATTTTAGCTTCCTGGGTATGTATACAATAGACACTTGAAAGCAGCCTTCGGCTCTCTGTGTCAGCATTCCGCCTTTGACATGTTGACTTGCGTCACAGTGGATGGCAAACGGACACGAAAAGTCAGGGTTGAGCAACAGAAGGGCACGTGTTAAGCAATCTTTCAGAGCTTTAAATGCCTTTTTCAGTCCAGGCGAAACGACGGCATTTCTGCAGCATGTCTGTCAGCGAGGAAGTGATAGAGGCGTAGTTAAGTACAACACCTACGCTACCAGCCGCACATTCCTATGAAGCGGCGAAGTTGTTTTTTGTTGTTTACCGATTATATGTCCCAATTACCGAACGTGAGTTATTACGAATTTGCGCTTGTTCACGTTGATCGCCAGTCCTGCCTTACGGAGACATAGAGACAACTTCCTGAGGCAACAACAAATGCTCGCTGAAAGTTGCTGAGATTAGCAACAGATCATCTAGATAGACGAACACCTGGTAACGCAGATGCACTGGAATCACGCAGTTCTGTTCAGTTCATCAGGCATTACATGGTTTGTGATGCATTACGAAGGTCAAAAGGCATGCTCACAAACTGGTACAATGTCCTGCCTGGCACAGTGACAGAGACGAGTCAGTGGAACTGGGAAAACTAAAATAGAAGATCCAAGATCTGTCTTGAAAGACGACACAATGACGTTCTGCTTTGGTGCGGAACTTTCGGGGTCATGCCATCCAAATTTAGTGCTGGTTTTCGACGAAGGTATGATCCATCTGAAAATAGAAACTATTTGCAGGATCTCGGCTGGAATTGAGATCACCGGCGCTGATAGTTTTTCGTATTGGCGCATAAATTACACTGAGGCTTGCAAACCCCAGGAGCTCCGCAACCATAATAGAACACCCGGCGTGTGTCTAAACAATCCGCATCGGAGTGCCCTGGCTTCCTACAGACACAGCAGAGTCAACTCCGCTATATACGCATCTGACTCATTTTTTAGAGCGAAACGGGGATAATTGGATTTGACCTCAGAGACTTGCTGTTTCGAGAGTTGACGCTCGCTTCACTCGATCGGTGTACAACAGCGGTCGTATTGAAGACGGTTTTGCACTTTTTCTGGACGATAAACGCACTCATCTGTTTCGACGCTTGAAATGGATGAGATCAATACGAACATTTGACCACTAGAAACACTTATTGATTTCATTCCCAGCTTGGAGACATCATGAATACGATCTTCGAAATAAGCCACCCGACCACCCTCACGGTAGATATACATATTTGCGCCGTATGAAGTTGTGCACAGATACCTTTTACTGGAAAATTACATAATCGTATAAACAGTACTCCAGCCACTGTTCTATTCGATAAAAGTTTGAACACGGAATATACTCGTACAGTCTGAAAGCGTCCTTAGGGTGCCAGGGCAATCTAGAGATTGATTTTTTTTTGATGAACCTTTTTTAAACGTATGCAATTTTTGTATTCTCACTTAGCTTTTTGACAAGTTTATGCCGATATTATGATAAGTTTTCTTAGTTTTTCACTTAATTATTATTAATTCACCCTTATCATCCCACACTGGGGCGACCGGTAGCGCAGTGTGTTGAGGCATCAGTCTTATATTTGACTACCGGCGTTTCGGGTTCAAATCCCGTCCACAACGACGTTCGTGGCCATGGATGTGCAGGAGGTGCATGCTGGCAACTGCATTCTCCGAAACCAGTTTATGCCGTCGAAGCGTCAACTGGGCCACATGGAACAGTTGACGCGCTATGCCCCACAAGGGGTTAGGGCAATTGAGAGAGAGAGATCCCACACTAAATTTTGTGGCTCGATAAATTAATAAAAATATATTTAAAAGGGCTTGTCACTTATAGATTAGATATTTATTTAATATTTTCACTTCTTATCGAAATTTTCCAAAGAGATTTTGTAAGCATAAACAGAATATTTTTTATACAAACAAACAGACGCCAAAATATCGTTAAACAAAAAAGAAAAGTTTCCTCCATCTCTCCTACGGAATTTTCAAAAGTCCATCCCTTGGTTGTGCGCCACCACCTACGAAAGAGGATGTGTATCAACAGGTAAATGCGTGAGGACGATGCTTTTCGTTTTAATAATGTTTCAGTCGACTGAGCTCCATACGGGTTGGAGCCAATCACAGAAGAGCTATATTTACGACGACACATTTGTTTGATTTTGCCGAAACATTGTTTATGGCGAATAATGAGAAATCTAAACACAATATGTTGTCCGAGACTTTGCATCTAGCTTGTATTGTGACAAGTATAGGTCGTGTTTGTTGATAATAACGTTCTTTTTTATTACGATTCAGTCACCTTGGATCAATAGACTAGCGTCCTGACATTCAGATAAAACGGTAGGTTAGGTTGGCTGCTGGCAGGATTAGTTATCATCACACACACATACAGTACAGAACGAGGACATTTGTTTATGAGACAACAGGCTATATTTAACAACTGGGGAAACGTTTGGACTTATTGTTGTACGAATTAAGATCTGCCAAACAAATACGGAATTATACCATGTAATTACACAAAATCGACATTTTATTTACAGGAAATAAGCTGTATATGATCTGTTAAACTGCGTTGTCTGCAGCGAATTCCGACTATTACAAACTGAAAAGTCGCTTACAGAACAAGTTTCTTGCCCCAGCTCTCCATCCAGCCAATGTTGTTAGTGCCATGAGAGATTAGTGATTGTTAATCCGTAATTCATCTCAAATGAAAGTTTAGGTGGAGTTCCGATACTTGGTACCGTTATGTTTCTTGGGTCGTTTAACATGATGGCCGTTTTGGTGTTGCATCAGTTACGTGTCAGGACAACAGGGCCTTTTTAGACATAAGTGAAACGGAAGGTACGTAGGATTTTGCATATCGACAATGTATATTGTAATGGACATGCATTGAGGACACCTGAAGTGTCCATGGGGACGGAATAAAGATTTGCCGAAGTGATCGTGAAGGTCCGGCAGCGCCTACTGACGAAAACTCCTCAGCTCGATAGGCGGCGGCACGAGCTTGCTGTGGCTCGGTGACGCGAGATGTGGGCTGGGTTTTTGTTCTCTCGCTGTCCCTAACCATTATACACTCATACCTCGCTATACGGCCGCTCTTTATACGGCATTTCGCTATAACGGCCCTCTTCAATTAAGGCACGTTTTCGATTTACGGCCTAAAATGTTTCGCTATAACGGCAAAAAAAACTTTTTTTCGATGTCGATATATCTACATGTTGCCAATCTTGCGCAAGCGCAATCTCGATGCACACTCTTTTCTATTTCCTCTTACTAAATGAAAAACGTTGATTTTTCCTAAGACGGGATTCTTTTTTATTTGTAAATGCGCATTTCGGACACCAGTTGTGTCCTTCTTCAGTACAATTCAACTATTTTCCTCAACACAAAGCCATAGGCTAGGGCTACATATACCCTATATTTTGACAGCGTTAATTACTTTACATTACGTTACGTTACTCTAATTACCATTTAATGACATACAAAATGTTTTGGAAGCAAATAAAAAATAGAAAAACCCAATCGAGAAAAAAAGAAAATTGAGCCACAGGTAGAATAATGATGAAAACCGCCCGTTTCACTTCCTGGGTGACTCCATCGCCAGTAGTTTCAGCAGCCCTGATTGTAGATTCCCGATATTATGGTTCAGCCTTTGGTTTTCCGGTTCCCTTAGAATGGCCAGACTTTCTAGTGCATCCAGTTTCTTGCTGCCTGTACTCGCTTTGATGATTTCCACGTTGTCCCATGTTATGTTGTGCCCCTCTCCTGCTATGTGTCTCGCTACCATCGATTTTAGCGACGCGGGGTCCTTGTTGTTTTTTACGCTAAACTCAACCTCTTTCACGTGCTCACCCCATCATGTGGAAACTAGCCGCTTCGTTTGCCCGACGTATGTTTTGTCACATTCCGGACATGAGACCTTGTATACGCCGCTTACTTCATTTTTGAGTTTCTTGTCCTTCGTGGACCCTAGCTTGGTCTTGAGCTGTTGCCTTCGGCTTGATGAGACCATTTCGATGTCCATATCCTTCATCACCCGCTTCAATTTCCCGGATGCATACGAATGTGTGACACCTATCCTTCTCCTAGGTTCTTCCTTGTTATGTTGGAGGGTAGTCAATCGTTGTTCTTCTAGCTTTCTGTGTTTCTTGCGGATGAGACATGATACCGCCCTTGGTTCGTATCAATTCTTCAAGCCCGTGTCGAGGATGTACCTCCTTTCCCTTTCGAATTGCTCCGTGATCAATGGAACCGTGAAAAGTCGGTGTATCATCGAGTGAAACGGGGCAAACCTCTGGGAGTACGAATGGTTGGAGCTCGATGGAATCGTTCTTTGTGTGTGGGTTGGCTTCCTAAAAATGTCGAATTCGATGGAGTTCCCGTTCCTTATGATTTACAAATCCAGGAATGGCAGTTCTCCATGTTCCTCCATTTCCATCGTAAACTTGATGTTCCGGTGAACCGTGTTCAGGATGGAGAGGATTTCCTCTCCTTCCTCTTTATTGATGATCGCCAGCACGTCGTCCACATATCTCACCCAAAATTTTGGCAGTGATCCTCTTGCCTTCAGTTCTTCCTCTATCCTGTTCATAAAGATATCACTAATGAACGGAGAGAGTGGGTTACCCATGGCCACCCCCCTGGTTGCCTTGAAGAATCTGCCGCGGAACGTGAGGTAGTTCTCCGTCATGCATATTGTTGCCAGCCTCATGAGAAGATTGACTTCCTTCCTCCAAGCCGTAGATGTGGGCTCCTTTTCGAGTAGCCATTCCTCCAGGTAAAATAGGGCCTCCTTGACCGGGATGCTTGGAAACAGGGCTTTAACGTCGAAAGAGACGACCCGTTCATCGGACGAGATTGGACCCACGGTCTTCAGTTTGTCGATTAGGTCGTCCCTGTTCTTAAGAGATCTGCACGAGCTGGACCCATCTAAATCGTTGAACCTTCCGAGGAGCCATTTGGCGATGTTTTGTGTGGGGGAGTTGGTGGCTGCTACGATCTCTCGGAATTCGTTCCCAGGCTTGTGAACTTTGGGCAGCCCCTTCAACCTCCCGAAAAATACAACAACTCTGATCCAATCAATGGATCAGGGTGCAATAGCCACTTTTAAGGCATATTACCTACGCCGAACTTTATTTTATGTACAAATGTATGTACTTGTTTATACGTATTTTTGATTTAAATGAAATAAAAAGATAAAATGCATTTTGAATGATAAACCATGTTACATATTTAACAAATTTGGAACCGATCCCATTGAATTTGTATGAATTTATATTAGAATAATTGATTCCTTATACGGCTTTTCGCTTTGCGGCCAAGTTTCGTGGAACGTATCTAGGCCGTAAAGCGAGGTATGGGTGTAATTCTAAAAGATAATCTCGTTCCAAGGGAACAACTGCACACAGAGAAGTACCACGGCTCCCGCGACCTCAAAAAAAAAAGGCAAAGAAAAAGCAAAAAGAAAAAGATCTGCTTAAAGCCAATGGTCGTCGACCTGACACGACGCTGAGTCCTGATGGAATCGACCCCGGCCTCTATACTTTCCCAACCTGCAAGGTCTCATGACCGAAAAAAGGAGGCCTCCCTAGCGAAAGCAGGGAGTTCATACAACTGATGGTTGTACCGGATGCGCCATCCATCACGGTCGTAAACTGCTCCGAAAATTCGCCGAAGGATATTCCGTTCGAATGTTTTTGGAGGCTTGGGTTAGGGTCCAGGTTTTGCAGCCATAGCATAGCACTGGTCGTATGCTGGTCGCAGAGCTTCGTATTTCTGTGTACATGCTTCGATTTGATTATGGGGAGGACCGAGAAGAAAGTCTTATTAGCTAACTGTATCCGTCGCTTGATTTCGTCAGTTTCGTTGGCGTCCTTTGACAGTTTCCTACCCAGGTATGTGAAGTCGCCTACCAATTCGATGCTCAGGTCCCTTTCCTACGTTGACGTTCGATTGTGCTGGAGTCCTGGTTTTATTTTTGTTTTGTCGTCGTTGATGCGTAGTCCAACTTCTTTTGTAGCGGTGTCAAGAGTATGCAGAAGCTCTTCTGCGTCGGTCAGTTTTTGGGCCATGATATTGATGTCGTCTGATTACGCTATCAATCGTGTCAACTTGATGAGTAGCGTTCCGCTGGTGTCCGTATCCATTACCCGAATGGCGTATTCAAGTGCTAGGTTGAAGAGCGTAGACGTCAGTCGCCCAGCCTCACACCAGTACGTGTTTCAAAAGGATAAGTAAACCTGTTCTGAATCCTGACCTGCGAGACAAAGCTGGCCATCGTCATCTTTGTTAGTCGTACTAGTTTTGTAGTATACCAAATTGCAGCATGATGTTGTACAGTACACCACGATCGATACTGTTGCTTGAAGTCGACAAGGACTTGTTGCACGATAACGCTGTATTCCCAGAACTTTTTCAGGATTAGCTTAACCGTAAAAAGCTAATCGGTTGTGGACCGATCAGGTCTGAAACCGCCTTGATACTCGCCAATGATTTCTTTCGGCGTACGGTTTTATTCTATTCTCCAGAATTTTCGTCAATATTTTGTAGAACGTACAGACTAGTGAAATGCCTCTGTAATTCTCACACCGCAATTTATCTCTCTTTTTGTGCATAGGACCTGCGCCAATTGTCTGGGATCACCCCGTCGTCCTCCCAAATTCGCAGAAGTAGGTGGTGTATGGCATTTAAATAGACCCGTTCCACCGGATTTCAGCAGCTCAGCTGGAATCTCATCAGCGCCTGGCGCTTTATTTGGTTTGAGTGACGGCAGGGCGAGATTAACTTCGTCTACTGTCGGAGGGTGTGTAGTGGGGCCATGATCAATAATAACGCCATCGATTGTGGACATGGGTGATTCTCGATTGGTACACTGAAGAAATTCTACACCGATAGGTTGTCTTCACCAAGTGACAGTATGAATCGCAGTTTGCTCCTTGATAGGATCGGACATCCCATTCACTGGACGCCCACCTTTTGCTAATGAGAACGTGGTCAATTTGGTTGACGGTACGTGCTTCTGGGGATTTCCAAGTATGTTTGTGAATGCCCCGATGTGGAAAGCATGTGGAGCTTACGACAAGATTCCTACTGCAGGCGAAGTCGATTAATCGTTGGCCGTTATCATTGCATTCCTCATGGAGGCTATGTCCGCCAGTGGTTCCCCGGTGAAAACTTTCGTTACCAACTTTCGCATAAAAAATTTCTCAGGAGTATTGTGACGATGTTTGTTGGAAGTGAGTTGAACAGTGTCTCCAGGCGGGTATAAAATTCGTCTTTCACTGCATCTTCCTTAGCTTCAGTCGGGGCGTGAACATTGATTAGTCAGAAGTTGAAAAAACGAGTCTTAATGTGAATCGCACACAACCTTTCATTGATAGGTTTGAAGTCAATAACGTGCGGCTTGAGCTGCTTGCTCACTATGAATGCTACTCCAAATTCCTTGTGACCCGATGGTCTGCCGCAGTTGAGAATTGTGTGAAAATTCTTGTGGTCTATCTCGCTGCCAATCCAATTTGTTTCCTGGACTGCAGTCATGCTCAGTTTCTAATTGTCGACCTGTTGAAAGAGGGCCTTCACGGCCCCAGGTTTATTCAGGGACCGTACATTCCGGGATCCGAAAAAATAATCCGTTAAACGTTTGCGTGGTCGTCGTTGATGATCCGTCCAATCCGAGGCGTTTGTTCCAGGTTTCTTGACATGGAGTATGTTTTACGAGGATGGGTTGTCGGCCCATCGCTAAACACTATCCAGAGATGACCTCAGTGATAGCTACTTCAGGTGGTTCATAACGTACCGGAGTTCATTCATTAATTCATTCTACTCTAATGACCTGAGACACTTAGGTGTTACTCAGCCGATCAGGCTACAGCTATCTAATTTCCTCAATCAAATGTATTGCTTTGCAAAACTTTGTTCGCTTGGTTAACCGTTCCAGGGGCGTCCGCGGGAAAGACTATGGAAGCGGACTTTTGCACTGCACTACACGGTAAAAAAACTGAAAAAGGAAACACGCTACTACATATTGCACTACATAATCGGCAAAATAATACGGAACTTCACGATTAGCGCCTTATAAATAGTCCAATACATTTCAAAACAATCATAGGTCAAAATCCTTGAAATGCTTCGGTTCGAATGCGTTTTTGATAAACTTATCAGAGATCACATTGTCGGTGTCATGCAAAAATATGCAAGTCTGACACAGATAACGCCAGAAACATTGTTTTTCCCGCTTATTTTAAACTATAAATGAATGAATGTGTGCCCTGGTATTTTATATAAATAAGAATATTGTCGCTTTTTTATGCACGGGTATTATGTTATGTTCAGAAGCATCTCAGAGATTGACTATCAATTTGGCCTCGGTAGACATCGCAAATTGATAAGATGGACATTCTGCACTCCCAGTCAGATAGGAGATTTGCGTTAATTTTATAGTCAGTTACGAAAAATCGACGCGCTGTAAAGATGTTTGCCGTGCGCGTAGCCTGCTGGTCCGTTTTTCGACTGAACAAAGTGACGTCAGAAAATTGGTTGCCCTATTTAGTGGGTGTTCTTGTGGTTTCATGTCTAAACTGTTTCGGATACCCGGTGTCAACGACTGTGTCATCATCTCCCGGAATTGCTGTGCCAGCACCAGAAATTGTATGAATAATTCTTTAATATTCTAAGAATATCGATTTAGTGTTAAAGTGACTCAGTGCTATTACCTATTACACACACATTGACTCGTATGTGGGGCAATTTAAGAATCAAATTTTAAGTAATCATAAATAGTCGCATCATATATAGCATAAGGTTTTTGTGAGGGAAGTGACCCCATGGATTGGAAATTTCTGTGTTCATCGTCCTTTTTGGAAGAAATGAAAAACCCAATTTGGAACTTCTTCAAAATTGAAAATATTGCGCCTTGGAACTAAAGGTTAGCAGACGAGGAACAATGACAAACATAATATATGCAGCTAACTCCAAGGATTTTCCAGGATATATTAAAAGAGTACACTATGCAATTAGGAACACAAATTACTCAATTGAATAAATCATAATGGCTGAAAAATAAAACTTGAGAATAATGTACGCTAGGGGGGGGGGGGCAAAGAACTTTTCCATAGTCCTCCGCGTGGGCGCCCCCTGGTAACGGCAGTGTATCAATTCGCTGACGGCCAATGTCTTAGCGATAAAGCCTCGGATTGGACGGATCAACAACGACGACCACGCAAACGAATAAAGGATTATTCTTTCGGATCCTGGAATGTACGCTCCCTGAACAAACCGGGGGCCGAGAAGGCCCTCCTTCAACAGGTCGAAAAGTACAAACTGAGCATTACTGCAGTCCAGGAAACAAATTGGCTTGGCAGCGAGATTAATGACAAGAAATCGCACACAATTTTTACAAGTGGCAAACCATCGAGCCGCAAGGAGTTTGGAGTAGCATTTATAGTGAACAATCACCTCAAACCGCATAATACTGACTTCAAACCCATAAATAAACGGCTGTGTGCAATTCGCGTCAAGACTCGATTCTTCAATTTCTGGCTCATCAATGTGCACGCCCCCACTGAAGTTAAAGAAGACGCAGTAAAAGACGAGTTCTACGCCCGCCTTGAAACTCTCTTCGACTCACTTCCAACAAACGACGTCAAATTGCTGCTGGGAGACTTTAACGCGAAAGTCGGAAATGAAAGCTGGCACCGGGGGACCACTGGAGGCCACAGCCTCCATGAAGAATGTAACGATAACGGTCAGCGACTTATCGACTTTGCCTGCAGCAGGAATCTAGTCGTAAGCTCTACGTGCTTCCCGCATCGACGCATTCACAAGCAGACCTGGAAGTCTCCAGATGCACATACCGTCAACCAAATTGACCACGTCCTCATTTGCAGGAGATGGGCGTCTAGTGTCATGGATGTCCGCTCCTATCGAGGAGCAAACTGCGACTCAGATCATCACTTGGTGAAGACGACCTACAGATGTAGAATTTCCTCAGTGCACCAAGCAAGAATCAGCCCTCCCAAAATCTTTGCGGTTGATAAGCTTTTGAGTGATGCTACAGCGGTGGCGTATAGTACCGCCCTTGAGGAAAAACTATCACCTATGCTACTCAACATCAGCAACACAGGCGTCCATGGGTTCTGGGAAGAACTCAAGGGTACCATCAAGGATGTCGCAGAGAAGGTCGTGGGATATAAAGCCCGGCGAGCGCGAAATGACTGGTTCGACGAAGAATGCAAAGACTCACTTGACGCGAAAAACGAGGCCTACAGACAATGGATTCAACGAGGAACCAGAGCCAGAAGAAAAAAATATGACGAGCTACGGCGAATATCGAATAGAATAATTAGACGTAAGAAACGTAAATACTTTGACGAGCAGTTGCTGAACATAAACGAAAATTTAGCTAATAGGAACACCAGACAAGCGTACAAATTAGTAAATACAATTAAGAACGGCTACCAACCCAGGACTAGCCTTTGTAAGGACAAGGATGGAAACATCATCAGCGACACCGATGGTATTAACAAGCGATGGGCCTCTTATTTTGAAGAGCTTCTAAACCGACCATCTAACATCCCCACACAGGAAGCTCTCGACGATATTGTTGATCTAGGCCCACCCATTCAACCCCCGACAGTAGAGGAAGTTGATCTCGCCTTGCGGTCACTAAAACGAAATAAAGCGCCGGGCGCTGACGAGATTCCAGCTGAACTGCTAAAATTCGTTGGAACGAGTCTAGTTGATGCCATACATCAATTACTCCTGCGAGCATGGGAGAACGAGGAGATTCCAGACGATTGGCGCAGAAGCATCATCTGTCCAATTCATAAAAAGGGAGATAAACTGCGGTGTGAGAACTACAGGGGCATCTCACTAGTTTGTACGTCCTATAAAATTTTGACGAAAATTCTGGAAAATATAATAAAACCGTACGCAGAACGAGTCATTGGCGAATATCAAAGCGGTTTCAGACCTGGGCGCTCCACAACCGATCAGCTCTTCTCAGTCAAACTGATACTCCAGAGGTGCTGGGAATACAACGTAAACGTATACCAAATCTTTGTCGACTTCAAGCAGGCATACGACAGTATCGATCGTGGAGTACTGTACAACATCATGCTGCAATTTGGTATACCGGCAAAATTAGTGCGACTGACAAAGATGACGATGACCAACTCCGTCTCACAAGTCAGGATCCAGAATAGACTTACTGATCTATTTGAAACACGCACTGGTTTGAAACAGGGCGATGGACTGGCACCGACGCTCTTCAACCTAGCACTGGAACACGTTATTCGGGCCATGAATATGGACAACAGCAAGACGCTACTCATCAAGTCGACACAATTAGCAGCGTACGCCGACGACATCAACATCATGTCCCGAAGATTGGCCGACGCAGAAGAACTTCTGCATACGCTCGATACCGCTGCAAAGGAAATTGGATTACGTATTAACGAGGGTAAAACTAAAATAATGATGCAATCGGTGACAAGGACACCTGCACAACCAAGCATCAATGTGGGGGACCTCAACATCGAAGAATGAAGTTGTTCACGAAACTTCATTTACCTGGGTTGCAACTTGTCAAGGGACGCCAACGAAACTGACGAAATCAAGCGACGGATACAGTTAGCTAATAAAACTTTTTTCTCGGTTCTCCCCATAATGAAATCGAAGCATGTGCACAGAAACACGAAGCTCCGCGTGTACAAAACCATTATACGACCAGTGCTATGCTATGGCTGCGAAGCATGGACCCTAACTCAACCCCCCGAAAACATGCTAGAGACATTTGAACGTAAGGTTCTACGACGAATTTTCGGGGCTGTTTGCGATCGAGATGGATGGCGCATCCGGTACAACCGTGAGTTGTATGAAATGTACGATGAGCTGCAAGTCTCGAAAATCGTCAAACTACAACGACTTCAATGGGCAGGGCATGTACAAAGAATGGACGATGATCGCCTGCCTAAGAGAGTAATGAATGCAGAACGAATCGACGGAGCGAGACTGCGAGGACGACCGAGATCTCGTTGGGAGAGCTCAGTAGGTGTGGACGCCGCGCACCTGTTGGGCTCCCAAAATTGGAGGACGCGGTCACGTGACCGTGATAATTGGAGGACAATGATCCAGGCGGCCAAGGCCCGACGTCGGGCTGTCGCGCCACGATGATGATGATGAATGTACGCTAGCATCAGGAGCATTCGTAAGAAGGTTCACGAAATCGAAACGTACTTGCAAAGTAACAAGGATGTAGATATTATTATATTTTGTGAAACCTTCTTGGGAAAAGCAGAACCTGAAACTGATCACCTGGAAACGATGCTACCTTCCGCTGGAGACAATATTCAAGAGGAGGTTGAGGAAACTTAAAAGACGATACAGCGTAAAATAAACAGACATAGAGCCAGTGCAGTATTTTAGGTTCTAGGCCCGTTTTTACCGATAGCCCTACTACAGGAGTAGAGTGCGATAGTTTACCCTCTTCTGTATATTCGGCCTCCATGATAATTTTTTTTCCAGAATGACTCCTAGCAATTTTGCGTTATCAGCAAAAACTAGGCTCGTCCCCTGCAACACATGAGGCTCAAACCGAAATGTACTATACTTCCTTGTGAAGAGGACAAGCTCAGTTTTATTCGTAATAATATTTTCCCCACAATTGTCAGCCCAATTGGTTAGAAGTGAGATGGCACTCTGTTCACTAAGAACAAATTTGCCCGATATGGCTATGGCAATGTCATCCGCATCGGTGCCGGCGGGACATGTAAAACTCGTGTGTTGAGTTTTTATTTAATTAAAAATGAAACCAGAATATAGAGGGCTACGCCCGCAATCCGATGGTTTTGTAGCAAGCGCTTATTTTTGTATCCTGGACTCCTGCTCTTCTTGGTACCATTAAAATGGATAAAAACACCATAATTAAAATGTCTTACCCAAGTATGTACATATACGAGATGAACTGTCTTATTCTTCGAGATGGTTAAAAATGCATGTTAAAAAAAAATTGAATGATTAACTATAGAAAGTACAGTCAGCGACCAGCCTACCCCCCCCACTTTATCCACCAATCTTTACCCTTTCAGAAATGGTTAAATTACAATTCGCTCTACGAAGAAAACAATATGCAAGTACCCAGTCAGACAAGAATCGAAACTTGATCGATCCTAGATCCTAGACCGAAGACTGTCTACTAAGGAATCGATGACTTTATCGATGAAACGTCGGAGACATTTGTATGGGCATGCCCGCTTTTGTGATACCCAAAATGCGGACAGGAATCGATCCAAAATCGGTGACGGTAGTCGATGTAGAATCAATCTCGGCGCGATCAAAAACTGCCCGTGAGTACTAATAGAACGCTCACAGTGCTCCGAGCTTGTCAGTATAAAGACGGCGCGAATAGGAGGTACATGCTAGCAACTGCACTTCCGAAAAGTAGATATGCTATTGAAACGACAACAAGGTATTGAAATGCTAGAGACGTTGACGCGCCCATGCCCCTGGAGGGGCCAAGGCAATTAGAGAGGGAGAGAGAGTCGATGTAGAATCAATGACAGAGATCGAATTAGGATCGATGACTGTAGTTAACGTAGAATCGACACTGATCGGATCGATGACTGTAGAAATGTGTAGAATCTACATATTTAAGCCTGATACACAATTCGTTCAGAAACTAAAAGTGTCGTGAAATCTCTTTTTGTATTGATTTCACGGCACTTTTCATTCAACGGCAGACTACATCACAGGGTTATAGCAAAAAAAAAAACAAAACATATGTATTCCGTATTTCATGATATGACAACATGCGTCGCCAAAGATACTTTCAAATGAATTCAAATTTCAGGCAAATTGATTACCAGAATCGATGTATAATCGAAAACATTTGAATTTTTCCAGCTACAGAGACAAACCGATGAATGAATGAACTGCTATAGGATCGAAGACTTTTCGATTCTACTGGGCATCGGAGACAAGTGTCTTGCTGGGTATGTAATACTCACACCTACTACATGGGCTAAAAAGTCCAGGGATTTTTAATGGAAAGTTATATTTCATCATCATCGTGGCACGACAGCCCAACGTCGGGCCTTGGCCGCCTGGATATAAAAGTTATATTTATTCCTCAACATAGTTGCCTTCGAGGGCGATACACTTGGTATAGCGATTTTCCAACATTTCGATGCCCATTCTGTAGTACGAAACGTTCAAGCCTTCGAAATACGCTTCGGTTTCCGCGATGACTTCCTCATTCATTCTGAATCTCTTTCCCTTGAGCCACCGGCACCGCTTGAGGTTTGGGAACAAATAATAGTCGCTGGGGGCCATGTCTGGAGAATACGGTGGATAAGCAACCAATTCGAATCGGAATTGGTCTAATTTGGCCATCGCTTCCAAGGACTTGTGTGAGGGTGCGTTATCGTGATGGTACAGATTATTTTTCTTCGCCATATGGGGCCGTTTTTTCTTTATTTCGTCGTTAAGTTTGCCAAATAACGCTGCATAATACGCTCCTGTGACTCCCTTCTGCAGTTAATCGATGAAGATTATGCCCTGTGCATCCCAAAAAACGGAGGCCATAACCTTTCCGGCGGAGCGTTGGTCTTTTGGCCGCTTTGGTCGGCTTTCGTGGTTTTCCAGCCACTCTGCAGACTGCCTATTGGATTCAGGCGTATGGTAATGGGCCCATATTTCATCCTTGGTCACAAAACGTCGAAAAAAGTCCACTCGATTACGCTGCAACAACGCAAAACCGGCCGTTGAATCATCAACGCGCTGCTGTTTTTGGTCAACGGTCAGTAAACGCGGCACCCATCGCGCCGATAGCTTTTTCATCTCCAAAAGATTGTGCGAAATGTATCCCACCCGTTCTTTTGAGATGTCCACGGCCTCAGCTAAAAGCTCGTTGACACGATCAAACTATGGTTTGACAAACCGCCTACTTGAACGTGTCAACCCCTTGTCAAACTGGTTTGATGTCTTGTGCTTCTGTCAAACCGTAGTTGGACGGTGCTCAACTTTTCATCAAATGCTAGTTTGTCAAATCGTAGTTTGATCGTGTCAACGCGCTCTAAATCACGCAACTTCACTTTACGATTATTCAAAACGATTCGATGCGCTTGCTTTACGATTTCCGCATTCGTAGCCTCTTTTGGCCTTCCAGGGCGAGGTGGATATTTGGTGCTTTTAAATTCACCGATAAACTCTTGTTCTCGAAGGAGCAGATGTGAAATAACATTTCTGCAACCATTGCAATGATTGTTCAGAAGTTTTTTCCCATAAAAACACATTGTTTGATCAAGATGCGATATTCCTGTTTTTCCTTTTTTTTACGAAGGCGAAAGTAGCGTCACTCAAACGACTGTAGCTTGTAAACGAATGGACGAAATGTCATGAAACTTCATACAAAAACTAGTGATAGATGAGCCTCTCGAAATGAGTCATGTTCATTTTCTAGTGGTGACACCTATTGAAAACCGGGACTTTTCAGCCCATGTAGTAACTGATAATTTTTTAGGTATTATTGGAGAAATCGTCATGATATAGCCCTCATATACGTTGCAATCCGTCGTCAGATCGATCTGACGATATTTTGATCGTCAGATCGATCGCACAGAGTATGTGACTATCGCTGACGATTTTTTGACAGTTCCATAGAATTTCGATCGTCAGATATTTTGTGGCGATCCATCGTCAGATCGATCTGACGATGGATCGCATCGTCTATGGCGGGTCATAGGTTATTTTGTTTAAGAAAAAAAGTGAAATCCACGTGCACAAAAATGCTGTTATGTATGGCAGACATTGGCAGCTGGTAATGGTTTTAATCGTTAGTTAGGATCCTAATAGACATTTTAAAACCAGTCGCAAACCCTAACTGAAGCTCAAAAGTTGTGCTTTAGCAAAGTCTTAGAAGTTGCTTCCTTTAGTGGACCATCAGAATCCCTAATTATACCCTAGACTTATAGTATAGGGTATATTGTTTTTGTCACGACGAAAATATGTAACACCTTAAAGGAGGCTCCGGAGGTATAGCAATGTATATATATAAATTATCAGGGTCACCTCCTGATTCGATTTAGCCATGTCTGTCTGTCTGTCTGTCCGTTCGCACGATAACTTTCGATAGAATGAAGCTAGAGCCTTGAAATTTTGGTCAAATGTTGGTACTATGATCTAGTTGGATGGTATTGAAATTGGGCATGATCAGGCCAAGAGAACGCCTACCTCCCCTACATATGTAAAATAATTAAATGTATCTAAAATTCCCGATTAAAAAATCATGAAAAGCTCCAGCTTTGTTATTTTGCTAATGAGGGTAATCTTATACTCTCCTGGGAAAAGAAAATGGATCAATTGAAAACGAACGGTAATTTTCTTACAAAGAGCCCCGTACTACCCTACTTTTCAGGTTTTTATACCCTAGACTTTTAGTATAGGGTATATTGTTTTTGTCACGACGGAAATATGTAACGCTTTAAAGGAGGCTCCGGAGGTATAGCAATGTATATATATAAATGATCAGGGTCACCTCCTGATTCGATTAAGCTATGTCTGTCTGTCTGTCCGTTCGCACGATAACTTTCGATAGAATGAAGCTAGAGACTTGAAATTTTGGTCAAATGTTGGAAGTATAATCTAGTTGGTTGGTATTGAGAATGGGCATGATCAGGCCAAGAGAACGCCTACCTCCCCTATATATGTAAAATAATTAAATGTATCTATAACTCCCGATTAAATAAACATTAAAAGCTCTAGCTTTGGTAGATTGCTCGTGAGGATAATCTTCTACTCCCCTGAAAAAAATAAAATCAATCAGTGGAAAACGAACGGTAATTTCCTTACAAAGAGCCCCGTACTACCTACAAATTTCAAAAAATTAAATATTCTTTTAATTACGATAACTTTCGATAGAATGAGAGTAGCGAGTTGAAAATTTGACAAAATGTTGTTAGTAGGATCTACTTCGTTGGTATTGAAAATGGGTAAGATCTAACCCAAGCAACCCCTACCTCCCCTACAAATGCAACTTCAAATAAGCGATAACTTTTGATAGAATAAAGCCAGCGACTTGAAATTTTGGTCAAATGTTTGAAGTGAGGTCGGGTTAGTTGGTATTCAAGATGGGTTAGATCCGACCAAAGAAACCCCTACCTCCCCTACAAATGGAACTTAAAATAAGCAATAGCTTACGACAAAATAATGCTAGCGACTTAAAATTTTGCTTAAATGTTTGTAATAGGATCCAGTTGGCTAATATTGAAAATATGTAAAATCCGACCAACGAAACCCCTACTTCCCCTACAAATAAAAATTCTAATAAGCCATAACTTTCGATGGAGTGAAGCTAGAGACTTAAAATTCTGGTCAAATGTTTGTAGCATGATCTTATTTGTTTGTGGCAATGATGAGCAAGATCCGATCCAAGCACCTCTACCTCCCCTACAAGTGAAACTTTAAATAAGCGAAAACTTTCGATAAAATTAAGCTAGTGACTTGACATTTTATGTAGTAAATATTTGTATTGGGATCTAGTTGGTTATTATTAAAAATGCGCAATACACGAAACCTCTACCTCCCCTACAAGTGAGCAATAAGCAATAACTTTCGATAGAATGAAGCTAGCGACTTGAGAAATTCGACAAATATTTGTAGAATGGGTTAGTTAATTAATTTTGAGAATGGTCAAGATCCTACTGAATGAGTGCCAACCTCCCCTATGTACTGGCCATATAGGAGACCCATTCTTAATGCATATGGTCGTTGCCAATTGGTACTTTTGGTATCACCACTAGGTCTGTACAAGTGTAGGGTATAAAGGAGGCTAGGAAAAAAATAAATTCAACATTTATAATATAAGGAATACTAACTTAATTTATAACTCTAGCAAATTTCGGGGTTTCGTTAAGTTTTTTTCTTTGGTAAGGAGGCAAAGCATCGTTCATTTTAAGACAAAAACACTATATTGACCCTTCATCCATGTTCAAACTCTGTTTATCAAATGTGTGTGAACAAATTTACAATTTGTTAGAAACGTACTAGTGAACTAGATATGAAAACTTAAGCAGCGTTCTGACGGGGCAAATACACGACAGCGTGGCACGCTTTCGATCTCACGCTTGTAACGAGCGTGGACTTGAAAGTGAACTGCCATGGGTCGTGGACCGTTCACACGACCACGATTCAGTTTATCCCATGAATCCCAACATGGAAGAGCTTCTTATTGAAAGTTGTGGGGTTTTGAGTTCAGTTTTTAGTGGTATTTTAGCGAAAAGGTTGCGACAGTCACTTGGCCAGGTAAAAAAACAATATACCCTATACTAAAAGTCTAGGGTATAAAAACGGAACATAAAACGTTGTTGGGTCAGGAAGTGGATACTTGCAAGAAGAAATTCGGGTGCACACAATTTGGCAGACGCTGAACTAAGAAACGATCACCCTCAATATTTTAAAAATATGCTACGAATTTCTGAAAATCAATTTGATTTTCTCTTGGAACGCGTTTCACCACACATTTCAAAGTCAGACACCAGTTACACCACTACTTTTTATACCCTAGTTTTAAATAAACTGTTTTGCGCCCATAACTTCTAAAATATAAGGAATTTCGCATTTTTGACATCACTTTGACCCCCTGAAGAACCACCATGCATGCTGACAAGCATCCATCCCCACTATTTGGATGCTCCTCAGTCTAGATTAACTTCTATGGTGTGTCGGGGACATTACATAAATATTACTTCTACTTACCAAATTTGATTTTGTGGGACGCTGCTGTTCAAATGGACGAGTAAAAGAGTACATGGACTCGAATCAAAAGACCTTTGGAACGTAAACGTCGTCCGTGCCAGTTCCTGAACTTTCACTGTCAGCAATCTTTTTCAACTCCTGGCAGTATTAACTCCTCAAATTCTTGAATTTCGCGATGACTTCTTTCAGTTCAAATCCAGAGATTCCCATCACTTCGCTGATTTTTCTAGCTGCTGCCAATCTCAAATCTCTATCTTTACATTGTTTACAGCTTGAATAATACAGCAAACGCTCACCAGCGTACAATTCTATAAACTTTACAGTTTCATCGTCTTGCAATTTTATTACGCGAGTTCCCCATGGTTCAGACATATTACTCTCGAATGGCGTATTAACGACTGAAAATCAAACACGATCGTGAGCGGTCGTGAACTTGCCTCTCCTCCGATGGCGTCACAGGCAAACTCACGACACCTCGTTCAGACGGAGGCAATTCCACGATGGATCACGCTAGCGTGCCACGCTCCATGAGAACGCGGCTTACTAACAAAAAAAAAATTTACAACAATAATTTTTTTGAGGTTTTTTCCGCTTACTGTGCGGCGGCCCAGCCGTGTCCACAGTACGATGTTGGTTTGCACAATGAACACTTTCGGGCGCTCGAAAGTTCAGAAAATACTGGAAACATTTTGTTGGTTTTGCACACACACACTCACAAAAGCCACAATATATCTTTGGCATGCGGCCGGCCGGCGCGGCGCGAAAAAAGGCTATTATATTCGCTTATTCGCTTACTTCGCTTCGCATAAAATCGACTATCAAGGAGGACAATTTTCACTTTCTTATTTGTCTAATAACAAAATGCTATTCGCGAAAAAGAAAACCCAACGCGGTTTCACTTACGATAGAAAAAAAGCTGGACTGGACAAGAAACTACTTCCTCCAGGATTAGAGTTTTTATGACGGACAATATTACAAATGATTAAAATCTGAAAATTCGATGAAAGTAAGAAAATCTTTTTGGAGGCAATTGGAACCGATTGAGAAGATGCAAAAAACTACAAGGGGGTTGCTTTATTGAATTGGTTTCAATTTGGCTTACTAATGAGTATTTTCACCTCTTGTGGACTTCACTAGTTTATGAAAGCCCATATGGCCTCAAGGCCTATTAAAACTTCATTTCATACAAGTTTTCGAGCGCTACAAAATTAGTAAAGGGGTGGTGCAGTTCCGTATCATAACGTCCTAAAATAAATTGGAAATTTCCTTTCAGATCAGATTTATGAGAAGATTCGGATACTTGGACTCAAGTTCTTCTGATTCCGAAGCGCTTTATCATGAGACCGCCATTCAGGATGCGATTAAGAACATTCAAAAATTCGGAGCGCTAAATCAAACTGGTATACTTGATAATGCAACGCTACAGGTATATCTGTTTCGATATTCTTTTCAGTATTTATCTAACTTTTCGGTTTGTCCTGACAGCTATTGGTTACACCCCGTTGTGGTGTTCCAGATATGGGTTCAAGTCAAGGTCGTCGATCGAAGAGATATGTGGTCGGCGCTAAACGATGGCAAAAACGAAAAATTAAATATTTGTAGGAGAAGATCACAATCATCGTATCAGAGTCTGAATATTATTGTTTCACGATTTTTTTTTGTAGTATAGCAAATTGGTCGGCAAAAGTTGGAGAGGATAAAGTCGTTAAGGACATGGCGCGGGCGTTTGATATTTGGTCACAGTACAGCAATTTGAGATTCAAACGTGCGTACGATTCGAATGCGGATATTATAGTGGCTTTCGGGTCCCGATATCACGGCGATAAGTATTTAAGAATTATTCTTCCCCTGGTGTCATGGAAAAACGTCTAGATTCAATTTTCAGCTATCCATTTGATGGTCCCGGTAATATACTGGCGCATGCATATTATCCTTACGAAATGGAATCGTTCGGAGGCGACGTTCACTTTGACGAGGACGAAAACTGGAAAGAGAACTCCACAAATCTGGCGGATGGAGTTGATTTTTTCGCCGTAGCTGTACATGAATTGGGTCATAGTTTAGGGCTGGCTCACTCGCCCACCTATTCATCGATTATGTTTCCCTACTATAAAGGGCCACAATATTCGAATCTGGATTTTGATGACATTCTCGCTATGTATGAACTGTACAGTGAGTATTTTGGTATATTTACATAGTTTGTATGGCGAAGAATCACAAATTTGATATTTCAGTCAAAGCGACGTTTGAAGACGAAGATGATCCAAATTCCGAGGAAAGTGATCCCAAGGAACCATACACGACGGAAATTGTGGAGGTGGATCAAACAACTGTCACGACTCCGACAAATGAAAACCGCCCGACGACCTACGAAGGTGATTTCGAAACGGTCGATTCGCACAAGGTTTGTACAATTTATGATGATAATCGATGGCATGGGTTTTTAGTGTTTCATATATTTTCTTCTTGAAGCGAAAATTCGGCACAATAACAACAGTCCAACCGCGAACATTCAAACCAACACTAAGACCCGTTCCGCCCACTAAACCGACAGATTCTATCCCAGATATTTGCGAAGGATACCTGGACGCGGTAACTGGCTTTAGGGGAGATATTTTTATTTTCAAAGGAATATACATCTGGAGATTGACAAATCAATACAGAATCATGCAAGGCTATCCCGTAAAATTGTGGGACATGTTCCCTTTTTTGCCCAGAGATACCAGAAAAATAAGTGCAGCATATGACCGGCCGGAGGATGATAGTTTAGTCATTTTTTCGGGTAATTGTTGCATGTACTCTAACATTAGGTTTACACTAGTGGCTAAATCCCTTAATCTGAAACTGTCTGTTACATGCGAATGGGACATTTCAAATCGAGTTACCTGGCGGTTTGGCCACTAGTTTCAACCCAAGTGTCACCATACACTGTCGAACTCGAACACGAACCTTCCTGCGACAACAGGTTCTACGCACCGGAGCGACCCGTTTTACAACGGCCAAGAGCTGCCAAAATCCTTCAATGCAAGAAGGAAAGTGTGTTTGTATGTTACATGTCTCGTATCGTCTTTTTTTATGTTCACTGGGAGCAAAACATCTCGGCGTAACTGCTCTCAGTGCTATTTCTCCGCGCCGGCATTGAGAGAAACCCCGGACCGTGGATTTGCTGCGTATGCGACAGAGTACTGCACCCAAAACGCGACTACGGTGAGATGCAATTGCTGCAATCAGTGGTGCCACCTAAGATACTGCTCTGGACTCAACCATCACAGACACTGGAATTCCTCCTTTACTGCCAGTCAGTGCAGGAAAAGAGGACAACTAGTAGCAACCTCGTCTAACACGCCCCAACATCCAACACCATCGAGCGGTCAGACAGGTTTATAGCCATCCCCATGACTCCTGCTAACAGTTCCCATAGGATTTCTCAACACAATTTTACGTCTGCCCCGCCGACTGCCATCTTCAATACGCTCTCACTCGTCCAACTCAACCGCAATAGGATGCAGAACAAGATCGCGGAACCATTTATGGACAGACACCGCATCCAAGTTGGAGCCATACAGGAGACGAAACTGCACTCCAACTCGTCCCTCAACACATATGACAACTACGCTATTGTTATTGGAAAGACAGGTTGACCAACGCTAGAGGAGGGTTTGATTCATTATTCCCCATTCCGTGCAATACCGGGAAATCGATATTATTAGTAATGATAACACCATGGAAGTGCAGGCCATCGCAATAAAATCGGGTAATGTTGATATCGAAGTTTACAATATTTACATCCCACCGGTATCCAGTTGTCCCTCAGGATACTATGTAAATATCAACCGTCTCCTTACCGATCAACATCGCCTCCTGCTTGGTGACTTTAATGCTCACGATGAACTCAGGCACTCCAACCTTATCAACGACGCCAGAGGAATCTCAATAGCTGAACAGCTTGATGCCTCCGATTTCTGTACCCTAAATGACGACATCCCCACTCGCATCGGTATATGTTCCAGTTCTCCAGACATCACGATTGCCAGTACTAGCCTCATGAACGAAACACAATGGGAGCCGGTCCTAACACTATCTGCAGACCGCTTACCAATCGTGATAAGGCTTGACAAACCGACAAACATCATATCTGCCGAGCACCGCACGTTTGTCAACCACAATAAGGCTGATTGGAACGGTTTCACCTCCTATACAAACGTTAAGTCCCTTGCTCTGCCAACGCCAACTCGTCGGTTCGTACAGCCGAATCCAACATAAGGAAAGTCCTGAACAAAGCGGCTGCGAAGTTCATTCCTGCAGGACGGATTCCGAAAATTCAGCCCAACTTTCCAACCACTGCCGCCGGACTGGCAGACGAGAGAGACAGCATCAGGAGCGTAAATCCGAACGACCCCAGAATTCACGAGATGAGCTGCGAGATCCATAGGTAAGTAGCCGAACACAGGAGGTCAAAATGGAGCACCCATCTGAATAACTGCAATCTAACCACAGGGTTGAGCAAGTTATGGTCGACTGTCCGTGCCCTTTCCAATCCACCAAAACAGAAAGGAGACGTCGCCATTCAGTTCGGTGAAAATTCAACAAGTGACTCTACCCACTGCGCAAGTCGTTTCAATGAACAATTTATTGAACAACCCGCACCAGACAGACTTAAGCTCAAAATTCGTAGGAAGATTCACAACCGAACCACAGACAGCATACCTGTTTTCACCACGGATGAAGTAGTTGCAGCTATAAGGAAGGCGAACAGCTCGAAAGCATTGGGACCAGATGGCATTTCAATGACTTTGCTCAAACACCTCGATCTGTCAGCCATCACCTATCTCACGGCTACTTTTAATCTATCCACCTCCTCGCTGATCGTTCCGGAAATCTGGAAAAAGGGAGGGTCATCCCAATATTGAAACCTGGGAAGAAGCGACACTCGGCGAATCCTATCGTTCAATAACTCTACTGTCACCAGTTGCCAAAACGCTGAAGCACTAATCCACTCTGTTCTTGCGGCCCACATCCAGCTTGCAGTATGGCTTCCGAAGCATGCACAGTACGACCGCGGCCTTGGATGCCATTACATCCCGCATTCATAATGGTCTCAACCAGGCTCGTCCATGTCAAAGAACAATCTTGGTAGCGCTTGACATGTCGAAGGCCTTCGACACTGTCAGCCATTCAGCGCTTTTGTCTGACATCAACTGTTCATCGCTTCCGACGCAAGTAGTGAAATGGATTGCCAATTATCTCGCTGACAGGCAATCCTATACAGAATTCAGGAGCAGCAAATCAAAGCTTAGGAATATTAAACAAGGTGTACCTCAAGGAGGAGTTCTGTCTCCTACCTTGTTTAATCTATACCTATTAGGACTCTCAACACCACCTGAAGGGATCGACATCATCTCCTACGCTGACGACTGCTCCATTCTGGCATCAGGGAACAACATAGCGGATATGTGTGAACACATCAACGGTTATCTTGAAGAACTTCACTCGTTCTTCATAAGTAAGAACCTTACTGTCTCAGCGTCTAAATCCTCGGCAACCCTTTTTACCACCTGGACGAAGGAGGTCAAGATGCAGCTTGTAATCTCGATTGGGAATCATCCAATTCCTACTATAAACCATCCTAAAATCCTAGGAGTCACGCTGGGCAGCATGGCAGCACATCATCACCCCATGTCTCAACCGTGTGCGACAGGATGCGTAGTAGGAATAAGATCCTCAAAGCCCTAGCCGGTAGTACCTGGGGGCAAGGATAAGGAAACTCTACTGGTCACGTATAAAGCAGTCGGAAGATCAGTAGTCAACTATGCGGCTCCTGTGTGATCGCATAATCTCTGTGACACACAGTGGAAAAAGATTCAAACGTGCCAAAATGCCGCTCTCCGTATTGTTACTGGCTGTCTCCTGATGTCACCCCGGGACCATCTACATCAGGAAACCAGGATGATGCCTTTAAGGGAGCACAATCAGCTTCTTACCAAGCAATACCTGGTGGGTTGCTACCGAAGTGATCACCCAAACTCCAACCTCATGGACAAGACGCCACCGCCCAGACATGTCAGGCGCGACTTGAGGGACCTAGAAGGGGATGCCCAGAGGTACAAAAGGGTACCCTTTGATAGTGGCGCACACCAGGTTGGCCATCGCAGCGATACATCGGGAGGAGGTTCATCCAGTTCTCTCGTCCATACCACCAATGAAATCTCCGGAAGAGGAAAGACTTCCGAGAGCTACGATAACGACACTCGCCCAACTTCGGTCAGGCTGGTGTTCACGACTGAACTCCTACCTATCCCGCACCGACCAGGACGTCTCAAACATCTGTCCTGCATGTAATGGAGCCCCTCACGACGTAAACCACATCCTTCACTGCCCACCTGCACCCACGCACCTGATTTTCAGATCGCTGTGGGAGAACCCAATAGAGGCAGCTAACTTTCTATCCCTCAACACCGGGGATGAAGACGAATCCGTAGGCATGTAACCGACAAACACACCGAATTCCGACCATTGCTACAACAACACGAACCTGGTACAAATGTCCTCTGAATAGCTCAAGACACACACACTTCACATGAACGTGAAGAAAATCGGTCCACTTGTACCATGTTCGAGTTTGAGATCGACAGTGTATGGTGTACTAATGTAATAAAGCAATCAATGTGGAATATTAATTTCTAGACAAGCAATACTGGATCTATGACGGCTACTCTTTGGTTGATAACACCCCAAAGCCCCTAACCAGTCTTGGAATAGACGAGTCCATCAATGAGATCGATGCTGCAATGTATTGGCGTTAGTACTATTTTCCAGATATTTTTTTTTTAAGAAATTTGCTCACCCACAAAAAAACAATCAATTCTAGCCAAAAACCATCGCACCTATTTTTTCGCAAACAAAATGTTCTGGCGTTACAATGAGAACCTACGATACATGGAACCGGATTATCCAAAGGAAATGACTCGATGGAATGGTCTACCGCCAACAATAGATGCAGCCACAACGATTGGAAATGGTCTGCGCAACACGTCCTCCTTATCTGCAAAAGTAATCACAATCAATTCCTATCATTTCAGCTACATACTTTTTCAAGGGAAACATTTACTGGCTATATAACAACAAATGGATACGCCCGGAGAGGGGATATCCGCGTCGTATGTCACACGATTGGCTCGGCTGCCCACTAACCCAAAGGCAGCAACGTCAAAGGCGAATTCGTTATCGTACGAGATATTAAATTGACTTTATTTCGTTTTGTGTTTCGTTTTACTACTGCGTACAATTTCAGTATTGAATAAAAATCTTAAATAGTATTGACAATAAAAGTAGAATACACCTAAGGCACAATATACACTTGTCATTAACAACGGTAGAAATGGTAATTTCTTGTCAAGCTTAATTAAGTATTGCACACAATTTTCATAGATAAACAACATACTTAAACCAAATATGAATAACTTTTCAATTACGTTTAGATGTAGCGTTTTTTGAATGCCTTTCAGTAAAGCGTAGGAAAGAAGCATGTATGTGACGTAGTAGGATGTTTTGACTAGCAACAACTCGGGCGGGAAGAGCAGTGGGAAGAGGGAGTAGTATCCAATAGCACCCAGAAATATGATGAATCTGCAATCGGTGGCACTTTTGGTGGCGAGCAAACTGCAAAAATTAAAAATGAACAATGAATATAAACGATTACGGGCTGTAACTATTTGCTGTAAACGACTATTAATGTGTACCAAAATTATTGAGTGTAGAAAGTCATGCAACAGAAGTCAAACTTATTATACGTGGCGGCCAAAGAGAGTGAAATAATGAAATGCATAAGGAAATGATTACAGGAGTAATAGTAGAGTGTACCTAGTGCAACCACCTTTTTTTCTGAGTAAATTTCAGTACACAATTACAAACGAGATACGCGTACGATACGAGTACTTATTTCCGCTGAGAACCAAACATTGAAGTATAGTATGTGTATCTTTTATGCCTAAATGGCTGACCAACACTTAGGCGTGTCAGGTCTAGTAGGATGGAATTTGATTTGTGTAGTTGGACCTGCAGCATAGTTGTGTGAACTGCAGCACGTTTATTAAACCATCTGAAGCAGCTATCTCCGAGGCCATCCCCTGAATGGGGTTAAGCGATGTGCTGACAATTTGTGCTTGTAAAAACCACTCCACGTCAAGAAACCTGGAACCAAAGCCTCGGATTGGACGGATCAACAACGACGACCACGCAAACGACTAAAGGATTATTCTTTCGAATCTTGAATTGTAAGCTCTCTGAACAAACCGGGGCCGAGAAGGCCCTCCTTTAACAGGTCGAAAAGTACAAACTGAGCATTACTGCAGTCCAGGAAACAAATTCGCTTGGTAGCGAATTCAATGAAAACGAAACGCACACAATTTTTAGAAGCGGCAAACCATCGGGCCACAATGAGTTTGGAGTAGCATTTATAGTGAACAATACCTCAAGCCGCAGTGACTTCAAACCCATAAATGAACGGCTGCGTGCGATTCGCATTTAGACTCGATTCTTCAACATCTCTGGCTCATCAATGTGCACGCCCCCACTGAAGTTAAAGAAGACGCAGTAAAAGACGAGTTCTACGCCAGCCTTGAGACTATCTTCGACTCACTTTCAACAAACGACGTCAAACTGCTGCTGGAAGACTTTAACGCGAAAGTTTGAAATGAAAGTTGGCACCGGGGGACCACTGGAGGCCACAGTCTCAATGAAAAACGTAACGACAACGGCCAACTACTTACCGACTTCGCCTGCAGTAGGAATCTAGTCGTAAGCTCTACGTGTTTCCCGCATCGACGCATTCACAAGTAGACCTGGAAATCTCCATATGTGTGATATGTGCGTATCATCAACCAAATTGATTACGTCCTCATTTGCAGGAGATGGGCGTCTAGTGTGATGGATGTCCGCTCCTATCGAGAAGCTAACTGCGACTCAGATCATCACTTGGTGAAGACGACCTACAGATGTAGAATTTCCTCAGTGCACCAATCGAGTATCAGCCCTCCGAAAATCTTTGCGGTTGATAAACTTCTGAGCGATGCTACGGCGGTGGCGTGTACTACCGCCCTTGAGGAAATACTATCATTTATGCTACACAATATCAGCAAAACAGGCGTCCATGGGATCTGGGAAGAACTCAAGGGTACCATCAGGGATGTCACAGAGAAGGTCGTGGGATATAAAGCCCGGCGAGCGCGAAATGACTGGTTCGACGAAGAATGCAAAAATTCACTTGACGCGAAAAACGATGCCTACAGACAATGGATTCAACGAGGAACCAGAGCCAGAAGAGAAAAATATGATGAGCTACGGCGAATATTGAATAAATTAATTAGACGTAATAAACGTAAATACTTTGACGAGCAGTTGCTGAATATTAACGAAAACTTAGCTAATAGGAACACCAGACAAGGGAACAAACTAGTAAATACAATTAAGAACGGCTATCAACCCAGGACTAGCGTTTGTAAGGACAAGGATGGAAACATCATCAGCGACACCGATGGCATTAACAAACGATAGGCCTCTTATTTTGAAGAGCTTCTGAACCTACCATCTAACATCCCCAGACAAGAAGCTCTCGACGATATTGTTGATCTAGGCCCACCCATACAACCCCCGATAGTAGAGGAAGTTGATCTCGCGTTGCGGTTACTAAAACCAAATAAATCGCCGGGCGCTAACGAGATTCTAGCTGAACTAAAATTCGGTGGGGGGCAAAAACTCCTCTTCCATAGTCCTCCGCGTGGGCGCCCCCCTGGAACGGCAGTGATCACTGACCATTGCTAACCAACGTCAAGCCGCCAGTGATGGCGGTGCGATGATTTGGTTGAGGTCCCCCTGTGTTGTGGGGTGTAAAAAAGAATACCACGGCCTTTCCCTTTGAGGGCCTGTCGTTAAAACCGACAATCAAAGGACAGGATGTGTATGCCAGCAACTTGCACTATCCGAAATCTTTATATGCTAACGAAACGTCAACTATGCTTCGGATAAGGACTGACTCAACGGTTACGACTTTTGGCTATCGTACAATGACAAAGATTGGATTCTGGAATGTGCGTACTCTGCTGGACAATGGATCAGAAGGTCCCCAGAACGCACGATTTTTTCAATTAGAGAGTGAATTTCTGAGGTACAAATTAAATATCTTAGGAGTTAGTGAGATGAGATGGTGGAACAGCGGAGAATTTATCTCTCCAACGGGCAGCACTGTAATGTTGTACTCCGGTAAAGCTACCGGTAGTCGTCGTGAGTCAGGTGTGGGGCTCCTTTTAACCAGAGCCGCGCGAAACTGTCTCTTATCCTGGGAGCCGGTCTCTGACAGAATCTCGACCGCCAGGTTCCGGACCAAAATGAGGAACATCTCAATAATACAATGTTATGCCCCTACTGAACCCGACAATGTCTTGGCAAAAGACTCCTTCTACGAAGAACTAAACGCCGTTCAGAGCAGAACACCTAAAGGTGATATTATAATGGTTATGGGTGATTTGAATGCGAAAGTTGGCGCTGATAACTATGGGCTCAGACATGTGATGGGGAGACACGGTCTTGGTGATCGTAATGACAACGGTGAAAGATTTGTAGAGTTCTGCACCTTTCACAATCTCTTCATCGGTGGTACTATGTTTGAGCATAAGGACCACCACAAAATCAGCTGGTCCTCTGTTGATCGGCGCAGAACACAAAATCAGATCGACCATTTTGCCATTAGTAAAAGATTCAGACGTGCGAAACAAGAAGGGTGCCGATATTGAGATGGGAAGAGACCATTATCTTATGATCGCTAATGTTCGATTGCGTATTGCAGCCTTGCGCCGCCCCAGAGACGAAATATTCAGGCGCCGCAAATTCAACACCGCTCGATTAAAAAATCCAGCTGTCTTACAACAATATAATGACTATCTTGCGCAAAAAGCAGCTGAGATAACATTGTTGCCGAAAATGGTGGTACGGAGCAGGACATCGCTCGTCGTATCAACCAGGCTAAACGCGCATACGGCATGCTGTCCAAAATCTGGCAGAGCAGTTATCTCAGCATCAAGACCAAGCTGGGCCTGCTTCGCTCCCTGGTACTGTCAGTGCTTTTGTATGGGAGCAGTACATGCAAAGTTTCCGTAGGAGTTACCAGAAAGCTGCAAGTTTTCGTCAACTCATGTCTTCGTCGAATTTTAAGAATTTTCTGGCCCGAAACAATATCAAATGAAGAGCTAAGTGGGCGTACGGGTCAGATGCCAATCGACGAATTGATACGCAGGCGAAAATGGCAGTGGATAGGTCACACATTGCGGAAGAGTGATAACTGCATTGCTTTGCATGCCATGAAATGGAACCCCATTTCTAATCAAGGCCGACCAAGAGGGGGTCCTCGAATCACATGGCGTCGATCTGTGGCAAAGGAGTGTCAGGCACTGGGTAAGTCTTTTGGGGAGTTGCGGCCCATTGCCCAGAACAGAGTACGATGGCGCGCAGGAGTAGTTGACGCGCTATGCCCCGCTAGGGGTTAAGGCAAAGTAGTAAAATTCGATGGAACGGGTCTAGCTAATGCCATACATCAATTACTCCTGCGAGTATGGGAGGACGAGGAGATCCAAGGAGATCCCAGACGATTGGCGCAGAAGCATCATCTGTCCAATTCACGAAAAGGGAGATAAATTGCGGTGTGAGAACTACAGGGGCATATCACTAGTTTGTACGTCCTATAAAATTTTGACAAAAATTCTGGAAAATAGAATAAAACCGTACGCAGAAGGAGTCATTGGCGAATATCAAAGCGGTTTCAGACCTGGTCGCTCCACAACCGATCAGCTCTTTACAGTCAAACTGATACTCCAGAAGTGCTGGAAATACAACGTGAACGTATACCAAATCTTTGTCGACTTCAAGCAGGCATACGACAGTATCGATAGTGGAGTACTGTACAACATCAGGCTGCAATTCGGTATACCGGCCAAATTAGTGCGACTGACAACGATGACGATGAACAACTCCGTCTCACAAGTCAATATCCATAAGACTTACTGATATATTTGAAACACGCACTGGTCTGAAACATGGCGATGGACTGGCACCGACGCTCTTCAACCTAGCACTGGAATACGCTATTCGGGCTATGAATATGGACAACAGCAAGACCTTACTCATCAAGTCGACACAATTAGCAGCGTACGCCGACGACATCAATATCATGTCCCGAAGATTAGCCGACGCAGAAGAACTTCTGCATACGCTCGATACCGCTGCAAAAGAAGTTGGAATACGTATCAACGAGGGTAAAACTAAAATAATGATGCAATCGACGACAAGGACACCTGCACAACCGAGCATCAATGTGGGGGACGTCAACATCGAGTTCGTGAACAACTTCATATACCTGGTTTGCAATTTATCAAGAGACGCCAACGAAACTGACGAACGCACAACGAACTTCTGACCATTGCTACAACAACAACAAACTGACGAAATCAAGCGACAGATACAGTTAGCTAATAAGACTTTTTCTCGGTTCTCCCCATTATGAAATCGAAGTATGTGCACAGAAACACGAAGCTCCGCGTGTACAAAACCATTATACGACCAGTGATATGCTATGGCTGCGAAACATGGACCCTAACTCAAGCCTCCGGAAACATGCTAGACACATTCGAACGTAAGGTTTTGCGGCGAATTTTTGGGGCTGTTTGCGATCGAGATGGATGGCTCATCCGGTACAACCATGAATTGTATGAACTGTACGATGGGCTGGAAGTTTCGAAAATTGTCAAACTACAAAAACTTCAATGGGCAGGGCGCACTATGCCCCACAAGGGGTTAGGGTAATTGAGTATGTACAACGAATGGACGATGATCGCATGCCAAAGAGAGTAATGAATGCAGAACGAGTCGACGGAGCGAGACTGCCTAGACGACCGAGATCTCGTTGGGAGAGCTCAGTATATGTGGACGCTGCGCAGCTACTGGGCTTCCAAAATTGGAGGACACGGTCACGTGCCCGAGATAATTGGAGGACAATGATCCAGGCGGCCAAGGCCCGACGTCGGGCTGTCGCGCCACGATAATGATAAATTCTTTGATGCGAGGATCATCCGGGTTTGTGCTGCGTATTCGGTCTCGTTCGTCAGCCAATCTGGATGCTGAAGTAGGAAAATTAGGCCGAATCTTGGGTATACGACCAGCAGGAATAAAATTGCAGTCGGTTCCTGGAGTATACGCCTTACATTCCGTTCGGCCACGCCCACATCAGCAGGAGTTGGTAAGTCAGCAAAAGCTACATTGGTGAAGGTTTTAAAGCCATCCCAGTCAGCTTTGTTGTGATTAATGAACGTGCGGTGATCAGCATACTGAAAGTTAGATGGTTTATTCAGCTGGGATTGGCAAATGATCCGGGGACAGCGTCAGGACTGGTCCCCATTGTACATCGTTGATAAGTCCGGCGCTGGCTATCGAGATATCAGTCGAGCTGGAACAGGTTCCAGCAATACGAGTCGGCGTGTCGTCGTTGAGTGGACAGAAGTCTGATGCATCAAGTTGTTCGGCTATAGTAACCCCTCTGGCATCGTTGTCGAGGTTAGAGTGCCCCAATTCGTGATGAGCATTGAAATCACCAAGTAGGAGACGATATTGGCCAGTGAGCAGTGGGCTGATATTGACATTGTATCCCGAGGGACAGCTGGATACAGGTGGTATGCATACGTTGTAATATCAGTGTTGCCCGACTTAATGATTATGATCTCCATGATGTTGTCGGCGGTTGTAACGCCAATTTCTCGGTACAGTACTGAGTGGTGGATTAAAAAAGCAATTCCACCACCATCATTGGACACTCTATCCTTCCTAATGATGTTGAAGTTGTCATAGGAGTTGAGGGACGAGTTGGTGTTGAGTTTCGTCTGCTGAATGGCTCCGATCATGATGCGATGTCTGTCCATAAATGCTGATAATTCTGCGATATTTCGCTGCAACTCATTGCAGTTAAGTTGTAGAAATGAAATGGTATTGAGATTGGCAACTGGTGGTGCAGGTGTGAGGTTGTGTTGTAATGGAATACTGTTGGTGATGTTGTTTACTGGAGTCACGGGGGACAGCTGGGAACTCACGTGTGTACTAGGTGCTGGTTATAAGCTAGTCGTTTGTGTTAATGTTGATGATTGTTGTCCTCTGTTTCTGCATAGACTCGCAGTAAAGGAGGAATTCCATTGCCTCTGATGATTCAGCCCAGAGCAGTTTCCCGAATTGATACGCAGGCGAAAATGGCAGTGGATAGGTCACACATTGCGGAAGAGTGATACTGCATTGCTTTGCATGCCATGAAGTGTAACCCCATTTCCAACCAAGGCTGACCAAGAGGGGGTCCTCGAATCACATGGCGTCGATCTGTGGCAAAGGAGTGTCAGGCACTTGGTAAGTCTTTTGGGGAGTTGCGTCCCATTGCCCAGAACAGAGTACGATGGCGCGCAGGAGTAGTTGACGCACTATGCCCCGCTAGGGGTTAAGGCAAAGTAGTAGTAGTTTCTCAGATGGCACCATTCGTTGCAGAATGCCCATTTTACTGATGTGGCATTAGGGTGCAGCGGTCTATTGCAGACGCAGCAGATCCAGGTTGTAGGACCTGGGTTGAGCTCAATTCCGGCGCATTGTAGGAGAATTGAGAGCAGTTGCACCGCCATGTGTTCCAATTCCCAGGAAAAACGGTGGATAGTCAGAGTGTGTGACACACACATCTTCCTTCTTGCGTCGAAGGGGGTTGTGGCAGCTCTTGGTCATTGTAAAAAACGGGTCGCTCCGGTGCGTAGAGCCGGCTGCCGCAGGAACGTTCATTTTTGTTGATTTGTTTAGTTTATAAATTTATTTATTTATTTCGTAATTTATTAGTTAATTAATTTGTTTGAAGTTTTAATTTAATGGCACAGAGGGAAGGTTTACCCCGTGTACACTGCGCTTATGGGTTAGGTTTGAGTTGACACATCGCTGGAAAGGTTTAGAGAGTAGTTTGAGTTCGGGACCACATACAGTAAAATTCCGATTAACCGAACCAAAGAGGATGGCGACATATCAGAAAACGAAGTCTTTCACAGGCACTTTTGGGAGACCGTGAAGGAAAATAAGGTCGATCGCGATTCCAAAATGATACTGTTAAATTGAATCACCCCGCAGGGGACACCCACTGGGTCGAAAGACTTATGGTGTTTTGGGTTTAGCGAACCCACGGACCTGAGCTACGCAAGGAGGTGGTGTATAGGGTAAAGGGGCCTTGGCGCTGATCCCTATGCATGCCTTTGGGGACTGACGACCCCATGTACCTTAGTTATGAAGTTAAGGTGGCTGATTGACGGTCTCGCTAGTGGTGTCCGTCGTTATGATGCCATCGGTGTTGTGTGATGGTCTCTTGAGTCCGTCGTTATACGACACCTGGGGAGTGGTGCCCCCGCATAACGAACTACGAAAAGGGGCTATATAGGCTGAAAAGTATCTTGAATGATTCCTATTGGAGCAATCCTATAGGTGCCATGAAGCGGAAAGGTTGCTGGGGTCCTCCCAGTATTCCAATTCCTAGACTTGATGACGACACGGCTTTGGGGTTTTTCCCAAGCTCTGATTCTAACATAGGTGTGGATTGGTGGAAAGTAAGAGATACTGATTCCTATACTGCTTTGGGGCTAGACAATCCCACGTACCTAGTCAATTGGCTTCCTAGTACCTGAACATGGTGCCGACCTGTGATGCGAAAGGAAGCACTATCCCCGACTGAGGAGAATGCTTACTAGTACGTGAGGAAGGGAAGCACATTCGACTCTCTTGGGGATAGTGGGTTTAACTGAGCCCGTGATGCACAACTTAATCAGTAAGATATTCCGTAAGGATATTGAACGGTGAGATCATTCCGGCTTTTGAGAAGTCAGTAGCAAATAATGAACCGCGGGGATGGGTGTGCCCACAGTGTTGGACTCGTAGTGGCTGTGAGTTATTGTTAAGTCGGCTAAGCTAGGTCGCAGCCTATAATGGTAAGGTTCTGAGGAAAGTGCATGTTCCAAAGTAGTCATCCTTCTGACTTCGGTCAGAGAAAACGCCGTCCCGGAAGGGAGGAGGTTTGGCCACTGGCTTAGGTACTCTAAAGGCAAGCGATGTAGACGCAGACCCTATGTTAAATTGAATCAAAGAGAGCGGCGTCATTTGGGATAACGAAATTCGACAAAAGTGTGTTTGGGAAGGCGGGAATGAAAGTAAGATGGTTGACGACTGCATAATGTTTTCACATACAGTGAAATCCAATTTTTTTGGGGGGCAAAGACCTTTTCCATAGTCCTCCGCGTGGGCGCCCCCTGGTAACGGCAGTGTATCAATTCGCTGACGGCCAATGTCTTAGCGATAAGACAGTTTGGAAAAGGCAGATAGCTGTAGCCTGAATGGCTGACAAACGCCTAAGCGTCTCAGGTCTAGTAGGATGGAATGACTTGCGTAGTTGGACCTGCTACATAGTTGTGTGGGCTCCTGTACGCTTGTTAAACCATCTGAAGCAGCTATCTCCGAGGCCATCCCCCGAATGGGGTTAAGCGACGTGCTGACAACTCGTCCTTGTAAAAACCACTCCATGTCAAGAAACCTGGAACAAAAGCCTCGGATTGGATGGATCAACAACGACGACCACGCAAACGAATAAAGGATTATTCTTTCGGATCCTGGAATGTACGCTCCCTGAACAAACCGGGGGCCGAATAGGCCCTCCTTCAACAGGTCGAAAAGTACAAACTGAGCATTACTGCAGTCCAGGAAACAAATTGGCTTGGCAACGAGATTAATGACAAGAAATCGCACACAATTTTTACAAGTGGCAAACCATCGGGCCGCAAGGAGTTTGGAGTAGCATTTATAGTGAACAATCACCTCAAACCGCATATTACTGACTTCAAACCCATAAATGAACGGCTGTGTGCGATTCGCATCAAGACTCGATTCTTCAATCTCTGGCTCATCAATGTGCATGCCCCCACTGAAGTTAAAGAAGACGCAGTAAAAGACGAGTTCTACGCCCGCCTTGAAACTCTCTTCGACTCACTTCCAACAAACGACGTCAAATTGCTGCTGGGAGACTTTAACGCGAAAGTCGGGAACGAAAGTTGGCATCGGGGGACCTCTGGAGGCCACAGCCTCCATGAAGAATGTAACGATAACGGCCAGCGACTTATCGACTTCGCCTGCAGCAGGAATCTAGTCGTAAGCTCTACGTGTTTCCCGCATCGACGCATTCACAAGCAGACCTGATAGTCTCCAGACGCACATACCGTCAACCAAATTGACCACGTCCTCATTTGCAGGAGATGGGCGTCTAGTGTCATGGATGTCCGCTCCTATCGAGGAGCAAACTGCGACTCAGATCATCACTTGGTGAAGACGACCTACAGATGTAGAATCTCCTCAGTGCACCAGTCAAGAATCAGCCCTCCCAAAATCTTTGCGGTTGATAAGCTCTTGAGTGATGCTACAGCGGTGGCGTATACTACCGCCCTTGAGGAAAAACTATCACCTCTGCTACACAACATCAGCAACACAGGCGTCCATGGGTTCTGGGAAGAACTCAAGGGTACCATCAAGGATGTCGCAGAGAAGGTCGTGGGATATAAAGCCCGGCGACCGCGAAATGAATGGTTCGACGAAGAATGCAAAAATTCACTTGACGCGAAAAACGAGGCCTACAGACAATGGATTCAACGAGGAACCAGAGCCAGAAGAGAAAAATATGACGAGCTACGGCGAATATCGAATAGAATAATTAGACGTAAGAAACGTAAATACTTTGACGAGCAGTTGCTGAACATAAACGAAAATTTAGCTAATAGGAACACCAGACAAGCGTACAAACTAGTAAATACAATTAAGAACGGCTACCAACCCAGGACTAGCCTTTGTAAGGACAAGGATGGAAACATCGTCAGCGACACCGATGGTATTAACAAGCGATGGGCCTCTTATTTTGAAGAGCTTCTAAACCGACCATCTAACATCCCCACACAGGAAGCTCTCGACGATATTGTTGATCTAGGCCCACCCATTCAACCCCCGACAGTAGAGGAAGTTGATCTCGCGTTGCGGTCACTAAAACGAAATAAAGCGCCGGGCGCTGACGAGATCCCAGCTGAACTGCTAAGATTCGGTGGAACGAGTCTAGTTGATGCCATACATCAATTACTCCTGCGAGTATGGGAGAACGAGGAGATCCCAGACGATTGGCGCAGAAGCATCATCTGTCCAATCCATAAAAAGGGAGATAAATTGCGGTGTGAGAATTACAGGGGCATCTCACTAGTTTGTACGTCCTATAAAATTTTGACGAAAATTCTGGAAAATAGAATAAAACCGTATGCAGAACGAGTCATTGGCGAATATCAAAGCGGTTTCAGACCTGGTCGCTCCACAACCGATCAGCTCTTCTCAGCCAAACTGATACTCCAGAGGTGCTGGGAATACAACGTAAACGTATACCAAATCTTTGTCGACTTCAAGCAGGCATACGACAGTATCGATCGTGGAGTACTGTACAACATCATGCTGCAATTTGGTATACCAGCAAAATTAGTGCGACTGACAAAGATGACGATGACCAACTCCGTCTGACAAGTCAGGATTCAGAATAGACTTACTGATCTATTTGAAACACGCACTGGTTTGAAACAGGGCGATGGACTGGCACCGACGCTCTTCAACCTAGCACTGGAATACGTTATTCGGGCCATGAATATGGACAAAAGCAAGACGCTGCTCATCAAGTCGACACAATTAGCAGCGTACGCCGACGACATCAACATCATGTCCCGAAGATTGGCTGACGCAGAAGAACTTCTGCATACGCTCGATACCGCTGCAAAGGAAGTTGGATTACGTATTAACGAGGGTAAAACTAAAATAATGATGCAATCGGTGACAAGGACACCTGCACAACCGAGCATCAACGTGGGGGACCTCAACATCGAGTTCGTGAACAACTTCATCTACCTGGGGTGCAACCTGTCAAGGGACGCCAACGAAACTGACGAAATCAAGCGACGGATACAGTTAGCTAATAAGACTTTTTTCTCGGTTCTCCCCATAATGAAATCGAAACATGTGCACAGAAACACGAAGCTCCGCGTGTACAAAACCATTATACGACCAGTGCTATGCTATGGCTGCGAAGCATGGACCCTAACTCAAGCCTCCGAAAACATGCTAGACACTTTCGAACGTAAGGTTCTACGGCGAATTTTCGGGGCTGTTTGCGATCGAGATGGATGGCGCATCCGGTACAACCATGAGTTGTATGAAATGTACGATGAGCTGCAAGTCTCGAAAATCGTCAAACTACAACGACTTCAATGGGCAGGGCATGTACAAAGAATGGACGATGATCGCATGCCTAAGAGAGTAATGAATGCAGAACGAGTCGACGGAGCGAGACTGCGAGGACGACCGAGATCTCGTTGGGAGAGCTCAGTAGGTGTGGACGCCGCGCAGCTGCTGGGCTCCCGAAATTGGAGGACGCGGTCACGTGACCGAGATAATTGGAGGACAATGATCCAGGCGGCCAAGGCCCGACGTCGGGCTGTCGCGCCACGATGATGATGATGATGAAATCCAATTTTGCGGCGGCCAAGGCCCGACGTCCAGCTGTCGGGCCACGATGATGATGATGAAAATTCAATTTAACCGTAATCATCACAGTTTACGAAATTTAGAGATAATCTGTTGAAGCTATTTATGACAATAAAAAAAATCGCTGCAAACATGATCCACATACGATATGTTTGTAAAAGAATATGCTAATTCTTCTTCCTTTTTTCTTAATAGACAAAAGTCGCTGAGTTGAATGGTGGCGCTCCCAAAACCTGTCGACCCGGGGTACGTGACCGTGAAAAATGTCCAAAACGAGCGAAATTAGTGTAAAATTGAGATGGTAGCGAGCCCTAGATGAAAGAGTTTGAATGGCAAATTTAAAGTGACGTGCCACGATTACCAATACCGTGGTCGTTCGGTCACCGCTCTACGATACTAATCTAGAGCTCGGAGTTAAAATCTCGACGCGATCAAAAACTGCCTGTGGGTACTAATAGAACTCTCACAGTGCTCCGAGCTTGTCAGTATACACACGGCGCGGATAGCAGTGCATGCTAGCAACTGCACTTCCGAAAAGTAGATATACTATCGAAACGTCAACAAGGCATTAAAATGCTTGAGATGTTGACGCGCCCATATCCCTGCAGGGTCAAGGCGATTAACAACAGACACACCATTCCAATTTTGTAGGGGCGACCGGTAGCGCACTGTGTTGAGGCATCAGCCTCATATTTGACTACCGGCGTTTCGGGTTCGAATCCCGTCCACGACGACGTTCGTGGCCATGGATGTGCAGTAGGTGCATGTTGGCAACTGCATTCTCCGAAACCAGTTTATGCCAACGAAACGTCAACTGGGCCACATGGAGCAGTTGACGTGCTATGCCCCACAAGGGGTTAGGGCAATTGAGTATTCCATTTTGATTCGACTTGCCTTTGCATGTTGCCAGTGCAGTACATCCTTCAAAAAGTAAACATATTTCCACTTACCTCAATGGAATTAACGCCATCAAAATGGCCTTCTCGTGAACGTGCCACCCGAACATAAAACTTGTGCTCGAACAAATCACAACAGCTCGAACGAACTCAATTCTTCGGTCCCTAAAACGGAAAATCATAATTTGAAATGCTGCTACTATTTCTACATGGCTACAACATACACTTCATTTCTCCCGATCAACAGTTTCAGGACACACGGGACCATAAAAACTGCAGTTACAACAAAAGTGACCAAAGGCCGAATGCTAGGCAGCACATCATGTTCGTATTCTTGCACCAGCCCGCCTGTGAACGAACTCACGTGCTTCTGCCTTTTGAGCGCAATGGCGGCTGCTTTATCGGCGAAATTGTAGAGTGCCCAGAAGTTGGGAGCCCAATAGGCGTGGGTTAGCCCTCGCTTGAACGGAAACAATCTGGAGAGCACCTGCAAGCATTTTCCATTAAAACGAATTTAACGAAGTACGAGAAACAAATTACCTGTGGAATGTGGTCGTAGAAGGGTCCGAATGAGATGAGAACTGTTGCAGTGGCCACCGACAGCAGTTTCATTACGCTACTGAAGAACTGCTTGCGTCCGAAGCAGTAGTTTCGTAGAAGGTACGCTCCGTACGCCGGGGCGATGTAAATGAAAATGTGTTTAAAGTTGAGAAGAATGCAGAAGAGTACAGAAGACAGCAGGAACTGTTCCCTCAGCATAAAATTGATGCTGATCAACAGAATACCAAAAAGGAATCCGTTGTATTGGAAGTGAATGTGATCCACAAAGAGAAGTCCCGCGTTGGTGAGCAAGACAGCGGCGAGGACTGTTTTCTCATGCTTTAGTTTCAAGTTCAGCGACTTGAGGCAACTGCAATGGGTAAAATTGAAAACGTGCTCCTGTAAAAATATCTTCGACCACTTGCAGGATTCTTACAATTTCACCCCAACGGCATAAATCACGTCCGACACAATCACCGAGAGTCTCTGAAAGAGAACAGTGGCATCCGATGCGTAGTTGAGATTACCCACTTTAAGCATTTCTGGATCAAACCATTTGGCTGCGAGCGAAAGGACATATTCGAAATAGGCGAAGAACGGTGGGTAATCGAGCGTCCACTCGCTGGTGTCCTCGTAGTACCATCTTGAAATGGGCTGCGTGTGTGTGAGAGCGAGCCAGTTGCGGTGCACTTCAAAGTCGGTTGAATGACTGAAATTGAGGCATTTAATAATGTAGCCACTTTGATTAGGAAGCCAACTTACTAGGAAAATATGAAGAGGAGCTTAACAGCACTTATCAAGAGGAAAATAGCCCAAAACATCGCGGGATTTGCACCATGGATGAATAGCACCGGCACGTCAACAAATTATCAGCAGGTGAGTTGTCATTGCTGTCAATGTCAGAGCCTTGAATTCACAATAATATGGAACTGTTCGGTTTGTTCATGTAACGGTTTATTTTAAATATTGATAATTTGATTATTTCGGTTCACCTCGGAATTATACTGTGCGCGAATTACGTCCCCAAGTCGCAGTCAACGAAAATCAGCTGTTCAGCCAGTTATAGACAAATCTCTTGATCGCGTTCTTTTGACACATTTGAGCTGTGAAAAACTGGCTTCCTAACAAACTTGAAACACTTTTTTGAATTAAGAATAGAAACATGCACTTCCAAGCGCATAACAGTAACTTACAACAAAACAAATGATCACCCACAGTTTTAAGAGCGCGTTGACATGATCAAACTACGATTTGACAAACTAGCATTTGATGAAAAGTTGAGCACCGTCCAACTAGGGTTTGACAGAAGCACAAGACATTAAACTAGTTTGACAAGGGGCTGACACGTTCAAGTAGGTGGTTTGTCAAACCGTAGTTTGATAGCTGAATTATAGTCTGCGCGAACAACGCGGCTTCTGCTGTCAAATAAAGTTGAACCAATGCCTTTCAGATGGCGATAAGTATACTGTGCGCGAACAACACGTCGCTCACGTCGCAAAAGTTGAGACGAGTTCAACTTTGTCGCAATCAACGAGCCGCGAAATATCAATTCACAATAGGCATGTGGTTTAAAACTGTGGGTGATCATTTGTTTTGTTGTAAGTTACTGTTATGCGCTTGGAAGTGCATGTTTCTATTCTTAATGGCCGGTTGACACGTTCAAAGTACACTTTGGCAAAGTATGCTTTGGAAAGAATATCCACCATTGTGAATTACCCCTTTGCCATTTGCCAAAAACGCTGGATTTAGCATTTCTAGGAAATTCACACCAAAACACATTATTCAGCCCACGATAAATTGAATAAAAGCCACCAACACATCACTACTTCCCGCTCCAACAACTTTTTTCTGTGAACTTATCGATTTACAATCAATTCTTTGATGGAAAGTTGAGCACCATCCTACTTTGCTTTGATGGGACGCAGAGACTTCAAAGTACTTTGAAAGGGGGTTGACACGTTCAAAGTAACCTCAAAGTAGGTTGTCAGCGTACTTTGCCAAAGTGTACTTTGAACGTGTCAACCGGCCCTAATTCAAAAAAGTGTTTCAAGTTTGTTAGGAAGCCAGTTTTTCACAGCTCGAATGTGTCAAAAGAGCGCGAACAAGAGATTTGACTATAACTGGCTGAACAGCTGATTTTCGTTGACTGCGACTTGGGGACGTAATTCGCGCACAGTATAATTCCGAGGTCAACTTTCGCGACGTGAGCGACGTGTTGTTCGCGCACAGTATACTTATCGCCATATGAAATACATTGGTTCAACTTTATTTGGCAGCAGAAGCCGCGTTGTTCGCGCATACTCTAATTCAGCCATTAGGTTGTACAATTGAAATTGTCGAATTATATGCTATATATGTATTTTCTGACAAACTGCGACTGTCAGAAGTCCAACATCATTAGATAATAAGTGACATACATTGTAATCTTGAAGTCTCAATAAAGAAACTTGTAAACTTGGTTTAGGTTGTACACGGTGCTATTTTCAACACTCCGTTGGGAATGCCATCAGGGCCTGGTGCTTTATTGTCAACTATTCTGGAAACGATCTCCAAAATCTCTCTGTCATTTAATGCCAGCATCTGGTCTTCATGGACCATTTCCTGGTTTTCAACGTTTTCTAGCGCATGCTGGGGAAAGAGCACTGAGACTATCCAATTTAGTGTGTTTGATAACTGCTCAGCTTTTTCATTACTACCCTGTAGGCCGTTCCTCAGGGATTAATATCTGCTTGAAACAGTTTCCTTTGCTCTTTTTATTGCCTGCGGACTACTACCCGTCTTGTATTCTTGTGCCAAGTTGTCGTAGTCTGATGTCTCTCTTGATCGCTGATACAATCGATGTGCTCTCAGGCACCTGCACCTCAGGCTTACAATTTCTTCACTCCACCAGTAGTTTGCTTTCGGACAGTTGGAAGACTTTGTCCTTGGCATAGAGGCATCACATGGTTCAACTATTTGCTTTATAAGCTGCGACGCCTTTTGTTCTGCGTGTCCTTCAATTGCTCCCTTCTGATGCAAGGTTTCGATGAACGCTTCCCCGTCGAAGTTTTTAGCAGACCATCTCCGGTTTATTGGTGGTAGCCTTGTTTGTGGTGTTCTGGTGGCAATGGTGAAGTAAATGGCCTGATGCTCGACGTGAGTGTAGTCCTCGCTCACGCCTCATTCCACTGTCGATCCAAACCAGCTACTGACAAATGTAAGGTCGATAATGGAGCCTGTACTATGTAATGAACCACCTGTAACGAACCATATTATGGTCTGGTAGTGCTCTTCCCACCAGCAGATCGAAGCAGCACCTGATGAGTAGTGATCTGTTGGTCGTACGAAACGAGAGGCCGAGGGTCCCATTATTCCCGGACCCAGGTGCGACCGTGTGGGCGTCTGATCCGTCCGCCAACCATTCCATCCTTATCGACTATCTTTTTTATACCCCATTTTTACCTCCCCTGTTTGTGTTGTCTTCCCCAGGCCTATGAATTTTTGTTAATACGTAAAGGTAAAGGACAGGGGCAACGAGCGGCGAACCCCCCCCCCCCCCCCCCCCCCCCACACATCTCCCGAACTGAGCTACAGCAATCATAGGCCGTTGCTTAGCTCGTTGAGGGGCCTTTTTCTTTGTCAGATGGCACGGCCCGACCTTCACGGTAATATGCTACCTTAGGCTCCGTCCCCACGGGCATCTTCGGATGCCCACCAAACCGTCCGTTACAACTTCCTCTTCTAAAGGTATTACTACCGCCTGTATTCATAAGGACGATGTCCAGTTGTGAGAAAGCATCAAGGAGTACTCGTTCCCCAGCGTTAGTAGCTCGACTTCCCCATTATTACGGGACTGTGCGTGCAGGCATCGCGTACTAGTTGAATTACCAGCCGGTCGAACTCTTCCAGGTTCAGTCTCCGTGGGGCGTAGGAGCTGTAGATGTTGATGTCGTTAATGTGCGCTGTCACGAATCCGTTGATTGGATCAGATATATTTTGGAAGGCATGTCTTCCACATGACCAAATGGCTGCTTGTATGTATTCTTCCGCCACCTAAATTGAACTGTTCAAATTTTTATATTGATCGCAGACGATCGCCACATCAACGCCCTTTTCTCTTATTGACTTGGCAGCAGATTTTGTGCCGCCTGACAGTGATTTAAGTTGATCTGAACCAGCTTCATTTATGGCTGAATTATAGTCTGCGCGAACAACGCGGCTTCTGCTGTCAAATAAAGTTGAACCAATGCCTTTCAGATGGCGATAAGTATACTGTGCGCGAACAACACGTCGCTCACGTCGCAAAAGTTGAGACGAGTTCAACTTTGTCGCAATCAACGAGCCGCGAAATATCAATTCACAATAGGCAATAGGTTTAAAACTGTGGGTGATCATTTGTTTTGTTGTAAGTTACTGTTATGCGCTCGGAAGTGCATGTTTCTATTCTTAATTCAAAAAAGTGTTTCAAGTTTGTTAGGAAGCCAGTTTTTCACAGCTCGAATGTGTCAAAAGAACGCGAACAAGTGATTTGACTATAACTGGCTGAACAGCTGATTTTCGTTGACTGCGACTTGGGGACGTAATTCGCGCACAGTATAATTCCGAGGTTACGAGTTTGTTGAAGAGCCTTCTTTTATGCGGGGCACTTAAAACTTCCATTTCCTCATTCTTGCATCATTGCATGCATTTCGGCTACTTGTCACATGTTTTCGATTTGTGCCCTTCTTCGCCACATTTGCGACACATATTCGATCTGTCTTGTTTGCTATTGCACTCTTTCGCGAAGTGGCCAAAAGCAAAGCACCTGAAGCACCTTTCAGTAGATATTTGATCCCTTACTCGACAGTTTACTTTATTTTAAATTAATGATACTAACTTCGTTTCTACGTTCGAGTCTTGAGAATTGAGTTGAATGGAGTGGGCCACTGCCAATCCCAGCTTCTCGCTATGGATGAGCTCACTGCCAGCGTTTTGTTCGCCATGAACGCCATCCCGCATTTGGTTCACTCGTTTCGTCCACACAATGGATCAACTGCTGCTGATGGTTAACTGATCAATCAGAGGCCGCGTTTATGCCGCGGAGCTATCTTCGAGTATTAACTAATTCATGCTAACTCACGACGATATAAACATGTCGCATTAGCTAGTTTTAGCTGTCCAGTCAAAATGCTGCTCTTCGGGCTGTGACTGGCTGCCATTTAATGTCATCATTCGATCACCACGCACGCCTTGAAACTCTCTTCGACTCACTTCCAACAAACGACGTCAAATTGCTGCTGGGAGACTTTAACGCGAAAGTCGGGAATGAAAGTTGGCATCGGGGGACCTCTGGAGGCCACAGCCTCCATGAAGAATGTAACGATAACGGCCAGCGACTTATCGACTTCGCCTGCAGCAGGAATCTAGTCGTAAGCTCTACGTGTTTCCCGCATCGACGCATTCACAAGCAGATCTGGAAGTCTCCAGACGCACATACCGTCAACCAAATTGACCACGTCCTCATTTGCAGGAGATGGGCGTCTAGTGTCATGGATGTCCGCTCCTATCGAGGAGCAAACTGCGACTCAGATCATCACTTGGTGAAGACGACCTACAGATGTAGAATCTCCTCAGTGCACCAGTCAAGAATCAGCCCTCCCAAAATCTTTGCGGTTGATAAGCTCTTGAGAGATGCTACAGCGGTGGCGTATACTACCGCCCTTGAGGAAAAACTATCACCTATGCTACACAACATCAGCAACACAGGCGTCCATGGGTTCTAGGAAGAACTCAAGGGTACCATCAAGGATGCAGAGAAGGTCGTGGGATATAAAGCCCGGCGAGCGCGAAATGACTGGTTCGACGAAGAATGCAAAAATTCACTTGACGCGAAAAACGAGGCCTACAGACAATGGATTCAACGAGGAACCAGAGCCAGAAGAGAAAAATATGACGAGCTACGGCGAATATCGAATAGAATAATTAGACGTAAGAAACGTAAATACTTTGACGAGCAGTTGCTGAACATAAACGAAAATTTAGCTAATAGGAACACCAGACAAGCGTACAAACTAGTAAATACAATTAAGAACGGCTACCAACCCAGGACTAGCCTTTGTAAGGACAAGGATGGAAACATCGTCAGCGACACCGATGGTATTAACAAGCGATGGGCCTCTTATTTTGAAGAGCTTCTAAACCGACCATCTAACATCCCCACACAGGAAGCTCTCGACGATATTGTTGATCTAGGCCCACCCATTCAACCCCCGACAGTAGAGGAAGTTGATCTCGCGTTGCGGTCACTAAAACGAAATAAAGCGCCGGTCGCTGACGAGATCCCAGCTGAACTGCTAAGATACGGTGGAACGAGTCTAGTTGATGCCATACATCAATTACTCCTGCGAGTATGGGACAACGAGGAGATCCCAGACGATTGGCGCAGAAGCATCATCTGTCCAATTCATAAAAAGGGAGATAAACTGCGGTGTGAGAATTACAGGGGCATCTCACTAGTTTGTACGTCCTATAAAATTTTGACGAAAATTCTGGAAAATAGAATAAAACCGTACGCAGAACGAGTCATTGGCGAATATCAAAGCGGTTTCAGACCTGGTCGCTCCACAACCGATCAGCTCTTCTCAGTCAAACTGATACTCAAGAGGTGCTGGGAATACAACGTAAACGTATACCAAATCTTTGTCGACTTCAAGCAGGCATACGACAGTATCGATCGTGGAGTACTGTACAACATCATGCTGCAATTTGGTATACCGGCAAAATTAGTGCGACTGACAAAGATGACGATGACCAACTCCGTCTCACAAGTCAGGATCCAGAATAGACTTACTGATCTATTTGAAACACGCACTGGTTTGAAACAGGGCGATGGACTGGCACCGACGCTCTTCAACCTAGCACTGGAATACGTTATTCGGGCCATGAATATGGACAACAGCAAGACGCTACTCATCATGTCCCGAAGATTGGCCGACGCAGAAGAACTTCTGCAAACGCTCGATACCGCTGCAAAGGAAGTTGGATTACGTATTAACGAGGGTAAAACTAAAATAATGATGCAATCGGTGACAAGGACACCTGCACAACCGAGCATCAACGTGGGGGACCTCAACATCGAGTTCGTGAACAACTTCATCTACCTGGGTTGCAACCTGTCAAGGGACGCCAACGAAACTGACGAAATCAAGCGACGGATACAGTTAGCTAATAAGACTTTTTTCTCGGTTCTCCCCATAATGAAATCGAAACATGTGCACAGAAACACGAAGCTCCGCGTGTACAAAACCATTATACGACCAGTGCTATGCTATGGCTGCGAAGCATGGACCCTAACTCAAGCCTCCGAAAACATACTAGACACTTTCGAACGTAAGGTTCTACGGCGAATTTTCGGGGCTGTTTGCGATCGAGATGGATGGCGCATCCGGTACAACCATGAGTTGTATGAAATGTACGATGAGCTGCAAGTCTCGAAAATTGTCAAACTACAACGACTTCAATGGGCAGGGCATGTACAAAGAATGGACGATGATCGCATGCCTAAGAGAGTAATGAATGCAGAACGAGTCGACGGAGCGAGACTGCGAGGACGACCGAGATCTCGTTGGGAGAGCTCAGTAGGTGTGGACGCCGCGCAGCTGCTGGGCTCCCAAAATTGGAGGACGCGGTCACGTGACCGAGATAATTGGAGGACAATGATCCAGGCGGCCAAGGCCCGACGTCGGGCTGTCGCGCCACGATGATGATGATGATTCGATCACCTACACCTGGAAACCAGAACGCAGCCCTTAATAAGACACAACACTCTTCTTACTTACGCAGTAGCTAGTAAGCTGTTATCGGATTCACCATCCGAACCACACAATCTCATGGGCAAAATCCCACCACCACGTCACGTAAGACGCAATATGAGGGACCGCGAGAGGAAAGTCCAGAGATTCAAAGGAGTTCCCTTCGATAGCGCCAGTTACAAGTCAGCTATATCAACACTGCACAGAGAAGAGGTGCTTTCTTCGATAGCGAACCTCAAAGCAAATAGGGTATTCGATGCACAGCCATCTGCCTCATCTTCGAACGAAACTCGACTGACTAGAGCGACCAGGACTACCTTGGCTCAACTACGCTCAGGGTGGTGTCTGAATTCGTACCTGCACCGCATCGATGACAGCATTCAGAACTCCTGTTCAGCCTGAGGCCTCACTTCGCATGATGCTGAGCACATCTTCAACTGTTCTGCAGCTCCTACTCGCCTAACACCTATTGCGCTATGGGGAACCCCTATTGAGGTAGCTGCTTTTCTCCACCTGGACTTAGAGGAGACAACAATACCGAAAGTGAAAATTTAAAACACATGCATGTAGCCGAATTCCGAAATTACGACTACAACAACAACACTAACAATTTGTTCTGAGCTGCTCTGGGTGGGTCATCACAGGGCACTGTCCTATCGGCGAGCACGCGAGAAGGCTTCGCCTTCCTCATCACGACTACTGCAGAAGTTGTCATGATGTGTTTGAGGAGGAGTGTTGCTCACCTAGTTTGTTACAGCCTTGGCTAATAGCAGGAGAAGGTTTTTGAGACTCTGCTTTTTCCAGGACCTAGAGGATCTCGTAAAAGTTAATGCGATTCAAATTAATCGGTTTATTGCCAGCGTCCGCTGGCTGGATACTTCGGGTTAAGAGTTTTCGGTAACATAATCTTGGTGCTATCACAACGGACCATGAGTGGTCTATATGTGCTGTGGTTAACTCACGGCAACCCCTGAACCTACCGACATACCCACCCACTTTGGGTAAGCGTGTTGCTGATCACACACCTCTACGCAAAACACACCGTCACGATGTAGTAAATGCGATGATGCTAACTCATCTCGAGGCCTTGGTCCAAAATTGGACTGTTGCGCCAGTTATTTATTTTAAACATACAAAATGATTCCGCGTCACTAAGAATATAAGTTTCTCCTTGAAATTTGAGTTGACTTTGGCCTCGTTTATGCCGTGGAACTATCTGCGAGGATTAACTAATTCGAGCTAAATCACGACGACATAAACACGTCGCATTAGCTAGTTTTGGTACTCATTTTAGCTCCACTTGCTATGCAGAACTGGACTGAAAAAATGGGACTAGATGCTGTTGCTGTCTTCGCTAATGGCGTTGTTGGTGAAAATTGTATTTTATATGTTATATAGATACCTCATCCTTTCCTGAAGCTTTGTATTCGTTGCATCCTTTGATTGTAGCGGTATAAAAGCGTTTAATTGGGAAGCTATGCCTCTTGACATTTCCCAAACCAAAGTCACAAACCAACAAATGACATCTTTCATATTTAGTACTTCTCCCTATAGTCGGTATAAATACACCACGAACAAGTACTAGCACTAAAACGATTTAGTTAAATCGCCTTTTAGTTCCACGGCATAAATGTGGTCATTTAAACTAAATCGAGATATACTCCCAAAGACATGCTCCGTTTTCTTCTTCGCTACTCTAGTCTGCTCTATAGCGTTTTTTGCCGCTTAGCCTGCTCTAGTCTGCTCTGTAAAAAAAGCCAGCAATTGCGGAAACCCCCTCCTGTCCCCGCTATGCGTCGCCTGGTCTATTAGGACAGTTCCAAGAAAAATATAAAAAAAAACATAAACTTTAACTTTAAAATATATTTAATTTGACTTAGATTCCTTTTAAATAAAAATCCATAAACGTTTCAATTATCATACTGAGTAGGCTTAACAACGTCGCTATTTACACATTCACTTAAAATTATATAGAAATACTCATATATTAAACGCATCACGAATTATATTAACCAATTAAAGCCATTGGGCATTCCGTTGGCAATCACCTATAGCTATTCACCTGCTTTCCATTTGCACTAGAGCCTCACTTGACCCCGATTATCGATTCAATCGAGAAGGACAGTTTGGGACGTTTCCAATGGCCTTTCACATCGGAGCTACTCGAAAGCTGTGGCTCTGACACGGAACACGATGTCGGTGACATTTTTACAGGCGACAAGGAATCAATTGTTGTCGCTATATGATGATCCGGCTTCATTGCATTGTCCTCTACACTTAAGTGTTCATTTCCATTTAAGGATATCAAGTGATTTACTGTGTTAATTACAGGACTGATTTGCATTGGAAAATTGGCGCTTCTGTTGTTGCGATAGTTCCTGGAGGTGAAAGTCGGATGGGAATGTTGCGGAAAGCCGGTGGTGAATGGTGGTCGGTAGAGAGCAAAATAGGGAACCGGTATCGCTGGTGTTGATAGCATACTTGCATCCGGGACAGAGTCCAATTCCCGATCCGCAAATGCCTTTCGTTTCCGTATCCGCTCGTAGAGCGGTGAGTTGTAGATGGATGGAATGCGTTTGTACGCTGCAAAGAAGAAATGAATAGTTTATAAGTAATTGAATTTTAATTTTGACTGCTTTAAATTTAATAGACAAAATCTGGACAAATTGTAATTGAGACAGTATCCTCAATTAAAAGTATGTATCTCATCTTTCTCATGAAATTAACGAAATTAACTAGATTAGTTCCAATCTAATTTTCTGTGGTATCATTACGCTATCCGCACTGGTGCATGCGATACACTTTTAACATCTTTTCGCTTCCGTCAAATTACCATATCAACAGCTCAATTTTTCACATCTGCTGCTACCCGATAATCCTTAAAAAATCACGTTGGCAACCGTCTAATTTTCAATTAACTACTTGTCCTGAAATATGAGAAGTCGAACGTATACGCTCGAGACGCATATATTCCTCGATCCTTTTTTCTTTGTGTCATCGTCAAGCATCGCTGGCCCAGCCACTTCGCCGACTACTATGCGTAAAATTAAGGAAACCATTGAACATTTATAGATAAGCGTTTCAGACAGTTTGGCACCAAACGTCGACGTTTGTCTTTTAGTTGTTGTTGTTCGGTTGTCTGATCCTTGATCCCATCCCAGGCAGGATATCTTTGTGAACGGGCATGCGCATGCGACGACACTGAGGCGATTCAATGATATGGGTCGGGTGTTAAGTTACAAAAAATTATGTGTATATTAAGGAAAAATCCATTGACATTCGATCGTTGTAAAAATATTGGAAACCGATAAAAGTCAACAATAACGACAGGCGATCTTGGACGAAACAGTAAAAGATACAATTTTCAAGGATCAGTCATGGAATCTTGTTACACTTTTATGGGTTTTTCGGATCGGGCTTGGGTTTTCAGAATGTTATTTGTGTGAGGAGTCTGCCGTTGCATTCAAATTGTGTAGACTGGGCAGACAGACTGGCACCGAGTGGAAGAAAATAGCAACAATGGATTGTGAAGGCTTTGTTTTTGCAGATGCTGTAGTGTGGAAATCACTCACGATTTTTTGTGAATCCCTAAAGTATTTTTATCTTCCCGAGCCGAGTTGTGTTTTAATATACATAAATTCGAGAATAACATAGGATTTGGAAAATCGATCATATTCATAAAATATTCCAGAGCCCACGTTCGTTAGACGGCTATAAAAGTTCTTTTACAAATATCTTTGACGCACGATATTTTAAAAGAACTTTTATGAATGATATTAGCCGCCTGTGAAAGCTTGTAAGAAAAGTACTTGAAACAAGAAACGTTTGTGTCGCAAATCTTTTCTTAGGGGGCTATAACACTATAAAAGTTCTTCGAAAATATCTTTTATAAAAAATATTTGTAAAATAACATTTATAGTGTAATAGCCGCCTTACTAAGTAGGCCAGCGCAGCACCCCATGTCTACAACTTTTTCTTGCCTCCTTCTCGTGCAGTTAAAATTTAAACATATTTTTTTCCGCAATCGTAATAGTCTAAAATAATCTCGTTAAAAAAAGGATTTCCATTAATCGAAAGCAAATGGAAATAATTATTCTCGTTGCAAAAACATCGTAAGGCTTTTCGCCAGTAACAAATCGGGAATCATTTTGGCTTATTGTTACGTCCCACACCATAGGAGTAAGACAAAAGAATCATCCGTCAAGGTTCGAACCGGCGAAAAACCGGTATGAGGAGACAACATCAATGCACTTGAGCTACTGGCCTCTTCCTTCACTTACCCAGGTATATTGTGAAGCAAGATGAGTCCTGGGACAGCTTCTAGCGAAGATACACACTTTCCTGATCCGATCAGTAATCCGATCATCCGTGATTACTGAAACCATCTTGAAAGCCAGTTTGAATCTAGTCTGTATTCCTCGAATAAGGAAGCAAATCGATGTAGTCTTCGTTTCAGAAGCAGGGTAGAGCTCATACGCATGCCCAAAGGATCTCAAAATATTGAGTCTATTCTCAACCCTGTGGGTCTCCCTACTATACTCGACAGCCTGGATCTCCCAGAGAGACGGACCACACTTCTCCAAAATATCATTTAGGCAAAAGTCACACTCGTCTGATTCTAACGAGGACTCTATGGATAGTGGATATGTCCTTGACCATCGAATCCATGGACATTTATACAGGTGGCACCAAGACCGACAACTGGGTTGGGGAAGGCATATGTATACTCGGAGTAACTGGGGATTATGTTACCATTCCGTCTTCAAGACTTTTGAAGTGTCTTCCAGGCGGAAGTTTCGACCATATCGGCAGTTCTGTCCTATCTAGTCACGTCATTACTGCGAGAAACAACTATTTACACGGAGAGTCAGGTGGCGATTCGCGATTCGCACTCTCGAATCCGTCTTGCCGACATCTAAAACTATCGAGAATTGTTGGTCAGTTCCCGCAGAGATGGGTGACTTCTTCCATATTACCCTCTTTTGAAATCCGAGCCATAGTGGTTTTGTGGGTAACTGCAAGGCGGATGAGCTGGCATGGGACGGTAAAACTGGTACTCTCTCTCTCTTAATTGCCCTAACCCCCTAGCGCGTCAACTGTTCCATGTGGCCCAGTTGACATTTCGTCGGCATAAACTGGTTTCCGAGAATGCAGTTGCCAGCATGCACCTCCTGTACATCCATGGCCACGAACGTTGTCGTGGACGGGATTCGAACCCGAAACGCCGGTAGTCGAACATGAGACTGATGCCTCAACACACTGCGCTACCGGTCGCCCCAACAACTGGTACGGTTGATAAAATTTTCAAAGACATCAAAGTGCCATTTGCCATGTGCAAATTGGCGATTAAGACCGCTGCTGTGGACAGGGCTAATATGTAATGGCGCTGCGGCAATAAACCAGAATGATTTGGCTGAAAATTGGTCCCAGCTGCTCTGCCACGCTGTTGTCGAGGAACAGTAAACACATTGGTAGGGAAATAGGGGTTAGCACAAGGCACTGCCCAATCGGGGAGCTCGACTGAAGGTTCCGTTTTCCACATCACGACTTCTGCAGCAGTTGCGGGGATGTGGATGAGGAGAAGGGCGTTCTCCACCTTCTCTGTCAGTGCCTCGTGAAAGGCATTTCTGGGTTCTAGCGGATTTTACCATCTCTATGACCTCAGGAGTATGATCGCCACATGGCTCAATCGTTCCACCGCCAGCCCGGGCTGATGGTTTGATACGTAGGTTTCAATGGAGGTGATCATGGTGGTACCATAACGGAATGGTGCTCTAAGTGTGCTGTGATATATCATGACAGTCCCTGTTCCTAACCTATCCTAACCATCCTCAACCCTTCTAAAGATTTTGAAGAGATTAATAGATAAAAGACATATCATCCCTGTATGACTACCCAGCAAAAAGAGTGGCTAACCAAGTAGCGTACCTGGCTAAACAAAGTATGAAAATCGTAGCCCCCGCATGGGTGGCACGAAATGTTAAGGAGATGTTAATTAAAAAAATTCGTCAATGACACAGGTATTTTGCCAACCAACGGTGCCCTCCAATGTTACTAACGTAGGCTACTACCGTGTATACCTTTCCTAAATTGGTCACCTAAATACCCACCGTAAGTAAAAAAAAAAATAAAAATAAAAATCAGCTACATCCGGTTAGTATGCCTATTTGATTTTACGGTTGGGTCGTTTTCCTAAGAATTGTTTTTACAATTTTTCCAACATTTAAATCAAATTTTTGTGTACCTACTCGTAAATCATGAAAATTGTAATCCCCACGCCATGGTGAGAGCCTAAAAATTGTAGATCTCTTGGGAAGTCTATGGGCAGAGTGAAAATGGTGGGTACGCCAGGATGGCTATTAAGCATAGCTATGTTAGGTATTAAGCGTTACCGGGGGGTTCGGTTTTTTGCTGGATACTCTCAGCCCCACAACACACTTACTTTAAAGGTAGATTGATGGACACAGTACTGTATTCATTGAGGAATGAGTTACGGTCAAACTTACAGATTTTGCGCATTATATTTGGACGGGGTGGCTGTATGGTGGAATACTCTACAAAGGTACAGAGAGCGGTTTGCATGTTAATCGACGGGGCTGTCCAATCAACCTTATCGTTAGCATAAAGTAGTGGCGTAACTATTTTTTTTTACGCCCGGGGGGAGTGGGGTGCATGCCATCGGCACTACATTCTTTTTAATACGGTAAGTGCTCGAGGAAGGGTTCGGACCTGCTCATCCCTTGAGTGAAAATTACCTCTCTATTCATAGACTTGCCACACAACTCTCACTCTAGAAGAGAATTAAGTATAATATAAAATCATACACCAATTAGACGACATTTTTCAATATACTCGTATTTTCGAAGTACTCATTAAGAACGAGTAGTTAATGAAATACTCGAAAAGTGTCTTCAGCAAAATCATTAGGAGGTTGGAGATGGTGCCTTTCAGGGCCGTCGAGAGAAAATCCGGGCCCGGGGCGGAACAACTTTTGGCCCATGTACTGGATGGCCTATATTTGTCGACGATTTCAAATTCTTTTAACTGCATTTAGAAAAAAATTAAACTTTATTTTTAATGTATAGTTAAAAATAATATTCCCTGCTTAAATAATGACAGTCTCAACTTTCGGAAAGGGAGCACTTCTAGAAAATTCCCATTCACTGGCTCTCTTGCTCTGTAACAATGCCTTTCGGCTGCGGAATTGTTTGGGGCTTATTTCTGTACAAATTGCTTCTCAAATAATCCCAACAAATAACTCGGTTTCCATCCAATATTCTGTAGAAGATACCCTGCTAACCATACCGTCTCTCATCAGCTGATGAAATGGTGTGGTGTATTAACGTCAATGGAAATAATGTCAATTGACTTTATTTCACCCTTGAAAGTGAAATTATGTCAATTGACCTTATTTCCGTTTTCCAAAGTTAAATAACGTCAATTGACATTATTTCACTTTTATAAGTCAACATTTTTCAGACCTTACGAAGACTCCTACTAACTAAAGCGGAAATCAACTCTGATGTTTCCCAAAGTGTATTTCCGCTTTAGTTAGTACGAATCTTCGTAAGGTTCAGACTACCAATAGCGGAAATACACTTTGGGTATCTAAAGCGGAAATCAACTCTAAAGTTTCTGAAAGTGTAATATATTTCCGCTTTAGTTAGCACGAATCCAGAAAACCAATTCGGAAAATCTCACATAAATAAATACTATAGCGTGAAAGTAAAACATCCTAAAAATTCAGATACTTATATGGACAAGATGTTCAATATGCATTATTAGCAGGTGTTGATAACCGCAAGATGGTATAACGTTACTTTCAAACCTAAACAGCTCTACGACCTGATATCAGAAGTTGACTTTATTGCACTTTGGGAGTTGACATTATTTCTCTTTGGAAAAATGAAATAATGTCAATTGACGTTATTTCACTTTTAGGTGGGAAATAGCGTCAATTGACATTATATTTTCCATTGACGTTAATACACCACACCGATGAAATATTGAATGAAAGTAATTGATAAATTCATGATATCATCAGCTAAGTAGCTGATAACTTTTTCTACAGTTTTCACCGAAATACTCAACGAGGGTTTTGGTAGCGCCATGAGTAAAAAGTTGATCTCTAATTCGAGCGGTCTCGGGTTCAAGTTCTGCCACGAGCAAAATGTTTTTTTTTATCTGTCACAGGATGAGTCATTAGAATAATATAATTATTTACCCGTCCACTCAAAGCCACTCCGAGTCCTGGCCCTCATATCTGCACCAATCACAGATTACTGGTGTTACTATCTTTGTAATCGGACCAAGTCGAGCGCGACCCGAGTAGTGACCGGACTCGCACCGGGATAAATCGAAAATTTAACCCGTCAGTTCCCATAAGCACCTACAGGTGCGTTGTTTTATTTTTCCCGTAGTTTGGTCTTGCTCAGATATTTCAGATTTCTATGCTATCTAGTGGTTGTAAGACATACTAGACTTTTTCGCCCGCCAGAGCTAGTGTTTGTGTTTACAGTGCATTTTTAGTTTGAAACCAGCGGTTTGTTGCATGTTTACCAAGTCGAAGGCTTCTTTTGAAAAATAATGTCACATGAACGGTAAGTTTTCACTTTTTTTGTTAGCATGCCTTCATAAATGTTCAAGCTAACATGTAGACTAATTTTCAAGTTGATTTATTGTGGATTGTCCGATCCGGTGAAATTAAACCCTGTGTACCCAGAAGCACCTACAGCCTACCTACTCATTATATGGCAAAATATTGGCAATATTTGTGCGAAAATGTTACAAACAAAGAAGAATTATTAAAAAAAGGAAAATCTAACCAGATACCTTATGGGAACTGAGTGGTTAACACGGAAAGGCGAAAATTTAAAATTGTTATATAAAACAAGTTGTAATATCGAAGTTTTCATGGTAAATTAGAAAAATTATTCTTGCTCCATTCTTGAACAATGTTTGATTCGAATGTATTTTTTTTTTACAAAACTGACTGACTTTTATCTTTTCATGTTTCAATTTTCCGGCCCTCTTTAAAATCACGAGCCCGGGGCGTTTCGCCCCTTCCGCACTCCCTCTCGACGGCCCTGGTGCCTTTAAAGTAATGTAGAAAAAGTGCTTTCTGCAGCTGATGAGTTTGGCGGGAAATTTTTACAACAGAGTTGTTTTTAGGAGATACTAATTAGCGGAGTGATGATAGTATCAAGACAGCTCTGCAAAACCTCAGGAAAGATACCATCCGCTCCAGGAGCCTTAAATGGCTCAGAGGAACTCTACTGCCCATTTAAAGCTGATCGTCGGAAATCCGGTTGTTAGGTGTCTGATCCGGAGATTTTCCTGAGAGGACCGACGACCCCTGAGAATCGGTGTGTAGTACGAGTATTAGCTCAAGAGTTTCCTCTGGGATTGGCTAAAAGCTTGTCTTTCAAAAAACATGTTCAGCGAAACTAAAAGGCAATTAAATTGAACTAAATGGAGGTGAAAGCTTGCAAAATGGCTCTTTAGGTTCCCTTTCCCTTCCGTGTGTATTTTACTTTAGAACAGCTTGTTTTTTGATATTCGATATTCATAGCTGAACAAATACTAAAAATAGTAATTAGTCAAAATAACGAAAACAAACAGTCAAACATCAATTTAAAATCCAAACAAAATTAACTCATATCTTTCATATTTCTTATAACAACACAATTTCCAGTTTGAATCAATAAATTTCCCATCACTTTTCGAAACTTTCACGCGTCTGATCAATTAACATTTTCCTTTGTAAGTACACGCCCCAACATAAACACCTTCCATCTCTCTGATCCTCCATCCAAGAAATTATGAATAATTCCTGAATGAAAACAATGTATCATACGGTCCTTATTGTGCCCGCGTTATTGTACGAGTACTTAATGTGTACAGTCAATATAGCAGCTTGTCTTCACATTATTAATGGAAAGGATATGATGTTTTCAAGATAAATAAACAAAACCCAACCATATGTTGCCGAATGTTTTTCCGGTTGTGCACTTTTCCGTCTTTCGAAAAACGTTCCGCCGCGCCGACTTGTCGGATTTTGAAGAGTTGCCGATGGTACGAGTATGTGATTCGTATAGTATAGGACCTCTTTCCTTTCACATTCATCTGGCTTTTTAGTTTCAGATATTCAGATAGTCATGCCCGTATTATCCGTACATTAGATACAGGGAGTACGGGGTGTAGTTTTCTTTACATGAAATCTACACTCGGAACCAATTTTCTTAAGTGTTTCCTTTCTTTTTAAGTAGTAATTTACAGCCCACTTTTATTATTGGTCCGTGCTGAATACTTGCTGGCCGAAAAGTGATTGATGTTATTCAAATGAAATCAATCTATAGGAGAACATGATACCCAAATCTTTTGTATACACTTTTTTGTTCTCAATAGGATGTTTTGGATGAGATTTTTTATTTTGTTATTTGTGAAGAGTAGAAATTGAAACCGATTTTATGATGTACACACATTTCTAAAGAGATGGAAAGTAGTTTAATGGATCTGTCATTAAAATTAACATATTATCGATCTTTAATTATCAATTTGGATTTGAATGGTATTGATTTCCTTATATTGCGAACAGTGCTTCAAAAGTTGCTCTTTGTACATTTATCTCTTTTTAACCCTTTCGTAACACTCATTCAGGAGGATCTTGACCATTCTCAAAATCAATTAACTAACCCATTCCACAAATATTTGTCGAATTTTTCATGTCGCTAGCTTCATTTTATCGAAAGTTATCGCTTATTTGAAGTCTCAATTGTAGGGGAGGTAGAGGTTTCTTTTGTCGAATCTTGCGCATTTTTAATAACAACCAACTAGATCCCAGTACAAACGTTTAACCAAAATTTCAAGTCACTAGCTTCATTTTATAGAAATTTATCGCTTATTTACAGTTTAATTTGTAGAGGACGTAGGGGTTCCTTTGGTCAGATCTTGCCCATCATTGCCACCAACCAATTAGATCATGCTACAAACATACAAACATTCAAATAAGGTCTCTAGCTTTATTCTATCAAAAGTTATCGCTTATTTGAAGTTTCATTTGTAGGGGAGGTAGGTAGGTGTTCCTTGGATTGGGTCCTGCCCATTTTCAATACCAACTAGATTCTACTACAAACATTTTACCAAAATTTCAAGTCTCTAGCTTCATTCTATCGAAAGTTATCGTAGCTCAAGGAATATTTCATTTTTAGAAATTTGTAGGGGAGGTAGGCGTTCCTTTGGTATGATGATGCCCATCTTACTAAAACTGCAGCAACTTCTCATCTGAAGGCTATATGCCAAAAATCAGGTGTCTACGTCAATCGGTTCAAGAGTTATAGACAAACGACGTGAAAAGTAGTGTAGCACGGGGATCTTTGTAAGAAAAGTACCGTTAGTTTCCAACTGATCGATTTTATTTTCTCAGGAGAATATAAACTGACCTTTTGGAGCCATCTGCCAAAATTAGAGCTTTTCACGTTTATTTAATCGCGAGTTACAGATACATTTAATTATTCTACATATGTAGGGGAGGTAGGCGTTCTATTGGCGGGATCATGCCCATTTTCAATGCCAACTAGATCCTACTACCAACATATAACCAAAATTTCAAGGCTTCATTCTATCGAAAGTTATCGTGCGAACGGACAGACAGACAGACATGGCTAAATCGAATCAGGAGGTGACCTTGATCATTTATACATATATACACATTGCTATATCTCCGGAGCCTCCTTTAAGGTGTTACATATTTTCGTCGTGACAAAAACAATATACCCTATTCTATAAGTCTAGGGTATAAAGATAGGTGCCGATTTTTGCCGTAAGATATCATTCTATAAAGAACATGCGCGTATTTTGTACACACGTAGTGTACAGGTTAAGCCGCTGCCGCGTCCCGTGTCAAAAAAGCGTTGCGGGGCCAACTACTCAGGCCAAGTGTCAAACATAAAGTGTAATAACGCACTTACCTTCAAACATGTCACGAGCCGCCGCCGATTGTTGCAGATGCTTAAGATGCTTTTGATAGATCCGTTTTTGGGCGATGAGTGCTTGAATAGTTTGTATAGCTGTCGTGGACTGACCATTAATATCCTCGGCCGATTGTTGACGACGAAGTGCCACTTGGGCGGCCATTACACGTTGCCTTTCGACGACCAGTTGACAATTTGGACAACAGCACTCTCGCCATCGACACAATTTTTTATGTCCTTTTAGACACGATATGACTCCATGATTTCGACAACGTGCACATTTGGGTGTACGAAGGATACGCCGTCCTTTCTGATCCTGTTGTATTTCATCCATATTGTCGGTGACTAGTTCGTCGTCCGAATAATGCGCAGTCATGATGAGAAGCTGCGAAAAAAGGGAATATAGTTTATTCACACATATTCTGTATCTTTGAATGCCGACTTTGTGAAGTTCCAATTACAAAGAATCTCAAAAGGTTTCAATGCCCAATAGTCGAGGCTAGGAAGTCCGAAAGAGATTGATTATGGAAAAAAATCGTGTAGTTTTGGAATTTGGCATAATTGTTGGGGACAATCCCCCGAATATGTGCTAAAAAGTCCCCGATGATGTGTGGAAGTGTAGGGGAGAGGGGGCCAAAGGTCTCTTTTCCAGTTTTACTTGATTATCTTGAAAACCAAGTATTCTACAAAAAAATGTTTCAAGGCCGAATCAAAGTAAAATACATAAAACTTCCTACAAAATGATATATCACACCCTCGGTTATAAAATAGTATATTATATTCTAGACCATAAAATAGTATAGGGTAAACTATAAACTCCTCACAAGAAAAAAACGGCACGATAACTCCCGATAGGATACAGTTAGCGACATGAAAATTTGGTAAAATATTACGATTAAAATCTATGATAGGTGGTCTAATGCGTGGTTTAACGGGGGTAGTTGGTCTAGCGTCTAAAAACAGCCTTGAAATACTCAGACTTGGAGCTCTTTATAAAGACTCAGTAGTAGTCGACACTGAAAAAATGCTGTGCTTCCGAAATTGGTGGATGCGGTCACTTGACCAGGACAGTTAGAGGACAATTATCCGGCCAGAGTCCGACATCGGTCTATCGATCCACGATGATGATGAGCAGAGAAATTGAGGATTCAATCTCACGCAAGATAACAGGAAGTTGTTCAAAGGCAGAGGAGTGCATGCATTTTGGGACCATTTCACCGAGCGTCTATGGCAAGGTTTCCTGCCGTCTTTCAGGCAGATGTTAACACCATTGAGGTTACCATAATAGAAATACAGCGATCTTCAAACATTGCCAAGCGGCCAGCACGGCTCTAGCCATCTTACGAAGGTTTTTATAATTAATTTCCTAGACACGTCAGCTTTGTCGGCAATGAAATGGCTGACGAATTTGGTAGGACTACTTTCCATGATCCAGAACCGTTCTGTGAAATTTCACTAGGCGCGGCTAGAAGGCGCTTTTGAGATTAAGAGTGATCAGTGCCCCCGCACCGGGCCTGATTTCCATTTCGGGATACTCTGTCTACAATAGTCCTCTACTACGGCTCTGCAAAGTGAATTATCCTACAAGGAGGTCATTGGGGCATAATCCATCGTTATATATACTCCAATTAAAAATGAGAAAACATTGCAAAAAATATGGACCCCCCAATATGACACAAGGGGGGGGGGGGTATATCAGCACAGCTATTTTTTTTTCATTAATCAAAATTATACATTTTGGGGATTTGTGTCATGAAAATTAGGATTTTTCTTCCCAAGCCAAAATAAAATTTGGAGAGATAGGCCATGGGGGAAGGGGTAATTCATTTGCGGGTTAGTTCGCAGAGCGCTCTCTAGTCTACTACAGCTAAATTGGAGTAAGGTTATAGTCATTTGAGGTTTTTCAACTGTTGACTTGTGTCTGAAAGGTCATCTTGAAACTGACGGTCATGATAAAATATAACTGCACTCTCATTGTAAATGTCGTCGCAGAAATTGCCTTGGTGGCGCCTTTCTCGACTCGAATAAGATAGCTTCGACCCGCTGAAGCAGCTTCGTTAGTGCGATCAAGCTTGATTGACAAGTCAATTGTGATATACAATAGACCACTCGGTTTCATTGCTTGTGAACCTTAACTGTTCAGAGCCCCCATCTCTCCTACTTCCTATATATGTAGTTCAATTCGAGTGAAATAGTGAATTATTTAAATATTCTAAAACCTTTCTAAAAGAAAAAATTAATAAATAACTGGCGCAACAGACCAATTTGAACCACGGCCTCGAAATGAGTTAGCATTATCTCATTTTCTAGATCGTGACGGTTTTTGTGCAGAGGTATGTGATCAGCAACACGCTCAACCGAGTTATTTACCCCATAATGGGTACTCATTTAACAGCTGAGTGGGTTCATAGTCCGACACGTAAATCCCCGGAATCGAACCGGGGCCCAGTGCGTTGAAGGCGAACGTGCTAACCGTTGCGCAATCCGGACTTCTAAAAGAAAGTTCACTAAAAATCGTGTTTCCCGCAGACAAATAACTTTTTGAAATTACAATAAGTTACCTAAAATCTAATGTAAAAGTCAGCTTCGTACATCTAGGTTTTTTTTTGAAAAATAGTTTCTTAAACATCGGAATTTTTTTTATCCAAAAAATTAAAAATCCTCGTTTTAGTGTCCAGTTTGCCTAAAACTAATTGTGGTTTAGTTTTGATTTTTTTCCGTTTATGTTTTTTGGACTGTTGGTTATGAGTCTGAGGTTTTCCCGTATCTTCAATAGTTCTCGAGATATTCGAACATGGAAATGGTTAAAAAAAAAAAATCTGCGTTTTCTGATCTATTTTTCAAGTGAGAGTATTTCGAAAATGACTTAAGATACGGAAAAAGTAGTGTTAACCTGGTATATTCCAGGATAAAGGAAATAATAAATTCACGAAAAGATTTAGAGGTTTGTCTATTAGAATAATATTAAATAATGAAATTGTCAAAATAGAGAGCCCCACAATAGGAGGAAATAGTTAAATATTTGATTATTTATTATACTTTTTCTCCGAGATGTTAAATGCGTTTTATGTCTTAATACAATAGTAAAAACTTACAATGTATTTTCGTTGTAGAAGTAACAATTTCACTTTATAGTGTTTTTGTTTGTAAATTTTTTGTTTTTGTTTATGTCACTATTAACTATCTGTCACAATATCCTTATCGTAGGCTCCAATTTTACTAATCACACGATAATGAAATCACTCAACAATTAAAATGTCCATAATGTCAAAACTCTGCACCGATGTCTTCACATACGTTAATCCGTTGAACGATCCGTATCTACTAATTGACGAGATGAAAATCTGAAGAATCGTTTTGGTTTCGAAATGAAGAAGATATTCTGAAAATATGCATAGTGTTTAAAAATAGATACTCGTACATCGATTTGAAAGTGAAAATTCGGAAAACTAGTAGGCGGTGCATCTGGGGAAATATGATGTAAATTATCGGTTTGCTAGGTTCCAACTGGCAGATGCAGGATTTCAATGACAAATATGCATTGAAATGGGGTGGAGTTAATTTTCTTTAGAAAATGGAGGAGAATAATTGTTTATGTCATTAAGAAAATCTGTAAGGTGCACTTTATAGGTACGTTCGGAGCTTCTTCTTGAGTTACATTTTCTCGGTAAAAAGTCCAATAATAGGCGAGTTTTTTTTTAACAGCCATGCAGAGCAGAGCAGGGTAACACCACACAATTACACTACGAATCTGATTTGAGCTGCTCTGGATGGAAGTTAGTTCAAGAATGCAGCTCCATTAGCATTTCCATAGAGGCGCCAGTCTCATGTATGACAACGGTCGTTATGGGTTCAACCCAGCATACGAGGGTTGACTTTTAAGTTTTGCATATAGAGCTGAATTAAAACAATATATAGTATATTTTTTAAAAACTTTATTATTTTTTCGATGTATTTCCCACGAAGATTAATGCGCTTTTGCATGCGTTCGAACCAAATCTGAAAGTACACTCGTTTGTTGGTATAGTCAAAATTGCGTTTTTGAAGGCGTCAACTGCTTCTTCTGGCGACTGGAACCTTTAACCACGCAGTTTGTTCTTAATTTTCGGAAATGTACGAACTCGTTTGGGCTTATGTAGGTCGGGATAGTACAGAGGATGGTCTAACATTTCGATGTTTTGTTGCTTTAAAAATTCAATTGTCTTGCGAGCTGTGTGCGAACTTGCATTGTATTGGTGAAAGATGATTCGTCGTTCGGGGTTGGTTATTCGAAGCTCATCGATGACTTCTGGCAAACAAATGGTTGTATACCAATCGGCAGTAAGTGTTCTTTGATCTTGCAGAGGAATTATTGCAGCATGACCTATGCTTTTGAGACAATTGTCGCGACCATCTTTTTGGAGACACTTCGAGAACGGATGACTTTTGTCGGCTTTTCTGCATTTCAGAATTCCCAAACAGACGACTGGCGTTTATTTTCGGATTCATAAAGCCTCGCATACATATGAGCAATCGTGCGCGCACGTACGCTGTGGCCACGATTGGATCCTAAGTGTACCGTGAAACTGTTGTCGTTGAAAAGGCAACACATCATAGCTGTTGTGGAGGTTATTATTTAACATTAACATATAGAAGATTCCGGTTGATATACGACACGCTGGTAAAGCGAAAGGCCGTTGAATTATTCTTACGCCCCATACTACAGGGGAAATGTTCTGTGATATTAAAAAAAGCGAACCCTGGGCAGCTTTTTGCAGATAAATACGTTAAAGATTTTGGTTTTTGAACACCATTGCGCTGTGTACTTCAAATCCAGTCCATGGAATATTAAACACAATGATTAAAAAAAGAACGGATTGAGATTTCATTAACATTTGATATATATTTTCTTAAAATTCAAATGTGTATATTATAATTTTTAAACATACATTTTATAACAATAATATGCTCACAATATAATGATTATGGCTTTTTCTTCATTTTCATTTGATTTTAAAATTTTCTGAATAATTTACCCTCTAATCCACTCGTCATCATCAACTCGTTGAAATTATAATCAATGAGTGTTGCAACTGCAATATTTCTTTTCGTCTTAACAATAGTATTTTTAGTCATTGTTTATTAGATTTTCATCCATGATGTCATTTTAATATTGGCCTTCTTTAAATGTTCAGTTTCTTAGTTATGTGGAAACGTATTGAGAAATTCAATTAATTTATGTAAGTGTTTTGTTTTTCGAAGCAAATGTTAACATTTTTATTTCTTTTAATTAGTGTTTATACATACACATCTGTTTTATTGTCTCTTGTTACTGTAAGAATATATTACAATGGTTTTAACAATTTTTTTCTTTTTGGAATTATGAATTTGAATACTTTTTTCATTTAGGTTTTTTTGTACATTTCTTGTCTTATTCCGTTTAATTAGAAATGTTTAGACATGAGTGAGTGTACAGAAAATCATGATTTGATAAAGTCCGTCTTAATAAATTTGGAAAATTGGAAATTACCGTTATGTGTAGTATATTGTTAATAATATGGTCGAAATTGTGCTATAGTTAGTGTACTTGTATATAATAATATTCAATAAGTTCACTTTTTCTTTGAGAATATTTCTTTTCCGTTTTTTTTTTCGTATATAAATTGTTAATTTAGTTTAGCTTAGAAAATTTTCTTAGAAAAATGGTCTATCACATGAACTGGAAGTTACTTTATAAATGTGTGTTGAATGGCAATCGAAATTTTGAGAAATTGAGAAATATTCTTTTCAGATACATACTTATGTAGATAGAATGGTGTATGGTGGACTATACATATATTTTTTCAGTTGTAATTTGTTCGTAATGGAATTAATGGGTTATGTATTTTTATTCAGATTTTTTTAAGTCTATTTCTACTGTGAATCTTTTAGTGTGAATAAAAAAATAATAAGCACATATTTATAGATTTTTTTTCGGACATAGTATGAGAAAGAAATAATTCCGCGGATAAATAATTAGGTGATTATGTCATTAAAAGTACGAAAAATTTTATTTACCATGAAGCGAATATCGCGAAATAAGTGGCCTAGATAAGGGGGAGAGGGGCGGTTAAGGGGAACAACCCCCCACCTCTAATTATAGCCGAATTTATTAGTCAATGAAAATTCGTATTAGACATATGCAGGATATTCTGCTTCGAAATGTTTGCACTTTTTAAGGTAACCGCTTAGTTCACTTTTAATTTGTGGAAAGTAACACCAAAATTGGCATTTATCTTCATATAACCGATACATACGAGTATCTTGCAAAAAATAAAAAATCTGTTGTTGTTACAAAAACGATACATTATAAATTGACCGCACAGTAAAAAAAAGTTAACTAGCGAAAATTCATCGATTCTGTGTGCTGTTATCGCGTTTTTTTGGGTGTAAATGAAATACGTTAGTGCGGATAATATTTGTATACTTATAAGAGAATTTAAAAATATCCCGGATGGATTAAATATTTTCCATTAAAATAGTGACAGAAAATTATCTGTACGGTGAATAATGCAATTTTTATTCAAATCGACAATGAGCCCGGACAACAACTAATACCAGAATGAAGCTCTCCACAAACCAGCGCGGTACACGGTAGGGGTGCGGTACAGCGGTACAAATTTACATGGCGGTATATGAGAGCTCTCACTGCATTCGCGGCATACCGCGGCGGGGTATTGCAGCGATACACTTTTGTGTACCGCGGCGAAGCTGCGGTACTGACCTTTTGTATCGCAGCCGGCACTATTGAGCACGATGTACCGCAGCCGGCACTATCGATGGTACCGTGCTCGTAACGCGGTGGTTTTTGAATGGGCACGCGGTATGCTGCTACCGCAGAGTATTGCTGTACCTTACCGCTACCGCGTACCGCGCTGGTTTGTGGAGAGCTTGAATTCATCGGACTGACGACGCGACGCCTAAACGCATTAAGATACTGGGTCACTGATATGCAGATTCGTGTTTCGGAAGAGGAATAGAGCTAAATGATAAAAATATTTACACCATGCATTATCATAGTAATAACTACGGGTGGGATTTTTCGATTCTGGTTATGTATTTTTGGTAACCATTCTGACTTTTACACCACCTGTGAAATAAATACACCAAGAAAAATATTATATTTTAAACACCAATCGAGCAGTGAATTTTAGGAGTATTAATTCACCGAATGGATAGAAAAAGTGCAAAATGCAGCAATTGGTGTCACAAAAAGGCAAGTATTTTCACTGCGAAACTTTGGGTTATTGACGGCAAAACGAATAAGGAAATTGGCGAATCTACTAAACTAGTGCTCTTTAACTAAAATCTAAAAGTTTGACTAGAAGTAATGTCTGCAGTCACAGGACACATACATAAATTGGAGTCTTTTTAGATTTTACTATGAGACATCATAAGCTCCTGAAATAATCTTAAGGTAGCCTTACTTAAGGCTGTTTTCGATCCTACATCAGTAGAATTTTACAGTAGAAAATAGTCGATATAGCCTGCAAATATTTGACGTCCAATGTGGGGTGGGTGTGATTTTATCAAGTCAATGATACCGAAATGGGCCATCAAAATATAGGCCCCCTGGAGAGGGTTCCAAAGGTCCTTTTTTTCTAGGTTATACTGATGTGAGTAACGGGACACATAGGTACAACAGGAAATGAGGCGGTTGATGCTGTAGCAAAACAGGGATCTGCGGCGACTTTCATTGGACCAGAACCTAGAGTTGCTCTGTGGAACGGCATGACTGTAGCAAAGGTCGGGAAGTGGATGAACTTCATGCATCAACGAAGATGGCAGGAGTTAGGCACTTGCAAACAAGCTCGGAATGCAATGACCAGTGCTTTAGGCAGGGAAGCGAAAAAGGTACTCAGTTATAAACTGAGTACTATAAGCTGGAGCCTTGGTTACAGGGCATGGTAATTTTAAGGCGCATCTGGCCAAGATGAAAATCGAAGGAGATGACGTTTGCAGGCTATGGCTGGAGGAGGCTGAGACGGCAGAACACATTGTGTGCGCATGTCCAGCACTGGCTAGCACGAGGCTGAGAATCACAGGCAATCACACGATAAGTGTGGAAGCCATGAATGAACTCAGCCTGAAAGAAATGCTAGCAATTACAAGGGACTCAGTGATGAATAGAGAGGTCGACAATTATCAGCCGACATCTGGAAGTCACTGACGACCGGGAGGGGGGCGAAAAGTGACCGAAAACATTAGTAGTCTGCTTCGGTTATTCCCCAGAATACAATTATTATTAACGGTAGTCCAGGTACGAAAGACTTTTCTAGTGTTTTACACTCCTTGGACAAGAATCCATAGAGAAATCACGGTTCGCTAATTTAGCATATTCAAGTACAGTCAGCTCCTAGTCTAAAAGGATGTAAAAACAAGCTTGCCGAAGGTATGATACTTCGTTATGACCTATGGTGCATTTGGCACTTTGAAATTATGTAGTAGTAAAACTTGTTCCGATTTCACTGTTCCTATGAGAGGTGTATGAAATAGTGGGCCGATTTCATCCAAATTTAGGAACGTAGTTTGGCAGTAGCTAATAATACTATTTGTAGTCCGGATGGCGCAACGGTTAGCACGTTCGCCTTCAACGCACTGGGCCTCGGTTCGATTCCGGGGATTTACGTGTCGGACTATGAGCCCACTCAGATGTTAAATGAGTACCCATTATGGGGTAAATAACTCGGTTGAGCGTGTTGCTGATTACATACCTCTGCACAAAAAACCGTCATGATCTAGAAAATGAGATGATGCTAACTCATCTCGAGGCCGTGGTTCAAATTGGACTGTTGCGCCAGTTATTTATTTTATTTAATAATACTATTGATCAGTGTAAAATTCGAAAAAGATACCTTCAGAAATAAAAAAGTTTTTCTCACAAAGTCGAATTTTCGGACCGGTCATTCCTATGGCAGCTATATGACGTAGTGGTCCAATTTCATTGGTTCCGCCAAATTTATAGCGTGCAATAAAAAGAAGGCTTTGTGCAAAATTTGAGAAAGATATCTTTAGAAATAAAAAAGTTTTTCTCACAAAGTCGAATTTTTGGACAAGTCGTTCCTATGGCAGCTATATGACGTAGTGGTCCGATTCCGTTGGTTCCGACATATATATAGCGCACAATAGAAAGAAGGCTTCGTACAAAATTTCAGCTTGATAGCTTCAAAACTGAGGGACTAGTTTGCATAGAAACAGACGGACAGACGGACAAAGCTTAATCGACTCGTCTTGTCATACTGACCAAGAATATACATATATACATAGTTTATATGGCCGGAGATGCTTCATTCTGTGCGTTGCATGAAGTTTGCACGTCCGTGAAGGGTATAAAAAAACATATTTATTCGGCTCTAACTTTTTTCAGTTAGTGTATTTTTATTGCTGTCGTAGTGAAAGTTACTTCATATTTAGTGGACTATTCAGTTACATAGCCCTCGTTAGCGGTGAAAATTTGGTCCAAGCTTCACACATTTTTGCCCATTGTCCTTTGTCTCTTATTTCAAAACGAGACCTGCAGTCAATGGTATGCTGGATACAGATCTAAGACTTTGAACATTTAAAATTTTTAAATGAATTATGTTTTTTTGCAGTCGCTTAAATTAAGTCTCAAGCATAGATAAAAAAGTAATATATTTTTCTTTAATTTGTACTTATGAGTATATTTTAATTTAATCCTCATGTAGAGCTATATTTAAGCTCAACTTAAATCAATGGTTGGTCTCACCAATTCTAATCACCTTCAGCCCTGGTAGCTTGCTTTCCATTCGTAATGGATTCGAATTTAAATGTACATATAATTTAACAACAATTTACATATCTAAACATTTTTTACATGCAATATTTACAATTCTGAGAATATTTAGTGCCTTTGAAATGGGGTTGAGGTCCGCTATTTAGTAAGTATGTAGCGAAGTATGTCCGTAGAATACGTGACTACAAAATATTTTGCTGCTACTATATAACACTGAAGGCAAAGAATTTTTTTTTTAATTTTTAGCCTATGAAATTGCATAAAAAAAATATCCAACTTTTAATTTTAGGATGTAATTCTTTCGAGCGAGGTTTGTTCGCTCTCACAAAAAGTGCAATATACACACCGCAAAACAATGAAAGGACCACTTGCAAAAGTCAAAAATTCTTCCTGCTGAATAGAATAAGGAAGCCGAGACGACTATTTTTTATATAAGTGTAGAAAAGGCAAACAGTATAAAACATTTTTGAAAGTTAATTTCTGAAATAACGGAATATTTCATATAAATTTCAAAAACTCTTAAAAAAAACATCTAGCAATATTTTATGATTTCTTATTTCAATTTTTTTAAAGTTTTATCATTTTTTTATTCTGCTTCATCGGCTGCTTAGTAGCGCGTATTGCCGCCACGGGCTCAAATAACAGCTTCAATTCACATAGGCATGCTTATTATGAAACGACTGATATCATCCTGGAGAATTTTCGTTTTTTTTTAATCCTTTAGGGCTTGTTACAGCTCTCCTAAGGTCTGGGGACGGTTTGTGCGGGCCCCGACGTATTGTCCCAGCTGGTTCCATAAATGTTCAATGGAATTAAATTCTGGGCTGCACGCTGGCCAATCTCGAAGGTTATTGGAAAAACTCACGCACTACGTTTGCAGTGTAGGGGCGGGCTCAATCTTGCATAAAAATGAGATCCTGTTCACTGTTCGTCAATGTATTGCTGAGCTGTTAATCTGCCGCTAGAAATGGGAACTAAACCGCTTTTGTCGGTTAAGGAAATAGCGCTCCACACTTTAATTGATCCGCCGCCAAAGGTGATCTGAGTTGAAGGGCACAGGGAAGGAAACGCTCGTTTCCTCTTCCCCCATAGACAAAATCTTGATTCATCAGAGAAAAAATTTTCCCCCGATGCCGCATATTCCCACTGCGGTGGTTCCTGGCAAACCGATGTCGGACGATTATGTGCTCTCTTGGTAATCGCGGTACTTTTACTGGCGGTTCCTGTGGCGTGTCTGAGGTTATTTTGTAGGGAAGATGCCACGTTTTGACGATTTTCGAGTGCAGTTAAACGTATAAATCTGTCCTCGCTGTAAGATGTTGCTCTTGGTCGACCCTGTTCTCGTCTTCTCGTGAGTAGTCCTGTCTCCTGTAAACTCCCTCAGACTGTTTTGATGGCAAAAAGGCTCACTTTAAGCCGACGGCTCAATCCCGGAATCCATGACGTTCCCTATTTACGTCACAACCCTACACATTTCAAATTCGTTGAGATGTCTTCTAGCACATGTTGAGGATCCGTCACTTGCTAAACAAGACAAAATTTAATTGAAAACTACACAACTGACCGGTAAACATTGACGGTAGCATCAAAAACAACGAAAAAAAATAAGTGACTTTATCAAGTTCAGTTCTATTTAGTCAAATTTTCCGTTACGTTGACAACTAACATTTTAAAATGTGTGTTAAGTCTCGCTTTTCTACAATAATACTAACATTTACAGTTTAGGCTTTTTTATTCGTATTAATCAGAAGATTTCGGAGTTTTTAAAAGTGGCCTTTTAATTGTTTTGCGATGTGTATAATGATTTCATGGAAATTTAAATTCTTGGATTGAGCCATTCTCAGTTTGCAGCCAAAACGCTGTTTTCGTTTGAACATGATTTGTACCCTCGTCGTTAAGTGTGGCGTATAAAAACCAAGTCCACCTGGTACCAGGTGATAAGTTCAAGAAAGTTGCTCGGCGCGGCGTGTCAACATCTGGTCGTGCTGCTTCCACCGGTAGATCAAAAGCAGCACCTGACGAGTGATCTGCTGGTAGACGAAACCAGATTCGGGGGATCTTGGCCGCAAATGGAGGATGGTTCCTTCCAAGCAAGTTGCTGGGTCATCAAGTGGCGTCCTTTTCAACTCGTTGATACTAATTAGAAGCAAATTTTATTCCTAACAAGCAAGCATTAAGCTTGTCAAATCCAACTGTGATAAGAGAAATTAATTGATTCAGAATAGTTTCCTAACATTAAAAAAAAACATTCTTCCAAACAAAAAATTCATAACCCAATTGCGGCGAAATTGGGACGAAAACAGAGTGTCACGGACAAACGACCTTCAGACCGGTTCGCCTAGATGTAGCCGAAACAAAGCACATCCTTTCCCTTTCGAGTGTAGGATTTACATCAGGAAAATAGCCGTGGTAGAATTAAACCCATATAGGTTTATGTCATTGTTTTAAAGCGTGTTGTTGCTTGAACCTGTTTAGTTTAAAGGTTTTAATACACGATTCGCGTAAACCCATCAGGCGCGTCAAATCTACGATACCCGTCCCGTGTAAATAACAAACGGGTGTACGACAACGCGTAACTTGTTAGCTGACGACGAGTCTCGACAGGTACTCATCCGCCGTTGATGAGTCGATGAACCTTACAAGAAACACATGAACATTTGGTACTCGCACATAAGCTGTCGAATCGTAAACGCACCTGGTGTAAACACAAATATTTCCGCGTCAGCAAAATTCGCTTCGATACCCATTTCTAACGTTTCGTCCGCGGAAACCCGACTTATGTGTAAACAGTAGTCGCGTTAACGCACCTCGTGTAAAAATGACGCAATCGCGTATACACGTCCCGTTTATCTGAACCTTAAGGCTGGCCGCATCTTGGACGTAGGCAGGGCAGCTCGCGCAGCTCGCACGTGACATTGTTGTTGTAAAATCAGATTTTGACAATTGTTACAACAACAATGCCATGTGCGCGCTGCGCGAGCTGCTCTGCCTACGTCCAAGATGCGGCCGGCCTAAGAGTCGCTAAAAAGGCACCTACCAAAACTAATCAATAGCTGTTTTCACACCGGTCGGTTTCTGTTAAAATGCCTTAATGATAGTAATTCGTTTTACTTTTTGTAAGCTCGTATTTTTTGGTCATACTTCGAACATAGACGCCCTTTGAAAATTAGAAATATTTCTAAAATAACGGGTTTCAGACTGAAGAAGTATTTCCGAATTCAACAATGAGTACGATTAGACGCACATATGTACATACATATCTAAAATCTTCGTGTAACGACCAGCATTACACTGCACACGGAAAGTGAACTCGGAACTTAACATTAGACAACTCTCAATCAATATTAACATTACTGATACAATATTACAACATTAGCTATTTCGAATTATCAAATGTATATATTTATATTATAATCTATCTGTGTTTGATATATAGAAAGTCTAAAATTTCGCACCATTTCAAATACATACGAGAACATATGCTGCTACGAATGTATCCAGCGATAACACTCATTGTCCTTATGTCTTGTCATTTTTCCGGTGACTTGTTTGTCGTAATGCATGCCACATGGCGACAGGCTTACGTAAGGACGAAAGCATCTGATGCCAGTGTCGAAGTCCCTTCCCAGACGTATTGCCGCCAACGATAACATGTCCAATGGGAAACATTTCCGTGTCCGATACACTAACGGCTGTCAAACGTAGTTGTATTGAATTAAGAACATACGGTGGTATACTGAAAATCATGGATTCATTGAATATGGGGCATCGATCAGCACGTTTTAAGGATGTTTTCTTTTTTGACACTTTCTTGTCGTTCTTGAGAAGATAAACCTGTAACGAAACCAATAAATAATATGTCATAAGAATTTTGCGAAATATCAGTTGAGATTATTCGTATGTTAGGTTAAAACTCTAAGGACCCATTTCTCAACGCCTGGTTAAAGTTTATCCTATCGATAGACGCTAAAGGACGATAATTCCAAACAGCTGATACGGGCGGCAGATATGTTGACAGCTAAAACTGTTTGCGTTTGCACATTCAAATCCAGCAATTACACTGGTCATAAAGAAAAGAGTTCTGGAAATTCATTCGATGGAAGAGGATTTGAAACTAACTCAGTCGAAAATTAATGGTGAGAGACGTAGAATAGAATAGAACAGGCGGGAGAATTCCACCAGGGAAATTAGTTGATTTTCTACTGCATTATAAAATTTTGAGCATTGCATACGGTTAGGTGTTTAGTTAAGTGTCACAGATAGCTAACTAACAGCTTAACCAGACATTGAGAAAATGGCCCTAGACCAATAATATGGCAGCTATATGACGTAGTGGTCCAATTTCATTGGTCGCGAAATATTGTATATACAGCGTGCAATAGAAAAGAGGCTTTGCACGCAATTTCAGCACGCAAAGTTTCATGATAAAAATGAAAACATATGCGTGATAGGAGTAATTTGAAATTGAAAAAGTAAAAAGTTACTCACTGTATACGTGTACTAAATTTCACAGAAATTGGGTTTGCTCCGCTCCTAAGGTATTTCATTAAGTCCACTTCCTCCAATCCAAATATTTGTTACACTATCGAGTGTAAGTGCATAATCTTATCAAGTTGAAATTTGTCATAGCTAAGGGTCTTTATTGCTAGACACGGCTGTCTGACGATCGTTTGCGCCTAGCAATTAAGCGATCAGTAAGGACCAGTATTTGTGTGTACTTTATATAGGTATAGTATAGGTATAGAGGTATACAACCGTCGGTAGCCTACTGCGGCATTGTGCGATCGGAAGCTATGAGAGATCGCAATGCAAGCGGGATTGTGGCTTTGCAATGTAGTGTATTGGCGCGAGGATGATTGAGTACGGTTGGAGCGGCATCTTCGATTCTTTAGCTATACAATTTTTGAATGTACATACATAAAATGATGAGAACTTTGTGGCTGTGCAATGCAGAATTTTTGTATGTACATGAGGCGAATTTGGCCCACCCCAAAATGGCAACACTGTTTTCATTGGAAATATTCGTCTATTCTGACTGGCTCGAGCTAAAGAACATTCGAGGGTCGCTGATTCTGAATCTGACGTCTGACAAAAAATTTGGCATTGTCCAGCCAAGAATGGCAACCCTGTTTTCATGAGAAATACTCTTCCAATCACTATCACCTCATAGCCAAGAATGTCCCTTTTCCCTCACCGAAGTAGTCGAAATGATTCAGTGGCCTAGTGTATTCGCTTCATTACATACATTCGCCTCATGAACATAAAAAAAAAATCCGACATTGCACAGCCACAAATCGCAGAAACCGCTGTGCTTAATCATCGTCGCGCCTAGCAAAACGCATCCACACGATTATTACAAAGCTGTAGTCGCTTTTCCGATCGTCGCCTGCGATCGATGCACAGCCACATCTAGCAATAAGGACCATAAGAAAATCAGCTTTCAACATCAACATTCAGTCTGGCACTTATCATGAGATCATTGTCAATAGGTTCCGACATCATATGGTCAACACTAAGCTGAAATACGCGGCTGTGTCATATGCGCAGACTGTGCAGATGAAGAGAATATCATTATGAAGGAGCGCGAAATCTCCTATTTAATTAAATAATGCATCACATTTTTTAATATATACCTAAGGTTAGGTCTAAGAAGTTTTGATTTTTTGTCTTGAGCGTAATTGTAACACGCGCCTTTTCGATAGTACGCGTCTTTTCGATAGTCCATTTCGGCTTCGGAAAGTCTGAGAAAATTTACAGTGGAAAACAAAAGTAGTCGAAAAATCTTTAAAATACTCGGCGCCTAATATGGGGTCAGTGTGATTTCATTTAGTCAATGAACAAGTTGAAAAATCATGAACTGACTCTACATTAGGAGCTGAATATATTCAAGCGTCTTTGATAATTTCTTGGCTATTTTTATTTTCTACTATAAATTATTACTGACTTATGATCGAAAAAAAGCCTCGATAAAGTCTTAAAAAAATTTCGGTTTTTACGTCTTGTGACTAATGTTACCGCGTGGTGTTTGAGTCTTAAGTTTGTTTGAAGTTTTAGGAATTAGGTTTTTAGGATTATTTATAATATATTAACGATCGTAAAAGAACTCGCGAGAAGGGGGGCCATTCATCCCCTTGATCACCCCCTATCTACGCCACTGACGTAACTAGATCCTAAGTATTTAAAATGTGAACCAAATTTCATTAAAGTCGGTTGATGCGTTCTCGAGGTACTGATTTTTGTCCACTTTTTCACACATTCGATATACTGTGGCGTTTACGAGAAAAGTTGTTCTCGCGAACAGGTTGGTAAGAATAAATTTCGGTCGTGAGAATAGCTACGGTCATGAGAATACCTCATCGCTATGTATGTATTTATACGATGATGAGAATAATTCCTATGAGAACGCATACTCATTTGCTCTAATTCCTAGTGGGGCTTGGCGCGTCAACAATTCCATGTGGCTTAGCTGACTTTTCGTTGGCATAAACCATGCACCTCCTGCTTCCATTGAGCCACCTACCTATGTCGGGAGATGTTGTTGCTTATTATTGCACACCGCACCACAGGGGGAAGATCGAATTCGCAAGTCGCAATGAAGTTTCAGCTTGCAACTATGTAAAACTTATTTGCGACTTGTACTTTATTGTTGACAAAAACTGGTTGCATCGCAAACTAGTTTGCAACCTGAGTTTCAAATAAATTGCGACATGTGCAGAAGTATTTGGACGAAATCAACCTCATAATAACATTCTCATGAGAAGGTCTGTCGACATCTTTTCCTTGGCAAAGCTCAGGATCGTCCCCAGCACTTCAAAAATATTTCGTATTTATAAAAAGTCAAAAGCAAACTTCAATTAAGTTGACTGGATGCTTTTTATAATAAATCCATCTTTCTCTTCACTTCCTGTCTTCTACCTTTTACGAAACTAAAATAACAAATTCTGTCAAAGTGATTTGATTCTATGACTCTAAAATTAAAAAATCATGTAACTTTTTACCAATTGAATCTTAAGGTTGGCACATACGGTCGAGCACAACCACGACCGAAATTCCATCGAATTATCAATTTCATAGAACGTGCGGGAAAAAAATCCCCTCATTTCTACCGATCTATGAAATTGATGATTCGATGGACGTCCGGTTGTGCGCGATCGTGTATGGCGACCATCACGATTCCGACTAATTCTCAGTTCCTTTGCGTGCATCAAAAGATGTTTGGATAAAGTCCTTCTAATTCAATGCCGACTTTAACTATCTTAGCGCCCTGCTTAACTATTTTATATTAATAGGAAATCCCTTGTAAAATGTTAGCATAGTCCGTTTCGAAATGTAGGTAGTTCTTAAAGTCAACCCTGATGCCCCCTCACCCTGCCAGCATAGTATTAAGTGTTATTGAGCCAGTTATTAGTTCAGCCATTTGTTCGAATCCCTTTCTTAGTTTCGGCCATATTCGACGCTGAGCAGTTTCTTTTCTATTTCATTTTTTCCTTCTATTTAATGCTCGTTCAGTAATGTCCCATTAAGTGTGATTCACCGTGTTAGCAAAATACATCTTGCTAAAATTATTTTCAAATAAATTAAAGAGTCTCGTACCTTAACAAATATATTCTGCAAATCGATAGCTTCCCGCCCGTCTTGATCCAATTTCAGATTTCGTCCTTTCACCACAACCACAGTCAGACGTTCGGCAGTCGGCAAGTAGCTCAGCGAAAACATTAATTCACCCCAATTATTGCTACTTTGCCGCGAATCAGACAATGGAAGCCATGTTGTGAGGGGTCGTGCAACATCGCCTATTTGTAATTCCGCCTCACCTGTAAGCAATCAGAAAAAAGTGGAAAGGGAATCGAGTAAATATTTGTATTTCTAGGACATTATTTTGGTGGCTGTTTATATTTGTTTTACGTGATTTCGTCCAATGTAAATAAATTATTATGGTACTTTCGACTAGAGTCAAATGCGTGACTCGCGAATAATGATTTTGTTTATCGGTTAAGGTGGCGAAAGTATGCACCCGTACCTTTGTATAATATAAAGTATGTATAGCGCTGTATTTTGATTAATGTAAAATGTACAGATCGATATAGATGATGAATGAATCTTGAAAAAAGAGCACATATCTTCCAATCAAGTCTCATTTCACATAATTTATGTACTAACGTACTCCGTACGTATTGAGTCCGATTTCAATCAGGAAATTGGAAAGTCCTTTTCGTATTTATACGAATGTACGAATGGATACAATGCAAATGTAAATTCCATCTATTTTGCTGAGTAATCAATTGGCCTTTGTTCTCAGAAGCATTGGAAACTTTCAATGAATATCTGACCTATTATCGACTACAATCAAAGCATTGACAACTCTCGATCTCGTCCTTAAACTCAATCCCAGAGCGTTACAAATTGAATATTCGATTAGATTCGATCTGTGTGAATATAAAGGACAATAAAGCCCACTCACCTATCAACGTATGTACATGTCCGCCGTGATACAGATGAAACCAAAGGGAGCGTCTTGAGCGTTTTTTATGAATCCAGAAACAAAACGTCTCATTGTATGATGGAGACAAGGAGTTTTTAAAGACCTGAAATGGGAATCAAGAAGAATAGATTTATCTATAGAACGACGAATAAAAGTTACGGAAAAAAGTGGAGAAAGCAAAAAATCTCTACCTTAGTTTGCATGGCTGTTGCCTCATCAGGTACTAAATATATACGTACAAATGTATCAAAAGTATCTACGTTTAGAGGTCCGATTAATTCCTTAGCTTCCATTACAGTAACTATTAGTTCCATTCCCTCGTCGGTTGATGAATTCCTGTGGATGAAAGATAGAGAAATTAAGTGTACGAAATACGAGTATTTATTATCACCAAGAAGTCTGCAAGTAGTGTATTGTCTCAATTTATTCAATTATAACTAGTACTATATTATTTACCTCTCAGCGCAGTGCTGTGCTGGACATTCACGGAAGTTCAAAAGTCCCTGGCTTAAGTTAGAATTTCCCCAGTCGCATGCACTATGGATTTGACAGGGAAATTTTGGCTTCGACCTGGGAAGATTTGGATTTCGACCGTCCATGAATGTCCAGTATACAATAATACTCGTACTTTTGATTCGAAGTATTTTTCATAATACAGGCTTATTATGATTCTCATGTCTCATCTCTAGTCCTGTGATTTGCAAGTGCATATATGAGAGAAAATTGCAATCGGATTGCAATGGCGGGTATTCATTGCTCTGGTCTGTAGGCACTTGTGGCACTGGGGGAAATTCACCCCACCCTCCCCCTAAAGTCCGAAAAAATTCTATTTTGAATGAACCTCCGAATGCATTTTTAAAATATTCAACTGTTTGTAGAAAAGTTTTAGAATATTTAAATAATATACTTTTTCACTCGAAGATACGAGCTGATTGAACTTGACAGGAAGTAGGAGATATAGGGGCCCCAAGTAATTAACTTCCACAGCCAGTGCGATTTTATCAACTCTCACGCAGAATGGCAGCTATTGTCCTTCTTTATAACCACGGGCTTAAGATGGCCTCTCACACACGAGTCTCGTGTCGGAAAACCATAAACTATTGTAAGCCTACCCCCAATTTAGCCGTTGTAGATTAGCGAATGATAGTAATAGACGACTCTACGCAATATCCCAAATCAATGGGATGTGTAACCGTATATGTTCAGAGTTTTTCAACCAGATTCACTTTTCTTTGAAAGGTAAAACGAGGAACGCTGAAAGTATTGCCGACAAATACGTCACCATCCAATGCTCTACGACGGTGCTAATAGCTGTTTTTAAAACTGCGCCTGCCCACTTTCTCTTATTCGTTGTTCGAGTGTACGTTTGTACTATTCCAGGCATCGATTGCGGGGCTTCGCTGGCCCACGAGCCCTATGGGTGCTTATACAATGTTCACTCTTCAGAGTGGCTTAAACGCCTTCAGACAATTCAATGTCGAAAGGAACCTCGAGCATTGACACCAGGAACACCATTTCACGAATTCACGGAAGACTGGTAGCCCAGTGCGTTGAGGCGTCAGTCTAATGTCTCATGCTAGTAGTTAGCCACGGGTTCGAATCTCGTCGTGGCCATGAATGTTTGTGTTGTCTTTCGCCTTTGGTGTGGGGCGAAACAATAAGCGCAACTTTTCTCAACTGGTCGCAGGTATGTAGCTAAATGGGAAGGAGGTGTACGCTTGAAAGATGCATCGTCCGAAATTAGTTTATGCTAACGAGATGTTTTTCGACTATCACGTACATATGATCAAAAGATTCTCATCTTCTCGACTACCGATCCACGGTACAACGAGATTGCCACTCAAATTTGCCGACCAACCAGTCTTGTCAAGTTCACCACTTTATACCACAAAAAAGAAAGGTAAAAAAAATCCAAGAATATAGATCGGTTTTTCTTGTGGAACTCCATGTCGTCTGTGATGATTATGTTGTAATTTTCAAAGAGAAGACTCCAAATATGTTTAATCTACCATGGAACCTCAAGGAAAGGTAGGGCTGGGAAGATCGTTGCTAATTGTCTTGATGCCTTCAGGGGCATGGGCGCGTCAACATCTCTAGCATTTCTATGCATTGTTGACGTTTCGACTGCATATCTACTTTTCGGACGTGCATTTGCTAGCACTCACCTCCTATCCGCGCCGTCTTTATATTGACAAGTTTGGAGCGCAGTGGGAGTTCTATTAGTACCAACATACAGTTCTTGTTTGCGCATTGCGCCTAAGATCAAACCTCGATTCTCTAGATCGTGGAGCGGTGACCGAACAGACACGGCCATCGACCGCGACGGTGGAATGCCGTGTCCATAAAATCCCACATCATCATCTCATTTACTAGATCGTGACGGTGTGTTTTGTGCAGAGGTGTGTGGTCAACAATACTCTCCGAGTTATCTACCCCATAAATGCCTACTCATTTAACAGCTGAGTGGGATCATAGTCCGACACGTAAATCCCCCTTTTTATTAAAAATTAGTGTATTCAGCAGTAATCGAATCGGGGCCCAGTGCATAGCAGGCAAATGTTCTAACCGTTCTCCATCCGGACTACTTAAGATTATTTACCGCGGCGTTAAGCGTAATTTAAGGCCTAAAAAGGTTTCGGTTTTTGTGGCTTGTGACTCATTTCGGGTTCATCTACTAAATAAAATCACACTGATCCCAGATGGGGTGTCGAAAATGTTCAGTCTTCTACGAGCATTTTCCGAAAATGTTCGCTGTGTTCAGGTGGCTTAACGATGCCTTCAGGAAAGGTCAGCTTATGGTTTTTGATCTTAAGGCGAACGCGCTTATACGATTCCCCGTCTCGATATCATTGATTTTATAAAATCGCACTGACCCCACAATGGACGCCGAATATTTTCTGGTGATTTCGAATTAGCTGAAGATGGCGATAGAATTGTTAAGGCTAGCAGTGGCCACTGCTTAGCTCTCCCGGGGGTCCTTCACTTCGCCAAATTGCACAGACAGTTTCTCCTATTTATTTGTGGAATGAGAATGTTCCCTAATTTTGTTTGCAAATATAATATTGAATTTAAGTTCATTTATTTAATTTTGGAAGCATTAATATTTCGATTCAGCTGCTACGTCTTCTGTGGTGACCATTCAGGCTTTGGGTTAATCTTGTAAGATCCTTAAATTTCAGATATAATGTAAATATGATTCCAGGGTAGAGTATTTTACAATATTTTATTGGTGGTTAATTCAACAAGAAGCCAAAAAGCTCGTCCATATCTATCTGGTACTGACCAGCAGCAAGCTCGTGCCGTTACTCAGCTCATTAACCGAATATTCGTTTGGCCGGACATTCACGGCCAGAATGGAGAGTCCGACTCGATACACGATACTTCTGTTGACCCGTTACAACTCTTCATTACTTAACTTGATTAATCTTATTTCAATGTCTAGCAATCACGCTTAAGATGGAATTTAACGAATGTACATTCCACGTGGAATATAACCGACGAGCTCGGTGCTGGTGTTCGTTCGCTCACCTCTCTATGATCTAGCGAACGGAAGTTCGACCCTCGGCGCGAACAACAACTGCCTGTGGGTACTAACAGAACCCCCCACTGCGCTCCGCGCTTGTCAGTATAAAGACAACTCGGATAAGAGGTGTATGCTAGCAACTGCACGTCTGAAAATTATGTTATCGAAACGCCAACAAGGTATCGAAATGCTAGAGATGTTAACATGCCCATGCCTCTGGAGGGGTCTAGGCAATTGACACATAAGATTTATCATTTTATATTATTCGGATTACCCCAAATTTTTACGTTTATATAAAATACAGAACAAAAATCCGAATTCATGTTTTAAGGCATGTCAATAATGTCCAAACGTCCATCAATTTCTCTTTTTTTTTATATTTCTATATCAAATTTATTATATCAGGAAAAGACGATAAGGAAAAGAAATCGATTTCTGACTTGCTTGCCAGAATCTTGTATCAATTCCATCAAATTACGTCTATTGAAAATCTGACAACGTTATTTCCTTTCCATCTCGGGAAAAAGAAATGGTCCCAAATTGTGTGAACGGTCCTTGCCATGCCATGTTGCTTGTGACAATGGAAATTGGCTGACTAACTTTCAATATATTACATACGCATCTATTCCCATCCGACTTGGTTTTTAACCAATGTCACTTTGATGTTTTCGGCGTTCCGAAATTCGCATAAGTATGCGAAAGCGAAAGGATGAAAACTGAAAGCATCCTGACGCTAACATCGAATTCTTCGAATTATTTTCAATGACTCGGAAAAAATGTGAGAACTTTACCGAAGACTAGAATTCAACTGGTTAAGGAAGGAAGGACATGGAAGCTGCTTTTCTTCATAGATAAAATTGATTTTTTTTTGAAAGGATTCATTGCTTCAAAGAAACTGTTGGTTTTCCTATGGAGAGTGGAGAGAGTATGTTAAACGGCTTAGAATATAATTTCATTCTTTGAATGCTTTGATAAAATGTGAGGGTCGATTTGCCGATTTGTATTTAGAAAGGCGCGCTATAACGATGAGGCTGAACAAGAAAATGTCACTTTTTACTCCTTCTATCCTCCACACGTCTCATTTCCACCTTTTTATGTCGCACTATGGTTTCATTTTTTGTCATAGATTGATTCGTAGTATGAGCATTATTTGAGATGAAAAAAAAAGATTTTAAAAGATCCTTATTCATGAAAAATTATTTTGAATAGAATATTTCAAATCATCATATTTGAGTATATTGCTCAAATCCTTCTTAGCAGGTTTCTATAGTGTTTCCAAGACAACTGGTAGTTAGTACAAGGGATGATACTTAACTACTTCTATCGCGGGCGCACAGAATGATAAGAGTTTTGTGTGTATGTACTTTGAACTAAGAGAGTGATATATTAGCGGCATTGCTTGTGGCGGTATTATTCGTCTGACGGCCTAGGTGATAAATTAGCAGTATTGCATGTGGGTATTACACCTCGGTTTTTGCTCGTCGGTTACTAGGTGACATCTACTCACAGTTTCACATGCTCGTTATACGGGGTATGGCTTTCTCCAAGGAAACTAAACGAAACTTTAACAGAAAAAATCCAGTTTACCGCTTGAAAATCCATTAGGTTAATTAGGGGCAAAAATTCCTCTTCCTTAGTCCTCCTTGTGGGTGCCCTCTGGAACGAAAGTGGTCGTTGATTATTGCTAACCAAGTCAAGCCACCAGTAATGGCGGTGCGATAATTTGGTTAAAGTAAACATTCCTAGGGTAGTGTGGGACGTAAGAATAATATAAATAAATAAATAAATAGTGGCAGCCTGTCGTAGAAACAGACAGACAAAATGCAGGATGTGTCTGCCAGCAATTTTTACTACCCGAAAAGTTATATGTGCTAACAAGACGTCAGCTGTGCCTTGGTTAACGACTGACCCAACGGTTACGATTTTTGGCTATAGTAAAATGACAAAGATTGGTTTCTGGAATGTGCGTACTCTCCTGAACAATGGATCACAAGGTCATCAGAACGAACGATTTCTTCAATTAGAGAGTGAATTTCTGCGGTAATAATTAAACATCTAAAGGTGCGTTTAGATTTAACCAGTCGCGAAACTGATGCGCGAGGCAAAATTGTGAGTAGTGTGAACGTGTTCCTCACCCGAAACTGTCAGACTGGTCACGGGTGAATTTGGGGTAAGTTTCCTTGCGCAACTGTTTCGCAAGTGGTTTCGCTAAATCTGACCGCACCTTTAGGTAGTAGGTTAGGTTAGGTAAAGGGGCTGCCATGCTACCGCACAGCACACTTGGACCACCTCTGGGTCCGTTGTGATACCGTCAAAGTCACCTAATTAAACCTAGGCAACAAACCAGCCTGTGCAAGCAATATAGCGATTGAGCTGCATTACCTTCGTATCTTTTAGGTCCTCCAGTTCCCGGAAAAACCAGGAACCCAGAAATTTCCTCCGCCTTGCGGCCAGGGCCGGACAGTGACAAAGAAGATGGAGAACGCTCTTCTCGCCATCCACGTCATCACAGCTCCTGCAAAAGTCATTGTGAGGAATACGAAGCCTCCAAGCAAGCTCCCCTATAGGACAGGGCCCCGTAATAACCCCCACGACTCTGCCAATGTGTTTCCTGTTCAGTGAAAGCAGTGTGGCGGAGCGACTTGGGTCAAGTTTCGGCCAAATAAACTTCGTTGTTTGGCACGTATCGCCGTTTAACCATCTCATGTTCGCCCTGTTAACCGCTGAAGTTTACACGGTCCCCCTCAATAACTCCGGTTGACCCCTCTCGAGCTAGCTCATCCGCCTCGCGGTTGCCTACGAAGCCACAACGGCTCGGTATCCAGCAGAGCGTAATGTTGAAAAAAACACCCATCTCCCTGAGGGCAAACGACAGCCAGGACGGATTCAAGTGATCCAATTGCAGCCTGACTTTCCGTGCAAATAGTATTGTCTCTCGTGGTCACAACATGATTTCTCAGCCAGGTCAGAACTTCCAGGATTTCCGAAACCTCCGCCTCCAAAAACGTATTTTGCACTATAATCAGTCCCCGCAGGGAGATCTAAGTTGCCCAGTATAGTCGAATGTCCACAACTCAACGTGCGCCACTGGCCAGTTTCGCGAAGTCGTAAGGCCGTGTTAGCCGCCAGCTGTTCGCCGCAAATATCCAGAGGTAGCAAACCGAGCACCATGTCCAATCCGGCTGACGGAGTTGTTCTAAAATCCCCCATTATAGCCAACGCCGGTAGCTTTTGTACCTTACTTAGTAGGTTACAATAGGCCGCTACTCGGAGTGCCGTCCACCATACACTTATTCCGTGCAGTAGTATAGGAGGTACGACAGCTGTGTGTATCCAATATACAGCTTTAGGTTGCAGGCGCCAGTTCTTACCTATGGCCTTTTTGCACGAGTAGAGGGCAATAGTAGCTTTCTTGGCCCGCTGTTCAATGTTGCGCTTCCACCTTAGTTTGAGATTCGCAGTGGAGTTCGGCAGGGGTGCATCCTCACGTCGATCCTATTTCTCATAGTAATCGGCGATGTGTTGCATACACCTCTATTCGAACTAGACAGAAGAATTCAATGGACTTTAACATCTTATCTGCAACATCCTGACTACGCTGACGACATATGCCTACCCTCCCATAAAATCAGTGATCTGTCAGCAATGGCGTTAGATCTTGAGAGGAAGACAAACAAATGGCCAAAAAGTAATACCAACAAGACCAAGGTCTTTAGCCCGCCATTGCGAAAAAGAAATTCTATTAATATTGCCTATGTTAATGAACAGCCTATGGAGAAGGTTAACTTGTTGCCGAAATTGGTGGTACGGAGCAGGACATCGCTCGTCGTATCAAGCAGGCTAAATACGTTTACAGCACTCGTACCGTCCGTGCTTTTGTATGGGGGTAGTACATGGAAAGTTTTCGTAAGAGTTACCAGAAAGCTTCAAGTTTTCGTCAACTAAAATCTTCGTCGAATTCTAAGAATTTGCTTGCCCGAAACAATATCAAACAAAGAGCAAAGTCGGCGTACGGGTCAGATGCCAATCGACGAATTGATACGCAGGAAAAATGGCAGTGGATAAGTCATACATTGCGGAAGGGTGATAACTGCAAGAAGGTCTAGTCTGGCGACCTACTTTTACGGCCATCTAAGGGATATGTGGGGCAATTTCTTTATCGGGTTATTAATTTTCGTTACTTCAGTTATTAGATAATGGGTGGAGGACTGGATACCACACCATACCCAATAATGTTACACGAGGTAGTTGTCTACTGGAATATTTTGAACATTTCATTGGCCCCAAAAAATTTAACCTCAAAACTTCCCGTATTTATGATAAATATTTTTCTTTTTAATCAAATGCAATTTTTTTTTTCATTAAACTACAACTACTTACTTGTCATACTGCAGTCCTACACATAGCATTCCCGTCACAGCTGGTGCAACTTGTTCCAAGTCTGCTAATACCACTGACGACTCTGAACTCACGGAATCGCAGGATATGGCTCTTTGCAAATTTATACTATCCATTGATCCTCTGTCGCCGTCTAAGGATGTTTGCGAAGTATTATGACGTCCTAAACTAATGCTGGACTCCTGCCGTGAAAGGGATCGTCCAAAACTCCATGTTTGGTTATTATTTTTCGTCAGATGATCTTCCGAAAATGTTTTATGAATGGAACTCCGATCGAGGAAAGGGTTCGTACACTTTAAGCCCGGCGATATCCTAACAAGATCTCCGTTTGTTGACAGGATCTTATGAAGGTCACTGTCGGTGACTTCGGTCTCCGAAAATGACCGATTTCGGAAATTTGTTTTGAGCAATTTCTCGGTATCATTGAAGGCATCCGTGGCCGCCGATTCGGATGGTTTAGGTTTTCTCGTTACCACTGGATCAACTATAGTTTTTGTGTTCTCTTCGCTCTCTTCAATGATTGTGTGCGGGGAACTTGAACCGTTTATCTCTTTTGGCGGTTCTGCTAATGAAGTCCTATCTAACAGTGATGTTATCTTGGCTGGTTCAAAATCAAAAAATAATTTACTATCTACATCAGTTTTAGGAGCTGGCCGTATCAACAAATCGGCTCGACTAAATTCCATTGTCCGTTGAACACAATCCGCCGTGAATGGATTCTTCATATTACTTTTATGAACAGTCTCTAACTCATTCCGCACCAGATACTCTGGATTTTTTTGATTGTCTGGAAGTTCTTGCAGTGATTTGAGGGTCCCATTCAGAAAAGGATTTGTACTCCTCGTCGTTGACTTGTAGCCATTCTGAATCTTACTAACGGCCTCAGATAAATCAATTGGAACATCTTTGGCACCATATGGAGACTTAGTTGGTGTTGACAATTGCCGTTTGGCTGCCGGCCGGGGAATTGCCGTAGATGCAAGTTGCTCGACAGAATCGAGACTTTTCTGCTTATTAGGCGATTTGGTGTCGATTGGTGGCGTTTTAGGTTTTGTACTGATTTGAGAAGGCGATGGTGCAGGAGCTGGTCGCAAAGGCTGAGGCGGTATATCGCTTTGTTGTAAATTCCAAGCGGGCAATGTCATGGAACTTTGTCCCACCTGTTTGTAATCACGATCGATTGAGTCGAAACGTTTAAAGCTGCCACTGGAGCTAAGTAAGAAATCCGATCCCGAATGTATCTGAAAATTAACGGGCTGTTAAAATTTCATTAATATGGCTATTTCAATTTCCTTGCATAGACACAGAATCATTTATATATGCGGTGCGAGAGAACATAACAATTTTGGTGCCATCTTACAAGAATTTTAGCAATTACTTCAAACGTTCTTACCATATAACCATTTGCATTGAACAATTTGCTCTTGGACAGTCCAATCTTCTCTTCCCGATTTGATCGAACCCAGGCTGAAGCTCGAGGCCCAAGATAGTGACAAGCGAAAACGGCCATGAGTATAAGTAAGGCAACGACTGCAAGACTTGAAATGGTGGTCTGGAAACTGTCCATTTTTCCATTGAAATATGTAGAGGCTGTGTATGTTACAGATGTAACTTAAAGTTTAGTAGTATGAAAGAGCCGTTAGAAGACACCTGAAATAAAAAGAAAATATAATAATTAGGTGAAAATAATTCGGGAAAGCTGATGAAAAATGTTATTTTATCAAGGTACAATATTAAAAACCAAACTAACGTAGTCCGGATGGCGCAACGGTTAGCACGTTCGCCTTCTATACACTGGGCCCCGGTTCGATTCCTACTGAATGCAATAGTTTTCGATAAAAACGAGGATTTATGTACGTGTCGGACTATGAGCCCACTCAGCTGTTAAATGAGTACCCATTTGGGGTAAATAACTCGGTTGAGCGTGTTACTGATCACACACCTCTGCACAAAACATACCGTCGCGATCTTGAAAATGAGATGACGGTAACTCATCTCGAGGCCTTGGTCCAAATTTGGACTATTGTGCCATTTATTTATTTATTTATTTATTTATTGGAAACCAAGGTTTGACTTTCAAGTAGCTAAAACTGGGATATCTTGGAGCAGGGTTTCTGTCGTGTATTAATTGACAATTTTGTTTACGTGGCCATCTTTAATTGAGAAAACATACATTTTATTAAATAAAGTGTTAATTTGAATTTATCGTAAATGAGTTAATTAAGGATTAGGGTTTCAGACGTGATAACGTCTTTGAAGAGTAATGTCTAAAAACATCAGAAGAGAAGTAGAAATTCTTAAAAAACTGGGGATCGCAGCGCCCCTGTGATCAATTTTCATTTGAAAGCCTATTGCATATTCCAACCAAGCTTTATCCTTAATCCCATCCATCAACCCAGTTTGCCGCTGTTGTACTCATGGCGAGCGGAGTGAGCGTTCTATGGTTGTATTCTGAAGGTAAAAACTATTTAAATGCGGCACTTGCGTAGCGAGCGGGGCCCACGTAAAATGGTGTTGATTTACTATATTCTCTCGTATGTGTTTGGAAGATTTATTATGAACTAGCTACGAGAGCTCGCTTCACTCGCGTTTTTGGCTTAGCTCACAACTTGACACTAACCTCGATTCTTTTTTTCATACATAATTTTATTTTTACTTACTCAACACCACGACAATGGTGCTTACGTTAAGCTAAAATAAAAGTAACTTTACAGTTCACTGCAACAAAGCTTCTTTATTAAAAATGTTAGCAGTACGGATACAACCACCAGAAATATGAGCATAGAGATCATTGGAGTTGCTAACACGGGAGGGAGCAACATAGAGCTGACAGTGCAAAAAGTTGCAGACACTTAGGACCAGAATCGCGACGTGCAGCGTTTGGCCCTGTGCTTTGTTGATTGTCATTGCGTAGCATACACTGACTGGAAAATGCACACGTTTAAAGCCGAACGGGAAATTATTTGGAATGAAAGGGATTCGCGATGTAAAGACTCTTATCACCTGCTTCGTATCCTGCCAAAATCTGCACGTCGTTTATTGAAAATAAGACAACATTGAATTTTGTTGGCCTTAAACTCTACTCTATTCGCTTTTCCCCATGGAATAATTTTTGAGATATCTCTATTTAGCTACAGAGTTAAAAGTATAAATATGATAGAATCAAGAGTGCTGTCTTCTGCAAAACTGTGAATTGGGTTTGATGTCACACTTAAAATATCGTTGATGAACAGAAGAAAAAGCGTTCGTGACAGGACGGTACCTTGAGGGACCCTTGCGTTGGTGGTATGGCAATTCAATTTAACTCCATCAAGAACGACTCGAAGCGAACGGCCGTGGAGGAAACTTTGAATCCATAAAACTAATTTTGTGTCCAGACCAAAAGCCTGGAGTTTAACTAAAAGAGCCGGATGCCAAACTCTGTCAAAAGCTTTCGAAATGTCAAGGGCAATGATTTTAGCTTCACCAAATTGATGAACACATTGATTCAATCTTTCGGTGAGATATGTCATTAAATCTCCGGTGGAGCGCGAAGAGCGGAAACCGTATTGTCGATCGCTGACGAGATGGTGTGAATCAAGATAGCTCAAAAGTTGGTTGTTGACAAGGGTTTCAAAAACTTTTGACAGGACCAAAGTCAATGCTATTGGTCGATAGTTAGAGGGATCACATGCCTTAACTTTTTTTGGGGATTGGTTGGACATGAGCCATCTTTCATGTTGATGGATAGTTTTCGGATAGTTTTCGAAGAGGTCTGGCTAATAAGGAAGCGCAATGTCTGAAAACTAATGGGGAGATGCCATCAGGTCCAGCCGATTTTGATACGCCGAGATTTGAGAGTACTTTAAATACTTCCCTCGTGCGGAAATGTAAAGGTCTCTGGTGTGAATCGCATACGGGTATATCTGGTGGACTTGCGTAGTAGGAAGTAGCCAAGAGTTTGCACCGAAGATTTCAGCAAACAAATTGGCCTTATCTAGTGATTCACTATAAACTTTCTCATCATGTACAAGTGGTGGAATGGAAGAACAGCTGAAGTTATTCTTCACAGCTTTAACAAGTGACCAGAAGCCTTTGCTACCTTTTCGCTCAGCGAAAACTTTTTGTTTAATTTTACTATCGAACTGAAATTTAACTTTATTGACAACAGATTTGCATGCCGCTTCTTTTCTCCTAATAGCCTCGTTGTAATCTCTGTTAAACCAAGGGGTGGTAGTTGGTTTGATGTTCTTAAAGCTATGCGGGACGAAGCAGTACATTCCGTACCAGATTGTATTTATAATTGATTCGCTTATATAATCGACGTTCTTCGTGGAGAGGCAGTCGGCCTAGTTCAATTCACTGATGTATTGATTGAAAGCGACCCAATCTCCCTTATTATAATGCCATAATATTCTTTTGGTGGGAGATAGGTCTTTGACATTCAGGGCGCAAGTACTGAATGGGGTCGATATCAATTTGTGATCGGAACTTCTCATCCACTTAGTGAAACCTTATTATATTATACCAATAGTGAAACTGTTAAATACAATTAATAAAGAACTATTCGTCAAATGATTTCTGAGTTCATTTTAATAATTCAATTTTCATCATGAAGGAATTGATAAGTGAGAAATGTGACGTGACGTAATTAGGGGGCGGGGGTTATCATTTATGTAGATATGTGACAAAAGGGTAGGGGGAGTCAAAAATTGACAAAAATCGCGTGACGTATTATGTGAACGGTCCCTAAATGCTAAACACCACCCATCCTCTTGTTAAAAATTTATCGAACAATAATTCCAAACAGCTGATACAGGCTGCTAAGATTTTGAGAGCTGTAACTCTTTACGTTTGTACATTCAAATGAGGCAATTCAACTGGTCACAAAGAACAGCGTTCTGGAAATTCATTCGAAAGAAGAGGGTTTGAAACCAACTCAGCCGCAAATTAATGCTAAGAGACAGTACAAACGTAAAATAGAATAGAACTGATTTTTCTGCTGCATTTGCCGATTTTTCAACTGTTTGAACATATCTTGAACGTTGCATACTCTCTTTCTCTCTCTCAATTGCCCTAACCCCTTGTGGGACATAGCGCGTCAACTGTTCCATGTGGCCCAGTTGACGTTTCGACGGCATAAACTGGTTTCGGAGAATGCAGTTGCCGGCATGCACCTCCTGCACATGGCCACGAACGTCGTCGTGGACGGGATTTGAACCCAAAATGTCGGTAGTCAAACATAAGGCTAATGCCTCAACACATTGCGCTACCGGTCACCCCTTAGGTTTAATTTAGTGTCCCGGATAACTTACTGGCAGTTTACCCAGACATTGAGAAAATGAGCCTCACGAGCCGGGTACCGTTACAGAGTTTCGGTGGGTTGAAATTTTTAAGCAGAATTAGAGGGATGCCAACTTTTGAAATTAATTTGTAAGGCGGAAGCCCAGGTGCTCTTAGGGAATTTAAAAAGCAGACCAGATAATGGGTAGCAGCTTCTTAATCTACTACTCGGTTGATTGAGCTGTATTCAACACATTCCCAAGGGACGCATTTTAATATTTCAGCGTTTATCGTTTATCCGGGGAGTCAAAATAACGCACCCGCAAAGCCAAGAGTTTTTTTCTCTGAAAAGTTAATTTTGCAGGGTTGTCATACACTGAAGAAAATAGATATTGCCATGATTTAACTACACGACGTAAATTATTACGCAGAATGAATATCCCTTCTTCCGGATATGTACGGTCACCAACTTTTTGGGCGTTTTGAGCCCGCATATTGGTTAATAAATGCGTGGGTCTGACAATGCGCTATAGGCATGAGCTTTTTATACATGCCCTAATTTCATAAGCCCTCATCCTTCGGAGGATTACTGTCAAAGTAGCCACAGAAAAGTAATTAATACCACCCATGGTCCGGTCGTTTTGTTTGATGTCACGTAAGGTCCTATCTATTGACTCAACCGCTTTCCGATTCGCCATGGTGCACTTGGCCCATATTATTAAGGTTTCGGTTCATAAGGCACCCAATTGCCTTGCTTTTGAATCATTCCCATGGATTTTAATCGTACAGAAACTGCTTGTTGAGTCACTCCCAATGATTCTGCGAGCTCCTCTTGCGTTTGACTCGGATCTTCATCGAGTAATGACTCCAAGTCTTTGTCTTCGAATTTTTTTGGCTGTCCAAAGCGAGGCTTTAGCTACACTTTTCTTCCAATTAAAACAAAAAAAAAATAAAACCTCCCGCAAATGCTGCTTAGTTAACACAAAATTTGAGATATTTAACACAGTGAAAAACAAGGTTTTTTATGAAACTCGAAGCGATATGAACTGAATATTATTGACAGATGTCTAACCTCTCTGAAACTACCGACATCAGCTGTTACTATTAAATATTCGTAACAGCCAGAGCCACCTTTTGAAAACGGACCGAACTAATTTGTACTCCCAATATTTCAATCGGACTAGCGATTTTCATGTGATGGCCGAACCGTCGTTGGTTGTGTAAACACCTTTCCGCACAAACACCAGATCTTTAAGTTTCTGTTCAAAATTTCTACAAAAATTTGTGAATGTGAATGTGTGTGTGTTACATAAAAGAAAAGCGCGAGTACCATCCCACAAGAAGTTTCACTTAAAAAAAAATACGTTCTTAGCAATGATATAACGATTTCACCATACCGTGATAACCTTAATAACTGGTAGAAAAAGTCTCTCTAACGTTCCATGTCAGCATCACATAACATGAAATTAATCCACCTAAGCGGAGCTTTCTGGCATTCATCCTATTTTGTTAAACTCATACATATCGTCATGGTGACAGCCTAGGACGATGCCACTAATCATGTATCCAGCTCGTACCTCCTCCCAATCAAGTTGGTTAATGGCTTGTATTCATCTACCCAAGCTTTTCCACATCAAGAATTTGTATCCTTGGTGATGGATTTTTCATCTCTAAATAGTCCATTAAACAATGTTTGATGGAACCATAATGCGGCATTGCTGAAATAATTTGCGAGTTAAGCAGTTTCCAAGCGACGACAAATAGGAAAATAAGGAGAGAGTTTTTTAGGTAATTTCAATGGAACAAAACTATTTTTTTGTCATTGTTCGCATATCCATAGTCGAGGAATTTCAGGATGGAATTTTGTATCAGCAAATTCTGAAGTTATGGATGAGTAGATAGAATGGGTCATTAGAGTTAATTATATTTTTGGTAATATAAATGAATCATAAATTTCGAAAAGGGCTCATCTCCTATGGAAAATGAATGGAAATGAGTCCTTTTCGAAATTTACGATTCATCCTTTTTGAAATTCCCGATTCAATTGAACAATGTACTCGTATACTAGGAAGGGGTGAATGTTTAAATCTAATATTCATTTTGTTCTTGTTCAAACACACGATACGCTAAGTGACATTGACGGACGATGGTGTTTCTCTCAACTATAAGGACAGGATTCACTTAGCCACCCTAAATACGAATATGAATATTAAATTAATTAATATATTAATTAAGTTCTCATCTTCTACCCGTACCAGTCGGGCTTTTACTCCAAACGATGATTATAAGTGGTATGTTTTTGAAAGGATCTTCTAAATGCTCTATATCATTATAATTGATTCACATCTCTTGTCCATGTTCCTTCATAAAAACATGCTTGTTCAACTTAATTGTTCAATTCACACCCTCTCAGAACAATCCAAAAATCACACCTATCATTTAGCACAATAATTCAATCATCTATTGAAACGAAAATTTTACTCAAGTTCAATCGTAAAAGCTTTAGTTTGTATTGTATTTTCAAGCCTGATACTGTAGAGCAATTTTGTCTCTATATTATGAATAAAAGATGACGCAGCTTTCGTAAGTTACAAATTTTATTTATAATATTTATTTCGGGAGCGACTTCCCCCCTTCTTCAGTACAAATGCTGCTAAACATAATGGCAAGATACAGGTCATTATATATGTTATAAATAACTAATTACTTTACTTTTAAGGAGATGCATGCTGGCAACTGCATTCCCCGAAACCAGTTTATGCCAACGAAACGTCAAGTGGGCCACATGAAACAGTTGACGCGCTATGCCCCATAAGGGGTTAGGGCAATTGAGTAGGTAGATGAGACCATAAACTCCTTTTATTGCATCCCCTATCGGTTTATGGACCTTTTCTACTTGCTGTTTTACAATTTTTCGCAACTATAATCTAACTAGTTTTGAAGGGCAGTTTCCTTGATCCGTATTCAATATTCGCCTCGTGTCTTCTCGCATGATCTCCCAGCTTTCCCAGGGGTCCAACGTATTCGTCCGGTTCGTATATCGCAATAATTCCAGTTTTTCGTGCTGAACCTTGTGTCCTTCTTCGATGATATGAGCCGCTACTGATGATTGTACTGATGAATTCGGTTTCCGGATGCTATTAACGGCTTCTCTGATATGTCTGTTGAATCGCGTCGTTACTAACCGTTACGTCAGTCTGATACGAGACTTTGTCTCAATGACTGCACGTTATCTGATATATGCCGCTTTTCGAGTTTCATACCTTCCTCAAGGTGGTGTTTCTGCTCGATCCGACTACCTGTAAATTAAAATGGTTTAATAAGTTTTAATTTTATGAAACAAGTGGGAGTTACGAGTACATAGGTGTACTTATACGCCTTGGAATGTTTTCCATATACTGCATGAACAGCGTTGTATACTTTAACCTGTTTTGTTGTTGGGCTTTCCCCTGATCAGTTTCTCAGTGTCATGAGAATCGTATCAGTTTTTGATGGCGGTGTCAACAATTAATTCGCGTTCCTTGTTGAATCCGTCTATCGTCAAAGGGTACGCGATTAATCTGTGTACCATACAGTTATAAGACGCCATTTTCTGTGAAAACGTGTGATTCGAGGAGGATGGTATCGTCAATAGAACACCGTAACTCTAACTAAAATACTTCGAAGAATTTTTACGAAAAAGGCAATAAAATAGTTTGAGCAACCTTTTTTGGCGATAAAAAAAAAAGAAACTTTTCATAACAATTCACTCTTTGTCGTGCTCGGTGGCCGTTCGGTCATCGCTCTATAATACTAATCTAGAGCTCGGAGTTCAAGTCTCGGCGCGATCAAAATTGCCTGTGGGTACTAATAGAACTCTCACAGTGCTCCGAGTGTGTCATTAGAAAGACGGCTCGGATAGGAGGTTCATGCTAGCAACTGCTTTTGCGAAAAGTAGACATGCTATCGAAACGTCAACAAGGCATAGAAATGCTAGAGATGTTGACGCGCCCATGCCCCTGTAGGGGTCAAGGTTATTAACAATATTCCTATTTCACCATTTTCGCGTTTTGAATTTGCCGCTGTAGTGTATAGATCGAACGAAACGAGCGTTCTAGAGCTGTATACTAAGGGTAGCAACCCCTCGAGCCACCGCGATGCAAGCGGAGCCCACGCAATCAATCTCTAACCCACTATTGGCCAACTAGGAATGTTCCTCGAGCCTTATTCTAATAATCACTGTGATCGAACTATTACCTCATTAATCATTTTATTGACTTTTGACTATTAAGTGCCTTTTGCCCTTCCTCTGTAATACACAAGCACTTACATGGCTGAAATGCCTTTTCTAATGAAAATCAATTTCATTAGGTTCAACATCGGGTCGGGGACTGTCTAATTATATTTATACCCATTTAGTAAGAATATTAAGAGATTCGAAAGGGCCCACTTAACATGTCGGACAACCATTAAAGTAGACAACATCAAGAGAGTCATGATAATTTAACTTCGAAATATCCTTGGAAAACTTTTAATTGAAAAAAAAACTCTTGGGTAGCCTACCCCACCACGGCGCGGCGCTACCCATCACCACTCCACTCTTTGCTCTTTAATCCAACACAAAGATTTTGATCAGATGGGAATGCTCGAGACAAAGTAAAAGGACGAAATTGTAAGATGCCAACGAAAGAAGCCGGTATCAATGTTACAAAGAATGAACGGACAGTGTTGTGAAAGCAACTGACACAAATTTGGGTCGGCTATCTTCGCTTTTGTGGTAAAACACTTCATACCTGATATAAATCATTTTGAAATACGACTGCCTTAAAATTTCAATTAGAGTTATGACCTTTTCGTTTATTACGGTTTACTACCTTGCAAAAATGGAGCGACCACACAATACAGCACACAACGCCAGACCGCTTTGTTACTTGAGTGCCATTTTTGTATTAAGGATTTCTTTTTAAATATTTCAAACTTTTAAACGTGGATTTTGGTGATTCCCTAGCGAAAAGACCGTGTTTTCTGTTCCAGACTTGTATGTCGTGGGAGTTCCATGGAGTTGCATTGAACGATCTGGGTTAATATAGTTGATTAATCATTGATATTAATACAGTATCCTTTAAACTACTTCCCTTAATATAATACAAAAGTTCACAACTTTTCGAATTTTGGAAGCACTTCTGGAGCGCAGTTTTCGTAATTATGTTTGTTTACCTCGTCAAATCCATTTTTATCTGTCAAATGTGGAGAGCTACTATAAAAATAGGGTTTTTTGGTCCGTTCCATATTTACATATATTCATTTATTTATTCATTTGGAAGTTGTTTAAATACCTTCAACATCTAGACTATGCTGGTGATATTTGCCTTTTATCAAATAAATCAGATCAAGTTGCTCAAATGTCTGATGGTCTGTATTGCGAAAGCCTTAATGCGGGGCTTAAAGTTAACGCGGCCAAGACAAAGTTGACAATTTCTGCTACCTCGGAAGCGTAGTTACAGCAGATGGTGGAGCGGATGCGGATGTACAGTTTCGCATCAACAAGGCTCGAGCAGCTTTTTCAGTTTGACTCCTTTCTGGCAATATAACAACATTTCCAGATGCACCAAACTCCGGATCTTCGAAACCAACGTAAAGTCGGTGCTTCTATATGGCTGTTCAACTTGGAGGGTGACGAATAAGATCACAACTAGATTGCAAACTTTTGTGAACCAGTGTCTAGGGCGCATCCTACACATATGGTGGCCGGAGGTCATTTCTAACGACGACCTCATTATTACTGGTCAGGACAGGATTGACACTTCCATTAAAAGCCGAAAGTGGCAATGGATAGGTCACACTCATGATACAAGGAAGACATGGGTCACACCAAGGTCACACTCTCCGAAAAGAGCCGAACAACATTGCTAAACAGGCCCTCGATTGGAACCCACAGGGAACCAACGCAAGTCGCCGTGTTGGACGACCTAGTAACACCTGGAGAAGATCAGTTGAGAGAAAGGGTGTCTCAATAGGCAAGTCGTGGAGCTGAAAGCGATGGCAATGAACAGTACGAGGTGGAAAGTAGGCGTAGTTAATGCCCTATGTCCCACAAGGGGTTAACAGGAGCCAGAGAGAGATTTATTAATTTACGTGATCTAAAGGTACATTTACATTTAGCGAAACCACTCGCGAAACTGTTGCGTGAGGAAAAATTGCGCGTAGTGTGCACGTGTTCCTCGCCCAAACTGTCAGACTGGCCACGGGTGACTTTCGGGGGAGTTTCCTCGCGGAACAATTTTACGAGTGGCTTTGTTAAATCTAAACCCGCTTTAAGGTCTACGAACTATATTATTTTCTACGGTTAAAATAGAGGAAAACCCCGCTCGTGTATACGTACGAGAAATTCGTCAATATGAATTATTCCCCCGATTAAAAAAAAACACAAAAGAAGACGAAAAATGGCCCAAATTTGGGGGATAATTCACATGAAAAAAGACTTGACGTTTGAAGCGAATGCTTCAGATTTCTGCGGGCGAAAATATTTATTTTTCAAAAAGGGGAATTTTTCATCACCTAATTTTCTGCATTTTGGGGTCATTATTCATGTGGAACTTCCCCCCCCAAACCTAAATCGGATTTTTGGGAGAATTTTGCGAATTATCACCCAAAACTTGGAGAGATTTTACAATACATTGATACTTAAATTTTTTTTAGAGGGATAATTAATTTGTTTAGGGGGGGTTGTTAGGGGATGGTTCGCAAAAACGATAAGGATACAGTTTGTCGTTAGCCTAGAAACTAAGATGAAACTGGATAACTTCTGCTTACTTGGCGCATCACCAGGAAGGAGGAGCAAGAGTTGAAGTGTGTACCCTTGTGGATGCATTGTATAACGCTAAGACTAAAGCTTGCCCTGCGCGCAGACCAAATGGTAAAAAAAAACCAGGGTGATGGAGTGCGATGACCACTGAATGCAGAGTGATATGCAGGCAGGTTTTTAACGGAGCGAAATCATCAGGAAATGAATCGGATTGGTGTCACTACAAGAATCGTTTTAGTAGTTTGGGTAGAATTTTGTCAAGGCGAGCAAGAATTCTGCTCCATTAGTATTGAAATGCAGGCGGCGCAGGTGTCGAAGCTTTCGGACAGTTTACAGTTTGGAAAGCACATAAAATTCATTTCATGTCGATAAAATGTTCGTTTTGTGTAATTATATGGAATAGTAAACGTACAAAATGATTCAGCTGCGTAAAGGAAAATTTGTCCGATTGTATATGGACTATGGATTTAAGTTTTCTCTTGAAATTTGAGTTGACGTTTAAATGCTAACTAAACCCAGACACACTCCCAGCAAAGACATGCCCCGTTTTTGTGTTTGCTACTCTAATCTGCTCTCGATCGTTTTTTTGCAGCTTATCCTGCTCTACTAGGCTCTGTACAAAAAAAACCCAGCTAATGTGTTTCCTAGCAATCTCATTTAGAGTACCTAATAAGTTTGTTGTACTCAGTGAGAGCAGTTCTGTACTCATCCCACCTACTGAAGCGCTTGGTTTTATTTAACATCCTACTAACCAACTAACTAACCAATTCCTCGTTCCACCAGGGTACTTTACGCCCTAACTCTACCGTAGGTAAAACGTTACTATTGTATCTTTAAGAAACTTAAAATTTCACTGGGCTTGTTAGCCGCCAACTCAATTTCCCCTGTAGTGTTGATGGGACTGACCAGTAATTTCGCTTTGGAGCCGACTAGTTTACGGAATTTAGTTTCCGAGCGAATGTCGGACTGTCCTAAGATGTCGAATCTGATATGTCTATGATCTGAAAGAAACACCTCATCCGACACGTGCCAATTCACGATGAACCTCGAGAAGAAAATGCTAGAAAGGTTAAGGAAGTACTTCTTCCCTTGCCGCCGTGATAAAGGTAGGTTTGCACCCCCGTTCAATACATTCACCAAGTCGAGGAGTTGTTTATCTCTGTCGTTGTTATCGCTGCTATCCCACACCGTGTGGTGTGCGTTTGCGTTAGTACGTCAACAGAAATCCACGAGTTTCTGAACTTCGAGCGGTGGAATCTCATCATTGTCAGATGGGAAGTTAGCAGACGCAGCTATCACTTTCTGGTAACCGTTGAGCGTGAATACTTCCACTAATTCTGCAGCTAGATAAAATAAATAAAGTAACAATAAAATAACCATATTGGGTAGGTATCACCTCATGCTTAAAAAGCTCCTTTTATTCTGACCAAAAAAGACTCAATCTGCCTTATATGTACTCCAGCGCGATTTAGGAGATACTAGTTTTTACCAGTTTTGATTTCTGTTTCATTTCATGATAAAGAGAGTTATTTTTTCTAACACACATGTCCTGCAGGACCTAAATATCAACCTATGGTCTTTATAAGAACTCAAGGAAGCTGTGTATCAATTTTGGTTGAAATACTTAGCTAGAGAAGCGATCTTTAAAAAGTTTTAGGGCCATTTTCACAATGTCTAGTTAAGGTTTATCCTATAGATAAACGCAGAACGGCACCCATCTTCCAGTTAAAATTTATCGGACGGTAATTTCAAACAGTTGAGACGGGCTGCTGAGAATCTGAAAGCTAGAACTGTTTACGTTTGCACATTGAAATGAGGCAATTAAACTGGTCACAAAGAACAGAGTTCTGGAAATTCATCCGATGGAAAAGGATTAGAAACCAACTCAGCCGCAAATTAATGCTGTGAGACGGTACAGATGTAAAATACTATAGGATAGAACAGGCGGCAGAATTCCGCCAAGAAAATCAGCTTATTTTCTATTGCATTAGCTGAGCTTTCTACTGCATTATCATATTTTGAGCGTTGGTTGAATTGTTGGTTTTAATTTAGTGTCTCGGATAGCTAACCTTAGGCGAGTAACTCTTATTTGAACACAATGCAGAATATACTATTCGTCCAGCCGATAAAAGTAATTGCTGCCTTCGGGCGGTACTTAGGGTCACCCAAGTTACATACCAAATTCGGTTAAAATGGGACCACGGGAAGTGTCCGGACAAACGCACATCTAAAACTTGATATCTCTCTCAATTGCCCTAACCCCTTGTAGGGCATAGCGCGTCAACTGTTTCATGTGGTCCAATTGACGTTTCATCGGCATAAACTGGTTTCGGTGAATACAGTTGCCAGCATGCACCTCCTGCACATCCATGGCCACGAACGTCGTCGTGGACGGGATTCGAACCCGAAACGCCGGTAATCAAAAATGAGACTGATGCCTCAACACACTGCTCTACCGGTCGCCCCAATGTCCAGAATGCTCAGCAAAATACGTTGGACGAATGGGCCGATCAATCGGGGTTAAATTTAAAGAGCACATGATCGGTTCAAACTTCTCAAATGTAGCTTTGCCAAGATTGCCTAGTGCTTTAAAAGAAACGCCTTCCGACAATACCCATTATTGATTCCATTCCGACTCCATCACGTCCAAGTTGGTAGAAATTGAACCACTTTCCAATGCATAATTGCCCCCTGGAATATAAAGAGTGCGTGCTCGTTATACTAAACATTAGCTTCATCTTATTCTATTCGTTGGGAATTCAAGCCGAAGTACCTTCTTGTAAAACTGCTTTTCCCCACACTTTTTATTCTCGAAATGTATATGAAAAGTATGACGGAAAAGATGCCTATCGCTCGACATCCAAGACGAGCGTACACACAGTATTCACGAGTCTTCTAATGGAAAAGTCGGCACATAGTCGGATACATAGATCGAATCTACTCAAGGAGATTTCCATTCTTCACGTTTTCCTTCTAGTTTACAGCTTTCTAGGCACGCACACTTAACATTTTCCTGAAAATCAAATACTTCCTGGTTATTTTGTATATTCATCCTCCACCATCGTTCGTCTATTGACTTGAAAAAGCTATTTTGCTAAGATGACGACAAGGATCCCTGAAAGTTTCGAGCGTCTTGAAAAGCAGTTGGCTTCTGCTTTGTGAAAGGACGAACTTGACGAAGTACGGTTCAATGGTTTCTTTTTCTTAAAGTGTACATTTTTTTGGGTGCACGTATGTTGGCAGCTGAGGAAGTTTTCAGAAATTTGTACTTAGTAAATTATTTTTTTTTTTGCTTAAATGGCGTCCACAATAGATGTGTAATTTAGTCTTCGCTAGTTAACAACTGCGCAGTGTAATTACACAATTTCTATTCGCAGAAAATATAAGGAAACAGTAACATATTCAGGAATTGAGGTTGCTCGTTGACTTTGACTCTCGTGAAAAAGAAATTCAGACTACGTTGGTAAATGTAATAACATACTTGTAGGTTGTTACGCTTCGTTTACACGCGAACGCTAAGCCAAACACCGAATATTGAAAAATTGCATTGAAAAGCACCAACAACAAAAATTTACCTTTTCTGTTCTTATATGGCCAACATGAATTCACGAGCATTTGATTTGAGTCGTTCCAACCAGAGATGGGAACGACCCACCAGAGATAGGAATGATTCAAATGCTCGTGAATTCATGTTGGCCATGTAAGAACAGAAAAGGTATAGTATTTTGTTGTTGGTCCTTTTCAATGTTATTTTTCAATATTCGATGTTTGGATCAGCATTCACGTGTTTGACAATGCCCACCTGAGAACGTCCATTTGAGCCCATGTTCAGGATCGGTCAAAGGCTAAGGCGAAACAGGCGGTAGCCTGGGGCGCCGACTCAGAAACGGCGCCAAGAGGAAAGCCATGCTTGAGGGTGAATTCGGTCAATTTAAAGCTGAATGTAATATAATTCCACTTACTTATAAATAATTCGTGATTTATCCGATCGAAAGTGATTGTCACAGTTCAAATTTACACGCGTGACCGATTCAATTTTGAACCTCAAGGTGCATTTTGCTATTTTCTGATTTGTTTCCCTAGTTCATGTTTTACATGCAACCTACACCTGAAATTGAATTGAGTTGAATGCAAGTTTCATCGTTTAAGGTTTTCCCAGAATGCACTCATTGTCGACGATAATTAGTGCCAAAACAGCCCGGACAAAAGTGGCATGCTCACGACCACTTTTCTCCAAGCGGCATCAATAATGAAGCGAAACCGCTTGATCAAAAGTGGCGCTTAAAAAAATGTGTAATAATGATTCCAAATACATGAAAATAATTGCAAATACTATAACATTTGAAGCGATGTCTCATTCTAGATTTTATGGAAAATTATTTTGAGAAAATGTGAAGAGGAGAAAGGAGGGAGGGGTGTCAAAATGTCCTTGCCTGTGCCTTAAGTTAGACTTTAACCGGCCCTGCCCATGTTAAGATCCATCAGTCGGTGAGTTGATGAGTCCATAAGTCATCGAATGTCTGAAACCACCAAGCCATCAAACTCTTGTTTAGTAAACGTTGAAGGTAATGAAATATAAACTTTCTATATGTTATTTTATTATATTTATTGCAGTAAAATCTCAAATTGATACAAATATTACTTCTTCACTTCCCTTTCAACGTCGTATGCTTATTGCCTATAATATTCGTTATCATTTGATTTTATAGCTATCCCTCGATTTTATAGCTATCATATTAAGGCGCACAGGGTACCGACCAAAATGATCGAAATACACTTCTATTAACCTTTTCTTTGAAGATATTAAGATCCTTTGTATCAACGACATGAAATGCTCCATTTTCAATTCTGGACATTTTTATATCAAACTTGCAAGCCGAATGGTATTCTTCGAGGTGTATCTAGGAGTATTACTTGCGTTGTATATACATACATACATTTATACATATCTTCGATTAAGGTGTGTATACTGATTTCTTCAAAAAATGAGCCAAATACTCTTTTGTAACGGACCAAATCTGTCACATAAGTGTCTATTTTTGAATTTGTGTATTTTTCACAAATGTATTTAATTTGGATTTACTTCAAATCATTTACATTTGTGAAAAGTCGTTACAAATTCAAAATTTGGCATTTATGGGTTAGAATTGACCAGAACCGCTGCCATCACACCAACCACTGCAACCGAAGTTCAGGGGTGGGTAAGACCCCTGATTGGTGAAGCTGATATTGGCGGGAAAATTTTGGAGGAATGGGGGAAAACGAAGAAATGGAACTGATGGAACGGGTGGATTGGGAGTTGGGGTTGAGACGCCGCCGAGCACGGGTGGGCATCGCCGAAAAACGCGAAAAAAATTGCACAAAACTCAGGAAATTGGAGTCCGATTGAAAACGCCGCGGGAGAGAGTTGGGATCCTCGCTAGCAAGAAGGGAAGAATTCCGACCCCGGGCAGTGTGTGTTAGGTGCGCAAATCGTGTCGTGGGCTGGAAGTATATTGTAAAAAAAAAGAAAGAAAAGTGTCGTGAACATCAGCCCATTTTGTTATTTAAGAAAAAAGGAAAGATTGTTTGTCCCAACGGGCCCCATAAGTGGAAGATCAATCAATCGCATACACACGGCGGTGACCTCCATTTCCACATTTGGTGACAGATTTTTCAGTTCGGCTAGTGGATTTCTTTTTTTTTTGTGAAAAATTCGGGTCAGCGGCGCCCCGTGATCATTGCTGGGGTTGAGGCTGAACCGCTGGGAGAGCGAGATCGGGAAAAGAAAATTGTTGGCGCAAGTGGGATGGCCCTGATTACAATCCGCGGTAGGAAACCAGCCGAAGTGCTGAAATACAATGCTCGCTTGTTAGTTGCCTGCGTCGTAGAAAACTTCCCGCCTCCTACCATAGTCCATTTGTTTTTTTTTGTTTATTCGGTAACGCCTGCACAGTGTGTGTAAAAAAAATTGAGGCGTGTTGACTGCATAGTGTCTGCCAAAGAAAAGAACGAAAAGTCCAATTTCAGTTCGGAGACGAGTGTAATACGCAGATCAGAAGCCAATGAAGTCTCTGACAGCAGAGCCTCATCACCGCCACTGGTTGCATTTCTGTGAACGAATCAGTACGGAAATCTGGGTTTCATGTGTGAGGGTGCTAGAGCTGTGAATTGCGCCCCGCGAACCCATAGCGATCGTGTGAAACCATTTTTAGCTTTTAAGTGTACTTTCGTAGTCTCTCTTCAATATCACTCGTGATGCCCCAACCGATAAGTGTCGTGTCGCTCGCCCCTCTCAATGTGCGATTTTCCATTTGGTGTGTGTGAATGACTGTGGTAAATATTGTAGAAAGAGCAACCTAGTTCTCTGGCACAGTGTGCGTCGAAAAAAGTATTCCCATTCGTCCATCGGAAAGTTGTATTTTTGTGCCGTTAGCCTCCGTTTGCTCATCAGAAACTAAGTCTTCCTATCCCCCACGACGTACGCTTGACATCTGTATCACAGCTGAAACAGCAGCAGCATCGAATTAAATATCTTGGACGTTATCGAGTTTATCATTTATAGATATAACCAGGCCGAAGCGTATATACCCTAGACTTGTACAGACCTAGTGGTGACACCAAAAGTACCAATTGGCAACGACCATATGCATTAAAAGTGAGTTTCCTATATGGCCAGTTTATAGGGGAGGTTGGCACTCATTCAGGGAGATCTTGACCATTCTCAAAATCAATTAACTAACCCATTCTATAAATATTTGTCGAATTTTTCAAGTCGCTGGCTTCATTCCATCGAAAATTATTATTTGAAGTTTCACTTGTAGGGGAGGTCGAGGTTTCGTTTGTCGAAACTTGCACATTTTTAATAACAACCAACTAGATCCCAGTACAAATATTTTACCAAAATTTCAAGTCACTACCTTCATTTTATCGAAAGTTATCGCTTATTTTAAGTTTCTTTTGTAGGGGAGGTAGGGGTTCCTTGAGTCAGATCTTGCCCATCATTGCCACCAACCAATTAGATCACCCTACAAACATTTAAACAAAATTTCAAGTCTCTAGCTTCACTCTATCGAAAGTTATCGCTTATTTGAAGTTTCATTTTTAGGGGAAGTAGGGGTTTCGTTGGTCGGGTTTTACGTATTTTCAATATTAGCCAACTGGATCCTACTACAAATATTTAGTCAAAATTTCAAGTCGCTAGCTTTATTTTGTCGTAAGTTATCGCTTATTTTAAGTTTCATCTCTAGGGGAGGTAGGGGTTCCTTAGGTCGGGTCTAACTCATCTTTAATACCAACTAACTCAATCTCACTTCAAACATTTGACCAAAATTTCAAGTCGCTGTCTTCATTCTATCAAAAGTTATCGCTTATTTGAAGTTTCATTTGTAGAGGAGGGGTTCCTTGGGTCATATCTTGCCTATTTTCAATACCAACTATGACTTACTATCAACTTTCTACAAAATTTTCAACTCGCTAGTGTCGTTCTATCGAAAGTTATCGTAATTAAAATAATATTTAATTTTTTGAACTTTGTAGGGGAGGTAGGCGTTCCTTTGATCTGATTATGCCCAACTTACCAAAACCCAAGCAGCTTCTCACCCCAGGGTTACTTGCTAAAGATAAGATGCATACGTCAATTGGTTCAAGAGTTATAGACAAAAAACCTGAAAAGTAGGGTAGTACGGGGCTCTTTGTAAGAAAATTACCGTTAGTTTTGAACTAATCGATTTTATTTTTCCAGGAGAATATAAGATTGCCCTCACGAGCAATCTTCCAAAGCTAGAGCTTTTCTTGTTTATTTAGTCGGTAGTTATAGATACATTTAATTATTTTACATGTGTAGGGGAGGTAGGCGTTCTCTTGGCCTGATCACGCCCATTTTCAACACCAACCAACTCAATCATACTTCTAATATTTGACCAAAATTTCAAGGCTCTAGCTTCATTATATCGGAAGTTATCCTGCGAACGGCCAGACAGACAGACGGGCAGATGGATAGACATACAGACAGACAGACGGACAGACAGACAGACATGGCTAAACCGAATCAGGAGATGACCCTGAAATTTATATATATACGTTGCCATACCTCCGGAGCCTCCTTTAAGGTGTTACATATTTCCGTCGTGACAAAAACAATAAACCCTGTACTATAAGTCTAGGGTATAAAAACATTCAATGGATTAACAGTGCAATCCCTTCTCTGAGATCGTCCTGAATGTTTAGTTACGAAACAAACAGAAAAATAAAACAACTAAAACGAAAAAAAGAACTACACACTTACGAAAAAAAGGAAAGGCATAGACCGAATTTGCATGTCCTCCTTTAAAGTGGGTTCGCTCCATTGTCTTGTAGAGACGGGCACAATTACGATGGCAGCAAAAATAAATCGCATTGCCCACTTTCCAGGCTCCTCTTGCTCCGACAACATTATTGCCGCACCGAGTCTGCAATCGAATGGCTGAACCCAAAAATAATGGGTTTGATGACCTTAACTACAGCCAAGGGAGCATTCAAAACATGTCCTACACTCACACAGAGACCCCGTAAGACACTTCTGGGGTTAATATTGCGCTCCAATTGGGAGATGCCCCCAAAGAATATCGTGCTTGGCTGCTAGAAGTTTTCCTTTCGTACAATCTCACATTATGCTCCAGGCCACAAATTACAAGTCCGTGAAGAATATGACCGAAACGGACAGGAGGAAGACAACTTTTACAAGAGTAGCGTGTGTCCTGCTGCCTCCTGGTCTAGTGCTGCATTGTTTCTTCTCTTTGCGAGCTTTTGAGAATATGTTTCGTGAAATGTATGCGACAAAAGCTTTCAACGGAGTCAGTTTGGCTGACAAAAATCCCCATTTGAGTCCTTTCGGCGGAGCGAGAATATTTTGAATTTTATCCGCCTGATAACATTGTCGCGCCGATTAGGCTCCTCCGTTCAACAAATGGAAATGAATGAGGCTGTGTGAGGGAACGACGAACAGAACTGCATCACTTTGATGTGATAGGTTTCTAGGTCAGTCCTTTGAAATTAAAACTCGGCTCAGTTCCCATGCAAATGGAAATGTGTACGAGAATGAATTTTGCTCGGAAGGCATAGACATTTGGATAAGACGGAAATTTGATGAAAATAGATAAATTAAATCAGGCGGTAGAAAGCTAAGACACAGTTATGTCTCCTTATATGCATAGATGCATGCACAAGATAGCCCAGTTGGGATAAGTAGGGCATTGCCTGTTCTATGAACTGAGTTTGGTGGAGAGAACCCGATTCTAACACAAGGTTCGGTTCGTATGGTTGCCACAGCACAGTAGACTACGTCAATTATATTTCCACTTTGAATTTTTTCAAAATTTTTCGAACCTACAAACTAGCATAAACGATCAATTTCTAATAGAAAACACATTAATAATGAACATTACGCGTATTTAAGCAGATAAGCAACAAAAAAAAACAACTGTGAAGTTGTAACTCCAAATCAACGACCAACAGTTTGATCGGGTTACATACCACAACTACCTAGGAATGATATTCGACGAACTTCTTCATGTTAATTCCATAGTGCAAAAAATCACTCCAATTGTGGACCTCATCAAGGGAAACAGCTTCTTGTCCGTTAAATTGAAACAGCTGCTCTTAATCGATTGCTCGATATGAGCACGAGGGCTTCTGCGCAGACCACCAACTATTATTATATCCTTAACGCCCAATCTTTTTATTATTCTCCATTTTTGCCTCCCCTGTGTGTATTTTCTTCCCCAGGCCTATGAATAAGGACAAGGGCAACGAGCGGCGAAAACCCCGCCCAACAATATGCTACCTTAATCTCCGTAATAATAATAAATCTCCCGACTTGTCGCAAGGTCTCCGGCTAGATGGGAGCAGGAGGTACGTGCTGGCAACCTGCATTTTCCGAAACAGGTTTATGCCAACCAAACGTCAGCTAAGCTACAATACATGGAATAGGTGCCCCACTAAGGGTTAGAGCAAATTTGTATGTCAAGTTGTCTGTTTTCTTTTCTTTTAAAGGTCGTTGTAGTAACACCCTTAAAAATAAACTAAAAACATTTTTATGAAAACACACACACACACACCCATGAAAGAATTTTATTTTAAGAGCAATCTCCAGTCGTTGACGCCACAGTTGTTTACTAACTGCTTCCCACCAAGTACTTCGGCACTCAAAAGTGCAGGCCTTGAAAATACATTGGAAAACTTGTATGCTTAACCAAACATGTTTCGCATATGTTGGTCATGTGTTCCATGCAATGCAATGCAACATGGTTAAACTGTAAACTACAGCAGCGTTTATCGATCCAGTCTAATTTATGTGGAATGCCGTAAAACCCTATACAAAAGTGTTTTCACGAAACCGTACAACCGTATGCATTTACTCTACGACAGCTCCGAGGATAAGTGACTTTCAGCTCTCAGAGTCCTCCTCCGTCAAATACGACCAACTTAAGTGTAAACATTGTACACATATAAAGGATAAAGTTGAACAAAAGCAAAGCAGTCATTATATTAGAGGTTCATGTGAGAAAGTTTTGAAGCTGCCTCGACACTATCGGGTTAATTCTGTTCCGGGAATCATTTAAAGTTTTGAGCTTGGGAGCCCATATTAAAGTTTCGTTTGCCAGCGTCATTAATTCCATTCTTATCGTCGACACTGTCTCCGCATTTAATTGGGTTTTGAAACGTTACGGTAGGAAATGGTAAAAGTTTGCCAGTAGTAAAATGATTGTCGGGATATTGTTTGTTAAGGTAATGACGATGTTGTAACGGACGGTTTGGTGGGCATCCGAAGATGCCCGTGGGGACGGAGCCTAAGGTAGCATAATTGACCGTGAAGGTCGGGCCGTGCCATCTGGCGAAGAAAAAGGCCCCTCAACGAGCTAAGCAGCGGCCTATGCTTGCTGTAGCTCAGTTCGGGAGATGTGGGCGGGGTTTTCGCCGCTCGTTGCCCCTGTCCTTTACGTATTAACAAAAATTCATAGGCCTGGGGAAGACAACACAAACAGGGGAGGTAAAAATGGGGAATAAAAAAAAATAGTCGATACGAATGGAATGGTTGTCGGACGGATCAGACGCCACACGGTCGCACCTGGGTCCGGGTGTAATGGGACCCTCGGCCGATGGTTTCGTACCACCAACAGATCACTACTCATCAGGTGCTGCCTCGATCTGCTGGTGGGAGCAGCACTACCAGACCATAATATGGTTCATTACAGGTGGTTCATTACAATGTACATACGTCCGTGTTAGCGGAGCTAGCAGTCAGGGACATTTTTGCATTGACTGCGAAATTTTCTAAAGGTATTTGTCGCTTTTGGGCATCTCATAATTTCATACAATAAGGCCCACCCATTTATATTATCAATTTTGTATAACATTAGTTAGGAGTTTTGGGATACATTTGTTTTGTACCTACTGCTACATGACACAAAGGATTTTTGTTGAGAATGTAGGCTTCTCATTGCCTGCGTTCAGAAGTTACCGAAGAGCATGAACTGCTCGCGAGCAGTTCCGGAACTTGTCGATTATGCAGTCTGTGCCTGCTGAACGCGACTCTCGTTGTCACACACACTTCATACGAAAGTCAAGGAGAAAGAAGAAGAAGAAAAGTGCGAGCGGTGAGCAGAATTTTTCCTGCTCGGGGATCAATTGATCATGATCAGTTGAGCGGAAGTTGCTCAGTGTCTTCTGAACCACACAATGTTTTCATTTGTGGTTGTCAAAGTCAATGCTGGAACGCGTTGATTATCTGGACCATTCTCTCCCTCTTCTCTTTAGTACATTCAAGTCCTCTAGAATATATTAATGGAGTATGGGATTTTATTTGGACTAGTTAGAAAGTATGCATACTAAAAGTCCCCGGACCTACGGGGTGTGGGAAAGAAAGGGGGGGGGGGGACACCTAAGGATACTTGAAACCTGTTTGAAAGTACAACGGGGGAACAAGTTCTTCAATCACGGTTCTTCGCTGTTATAAATTTTCTGCGAACAGTTGGTCAGGACTTTTTTACGTCTATGTCCCAAACATCAGTTCATCGATGTATTCATGAGGTTTTCAACATACTCAATACAATTTAAAGCGAGTATGTTCAATTTTCAGATGAATTCGAGCAAAGGCGAATTAATGCCTTGTTCACATCGCCCAAAACGAGATGATTTTGCCGGGTGATTTCGAAAAACACCGAAGACTGTTCACACTGCACTATACTGTGATTTCACAAAACAACCTTCACTAACTTCAAACCTTGTATCTATTTTTGCTGAAAAATCAGCAAAACTTCCTCCTTGATGGTGGCTATCCGATCAGACCTTTTTGTCTTCATAATTTTACACAATTTAATGAAAAATATGCTTCTCAAGCGTTAACTGTTGTGACGGCGAATGACATTTCTTGTCAGTTTCCAAGCTGTTCGTTCAGCAGATCATTTAGCACATTTTTGAGGTATTTTCGTTTATGTTTTTGTGCAAAACACGGAGAACGAGATGTTTTCGATCTGTCAGATCGTATGGAAAACGAGATGATTTGGAGGCCGTTTTCGCCTAAAATCAGGAAAGTTGACCGAAATCACGTGTTTTGGCTTAGTCTGACCATCTTATAAACCTAAATTTTTCAAAGTCAGTGAATTTCGGGGGATCATTGGATTAGTTGATGATGATGATGGTTACGTTTGGCATCGTTCAGCTCTTTTGAGCACTTTCTTTCCCTAATGTGCATTCTGAAAGTCAAACATTTTATATTAACGACAATTCTACTTTTTTTCAGTAAACACATACTTTTGGTCGGTCCAAAACTTACGCCACCTTTGGGCGTCCTTCACAGCTTCTTCTAAAGATTTGAGCTTCTCCAACCACTTCTTAAATTTTAAGTTGGCCCCGCCGACTCAAATCCAAAATTAAATAAATTAATCCATGAATGAAGCACAATAAGTTTGTTTTACCTATCATTGGCAAAATTTAAACTGCATTCCATGAATGCTAGCAACGTCTCACGTTGTTCTCCGCTTGGTTTCTTTGATCGTTCATCATTTCGCTATTTTTTCGGTATTATTAAAAGAACACGACAATGGGCGCGGTCCTGGAAGCCTTCTGATATGGATCTGACTTTTCTGTTTTCTCCTCTATGTGCTTCCCCCTCCAGTAAATTTAGTACAGACAACTGTCAATTTTTGGATCTGAGAAATATTCCCATAGACGGCATACACGGCCGTCTTATCAAAAAAGATCTGTCAAGTTTTTAGTTTCAAAATGGAAAATTTAATTATTGCGGAATTATTGAATGATTTCGGTGATATCCAAATTGTAAATAGTGTGCAAAGCATACTACAATAAATATACTGCGCGTTGTCATGGATAACAACATGACAAACGATTTGAGTTTGTTGGACGGGATTGAGCGCGAAAATCGACCCAGAAATGCAAATTATTTCGAACAAACAGTACCTCGATACGACGACTTTGGTTTGTAGGATAAAGGCGCAGCAAACTACCAATAAACACTTCGCAACACGTCCTGCACGCTGGCTAACGGATGACTGGCTATGTTGCTTTGGTGACAGAGGCGCCGGTGACATCTGAGAACTGTCAAAATTGCTGATTTTAGAAATTGACCGGAAAAATATTCAGATCCAGAGGGGAAATTGTTAGATCCAAAAGTGTCAGTTGTCTGTACTAAATTTACCGGAGGGGAAAGCAAATGGAAGAGAATTTGAGAAATGTCAAACCCGGATCCGCTCGCAGGAACGCAGCCAATGACATGCATTTATTATATGGTCTACGTTCTGCGCAGGAAAAATAAAATATATTTATACAGTCTTATGTTTATATAAAACTCCCCACCACGGACCACTTCACATCACTCTCTCAATAGCCCTAACCCTTTGTGGGGCATAGCGGATCAACTGCTCTATGTGACCAGTTGACGTTTCGTCGGCATAAACGGGTTTCGGAGAATGCAGTTGCCAGCATGCACATCCATGGCCACGGACATCGTCGTGGACGGGATTCGAACCCGAAACGCCGGTAGTCAATCATGAGACTGATGCCTTAACACACTACGCTACCGGTCACCCCATTTAATATAATAATACTGACTCCACCTACGTATGTAAAAATCAACAATTTAATGCATAATATTTATAAAAGAAATATTTTGCATCTAAAAATAACCAGTGAAAAATATTCACCGAAAGAGCACACCGGAACTGACCAAAAAATGTCACCGCAATCGCACTCTTGCGGAATCGCATTTTTCAAATTCAGCGCAGTGAGCACTGAAAAAATTCATCTTACCTTTGCAGAATCGTATTTCTTCACTCCGCACTGAATTCGGTGCTTACCGGAAAAATTGAGTCTTGCGGTGTTCGGCCCCTGGAAATTCATTCGGTGGAAGAGAATTTTAAGCCAACTCGGCTGCAAATTAATGCTGAGAGACGGTACAGATGTAGAATGGAATAGAACAGGCGGCAGAGTTCCGCCAAGAAAAGCAGCTAACTTTCTACTGCATTAGCTGATTTTAATCCTGCATTATCATATTTTGAGCGTTGCATATGGTTAGGTTCAATTTAGTGTCCCAAATAGCTAACTGGCAGTTGAAGACGTTGAGAAAACGAGCCTATGTGGGTTGTACGTGCATAAGCGTGTTGCTAGTCCTTTAGATGAGATTGAATTCAAGTCACAAACACAATTTCGCTTATCAACTTCGGCTCGACTCGCGTGAGGAGTCCCTTACTTTTTTGACGGTTCAAACCATGAAAACTGTCAGCGTTCGGTAGATACTACGAACAATAGGCACTGGTAACTCAATTGCCCTAGCCCTTTTCGGGGCATAGCGTGTCAGCTGTTCCACGTGGCCCAGTTGCCGTTTCGTTGGCATAGTTTCAGAGAATGCAGTTGCCAGCATGCACCTCCTGCTCCCATTTAGCCGCCTACTTGCAACAAGTCGGGAGATGTTGTTGCTTATTATTATGCCCCACACCACAGGGGAATACAACACAAACACCCATGGCCACGAACGTCTTCGTGGACGGGACTCGAACCGGAAAAGCCTGTAGTCAGACATGAAGCTGATGCCACTATGCACTGAGCTACTGGTCGCCCCTCTCTGGTTGAAGATACATAATTTTTAATACGCAATAGCCCCATTGAGGCACAACTTACACGCGGATACTCAAATTTCTAACCGGCTGGAATACTCGGCAACTAAGAGACGCATCATGTGTAATCAGGCAGCGCTCACATACAGGAATACTCCAGTCGCAGATACTAGGTAGTTGCGCAACCAAAGACTAGTAGACTTCGCATGCTGGTCTCCTGGTCGCTCTGTCACTAGACATTTTGCAAAGCGCGCTGGATGATAGAAAACTCGCAAATTCAGTAGTGGCTGTGGGAATATGACGGGCAACTATGGCCTCGAGTCTCTAAGTCTCTGCATCCTAGTCCGCGAGTATCCGAGATGTGAGCAAAGCATAACCAGCATTACTGTGACTTCCCAAATTAGTCCGCTGATTAGTGCAGAGGGACGAAATGTTGTAATGAATATACAGTAATGAGAATTAAAACACTAGCCCATATGTTCTATATGATATCATTATAGGCCAGTCAAATTAAATATTATTAATAATAATTAGGGAAAGATCTGGAAATAATTTTAATCCCTTCTAAAGATACTGAGTACATAAAAACTGAGTTTGCACGGTCGTAGAAGGTGAGCTTAACTTTTGGAGGGCGAAAATCCGAGAAATTTGTGCCCTTTTGTTAATATTATCGTTATAAATCCTAAACGGTGCCTCGGGTCGAAAAACCTTTCAAGAGTAAATTAAAGACCGTTGAATTCTGCGTTCAATGCACTGCTCAAAGGTGAAATTCCGTTCACTAGCGTAGTCAAAATCGATAGTCAAAAAATGACAATTTTCGAGGCTCCCGAGAAAAATCACACTTTTTCACTTTTCAAGCTCACAGATCTTTGCAACGGATTCTCCAAATGGAAAAGTTTGTTTGTAAAAGTTGGGGCCAATTTGATTGTGAGCCTGACGTGGCCAATATTTTTCAATTCGCGCTATTTTTAGAATAGCTATGAGCAAAAATTCAAAAATGAATGCTCATCGATTTATGCCTTAAAAGCTGTATCTCGGTAAGTATAACAGCTAGAAGTTTTAATTTAGTCTCAAATTGTAGGTAAATTACTCCAGTTAAATAAAGTTTTACAAGATTTCTTGTGAGACCAATTTAGGAGATACTGAAAAGAAACAGGCAAGCCAAACAATTAGGCACATTTTCAACATGGTGGCGGGGTCCGTGGTGTTAGGGGGGAAATAGAAAACTAGAATTTTTAAGTAATGTACCAACACAAACAATATATCAAAAATCGAAACTACCCTAATTAAAGCAACCAGTGTTATAACATTTTGACTGACCGAAGTATTTTAACCTTTGCAGAATCACCGACTTTTTTTTAAATAAAAACGCTATTACTCAAGAACTATACCCGCTAGCATATTCTAGTAAAGAGTGAATCGCAGGTAATATCTTACCCTAAAAACAGCAAATAGCCTGTGGAAATCAGATAAACTGTTTATTAGATATAGCTCGAAAAAATAAGAAGGATATGTAGCCTACTATCAACATTTTGCTGTTTTATCTTATTTTTCTCGAGTTTTCACCTAAATATTATACTAATTTTATTAAAAATAAAAACTTCCTGTTTTATTGTTAACAATTTGTTTTAACATTATACAGTACTAATTTTTAAATTTCGAGTAATTTACAGCCCTTAAATTAAAAAGAAATAATTTGTTCACACTTTTTTTATTTTATTTTCCATGGTCATATCTAATTAACAGTTTATCTGATTTCTACAGGCTATTTTCTGTTTTTAGGGTAAGATATTACCTGCGATTCACTCTTTACTAGAATATGCTAGCGGGTATAGTTTTTGAGTAATTTCGTTTTTATTAAAAGAAAAGTCGGTGATTCTGCAAAGGTCAGTCAAATTGTTATAACACTGGTTGCATTAATTAGGGTAGTTTCGATTTTTGATATATTTTTTGAGTTGGTACATTGCTTAAAAATTCTAGTTTTCTATTTCCCCCCTAACACCACGGACCCCGCCACCATGTTGAAAATATACCTTATTGTTTGGCTTGTCCTGTTTCTTTTCAGTATCTCCTAAATTGGTCTCACAAGAAATCTTGTGAAACTTTATTTAACTGGAGTAATTTATCTACAATTTGAGACTAAAATAAAACTTCTAGCTGGTATACTTACCGAGATACAGCTTTTAAGGCATAAATCGATGAGCATTCATTTTCGAATTTTTGCTCATAGCTACTCTAGAAATGGCCCGAATTGAAAAATATTGGCCACCTTAGGCTCGCAATCAAATTGTCCCCAACTTTTACAGATAAGCTTTTCCATTTGGAGAATCCGTTGGAAAGATCTGTGAGCTTGAAAAGTGAAAAAGTGTGATTTTTCTCGGAAGCCTCGAAAATTGTCATTTTTTGACTATCGATTTTGACTACGCTACTGAACCGAATTTCAACTTTGAGCAGCGCATTGAACGCAGAATCCAACGGTCTTTAATTTACTCCTGAAAGGTTTTTCGACCCGAGGCACCGTTTAGGATTTATAACAATAATATTAACAAAAGGGCTCAAATTTCTCGGATTTTCGCCCTCCAAAAGTTAAGCTCACCTTCTACGACCGTGCCAACTCAGTTTCCATGTATTCAGTATCTATAGAAGGGATTAAAACTATTTCCAGATGTTTCCCTCATTATTATTAAAAAGCCCCAAAATTGGGTTAAATTGACTGGCCTATTAGGCGTGTTTTTTTTGGGAATTTATCAGGTGTGGGGTAAAATAACACACGCATTACAACAACAATATTAACCTGGATAGCTTAGTAGGGTGGCTACCCTACACTCGATAGCCCCTCAATGCCTCAATATCTTTCACATGCATGACACATATAGGGTTATTCAATAGGGACAACGCATTTTGTTTTTGACATTTCTCGAAAAGAAGTGAAATTGGCTTCGCAATTCTTTCAGATTTTGAAACGGTAGTCTATGCCATTTAATCACGAGTAGATACACGCTTACAACGTTTGCAAATTATTCAACTTTCTTATCAAAGTTCACGTTCTATCGTTGCGCGCACTTACGCCAATTTTTGGTCAACGAAAGCGTCCAACAAGACGAACTATTAAACGTTTGGTGCAAAAATTCTAAATAACTTATGCATTTCATAATGCCCCAGTGCCTGTGCGATAACGTAATGCTTGAAATGAAGAAAATATCGTGGCCGTTCGAGAGAGTGTGCGTGAGCAGTCCAGGATGTCGATTCCACGCCGATCGCAGGCGTTGAACATTAGTGTGACCAGTTTGTGGCGGACTTGGCGGAAGGATTTGGCTCTCCGTCCGTATAAGATTGCGTTGACTAAAGAACTTAAACCAGCCGACCATTTTAAGCGTCGTACATTCGTTAATTGGGCTCTGGACCAGATGCAAGCTGACGAAAACTTTCACAAGAAAATCATCTTTTCGGATGAAGCTCACTTCTGGCTCAATGGTTTTGTCAACAAGCACAATTGCCGCATTTTGTCGAGTGAGCAGCCTGAAGTGATGAATGAGACACAACTTTATCCGAAAAAATTAAATGTTTGGTGCGGCTTTCATCGGCCCATTTTTATTTTTTGATTAATACGGCGCGCCAACAACCGCCCACGGCGATTGCTACAGGGCCATGATATCGGAGTATTTTTGTGGATAAGCTCGATGCTATGGACATGGACGATATGTGGTTTTAACAGGACGGTACAACGCAACATACAGCGACGACACAATCGAATTATTGAAGACCAATTTTGGCGAGCGAGTTATCTCAGGCAACGGTCTTCGCGAATGGCCGCTTCGTTCGTGCGATTTAACTCCTTTGGACTTTTTTCATTGGGGTTACATTTAATTGCTGGTCCATGCCAATAAGCCAGTAACGCTAGAAAAGCTTCAGGCCAACATCGAACGCGAAATTCCTGGTATTTCGGCCGATTTGTGTGCTCGAATCATGGAAAATTGGGTCCAGCGTATTCACTCGTGCCAGCGCTATTGCGACGGACATTTGAACGGTATCGTATTCCATAATTAATAGCATCCATTGTACTTTCATTTGAAATAAAAATTATTTCCATAACTAGCCCACAAGACTTTTAATTGAAAAAACAAAATACGTCGCAGTTAATGAAAACCCCTATAGACGGCCTTAGTGTCGTGTGGAATCTAATATGTTGATGTTGGTATGCTTGCGTTTTTGCCAATCAGCCAAATTCATTGGTAAACTAATATTACGTCTTGCTCTGATGGGCCCATGCCTATTATTAAATAATATATTTTCAATAGGATTACTAAAAACATCAATTGAACAAAATAAATAAAAAAAATTCTATCCATATGGGTCGCGGGTTGTACTTGTAGCTGTCACTGATAAATAACTCGTTTGAATTAAGTTTCTTAAGTTAGAGCGGTACGCCAAGTTTATAAACGTCCGCCATCGCAATAAATAAACGATCCAATAATCAAACTGATAATTCATCCGAATTTGTAATTTATTTTCACCACATATGAGGCGCATCACTTGACATCAGGGTACAAAACTTGACTATTCGGAATTTAACCTGCATGCTACCGTAAAGCGTTTTTTACGCAACCAGGGCTAGGACCCTACACGGTTACGCAAAAAACACGCCGCCTATAATTGGTTCCTTCTGCTCAATTACAATCAAAATTCGACTTCATCATTTTTGCCTGTTCAAACAACGATAGCAAGCGATCAACGTAGATGACAAATTCGGGCAATTCTCTTTGATACGTATTCGTTCATTCTTGGCTGTTTACCCTATTCGTAAAACGTCAACCCTCTAAACCGCAAAACTAAGAAGACATGGCGTGTAGGAAATATAGAAGGCTTCCAGAATATCCTCGTTGCTTGTACGTTAGTCTGTTGACATCATTCAAGTTCCACATTCCAAATCACATTACAAACACTCGAGCGCCACTCGTATTACTCCAAAGCCAAAGTGTGGTGAAATGGAGCTTTGCTCTGAATACGTCCAAACGTTGCCGATGATAGCAACAAGGCGACGAAGTGTTGACACAGTCGGTGAAGTAATTGAGTGATGATTTTTAAATAAGCTTAAAGACGTAGAGCAATCACCTGAACAACGAAGCGCACCTTCTTCGTTCTCTTTGTGGTCTATGTTACCCACTTTTCAAATCTGTTTACAAATCTGGGTCACTGCATGAGATTGTACAAATGTGGCATACGAGGATGTGTAGCATATACGAGTATAAAGGAGTATCTAGCCAGCTCTGGTTAACTAGATGCTGGCTCGCAAGGAATGCATGTACTCGTATGCAGGAGACCCGATGTGGAAAACAATACGAGTCAAACGAAGCCAACTTTTGTCGCCGTCGTCCTAGTTTAGCTTTTAACGGTCATCGAACAAACGATGCTACTGTCATGAGTGTGCTCTCTGCCTAGCGCTGAACCTTTTACACTCAATGACTAGGATGATCTAATTATTATTTCAATTACTAACTAAATCAATTTCTTATTAGTCCCTGAAACTGACTGAACCGTGTCCTGTCTCGCGTGTTTTCTTACATCGTCATCGTTAGAAATTCGCGTAAATTGCAAAATTAATTGATTTTGTGGAATTTTCTTGCACCTTCTTCTTCACCTTGCGATTTCTCATGCAATTCTAAGAATAAAAAAAAAATTTAAAGGTTTTTTTTTTCGATTTCTTAACCCTTTGGCTGAAGTAGCAACGTTAAGTGGAATATTGCAATAAACATCGAGTTTCAGCTATTTGGCTTTTTCAGACTGTCTAGAAAGAAATTCTTCTGTAAAGTGAAAAAAAGTTATAATTGCATATCTCCCGGAATACAATTATAACTAACGAAGCAGACTACTAATGTTTTGGGTTCCTTTTAGCCCCCTCCCGATCATCAGTGATTTCCAGATGGTGACTGATAATTGTCGACCTCTCTCTTCAGCACTGAGTCCCGTGTTATTGCTGGCATTTCTTTAAGACTGAGTTCACTCATGGCTTCCCACTTATCGTGTGCTTGCCTGTGATTCTCAACCTCGTGCTAGTCAGTGCCGGACATTAGCACGCAATGTGTGCTGCCGCCTCTGCCTCCTCCCAGACACAATCTGCAAACGTCATCTTCCTCGATTTTCATTTAGGCCAGATGAGCCTTAAAATTACCATGCCCTGTGACCAAGGCAGTTATTCAGCTTAGGGTACTCCGTTTACAACTGAATACCTTTTTCGTTTCCTAAAGGGCTGGTCATTGCATTCCGAGCTTCTTTACAAGTGACTAAGTTCTGCCATCTTCGTTGATGCATGGAGCTCATCCACTTCCCGACTTTCGCTCCAATCATGCCGTTTCTCAGAGCAACTCTGGGTTTTGGTGAAAAAAAGTTGGTTTTCTACCTTAAAATTTTGCTATTTAATCCAATTTTTCTTGAGTTTTCATATACTCTTCTTCTTCTTCTTCTTCTTCTTCTTTTTCTTCTTCTTCTTCGGTACACTTGACCCAGCGATGCTGGATACTGAAAAGAAACAGGCAAGCCAAACAATTAGGCACATTTTCAACATGGTGGCGGGGTCCGTGGTGTTAGGGGGGAAATAGAAAACTAGAATTTTTAAGTAATGTACCAACACAAACAATATATCAAAAATCGAAACTACCCTAATTAAAGCAACCAGTGTTATAACATTTTGACTGACCGAAGTATTTTAACCTTTGCAGAATCACCGACTTTTTTTTAAATAAAAACGCTATTACTCAAGAACTATACCCGCTAGCATATTCTAGTAAAGAGTGAATCGCAGGTAATATCTTACCCTAAAAACAGCAAATAGCCTGTGGAAATCAGATAAACTGTTTATTAGATATAGCTCGAAAAAATAAGAAGGATATGTAGCCTACTATCAACATTTTGCTGTTTTATCTTATTTTTCTCGAGTTTTCACCTAAATATTATACTAATTTTATTAAAAATAAAAACTTCCTGTTTTATTGTTAACAATTTGTTTTAACATTATACAGTACTAATTTTTAAATTTCGAGTAATTTACAGCCCTTAAATTAAAAAGAAATAATTTGTTCACACTTTTTTTATTTTATTTTCCATGGTCATATCTAATTAACAGTTTATCTGATTTCTACAGGCTATTTTCTGTTTTTAGGGTAAGATATTACCTGCGATTCACTCTTTACTAGAATATGCTAGCGGGTATAGTTTTTGAGTAATTTCGTTTTTATTAAAAGAAAAGTCGGTGATTCTGCAAAGGTCAGTCAAATTGTTATAACACTGGTTGCATTAATTAGGGTAGTTTCGATTTTTGATATATTTTTTGAGTTGGTACATTGCTTAAAAATTCTAGTTTTCTATTTCCCCCCTAACACCACGGACCCCGCCACCATGTTGAAAATATACCTTATTGTTTGGCTTGTCCTGTTTCTTTTCAGTATCTCCTAAATTGGTCTCACAAGAAATCTTGTGAAACTTTATTTAACTGGAGTAATTTATCTACAATTTGAGACTAAAATAAAACTTCTAGCTGGTATACTTACCGAGATACAGCTTTTAAGGCATAAATCGATGAGCATTCATTTTCGAATTTTTGCTCATAGCTACTCTAGAAATGGCCCGAATTGAAAAATATTGGCCACCTTAGGCTCGCAATCAAATTGTCCCCAACTTTTACAGATAAGCTTTTCCATTTGGAGAATCCGTTGGAAAGATCTGTGAGCTTGAAAAGTGAAAAAGTGTGATTTTTCTCGGAAGCCTCGAAAATTGTCATTTTTTGACTATCGATTTTGACTACGCTACTGAACCGAATTTCAACTTTGAGCAGCGCATTGAACGCAGAATCCAACGGTCTTTAATTTACTCCTGAAAGGTTTTTCGACCCGAGGCACCGTTTAGGATTTATAACAATAATATTAACAAAAGGGCTCAAATTTCTCGGATTTTCGCCCTCCAAAAGTTAAGCTCACCTTCTACGACCGTGCCAACTCAGTTTCCATGTATTCAGTATCTATAGAAGGGATTAAAACTATTTCCAGATGTTTCCCTCATTATTATTAAAAAGCCCCAAAATTGGGTTAAATTGACTGGCCTATTAGGCGTGTTTTTTTTGGGAATTTATCAGGTGTGGGGTAAAATAACACACGCATTACAACAACAATATTAACCTGGATAGCTTAGTAGGGTGGCTACCCTACACTCGATAGCCCCTCAATGCCTCAATATCTTTCACATGCATGACACATATAGGGTTATTCAATAGGGACAACGCATTTTGTTTTTGACATTTCTCGAAAAGAAGTGAAATTGGCTTCGCAATTCTTTCAGATTTTGAAACGGTAGTCTATGCCATTTAATCACGAGTAGATACACGCTTACAACGTTTGCAAATTATTCAACTTTCTTATCAAAGTTCACGTTCTATCGTTGCGCGCACTTACGCCAATTTTTGGTCAACGAAAGCGTCCAACAAGACGAACTATTAAACGTTTGGTGCAAAAATTCTAAATAACTTATGCATTTCATAATGCCCCAGTGCCTGTGCGATAACGTAATGCTTGAAATGAAGAAAATATCGTGGCCGTTCGAGAGAGTGTGCGTGAGCAGTCCAGGATGTCGATTCCACGCCGATCGCAGGCGTTGAACATTAGTGTGACCAGTTTGTGGCGGACTTGGCGGAAGGATTTGGCTCTCCGTCCGTATAAGATTGCGTTGACTAAAGAACTTAAACCAGCCGACCATTTTAAGCGTCGTACATTCGTTAATTGGGCTCTGGACCAGATGCAAGCTGACGAAAACTTTCACAAGAAAATCATCTTTTCGGATGAAGCTCACTTCTGGCTCAATGGTTTTGTCAACAAGCACAATTGCCGCATTTTGTCGAGTGAGCAGCCTGAAGTGATGAATGAGACACAACTTTATCCGAAAAAATTAAATGTTTGGTGCGGCTTTCATCGGCCCATTTTTATTTTTTGATTAATACGGCGCGCCAACAACCGCCCACGGCGATTGCTACAGGGCCATGATATCGGAGTATTTTTGTGGATAAGCTCGATGCTATGGACATGGACGATATGTGGTTTTAACAGGACGGTACAACGCAACATACAGCGACGACACAATCGAATTATTGAAGACCAATTTTGGCGAGCGAGTTATCTCAGGCAACGGTCTTCGCGAATGGCCGCTTCGTTCGTGCGATTTAACTCCTTTGGACTTTTTTCATTGGGGTTACATTTAATTGCTGGTCCATGCCAATAAGCCAGTAACGCTAGAAAAGCTTCAGGCCAACATCGAACGCGAAATTCCTGGTATTTCGGCCGATTTGTGTGCTCGAATCATGGAAAATTGGGTCCAGCGTATTCACTCGTGCCAGCGCTATTGCGACGGACATTTGAACGGTATCGTATTCCATAATTAATAGCATCCATTGTACTTTCATTTGAAATAAAAATTATTTCCATAACTAGCCCACAAGACTTTTAATTGAAAAAACAAAATACGTCGCAGTTAATGAAAACCCCTATAGACGGCCTTAGTGTCGTGTGGAATCTAATATGTTGATGTTGGTATGCTTGCGTTTTTGCCAATCAGCCAAATTCATTGGTAAACTAATATTACGTCTTGCTCTGATGGGCCCATGCCTATTATTAAATAATATATTTTCAATAGGATTACTAAAAACATCAATTGAACAAAATAAATAAAAAAAATTCTATCCATATGGGTCGCGGGTTGTACTTGTAGCTGTCACTGATAAATAACTCGTTTGAATTAAGTTTCTTAAGTTAGAGCGGTACGCCAAGTTTATAAACGTCCGCCATCGCAATAAATAAACGATCCAATAATCAAACTGATAATTCATCCGAATTTGTAATTTATTTTCACCACATATGAGGCGCATCACTTGACATCAGGGTACAAAACTTGACTATTCGGAATTTAACCTGCATGCTACCGTAAAGCGTTTTTTACGCAACCAGGGCTAGGACCCTACACGGTTACGCAAAAAACACGCCGCCTATAATTGGTTCCTTCTGCTCAATTACAATCAAAATTCGACTTCATCATTTTTGCCTGTTCAAACAACGATAGCAAGCGATCAACGTAGATGACAAATTCGGGCAATTCTCTTTGATACGTATTCGTTCATTCTTGGCTGTTTACCCTATTCGTAAAACGTCAACCCTCTAAACCGCAAAACTAAGAAGACATGGCGTGTAGGAAATATAGAAGGCTTCCAGAATATCCTCGTTGCTTGTACGTTAGTCTGTTGACATCATTCAAGTTCCACATTCCAAATCACATTACAAACACTCGAGCGCCACTCGTATTACTCCAAAGCCAAAGTGTGGTGAAATGGAGCTTTGCTCTGAATACGTCCAAACGTTGCCGATGATAGCAACAAGGCGACGAAGTGTTGACACAGTCGGTGAAGTAATTGAGTGATGATTTTTAAATAAGCTTAAAGACGTAGAGCAATCACCTGAACAACGAAGCGCACCTTCTTCGTTCTCTTTGTGGTCTATGTTACCCACTTTTCAAATCTGTTTACAAATCTGGGTCACTGCATGAGATTGTACAAATGTGGCATACGAGGATGTGTAGCATATACGAGTATAAAGGAGTATCTAGCCAGCTCTGGTTAACTAGATGCTGGCTCGCAAGGAATGCATGTACTCGTATGCAGGAGACCCGATGTGGAAAACAATACGAGTCAAACGAAGCCAACTTTTGTCGCCGTCGTCCTAGTTTAGCTTTTAACGGTCATCGAACAAACGATGCTACTGTCATGAGTGTGCTCTCTGCCTAGCGCTGAACCTTTTACACTCAATGACTAGGATGATCTAATTATTATTTCAATTACTAACTAAATCAATTTCTTATTAGTCCCTGAAACTGACTGAACCGTGTCCTGTCTCGCGTGTTTTCTTACATCGTCATCGTTAGAAATTCGCGTAAATTGCAAAATTAATTGATTTTGTGGAATTTTCTTGCACCTTCTTCTTCACCTTGCGATTTCTCATGCAATTCTAAGAATAAAAAAAAAATTTAAAGGTTTTTTTTTTCGATTTCTTAACCCTTTGGCTGAAGTAGCAACGTTAAGTGGAATATTGCAATAAACATCGAGTTTCAGCTATTTGGCTTTTTCAGACTGTCTAGAAAGAAATTCTTCTGTAAAGTGAAAAAAAGTTATAATTGCATATCTCCCGGAATACAATTATAACTAACGAAGCAGACTACTAATGTTTTGGGTTCCTTTTAGCCCCCTCCCGATCATCAGTGATTTCCAGATGGTGACTGATAATTGTCGACCTCTCTCTTCAGCACTGAGTCCCGTGTTATTGCTGGCATTTCTTTAAGACTGAGTTCACTCATGGCTTCCCACTTATCGTGTGCTTGCCTGTGATTCTCAACCTCGTGCTAGTCAGTGCCGGACATTAGCACGCAATGTGTGCTGCCGCCTCTGCCTCCTCCCAGACACAATCTGCAAACGTCATCTTCCTCGATTTTCATTTAGGCCAGATGAGCCTTAAAATTACCATGCCCTGTGACCAAGGCAGTTATTCAGCTTAGGGTACTCCGTTTACAACTGAATACCTTTTTCGTTTCCTAAAGGGCTGGTCATTGCATTCCGAGCTTCTTTACAAGTGACTAAGTTCTGCCATCTTCGTTGATGCATGGAGCTCATCCACTTCCCGACTTTCGCTCCAATCATGCCGTTTCTCAGAGCAACTCTGGGTTTTGGTGAAAAAAAGTTGGTTTTCTACCTTAAAATTTTGCTATTTAATCCAATTTTTCTTGAGTTTTCATATACTCTTCTTCTTCTTCTTCTTCTTCTTCTTTTTCTTCTTCTTCTTCGGTACACTTGACCCAGCGATGCTCCCGCTTCTTTAACCCGTCAGAAAAATACGTTTTCTCGAGGTCTGCAAAGTAGGCCCCCGTGGCGGCGATGACCTCCTCATTCGACTCAAATTTCTGCCCGGCGAGTGGCTTTTACAAGTTTGGAAACAAAAAGAAGTCGCACGGGGCCAAATCTGGAGAATACGGTGGATGGGGCAGCAGTTCGTAGTCCAATTCGACCAATTTGGCCGTGGCGACGGTAGAGGTGTGAGCCGGTGTCATGGTGGAAGAGCACTTTTTTCTTTGCCAAATGGGGCCGTTTTGTCTCCAATTCGACGTCGAATCGGCCCAATAATTCGGCATAGTAGAGCCCTGTGACTGTTTTGCCCTTCTCCAGGTAGAAACGGTGGCCATCACCTTTCCGGCCGATAGGACCGTCTTCGCCTTCTTCGGAGCACGTTCGCTGGGTGAAGTCCACTGTTTCGATTGTTCCTTGGTCTGTGGTGTGCACCAGTGGATCCATGTTTCGTCGACGGTCACAAAACGACGCAGAAATTCCTTCGGATTGCGCTTAAACAGCGTCAAACACGGCTCTGAAGTGGTCTTACGGTTGCGCTTTTTATCCGGAGTGAGCAAACGTGGCACCCATCGCGCCGACAGCTTACTCATGCCCAAAATTTCATGCAGGGTATGAAACACGCGGTCTTTTGAGATGCCTATTGCCTCAGCTATCTAGCGCACCTTCAATCCGCGGTCTGGCAATACGAGATCGTGGATTTTTGTCAAGTTATCCTCCGTGGTAGCCGTTTTCGGGGCACCTGGGTGTGGCTCATCAAAAACCGAGGTGCGACTACGTTGAAACTCGTTAAACCAATTTTTGACGGTCGCCTTCGAAGGAAAAGAGTCACCGTACACAGCATCCGAGCGCTCTTTGATTTCGCTGTGCGATTTCCTTTTCAAAAACAAGAATCGAATCACCGATCGATATTGCTCTTTTTCCATTTTTCTAAAATCCGCGGATACGCCTGCTTCCACACGCTCTCAAAACAAAATTACGAGTCGGATTGGTCTGAAATTTTTACAGTAGCCGTCTACGAGAATGAACTACACGACAGTAAATTTCTCTTGCGATAGTGGCGCCATCGTGCGGTGAGGCTAAGTACTTATCGGACCGCCTTCGTATATATCAAAATAAGCGCTTGCTACGAAACCCTCGGATTGCGGGCGTAGCCATCTATATTCCGGTTTCATTTTATCATACATTTACTATTTCTTTTGAAAGTTCCTTGTATATAATTTTATTTAATTAAGGTTTTGATTGCTATTAGTATTCAGTACCTTTTTTTTTTTTTTTTTTGGGGATTTTTTTTCGATGTACGACTTAGAATAAATAATGTTTTGAATTGATGAAATTTCGGCTTTTCCTTTGAGGAAACCTCCACACCCCTTTCAGGTTGATTGTGAGATGAGGTAAAGGCCTAAATTTTACCCCCCTCGTTTGTCTTGTCTATCCTAGGCCTGTGAATCCTTTTCTACATGATTTGACAGGGGCAACGAGCGGCGAAAACCCCGCCCACATCTCCCGAACTGAGCTGCAGCAAGCACAGGCCACCGCTTAGCCCGTTGAGGAGCCAGCTTTGACAGCTGTTACTTCGAGAACTCAGCGGTCAAGAAAATGGCCCGTCCCCATTGACACCTTCGGGTGTCTCCATCGTCCATTACAGGATGGTGTAAATATTTATATCATATTAACTTTATTCTAACACTGTCAACAGTCGCGCGCGTCAGATGTTCAAATTCGAGCTCCTGTGAAAAGTGTCGAAAAACTCAAAATATCATCTTTAAAACTCTTGAAAAGTTGTGCGTAATTGAAACCAAAACATACCACTTGCGAAAACCGAAAAACTCCAAAGAAAAGTGCTCACAACTCTTTTTGTTCATTTACTGAAACGGCAGTGTTATAGTGTGGAACTGTCATACTAACAACATAACCATAAACAGAAAACTGGACAGTGAAATGAGTGAACAAATGATGCAAATATTTCTAGAAAAGATGAAAGACGAAATGGAGAAACAAACAGAGAAAATAACAGAGACAATTCTCAATAAAATGCAGGAAAAAATTGACACCAAACTAGACCCCATCATCAAAGAAAATGAAAAGCTGAAATTGGAGATCGAAAAACTGAACATAAAGGTGAATACTTTTGAAAACAACAACAAGAGAAACAATTTGATAATTCATGGAGTAAATGAGACAGAGAAAAACAGTGAACAGCTGATAGAGTTTGTCATTGAAATGCTATCTACACAAATTGGCATCAAAGTACATAAATCGGAAGTAAATCGAATGCTCAGATTAGGCAGGAAGATGAACAATGCAAATAAAAGCCGACCCATACTTGTCTCATTTGTGAATTGGTGGAAAAAACTAGAGGTTCTACGTAACAAAAAACAATTCAAAGACGGAGTCTACATTACAGAAGATTTCTCGAAGGAAACTCTGGAAAAACGAAGGCTTCTACAACCGAAACTTAAGGATGAAATACACAGAGGAAATGAGGCATATCTAAAATATGATAAACTTATCATCAAAGACAAGACCAAAAAAGAGAAAAGACGAAGATCACCATCGAAATCACCGGAAACGGGATCAACACGCATAGGGAAAAACGATCGACCATTTGCTCCTCGAAAATTCACCAAATTGGATGCATTTACCTACAGAGGAAGATCCAACTCCGTATCAGGGAATGGTACTTATTAACATCCAGATGATATTGGTAACTGTAACAATAACTTTGAAACGGCGCAGATGACATCGACAATAACAACAACAACCAGAACAACAGCAGCATCAACGATAACATCAACGAAAACAATAACAAATACAACAAGAAGAAAAGGTATCAACAATAACCTCCCCAAGCCGGCTAGTCCCCGTGGGGAAGTAGACGAACACCCTCTAGAATCATTAAAATCATTAAAATTATTAAATTCGCAGTCATTAGAACGACATATAAAACAACATCAATGTACTCAGATATACGCAGAACGAAAGGAGAAATTGAACAAAAATCTTTATATAGCGACATTGAACGTAAGAACGATGAGAACCAAAGAAAGCCAACTAGAACTGGAAAATGCGGTTGAAAAATTAAAATGGGACATAATTGGACTCAGCGAAGTGAGAAGGCTAGGCGAGCAAATTGAAGACAACAATGATTACATCCTATATTATAAAGGCGAAACGCAAGGATTGTATGGCGTCGGATTTATGGTTAAACATCATCTCATGCGACAAGTCGAAGAGTTTATAGGAGTATCCGAAAGAATAGCAGTGCTTAACCTAACATTACCAGGCTATAAAGACAAATGGTCAATTGTGCAAATATATGCGCCAACAGAACAAGCCAATGAGGAAAGTAAGGATTTATTCTATAAAGAACTCACAAAAACCATACAAAACGCTTACAAAAACATAATATTAATGGGCGATTTTAACAGCAAAATTGGCAAAAAGCGATCAGGAGAATTTGTAGTAGGAACATTTAGTACTGGAAAAAGAAATGCAAACGGGCAAAGGCTGATAGATTTCGCTACAGAAAACAAATTCTTTATAACGAATAGCTTCTTCAAAAAAAGGAACAAAAACGGTGGACTTGGATCTCACCAGACGGTAAATACCGTAACGAAATAGACTTCATTTTGACAAATAGAATCAGAGACTTTCAAGACACGTCCGTGGTTAAAAATCTGAATTTTAATACAAACCATCGAATGGTACGAGGAGTTATACGCCCAAGATACCAAAAAAAGTCTAGAAGAAACATGAAAGCGGCTAGGAGGCGACCTGAGTTGCCAGTAAATAACGACGTTCTAGAAAATTTAAGAACAACACTGACGGCAACTGAAGAAAGACACTCGACGCAACAAAAATACGACATCCTAGAGAAGACGTTAACCGATGTAACGATCCAGATATCGAAAGTTCCTACGAAAACGGATAAAATAGGTCTCGAGGCAAGATCCCTGATTAATGAACGGAAACAGCTTTTAAAGGACAAGAAGAAGAACCATAAAGAAATTGCAGACATTAGTAAAGAAATTAATGAAAAAATTAGGAAACATAGAAAAGATGTCAAGCTAAAAGTGATCAACGAACATGTTGAAAAAACAGGAGGAGTAAAAAAGGCTTACCGTGAATTGAGAGATAACAGGCAGTGGTTAATCAAAATGAAAAGCAGTAGAACGCAAACAGCGACTTCAAAACGTTCGGGCATTATGCAAATAGCTACAAACTACTACCGGGAACTTTATAAGGACGGAGACAAGGGTTCTATAGAAACACCATCAGCCATACAAACCGAAACAATTGCAGAAGACATACCACCAATACTTAGCGCCGAGATTGAGCATGCAATCAACACACAAAAAGATGATAAATCGCCAGGAGACGACAACATCACCAATGAAATTTTAAAAGGAACGAAAGATAGCATTTTAAATACCCTGACCAGCTTGTTCAACGAAATCCTAACAACTGAAAGTATACCGAAACAATGGACAGAGGCCACTATTATTTTGATACACAAAAAAGGAGATCCAACAGATATCGGAAACTATCGACCCATAAGCTTAATATCTAACCTATATAAAGTATTCGCCAAAATTCTCCTTAACCGTATAACAAAACGTTTAGACGAAAATCAGCCAAAGGAACAGGCAGGCTTCCGAAAAGATTTTTCAACATTAGACCACATTCTCGTAGTCCGGCAGCTTATCGAAAAATGTAGTGAGTATTCCAAACCTTTATACATAGCTTTTGTAGACTACAGTAAAGCGTTTGATTCCCTGAAACACGACCAAATCTGGGAAGCTCTAAAAAGGCAGGGAATACCATCGAAATATATCCGCCTTATCAGAAATGTTTACGAGAAAAGTACAGCAAAAATACGATTAGAACAAACCGGAGATCCATTCAGAATAGAAAAGGGAGTGCGACAAGGAGACCCGCTGTCGCCTAAGATATTTTGTGGCGTGCTGGAACATATATTTAGGAACCTTAATTGGGACAACTACGGAGTAAATATTAACGGAACCCGACTCCATCACCTGAGGTTTGCCGACGATATAGTTTTATTTTCTGAAGATGCTAGTGAGCTCCAAATTATGTTACAAGAGCTGTCAACAGAAAGCAAAAAAGTGGGGCTTGCTCTGAATACAGGAAAAACGAAGGTAATGACAAATAGTTTGAAAGAGAAAATCGTCGTGGATAACAGGGAAATAGAGTGCGAAAACGAATATGTCTACCTTGGCCAGGTGATCTCTCCGGTACAGCAAATGGAAAAAGAAATAAACAGAAGAATTAGTCTGAGTTGGAAGCGTTACTGGTCCCTCAAAGATGTTTTTAAAAGCGGAGAATTTCCGATGCGGCAGAAAAGTAAACTTTTTAACACCTGTATTCTGCCAACATTGACATATGGTTGCGAGACATGGACTCTCTCAAAGAAAAATAGCCAAAAGCTGGAAGTCTGTCAACGAAGAATGGAGAGAAGTATGTTAAATGTAAAATTAAGGGACAGGCAAAGGAATTCGGCTATTCGAGGAAAAACCAAGGTGATGGATGTGGCACAGAGAACTCGACAATTAAAATGGCGTTGGACAGGACATATGACAAGATGTAATTATGACAAATGGACCAAAGACATAACGGACTGGTATCCGAGGGACGCGAGGAGGAGAAGAGGGCGACAACAACGAAGATGGGTAGATGACATTCGAAAAGTGGCAGGTCACACGTGGAAGAGGATAGCGAATGATCGAAAAAAATGGAAGATTCTAGAGGAGGCCTATGTCGTAGCGACAAACTAATGTTACCAATATATGTATAGTAAAAAAATAAATAAAATAAATAAAAAAATAGATTAATTGTTAAACATTATATCTATAAAATGTAAAAGAAAATATTTGAAGTATGAAATGAATTATACACACTTAAATGTAAACTCAGCATTAGTAATAAAGGCTAATTGAATTGAATTGAATTGAACTTTATTCTATATTCGTATCAACTCAATTACAATTACTCAATTGGTAAAAATTCAAAGTACTCGCAACTTTCGCCTATACTTTAATAACCAAAATCAGTAACTGATTTAACGAGCAAGTTCAAATATCACTGGCTTTATGTTACCCAAAATGATTCATTTCATTTTTATCATTGAAATGTAACGCTCCTTTTTATACATTGTATATAAATAGTACGTCCTCGACCTCGTACATACATTGTATTGTACTTTGCATGATTTCGCAAGTCATTAAGCTTGAGCACTAAAATTTTAATAATTACAGCTTCGCGAGCAGTAAAGCTAAGGATGCCCCATAAAATGAGTGTTTATGGCTGGAATGTAACGCTCTAATTTTTATGATAAGGGTCATAAAGTGCTTATTACAAATTCGCAATATAAACGAAAGCGAAAGAGCAAATTACTATCGTTTGATTATTGCCTCGGAGATATAGGACAATATTTTGACATCAAGCATTGTTGAGAGAATTTCAATGAAGCAATCAGGAGAAATTGTGGGTAATATTCCCTACCACAAAATTGGGATTGCTTGGGTTGATCATGTCCAAGGTATGACGTACCCATATTTGCGTATTTTAATGGAATAAGGATGAACTCAAAGTTATTAGTTTCGCTGAAAAGAGCCTTCTAAAAAGGTTTAATTTACTTATGGCAAATTGTAATAAAAAGGCAGTGATAATAAAAGCCAAGATGCGACTCTCACATCTTCTTTCAACCAGTATTCATTCTGAAGTAAACGACAAAAATACATTTCAAGTCAACAACGCATTCAGCTAATGCATAAACAATCTAAAAACATCACTCATTAATCAATCTAATCAATTCCTGATGAAATATGATGAGAGCGAGTAATTCGATTTAACTCTCCTTGGGTAAGGCAGCGCATTTAGTCCAACCCTCTGAAGTGTCGCGTTCTGCATAAAGCTAAGGTTTCGGGGAACTTTGAGATTCGCAGTAGAGTCCGGCAGGAGTGCATCCTCTCACCGATCCTATTCCACATAGTGATCGGCGATGTGTTGCATGCAGCCCTCTTCGGACTGGGAGGAGGAATCCAATTGACTTTAACATATTATCTACAACATCTTCACTAACTGACAACATATGCCTACTCTCCCACAAAATCATGGATCTGTCCGCAATACTCAATTGCTCTAACCCCTTGTGGGGCATAGCGCGTCAACTGTTCCATATGTTGACGTTTCGTTGGCATAAACTGGTTTCGGAGAATGCAGTTGCCAGCATGCACCTCCTGCACATCCAAGGCCACGAACGTCGTCGTGGACGGGATTCAAACCCGAAACGCCGGAAGTCAAACATGAGACTGATGCCTCCACACACTGCGCTACCGGTCGCCCCCAAGCAAGGCTGGGCTAAAGATTAATACCAACAAGACCAAGGTTCTTAGCTCGCCTTTGCAAAAAAAGAAATTCGACACCTGTTGCCATCAATATTAATGGGCAGTCTGTGGAAAGGGTGTACAACTTCCTCCACTTGGGTAGCATTGTTGCCGAAAATGGTGGTACGGAGCAGGACATCGCTCGTCGTATGAACCTGCGCCTACGGCATACTGTCCCAAATCTGGCAAAGCAGTTATCTCAGCATCGAGATCAAAGTGGGCCTGTTTCGCTCTCTGGTACAGTCTGTGCTTTTGTATGGGAGCAGTACATGGAAAGTTTCCGTAAGTGTTACCAGAAAGCTGCAAGTTTTCGTCAACTTATGTCTTCGTCGAATTTCTGGCCCGAAACATATCAAATGAAGAGCTAAGTCGGCGTACGAGTCAGATGCCAATCGACGAATTGATACGCAGGCGAACATGGCAGTGGATAGATCACACATTGCGGATGATTGATAAATGCATTGCTTTCCATGCCATCAAATGGAATCCCATTTCCAACCAAGACCGACCAAGTGGGGGTCCTAGAATCACATAAGTCTAAGTCTAAGGATAAGTCTTTTGAGGAGTTGCGCCCCATTGCCCAGAACAGAGTACGATGTCGCGCAGCAGTAGTTGACGCGCTATGCCCCACTAGGGGTTAAGGCGAAGTAGTAGTAGTAGTAGTAGTACCTCTCTACCTCTCTTAGTCTGCATCCAAATCCTTTTTTATTATATAAATAAACCGACCGTCATCAGTAGGTTTCGAACCAGGGTCCCAATGTTTAGAAGGTCAACATACAAACCGTTGCGCTATCCACACTATTATACTACATGAATGAAATAATTGCCAATTTATTTTGATCGCGTAGTTTAGTTTTTATCTTGTTTCTATCTTGGAATAAGATAATTTTTTGAGAATTTTTTCTCATTTATATCGGACTTCTCTCGCAATGAAAATATCTAATTATTGTTTCCAAAAAGGTAACTTTCCGAAAGCTTTAAAATCATGTCTTTATGACTAAAGCATTCATTTCTAAGAAATATCACATGAAATGATTTAAATTTTCAAAATATTCAGTTTTTTTATTTTTCGATTATTTTCTACCAAACTAATTTTTCGTTGAATTTTTGAAAATGTCTGCGCAATCTTTGAGAGCCAATGTTTTAGCAAAGACTCGCATGTGCGGTTTTCCATTCATTTCTAAACACTCAACTGTTCTGAGTACATCTTGGGTAATGTACAATATCTTTCGCCAATTTAGGCAGCAAATGATCCAAAAAATTGCAACCTATTTTCATAAACACTTTGCAATTGAATCAAATGCACACATTCACACTATGAGATTCTTTCATGAGTTTTCTTCTTGTCTTGCAAAATGTGTGCATGTAATAATACTCGTAGATGTGACTCACTTAACGGTTTACTAACATATCTCTGACATCATCCGAGAACAATAATCGCCAAGTGTCTAGAGGAATTTAAATTACATTTGGAGCGACACGTTCCACTGCTAACATTTAACACTTGTAATTCTAGAACTTGAGATAGAAGTGACAGAGTATAAAGGAAAATATATTAAAAAAATTTTCCCTCCTCTTTTCTTTTTGTGCAAAATTCATGTCCAAATTTTGAGAGGAAAGTCTAAATTGCCTAAACTCGATATATGCAAACGTCACAATGATACTTCACACCTGCTGTGTGGGCATTTTGTCACAAAATTGATCTTCATTTTCCCAGAATTGTTTTTGGTTTCAAAATTTATTTTTATTTGTTCTCTAATTATTGCTTTTAAGTGTGCTATGGACAGGTACGTTTATAGTAGACATAATGACGAAACTTTATTTCTAGCAGATGAGTACTCTGTCTATAAATGTAACAAAATGTTATTTTTTTTAATTTTAGCTATTTTAAGGATTAATGGATTATGGGATCGTGGGAAAATAAAAACTGACTTTGAAGCAGTCGGTTGACAGTTTTTGAGGTCTTGTAGGTACATCATGACGAAAAACACATTTTTGATGCAGTTTTTTTCTGCCGAAGAACGTAATTTGATGGACTGGGAGATGTCAACTTATTATTATATTTTTGTTTAAATATATAAAAATACATTCCAGCTGTTTCAGTTGACAGGTTACATCAGCTAAACAGCAACTGAACAGGTATCAGTAACTCGGTGTCGGACAAGCACTAAGTTGCTGGGCTCCTCGAACGGACAGGCCTGATATTTCATCGTTATACAGACTTAAAATTCCTATCGTACGAGATCGTATAAAATGTTATTTCAGCCTGAAGCTGTACGGCAGGATAATTCCATCCTGAAAAGTTAGAACGACTTTTGGCACGATACCGGCAGCCGACAATAGTTTGAGGACTATCTCAATATAGAAATGAAACCGGAATATAGAGGGCTACGCCCGCAATCCGAGGGTTTTGTAGCAAGCACTTATATTTGTACGCAAGTATCGGCTCCTTGCTTCTCTTGGTACCACTTAGATGGATAAAAAAAAAACATAATAAAAATGTCTGACCCATCATATAGTATCTTACATGCCCATTCATATTAGGCGATTGTAATGAAACTTAGAACATATTGATGTTGGTTATCCTTGGCCATCTGTACTTTTTATCTCGGACGTGTTTAAGGGATGCAAGGGTGCGCTAACAGTAACTATGGAAATAAACTATTATTAACCTATTTTGAGGAGATATACAAATTCCATTATTTCCCGTTTTATATGCTATTCGGAACCCACCTTCCTGAAAGTTTTCATTTTTCTAAGTGTAACGGTCTCGAAATGCAAGGGGGGACAAATTACGATCTAATATTTTCTCCTCCCTCACTGTTCCCCTTTCTACAAATTTAAAGTAAATGCCAAAAATAAAATGTACTCAACATTACCTTTCTCCCAACACCCGACTTGCCTATACCAGTCGATAAACAAAATTTGACCTTAATTTCGCCCCACCCCCTCCCCCGCTCGTTATAGTTGGCCAATTACAACACATCGCCCCCTACCAATCTTTACCCTTTCATAAATGTAATTAACCATAAATGTAACAATAACTGCAATTCGCACTACGAAAAACAACATGCAAGTAGTACTCGCACCTTCGAAGCCGGTAGGTGTATTTTTTGTATGAATAGTGTAAAAATGCCTAACTTTAAGTGAATGTACTATTATTAAATATTACACGATTGTAATGAAACCTAGAGACATTATTGCCTATGGTGTTGGTTATCATTGGCCATCACTATTTTTGGTCTCGGGTGTGCCTAAAGGGTGCAGGGGTGTGCTAACTGAAACTATAGAAATGTACTATTATTAACCTTTTTTGATGAGATTTTGAAATTCTATTATTTTTAGTTTTCTATGTTAGTGAAATGCCGCTTTTCTGTAAATTTTCATATTTCTAAGTGTAACGGTCTCGAAATGCAAGGGGGGGGGGGGGGGGGACAAACTCGGACCACATATTTTCCCCTCTCCCTCTTTTCCCGTTTCTTCAAATTTGAAAAAAATTCCAGAAATGGAATATACTCGACGATACCTTTCTTACGATACCCCACTTGCCTATACCAGACGAAAAAAAAATTTCGACCTTCATTTCCCCTCTATGGGGACCCCCCCTTAAAGTTGACCTATTACGACGCATCACTTTCTCCAGAGAATTATAGTACTTCCACATATTTTCACAAAATTTCATGCATGTAGCTTCAGCGGTTCGTGAGATATTTCATGGACAGACAGACAGACAGACAGACAGACAGACGGACGCATGACCGATTTCATAAGGGTTTTGTTTTACTACAAAACCCTAAAAAAATGATTTCTTGAATAAGGGCACTTAAGTTAGCCTGCTCATTCGGGTGTTATTGGCCCGTCCTATTAACTCATATGACAGACCGGCATATTCAATGATCCATGCTGTACATATTCAACTGTGTTCGAGCCAGTGTTGCTCGCAAAAGTCTTTTCAAAAATTCCTATTCCAGACTTTTCTCGTGGTCCGATTTCAACGCTATTTGACACGAAGCTTCCTTGGGTTACTATTAACATCACACGGTGATATTTTTTGATCCTGCTGTACGTCAGAATAAAAGAGCCTTGTTGACATTACAGTGATATCTAGACAAGATGGATATCATATGACACGGTTTGTTGAGGCGAACGCACTTGACTATTGTTAAAGTCATTTTGAGTTCAGTGGTAAGGAAAAAGGACTTTCCGGTGAATTAGCGTTGATGGCATTTGAGTCCGTTAGTAAGGAAAAAGGACGCTTTTACCAATGATCCCTTGCCATTATTGGCAAGGCGAAATTGGTGTCATATGACTGGGGGTTGAGCCTCGGATACCACGGACTGATTCACCGACAACGACTTTCGGCTACAAACAACGGACCACGATCGGTTTTGGGAACGTTCGAACAATGAGGGTCGAGTGCAGTAGTGCAAGGCTCACTGAAGTCGAACGGGAAATGACAGCATATAGCATCTCAATATTAGGACTAAGGGAAACAATATGGTTTGGATCGGGATCGACTTTATCGCCAAGCTCCCAAACAATGCTGCTCTACTCTGGAAGTGAAAACATTACTTCTCCAAGAATGGCAGACGTTGAAATTCTGTTGTTTAAAGATTCACGCCGATCTTTAATCGATTGGAAGCCCATTTTCGACGGTATCACTACTGCCAGATTTAAATGCAGGGTAACAAACAACACAATAATTCAGTGTTACGCCCCGACTGAACCAGCGGATCAATCGGCTAAGGACGCCTTCTATCACCGACTCGGCGACACCTTCGACAACCCCATGTCCGGCTGCCGACACAAAGCTTCAATTGTCAGAAGTGACTTTAAGGTGTTCTGCCCAGGATAGCTTTGCGTCTTTATATCGTCGATCGCACTTCGCGACTCAGATTACTAGTCGAGTTCAAAGCCATACTGAAGATGTGGTTAAACTGGTCACAACTGCTGAAAAGCTGCGAAAAGGTCTCAATTTTACGAAGTCTTTCATCCAGTGCAATTGCATTTCACCCGCGTGTAAAGCAGTCGTAAATTGCCCAATTTTAATTTGTGGAAATCTCATAATATGACTAACATGCAAATATGATTTCGCTTCCAAGCAACAATCCTATCACAAACGAACGTTGATTAACTTTTAAATTCATTTCCATCTCCATGCTCACGAAATTCGGAACAAAAAGTGTATCAAACTCTGCCACGAAAGGATTTATGAATCCCGAGTCCCGAGTATAAGCATGTGTCGTCCATGAGGCGCTGCGCCGCGTCTCGTCATAGACACGACTTGAATATCATTTTGGGAATTATTATTTGGTGAAAGTAGACAAAGCTGGGACAAAATAGAACAGCGAACCCTCATGACAGCCCAGCGGGACAGATCTTCGGGAAATGTGGAAAAGACGAAAAAAAAAAGGTAAAATTCATTTGCATTACATTTGATGTTAATAGGGCTTTCTGTAATCAATGTTTGCCAAGAGAGAATGGTCGTGCTAAGAATAAAGAAGATTATGAGAAATACCCGAAAGGATTCAATGGAGGTAGGGTCAAACTTGTCGACCTGAATTCTTAATGAAACCGGAATATAGAGGGCTACGCCCGCAATCCGAGGGTTTTGTAGCAAGCACTTATATTTGTACGCAAGTATCGGCTCCTTGCTTCTCTTGGTACCACTTAGATGGATAAAAAAAAAACATAATAAAAATGTCTGACCCATCATATAGTATCTTACATGCCCATTCATATTAGGCGATTGTAATGAAACTTAGAACATATTGATGTTGGTTATCCTTGGCCATCTGTACTTTTTATCTCGGACGTGTTTAAGGGATGCAAGGGTGCGCTAACAGTAACTATGGAAATAAACTATTATTAACCTATTTTGAGGAGATATACAAATTCCATTATTTCCCGTTTTATATGCTATTCGGAACCCACCTTCCTGAAAGTTTTCATTTTTCTAAGTGTAACGGTCTCGAAATGCAAGGGGGGACAAATTACGATCTAATATTTTCTCCTCCCTCACTGTTCCCCTTTCTACAAATTTAAAGTAAATGCCAAAAATAAAATGTACTCAACATTACCTTTCTCCCAACACCCGACTTGCCTATACCAGTCGATAAACAAAATTTGACCTTAATTTCGCCCCACCCCCTCCCCCGCTCGTTATAGTTGGCCAATTACAACACATCGCCCCCTACCAATCTTTACCCTTTCATAAATGTAATTAACCATAAATGTAACAATAACTGCAATTCGCACTACGAAAAACAACATGCAAGTAGTACTCGCACCTTCGAAGCCGGTAGGTGTATTTTTTGTATGAATAGTGTAAAAATGCCTAACTTTAAGTGAATGTACTATTATTAAATATTACACGATTGTAATGAAACCTAGAGACATTATTGCCTATGGTGTTGGTTATCATTGGCCATCACTATTTTTGGTCTCGGGTGTGCCTAAAGGGTGCAGGGGTGTGCTAACTGAAACTATAGAAATGTACTATTATTAACCTTTTTTGATGAGATTTTGAAATTCTATTATTTTTAGTTTTCTATGTTAGTGAAATGCCGCTTTTCTGTAAATTTTCATATTTCTAAGTGTAACGGTCTCGAAATGCAAGGGGGGGGGGGGACAAACTCGGACCACATATTTTCCCCTCTCCCTCTTTTCCCGTTTCTTCAAATTTGAAAAAAATTCCAGAAATGGAATGTACTCGACGATACCTTTCTTACGATACCCCACTTGCCTATACCAGACGAAAAAAAAATTTCGACCTTCATTTCCCCTCTATGGGGACCCCCCCTTAAAGTTGACCTATTACGACGCATCACTTTCTCCAGAGAATTATAGTACTTCCACATATTTTCACAAAATTTCATGCATGTAGCTTCAGCGGTTCGTGAGATATTTCATGGACAGACAGACAGACAGACAGACAGACAGACAGACAGGCGGACGCATGACCGATTTCATAAGGGTTTTGTTTTACTACAAAACCCTAAAAAGGGATCGAAGTCGTGATAAAGGCAAAATACTCAAGTACATTTCAGTGAAGAAGTTAGGAAATTATTAAGCTAATATGAAATGAGAGATGATTACATCTGACACAATAAGTGATACGATTTAGTTTCGTAGCAAAATGTCGTTTTGAGATGAGTTCATGACGTATTTGATTCTTGATAGCTCTCTTGATGCTTATCGAGCCATTTAAGTCAACAGCTTCAGAAATGAATTATTGTCGAAATACCAAAATGATGATATTTTTCCAGATATACGTATTCCCGAGAGCTCACTTTGTATTTTTGCATAATTTTGGAATAATGTTACCTGGGCACGACTCAGGATAACAGAAAAGAGTCCAAATCTTTGGAAATTATTTCAAGTTTTAATTTTTACTGAACTTAAGCCTAGGTAACTAGGTAACTACCCAGCAAAAAATCACACGTAGATTCGATTACACATTTAGTGTATAGATGGGCAGGGTATTTTAAACTTAGTTAACATTTACCCTACCGCTTCTTATGAAATTTTCTAAAAATTATTTCAATTTTGTATGAAAACGAATCTGTCAAGTCAAATTTCCACAGTAGTCACATGGGTAATCGCTTAAGAAATAATGAGAAAATATATTTTATTGCATTCGAAATCGCGACTTAAGCCACGGTTAGCAAGGGGGCTACTTGGTTACGAATATTAAAAGGCATTTTTGGTTGGTTAAATACTTAACTAACAATTACGAGCAAAGAACAAAGCGCTTCAATCTATGGGACGAGTACAGAATAGCTCTCATTGAGTAAATAAACTCATTAGGCAATCCCAACGGAAACGCTGGGAGAAATACTGTGAAAACATTCAATCTGTGCCAGAAGTGGCACGTCTTCACAAAGCTCTTTCCAAGAGCTCCACAAATGGAGTCGGTCTGCTTAAAAGACCAGATGGGTCTTATACTGTTGGCCCAAACGAAACTCTAAAACCTCTACTTCATACCCATTTTCTCGGATCTGTCCTTTCAGGCTACACTCCGATGCCTACAATTGGTAATTATCGGCGCTCGGCTGAGCAGTTAAACAGCCTATCAGAGATGATCTTCGATAAAGATAGGGTAAAATGGGAAGTGGGATCCTTTGGGCCTTTTAAGGCTTCTGAAGTGGATGGTATTTTTTCTGCTTTTTTGCAGAATTGTCCACATACTATCATGACTCCGCTAAACAGCCTTTTTAATGCAAGTTACACTTTCGGTTATATACATACTTAGACTATGAAGGAAGGTTAATGTGGTATTTATACCTAAATATGGTAACAAGTCCGAGAATTTGCCGAAATCATACAGACCGATTAGTCTAACTTCTTTCCTCCTTAAAACCATTGAGAGGCTGCTTGACGTGTGTGAATGTGCAGCCATCCCTTTGAATCGAACGCAATTCGCTTAATGGAAAGAAAAATCAACAGTGACAGCTCTACATAACCTTAGAGGGATAATTGAGAAATCTCTTAATGATAAGGAAATCGCACTATGTGAATTCCATGGAATTGAGGGAACTTTTGATAACAACACCGGTTATGACTGCATATCCCAAGCCATCGAGCTGAGGGCTATCCCAGGACCAGCAGCTACTAACACTTGGGTAGAGACTATGCTACGGGAAGAGCAAATGTTCGTTCCTTTGTGAAGCACTACCACCAGCGTCAAAGCTATTAAAAGCTGTCCACAAGGAGGAGTGTTCTCACCGTAACTGTGGTCTTTTATTATAGACGAACTGCTTCCAGGTTGAATGTACGGTGATGACATAACTATAGATGTCATGGGCGAATTCGCATCCACCGTCGCTGAAGTGATGGGCGCTGCCCTTGATGTGGTCGCCGAAGTAGAATTAAATGTGAATCCACTAAAAAAACCTTTATAGTGCCTTACAATTAAAAGAAAACTATCCTCTCGGGCAGTTTCACTAGGCAGAACAGTTCTGGAGTATTCCACGAAGCTTAAATGTCTGGGCATCACACTGGATTGGGAAATTGATTGAACTGGAATATTCACCTTAATAATGTAATTAACAAATCCTTATATAATGTGGACTTTGACATGGGGTTTGACACCAAAGATGGTTGAACGGCAGTTTTGCCCGTGGGTGCGGTCTACGGTCACGTACGCTGCGTATGGTGATCCAAGGTACAACAAAGCACAACGACAATAAAGTGTAACGTGTTACAACGCCTTGGAACTGTATAACTGGGGAGCTCGGATATCAAATCTAGGCGCGATCAAAAGCTGCCTGTGTGTACTAATAGAATTCTCACAGTGCTCCGAGCTTGTCAGTATAAAAACGGCGCGTATAGGAGGCGCATGCTAGTGACTGCTCTTCCGAAAAGTAGATATGCTATTGATACGTCAACAATGTATAGAAATGCTAGAGATGTTGACGCGTCCATGCCCCTGGAGGGGTCAAGGCAATTAGAGTAGAGTTCACTGGAGTCCAGGAAATAAATATTGGATTGGCAGCGACAAACGGCAGACGACATCAACATCATATCCCGAATACTGACCAACGCAAAAGAATTTATGCATACTCTTAACACCGTTGCAAAAGAAGACTTCACATACCTGAGCAACCTGTCAAAGGATGCCAACAAAACTGACGAGATCAAGCGACGAATACAACTAGCAAATAAGACTTTCTTTTTGGTCCTCCCATAAGCTCCGCGTATACGACCAGTGCTTTGCTATGGTTGCGAAACCTGGAATCAAACCCAAGCCTCCGAAAACATGCTAAACACATTCGAACGGAAAGTTATTCGGCGGATTTTTGGAGCAGTTTACGACGAGATGGATGGCACATTCGGTACAACCGTGAATCGTATGAACTGTAGGATGAGCTGGAAGTTTCAAAAACCGTCAAACTACAACGACTTCAATGGCAGGGAATGTACAACAAACGAACGATGTCCGCATGCCTAAACACGTAATGAACGGACGACGAATCGATGGAGCGAGATTACGAGGAAAACCGAGAGCTCAATATAGGATGACGCCGAGCAACTACTTCCAAGGTTGGAGGACGCAGTCACGTGACTGAGATAATTCGAGGATAGTGATCCAGGCGGCTGTTGCGCCACGATCATGCTGATGTGTGCCCAACGCCTGTACTGAAGGCGATGGTTGTATTAACCCCGCTGTATATTTTCATCAAAGAAACAGCAGCTCTCAATGCTCTTGGGACACATCTAACTTCTGGTGTATGCGGTAGTGACAGTGGTTACATGAGCATTCTGAAACGAATTCCTGTCATACAGATCTGCCTAAGATCAGATTATATGACCACGGAAGTATGCTTGGGCAATAAATTCATAGACTTCATCGCTAACCGCTCGGAATGGGAGAATGGAGAATACCCGGACTCAGGGTGTATAACTTGGTGCACCGATGGGTCTAAAGCTGAACAGGGAGTTGGTGCGGGCGTCTTTTTACCCAACACCAAGATCTCAATCGCTATGGGTTAATGGCCCAGCGTATTGCAAGCCGAAATCCATTCCATTGTGGTCTGCGCCAGGGTAATTCTGGAAAACAAACTCCGCAGCGTACACATTGCTATTTGCACATATAGCCAGTCAGCCACTGAGGCTCTCCCATTACATAGGCTTTCTTCAAAGCTGGTGAAACGGTGTCGCGAACTTGTGCAATGCCTGGCAACCGACAGTCGAGTTTTTTTGTATTGGGTGCCAGGTCACCAATGCATTGAAGGAAACGAAGCGGCGGATGAACTTGCATCTAATTTTCTCGGGCCGGAACCCTATTGTGGTCTGGGCTTAGCTTCAGCTAGAACAATCATAGCGGATTGGTTTAAAAGGGCATGCGAGCACTACTGGAACGACTTTCAAGGACTGCGGCAATCGAAGGATTTAATGAGACACTTTACCTACAAATATACCACCCATATGAGAAGAGCCGACCTTAGGCTACTTGTACGCTACCTATCGGGCCATCACTGGGTGAGATTTCATCTGAACCAGATGGGTTTGTCTAACGAGACAGAGTGTTGTCTGTGTTAGGAGGAGTACACCCGGCGATTGCGCGGGTGAGGTACATGTTCCCCGGGCAGTTTACTACGTGCCCTGCCGTTATCAGGAAAACCCCTGCAAAAGACATACTAGCCCTCGTACGAGTGGTGGAAAGTATTTTGCTTAAATAATAAAAGGTACGCTATGGCACAGTAGACCTCCTACCTACTACCTTTAAGGTGAATAGCCGCTTCCTGGTATTATTATTAACAATTCCGTACAGCCCATTCGGGGGCTATAATTTTAAATTTTCGCCTACCGATGTTAATGCCCAATGTAGTCAACTATTCTTTCTGCTGTGTTCACATATAAAGCATTATTCGGAAGCTATTCCACATTAGTCTCGATGGCGTATGCGATGGATTCTGAAGCACAACACCCCAAGACTGAGTCCCGGTCAGACGAGCAAACACAAAAATTAATTTTAATGTTGGAACCAATTGCGAAAATTATTTCTTCTTCTTTTTTTGATTATAATAACTCTCAAGGAACATCAGCTTTAGCAAAGAGTCAGTGAAAGGGTTGGAGTCCAGGATCGGAAAATTCGGAAAAGCTATGAACCTGGGATACAGGATCTCGTCTCCCGCGATATGTATCATAAAAACTCTTCCCCCGTTGTGGAACGAGGACTTGTTCGAACAGCGTAAAAACTAGAGATATTTTCAACATTTGTTACAATCATAACTTCTAGCTGCCATGCAACCACTGCTTGAAATTATACAAGAAAGCCATAAAAACCGTCAAGCCGAAATCTTGAAGATATTACTGCAAATTAATTAAGAGCACTGGAGCTTCAGCAATGCTGCACAAGATTTTTTCTAAAGGCCTCAGTTGTCCGTCATTCATCAAGGGACCAAACGGAGCCTGGACCAAATCGGCGGCTGAAACCCTTGATATCCTTATAACAACACTCTTCCCGGTCAGCGAGGATCACTGCAATACCGACGGGCGAGATGAACAGAGTACCTCCGGGGAGGAATTGCATCGGTAATCATGGAAGAGAGAACGATTTGGGCAATCATTAGCTTCTCGCCGTATAAGTCGCCGGGACTTGATGTCATTTTGCCAGTTATGCCTCGACAGTTACAAGACATAGTAACACCATGGATAGTGGTCATGTTCTGCATATCACTGAATCAGGTATGTCTTGGAGATGTGTACGCGTCACGTTCTGTTCATTCGAAAGGCGGGCAGATGTGGTCATGAGTCACCGAAAGACTTCAGGCCTATCAGCCTCATTAATGAAGGCACTGGAACAAATCATAGATGGCCATCTTCGACAGTTTTTGATGAAGACGCCAAATTTGAAAAGTCAGCATGTGTACCTCGAATTAAAATCAATGGAGACGGTTGTTCATGAGATATTACTACGATTGAGAACGACCTACCCTACAAGCAATACACCCTAGCAGCTTATCTGGATATTGATGGTGCGTTTAATAAACTGCTAACTGACATCCTTCAGAACTCCGTCATCGATATTGGGTTGGAGATTTGTTTTGGTAACTGGATAATCTCTCTTACTCTGGATAATAGCCATATTAAAAGCAAAATGATCCAAATGGAACTTGGAGGATGTCAAACAACCAAATACGTACCCAGGGCAACCTCCTAAGGCGTAGCTCAGTGTGTAGAGGCGTCAGTATCACGTCTGACTACGGTCGTTACGGTTTCAAGTCTCGTTCGTTCGCGTTCGTGGCCATGGATATTTGCGTTGTCTTCCCCCTGTGGTAAAGGGCGTAACAAGAAGCTACAACATCTCCCGACTTGTCGCATCTAGGTGACTAAGTCACAGGAGGTCCGAAACTGGTTTATGCCAACGAAACGTCAGCTAAGTCACATGGAATAGTTGACACGCTATGCCCCACTAGGGGTGAGAACAAATGAGTACTAGCCCCCCAAAGACAGGGTGTTGTCTCCTCTGCTATGAACAAAAGCGAGAACGGACTCCTACGAAAGCTGGATGCGTCAGGAACCAAGGTAATCGCATACGCAGATAACATGGTAATTCTGGTTTCGAGAAAATTTCTACCCGTGATAAGTGAAGTCATAAGTGGAGTCTTGAGCATTGTAAACACTTGGACTACAGAGTGCGGACTAAGTGTAAATTCAAGCAAAACCGAGCTGATCCTCTTTACCGCAAGGGCCAAAACACCGGAGTTTTAACTTCAGTAGCTTAAACGTTTCTCTTTAAAACTATCTCTCAACGTTAAGTGTCGCGGAGTCATTCTCGACCCGAAACTTAGTTGGAAGATGAACATTGAGCATCGTACAAAGAAGGCTTATACAGCCCTCTATGTATGTTAATCTTGGCCCCATCTCTAGCATTTCTATGCCTTTTTGACGTTTCGATAGCATATCTACTTTTCGGAAGAGCAGCTGCTAGCATGCACCTCCTATCCGCGCCGTCTTTATACTAGCAAGCTCGGAGCAATGTGAAAGTTATATTAGTGTCCACAGGGAGTTTTTGATAACGCCGAGATTTGAATTCCGAGCTCTAGATTAGTATCATAGAGCGATGACCGAGCGGCCATGACATCCGAGCACGACAAAAAAAAAGATGGCTTTATGGCTATACACGACTGAACTGCGACCAATCCTCGAACACTGATTTGGTGGCCAGCTCTTCGTAGCAAGTACAATATCGAGCTATTTAATAAAGTACAAAGGGTCGCATGCATCACAATCATTGGAGCTATGTGTTCATGCCCAGCGGCGGCACTATATGTATATCATTCTAGGTCTACTCCCTTTAGACGTATAAATAAAATTCAACCCCGCTTGCAGCGCTATCAGACTAAGGTAGTCTGGATGTTGGGCTACCAAACCTCATGGACACAGTAACTACTGGAGTCTGGAGTATTGGAGTCTTTAATCGGTCGAAGTAAGAGATATCTTGGCATTATACCCTAGACTTTTAGTATAGGGTATATTGTTTTTGTCACGACGAAAATATGTAACACCTTAAAGGAGGCTCCGGAGGTATAGCAATGTATATATATAAATGATCAGGATCACCTCCTGATTCGATTCAGCCATGTCTGTCTGTCTGTCTGTCCGTCTGTCCGTCTGTCCGTCTGTCCGTCTGTCCGTCTGTCCGTCTGTCCGTCTGTCCGTCTGTCCGTCTGTCCGTCTGTCCGTCTGTCCGTCTGTCCGTCTGTCCGTCTGTCCGTCTGTCCGTCTGTCCGTCTGTCCGTCTGTCCGTCTGTCTGTCTGTCTGTCCGTTCGCACGATAACTTTCGATAGAATGAAGCTAGAGACTTGAAATTTTGGTAAAATGTTGGAACTGTAATCTACTTGGTTGGTATTGAAAATGGGCATGATCAGGCTAAGAGAACGCCTACCTCCCCTATATATGTAAAATAATTAAATGTATCTATAACTCCCGATTAAGTAAACATGAAAAGCTCTAGCTTTGGCAGATTGCTCGCTGAAAACTAACTGTAATTTTCTTACAAAGAGCCCCGTACTACCCTACTTTTCGGGTTTTTTGTCTATAACTCTTGAACCAATTGACGTAGACACCTGATTTTTGGCATGTAACCCTGGAGTAAGAAGATGCTTAAGTTCTAGTAAGTTGGGCATAATCAGATTAAGGGAACGCCTACCTCCCCTACAAATTTCAAAAAATTAAATATTCTTTTAATTACGATAACTTTCGACAAAATGACACTAGCGAGTTGAAAATTTGACAAAATGTTGTTAGTAGGGTCTACTTGGTTAGTATTGAAAATGGGTAAGATCCGACCCAAGCAACCCCCACCTCCCCTACAAATGCAACTTCAATAAGCGATAACTTTTGACAGAATCAAGCCAGCGACTTGAAGTTTTGGTCAAATGTTTGAAGTGAGATCGGGTTAGTTGGTATTTAAGATGGGTTAGATCAAACCTAAGGAACCCCTACCTCCCCTACAAATGAAACATCAAATAAGCGATAACTTTCGATGGAGTGAAGCTAGAGACTTGCAATTTTGTATAAATGTTTGTAGCATGATTTTATTTGTTTGTAGCAATGATGAGCAAGATCCGACCCAAGGAACCCCTACCTCCCCTACAAGTGAAACTTCAAATAAGCGATAACTTCCGATAGAGTGAAGCTCTGAAATTTTGTTTAAATGTTTGAAACATGATCTTATTTGTTGGTGGCAATAATGAGCAAGATCCGACCCAAGGAACCCCTACCTCCTCTACAAGTGAGACTTTAAATAAGCAATAACTTTCGATAGAATTAAGCTAGCGACTTGAAAAATTCGACAAATATTTTTAGAATGGGTTAGTTAATTGATTTTGATAATGGTCAAGATCCTACTGAATCATTGCCAACCTCCCCTATAAACTGGCCGTATAGGAAACTCACTTTTAATGCATATGGTCGTTACCAATTGGTACTTTTGGTATCACCACTAGGTCTGTACAAGTCTAGGGTATATACGCTTCGGACGCCTGGTTTTTAACTACCCTCGTCATTGAATTCCGTATCGCCCATGAGGGAGCTATAATCTAAATTTTCGCCTATCGATATACTCACGAAATGCAAGCATCCGGGTTTTTTGCTGGGTATTGACGATACGAAAGTTCCACGTATCTTAAATTAAAGATTATTTAATTACCAATAAACTCATTTCACAAATTGTGTTGTAGGGTTAGTACTTTTCCCGATATTTTGCAATATGCATCACCAAAATGAATATTTTTCACTTTTGGAAGAAATTTGAGTTTTTTTTTCTTAGAATAATCTGAACGTGCGGAAATGACTTTTCTATTAAATGTTAGGAAATTTAATGAAGTTTCAGAAAGATCTGCACACACACGCTGCATTTCGTTTTATGGAGCAAAGAAGCAAAACTCGACAAAATCATATGTAGCATTTGTTTAACGAGTTTTTAAGCGAATGCCTCTACAAATACCTCAGATAGCGTGAGTTTTGCTTGAATAAAACAATAACCAGTAGAAAGATCTTCAAAACAAAAAGTCAATAGTATTTTTAAGATTGTAATAGTAAATTGTAGGTTTTATTCCATTGCTTACCTTTTTTCCCAAAGTCGATGGTCCACGAACAATATTTAAAGCTTGCTCCTTTAGATAAATCCGACAGCGGCTCAGATTGCATTATCCATGTAACTTCACATTAATGCTCCATTCTCGCCAAAAAAGAGGAACACATCTTGCACAGCGCACACACTCGAATATCCGTAAAATGCGGAACACTGAAAAAACGCATAAGTACTAGACTGAAAAGCACGCGCTAGAGAACGCAATGACACCAAATAAACGTGACACGACGACGAAAACAACAACAACGGTGACGACAACAATTGCAGGACTAGCAATAATAAAAACAGACGCCTGGCCAGGTGAAGGCTACGAGGACTCCTGAAGGCTTTGGTACACACGTGAACGTGTGGTGTTTGCGCGAGCACTTTTTCGAGCCTATGCGGATTGAAGAAAGGGCTGTAACAGTTTACTTCCTGCCTTTTCTTTTGTTTTTATTTGTCACTTAACACATAACTCACTTGCAAGAACGCTTGCAAAGTTACTCACATACATAACCGTAACCGTAATCTTTTCCCTCGTAACTACATCTTTTCATTAGCCCAGAGCCTTCCGAAGACTCCATTTTGCTCCTTCTTTACTTGTACTTTTGCTCCCAATAAAAGGCCAATTTAAGGAAAAACAGCAATTGGAGCAATGTCTGCAATAAATAATTCCAGTAGGGCTCTGCTGAGCCCGAGCCTTTTTTTCTCACGGACTACGCGCTTTCCCGTCCCGAAACTATCTACTGTCGGAGTGCTTATTGTTTGGTACTCCAGTTGCTTTTCACTTGTTCCCATGACTAGGGACGCGGAGCTTTCAAGGATATTCAACAGATTTTGGGTAGTGAACAAAAAAATTATGGGCGATTCTGCGCATATTGACGGCAACACTGGCAAAATCTCCATGACCGTGGCGAAAACGGGTGATTGTAGCCCGCCGAGCTTTTTGCGAAAGGACTCTTCTTATTCGACTCGTAGGAAATGTATTTTGGCAGTAGGCCACCTATTTGGAGAGAATGGCACGGCACATACAGAGCCTAGAGCTCATAACGGTTAACAATAGTCACATTATTCTTGCTGCTTCGGAAGGGCAAGATTTGCATAAGTATGTGAATACATCACAATATGAGCGCGTGGAAGAAGGGAGGGGGCTGTTTTGAAGAATTCAAAATTAAGAAATTTTTGTATTTACAGTGCTGTTTGAAATGTAAGTAGCAGTTGTAGATGAAAGCTTTAAAGCTAATTTCATGGATATGACGACGATTTGCATGTGTGTTGTTACACGCACTAAATTCGACCGTTTTAATTAGGATTGTATGGCAAATGGATATGCCTGTACAATGATGGCCCAATTTGTAACAGTCGCTAATGACGCTAGCAAAGTGGCTACTTTATTATTGTAATTACGTCCTTACTTTTTTCAAGGACCGTTCCTGAAAATTGCTCGAAATTGACGCTAACTATTGGGGTTGAAATTTTCAGTCGCACAAAGTGGGTTAGTGCATTTTCGTGGAATTTTATAGGATAATTATAACATGAGCGATTTCCCAATAGAATTTAATTTATCTAAATAATGAATTTGACAAAATCCTTAGGGTTTTGGTGACATTTTTCATTTTGTTCTAAATCATATTAACATGCTAGTGGCGCAAGTGATTATTAAATAAGATAAGGGGGAATTCTCCTAATCTCCCTCAATTGCCCTAACCCCTTGTGGGGCATAGCGCGTCAACTGTTCCATGTGGCCCAGTTAACGTTTCGTCGTCATAAACTGGTTTCGGAGAATGCAGTTGCCAGCATGCATCTCCTCCCACTGAGCTACCGGTCACCTCTAATGTGTTCTTTAAAAAAAACATCCAAAACATATTTTTTCAGTGATAATATTAAGGTCAATAATTAACTCAAAGAAAAATTGATTTCAATATTCAATGGGGTATTTGTTTCAACTGGACGCGCTCTCTCTCCTTCTCTTAGTCTGCTGACTTGCAAATCTTCTTTTTTATCACATTAATAACGGCCGGCATCAGAAGGTTTCGAACCAGGGACCTGTGTTTAGAAGGCTAACATACAAACCGTTGCGTTATCCACACTGTACTACATGAATGAAATAATTGCCAATTTATTTTGTTCGAGTAGCCCTGTACAGAGTTTTCTTAAAATATGTCTATCCTCAAAAACATAATTTTTAGACAATCATGTCTCATTTAGATCGCAATTCTATCGTAATGCAGATATCTTAATTATTATTTCAAAAAAGATATCTTTCCGAACGATTGATATCTTTATTTTATCCTTTATGAGATAGTTGCCGATAATTGGCGATAGCATTAAGATATTTTCAATTAGATTATCGGCAAAATTGTTTAAACCCGGGCCGAACCAACCAACCATTCTATCCTTATCGCCCCATTTTTTTCGTATTCCCCATTTTTGCCTCCCCTTGTTGTGTTGCCTTTCCCAGACCTATGCATTTTTTTTATAATACAATGGACAGGAGCACCCGCCAAACCATCCATTACATATTTTCCTCTAATGGACTATACTCTGGTCTGGGAGTACTGCTTCTACTGGCAGATCGTAGGCAGCACCTGATGAGTACTCATCTGTCACTGCCACGAAACCAGTGCGTGAAGGCTCCATTACACTCGGACCCCGATGCGAGCGCAAGGGTACCTAAGCCGTCGGCTAACCATTCCATTCTTATTGCCCCATTTTTTTTATAATTTCCCATTTTTGACTGCTGTCTTCCCTAGGCCAATCAATTTTTATTAATACATAAAGGACAGGGGCAACGACCGGCGAAAAACCCGCCCACGTCTCCCGAACTGAGCTACAGCAAGCAAAGGCCGCTGTTTAGCTCTTTGAGGATCCTTTTTCTTGGTCAGATGATGGTGATCATGACACCTTAGGCTCCGTCCACACGGGCATCTTCGGATGCCCACCAAACCGTCCATTACAACATTATTGAAAAGAACTTCATCCCGGACGATATATTCCGATTCCGTCAGTGACATTGCTAATTGAATGGATTTAGGGCTCTGTGGTTTAATGGTTCTGTTCTCCATTGCAAAGAGACGAATGTTTGAGAGCGCTAACTCCTTGTAGGGTATAGGGCATTAACCATGCCTACACTCCACCTCGTAGTGTTCATCGCTATCGCTTTCCGCTCACTCGACTACTTGCCTATTGAAGCACCCACTTTCTTAACTGATTTTCTCCAGGTGTTACTAGGTAGTCCAACACGGCGACTTGCGTTGGTTCCCTGCGGGTTCCAATCAAGGGCCTGTTGAGCAATGCCTGGCTCACAAAAGTTTTCAATCTAGTTGTTATCTTATTGGTCACCTTCCAAGTTGAACAGCCATATAGAAGCACTGATTTTACATTGGTTTCGAAGATTCGTGCGTGAGTCGAACTTAAAAAAAGCTGCTCGAGCCTTGTTAATGCGAGACTGTACCTCAGTATACGCTCCACCATCTGCTGTAACTACGCTTCCGAGGTAGCAGAAATTGTCAACTTTCTCGACTGCCTACCCCGAAACACAATATCCGCTTTGACTTCCTGGATCCAAGCTCAAGTACTTAGTCTAGGCAGCGTTGATTTTCAGCTCCGCATTACAGCTTTCGCAATGCAGAGTGTCAGACATTTGAACAACTTGATCCGACTTATTTGATAGAAGACAAATATCGTCAGCATAGTCCAGGTGTTGAAGGTATTTGAACTATTTCCATCTTATACCTTTGTTCTGGTGTTCTTGAAGCGCGCCACTTAGTGCATCATTAATGGCAATTAAAAACATTAAAGGTGACAAAATGCAGCCTTGTCTCCCTCCGCTATGCATCTCGAAAGGATCTAATAGCTTACCCTTGTGTAAGACGTGACATTGGGCTCCTTGGTAGGACTCCTTCATGATGAAATTATGGATTATTTTATCTGGTGTGCCTCTCCTACGTAAAGCCCTCCAGATGTATTCCCGGTCAACGCTGTCAAACGGCTTCTCGAAATCGATGAGCATGAAATTTAATGGTGATCTCCACTCTGTGAATTGTTCAATAATAATTCAGAGGGTGTTGATGTGGTCGCTACATAAGAAGCCCTTGCGAAAGCCAGCTTGTTCATAATTCAATGTGCGGTTAACTGTTTGTTTGATCCGGTTCAAGATAAATTTTGCCATCAGTTTGGAGACTGCTGGGAGAAGACAGATCCCACGCCAATTATTGCAATCCTTCAGGTCGCCTTTTTTCGGGATCTCAATAATGCCGCCCTTCTTCCACTCTTTAGGGACAGTTTCGGTTTCCCAACACTCTTGGATAAAGTTCCACCGGAAATCCATCTATCCCCGGGGCTTTACTCGCATCTATCGGTTTAACAGCTGGAGTTACTTCCACATTGGACGGTGGGCTGGTATCAACTCTGGCTATTTGGGGAGTATCTCCAGCTTCTAATGAAGATGCATTCGAAAGTCCAAAGGTGTTGCTGAGGACCTCAATGAAGTGTTCTCTCCATCTCCCCAGTTGGTGTTCTTCGGTTACCAGTAGAGACACATTTTTATCTTTCACAGGATGTTTTGTCGCAAAAGATTTGCCAGTTAATGACTTAATAAGCTTAAAAAGGGTTCCACTGTCACCGCGGTAAGCCGCTTAGTCTGCCTTTTCTGCTAATGCGTTGATATAATTTCGTTTGTCCCGTCCTACACTTCCTTGCACGCTTTCTGTAGTGAACGGTATTCAGCTCTGAGTTGGTCTTTGGCTGAGTCGTCAGCAGCTGTTCCATCTGTTCCTTAACTGTCTTGCGTGCTGAGATTAGATACAAAGGCGAAGGACTGCTGTAAGAAAAACATATTTAAACTGAATTCCTGGTCATCGTGGCACTGCGGCGACTCGGGAATGAACTGGTAGACAAACTAGCCAGAACAGCCTCGAAAAATCATTTTTATGGTCCATAGCCCTTTTGTGTGGGATCCTACTATGTATCACCAGAAAGCGGAGCGCAGCCAGGCCACGGTACCTTAGGAAAATCTTGCAGGCCTAAACAGGACAAAATGCGAGAATTCATTTCGGGCTTGTTGAGTGATATACCTTCTTACCTGTTACGGCGGAGCCGCAATATGGCTAGAATTATCGGCAGAATTTTTTCTTATAGGACGTTTTTGTCTGAGACCCCATTTGCGATCCATCTAGTTCTAGTGTAAAATAGTTAAATAAAGAATTCCAGAAGCTGTTTTTTTCTATTAGTGAACCAGCTTATCCTGAACTTTGGGAACCAGATTGGGAAATTTCTGGCTGAATCTGTGACGCCATACAGACAAACTTGTGCCCGTTGATGATCGTGTCGTAAGTATGGAGACGGCTAAAGGTGCGCTTCGCTAGACACACGATCGTCGCACATTATTCACAATTAGCGATCAAGCCATAGAGCACGGATCACTATTTGTATGTACAGTGAGTCACAGGCAAAATGAACCACCTTATGTTAGAGAAGAATTACTTAAAAAATGTCTGAAAAGTCATTCAGATTAAAGTTGTTTTTATATAAATTTATTGTCTCAAGATATACATAAGTCTCTTATTTCAGTGTGTTTATAATTACTTTTTCTTCTTGGAACACAAAATGAAACCGGAATATAGAGGGCTACGCCCGCAATTCGAGGGTTTTGTAGCACGCGCTTATCTTGGTATCTAAATATTGGCTCCCTGCTCTTCTTGGTACCACTCAGCTGAATAAAAACACCATAATTAAATGTCTTACCCATGATATATTATCTTACATGCCAATTCACAAAAAGACTGCATCGGTCACCTCTCAAAGTAATAGTTTTAATATGAGAAGCTGTAGATAGATATGTATGTATACGAGATAAACTGTCCCACTCTTCGAGATGCTTAACCATTCATATTAAGACGACATTGCAAATTGCAAACTTGTGTAACGGCTTCAGGGCGGCGGGGACAAATTACGGTCTAATATTTTTCCCTCCTCCACTGTTCCCCTTTCTACAAATCTGAAGAAAATGCCAAAAATGGAAAGTACTCAACATTGCCTTTCTCACGACACCCCACTTGGCTATACCAGTGGATAAAAAAAATTTACCTTAATTTCGCCTCTATGTGGACCCCCCCCCCCCCCTCTTAAAGTTGGCTGATTACAACACAACGCTTTCTCCAGCAAATTATAGCATTTCTACACATTCTCGCTGAATTATATGTGCAGCTTCAGCCGTTCGTAAGATATTCTATGAACAGACGGACAGACAGGTATTTGACCGATTTTGTAAGATTTAAGACACAAAACCCTAAAAAAATTAATTGTGTGAATAGTTATTGTTAGGATCACCAATTACCAATCTTCACCCTTCCAAAGTTGGTTCATTAAATAACTGCAATTCGCACTACGAAAAACAACATGCAAGTAGTACACGCATATCAACGCGTGAGGCCGGTAGGTGTATTTTTTGTATGGATAGTGTCAAAATGCATAACTTTAAGTCAATGTACTATTATTAAATATCATGTCATTGTAATGAAACTTAGAGGTATTATTGCCTATGATGTTAGTTATCATTAGCTATCAATATTTTTGGCCTCAGGTGTGTTTGAGGGGTGCAGGGGTGTGCTAACTGCAACTATAGAAATGTACTATTATTAACCTTTTTGGATGAGATTTCAAAATTCTATTATTTTCGGTTTTCTATGCTAGTGAAATGCCGCTTTTCTGTAAATTTTCATATGTCTAGCTATAACGGTCTCGAAATGCAAGGGGGGGGGGACAAACTCGGACCACATATTTTCCCTTCTCCCTCTTTTCTCCTTTCTTCAAATTTGAAAAAAATTACAAAAATGGAATGTACTCGACGGTACTTTTCTTACGATACCCCACTTGCCTATACCAAATGAAAAAAAAATTTCGACCTTCATTTCCCCTCTATGGGGACCCCCCCTTAAAGTTGACTTATTACAACGCATCGCTTTCTCCAGAGAATTATAGTATTTCTACATATTTCCACCAAATTTCATGTATGTAGCTTCAGCGGTTCGTGAGATATTTCATGGACAGACAGACAGACGGACAGACGGACAGACGGACAGACGGACAGACGGACAGACGGACAGACGGACAGACGGACAGACGGACAGACGGACGCATGACCGATTTCATGAGGGTTTTGTTTTTATACAAAACCCTAAAAATGAGCTTCAATAGTTCAAAAATACAACTCATAGTCAAAATGAGCCATTTAAATTAAAGTAAAGAACATATACTGGGTGCCCCGCTTCGGATGGTAAATACTTTAGCGGTAGATAGCACCATTAATTTGTGGAAAATTGACACTAAACTGGACACTCTGTTTTTAACCGTTACAGAGTTACAGCTTTTTTTTGCAAATTGTGTCAAAAAGCTTGACTTTCCTAGCAAAATCAAAATTTACCACTCTTCCAATCATTTTATCCAAGATTTGACCTCACTTTTTGAAACTACATAAAATTTCATATAAAACGCATAAAATTTCCCGGTTTCGAAATTCACCGTTAGTTCAAAGGTACAACGGTTCAACCTATCAAAATCGATTTTTCATCGAAAATTCAAATGATAATTTTACAACGGTACTTTGAGCTGACAAATCTGCAAATTTAAAAAATTTGCCCCAGTGTGCTGGTGCTCCAACGGTATATTTCTTTGGTACGTTTAGATTTGAAAATTTTCAAATAATACGCATTAAAGGAAAAAAAACATGGCCTGGAAAAACTGACCCGAAATATTCAAGCAAAACCGTAAAAAAAGAATTTTGACCCCCTTTCCCCTAAACTTCCGGACCCACTAGCAACAGAGACTTTGAAGTAAGTATATGTCCATCTATTGTGCCAAATCTTAAAAGTACAATATATGATGCTTTTTTCGAATTTTTCGTTGAAAGCATGGACTCCTGTTAAGTCAAGGTTGAAGTAAATTTATTTCATCTCCACGCCATGTTTTTTTTCCTTTAAAGCGTATTATTCGAATATGCCGGGCGACCGAGCTAAGCTACAGATGAATACTAATTTGGTGTGCAAAATGAAACCAAGTGTTACAAAATTCCAAATGCAATTTAGTATTTTTTCGACTATTTTGCCCCTCATTACCTCTTAGGCCAGTTTTCTCAATGTCTGATTAAAATTTAAACTCCAGTTAAACAGACATTGAACGTACCCATCTGTCAAATTTTACAGGGAAAACAACAACAACGACAAATTTTATCTCGAGTTTAAATTTTAACTGGACATTGAGAAAACGGGCCTTAGTTACTTAAAATTAGGAAAGAATCCTAATTGGAAAGTACTGTGATATGACACCCCACATTCCTATAGGCGATGAACTATAATTTAACCCCCCTTCTTTCGTCCTTTTCAGACCTTTCCGATCAATATCTTTTGTAGCAAAATGAATTTTAAACTCTCCGACCACTACTGATTACAAAAAAAAAAAAAAAACAAATAATTTCCCTAGGTTAATTTTTTCTACGTTAGGTGCAAACTTTGATGACTTGATTGTACAATACGAATTGACTTTTTAGGCATTTTTATATACATATTTTAAATAAATCCTTCTCTTCCAATAATGAATTTGGTAACACTTCTATGACACAATTAAAGTACGAGTGAAATCTGCGGAAGAAAGCTTTAGAAAAAGCATTTCACCAACTAAACGAAGGATAGACATTTTCTGGATAAACTTTGGTGCACATGTGCTCATATAGTTGTGAGTATCGAAGCTAGATGGCAGAGAATGTGGATAAAAAAAACTTTGAAAAGGTGGAACCCATTTTCTATGTGCATTGGAAAGTGGATCAGCTTTTCGGAAAATCTGGTTTGTTTATAGACTAAAGGTTTTCCACAGGGAAGAGAGAGATAGAAGGAAATGAAATCACCCGAGAGAAACGAAGCAATTGTTTGGTTCCTCCACTATATAAAAATATGAAAATTCCAGGATTTTGTAGTGTAGGATTTTAATAGCAGATGAATGAACTGTACTCTTGGAAGATTCCATAGCCATTCATGTTAAGACTAAATTATAAACTGCAATAATAAATGAAACTGGAATATAGAGGGCTACGCCGAGGGTTTTGTTGCAAGCACTTATTTTGGTATGTAAGTATCGGCTCCTTGCTTTTCTTGGTACCACTTAGATGGATAAAAAAAAGATAATAAAAATATCTAACCCATCATATAGTATCTTACATGCCCATTCATGTAACGTGATTGTAATGAAACTTAGAACATATTATTGCCTATGGTGTTAGTTAGTACTTTTGATCTCGGACGTGTTTAAGGGATGCAGAGGTGCGCTAACTGTAACTATGGAAATAAACTATTATTAACCTAAAATATTTTGAGGAGATATACAAATTCCATTATTTCCCGTTTTATATGCTATTCGGAACCCACCTTTCTGAAAGTTTTCATTTTCCTAAGTGTAACGGTCTCGAATTGCAAGGGGGGGGGGGGGGCTAAATTACAATCCAGTATTTTCTCCTTCCTCACTGTTCCCCTTTCTTCAAATTTAAAGTAAATGCCAAAAATAAAATGTGCTCAACATTACCTTTCTCACAACACCCCACTTGCCTATACCAGTTGATAAACAAAATTTGACTTTAATTTCGACCCCCACCCTCCTTTCCCCGTCCGTTACAGTTGGCCAATTATGACACATCGCCCCCTACTAATCTTTACAATTTCATAAATGTAATTAACTATAATATGTAACAATAACTGCAGTTCGCACTACGAAAAACAACTTGCAAGTAGTACTCGCACCTTCGAAGCCGTTAGGTGTATTTTTGTATATGAATAGTGTAAAAATGCCTAACTTTAAGTGAATGTACTATTATTAAATATTACATGATTGCAATGAAACTTGGAGATATTATTGCCTATGGTGTTGATTATCATTGGCCATCAATATTTTTGACCTTGGATGTGTTTAAGGGATGCAGGGGTGTGCTAACTGCAACAATAGAAATGTACTATTATTAACCTTTTTTGATGAGATTTCAAAATTCTAATATTTTTGGTTTTCTATGTTAGCAAAATGCCGCTTTTCAATAAATTTTCATATTTCTAAGTATAACGGTCTCGAAATGCAAGGGGGAGGGGCAAGCTCTGATCACAAATTTTCCCCTCTCCCTCTTTTCCCCTTTCTTCAAATTTGATGAAAATTCCAAAAATGGAATGTAATCAACGGCACGATACCCCACTTGCCTATACCAGACGAAAAAAAATTTCGACCTTCATTTCCCCTCTATGGGGACCTCCCCTTAAAGTTGACCTATTACGATGCATCACTTTCTCCAGAGAATTATAGTATTTCTACTTCTATTCCCACCAAACTTCATGCATGTAGCTTCAGCGGTTCGTGAGATATTTCATGGACAGACAGACAGACAGACAGACAGACGGACGGACGCATGACCGATTTCATAAGGGTTTTGTTTTACTACAAAACCCTAAAAATGAAATTGTATGAATTGCAACCAGTCTGCAACGAGCCCTTCTAAGATGGTTAATTAAATACATAAAAACACGCTTCGCTTGATGGGTATCTTATCTTCGTTGTGACTTATGGTGCAGCCACTTTGAAATTAGTAGTATTGTAAAACTTGTTCTAATTTCACTACTCCTATGAAAGGTATATGTATGGAATAGTGAGCCGATTTCAACCAAATTTAGGAACTTGGTTTGGCAGTCAATATGATTGAATAATGTGAAATTTGGTAAAGATATCTTTAGAAATAAAAAAGTTTTTCTAACAAAAACTTGCTTTTGGAACGGACGTTGCTATGATAGCTATATGATAAAGTAGTCCAATTTCAACTAAATTCGGGAATGTGATTTGACTAAAGATACTATTTATTAGTGTTAAATTTGAAAAAAGATACGAATATGGTAAATATGATATGAATAATATGAAATTTGGTAAAGATATCTTCAGAAATAAAAAAAGTTTTTCTCACGAAGACGAATTTTTGGACCGGTCCTTCCTATGGCAGCTATATGACGCGATGGTCCGATTCCGTGGATTTCGACATATGTGTATACAGCGTGCAATAGAAAGAAGGCTTTGCACAACATTTCAGCTCGATAGCCTTAAAACTGAGGGACTAGTTTGTATAGTAACAGGACAGACGGACAAAGCTTAATCGATTCGTCTCATCGTACTGACCAAGAATATACGGATACTATATGTAGTTTATATGGTCATAGATGCTTCCTTCTGTGCGTTTCAAACTTCATGACAAAGTTAATATACCCTATCACATCCGTGAAGGGTATAATAAAAGCTTTCATATTTCTAAGAGCGACGAGGCGACGGTCTCAAAATGCAAGGGGGTGGCACAAATTATGATCGCATATTTTCCTCTCCCTTTACATATGTTCCCTTTTCTTTAAATTTAAAGGAAACATATAAAATAGAATGTACTCGGCGTTACCTTTCTCATGATACCTCACTTGCATATAGCAGACGAAAATAATTTTTTTCCTTCATTTCCCTTACATGGGGACCCCCCTTAAAGTTGGAAAGTAAGGTATAAATCGATGATTTTTATACCCTAGTTTCTTCCTACATAATTTATTCAGTTTATAAATTCGCAATAAAAGCAAAAATAATGAATTGTAAAAAGAGTATTTTTTGTGAATAAACATGAACAAATCGTGTTGAGAGTGCCCCCCACCACCTAAAATAGTTTTTCGCTAAGGGTTTCAACATATTTTTAAAACCCAAAAAATTGCGTTTTTGTGGGTGACAAACTTCAGATTTATAATCAGCACCCCAGGAAACATAAATGAAAAAAGCAAACCGCTAATGACTGGACTATAAGATGCTTTCATTGTTATGCACCTCTAGCCGATGGCGCCAGCAACTAGTACTTATTTTTTCGCCCGTCTCATATAAAAATTTAATGGATGGGCATATAGTTTAATGCATGCTGTACGTTTGTTCGTTTGACCGGGCACTTCCCGTATACTGATCTTAACCAAATTTGGAATGTAGGTTCTTTGTGTCACCCTGAGCACAAATCGGGAACCGAAATTTTGATCATCGACTGAACTAACGGTAGATTCTGTTTTGTTTAAAATAGGGTTATGCTCCGGGGAATAGAGTCTGAAAAGGTGATTCTACCTTACAAAAGGTACAGTAGGTATAATTTTTTGGTATGTTATGTAGGTCCATCCCGTAGTTCAGAATCCAAGTTTTTGACCTTCCACTCCTTGTGCATTCCCTGTGGCACCCCAAAAACCGCTGTCAAAGTTGCACATTTTTCCTTGAATGGAATCATGCGATCAGTATGTCGGTCATTTAATTTTAGTCATGTAGAAATTTGTTTGGAATGACACGTGTGTGTTGTTGTAAATTACACGTATTTTTTTCCAGTTATTTGTCCATTGTGGAACATAAGTGGCTTCATAATCATATCCTTCGTGTTTTGTGTAATATCAGTGAGAGCGGTGATGTTGCTATTGTGAAAGGAAGAGGCATTGAAACACTACTTAAAGCCACCATAAAAGGAAGGACACACTCAATCAAAATAATGTGGATGTGAGCAAGCAGTCGAAGATGCTGATATGCTTATTGTAACATCTATAGGTATAATAGTCTTACTGCAAAGTATGATACTGTGGAGGTCATCGGGGAAGACGTTGATTTGCATGTTTGAGTATTCTGGTGTGGAGAAAAGGACGTTTTTGGCAATGGCGTGATCAAAATGGGTATCATATAACTAGGAAAGTTGATGCGAATGCACTAGTTTACTGTTAATGGTATTCTGAGTACTTGGCTCCAAAAATAGAGACGTTCTTCCATTCGTCTTGCAGATATGGGTATCTCCTGAATCGGGACGATAAGGAAAACACATTTCATAGCAAATCATAGACAACTTGAAAGCAAATAGATTAAAATTGAAATGAAAAATGCATGGGACCGACCTAAAGTACCGATGTATTTTACATCGTCGCTCTTTTCGTATCATTATATTCCCTATACTCGTACACTTTAATAAAATATTATAATAATAGACCCGTTTTTTTTTGTGTGTACAGAATAGGACTACTATCACACGTTAGTTGTTTTCTTCTTTTTGCTAAAAGGTTGCCCTAAAGGTGTTGATGATGAATCTGAAATAATCACCTGAACTGTGTCGGTTCAAACGAACACATCGTCAAACGAACACATCGTCGCCAATGGATATCGACTGGAATTAAAAAGCGCCACATTGAGTGAGACCGTAAAATGTTAATACTATAAAGTACGATCAAATTACCGGAATCAACCAACCGAGAATGGAGTTGGGATAGGTATACACTCGGAGGAACTGGGAATTAACTTATCCTACCGTCTTCCCGACTTTTGTAGTGTCCTGCAGGCCGAGGTTTCGGCGATCTCGGAAGCACTGACCTGGTTAAGGAATCATGTCGTATCTATCCGGACAATCAGGCTGCGATTCGCTCGCTTGAATCTGTTCTCACTACATCGAAAACTATTCTGAAGTGCCGCTCGGCCCTCATGGAGATGAGTTACTTTTTCAACAGTACCCTCTGCTGGATACCGAGTCACACTGGCTTTGCGGGCAATTGCAGGGCGGACGATCTTGCGCACGAGGGGACAACCGATGTCGTCGATGGGCACCGCAATGATATTAGTATGCCAATTGCATCATGCAAAGTTGTAATTAAGTCTGTGGCAGTGTATAGGGCCAATACCAGATGGCTCAATAGTCGCACTTGCCAAACGACGAGAATGATTTGGCAGAAATTCGACTCTAGCCGCTCTGCCTCTTTGCTGGCACTGAATAGAAAGCACATTAGTAGAGTGGTAGGGACTATCACAGGGCACTGCCCCATTGGTGAGCTCGCATGGAGGCTCCGCCTTCCTCATCATGACTACTGCAGGAGTTGTGAGGATGAGGAAGAGAGTGTCTTGCACCTTCTATGCCGCTGTCCGGCACTGGCCATCAGGAAGAGGAAGCAATTCATGGGCTCCTGGTTCTACTTTGACATGGAGGACCTCAAGGATATGAGTTTGATGCAGCTGAATCGCTATATTGCCAGCACAAGCTGGTTCGGAACCTAGGTTTCTTAGAGAGGTGTTTTGATACTGTTGGTATCACAATGGACCCATGAGAGGTCTAAGTGTGCTGTGTTGTATCATGGCAGCCCCTTAACCTAACCTAACCTACCGGAATCAATTGTTCAGATTCTTTAATGAGGTATTCCTCAATGTTCGCAACTTGACACTCTGTCTGGCTTACGTATTTACACAACAGTTTCTATAGTAAAAATATATAACGTTTTACCACTAATAAAATAATAACCAATGGCCAAGTTTATACCGTGGAACTAAAAGATCATATTATTATAGATTTAGTTCTAATTCGTGGAATGTTTATACTGACCGGTACTAAATATGGCAAATGCCAGATGTGGGGCTATTCACTTGGGTGAGAAGCATTTTTGAAACCTAAACAGCCAGTAGCTTCTTGTGAAAAGCACTTTTATACCGCCGACTGCAACAAAACATAAACATCGCCAAAAGAAACGGCCAACAACGGAAACGCAAACCTAATCTAAATTGTGTATAAGCTACTGGCCTATAGTTCAGTAGCGAAGCGAAGGAAGCGCCCCCTTTTACCGTTCCATCAATATATTTTTTCTTATCTGATAAATAGTGAAATTGCGCCGACACCACATGCTGAGCAAGAACGAGGTCAATAAAGTGGTATATAAATTATTGCAGAATCAATAGAAGTGAAAATTCATAAATTTGTTCAAAATTTATTAATAGCGCGGATTTTTTCACATATTGTTCTTGAAAATAATATAACTAATTTCTAATTTATATTAAGTCAATTTTTTTTCAGTGTGGTAGGTTTAATGTGCCTAATTGGATTTAATTCTTCGTAAAGCTCCAATTCATTAATATCCAAGTCCTTGTCATTTGTGAGGGCGATACTCAGATTCTGACGTTTTGATGGCAAAGAAGTGTCTTTTACGGCTGAAACTTGGGTTTGCTGCATTTCCCACTGAGTAGAGAAGTCATAAAAAAATCCCCACAGATATTCATGACTTTTCAGCTGCTCAAATCGTTCTTTAACAAAAACGACGGCGGTGTCAATCAAAGTGATAGAAAAATCCCTTCGCAATTGATCTTCCCGTGTAAGATTTAATGACTCATCTTTACTTTCATAATCAAAAATTTTTTTCTTTTTTTTTTTTTTTAATATGCATCACAGAAGCTTTCATCCCGGGACTGGGCTTCTCTGCATCACTTTACTTACTACGACGTAAGTGACTAATCAATCCATCGAGTGCGAACCCTAGCAGATTGTTTAATTAATATGGAAATTTATTGAAATATTCTCTTTTAAAAATTAGTTTATTAATAGAGTGAAAATCAACTATATCCTTCTTGCGAGATGAATTATCAAGAGATGAGTCTGCTCAAAGATCTCCAGCAAGTTCTCAGACTGATTTCATAGCAAATTCAAAGACTTCATTTCTGTAGGTTGTTAGAAAGTCCACGCAATTTTTTATTGATTTTGTGGCTACAACGATATCATTGGTTTGACTTTGCATTGTTTTACTTACAATATTGATTTGAAACATAATGTCATATCAAACAACCCGCGAAATAAGAAATTCAAACCGCACAAGCTCATCAGCTAAACATTTGGCTTCATGTTGAACAGCGGATTTTCAAAATTATATTCAAAAACAAAAATATGCATAAACTCTTCATAAATGTCCTTTGCTTGACACTTGATGGTTTTGACGGTGTTCAGTCTGCTTTCCCAACGAGTTGTACATAATGATTTGACGGTAAGATCTTTAACATGCTCCTTAAGTATGTCCCATCTTTGTGTTGACGCCGAGAAAAGGACATAGATACACTGAAGTACGCCAAAAAAAGCGATGCATGTTCTCGATAAGGAAGCAGCATCAGCGATGACTAAATCCAAGCTATGGCACAAACGCTGCTCTTGGATTCACTTCCAGAACCCTAGCCTGAACATCCTTGTTTATCCCTTTCATATTCGCGCCATTGTCATATCTTTGTCCTCGTAAGTCATCGATGTTAATATTGTTCTCTTCCAGAGTTTTAAGTAATAGATTTGTAAGACCTTCTTCTGTAGATGTATTGTAGAAGCAATTCGGAATCCTAGAAAATGTTCCTTGATTACGACTTTATAGCACTATCTTAAATTTGAACGAATCTGAAAGTAAATGACACTTGTTCGGTAAGGCTTATGTCCGGAGTGCAGTCGACAATAATAGAATAATATTTTGCTTTTCGTATTTTTCTAAGTACTTCATCATTGCGTTGTTTACCAAAAGATCTATTTATTCGTCTTGAATCATTTTTCCACAAAAGTGATCATTTATTTCTTTCTTTGATATTCTGGGCAAATGCTCTCGCATGATGTCATCAAATTTTCCGAATAACTCCACCAAACACAAGATATTTCCATTATTCTTCGTGAAAAGTTTATCGGACGACCCGTGAAAAGACAGATTGTGTTGAGCAAGATACATGGTGATCAATTCAGTTGTTCTGCCACTATTCCTTTCTTTAAAGACAGCCTGGATTCCCACTCTAACCATAGAACGTATACTTTAACATGGTGATCTCGCAAACGCTCATACACATGCTTCCAGTTCTGAAAAACAATCGTTGAAAATCGTTGACTCGTTTCTGCAGAAAATAGTTGTGGTATTGGAATATGTTAGCCACCTTCTCTTAATTTCTTCGCCATTGTCCAGTTTTCTCATGGTGAACTTTAGAGAAAATGTCTCTTTGGACAATCTAGTGCAAATTTTATATCTTCGATTTCAGTTGGTCCAATTTAAACGACAGAGTCGATAAATTGAGGCTGTAGAATGTCAACAGGCGAATGCCCTATATTAACGAGAAAAAGCAAAATCTTCTATAGGCAAGCCCATACGTAACGACGGACTCCATCATGCAAACAGACGTCTGATGTCGGGCGGAAATATGTGTGGAATTGTATAGAGAGTTGGTGGAGTAGCCGCGCGTTTCACAAAAAAATTCCCCTTGATTCTCGATGTAAGAAGTCGGATGGTACGTGTAGTGATTAGGTGTGCTTATGATGAAATACCCACATATGTAGGAAAGCAATACTTTGACATGTCGTTGCTGATGGATTTTTGTAGTATCAGTTGGATTGAAAAAAAAGAAATAAATAATTCCGTAATTCTTGATAGACTTTCTTGAAAATTAATAATTAATTCTAAATTTGACGCATCTAAAAACGGAGCATCCCGGATTTGGCACCCCCAAGATTTGGCGCCGAGGGCGACCGCCTTGCTCGCCCTGCCCTAAAGCCGGCCCTGCATTTTACCCTCCAATACAAAATACGAATCACTCACACAAACATTTAAATAACAACTGTTTGACAGTTCTGAAGAAGAACAAGACAAATTTTATATTTTTTCACATTTTTTAATTATTTCTTACATTATATACCACTTTTTTACATGAAAATGTACAACTCTGGTGGTCCTCCTCCAAGCTTGATTTCTAGATCCACATGATCCCCAAATTTTACGTTTTCTAGTCACCTTTTTTTCCAAGAATTCTGAAACCTGTTTCCTATTATGAAAACATAAGGTATCGACTAGAGTTTTTTAATTTGTTAAATACTAATAAGAAGTGGCCAATGTACCAAATTTTTTACAACCTTCGAAATTTAAATTAATCACTTACGAAGTAAAAATAAGGCGATATAACTTAGACAATTCCACTTACTTCGTTGCGAAGACCGACTGCCGTTCTAGATTTGCATGAAGTAAAAATTAATTATTAGTAATTAATTACAAATTAATTGAAAATTAACAAAATAGGTTTGACTGATGATTTAATTGCGTACGGTTGCAATTAAAACTTCTTTTCACTATACTTTCAACAAAAGCAAATTAGATTATGCTATGGTTTTAGAATGAATCAATAACTTTTCATTAGGCAATCTAGTTGTATTTGATAGTGATACAAGGAAAGTTAAAAAATAGATATTTTCCAAACATTAACATAAAACTTTGTATTGAAATTTTTCAATATACGGAAATAATCTGCATATCCCTTTGAAAATCGATGAACAGGATATCTCACAATAGCCGCTGTCACACGCACAAGAGTCTGATTTCTAATCTTGTGCAGTGGCCAGCAGCTGCAATGAGTATCATTTTAGAAATGGGCATTCCACCAGTTTCACCCTCCTGCCTCCTATGTTGTTCTATTCACACTTCAACTGCACTCACCAAATGTCAAATGGCCTTTTCACTTTTCACAACTTTATCAAGAATAAATATGTGTAGAGATTGTAACGTGAAATAATATCCATTTTTGAAGTACACACTTACAACAATCCAAGTCAATTTGGATTTAATTATTCATTGAACATATGTTGATTCGTAGATACAATTTCCCTAGGATTCCACGTCGCTCCCTCTAAATGGATAATACCAGGGTCGTCGATTTGTCGATATTTATTTTTAAATTATAAATTCAACCCAACAATTTACGAGTATTTCGGAAAAAAAGACAATTACTTTTAAAATTTAAAATAGGGTCCTGAAGGAAAGTTTCTTTGGAATGAAGAGTGTTCCTTTTGCTGCCGAAGTCGTCGAACTCGCTACGGATCACCAACAAACGACGTTTCGGATTGATTACTGAACTGCTGTGAACACAATATGTACTATATGTGCTTCCTCGCGAGTAAATGATATGTGCTCGAGTATTATTATAAGAAATGCTAGCAATTCGATTTTTTTTTCAGTTAGCCATTCGTGTTAGAATATACGCTAACAAGCTTTACTTACCTTTCTTTGGCTTCATCGTTAGAGGCTTATGTGATCAATTACGTTCCATGTGTAAGGTTGAAAGAGAAACAGGATTAGTAAGATGATCTGGGATTCTGATGTTCTTGCAATTTGCACATCGTAGTATGCTATCCAATGTCTCTATACGGAGATGGTACAAATATGAAATTAGAGTTAACTTATTTGTTGGGACCAGTTGAAGATAAAATAAATTGAACATTAAGGACTAAAATACAATTTGACCAGCTGCTTATTTCAGGGAAGGTAAACCATAAACAACAAACCTATAAGAAGTGAGAAGCCTACAAGCTAGTCAAAAACGATAAGGAGCGGGTTTAGTGCGAAAATCGCCAAATATGGTGTTATCATCAGTGATATGAAATCAGTCAACAGAAGATGGGCGTTTTACTTTTAACTACAATACTTAACACGAATTTTAGCACGTCAATAATTGATATACTAGCAAATTATGGAACTATCCAATAGATCAACAACTAGGATACTTCTACTGCTAGATTCGCTGTGGAAAACCTAGGGATAGCCCTAGTTCAAGAACCGTGACAAAAAAACAGAATGGTCAAAGAATTAAATGCAAGTAACGCTATTTTCATGTATAACAGTGGTGCCACTCGATCTAGACTCTGCATCATCCTCGCAACTAGCATTAATTACATTGTCTTTTCAGAGTTCAGTACCAGCCACTGGCGGATCTAGAAATCGAGTTTGGAGGGGGCCCGACTTTGGTTACCTGTAGAGCTAGGGATATGTCTACATTTATTGAACTTTCGGTGTTGAAGAGGCATGCATCCATGGAAAGCGCGGACTTCACTGAAGAAGTGGGATCTTAGAGCATGCACCTTCTTGCCAGAGTAGGACAGGTGTAGAGAAGACAAAAAATGCGTCTCCTTGTCGTTGTCACCGCAGCTTCTGCAGCAGTCATTACAGGGGTTGCAAAGCCTCATAGCGTACATCACAGTTATGCAGTGCCCAGAGATGACTTCCAGCTCCAATGTGTTGCTTTTTAGCGATAATAAGTTAGCAGTGCGACTAGAATTCAACCAGGGCCACAACGTATGTTTTACTATTTACCCATCTAGAGTTGGTTCTGCCAATCGCTTTAAACTTCAGAGCTATTGTAGTTTGGAAGCAGCTTCAGCTATGTAAGCATTGAGCGATATTCCGTAACTATCTTTGACGTAGCCAGACCCGTTCTGAAGGATTTAATTACAGCTTACCTGTCGGTGAAAATTACATTGTCGCGACCAAAAACTGCCTGTGGGTACTAATAGAACTCTCACAGTGCGCCAAGCTTGTCAGTATTAAGACAGCGCGGATAGGAAGTGCATGCTAGCAACTGCACTTCCGAAAAGTAGATACGCTATTGAAACGTCAATAAGGCATAAAAATGCTAGAGATGTTGAGGCGCCCATGCCACTGGAGGGGTCAAGGCAGGTGATATCCCTGTTAGGTCACAGCTTGTGTAAACGCCTTATCTTTGGTCTGAAAAATATCGCAGTATTCAAGGAGACTGAAATAGAAGTTTAAGTTAATTCTTTCACAGAAAAACTCAACCCCGAGTCCCTCATGGATTAGGCAAGAGAAGCGCTTTGGTTTTCCCACTGACTGTGTGATTTAATCAGAATGGCAAAATGCTTGTCAAGCGCATTCATACTGGTAGAGGTACAGTTAGTCGTTACTGGAATATTTGCTATGAGAATAGCGGCGTGTTTAGAGCTTTAAGTAAGCCACTGGCTAGTGTCATGGAGTCGAATAATCGTATTTGTGGACATGCATTCAGCAAAAATGTCAAAAAGTAGCAGCTTAAATAGCATATTCAAAGCAGTAAAAGTGGTTCTCATAAGAGAACCACGCATAGCAGACCAAACTTTGCACTTTTCCCAGTAACCTACAGTTAGGCTCTGTAGTAGTCTGCCAAAAAACTACCCCAAAAAAATAATAAAAACAGCTATATAAGAAGTTCGCCTTATAAGCAAAAACTACTCTTTCTATGCAGCTCAGGCTCAAGAGGCTCAACTGGAAGTATCCTATACTTCTGAAGAGAACAAAATCTAAGAGAGAGGCGTAACGCAAAGAAATTCAGTCTTGTCTGGTATGTTTTGTATTCGTTGTCATTTTTATAAGCCATTTTCGAGAATTTCGTAGAATAATTGAAGGACCAAGCACTATCTACCAAATATTTTGGATGGGGCCCGGGACCCCATGTCCCCCCCCCCCCCCCCCCCTCTGGATCCGCCACTGGTGGCAGAGATATTGTGGCAATAGCCATCAGCGCCACCCTTGGAGGTTATCTACAGCACTTAGTTGTTTTGTCCGCATACTTTCACACTTATTCGTACTTAAAAGGAGATCCAATCCCACTTTCGTCGCTTGGACAAGGCAAGAAGTCTTGAACCTTACATTGTGCAGTTTCTCTCTATCTGAATGAATATATTGCATATTAGATTTGGTACTGCATCGGCGGCTTTGGCACCAGCTGATAGACGAATGCCGCAACGCCCAAACTGTCTCGGATACTTCGAGTAGCTGCTGGAAAAGCTCTCTCTGATTGAGAACACAACTTCTGGGTGGCTGAGTCTTGACAGACTCACCACGGACATTACCAGAGCCATTTTGACATCACATCACGACATTACGAAGAAAACTAGTGTAATGTTCAAGGTGGTCACCAGACGGCGTTTAAGGAACGGAGCCGAAAGTTTGTCGAAATGGCCGTGTAGGTCCAGAGAGGCTAAAAGCAAATGCTCCACAATAAGCTGAGCGGTGGCACATGATTGTTCCATCTCACTTCGAGAGTTGTGGGCGGAGTTTTTTTTCCCGCTCGTTGCCCTAACATTAAAATCATAAGATATATCATGGGGGTGCAAGAACAATAAAGTATAAATCTGGGTCCCACAGATCCAGAGAAACTAGTCAAATTAAAAATGAAGGCAATGGCCATCGACCGGCTCATCCAGGCAAGCACCGGGTCCTGGTAGTTTGGACCCTGGGCCTTTAAATCCAAGAATCAATAAACCCAACCAATGAGACCCCATGGCCGGCAAGAAAATTGTTGATGAAGTTTTCACCTCATCTCACCATCAACCTGAAAGGGTTTGGGAAGGTTTCCTTAAAGGAAAAGCCGATATTTTAACAATTCAAAACATAATTTAATTCGATATCGTTCATCGGAAAGAATAAATCCACACAAAATAACCAAAATGTACGAAAAACTAATAGCAATAAAAAAAATTAAACAAAAAAAAGTGAAAACAAGCAACTGCCAAGGAAAAAAATGTAAATATTAAAAGATGGTAAAATTATTGTAGGAAAAAAAAAACAGCAAAAAAAAAGTTAATAATAAATTTAATATAAAACCACTTACCATCAGAATCGACGATGGCCACCGTTAACGCCGGAGTAGCTGAAACACATTTGAATCAAAGCAAAGGAATAGGAAAATTGGGATATATGAAAGATACAAACTAAGTGATAATAACAACAACAATTATTAAATCCGAGAAGTATATGGTGACAACTGTCACAACTGTCATACACTAATAGTCTTCGATATAAATAGTAAACGCAGAATATATAAACCATTGTGCACATATCACTTTGAAATTAGCAGTAAAACTTGTTCCGAATCCACTATTCATATAGGCGAGGTGTAGAAAATAGTGGGCCGAGTTCACCCAAATTTAATAATGTAGTTTGGTAGTAACTATGATGGATTAATGTGAAATTTGGTAAAGATATCTTTAGAAATAAAAACGTTTATCTGACAAACAATTACTCTTGGAACGGTCGTTCCTATGACAGCTATATGATATTTTACTCCAATTTCAACCCATTTCGGGAATGTAGTTTAGCATAGAAAAATATTAAATTTGATTAATATATCTTTAGAAACAAAAAAGTTTTTTTTACAAACACAAACGGTTGGGCCGGTCATTCCTATGGCAGCTGTATGACCCAGTGGTCCAATTCCATTGGTTCCAACATATGTACAGCGTGCAATACAAAGAAGGCTTTGCACAGAATTTCAGGTCGATAGCTTTAAAACTGAGAGACTAGTTTGCATAGAAACAGACACACAGACGGACAAAGCTTAATCAAGTTATCTTGTGATACTGACCAAGCATATATACATATAGTTTATATGGTCGGAAATGCTTCCTTTTGCGCGTTGCAAACTTCATGACAAAGTAAATACACTCTATCACATTCGTGAAGGGTATAAAAAGAACAAATGACGTCTCTATCGTTGTCACACATGAGAAAATTATTTTCCACTCTCGCTTGTGCTATGCACTATTTTTGGCCTCATTACACGGCTTCAACACTCCATTCGGCAATAATTTTCCTCAAAGGCACGGGCTTTACAAGAAGATTTTCTGAAAATGCCAAATCGCAGCTAGCCAATTTGTCTAGTGATGATAGGGCAACACAGCACGGTTCTCAAGTCGCCGATGTAACTCTTTCATTTGTTTTTCTTCGGCCCGCACGAATGATGGTCCACTGTCCACAACTTTGCACAATAAGCGAAATCAATTTTCTGAACAAAGGTGTCACAAGAATTACGCTTAAGTTTCCACTTGACACAAAAGCAGCGAATCCTCCCGTGCCATGCTATCGCGAGCAAAATCTAAAACTTTCCATCCGGCCAGATAGGAAGACGACGATTTTCAATCAGTCGACCCCAATCCCCAATCATTTCCGCGTCGCGTTTCGAGAATCAAGAAAATCCCGCCGGTATAGTTGCTGAGTGTTTTATCGACTTTTTCCGTTTCGCGGCGCCCGACGGCAATCCCAAACAAGCGACATCCCGAACCTCTCTCTCGCGATGGCGAGTCGTTTTTTTTTTCATGCCCGAAAATTCAGTCCCAAATACAACGCCGATGGCGTTGGCGGGTGACTCGGCACTTCACATTTGACGGCTGTCAACGCGCGTTACCCATCACACAACCAACATGAAGTTGACACCAAGTGATGGGTGCGCGCGAATATTAAAAAAATAGGTGTTTATCACTATACGTACATCAAGGATAGCAGAGGAAATCCCCGATCGAACACTGACTCATCCGTCTAGGGAAAAGGACTAGAAAGTTGTTCAACAGGACCACGAGCATTGGAGAGTGGACCATTCAACTCTTACAGAATACAATAAGAAGATTAGAGATGCGACGCGTCGAGGCTGGATAAGCTTCTATGAGAATGTCAGCAACACAGCAAAGCCGCTAGACTATACAGCACCGTATCAAAGAAAACCGGACGGTAATACTACGCAAGACTCCTCTCACTCTCTAATTGCATTGACCCCTCCAGGGACATGGGAGCATCAACATCTCTAGCATTTCTATGCCTTATTGACGTTTCAATAGCATATCTACTTTTCGGAAGTGGAGTTGCTCGTATGCAACTCCTATCCGCGCTGCCTTTATACTGACAAGCTCGGAACACTGTGAGAGTTCTATTAGTACTCACAGGTAGTTTTTGATCGCGCCGAGATTTATTATATTAGTATCGTAGAGCAGCGACCGAACGATCACGGCCACCGAGCGCGACTCCGGCTGTCCGGAAAACTTCCTTCTGAATATTTACAATACTTCCCTGGGTGTAGAGCTGTCGTAGGTGATGAATATAACCTGGGCTGCCAAGACATGCTCCATAGAGTCAATCGTTCTGACTGGGTAGAAGCTAGGAGTATATTCACTTCCGATAAAGTTAAATGGGCAATTGGTACCCCTCCAAATCGACTTGCACAGATGAACATTTTCCAGCCCTCCTAAACAAAGGAAGAATTTAGTCCACATCTAGTTAGCACCTTCAGAAGTAGCTTTACGCTGGGGCACACAATTCGAGTGTCTGGAGATCAATGAGGGTGGTCTTTATTTCCAAAGTAGGACACAAAAATCTATCGGCTTATCGGCTTGACATGGTTGATGCTGAAGACCAAGGAGAACATCTTCGATGCTCACATCAGGACCTCGCCCAGATAATACACTTATCAACACGGCAAATCTACGGAAACTACTCACCACAACTTTGTCGAGGAAACTAAAGTGGCTATGTCAGCTAACGAGACAGCACTATATGAATTTCTTAATATTTAAGGAGCCTTGGACAACACCTCCCTCGAGTCTCTCAAAAGTACACTTCGAGTCGGTTGAATTGTATACTGTCCTCTGGAAGGGTTACCCCTAAGTTAGGAAACTGTATTCTTTCAGCGAATGTCATGCGTCAAGGCTCGCAAGGTATTTAAATTTGAGGAAATTCTTCCTGAAATTATTCAAGGCGCACTACGCGGAGTTCATAAATGGTGCACTAACAGCTAACACTAAAAGCCACTTAATCAACAAAATACCTATTGAAAACAACCACTTTTGCAAAATTAACCCTACATCAATAATCCAAACACAACAAAATATCAAAAAACACAGCTGTTCCTTTTTATAGTCCACTAACGTTCCACATGTCCACAAAAGCTTTCGGCTTAGCCAGGACACATTTTTAATTGAGTTTAGAGCACAGATATTATATAGAAGGAGATGGCACCACCATTTACTGTACACTAAATTCTGGACGTAATTCCACCACATACGAACTAGTACAAAGTAAACGGAAAGATACACGCCCTCCACTGCGCAACACCCGCGCAGCCCATATAGAAGCACAGGAAGCACTTGAGATGTAATCCTCTCTCATACTTCTCCTTTGTGAACAATAACATTCCATTTTGTCACTCTGCCGCGGAACACCCGCGCTTCATATAGAAGCACATGAGATGACAAATTCCCACCCCCCTTCCTACTTCCATACTTGTGCCGAATTACTTACTCATTAACACCCCGCGTTGGGCGCCATTTTGATGTATGATTCTTGTTTTTAGGCCGGCAAACGGTTCCCATTTCAGGCCTATTCAAAATTATGCATTTGAAGCATCCCATGAATGTACGAATTAAAAATTGCAACAAACATGAAGTAAAATGAAACCGGAATATAGAGGGCTACGCCCGCAATCCGAGGGTTTTGTAGCAAGCGCTTATTTTGGTTTATAAATATCGCCTCCTTGCTCTTCTTGATATCACTCAGATGGATAGAAAAAACGCAATAAAAATGTCTTACCCACTTACATTTTACATGCTAATTCATATTATGTGATTGTAACGAAACTTAGAACATATTATTGCTTAAGGTGTTGGTTATCGTTGGCCATCAGTACTTTTGACCTCGAACGTGTTTGAGGCGTGCAAGGGCGTGCTAACTGTAACTATACAAATAAACTATTATTAACCTATTCTGAGAAGATATACAAAATCAACTATTTTCCAGTTTATATGTTTTTCGAAACCCACTTCCTGTAAGTTTTCATAATTCTAAGTATAACGGTCTCAAAATGCAGGCAAGGGGGGGTCAAATTACGAACTAATATTTTCTCCTCCCCCACAGTTCCCCTTTCTATAAATTTCGAGAAAATGCCAAAAAATGGAATGTACTCATCATTACCTTTCTCACGACACCTCATTTGCTTATACTCGTACCAGTCGATAAAAAAATTTGACCTTAATTTCGCCTCTATGTGGACCCCCCTTCCACCCGGTAAAGTTGGCCAATTAAGACACAGCGCCCCCAACCAATCTTTACCCTTTCAAAAATGATTAATTAAATAACTGCAATTCGCACTACGAAAAACAACATGAAAGTAGTACTCACACCTATGAGGCCGGTAGGTGCATTTTTTGTATGGATAGTGTCAAAATGCCGAACTTTAAATGAATGTACTATTATTAAATATTATGTGATTATAATGAAACTTAGAAATATTATTGCCTATGATGTTGGTTATCATTGGCCATCAATATTTTTGACCTCGGGTACGCGTAAGGGGTGCAGGGTTGTGCTAACTGAACCTATAGAAATGTACTATTATTAACCTTTTCTGATGAAATTTCAAAATTCTAGAAATCTAGGGTTTTTACACTAGTAAAATGGCGCTTTTCTGTGAATTTTCATATTTCTAAGTATAACGGTCTCGAAATGCAAGGGGGGGGGGACAAACTCGGATGACATATTTTCCCCTCTCCCTCTTTTCCCGTTTCTTCAAATTTGAAAAAAATTCCAAAAATGGAATGTACTCGACGGTACCTTTCTTATGATACCCCACTTGCCTGTACTAAACGAAAAAAAAATTTCGACCTTCATTTCCCCTCTATGGGGACCTCCCCTTACAATTACAACGATTCGCTTTCTCCGGTGAATTATAGTAATTCTACACATTCTTACAAAATTTCATGTATGTAGCTTCAGCCGTTCGTGAGATATTCCACGGACAGACGGACAGACGGACAGACGGACAGACAGACATTTGACCGATTTCATAAGGGTTTTGTTTTACTACAAAACCCTAAAAAAATAGGGTTTTCCGTATACTGTATACTGTACGGTTGGAATTAGGAATGTCTTTTTGCGGACATTCACTGTGTCCCAACGTCTGGCAATTGCAACATTTGATTAGGCCAGCATTTGGTTTCTTGCTTTATTTTACAATATTTCCCTATTTTTCATTCGTAGTGTGGATTACCGGTTAGGTAAGGGTTGAAGTATTACGTATTACTCGAAAATTATCAAATACAAATGTATCAAAGAAATACACCGTTGGAAGGCCAACACTTCGCGGTAACTTTTGCAAAATTTGCAAATTTTTCAGTTCGAAGTGCCGTTATAAAATGATCATTTGAATTTTCAATGCAAAATTGAAAATTTCTTTAAAATTTTAATATTTGTATCCTTGAAGTAACGCTGAATTTCGCGACCGGGAAGAAATCGACTTTTTTTTAATTTTCAGCAGTTTCAGAAATTGAAGCCAAATCTCGGATTAAATGCTTGAGAGAGTAATAAATCTTGATTTTGATCGACAAGTCAAATTTTTCGACATAATTTACAAAAAAAAAAAAAACCGAGTGTTCATTTTGGTGTCAATTTGCCACAAATGTACGGTATTGTCTATTAATACGAGAGCCGTCCGATAAATACATACTTAGCCTCACCGCCCCATGGCGCCACTATCGCAAGAGAAATACTATTACTACTGTGTAGTACATTCTCGTAGCCGGTCAAAATTTCAGCCGAATCGGACTCGTAGTTTTGTTTTGACCGCGTGTAGAAGCGGGCGTGTCCGCAGATTTTAGAAAAATGGAAAAAGAGCAATATCGATCGGTGATTCGATTTTTGCTTTTGGAAGGGAAATCGCGCAGCGAAATCAAAGAACGCTTGGATGCTGTGTACGGTGACTCTTCTCCTTCGCACGTCGGTTTTTGATGAGCCACGCCCAGGTGCCCCGAAAACGGCTGCCACGGAGGATAACGTGACAAAAATTCACGATCTCGTATTGGCAGACCGCCGATTGAAGGTGCGCGAGATAGCTCAGACAGTAGGCATCTCAAAAGACCGCGTGGGTCATATCCTGCATGAAATTTTGGGCATGAGAAAGCTATCGGCGCGATGGGTGCCACGTTTGCTCACTCCGGACAACAAGCGCGACCGTGAAGGCGGAATTCCACTGAGACAACAATTGCCGCATGCTACATGTCGAACAATGTCGCCGCTATCCAATAGCCAGCAGATCGGAGCGGTTTGTAGCATGCGACACTGAAAATGTGTGAAAAAACTGGCGACACTAGGCAACATGTAGCATGCCTCTTGTCGGTCACTGTTGCCTCGGTGGAATTCCGCCTTGAGACCACCTCAGAGCAGTGTTTGACACTGTTTAAGCGCAATCCGAAGGAATTTCTGCGTCGTTTTGTGACCGTCGACGAAACATGGATCCACTGGTGCACACCACAGACCAAGGAACAATCGAAACAGTGGACTTCACCCAGCGAACGTGCTCCGAAGAAGGCGAAGACTGTCCTATCGGCCGGAAAGGTGATGGCCATCGTTTTCTGGGACTCACAAGGTGTGTTCCATATCGACTACCTGGAGAAGGGCAAAATGGTCACAGGGCTCTACTATGCCGAATTATTGGGCCGATTTGACGCTGAATTGCAGAAAAAACAGCCCCATTTGGCGAAGAAAAAAGTGCTCTTCCATAACAACGCACCTGCTCACACCTCCACCGTTGCCACGGCCAAATTGGTCGAATTGGGCTACGAACTGCTGCCCCATCCACCGTATTCTCCATATTTGGCCCCGTGCGACTTCTTTTTGTTTCCAAACTTGAAAAAGTCACTCGCCGGGTAGAAATTTGAGTCGAATGAGGAGGTCATCGCCGCCACGGAAGCCTACTTTGCAGACCTCGAGAAAATATTTTTCAGACGGGTTAAAGAAGTTGGAGCATTGCTGGGTCAAGTGTATCGAGCTAAAAGGAGACTATGTTGAGAAATAAATTGCCACTTTTCCAAAATTTTCGTTTTTCTTTTGTAGGCTAAGTACTTATCGGACCGCCTTCGTAAAGTTTTTACCATCTGAAGCAGAGCACCTTGCATAATAGATCCAAAAACGCGGCTAACGAAGTAACATTTCATGAATTCCACATATGTTCCCATTGCTGCATTTAAACAACTTCTCTATCTTTTTCGTGATATCCGTATATCCTTCTGGTATTTTTTTTATAATTACATCATACATAATTAATATCCTTTCTCCACACAACTTACTCAGTTTCATAGTTGTTAACACTTAAACAATATTTCACAAAGCACATTATATAGCATACTTCTATTCCGTCAAGGCAGTTTGTTTGAATGTTGATTTAGTCCTTTGGCACAAGATGAACTCCATTTCACTGAATGCACTGAACAAATGTTACGGATATTAATTTTACACAATCCACTTGCTTACTGGACTCCCAACAAAAAGTGTATCTTCTTTATATATCCACTCGTCTTTACCACCCTCCACTTTTTTGGAGGGGTAATTAACATACAACTATCTGTTTCCAATATCCGTCCGATACACAATCACAAACTAAAACCATATGACCACTTGCTGTCTTCTACCTGCACGATGGATACCTACAAAGTTAACGGGATTTAAAAAGAAAAAAGAAAACTATATTATGCATGCACGTACAAATAAGAAGTATATTGATGTCATTCGAAAATCTAAATGTAAAATAACACTACTTGGAGGGTATCTTTTACCCCTAATACGCCAATCCAAAAGTATAGCGGCGCATATGAGTACGTACCTTTTTAACTGGTTTGCGTGGTGGTTGAAACGGCTGAGAAGGTATGTATGTGCGAGTATCACATTTTGTAAATTCTCAATTCAGTAAAATGATTTGGTTAATCGATTTTGTTGTTTTCTCTTAATGTAATTATTTTTAATATTTACGGCTAGTTTTGCCTTAAACTCAATACGTAATCCAAGCTTACAATTAGTGCGAATATATCTTGTTCATTTGTGTCATTGGCTTAAAAAATCAAATAATTAGTTCTTAATTACATAATCTCGAATTTCCAATCCTTCTGCCGTTTTTTAAACCTGAAGTGAATCTCGAGATAGCGGTTAGGAAGGTACTTGAATATCCCGACATGAACTTAAATAGTGAACTTCGAATACTACCCCATTGATCAAACCCAGATTATAGAGTTCTGATGTCGAAACAATTATCGGGCTGGAAATACACAATCCGATCATCGCTATGATAAAGCATGTGAAGGATGCACGAGTACTTTGGTTATGGTTAATAGTATTACAAATACCCACAGTCAATTTGTGAAAAATACGAAAGGATTTGTTATTTATTTTATTCTGGAAGTATGGTGGGCAGTTTATTTTCTGCGAATGACATGAATTTTGTGTAAACACATAAAATAGCAAAAAAAAAAAAAAACGTTTTGCCCAAATCATTTTTAGGGTTTTGTAGAAAAAACTAAATCTTTATAAAATAGGTCAAATGCCTGTCTGCCCCCTTGTCTCTCTGTCCATAGCGAGAGGGGAAAATATAAGATCATAACTTGTCCCACTCCCATTGCATTTCGAGACCGTCACTCTTAGAAATATGAAAACTTACAGGAAGGTGACATAAGGTCTGTCTAGAGAAAATTCGAGCCCGGCGCTTAACAACTATGGGCCCATTTTTTTCTTCTTTGCTATTTTATACCACTCTGCGGCTTCGCGTTGCTCTACCTGTGATGTTGGCACTTTGCCCATTGTGGCGGTTTAATGTCAGCTTCCTTCTGCAGGCAGCTCGGTCTTGGATCGTATCATCGCAGAGATTAACGCGTAGCTGTTGCTTCTTCATCTGATCTATCCATGTGTGTTTCCGTCTGCCTCGGGGTTTGGGTCCAGCAAATGGAACATACATTGTGTGCGTTCAGAAGGAACTGAGCAACTTCCGCTCAGCGAACATGTCCAGAACGAGCGGGTTCAGAAGTGACCGAGCAACTTCTGCTCGGGTGAGCATGATCAAATTTCACCGAGCAAGAAATATTTCTGCTCACTGATCAGTGCTCAGTGCTTAGGTTCTTCTTCTTCTTTTCAACCTCACGCTCATGTTGCGAGTTTCGACTTTTGACAGTTGTCAAATTGGGTTTGTTGTGTTTAGGTTGTGTTTTCTTGGTGTTTTCGCCGTTTCTGTTTTTTTTTCTCGTTTTTTGGGGATTTTCATCATGGACAGCGTGGGATTCATGTATTTTCCACTTTTCGGCACTTGACGTCTAAAATTGTCATCGTCAGCTTTCAGCTGGTCGATTTGTCAGCTGGTGAAGTAGCGTTCAGCAGGTGCAGACTCCAAACCGAGCAGCTCCGCAACTGCTCGCGAGCGGTTTCTGCTCTTTTGCCACCTTCTGAACGCACTCATTGATAGTGCCTTCATGACAGGGTTGACAACCCTGTGGACGCCTTAGAACATGGCAATACCAATCCATACGACGATCTTCAAGCTTTTCAATGATCGGTTGTTCAACAAACAAACTGCCTCGGATGTGAGTACTTTTTACGATCCCTTTTGGTCACACCAGCTGACATTCGTAGCATTTTCATCTTGGTCGCACTCATTTTACTTTCGTATGTCTTGTACATAGTCCAGCATTCAGACGCATAACTGAGTGCGGGACGTACAACCGTTTTGTACAACTTGCCCTTAAGCTTTCGTGGCATCTTCTTGTCGCAGAAAACTCCAGAGTTTTCTCGCCATATCATCCAGCCGACACTGATGCGATTTTTAATGTCGTCATCGCAGGTAGCTTCCTTGTTAACCATCGAGCCCAGGTATTTGAACCTTGTACAGGACTTCAGCTGCTCTCCTTTAATGTAGATACATATCTGGTATCGGTCTCTCTGGATCTGAGAAAGGACAGCAAAAATACTCTGTCTTTGGTATGCTAATCCTCAGTCCATAATCCTCCAGTATCTTACACCACTTGGTCAGTGCAACATGCAAAGCAACTATGTCTTTGCCACCCAGGACAATGTCATCGGCGAAGAGAAGGGATATTTCCAGGCCGTCAGAAATGAGTGTTAATAAATAGAGCATGACGACGTTGAAGAGCAAGGGACTCAATACACTGCCTTGGTGAACTCCGACTTTAACTGGAAATTCTTCAAACTCACTAACTGTGCATCTAACTTTAGTGGTTGCCCCATCAAACATGTTTTGTATCATCTTGACATATGCCTCGGGGAATTTAAGTGCTCTTAGGGCCACCTTTATCAGGTCACGAGGAACTCTGTCGAAGGCTTTTTTCAAATCGATGAACACAAAGTGCAAGTCCGTCCGTGCATCACGATGCTTTCCCTCGTAACACGTATGCACTGAATAGCATCGACTGTGGAACGACCCTTCACAAAGCCGCATTGATTGTCATCCAACCGTTGAATTTCTTTCAATCGATTGCGGACAACTCGCTCGTAAGTCTTTAATATGTGAGATGTTAATTTGATTGCCCTGTAGTTGTTGAGCTTGCGTGAGTCACCCTTGTTCTTATAAAACGGGAGAAGGAGTCTTTTTCTGAAAGCGTCAGGCATCGGTTGCCCTCTTTTAATTTTGCTGAAAAGAACAGTGAGCCATCTAAGCCCGACATGATTCATCTTCAACAAAAAATTTTAAGGGCATTTTGTCCGGTCCGACTACCTTTCCGCGTTTCATCTGCATTATTGCCTTCATCACCTCTTCCACTGAAAAATCAGCGATATCCGTGGTGTTTGGCTCCACAGCTTGAAAAGCTTCTCGCTCAATAACTCCGGTTCTCCCCTCTCGAGCCAGCGGTTGCCTGCGAAACAACAATGGCTCGGTATTCAGCAGAGCGTAATGTTGAAAAAACCACCCATCTCCCTGAGGGCTGAACGACAGTTCGTGATGGTTTTTGATGTGGTCAGGACGGATTTAAGTGATCGAATTGCAGCCTAACTGTCCGTGTAAATAGTAACGTCCCTCGTGGTCACAACATGATTTCCCAGCCAGGTCATAGCTTCCAGGATTGCCGAAACCTCCGCCTGCAGGACACTACAGCAGTCGGGAAAACGGAATGACAAGTTAATTTCCAATCCCTCCGAATAGATACCAGCCCCTACTCCGCCGTCGGTCCTAGAGCCATCCGTGTAGATGGTCGGTGGTCATGAGCGTGTTAACACCCCATAGATCCCTCGACGGAATCAAGCTGGTATGGTTCCTGCCAAAAACGTATTTTTCACAAGTATAATCAGTCTCTGCAGGGAGATCTAAGTTGCCCAGTATAGTCGAGTGTTCACAACTCAACGTGCGCCACTGGCCAGTTTCGCGAAGGCGTAAAGCCGTGTTAGCCGCCAGCTGTTCGCCGCAAATATCCAGAGGTAGCAAGCCGAGTACCATGTCCAATCCGGCTGACAGAGTTGTTCTAAAAGCCCCTGTTATAGCCAGCGCCGCTAGCCTTTGTACCTTACGCAGTAGGTTACAATAGGGCGCTACTCGGAGTGCCATCTACCACACACTTATTCCGTGCAGTAGTATAGGATGTACGACAGGTGTGTGTATCAAATATACAGCTTTAGGTTGCAGGCCCCAGTTCTTACATATGGCCTTTTTGCACGAGTAGAGCGCTACGGTAGCTTTCTTGGCCCGCTCTTCAATGTTGGGCTTCCACCTTAGTTTCCTGTCAAAAATGAGACCAAGGAACTTAGCTTTGTCGGTGAAGACCAGTTTAATGCCCTCCAGTGTGGGAGGGAGGAGTGTAGGAGGAATCGCGCGTCTTCTAGTGAAGAGCACAAGCTCCATCTTAACCGGGTTAATTCCGACGCCGCAGAGGTTAGCCCACTCTGTTAGAATAGAAAGGGCATTCTGCAATAACCCACTAAGGACATCAGAAAATTTACCTGTGACCGCGATGGCAACGTCATCTGCATACGAGGTAACTTTGCACCCAACCTCTTCCAGTTTTAAAAGCAGTCTGTTGATCCCTACATTCCAAAGAAGTGGATATAGTATTTTCCCTTGCGGAGTTCCTCTACAGACATCCCTACAAATCGACGATGTACTTAGGATAGTGTGTATGCGCCGAGATATTAGTAGTATTTTAACGAGTTTGCAAAGCGACTCAACCTGGAGGCCCAGAAGTGCATCAATAATCGCACTAGGTCTAATATTATTGACAGCACCCTAAAAAAGGGCACTTGAAGCAGTTTTGTAATAATCTTAAAAATGTTAATTGCCTTGACCCCTCCAGGTTCATGGGCGCGTCAACATCTCTAGCAATTCTATGCCTTGTTGACGTGTCGATAGCATATCTACTTTTCGGAAGTGCAGTTGCTAGCATGCAACTCCTATCCGCGCCGTCTTTATACTGACAATCTCGTAGCAGTATAGGAGTTCTATTAGTACCCACAGACAGTTTTTCTGATCGCGCCGAGATTTCAACTGCGAACTCTGGATTAGTATCGTAGAGCGGTGACCGAACGACCACGGCCACCGAGCGCGATAATCTTAATAATAATCCCAAATAAATAATAATAATAAGTCAGTTTCCTCAAATCATTAAATAAATTGCCTATGATAATAATTTTCCCTGAACGTGATCCTTGCAGTATGTACTACTACTTTGCCTTAACCCCTAGCGGGGCATAGCGCGTCAACTACTCCTGCGCGCCATCGTACTCTGTTCTGGGCAATGGGGCGCAACTCCCCAAAAGACTTACCCAGTACCTGACACTCCTTTGCCACAGATCGACGCCATGTGATTCGAGGACCCCCTCTTGGTCGGCCTTGGTTGGAAATGGGGTTCCATTTCATGGCATGCAAAGCAATGCAGTTATCACTCTTCCGCAATGTGTGACCTATCCACTGCCATTTTCGCCTGCGTATCAATTCGTCGATTGGCATCTGACCCGTACGCCGACTTAGCTCTTCATTTGATATTGTTTCGGGCCAGAAAATTCTTAAAATTCGACGAAGACATGAGTTGACGAAAACTTGCAGCTTTCTGGTAACTCCTACGGAAACTTTCCATGTACTGCTCCCATACAAAAGCACTGATAGTACCAGGGAGCGAAACAGGCCCAGCTTGGTCTTGATGCTGAGATAACTGCCCTGCCAGATTTTGGACAGCATGCCGTATGCACGTTTAGCCTGGTTGATACGACGAGCGATGTCCTGCTCCGTACCACCATTTTCGGCAACAATGCTACCCAGGTAGACGAAGTTGTCCACCTTCTCCACAGGCTGCCCATTAATATTGATGGCAATAGGTGTCGGATTTCTTTTTCGCAACGGCGGGCTAAGAACCTTGGTCTTGTTGGTATTAATCTTTAGCCCAACCTTGCTTGCCTCCCTCTCGAGATCTAACGCCATTGCGGACAGATCCATGATTTTGTGGGAGAGTAGGCATATGTCGTCAGCGTAGTCAAGATGTTGTAGATAAGATGTCAAAGTCCATTGAATTCCTCTGTCGAGTCCGGATAGGGCTGCATGCAACACATCGCCGATCACAATGAGGAATAGGATCGGTGAGAGGATGCACCCCTGCCGAACTCCACTGCGAATCTCAAAGTCCCCCGACACCTTACCTTTATGCAGAACGCGACATTTCGCGCCGTCATAGGTTGCCTTAATAATAGCCACAAGCTTCTCAGGGATGCCTCTCCTGCGCAAGGCCGCCCATATAGAATCCCGGTTCACACTATCGAAAGCCTTTTCGAAATCGATGAAAAGCAAGTGAAGCGGAGAATCGTATTCAGCGCATTGCTCGATGATGATTCGCAAGGTGTTAATGTGATCGACACAGGAGAATCCGGATCGAAAGCCAGCCTGCTCTTCATCAATTGTGCTTTCTAAGTGGGCCTTTAGTCTTTCCAGGACGATTTTAGCTATTATCTTGGCAACGGCAGGAAGCACACAAATGCCTCTCCAATTATTACAGTCTGTGAGGCTACCCTTCTTTGGAAGTTTGATGATCAAACCTTCCTTCCACTCAGTGGGAAAGGTCTCTGTATTCCACGCTTTATCAACAAGTGGGTGCAGCAAATCGGCAGTTACGCTTGGCGCTGCTTGATAAAGTTCGGCAGGGATGCCGTCAAGTCCGGCGGCCTTTCCTCGTTTTAGTGCAATAATTGCAGTGACTATTTCCTCTTTAGTCGGGGCAGTGGACCGTATACGCACATTTTGATGGTTAGCTAAATTATCTATATGAGGGGGAACTTCACCAGAGGTTACACGGTTCAAGACCGCGGCGAAGTGTTCTTTCCATCGCCTCATTTGATCTTCTTCCAAGATAAGTAGCTTTCCATCACTATCTTTCACCGGATGTTGGCAGGAGTTACGACCACCTGTAAACTCCTTAATGACACCGTATACGGCGTTTAAGTTGTTACTTCTAGCGGCTTCTTCTGCTGACGCTAAAAGAGAATTGGCATAAACTCTTTTATCGCGTCGCACACTACGCTGAACTTCTCGAGCTTTCTGACGGTAAAGGAGTTCGATGCTGCTTCGATTGTCGTCTGAGGCTGCAGCCAAACGAACTTTCAGCTCCTTTCTTTCAACAATCCGCTGCCATGAAGCGTCGGACATCCAGGGCTTATTCCGGCAATCCGGGTTTGGGCCAAGGATGGTATTTGCGCTATCAATGTACGCATTTTTTATGGCATCCCAGTTTTCGTTTATGTCACTATCTGGGTGACTAGTTATCTCAGCCGCTTTTTGCGCAAGATGGTCATTATATTGTTGTAAGACAGCTGGATTTTTTAGTCGAGCGGTGTTAAATTTGCGGGGCCTGGATCTTTCGTCGCTGGGGCGGCGCACGGCTGCAATACGCAATCGAACATTAGCGATCATAAGATAATGGTCTCTTCCCATCCCAATATCGGCACCCTTCTTGTTTCGCACGTCCAGGAGGCAACTCTTGAATCTTTTACTAATGGCAAAATGGTCGATTTGATTTTGGGTTCTGCGCCGATCAACAGAAGACCAACTGATTTTGTGGTGGTCCTTATGCTCAAACATAGTACCACCGATGAAGAGACTGTGAAAGTTGCAGAACTCTACAAATCTTTCACCGTTGTCATTACGATCACCAAGACCGTGTCTCCCCATCACATGTCTGAGCCCATAGTTATCAGCGCCAACTTTCGCATTCAAATCACCCATAACCATTATAATGTCACCTTTAGGTGTTCTGCTCTGAACGGCGTTTAGTTCTTCGTAGAAGGAGTCTTTTGCCAAGACATTGTCGGGTTCAGTAGGGGCATAACATTGTATTATTGAGATGTTCCTCATTTTGGTCCGGAACCTGGCGGTCAAGACCCTGTCAGAGACCGGTTCCCAGGATAAGAGACAGTTTCGCGCGGCTCTGGTTAAAAGGAGCCCCACACCTGACTCACGGCGACTACCGGTAGCTTTACCGGAGTACAACATTACAGTGCTGCCCGTTGGAGAGATGAATTCTCCGCTGTTCCACCATCTTATCTCACTAACTCCTAAGATATTTAATTTGTACCTCAGAAATTCACTCTCTAATTGAAGAAATCGTGCGTTCTGGGGACCTTCTGATCCATTGTCCAGGAGAGTACGCACATTCCAGAATCCAATCTTTGTCATTGTACGATAGCTAAAAGTCGTAACCGTTGAGTCAGTCCTTATCCGAGGCATAGTTGACGTTTCGTTAGCATATAAAGATTTCGGATAGTGCAAGTTGCTGGCATACACATCCTGTCCTTTGATTGTCGGTTTTAACGACAGGCCCTCAAAGGGAAAGGCCGTGGTATTTTTTTCACACCCCACACCACAGGGGAACCTCAACCAAATCATCGCACCGCCATCACTGGCGGCTTGACGTTGGTTGGCAATGGTCAGTGACCACTGCCGTTCCAGGGGGCGCCCACGCGGAGGACTATGGAAGAGGAGTTTTTGCCCCCCTCCTTGCAGTATGTGCAGTAGCTTCATCTTTTTGAACCACATTTGATCTACCACAGTAAGTTTTTTTTAAGGTGGGTGCTTGCATTCTGTGGAATATACCCTGCTAACCAATGTCGTAGCTGGATGTTGTTTTAAAGGGTGTCCTAACATTCGAAACCCGAGATTTTGGTAAGGGTATCCGCAGATACTAGGTACGTTTTGACGCATTGTTTAGGTTAACACTGTGCAATCTATATTTCAGAGCTCTTCACTATTGGCGCTAGGATTTCAAGGAAGAAAAATGTCTGTGATACGTGTAAGTAAAAACCAGAATTTTTTTTAAACTCAACCTCAGAGTTGTTCCGTAGTTCCAGTTTGTGGTCGGTACTACTAGAAGACGAAGCGCACAGAGGCAACCACCCCTCGCGAGAATTTTTCAGGCCCAATGAATGCCAAACTATTCATTTCGAGCTAGTCGAGTAAAAGATCTTTTGATATATTGCCGCTGAACCGGAATAACGCTAAAATTATCTGTAGACTTCTTACCGGTCACTCTTGTCTGAGACACAATCTGTGGACAAGGAATCGGATAGTACGAGTAGCTGTCATTCTAGCGAAGGTGATGATGAAACGTCAATGCATATTCTCTACTAAGCTTGCCACAGACGATCGAACCGAATTTTTTGTGATCACTAGTGAACCACTTCAATTTATTAAAACGTTAGAATTGAAGAGTTTTTGTTTAACACGTTCTATGTACTAACCAACACGCGCATATGTTGAATTACTCGCCCTCGATCGAAAGATGTACATAACCACTCACGACGTGCTACAACAGTTTCAGTGGTTGCCAGCGCTAATTTTCCTTTAATATGTGCTCGGGGCATAATTTACCCTTTCACCTTTTAAGTGAAAATCGACGCAAAGACCTATCACAACTGTCCTTTTGGATAAAAATTTAGTAAATATATCACACCATTCACAAATGAGTTAACTGATGACATTTTCCAATATATCTTCGGAACACTTAATGAAAACGAGTATGCATTTGTGTTAAATCTTCTTCCCAATCGAACAATACGCTAAAAACTAACGGCACCATACTATTACTACTACTCAATTGCCCTAACCATTTTGTGGGGCGTAGCGTATCAACTGTTCCATGTGGTCCAGTTAACGTTTCGTTGGCATAAACTAGTTTCAGAGAATCCAGTTGCCAGCATGCTGCTCCGCCTATTGAATTGTTCATTCGATTTTGTTGTCCGACCCCACGTTGGACGCTGAACATGTTCAAGACTTTCTACTGACGTAGGATAAAAAATCGTTGAGGTAACAAGCTAGTGTATGGTAGTCCGGATAGCGCAACGGTTGTCACGTTCGCCTTCTATGCACTGGACCCCGGTAGGATTCCTACTGAATGCAGTAGTTTTAGATAAAAGGAAGGGGATTCACGTGCCGAAGTGTGAGCCCACTCAGTTATTTAACAGCTGAGTGGGCTCACAGCCCTTAACCTTAAGGTAGATTGAGGTAGCCTAATGTAAAGCTTCAAAAAGGTTTCGGTTTTTGTTTCTTTTGAGTAACAGGGCTATGCGACTATTTTGATTGACCATTTAAGTTATATTGACTTGATCAAATCACGCCTATCCCACATTGGACGCCAACTATTTGCAGACTTTTTCGACCATTCTCCACCGTAGGTTTTCATTGATTTAGGATCGAAAATAGCCTTAAGATAGCCCTAAGACTTCCTTCAAGTAGCTTATGCCTTATGGTAAGGTCTAAAGAGATTTGGGTTTTTGTGTTTTGTGACTGATGACATTACTTCTAGTTAAGCTTTTGGATTATGGCTAAAAAGTAGCACTTAGGAGTCGCTTATTTTTTTGGTATTAACAACACGAAGACTGGTAAATTTCTAGTTTTAAAAGCTACCTTTATAAAAGTCTGTCTTTTTCATAACACCAGCAGGTTTTTGTTGTGAAAGATCTATGTCGGTCATATGAAGGCAAATGCCAATTTGTAATGTATTTTTCCACAAATAAATGAAGAGTATAATGACCTAAGCGTCGGCTTACAGAAGTACATTTCGAAGCATTTTCAATGACTAACTCAAATATTGCTACCGATTTTCTATTATGTATAAGAACTCATTAGGGGGGATTAATCCCCTTAACACCCACTCCTTTTCTACGCCACTGGATGAAGCATTTCATGGAAGTAATTGATAAACTCTTACACTTTTTTCACCGAAGTACTCAACGAGGGCTTTGATATTTGCAAAGACAGCTGCAGTAGCTCGATGAGTAGAGAATTGATTTTTATTCGAGCGAGTTCAAGTTCTGCCATGAGCAAATTATTTTGATCTATCAAAACGAGAGCAATTTGTCTAATATGTATTTAACATTGAGCCAGCAGCTTCAGTTTTAGCTAGTAATGTGTAAAGACAGGGATAAGTGGAGATTACGTCGTCGGAAAATAGGACGTAGTCTGTCAGCCCTTTTGTTCACTATTTTCATATAACAAATTTTTGCAATTTGTTTTCGCTTGTTCGAAATTTACATTTTCTGGTTCTGCCTTTTCAAACTTTTCTTTCGCATATTTTTTCAATTTTTGGACAGTTCTATACATATATGTTTCTTTTGTCCGGGTACTTCCCGCGCAAGGCCCGACGTCGGGCTGTCGCGCCACGATGATGATGATTTATCACTCACTCCAAAAGGGAATATGGTATTTTTTCTGATTTGTATAACTATGACGTCATTTTTGGGGTGATAGGGGGAAATAGGACGTCAAGACCCAAGTGATCTGAGCTTGACTTGACTTGTGTAAGTTATCTGTACCTGAGAATCCTGAACCAGTGTGTTTTTTTTTTAATAAACAACTGAAACCATTTATAACTTGATTCGAAGAATGGGAACTATTTTGCATTGGTTTAAGTGCGTATCGCTAGGTTGCCACTCCAAAACTAGTTGTTTTTAATAAAAAAAAATGTTTTTGCAGAACAGAACTTTTTCCAAATCAGTCAGGAACTATAGAAATCTATATTGTCCATCTATTTTAAGCATTGGAACTATATATACGCGCGTAACGCCTGTAAATCTACCATCAACATGACCAAATACAACTTTGACAAAAGCATCAGGCAAAAAGTGTTTATTCAAAGGAAAGGTGACAAGGGCTTTTGGTCGCTCGTAAAAGCAGTAAAAACTAACTTCACATCTTCATCCGTTCCACCTCTTTTGTATGGAGATCAAGTGTACAGCGAGTCTCAGGATAAGACCAATCTCTTTGCGGAGATCTTTGCCGCAAACTCGTGCCTCCCATCCACAACTCAAAAACCACCATCCATTCCATTGTGTGACTCAAGGCAAGAGCCCCTACATTTCCGTACAAGACAGGTATTCAAAATTCTTTCAAGACTCGACATCTCCAAATCCACGGGACCTGATGGTATATCACCTATAGTTCTTAAACATTGCGCATCCTCGTTAGCAAAACCTCTTCGCAAGTTATTTCATTTATCCTATTACATGGGTATGTTCCCATCTGAGTGGAAAATTGCTAATATACAACCAATACCCAAAAAGGGTGATGCCAGTGATCCCTCGAACTACCGGCCAATTGCACTCACATCGATCTTGTCAAAAGTTTTTGAAACACTTGTTAATTCTCAATTAATGAATTATCTATTTTAGATTCACACCATCTTATAAGCGATCGACAGTACGGATTTCGATTTGCTCGCTCCACTGGGGACTTATTGGCATTTCTCATCGAGCGTTGGAATCGCTGTATCCATCAATACGGTGAGGCCAAAGTCATTGCTCTAGATATCTCCAAATCTTTTGACAGAGTTTGGCAATCAGCACTCTTGGCCAAACTCCATGCTTTTGGTCTTGACTCCAAGCTCATCAAATGGATTAGAAGTTTCCTGCATGACCGGTCGATCCAAGTCGTCCTTGACGGAGTAAAATCGAGTCAGTATACCATTAATGCCGGAGTTCCGCAAGGCACTGTCCTGTCTCCAACCCTCTTTCTCCTGTTTATCAATGACCTTTTGGGTATAACTTCCAACCCAATACACAGTTTTGCTGATGACAGTACTCTTGACTGCACGTACTCTTTTAGTACCGTGACTGAATCTCGTAGGAGCTCAATATTTACTAATCGGGATCGCATGTATGATTCATTAAATGCGGGTATTTCAAAAATCATCGCTTGGGGCGAAGCAAACCGCGTAGTGTTCAATGCTTCCAAAACCCAAAGCTATCTTATTACCAATAAAGTATCTGCTCCACACCTCTCACTGTATTTCCTCGTCGACGGTGTGAGTATTTCTGACTCACCAGCGCTTAATATATTAGGTCTTACCATCTCGAAAAAGCTTAATTGGACTGACCACATTTTTTCCATTGCGAAAAACGCAATGAAATGCCTGGGCTTCCTAAATAGATGCAAAAAATATTTCACGCCATCTGATTTAGCGCTAATATACAAGAGTCACATTAGACCGAGACTCGAAAATAATTGCCATTTATGGGCCGGTGCGGGTCGCACTGCACTATCGGCATTGGACAGAGTTCAACGAAAAGCTGTCAGACTTATTGGTGATGACGATATAACTTCCCGAATTGAACCACTTCAGCACAGACGCGACGTTGGTTGTCTATCACTTTTTTATCGATACTTCAACCGCCGTTGCTCTGCTGAAATAAGTAGTTTAATTGCCGATGTTGTATTTCCTGTACGCAACACCAGACAGTCAACTCGTGCCCACCATCTTACCATCGAAACTAGTGTCAGTCGAACCGCAAAATTTTATGACTTTTTCGTATGCAGAACAACTCGAATGTGGAACTCTTTACCATCATCTGTTTTCCCCTGCAATTACGACCTGCAGAAATTTAAACAAAATGTCCACCGTCATTTAATTTCGTCTAATCCAACTCAACCCATCCCCTTCCTCTTACCTTAATTTCCTCACCTACCAAAGCTATGCTATTGCATTAAAGGGTATTCCCTAAGCTTTGGTGTTAACATAGAAAAAAAACTAGTATAATAAAAGGATGTACGTGGCGCCCAGAATTTGATTTTTAGAATGTCATTTGAAGCCTAGAACTTTCGCCGCACCCCTTCAAAAACTCTTAGTCCTATTTTATTTTAATTTTCATTAATAACAAGGAATCTTCGATTCGTTCTTTTTCTAAACGTTTGAAAGTATTATCCTTAACTCATACCTATTTCACAGTTCTCAAATACGCGTGTTTTTTTTTTTTATATAATTGAATATCATTCGTCATATTTAACCATTCACACTGTGTTCTTCTCCAGACAAAATGGCAACAGTTCAGTTACATCCAGACCGTTTTTACATATAACAATCCTTACAACATATTCAATTTCATTTGAACTGTCCACGTTTCAAAGTCAATGTCCTTTCGCCAATAGCCATTGCTTCCGTCAACAAAAACTTCCTTTCTAGTGTTCATAAAAATATTACCCCCATTCGCATTTCTAGACAGGGTGTGGTGCCTTTTTTTACGCGTTACGGAGCGGTTACCGCTCGAATAGGTCGTTTCGAAAGGTGTCAGTTTTAAAACACTTTCAAACGAAGGAACTTTGCCTGAATTTACTTGTAAGTGTACATCCATGTTCCTCCTACACGTACGCATTCAGATACGTGAAATAAAAGAAATGTTGGTAAGTCACATGTTCCGTGTCTGACATGAGTCCAGGCGGAAGCCATCCGATACTATTGTACTTCGATCAGCTTAAGGGATCACTTCTATGGTATCGGGCAGGCATTACTTATAAATGGGACCGTCAACTATTTTACGGGAGTATGGTGTTATTATTTGGCTGATATCCAGACAATTTTACTAAGAAAGGTATAGTTTTTACTGTCAAAATAGTTATTGAAATCGGCAGATATTATGTTGGTATTCGCATGGCAACAGTTTAGGAAAATAAATGAGTATTTCATCCACTTTGACGTGAAAACATATGCCCGGCCACAGACTGTCGAACAAGAACTCCAACTCCAACACGAACCAGGTACATATGTCCTCTGAATAGCTCAAAATACACACACTTCACTTTACATAAATGTGAAGAAAACCAGTTCACTTGTACCATGTTCGTGTTTGAATTGGAGTGGAAGCTCAACAGTGTGTGGGCGCACTAAGTAACTATGGCCTTGTAGACGAGACAGCCGAAAAGCCACTTAAAAAAATAAAAATGTGTTCATCAGACATTATAATAGGATAATAATCATTGTATAAAAATTTTCAGAAATTTTATGAGAAAACTTTAACAGATTCTTTCTCAGATTGTCACATGAATGAGTTTCTATGCACCTACATAATAACAAGAGAAGCCTTCGCCCATGGCTTGAATGATGCCAAGACTAGAACATGAATGCATACTCGCAGAGGCGGATCTAAAAAACAAGTTCGGATGGGGCCGGACTTTGTTTTTTACCTGGAAAGCTAAGGATATGTCCACACTTTTCAGCTTTATGACCTGGCGGGCTAAGAACTTGGATCTTGTTGGTATTAATCTTGCTTGACTCCTCGAGATCTAACGCCAATGCGGATAGATTCATGATTTTGTGGGAGAGTAGGCATATGTCGTCAGAGTAGTAGATGTTGTAGATAAGATGTCAAATTCCATTGGATTCCCCTGTCTAGTCCGGATAGGGCAGCATGCAGCACATCGCCGATCACTATGAAGAATATGATCGGTGAGAGGATGTACCCGTGCCGAACTCCACTGCACTGTCAAAGTCCACCGATACTTTACTTTTATGCAGAACGCGACATTTCGCGCCGTCATAGGTTGCCTTAATAATAGGCTCAAGCTTCTCAGGAATGCCTCTCCTGCGCAAGGCCGCCCATACAGAATCCCGGTTCACACTATTGAAAGCCGTCTCGAAATCAATGTAAAAGCAAGTGGAGCGGAGAATCGTACTCAGCGCATTGCTCGATGATGATCGACAAGGTGTTAATGTGATTGGGGCGACCGGTAGCGCAGTGTGTTGAGGCATCAGTCTCATGTTTGACTACCGGCGTTTCGGGTTCGAATCCCATCCACGACGACGTCCGTGGCCATGGATGTGCAGGAGGTGCACGCTGGCAACTGCATTCTCCGAAACCGGTTTGTGCCGTCGAAACGTCAACTGGGCCACATACAACAGTTGACGCGCTATGCCCCACAAGGGGTTAGGGCGATTGAGAGAATGTGATTGACACAGGAGAATCCGGAACGAAAACCAGCCTGCTCTTCATAAATTGTGCTTTTTAAGTGGGCCTTTAGTCTTTTCAGGACGATTTTAGCTATTATCTTGGCAACGGCAGGAAGCACACAAATGGCTCTCCAATTAGTGCAGTCTGTGGGGCTTCTCTTCTTCGGAAGTTTGATGATCAAACCTTCCTTTCACTCAGTGGGGAAAGGTCTCTGTATTCCACGCTTTATCAACAAGTGGGTGCAGCAAATCGGCAGTTACGCTTGGCGCTGCTTAGTAAAGTTCGGCAGGGACACCGTCGAGTCCGGCGGCCTTTCCTCGTTTTAGTGCAATAGTTGCAGTGACTATTTCCTCTTTAGTCGGGGCAGTGGACCGTATGCGCACATTTTGATGGTTAGCTAAATTATCTATATGAGGGGGAACCTCACCAGAGGTTACACGGTTCAAGACCGCGGCGAAGTGTTCTTTCCACCGCCTCATTTGATCTTCTTCCAAGATAAGTTGCTTTCCATCACTATCCTTCACCGGATATTGGCAGGAGTTACGACCACCTGTAAACTCCTTGATGACACCGTATACGGCGTTTAAGTTGTTACTTTTAGCGGCTTCTTCTGCTGACGCTAAAAGAGAATTCGCATAAACTCTTTTATCACGTCGCACACTACGCTGAACTTCTCGAGCTTTCTGATGGTAAAGGAGTTCGATGCTGCTTCGATTGTAGTCTGATGCTGCAGCCAAACGAACTTTCAGCTCCTTTCGTTCAACAATCCTAGTTATCTCAGCCGCTTTTTGCGCAAGATGGTCATTATATTGTTGTAAGACAGCTGGATTTTTTAATCGAGCGGTGTTGAATTTGCGGCGCCTGAATCTTCCGTCGCTGGGGCGGCGCACGGCTGCAATACGCAATAGAACATTAGCGATCATAAGATAATGGTCTCTTCCCATCCCAATATCGGCACCCTTCTTGTTTCGCACGGCCAGGAGGCAACTCCTGAATCTTTTACTAATGGCAAAATGGTCGATCTGATTTTGTGTTCTGCGCCGATCAACAAAGGACCAACTGATTTTGTGGTGGTCCTTATGCTCAAACATAGTACCACCGATGAAGAGACTGTAAGAGTTGCAGAACTCAACAAATCTTTCACCGTTGTCATTACGATTACGAGACCGTGTCTCCCCATCACATGTCTGAGCCCATAGTTATCAGCGCCAACTTTTGCATTCAAATCACCCATAACCATTATAATGTCACCTTTAGGTGTTCTGCTCTGAACGGCGCTTAGTTCTTCTTAGAAGGAGTCTTTTGCCAAGACGTTGGCGGGTTCAGCAGGGGCATAACATTGTATTATTGAGATGTTCCTTATTTTGGTCCGGAACCTGGCGGTCAAGATTCTGTCAGAGACCGGCTCCCAGGATAAGAGACAGTTTCGCGCGGCTCTGCTTAAAAGGAGCCCTACACCTGACTCACGATGACTACCGGTAGCTTTACCGGAGTACACCATTACAGTGCTGCCCGTTGGATAGATAAATTCTCCGCTGTTCCACCATCTTATCTCACTAACTCCTAAGATATTTAATTTGTACCTCAGAAATTCACTATCTAATTGAAGAAATCGTGCGTTCTGGGGACCTTCGGATCCATTTTCCAGGAGAGTACGCACATTACAGAATCCAATCTTTGTCATTGTACGATAGCCAAAAGTCGTAACCGTTGAGTCAGTCCTTTTCTGAGGCATAGTTGACGTTTCATTAGCATATAAAGATTTCGGATAGTGCAAGTTGCTGGCATACACATCCATCAAATAACTTAATTCCCAATGAAAATTAATAAATTCCCGGATGAATAAATGCCGCCGAATTCACCAATGTTAGACCCTGTTCGGCTATTCCTTTTTATACTCTAGATGAAATCTGAGAGTATTATAAGTTTGCCACAAAGTTTGTAACGCTAAGAAATAAGGCTCGCAAAAAAAAATGAATGATACAGAAGTTCATATTATCACTCGAATATCTCAAAACCGGATGTCCGTCTGTCCGTCTGTCCGTCTGTCCGTCTGTCCGTCTGTCCGTCTGTCCGTCTGTCCGTCCGTCCGTCCGTGACCTCTCTAGCTCGAGAACGCGTTGAGCTATGAAGTTCAAATTTTGCACACGTTATTTTTGACAAAAAATGAAGGCTAAGTTCGTGAACGGGCTAAATCACTCCACCCCTTCTACCCCCTCCCATACAAAATGACACATTTTTGAAAATTTACAATAATCAGATTTCCTCAGAAACTATAAAACATATTGCTTTGAAATTTTTAATATATCACTTTTATGATAATTGTAACCTATGTTATAAAACTTATTGTAATCCTCACCCTCCTTCTACCCCCTCCCATACAAACTGCACTATTTCATGAAATACGTTAAGCCAATTTACTCAGTACGTATACAATTTATCGGGCTGCAATTTTGTACTTAACACTTAATTAACAATATCAGTTAGATTCAAAAAAATTAATCGATTACCCTTACTCCGTCTACCCCCTCCCATACAAAATGACACATTTTTGATAATTTACAATAATCAGATTTTCTCAGAAACTATAAAACATCTTGCTTTGAAATTTTGAATATATCACTTTTATGATAATTGTAACCTACATTATAAAATTTATTGTAATCCTCACCCTCCTTCTACCCCCTCCCATACAAACTGCACTATTTCATGAAATACGTTAAGCCAATTTACTCATTACCTATACAATTTATCGGGCTGAAATTTTGTACTTAACACTTAATTAACAATATCAGTTAGATTCAAAAAAAGTAATCGATTACCCTTACTCCGTCTACCCCCTCCCATACAAAATGACACATTTTTGATAATTTACAATAATCAGATTTTCTCAGAAACTATAAAACATCTTGCTTTGAAATTTTGAATATATCACTTTTATGATAATTGTAACCTACATTATAAAATTTATTGTAATCCTCACCCTCCTTCTACCCCCTCCCATACAAACTGCACTATTTCATGAAATACGTTAAGCCAATTTACTCATTACCTATACAATTTATCGGGCTGAAATTTTGTACTTAACACTTAATTAACAATATCAGTTAGATTCAAAAAAATTAATCTATTACCCTTACTCCGTCTACCCCCTCCCATACAAAATGACACATTTTTGAAAATTTACAATAATCAGATTTTCTCAGAAACTATAAAACATATTGCTTTGAAATTTTGAATATATCACTTTTATGATAATTGTAACCTACATTATAAAAATTTTGTAATCCTCACCCTCCTTCTACCCCCTCCCATACAAACTGCACTATTTCATGAAATACGTCTTAACGTCTTAACGACTTACGTCTTACGTCTTAACGATGCATCCGAGATTGCAACCAAAATTATTTATTGGCTTTAACCAGGTTCAAATTCATCTAGAGTATTGCATGATTGGGGTTTACCCCAATCGTAGTTCTTTTATGTTTAATTTTGTTTTCGTTATCAATAAAAACCAAGACTTTTTGCCAAGACGGATAAAGTTTATCCATTAATTCACACAAGAAGTAGCAGCAACCATTCGGTATTACAAGTTAATATGTAATTAGTTGTAGACCACTTATTGATTGGTCCACAACTAATTAAATATTAACTCAATATTTAGCTCAAAAGAGGGGTGTAGAGTGCATGGAATATTCAAGAATTTTTGACTTCAGGACTTCGTTAGGAGTAGTTAGGGGGTAAACATACTAAAAGTCTCCGCCCCTGGGTGGTGAGCTTACGGTGGGAGGGGTGGGGGAAGGTCCCATTTTCTGGTTTTTCGATTATATTTCGGAAACGGTGGACTCTAAAAAAATATGTTCTGAGTAAAAATGAAAGCTAATTAAATTTTCTAGAAAATTGTGAGAATTTGTCGAATTTTTGACTATTTACGAGGTATACCTTATCACTTTCAACCTTCTAGTTTCGTTTTAAATATTATGATACAATAATTTCTGATATTGCAACAAAACACCAGATCCTGAAATTCACCTTTGCATGGAAAATTTTTCGATTTATGAAACTGCTCGCATAAAATATTGTAGTTCTTTTTGCTTCCCGCAATTTCTAATAACAAAATAATCGATTAATCAAAAATAATCGATTGAACAATCGAACCAGAAGACCGTGGTGGTAGTGGTGAAATACAGAGACCTTACCCATTGAGTGGGAGGAACGCTTGATCAACAAACTTCCAAAAAAGGGCAGCCTAACAGATTGCAAATACCGGAGAGATATTTGCGTGGTTCCTGCCGTTGGAAAAGTAATAGCTAAAATTGTCATGGAAAGACTAAAGGAACACTTAGAAAGCACAGTTGATGAAGAACAGGCCGGCTTTCGATCCGGACTCTCATGTGTCGATCACATTTACACCTTGCGAATCATCATCGAGCAATGCGCTGAGTACGATTCTCCGCTTTTAATTGATTTCGAAAAGGCTTTCGACAGTGTGAACTAGGATTCTATATGGGCGGCTTTGCGCAGGAGCGGCATCTCTATTATTAAGGCAACCTACGATGGCGCGAAATGTCGCGTTTTGCGTGTCCCGGGACTTTTAGATCCGGAGTGTAGTTCGGCAGGGGTGCATCCTCTGACCGATCCTATTCCTCACAGTGATTGACGATGTGTTGCATGCAGTCCTATACAGACCACACAGAGGAATTCAACGGTCGGATGGCGCAATGGTTAGCACGTTGCCCTTCTACGCACTGGGCCCCTGTTCGATTCCTACTGAATGCGGTAGTTTTCGATAAAAAAAGATGCAAAGTATCTACACTGCATGCAGATACATCGGAACATGGATATGTCTATGACTACCGACTGCGTGGAACCTGTTGTGTCGATGATATCGACGTAAGTTTTATAAAGATCCCAGTATAGTTATACTGGATGAAATCATTCGAAAACACACGTCCCACGCTTTCGGTAGGCATAAGACATATCCATGTACCGATGTATCTGGTGGCAGTGTAGATACTCGTCATAAATTCTGCTTTGCTTTGTCCTGTCCGCTCGGGCTCCTTTCTCTCGCGGGATCGTTTCGTTTTCGTTTGCATCGCGTGTGTGCAATATTCACCTCCTCTCGTGCACCCTGTTCCATCTACCTGTTCGGTACAGTTTGCAGACTACAGCCTATCGACATTTCTCTGAGTAAGTTTCTGCTAATCGCAATCACGCTTCCCACCATCTTTTCCCAATCGGATGTGTATTATGTTTGTGTATCTATTGCAAAATCGCTCCCACACTATCCGCCTCATCCCGCCCCTTTAATCAACAGTCCGGGTCCGGTACACACAATCCGTTTCTCAAGTAACGCGTGCGATTCTATGCGATTGTGTCCGGCAAACAGAAAGGGAAACTAACAAAAGTAAACAAAACATTCCAAACCACGCACAAAGAGAATGCACAAGAAAAATTTTGGAATTTTTTCAGAAGGGGGGGGGGGGGGCATTTGATCTTCTGCAGACCTCTGAATGTACATCATGTCACGATGAGCCGCCCGGAACTATAACATCCTGCGACGAATATTTCTCTATTTCGGGGCTTGGGAGATTTTAACTCGCGCAGTACGAATCCGCCATTTTGTTTTATGATATTTTTATTGCACGTGTGGTGGGGCCCACATTGTGGACCAGTCAGACCTCAAATCGCCGACACTCTCTCAAATTGCGTCTGCGCATGTCCAAATGTTAGTCGAACTGACTACCTGCTACTTTTTCTGGGACCCTAGTGATTCAGATAGTACAACACGGGCTATTTTATTAAATGATGAATGAGAATTGGCGGAAATTGAAGGTCATTGAAAGTCCTTGGACGTCCTTGACCTAAATAATGAGTAAAAATGGAATTTCATTCATTGTGACCTCAGATTGGGTCTATGCATGTGCATGTCGGGAGTGCACAATTTGCGTAATGAAATGGTGAGAATGAGAATGATATGAATGAATGAGAGGAGGAGGTCCGCTGCCTTGAGCGAAATTTCGCATACATTCAGAGACCATAAATTGCGTGTGAGCATGTCGAGCGAGGAGAGCAGATGACTTCTTTCGACGTGTTCTGGGGGCCTAGTCAAGTTAGGTAGTACGGCGCGTACTCTATATTTTTGAGGATTTTGAATGTATGGTATGGTGTGTATGCAGGAGTTTTGATTATGGCGTCGCGTTGACTGAGAGCGTGGGACAGAGAGCACAGAGAGCATCTGTTCACCCGTACACTATGTTATTTCTTGCCGTCCACAACGTCAAACTTTATCGCTATCAAATCAACATCCCAACATGTACACACAGGATCCCCGCAAGCGCGCCGCCCGCGTGGATCTACAAGCAACAGCCATGCACAATGACCACTTCACTCAAACGACATGCACAACCAGAAAAGAAAAATTTGCATTGGGCTTGTTTCCTCTTCTGACCCCCGAGTAGAAAAACAGACATTTCGTGTGACGGACAGATTTTTAGGATGACCCCCAGCTATAAGACATATCCATGTCAAAAGGTGATTTAGGTGACGGACTACGAGCCCACTCAGCTGTTAAATGAGTACCCATTTATGGGGTAAATAACTCGGTTGGGCGTGTTGCTGATCACACACCTCTGTACAAGACCGTCACGGTCTAGAAAATGAGATGATGCTAACTCATCTCGAGGCCATGGTTCAAATTGGACCGTTGCGCCAGTTATCTTTATTTAACCGCAATGACCTTATGCCCGTACCACATTATGTGGGACTCGCCGAATCACGAGCCAAGCGGATAACATGTTGTGCACATCCAAGCACCCACGAGTGAACGAATTTCATCCAACGCAACGAATTCCGAGCAAGCACTCGTGGAGCATTTTGTTCACCCGATGAATCGCTGGACGGGAGAGACGCGTGGTGTCTGGGTGTACACAAATGTGTTATCCACTTGGCTCGTGACTCGGCGAGTCAAGCATAATATGGTGCCGGCATTATAGATTTCGAGAGGGAGGCGAGCAAGGTTGGACTAAAGATTGACATCAACAGGATCAAGCTTGTTAGTCCGCCACGCCGTTTTGAAAAAGAAGATATCCAACTCATGCAATTGCCATCAGTATCAACGGATAGCATGTAGAAAAGGTGAACAATTTCATCTACAAAGCTTGTATTGTTGCGGAAGATGATGGTACGGAGCAAGAAATCGCTCGCCGGATCGCCAGGCTAAATGCGCAATTCAGCATGCAATGCATCTGCCAATGCAGTTATCTTAGTATTAAGACCAAGTTTCGTTTGTTTCGCTCCCTAGTACTGTCTGCGCTGCTGTATTAGAGCAGCACATGGGAAGTGTCCGTAAAGGATACTAGAAAGCTGCAAATTTTCGTTTACTCGTGTCTTTGTATGATTTTAAAAATTTTCTGGCCCGAAACAATATCAAATGAAGAGATAAGTTGACGTACGGGTCAGATGCCAGTCAACGAACTGATATGCAGGCGAAAATAGCAGTGGATAGATCACACATTGTGGAAGGGTGATAACTGCATTGCTGGACATGTCATGAAGTGGGACTCCAATCCGAATGACGGCCCAACGAAGGGGGGCCCTTGAATCCCTTGGTGGCGGTTTATGGGGGGAGAGTGTGAGTTTCTGGGTAAGTCGTGGTGGCAGTTGCGTCCCATCCCAGCATACCACCAAGCGAACCTTCGCCCAAAAGCGAATAATAGCGAATCTTTTTTATTCACTTATTGAGAAGAAAAGCGAACCAACGCAGGATTTTCATTAAAGCGAGGGTATGCGACTCGCTATAGAGTCATCAAAGTGAAAATAAGCGAAGGTTTTCAATATGCGTATGTTTTATGTTCTTTTTAATAAAAATTCTTCGCTTGGATCTCACTAAGAGCGAAGGTACGCGAGGATTTTTTGAAACGGCAAAACAAACGACACTATGTATCGAAAACCTTCGCTGAAAGTCAATGTTTTGTTCGCTCATAGCGGGAAATGTTTCGGTTCCGCGCTAGCTAAGGAAACACTTGCAATTCTGCATTCAAAGAGTTAAACTCTTTGAATGCAGAATTAAACGGTGAAATAAAAAGCAGTGAAGTGATTAAGTGTGGAAGAATTCATAATCAAATTATTGATTCAGTTTATCGTAGGTACATATATATTAATTATATCATAGCATAGATATAGATTCCCGCAATACATTGTATTTCCCAACCGAAACCGTTGTCGGCAACCCCATTATAGGTAGCAATTTTAAAATGGGGCAGAATTTGACCATTAGTGCGCAGAATGATGTTGGTTCCGACGACCTAAATCCTTCTCAAGCTTGGGATAATTCTTCAGCTAGCAATCAAAATAATAATAATGAAGCCGTAATAGGTAATGATCCGACGTCTAGCGTTCTAATTTCGGAAAAAAATGCAGAATGGAGTACTCGGCACAACATCGGTCTACTCGTATTTGTTTTGAATGATCTACTGGCGCTTTTTAAACCTTATATTGAAGATCTTCCCAAAGATGGGAGGAGCTTAAAAGCGACACCACGGGTAAATATGAATGTCGCCGTTGCGAATGGGGAGTATTTCCATTATGGTTTGAAGGATGCCCTAACTGATTTTTTTCGGTATAATACTATTGTGAATTTAGCAATTGAACTAGATTTTAGTATAGATGGTCTCCCTATGGCTAAAAGTTCCAATAATCAAACATGGCCTATTTTAGTTAGTGTTGTAGGGTTTTCTTCTGTTCATTTATTTTAGTTGGCGTATACTCGTATGGTGGAAATTCCAAACCATCAGATTCAAACGAATATCTTCGTCCACTGGTGAATGAGTTATTATACCTTATCTCGGAAGGTTTCTTCTATAATAAAGTAAGTGTCAACATACACTGTCAAACTCGAACTCGGGCTCGAACGTGGTACAAATGTCCTCTGACACACACATACACTTCACATAGGTGTGAAGAAAACCGGTTTACTTGTACTAGGTTCGTGTTCGAGTTCGAGTTCGACAGTGTATGGTGACACTAAGGTATGAAATTATTTGCCGTGCATTTATTTGCGATGCCCCAGCAAGAAGCTTCGTTTTAAATATTAAACAATATTCCGGCTTTTATTCGTGCACAAAATGCATCCAGAAGGGAGAACGGTTAGACCACAAAATAATATTTAAGGAAACACAAAACGTAGTATTAGTTTACCAATGAACTTGGCTGAATTGCAAAAACACAAGTGTGGCAAGACCAACATATTAGATTCCACACAAAGCACGTGTCATGCATGGGGAAGTTATTAAGGGGTTATCGAGTGTAGGGCAGCCACCCTACTAAGCTATCCAGGTTAATGTTGTTATTGTAACGCGTGTGTTATTTTATCCTACACCCGATAAATTCCCAAAAAAACACGCCTATTATGTTCATGATGTTCCGCAATTTCATACAAATCTGATCTAATTTTCGAATTTTCACGATGAGGTTAGGTCCTCTTATATTGTAGTACGTTTTGTTTTTACTCAAATTATCTTATTTGGATAATTTGGAAAACTCACCACTAATATTTGAATAGGTGACGAAATTCCTAAGGAAGTAAAATCATCGAAATGAAGTAATTTGGGTGTAATGAAAACGTACTACGGATATTAAACAGAATCGCTCTCGTTCACAAGGTAGCAAATATATTAGCATCCATGCGAGGTGAACCACAAGTGAGTTACCAGTGAGTCAATTTAGCGAAGAAAACCTTCGCTAAAAACTTCACCAACGACTCGCCGGTAATAGCTACCCTGCATGCCAACCGAATCTCCAGTAAATATCCAGCGAGTCACTTTGGCGAAGAAAACCTTCGCTAAAACCTTCACCAAAGACTCGCAGGTAATAACTCTATCGTTCGAAATTTACTTTCGCGGCGACCCTTTTTTCCCGGATCACTGACGAGTCGAGAAACCTTCGCTTCAGCGAATATATAGACTGGTTATATATTCGCTCAGGGTGACTCGCTGGTGATTCGAAAAAGAACATTCGCCTCGAATGTCCATTTCGAACGACAAAGGTGTTACCGGCGAGTCGTTAGTGAATTCGCTAGCGAAGGTTTTGCTCGCCAAAGTGACTCGCTGGTAATTCAGTGGCGGTCCGCTTGGTATGCTGGGATTGCCCAGAACCCAGTACAATGGCGCACAGAAGTGGTTGACGTGCTATGCTCCACTTAGGAGTTAAGGCAAAGTAGTATCAGTTTCATGTATTGTACCTTCCGATCGTGGGTTAGAACCCAAAACAAAATTCAGATATGATAAATGTACGAGTAAAATCTCTATTTCTGGATATCGAACCACACCTGGGAGTGTTACTTTGAATAAAGTTTGCAAAGTTAGAAGAAGAAAGCTCGATACTTAGAGTGATAGTCACAGGACTACGAAAATCACCACTTTTCCGAATTCCTGATGATCCGCAAATAGTTTTTTTCTTATTTGATCCCTTTGAATATCTGTCTCATATTTCGTCAGGCGTTTCCTAATTTGAATTTATTCGCTTTACGCCTATCTGTTCCTATTACTTGATATGCATAAAGACTAATACACGTTTACATATTATGTCATCTGATATTGGACGCAATAATTGAATTATAAACAGCACCTACACGCGAACACCCCCAGAGAACACAGCCAACACATATACCATCGATACATACACCACTTGGTGGGGTTTTAAGTTTTGTATTTGTCGCAAATAGCAGAGGCGCTAGAAGTTCTATCGGATACTTTTTGAAAAAAAAAACATAAATAGATATATTTTAACTTATTGTATGTAGGCATGAACGTCGAGATGGCGTTCTGGAATGACATAATGAAATAAACGCACGATGACATGGTAGGACGATATACTCGTATATTCGAATCTAATTCGAAATGCTGCCTGTACAATCACTTGTATTGCTTCAATATCGAATTTAAATCTTTTGATTGTGGGAAGGTTTTTGGCATGACCTACCTTAGAATGTAGGAGTTGCGCAAGTCGAATATTTTACATATTTCGATGTATGTATGTATATATGGAGCGGAGCTACGTGTTCTTGTTTAACGAACACACAAGTCTTAAGACTCTTTCTTGGAGACCTTAATTTTGAGGTCGCGTTACATTTAATCACTATTAGCCGTGAAGTGTAAAATGAAAAAATAACCATACTTCAGAACAGTCAGTAAATTAAGGCAATTTAGGAGCTTAAACGCAAAGACTGTCGTTTCAAAATAAAAAAAAAAAAATTTGCCAGTAACCTATAATAAGTTATGACGCCAAATTGCCATCTTTTTATATAAACTCATTAAAATATAAAATATAACATTTCCAGATCAAACACACAAAATTCCGAGACAAAGAGATGAATTTCCGAAACAAATAAATAACTTTCCGGATCAAATAGATAACCTTCCGAATCAAATACTATATAACTTTCCGAAATATATAAATAAGTTTCCAAGTCAAATAAATAATTTTCCAAATCAAATAACTTAATTTCGAAATCAAATAAATAATTTTCCAAATCAAATATATTAATTTCGATTTGAAATTAATAAAATTCCGGATGAAATAAATAAATTACCCCCAAAATAATTGATTTTATATCGTGTAGGCATTAGTTAAATCTTACAGAAGGCATACATTGGTTTCAATCATAATTCAGAACCTTTTTTGGAGCAGCTATCAGAAACATGGTCATGATCTAAATGCGGATCTCTGATCAGGACTGAAATGACTTTTCCAACTAGACACCATGAACAACAACTAACAGCACAGTTACCAACTGTGAAATGAACCTATTCGATTATGGAAATATAAAATATGTGGGATACGAAAATGCCACACAAATTCAAATAATTAACAAAATTTAATATAGGTTGGATTGGGAGTGCAGCATAACCTATTTTTTGAATTGTCATTCGTTATCGCATTGCACGGAAATCGTAAAGTGTGTATGCAGGGGAGATCGGTATATATTTTGTGGCGAAATTTTAGTTATAGCCAAAACAAAAAACAACACAAAACGTCCTTTTTGCCTCTTTTCGAAATATTTTGAAAACAGTTAAACCTACTGAATTTTCCTCGTAACGTATCTATTTTTTTCGTTATAATCAGATAATCAAAAAAAGAGAATGTTTGTCTTTGTGGGACAAATATCATCATCATCGTGGCGCGACAGCCCGACGTCGAGCCTTGGCCGCCTGGATCGTTGTTCTCCAATTGTCTCGGTCACGTGACCGCGTTCTCCAATCTTGGAGGCCCAGTAGTTGTGCGGCGTCCACATTTACTGAGCTCTCCCAATGAGATCTCGGTCGTCCTCGCAGTCTCGCTTCGTCGACTCGTTTTGCGTTCATTACTGTCTTTGGCATGCGATCAACGTCCATTCGTTGTACATGCCCTGCCCATTTAAGTCGTTGTAGTTTGACGATTTTCGCAACTTCCAGCTCATCGTACAGTTCATACAACTCATGATTGTACAGGATGCGCCATCCATCTCGATGGCAAACAGCCCCGAAAATTCGCCACAGAACCTTACGTTCAAATGTATCTAGCATGTTTTCGGAGGCTTGAGTTAGGGTCCATGCTTCGCAGCCATAGCATAGCACTAGTCGTATAATGGTTTTGTACACGCGGAGCTTCGTTTTTCTGTGTACATGTTTCGATTTCCTTATGAGGAGAACCGAGAAAAAAGTCTTATTAGCTAACTGTATCCGTCGCTTGATTTCGTCAGCTTCGTTGGCGTCCCTTGACAAGTTGCAACCCAGGTATATGAAGTCGTTCAAGAACTCGATGTTGAGCTCCCCCACATTGATGCTCGATTGCGCAGGTATCCTTGTCCTCATCATTATTTTAGTTTTACCCTCGTTAATACGTAGTCCAACTTCTTTTGCAGCGGTATCGAGCGTATGCAGAAGTTCTTCTGCGTCGGCCCGTCTTCGGGACATGATGTTGATGTCGTCGGCGTACGCTGCTAATTGTGTCGACTTGTTGAGTATCGTATTGCTGTTGACCATATTCATAGCCCGAATAACGTATTCCAGTGCTGGGTTGAAGAGCTTCGGTGCCAGTCCATCGCCCTGTTTCAGACCATTGCGTGTTTCAAATAAATCAGTAAGTCTATTATGGATCCTGACTTGTGAGACGGAGCTGGTCATCGGCATCGCCATCTTAGTCAGCCGCACTAATTTTGTCGGTATACCAAATTGCAGCATGATGTTATACAGTACTCCACGATCGATACAGTCGTATGTCTACTTGAAGTCGACAAAGATTTGGTATACGTTGACGTTCTATTCCCAGCACCTCTGGAGTATCAGTTTGACCGTAAAGAGCTGGTCGGTTGTGGAGCGACCAGGTCTGAAACCGCTTTGATATTCGCCAATGATTCATTCTGCGTACGGTTTTATTCTATTTTCCAGAATTTTCGTCAAAATTTTATAGGACGAACAAACTCGTGATATGCCCCTGTAATTCTCACACCGCAGTTTGTCTCCTTTTTTGTGAATTGGACAGATGATGCTTCTGTGCCAATCGTCTGGGATCTCCTCGTCCTCCCATACTCACAGGAGTATTTGATGTATGGCATCAACTAGACTTGTTGGGTGGGCCTAGATCAACAATATCGTCGAGAGCTTCTTATCTGGGGTTGTTAGATGGTAGGTTCAAAAGCTCTTCAAAATAAGAGGCCCATCGTTTGTTAATGTCATGATGTTTCCATCATTGTCCTTACAAAGGCTAGTCCTGGGTTGGTAGCCGTTCTTAATTGTATTTACTAGTTTGTACGCTTGTCTGGTGTTCCTATTAGCTAAGTTTTCGTTTATGTTCAGCAACTGCTCGTCAAAGTATTTACGTTTCTTACGTCTAATTATTCTATCGGATATTCGCCGTAGCTCATCATAACACGGGGGAACTGCATTTTGTTTATTTCGATTTGATATTCATTTCTAGCTAATTTTTGGTCGTAGAATCCGGAAATGCTAACCGTTTTTCTCCTATGCGTCCAGTTTTTGAGATACAGGGGGCTCAAATTTTGGCCCCCATAGAAACCTTCCCTTCATTGAAATCAAAACAAACGAAACTCGTTACAATTTTTTTATTTATAAATTTTGATTTTACATCTTAACAATATTACCTAAGAACTAAAAAAAAGTTATGGCAAAAATTTTCGTTTGTAGCTTTTCCTGGAGTGTTCAATTTCAGGACAGTCCCGTTTTATGCTCCAACAATAGTCCGCCATCATATTCGCATCCCATCTGCCTTGATATCGAGTTTCCATGATTTTTAAATCTTGATGAAATCGCTCTCCCTGCTCATCACTCACAGCTCCAAGATTTTCCGGAAATTCATCTAGATGACTGTGTAAAAAGTGGACTTTGATGCTCATATTGCAGCCAAGCCTTTGAAAACTGTCCAATAGTTGCTCGACTACTATCGCATAATTCAATGCACGTATATTGCCTAGAAAGTCGTTCACTATATTCTTAAATGCCAGCCATGCTGTCTTTTCATTTTCTTCCATTGATTCAATAAAATTTGTATCTCTAAGAAGCTGTCGAATTTGTGGACCGTCAAATACACCAGCCTTTATTTTTTCGTATGATAGCGCAGGAAGTGCCGACAGAATATACTTAAAACAATTGCCTTCTGTTGGTAAGGCTTTCACAAATTGTTTCATCAGGCCTAGTTTTATATGCAACGGCGGGAAAATGATTTTTTGTCGATCCACAAGCGGTTCATGAACAATATTCGGATCACCAGCCTTCAGATCAGATCTCGGGGGCCAATTCCTTTGTGTCCAGTGTTTATCACGAGCTCAGCTATCCCACATACACAAAAAGCACGGATATTTTGTATATCCACGTTGCTGACCGAGAAGGAAGCAAACCATCTTGAGGTCTACACATATGATCCATTTATGCTGGTTATAATTAATTATGTCCATTACCGTTTTAATGTCGTTGTATTCCTCGCGTAAACAAACGGAGTGACCTATTGGAATGGAACCAAATACGTTTCCATTGTTAAGCAGAACACATTTCAGGCTTCTTTTGGAACTGTCGATAAACAATCGCCAATCTGCCGGTATGTAGGAATTAATTCCCAGCTCTTTCATCAATCCCGAGATATTGTGGCAATAGACAAATGCTTTTTCGGTTCGGAAGTACTGCAGAAAAGAGGCCTCCCTGGAACGATAGAAGGATACTTTGGCTTCTGGTTCCAGGAGATGTTTTTCCTGTAGCCTAGACGCTAACAGTTATGAAGCTTTTTTAGAAAGCCCCAGATCGCGCACTAGATCGTTCAGCTCGTTCTGTTTAAATCCTTTAGGTTGGTTCCTAGCGCTGAGCTCGGAGAGTGATGATGTCGACGGACTTAAAAGCATATTTACGTCCACGTCCAAAGAAGGCGAAGGAGATACTTGATATACTGGCACTGGAACTTCAGGAGAATGAGCAACTGGTCTTTTCGCCGATTCTAAATTGGGATACTGTATCTTATTTTTGTTTTTGTGTGTGTACCCTGTTGTTTTAGTACAACAAAAGTAACAATCACTTGTGTGGTTTGAGGGCTCTCGCCATATCATTGGCACACCAAATGGCAACTGAAGTCGTTCTGCTTTCGTCCAGGACCTCAAATGTGTGACACAGCACCTGCACACTTTATGAGGGATCCACCATTTATCCTGATTGCAAATTGAAGTTTTGAAGTAGGCAAGATATGCCTGGTGAACAAAGGGGCCTATTTTTGTCCTCTGACTTAGAAATGTACAATATAACTGCCACATGTATAGCAAAATGAGTCCGGAGCGTTGAGACACTTTCGACGAGGGATAGTAGAGGCTTCCATTACACAAGTTAAGAGCACAATAATAGACTAATATACTGGAACAGAGGCTTTTAAATACATTTTTTTTACATAACAGAGCCTTAAAAATGGCCGAAGAATTTCACAACTTTTAACAAACAATCCAGGTAGCGAGAAATTACTTTTTTTATTGCTTTTAATTTTATTGTATACAGGTACTAGAAGGTCCTGCACAAGGATGCAGCCCCGTAGCTTTTAAAAAAAGTTGTTTTTTAAGGGGGCCTTTTGTAATTTTCCGTAAAATTAAAAAACAAACGATATCTCGAAAACCTGACGTATAGGGGAAAAACGGACTGCATTTTTGGAATCAGCGAGGCCGTTTTACTATAAATTAGGTGCAAAATTAAAAAAAAAAAACAGAAAAAAGTGTCAAAATTGTTCTCCCGTGAATTTTCTCTTCTAGCTCTGGTTCCTCGTTGGACCCATTGTCTGTGGGAATCGTTTTTCGGGTCAAGTGAGTTTTTGCATTCTTCGTGGAACTAGTCATTTTGCGCTCGCCGGGCTGTATATCCCACGACCTTCTCTGCGACATCCTTGATGGTACCCTTGAGTTCTTCCCAGAACCCTTGGATGCCTGTGTTGCTGATGTTGTGTAGCATAGGTGATAGTCTTTCCTCAAGGGCGGTAGTATACGCCACCGCTGTAGCATCATCACTCAAAAGCTTATCAACCGCTGATTCTCGATTGGTGCACTGAGGAAATTCTACATCTGTAGGTCGTCTTCACCAAGTGATGATCTGAGTCGCAGTTTGCTCCTCAATAGGAGTGGACATCCATCACACTAGACGCCCATCTCCTGCAAATGAGGACTTGGTCAATTTGGTTGACGGTATGTGTGTCTGGAGACTTCCAGGTCTGCTTGTGAACACGTCGATGCGGGAAACAAGTAGAGCTTATAACTAGATTCCTGCTGCAGGCGAAGTCGATAAGTCGCTGGCCGTTGTCGTTACATTCTTTATGGAGACTGTGGCCTCCAGTGGTCCCCCGGTGCCAACTTTCATTTCCGACCTTGGCGTTAAAGTCTCCCAGCAGCAATTTGACGTCATTTGTTGGAAGTGAGGCGAAGAAAGTCTCAAGGCGAGCGTAGAACTTGTCTTTTACTGCTCTTCTTTAACTTCTGTGGGGGCGTGCACATTGATGAGCCAGAGATTGGAGAATCGAGTCTTAATGCGAATCACACACAGCCGTTCATATGTGGGTTTGAAGTCAGTAATATGCGGTATGAGGTGATTGTTCACTATAAATGCTACTGTTTGTGCCCGATGGTTTGCCACTTGTAAAAATTGTGTGCGATTTCTTGTCATTGATCTCGCTGATAAACAAAAGATAAATAATACAAAAAATAATCAAAAAATAGTCTTTTTTCATGCGAGAATATGTATCCCGAAAATTATTGAAGATACGGAAAAGGTGGGGTCAACGGTTTTATTGAACGGCTCTAGATATTTCATTTTGTCTCGGAAAATTTTTCACTAAGATTAACCGTTTTCAAAATATTTTGTATATCATACATAGTTACATCATGACCATATTTTTTATTATTGTATTAGAATTTTATATATTGTGTATAAATACCTAAACGAAGAAAAAATTTATTTAGCGTTAATTACGAAAATAATTCAAATCATGTTATTAATCTTCATATTTCTGTATGTTTATTCGTAATTTGCGGACCAACTTCATAAACATATCAGTTGGGATGCAGAATAGTTCCTAGCGTTTTAATTTTTCGATTTGGCTGCAGTCCCAAACCCTCTTGCACACGGGGTGAGTAGGCGTAGAACCGAGATTGCGAACCGTGAGAAAATGTCAAAAATTGCTAAAGGTCGCCACACATGACAACTATTTTGGTCGCGAGCATACATCGAACCACGTCAAACTCATCATAATCATCGTGGCGCGACAGCCCGAAGTCGGGCCTTGGCCGCCTGGATCGTAAATAGGGGAAAATACAATTCTTACGATCTTTCGAAACGAGTTGGTACGACCGCCACTTTTTTCTTTGGCAACACTGGTCGAGACTCACGTATTTTGAATACTACAGCTATTTAGATGGGTATTCTATTGCTGGGAGTGTTGATGCGAATGACCTGCACTACTGTTGAAGGCATTTTGTGTCCTTTGGTAAGGAAAAAGGACATTCTTGGGTATCATGACTATGAGGCGAATACGCTTGACTACTGTTGATTTCACTTTGAGTCCTTTGGCAAGGAAGAAAAGAGTCTCGACCACCATGCAAAAACATGTGATATGGTATTAATTAACACAAGAAGGTTACTTCAGTATCTGAGTTTTCATGAACTGGTATGACACCGCGAAATAAATTGAATTACAATCGGAGATTGATGGCATTTCTTCCGAAGCACCAAACTCTGGATTTTCGAAACCAATGTAAAATCTGTGCTTTTATATGGCTGTTCAACTTGAAAGTTGACCAAGGCGATAACAACTAGACTGCAAACTTTTGTGAACCAATGCCTATGGCGCATCCTACACATACGCTGGCCGGAGGTCATTTCTAATGACGGCCTTCTGTTTTTACTGGCCAGGACTGGAGAGATATTGCTAAAGAGGCCCTCGATTGGAACACACAGTGAACCGACAGAAGTCACCGCGTTGGACGACCTAGAAACACATGGAGAAGATAAGTTGAGGTTGAGGGTAACTCAATAGGCAAATCGTGGAGTCAGTTTAAGGAATTGGCGGTGAACAGGATGAAGTGGAGACGTGGTTAACTCCCTATGCCCCACAAGGGGTACCAGAAATCAGAGAGAGATTGATGGCATTTCAGGGCATAAAGGCCTTGGTGTAATGAGCGGCTTCCGAAGACGTCTAGTTCTAGTCTAGCTCTTGGGCCCGATGATTGAATGTTGGACGTCTACTAGTTCTGCATGCCCGAATAAATAGGCCGCCTCATTTGAGGTTGATTTCATTCTCTCGGTGGCAAACGAGACAGCGCTTTAAATCAGTGATGGATCCAGAGGGGGCCATGGAGGCCAGGGCCCCGTCCAAAATGTTTGCTATATTTATAGACCCTGGTTTTCAATATTTCGAAGACGAAAATAAAATATTAAAATTACAGCGAATGAAAGAGATACCCGACAAGGCTGAATTCCTTTGCGCTACTTGTTTCTTATTAATCCTACTTCATAGATTTCAAGGTGCTAGTGTTGGCACACATCGTCTGAACGAAGACTTGTGAGTAAGCATACTCCGCAATTTTGAGTACTACTACTTTGCCTCAACCCCTAGTGGGGCATAGGTCGCCAACTACTTCTGCGCGCCATCGTACTCTGTTCTGGCCAATGGGGCGCAACTCCACAAAAGACTTACCCAGCGCCCAACACTCCTTTGCCACAGATCGACGCCATGTGATTTTAAGCCCCCCCTTCCCCCTTGGTTAGCCTTGGTTGGTAATGGGGTTCCATTTCATGGAACGGAAAGCAATGCATTTATCACTCTTCCGCAATGTGTGACCTATCCACTATCATTTTCGCCTGCGTATCAATTCGTCGATTAGCATATGCCCCGTACAACCACTAACCTCTTCATTTGATATCGTCTTGATGCTGAGATAACTGTTTTGCTAGATTTTAAACAGCATGCCGTATGAGCATTTAACGATTTCCTGCTCTGTACCACCAATGCTACCCAGGTAGACCAAGTTGTCCACCTTCTCCACAGGCTGTTCATTAATACTAATGACAATAGGCGTCGGATTTCTTTTTCGCAATGGCGGGCTAAGAACCTTTGTCTTGTCGGTATTAATCTTTAGGCCAACCTTCCTTGACTCCCTCTCGAGATCTAACGGACTTATCCATGATTTTGTGAGAGAGTAGGCATATGTCGTCTGCGTAGTCAAGATGTTGTAGATAAGATGTCAAAGTCCATTCGATTCATCTGTCTAGTCCGGATAGCTGCATGCAACACATCGCCGATCAATATGAGGAATAGAATCGGTGAAAGGATGCACCTCTGCTGAACTCCACTGCGAATGTCAAAGTCCATCGACACTTTACCTTTATGCAGAACGCGACATTTCACGCCGTCATAGGTTGCCTTAAAATAGCCACAAGCTTTTTAGGGACGCCTCTCCTGCGCAAGGCCGACAATATAGAATTCCGGTTCGCACTATCGAAAGCCTTCTCGAAATCGATGAAAAGCGATGAAGCGGAGAATCGTACTTAGCGCATTGCTCGATGATGATTCGCAAGGTGTTAATGTGATCGACACAGGAGAATCCGGATCGAAAGCCTGCCTTCTCCTTATAAATTGTGCTTTCTAAATGCGGCCTTTAGTCTTTCCAGGACGATTTTAGCTATTATCTTGGCAGCGGCAGGAAGCACACAAATGCCTTTCCAATTATTACAGTCTGCGAGGCTTCTTCGGAAGTTTGATGATCATACCTTCCTTCCACTCTGTGGAAAAGGTCTCTGTATCCCACGCGTGAGTGCAGCCAATCGGTATTTACGCTGGACGAAGCTTGATATAGTTCGGCAGGGATACCGTCGAGTCCGGCGACTTTTCCTCGTTCTAGTGCAATAATTGCAGTGACTATTTCCTCTTTAGTCGGGGCAGTGGACCGTATCCGCACATTTTGATGGTTAGCTAAATTATCTATGTGAGGGGGAACCAGAGGTTACACGGTTCGAGACCGCGACGAAGTGTTCTTTCCACAGCCTCATTTGATCTTCTTCAAAGTTAAGTAGCTTTCCTTCACTATCCTTCACCGGATGTTGGCCACCTATAAACTCCTTGATGGCACCGTATACGGCATTTAAGTTGTTACTTCATGCGACTTCTTCTGCTGAGGCTATAAAACAGTGGTTACAAAACAAATTGAAATATAAAAAAAAAAACAAAAATTTTAATCAAATCGAAAATAATATAAAAGAAGTGAAAAGTAAATTGAAAATAGGATTTATATTTGGGTGAAGAAAACTGATACGCCAAAAGTTATTATTAATCAATATACAGTATACTTACCAGAGATCTGCTGTGACCACCTCTGAACTGGAATAGCTATCAAAAATAAATGTTGTATAAACAAACAAAAAAAAACCATGAAAATAGAATTGGGAAAACCAAAAGCAAATGCAAGAAACAAAACCAAAACTAATCAAAATTAAACTTAATGTTTATCCGGTCACAGCACATATGCAATTTTCGCAATCTCTTGAAGGGAGGCGGCAACACTATAGTTTTTTTTCGGTAATTCTAATCCACACACCTGACATCTACCGTACTTGCTGTTGTTCACATTGATTACAATCGCACTGGCAATCATGGATGGCCGCTTTCTCACCGTCAAAATTAATCCTCTCCTATACGCAACTAAAGAAGCGCATAGGGAAGAATCGTCCAGAATGTTGACTGGATTACAACTTCTTGGGTCGGTTGTGGAATTCATAAATGGCACGAATCCGGCAGACAAAAGAGGACATCTTTTAAGCTGCCGGAGCTAATTGAAAGAAGTGTACTAAATTCGGGCCTATTTATTGCTAACTTCGTACAGTCGAAAAAAATTTATAACACTTTACTTTTAAAAGTTACGGTAGTGTCTGCATAAGGCTTAAGCTGGCAGGCACTACCGTAAACCCAACTTTTTTTGTCACTAATTAGTTATATTTAGTGCTAAATTCGTACAGCCGGAAAAATATGATTACATTTTTTTCTTAAAAGCTACGGTAGTGTCTGGCAGCTTAAGACTTAAGCTAGGAGTAAGAAGGAGGATTGGGGCGGTTTTCCCACCTTACTCTAGCCTTTAAGGTCTAATATTCGAAATTTCATCAAGCTCGGAATAAGACTGTAGATAAATTTTGCTGGTTCCATTTTAGAGGTGAGAAGGGGGATGGGGGTAGTTTTTTGACAACGTATATAGACAGTCACCTTCCATATGTCTTGAAGGTCAAATGTACAAAGTTTCATCAAGATCGGAATAAAACTTTAGATTATTTTTTAGCAGTGAGAAGGGAGATGAGGGTGGTTTTTTGAAATATTATGTAAACATTAACCTCCCCCTAGTCTTGCAGGTCCAATTTTCAAAATTTCATGAAAATCGGATTAAAACAGCAGATTTGTAAGCGAATTATCTTTCAAAAAGTATGTGATTTCACACCAAATTCATTGGGTGCATTTTCCAAGCAAAACAGTGTCGAGACTGTTGCATGTGTGGCAGAGATGTAAAATGTTGTGAGTGAGTGAGAGAGTCGCGCAACAGTGTCGACACTTGTAATGAACCACCTGTAATAAACCATATTATGGTCTATGGTAGTGCTGCTTCCACCGGCAGATCTATGGCAGCACCTGATGAGTAAGGATCTGTCGGTGGTACGAAGCCAGGGGCCGAGAGTCCCATTACGCCTGGACCCCAATGTGAGCGTGAGGGCAACTAAGCCGTCCGCCAACCATTCCATCCTTATCATCTAATTTTTTTTATTCCAAATTTTTACCTCCCCTGTTTGTGTTGTCTTCCCAAGGCCTATGAAATTTTTTGAATGTTTAATTCGTAAAGGACAGGGGCAACGAGCGGCAAAAACCCCGCTACAGCAAGCATAGGCCACTGCTTAGCTCGTTGAGTGGCCTTTTTCTTCGCCAGATGGGACGGCCCGACCTTCACGGTCATTATGCTACCTAAGGCTCCGTCCCTACGGGCATCTCCGGATGCCCACCAAACCGTCCGTTACACACTGTTTCGTTTTGAAAACGTACCCACTGAAAACTTTCAAAAAGTGAAACTGTGACGTCATGCGCAGAGGAAGCGAAAAAGTTGCACACTTCTTTGCGTAACCTTCTATTCTGGAACCATGGGCGTGATCTATTCCGACAACTTGTGAATTGCAATTCAATACTCGACAAAAGCGCGTCGGCAGCCATCCTACGCAGTCTCAAACCGATATTTTATGAATCGCGCGTCTCAACGACTCCTTCTGGAGATACGTACTCGGATAACCACTAATATCCTCCACATTCAATGCGGTCACCCACCGTAAATCTATTCGTCAGAGGGGTGTCGAATCGCGACCAACGCGGAGTTTTTACAAGCTTCTATCTCCAAAACCTCACCAATAGTGTTGGCGAGTGATAAGCCACCTAATTTTTTCGTCGGCACGCACAAAATTCCGATCGGTCCCGGCGTTTTTTTTTCACAATCGCAAAATCCTGCCGATGGCGTTGGCGGGTGACAAGCAACTATCAATTTGACGGCTGTCAACGCGCGTCACCCATCACTCAACCAACATGAAGTTAACGCCAAAGGATGGGTGAGCGCGAAGATTTAAAAAAAAAATAAGGAGTTCATTACATATGCGGAAATAAATTCTCCTCATTCCCATCGTATCGGTGGTACCTAATTAACTGGGTTCGTTGGTGGCCCCGAATTGTTAGGTTCAATTTTCTTATCGACCTTATTATCTTATCAACTGGTAAGAGCATGTCGTACCCAAACTTGATCGCGGGCCGAATAAGACGCAAATGCGGGCCATATGATGATAGCCCTGAACTAGGCAGGACTTTCTACAACATTTTGGAGTTTTCCAGCGTCACAACAACAAGCTTAGTCATCCAATTCCGTGAAGAAGTTTGATTCAAGAAATGTCTTCCCCATTCTTGTCAGAGTAGGACAGAAGCAGTGAAGAATAGAAACGCGCCATATTTTTCTCGCCACCGCTGCTTCTACAGCAGTCATTGCAGGGGATACGAAGGGTGTGTTGCCTATTTAAGCGTTTAGCAATGCGATTAGAATCCAATCGAAGCCGCAACGGCTATGCGAAAATATACGTTTTACCATTTATCCATCTACAGTTGGTGCTGCTAATCGCTTTAAACCTTAGAGCTAGTTTGGAGCCAGCAATTGGTGTGTAAATGTTCCGACGAAGTTGTGCAGCATCGCTTGTTGCACCCTGCCTGGTGAACTCTTCTGCTTTATAGTTAACAGCGAAACTAATGTGACACAAAGTCACAAATAAAACTGCTAAAAAAAGCCGTAACGTTAAACCTGGAAAACTTTGCAGAGATTTAAGTTAACTTCATCACAGAAAATTCCGATCTCTAATCCTTCATTTTTCTTGGAGCCACCTTCACAGATTTCTAATGAATTAGACAACAGAAGCACGTTGTCTTCTCACTGACAGCGTGATATTTTCAGAATGATAAAATGCGTGTCAAGCGCATATTTGGTGAATCCTTGTCGGAATATTCGGGTTGTTCAGAATAGCAGCGTATCCAGAGCCTCAAGTAAGCCACTGACCAATGTCATGGAGTCGAATGATCGCATTTGCTATTCACTTAAAATGCCAAGAAGTAGTAGGTTGAACAGCAGGTACAAATCAGAAGAGGTAGTTGTCCTAAGTGCGCCGCAAAAAGTAACGCAGGCCAACCCCTTTGCCCCTTGCTCAAAAAGAAGTCTCTGCAGTCTACCAAAGACTATCTCAAGCATAAGTAAAACAGCTGCGTATAAATTTCCCCTTATCAGCAGAGGGGCCTCGTCCCATGCAGCAGAAATGAAAGTATCCTATATTCGGAAAAGAACATGCTTTGTTTCGTTCAGATTAACCTCCACTCCATAGTTATTAGCCTAAATGGTTTGTGAGAGGGAATTCTGCAATACTTCACTAAGGATACCAAGAAATTTACTAGCTACGGTAATAGTAATGTCATATGCATAAGAGCACACTCCCTGCTGCTCGACATTTTCAGGTTTTATAACAGTCTATTCGCAGCAATATTCCAGAGAAAGAGGAGAAAGAGCACTTGCGGAGTATCCCTACTCACAAGTCTTTTCAGAGAATGATGAGAATGAGCTATGAAGGCGTAGCGCAAAGGAATCCATCATCTCTTGTATTCGCTGTAATTTTTGTAAATCATTTTCGAGTACTGTTTCGAATATTCGAAGATCAAGATCCAGAATTCTACCAAACATTTTGGCCTTCACTGGTTGGGTCCGAAATCTTGAGTTCTATAATCTTTTTTATCCTTCCTAAAGGAGTCGAAATATATTTTGCAGTACTCCAGTACATGCGTGTCTTTACCCCGATTCAGACGACACTTATATTTCCTAGATTTCACTTCTGACTGACGAAAGAGTTAGAAATACCTGCAAAGGGTTAACAATGCCTTCAACTGTACTCCAGTGCATTGGGCTCATAGCCCCGATTCGGGAAATACCAGGTTTGGTTTCTGTTTTATTTCACGACCATAGAGTCCTTTATCTTGACGCACACATCCAGCAGTACAGTATAACCCTGTGGTACTTATAATAGCCCAAGGAAACTATGTACCCAATTTAGTTAAACCACGGACCACGGAAAATACAATACCTGGAAGGTTTTTTCCATGGAATTTTTGAAAAGACTTAAGCGAGAATCTCTATAAAATCAAATTTTGTTGCTCTATTTTTTTTTTCTACATGCATATCTGCTTTCGCCGCTGTCGCTGACGCTGCGTTCAATCTAGGTCGCGTAAGGGAAATACATGCTTTCTAGTTTGACAGTTCGCTGCCGCTGCTGCTGTGTTTTGCGTTCAATCTGGTTCGGGCATTAGAGTGACTGTTAGAATAAGTCAACATCCTTACATGAACTTTTTTGCGCTCACGCTTGAGTATAGAACGCATCACTATCAGTACCTGCTCTTTAGTTCTTAAGTTTTTTAAAATTATATAATTTTTTATTTTATTTTTTTATTAATATCCTTATTTAATAACAGGAATGAAAAAAAGGACATGTTTCTCCTTTGAACATATTATCAGGCTTTTGTCCTTCAAACTACAATACAATATGCCATTAGACCAACTACTCCACAAAAAAAAAATATTACGCCTTCATATTTCCTTCGATGTAAACAAACTCGTCCTTATGCGTTCAGAAAAGGTAAACAGTTGCGTCATTGTAATCTATCTACGAATTTCGACATATGACAATCCCCATTCGCATTCATTTCAAGTAGTTCAATGCCTAAATGAACGTCACAAAACAAGCCCAGTGAATCATTCCCAAGACCCATTCCAGAATTGTCCCAACTTGCGTCTGTGATGTCCGTGACCGATGTCAGAACACTCACCCGCAAAATACACAAGGAAGCTCTCATCAGCAGAGCTTACAGTGACGACATCAAAAATATCGCTGCAAAGTGAAGCTTTCTCTGTGCATATTCAGCAAGGATACGCGAATGCGCCCGAATGCATGAATGAAGAGGAACAACCACAGCATGTTGTTTTGTCAGGTTGCGCCACATGACCTACAAAGCTCACGTGTTCGAGGGCATCCCTTGAATGAGTCATTCATAACTGGACTGGGGCCACCGAGGCCATGGTTGTCGTTGGGTGGGCGCAGCATTCTTTCAACTGTCACAATTTTGTGTGGTGCGCGAAAATGACCTACTAACACATACATCACTGGGGGTAAGTCACATATATATACGGATTCGTTCGTGTCCCTCCTATATTGGTAGATATAACCTACCCGAAGCTCCAATACATTTGAAAACTGTCTGAAGGACGCTGGAAATTCGCCCTCAAGGAGGCAATTCTATTTTTAGACAAACAACAGAATCACGTATCCAACTCTGGTGTATTTTTGGGAGAATGACATGCCTGAAGGAAAGAGTCGTTCGGGGTGGCCATCACATTTAGAATTTGGCAAGATACCTGCTTCCAAGGATATCATTCAGAGCGGGCGGAGGACAGGCAACCAATTGAATTTGTGGGAACCGAAATTCAACAGTCCCACTGAATGTTTTGGGGAAGGAAATGATAGTGTCTCCTAACTTCAGTGTGTGTACTATAGTCCAACATCAACAATAATTTAGTCAAGGATCCTTGAGAAATTTGCCCTATTAGCGGAAATTAAGGGGGGGAAATACGGGCACGGCATGGATATGTTCAAGCTCTATTCATACAAGCAAGTTATCTCGGGCTATTTTTAGACACGATAAAGTCAAAATGATGATACAAGAGAGCAGCTTTGGTTAGAAGGTAGTGTGGGGGTGTATGTGAGGAAGGGTACAATATATAGTCGAGTCACCCATCCCCTTTGTATAGCACATTGCTGGCATCGCAAATAGCAGGGGTCATCGGGGGTTGGGTTTATGGTTTGAGGATATATGGCAATGGCAGCACTATGACGTCAACAGGGTAAATGTCCTCGTCAAACCGTTTATACTCAATATACGGTTAGTCGAGCTGTATATGAATGTAGTGTTAGCGCAGTGTACTTTAGTCGGAGATGTAGCCTTGTAAAGACTGTTTCCGACAGAAATGAATTTCGATTTGTAAACAAGGGTGTTTTTGCGCACGTTTAAATTTAACGAACGTTCCTATCTTCCTTCCACTTTGCATTCTTCCGCTATATCCTCGACTGTCCACATGCCAGGAAATGAGTTCAGCTCTTCCTTTTTTTTTCATCCGGCCTTTTTGTATACAATTTTAATCATTTATCTTATAATTGGTAATTATTATGAACGAAATGAATTTCTTCGAGGGTCTAAGTTCCAAAGTTACGGGTGCCAACCCGAACTGTATCCCTCAAATTGGAGAATTTGGAGAGCACCTAGCTTCGACGAAATATTTATTATACTAGGCCAACAAAAGTGTTACGAGTATACATATAAGCATATCATGGAGTACATGCAAACAGGACTCTGATGACGTTAGTATCTGATATGACGTAACTTGGTGGTGACCCAAATAGACATAAGTATGTACATATGGGCAAATAAAGGATTGGGACCGAATGTTTATGAGATTATTATAGCAAGGTGACTTCAAGGTTTTGAGTATATTTCGGGATGGTTTTGCGAAGGATATGAAGGAAGTTGTAACCTTGAGGATTAATATATTGATTACATGAAGGATTAATTGATTCAATTTAATTTAAGCACGAATTCACCTATGTAAAGAATGTTTAAGGATACATTTGGAGACAATTGTGTTTGCGTACTCCTCCACAGTCTATTGGCGATTTAATTCGCATAACTCTCCATTCATAGCGATTTCCGAATTTGAAATAATGTTAGATTTGATACTCAATTGCCCTAACCTGTTGTGGGAATAGCGCGTCAATTATTCCATGTGGCCCAGTTGACGTTTCATTGGCATAGACTAGTTTCGGAGAATGCAGTTGCCAACATGCACCTCCTACTCCCCCTTTTAGCCGCCTACCTGGGGTAAGTCGGTAGATGCTGTAGCTTATTATTACGCCACGCCCCACAAGGGGGAGACAATACAAACATCCATTGCCACGAACGTCGTCGTGAACGGAACTCGAACCCGAAACGCCCGTAGTCAGACATGAGACGGATACCTCTACGCACTGAGCTATCGGTCGCCCCAAAGTAGTTATTGTTGTAGAAATACCCCTGGAGCAGCAGCAGTATTAAGCTCTCCACAAACCAGCGCGGCACGCGGTAGCGGTACATGGCGGTATATGCGAGTTCTCACTGCATACGCGGTATACCGCGGCGAAGCTGGAGTATTGCAGCGATACATTTTTGAGTACCGCGGGCGGTACTAGACTTTTATATCGCAGCTGGCACTATTGATCGCGATGTACCGCAGCCGCCACTATCGATTGTATCGTGCTCGTTATGCGGTGGTTTGAATGGGCACGCGGTATGCTGCTACCTCTGAGTACCGCGTACCGCACTGGTTTGGGGGACCTTTACCACGGTCCTACCGCTGGAAACCAAGTCTGACCATATTACTAATGGGAAGATGATTTGAATAGAGGCAGAACACGGGCGATGGGGCGATAACCCATCCCAATAAAACAATTGTTCCGAAAATTTAAGTCAAGTCTCGGAAAAGATCGGATCAGCGGCCACGAAAACGCAAACGGAGTACGGATTACTGTCTTGAAACCTGAAATGTGCGATCTCTAAAGCGAAGAGCTACAACAACAGCTCGCATACAATATTCAAAAGCAAGAAAATTTTATTGGAAAGCGAGAGTTTGGAGTAGCCTTTATGTAGTCCGCATGGCACAACGGTTAGCACGTTCGCATTCTACACACTGTACCCCGGTTGGATTCCTGCTGAATGCGGTAGATTTTGATAAATAAAGGGGATTTACGTGTCGCACTATGAGCCCACTCAGCTGTTAAATGAGTACCCATTTATGGGGTAAATAGCTCGATTGAGCGTGTTGCTGATCACACACCTCTGTACAAGGCATACCGTCACGGTCCCGAAAATGAGATGATGCTAACTCATTTGTAGGCCATGGTTCAAATTGGACGGTTGCGCCAGTTATTTATTTTTTATTTATTTATTTATTTATGGTAGTTTTAAACCATATGTCATACATTGTGGCGCTACAACCAGACGTCGGGCTTTGGCTGCCTGCATCATTAGCCTCGGTTAAGTGACCGCGTTCTCCAATTTTAGAAAACCAGCAGTTGTTCGGCGTCAGCACCTACTGAGTCTTCCCAACAAGGTCTCGAACTTCTTGGTAGCGTTGCCCTGCTGATGCGACCGTTCAATATTATCTTAAACATGCAGTTATCGTCCATTCGTTGTACATGCCCTGCTCATTGAAGAAGTTGTACAATAGTTTGACGATCCTCGAAACTTCCAGTTCATCGTACAGTTCGTACGGCTCATGGTTGTAAGGGATGCGCGATCCATTTCGGTTGCAAACTGTTCCGAAAATTCACCGAAGGACCTTCCTTTCAAATGTGTTTAACATGTTTATGGAGGCTTCAGTTAGGATCCGCAGGTATAGCAAAGCACAGGTCGGACGATGGAGCTTCGTGCTTCTGTGCACATGATTTGATTTAATTATTGGAAGGACAGAGAAAAAAAATGTAATTTGCTAGGTGTATCCGTTGCTTGATCTCGTGAGTTTCATTGGAATCATTTGACAGGTTGCTGGCCAGGTATGTGAAGTCGTCTACGAATTCGATGCTGAGGTCCCCGAAATTCATGTTCGGTTATTCTAGAGTCCTTCTTCTTGATTGCATCATTATTTTTATTTTGTCATCGATAGTTCAACTTCGTTTAAAGCCGTGTCAAGATTATGTAGAAGACCTTTTGCGGCGGGCAGCTTTCGGGACAAGATGTCGTCTGCCATCAGTTGCGTCGGCATGACGGTTAGCGTGCTGATGGTGTCCGCATTTATTAACCAAGTGGCGTGTTCAAGTGCCAGGTTGAACAGCGTCGCCGCCAGTCCATCGAGCACGTGTTTGAAGAGGATCAGACAACTTGATTTGGATCCTGACCTGTGACTCGGGGCTAGTCGTCGTCACCTTTGTTAGTCGTACTAGTTTTACTGATATACAAAATTGCAGCATGATATTAAACAGTACACCACGATCGATACTGTCCTATGCTTGCTTGAAGTCGACAAAGATTTGGTACACATCATCGTTGTGTTCCTAGTACTTTTACAGGAATTGCTTGACCGTGAAAAGCAGATCGATTGTTGATCTGTGAGATCTGAAGCCGTCCTGATATTTGATTCATTCAGCGTACGGCTTTATTCTATTTCCAGACTTTTGGTCAGTATTTTGTAGGACGTGCAGACTAGTGAGATGCTTCTGTAATTATCGCACTGCAATTTATCTCCCTTTCTGTGAATGGAACAAAAATGGTCCTGCACCAATCTTCTCCATCGCTTTACACTTATGCGTTACGAAAATGCTTCAGTTTCCTGCCGCAATCGGGAATCATTTTGCTGCAGCGAGTTCAACGAGAACAGGAAGACTTCTCCCGCAAAAAAAAACGCAGTTAGAAGATGAACACATGGTGGTATATGAAACGCATTTCACCTTCCGTTTATTGGTTAAACGATATACTAGAAACGCATGCACCCAGTGACGAAATTCATGCAGTGCATCCTTTGAGAACTGGCTGAAATTGTATCGGCCTCCCGACTTCTACCTACTACATTGCCACAAAAATAAAACCATCAATATCTGCATTGGGATATAATGTGAACGTCTTATTTCTTTCACAAGCTTTTTCCGCAGAAAAACGCTATGTGTAATTTCAGACTTAGGCTCCATATAACTAGAGTCGCACGAAACTGTCTCTTATCTTGAGATCCGGTCTCCGACAAAATCTTGACCGCCAGGTTCCGGACCAAAATGGAAAACATCACAAAACTGCAATGCTATGCACCAACTGAACCCGACAATGTCGTGACGAAAGGCTCATTCTACGAACAGCACAACTTCCCGTCCAAAGTACAATAGAATACCTAAAGGTGACATTGTAATGGTTATGGAAGATTTTGATTCTAAAGTGGGTGCTGACAACAATGGACGCAGGCATGTGATGGGGAGACACGGTCTGGGTGATCGTAACCTTAACGGTGCAAAATTTATAGAGTCCTGCAACTCTCGCAGTGTCTTCATCGGTGGTACCATGTTTGAGCATAAGGACCTCCACAAAGGTACAGAACACAAATCTTTGCAATTAAATAGCATAAGATTCGAAAGTGCCCTTTGAGTTGATTGGCCAATGCGGTTTGTAGCATGCGGTGTCCGGTTTGTCTTGCGGCTGAAAGAGAACCTCTTTTGCGGTTTCAGCCGCAAATATAAGTAAGCTCGAAAATATCATCTGCGCATCGTAATATTAAGCGCGATTTACACACAACGACTTATCCATCATTTTGCATGCAACGATATCATTGTCAATATCGTTGTCGATCACATCGTAGCGATTTGTGTCTACGCGGTCCGATGTATAATAATTGATCACGATATCGTTATGATTTATGGATTATCATTTTTTTTGCAATTATGACTTAGGACTCGCAATCAGCGACCCAAACGACCCCCTAATAGTTTCTTCTGGCAAGATGGGCCGTGTTTTTTAAAAAGAAGTGTTATCATTCTGTGTTTCCCATTTTGTTTCATAATATCCATCGTTTAATATTAAACAAAATTCCATGCCAGGTTTTTTATTTTTTTTTTATTTTTTTTTTACTTATTTTGCCCGTAAATCCATCATAGCTAGTTCGAATTGGGAGGAAAAATGATAGAAATGGAATGTAATAATTATCCCCTTTATTGCCTAGTCAATGAAATAAACTTCGACCTCCTTTTTTATCCTTTTTGGGTCCTCTTGATTAATACTTTTTTGTAATAAAACCAGTTTTCGACAATTGCAGATTTAAAAACAAAAAAATGGCCCTACGTAATTTTTATTCCAGCAAAAGAACATAAAAGTCTATAAACGGTCGTCCCTGAGATTGATTGTTCTCACCAACAGCTTGTGAAAATAAATTCCGTTCCTGAGAATGGTTACGATCATGAGAATGTTCCAACCCGATCAATTTATACGATAATGAGAAGAAGTCCCATGAGAATGCACGAGAATTGAACATTTCCATGAAAAATAATTCTGATTGCTATTTCAAACAAATCAGTCTCATGAGAGGTCTATCAGCACCTTAAGCCACTATTGATTTCTAAAAAAAACTCAGACAGTGCCTGGCCATGCGCACTCTGAAACTACCATTCGGTATATACTCTTTGTAATATCTGTTTGAAGCGATTAGTGAAGGAAGTGTTAAGGTTAACACATTATCGAAAGTATATGCAGAAGGGTAAAAAGAAAAAAAATGATAAATTGTCTGCTATCGTTATGGATTCCCTTGAAGATGCTCAAAAGAGCGAAACGCGTCAGGAATAATAAAAATCCTGGTGAAGACAAATACAACTGTATTTTAAACAAAAGTATATTGAATTACCACAAAGTCGAAAAGTCGTCAATCGAATCAGTTTAATACTATATATTATAATTGTATTGGAATAAATGTGACGGTTATTTAAATTAAAAAAAAAAAGAAATCTATGTAAAATAAATAATAAATTTAAATAAATTTTTAAGATATCCACGTCACTTTGCATTTAAAAACTACTGTTTAAAGGTGAGTTCACACATCACAGATAAAGGCAAATAATCGCGAAAATCTTTTTTGTCCGTGTGCATCGCCAAATTTTACCCAACACGCGCGAAAATTCCTTTGTCAAATAAATTTCTCTGGACAAATATTTCTTCAAAAAAATTTAGACAAATATTTCCGAAATGTGAACTTACCTTAAGCAACCTTACCAATCATAATTGAAGCCATTAAATGCACAAAAGTAGCCGTTTTTTTTTATAAAACTATTATATATTATTATAACTATTACCCAATTTAAATATGTTTTAAACACAATAGAATCAAACGGTTACTATGCAACGTTCGTCTCAATCCCAATTTAGTCAACTTATCTTATGTATTCGAAATAACACTGCACACCCTCAGGGCTAAGTCACAGAAATATAACTATAAATACTAAAACTATAAATTCCTTCAGTCTTCATCACATCACCATTTTTCAACACATTTTCCCACATGCTAGTCACAACGAGAGAGAGGACCGAACCTTTCTGTTCGAATTTGAAAACCGAACTGAATTCTCAACGTTTCAGCAAATCGCTTGTTAAGATGATTTTTGGATACATGGGGCGAACGGTAAGGATTTGCCTCAACAACGTCATCATCACAAACAGCTCCGCGCTCCCTTTGATTTCACCCCGAACCCGCGTATGACCGTGTCAGCCCGCCAAGAGAGGATGTTGTGCCCCTATACCAAGTAATACGCGACTTACAGCAAAACACTCTACCGCCAGGATCATCTATTCATCGTGCCCCGCTTTGAGAAGACTGTACCACGCGTTTCAGATACAAGGGACACCACACGCTGATGCATTTGTGAATGAAGAAGAATTTTCGGCTATGCTTAACTCAACCTCCACTACCCCGTCTCGTCGTTCAAGCTTGAATCCATGGCGTTCGAGAGGAAGTACTGACACGCGCTTTAGGCGACCGCTTCCCATTCCAAAGACAAGCAACCGTCAGGAGAGCGAACTAGCAAAAAAAGACGTCCTTTTCCTCAATGAAATTGTCCTGTGGTTCGTTAGGGATCCATGACGTCATTCAACTGATTCAGAATAATCGTTTTGATGTTGGGCAAGGCGCAAGATTTTTCCAACATTTTGCCTTTTTATTATCAACGTGACGTTAAGGATAAAGGTTTTCTCCAGTACATCGACTATAAGAAAGAGAAACCATCGAAGACGGCTAGCTTTAATATAACTTTTGGCAAATCCTGTTTTTCATCTTTAATGGCACTTCTTCTCCAGAGCAATAGTAGGTTCACAAATTTAAGTGTAAACGAAATGCAGTAGGTCACTGGGTAAACTAGGACAAAAGTGGAGCAAGCAAAAGTACGTCATTCATGCTTTTCGGCGTCAGTGTGCGCTTATTATACGAACAAAAACGAAATTGCCTCCCTCCGTTTCAGCGGAAGCATCGGAAACCCATATACGAATATATGTTTGGTGTGATAATTCCACCTCTACCATCCCAACACTGAACAACACTCCTCATGGTTGAACGTGTGCAATTAAGGTTAAACCGCACTAGGTCACTGTGTTAGCAGGAACAGCGACTGACGATGATGACGACGACGACGACGGAGACGAGCAACGATAATTGACGATGAAGCCGAGAAAGGACGATAGCTTTTGAAAAAGCACGCGACACTCTAGAAAAATATGAGACCGAAAATAACCGATGCAATCGGGACAAGGACGAATTCGGAGCGAGTCGAGAAATTGCATTTTGATGACGTCGATGGTAGGAGTGCACGAACACTAGTCGCATTTTCTCCGATCCCTTCCCAAGCGATAAGATGTGAATGAATGGATGCAAAATTTCATTCAATGGTTCCCGTTTTGCTGAACAACGAAGACGAGGGAAAAACACGATGAATCCCATATTACGTCATCAGAATAATTATTGGGATGAAATGCATCGAGGCTACGAATAATTGACACTGATTGCAGTAGCATTTTGAATTTTTTTTACTGAAAGTTGCTATAAAATAAAGGAGAAAATTTTTGTATTTATAAAATGGAAATAAGTAGAATCTCGAAAGGGTCAACCTTTATTAATAAATTAACGGATTATACAAACAAAAAATTGGATAATTGCTTCTCATGACGGACCAATAATTAAATTGTGGTGTTGAATCAAGTCTATTCTATAAACTGAGAGAGATAGAAAAATAATGTTTATATCATAGGCTTTTAGTAACGAAGTGCCCGGCAAACAGTGTATTAGTTTGATTAGATTGTATACCGCCATTATATCAGGAAATCCCGTCAAAATGCTGCATATTCATGTTTATTCAGTGTAATATCTGCTTCCGCCAGGTGAGATGTATGCAAGGTAGTGTAATGAACCACCTGCAATGAACCATATTATGGTCTGGTTATGCTGCTCCCCCCGGCAGATCGAAGCAGCACCTTATGAGTGGTGATCTGTTGGTGGTACGAAACCAGAGGCCGATTACACCAGGACCCAGATTCGACCGCGTGGGCGTCTGATCCGTCCGCCAACCATTCCATCTTTATCGACTATTTTTTTTTATTCTCTATTTTTACCTCCCCTGTTTGTGTTGTCTACCCCAGGCCTATGAATTTTTGTTAATACGTAAAGGACAGGGGCAACGAGCGGCGAAAACCCCGCCCACATTTTCCGAACTGAGCTACAGCAAGCATAGGCCGCTGCTTAGCTCGTTGAGGAGCATTTTTCTCTGCCAGATGGCACAGCCCGACCTTAACGACCACTATGCTACCTAGGCTCCGTCCCCACGGACATCTTCGGATGCCCACCAAACTGTCCGTTACAGTAGGTTCGTACTACTTAAAGCGGGATTTCTGCTCTAGGCAGTACGCACCTAACTGATGTATGTAACATCATCATAACATTCTTTCTATTCTAGTTTTAAGGGGGAAACCACATTAGGAGGTGCAGAAATCTGTTTTTTATTGCATAAATTGTTAGCTTAACAATCCAAGAATACGCTCCGAAAATTTCAAAACGAAATTCGCAAAATACTTACGTAGCTTTGTAGCAGAACCCCACCTTTGCATCTTTGTTTTCAAATAACGGTATAGAAGGTACTAGAAGCATCAACACAAGGGCTATATTCTGTTTATCAAACGCGTTTTTCTCAAAATAACTTTTTTCACATTTTCGGGTAGTCTAACTCAAAAAGTAATGTACCGATCATTATGAAAATTGAAAGTATAAAAATAAATAAATAACTAGCGCAACAGTCCAATTTGAACCATGAGCTCGAGATGAGTTAGCATCATCTCATTTTCTAGATCGTGACGGTATGTCTTGTGCAGAGGTGTGTGATCGGCAACACCCTCAACCGAGTTATTTACCCCATAAATGGGTACTCATTTAACAACTGAGTGGGCTCATAGTCCGACACGTAAATCCTCTTTTTTATCGAAAACTATCGCATTCAGTAGGAAACGAACCGGGGCCCAGTGCGTAGAAGGCGAACGTGCTAACCGTACCGCACCATCCGGACTACTGTTGGCTGGCAATTGAAAGTATGATTCTTTATAAAATTACGAAAAACATGAACCAACTTTTGGGATGATATCACAAAAATGGTGAAAATTGATATAATTTTCTCCAACAGCTGCAAAATTTTTAATTGCCATTATTTTCACCTGCATTAAAGTTCATATTCTTAGAAAATAAGTAAGTAATGTAAAATTAAAACCTTTTTGATTTTGGATAAAAATTGGAATCGCTACACGTCCCACAATTGAAGAACTCTAGTTCGACAAACAAAAAATGGTCGAAAATTTAAAACGCAACGGAAAAGAACATCATCATCATTACCGGGACGTAACAGCCTGACGGACGTCGGACCCTGGCCGCCTGGACCATCGTCCTCAAATTATCTGGGTGAAGTGACCGCATCCTTCAATTTTGGAAGCCCGGCACGTTGATCGGCACCAGCATCTACTGAGTCTTCACAACGAGCTTTCGGTCTACCTGGCAGCCTAGGTCCGTGTATGCGTCGTCTATTGAATATTTTCTTAGGCATGCGGTCATCGTCCATTCGTTGTATACGAGTATATCCTGCCAATTGCAGACGTTGTAGTTTGACGATTTTCGAAATTTTCAGCTCATCGTACAATTCGTACAACTCATGGTTGTACCGGATGCGACATCCATTTCGGTAGCAGACTACTCCGAAAATTCCCCGAACGACCTTATATTCAAATATGTTTATCATGTTTTCGGAGGCTTTAGTAAGGGTCCCGGTTTCGCAGCCACAGCATAGCACAGGTCGTACGGTGGTTTTGCATATATATAAAATATTTATTTCTGTGCACATGATTCGATTTCATTATTGTCAGGACCGAGAAGGAAGTCTTATTTGCTTACTTTTTTTCTGTAAATTCTTACTTACGTAGGATAAGAGAACCATGAAGTAACATTGAAGGAGTTTTATGGTAACCTTAAGGTAGCCTGAAAATATAGTCTAAAAATCTTTCGGTTTTTGTGTTTTGTGGCTAACGGTACCCCGCATCCAGTCGATTGAACATTTCGTGTTCATTGATACGCAAATCGCGCAAGAGTTAGGCAAAATGTAGTATACACATTGGGCGCCAAGTGAGTATCTTCAGGCTTCGTTAATCATTTTTCAATATATACATATGTATATATATTTTCTGCAGTGAATTTTCTCTGATATATCATCAAAAAAGCCCTAAGGTAACCTTAAGGTAGCTTATAGTAAGGTCTAAAAAGATTTCGGTTTTTGTGTTTTGTATTTTGTGACTAACGATATCCCACACACTATATCGATGGCACATTTCTTTTTCATTTCATTAAATCAAATCTCGCAGACCCCACATTGGACGCGAAATATTTTCGACTATTTTTTACTGTGGATTTTCAATGACGTAGGCTAAAGGAAAAGCGTTAACGTAGCGATTGTCTGGTTGATCTTATCATATGCACGAATGGCTGAAAAAAATATAACACCACAGAAAGAATAACATCGAATAAATTGGCATCGATGTATCGGACTGATGACGGATGACTGATTTACTTCTAGTAAAGTTTTTCATTCTGTACTGGTTATGTGAAAATAAATCGCCGATTTTTTCTTTGAAGTGGAATATCCGGTGTATGGCTAATACTGTACAAATGACTATTTGTTGAAACTCTCGCGAGTTTTAAGCGGGAAATGGGCGCTCTCTCGCGAGATATGTTATGCTGGATCCGGCAGCACTGTAACCCTCTGAGCAGTAGTTGATGCACTATGCCCATCCATGAGGGGCTAGAGGAAATAGTAGGCATAAGAACATATGGTTTTTAGAAACATTTGGCTAAAAACATTAAGACCTCGACAAAGCCGACAATATACGAGTATAGTACATAAAAGCACTGTGTTTGAAGGTTACGGATAGTCCCTCAGCCACCATCGTATGGCTGAGAGACTATCCGTTACAATTTCAAATTAAAGACTATAGTCGTTAGTTCAGCATTATGTATGTATAGAAAAGACGTTCTATTGGCTGGAGCACTATGTTCATATAACATGCATTTCAAATTACCGCCAATCAAGTCACATACTCGGGGCTAAAGGAACACCAATGCAGTAGGTCAAGTTTCTACAATACTTCGTGCAGTGGGCGAATTTTAACAAAGTTTTCACACAATATTAGCCAGGTACAATTGCTTAAGGCCTACAAGCGAAATGTTTCCCAACAATGAAACAACTGCAACCACTGAAACTTCCCAAACGAGAAAAAATGATGCTAATAATAACTCTGCTTTCACTGGGTGAAGAGAACGAAAATAAGAAAAACGAATGAGGCAAATTCTGTTTACATCATTCATTGCCATCAAAAATAACCACGAGAAAAACTTGTTGCAACCCACTGTGCGAGGGCCACATCTAAAAATAGCGTCTCGCACTATGCGCAATGAAAGCGGAAAATTCAACTGACAGGAGGCCAAAGCAAGCAGGCAGCAAGTGCTTTCCCGCTTTCCTCACATTTCACCCCGGGAACGAAGGTAAAGGAGCGTGCATTCGTTATTGTGGTGACATACTAGTGCTGGTGGGTTATGCAAGAGCCCAAGTAAGTCACTGGGTAAAAAGTTCACAAGTGCATGCACGGGATTTGGGTCGATGCGGCCCTACTTCATCCATCTACGCCAAATACTCGTTCCACTAGCGCCAATCGAATCCAGTTACACGACCAGGATATGTGTAGGAGCGAGCACAATGAAGCATACTCTCCCGAACATGTGCATTTCCCGATTTGAACTTTATTACAGCAGGCGCGTATCGAATTCAAGCCTGATTTCCATTTTAAAAGCCCTTTGGATGTAAAAGGGTGGATGGATGGTGCTGATGCAGTTAGGTCAGAAGGTCGACAACCCAAAAGGTTCGATAAACTTAGAGCTATGACGTATGCGAACTGAACGTTAAGGACTTTATTTGGAATGCTTTGTCCCAGTTACAGATTTTCATTTCTCTTGAGTAACGGGCGGTCTATCTATCGTCCGTGTATTCTATAATTTATTCTTTAAGTTAGTTCGCAGTACCCAGACGGCTTACCATTGGATTGCCTTGATTTTATGACGATGTCCTGTTTGCCTTCTTGGTAACGATGCAATTTTTATTCATAGTGAACTTTTCAATCCCAACTTGTTCTCCGTCATTGAGTTACTTCATGATATAGAAGTTGCATTATTTTGACCAGGACTAATTTTACTCGTTAAAAGGGGAAATGCCCTAAAAATTTAAAATCGACATTTTGATACCATAAATGTCGATTTTAAATTTTTAGGGCATCCATATAAAGCAAGCTAGCGGAAGGTATGACACCCTTCACGGGAGGCGTGATCGTACCTTCATATCCTCAGTAGTTTGTGTTGCGGCAATTTTGGACCATTCTACATTTGCCACTTTGAAATCAGCAGTAAAACTTGTTCCGATTCCACTGTTCTTATGAAATATATTTGAAATAGTGGGTCGATATCGACTAAACTAAAAACTAGGATATGTGGTTTGGCGGTAAGTATAGGTTAGGTTAGGTTAAAAGCGTTGCTTAAGCACACTTAGACCACCACTGGGTCCGTTGTGATACCCCTGGACTCAGCAACTGAGACCAACTCACTCGTTAAACCAGCCAGAGCTCACAATGAAGCGATGTAGCCGACCAACATTTACCTTTTTCAGGTCATCCAGATCGGTGAAGAAGTAGGAACCAAGGAGGTCTTTTCTAAAACTCGCCAGGGCCGGACAGGTACACAGAAGATGAGACGTACTTTCCTCCTCTTCCTCGTCCCCACAGCTCCTGCAAAAATCATTATATGGAAGACGGAGTCTCCTTGCATGCTCCTCAATTAGGCAGTGTCCAGTTAGCACTCCTATTACAGTTCTTAGATTATTTTTGTTTAGCATTAGCAATCCAGAAGAACGTTTGGGATCCAGTTTGGGCCACATCTGTCTAGCCACATGACATGTACTGCCATTGCTCCATCTGATGCAGGCCCTATCATACGACGCATCTTTGATGGCCAGTTTACAAGCAGCCAACGGCATCCTGGTGCTACGTAACGGCCCGCTGATCTCATTGATCGTATCTGCTCGAGCCAATTCGTCGGCCTTGCAGTTACCAACATAACCGGTAAGTATAACTGATAAATGATGATTTCATAAAGACATCTTTAGAAACAAAACAGTTTTTCACACAAAAACCGTCTTTTGGACCGGTTGTTCCAATGGCAGCTATATGACGTAGTGGTCCTATTCCGTTGGTTCCAACATATACTATATACATTCTACAGTAAAAAGAAAGCTTTGTGCAAAAATTCCGGCTCGATAACTTCAAAACTGAGAGATTTGTTTACTTAGAAACAGACGAACAGACAGACAGACGGACAAAGCTTAAACAACTCATCTCATCATACTGACAAAATACTTCCTTCTGTGCATTGCAAACTTCATGACACAGTTAATATACCCTCTCACATTCATGAAGGGTATAAAAAGTATGCTCTTCCGAAACAGAACTGGTTTTATTCTCAAGAAGGCATAAGATACCTCCCATAGAACCGTCTTCGTTGGATGGAGTTAGGTTGATTTATCTTCAACGCTTAAGCAAATTTCTTGGGAAAAACTTTCGAAGTTTAATAATTGCATCAAAGACTGTTTCTAAATGTCGTTCAACACCGAGAGAGCTGAGTAACTTACTTAGCATCACCGTGTGTTCGATGCTGGGACATTTTATTGGAAAATAGCAGGGCTGACGAATTGGCACTCCAATTAATTACGGGCGTAGTTCCTGAAAGACTTCGATGTATTGGTATATCTATTGCATCATGCAAATATAACTTAAAATCGGCTACGATTGACAAGGATATTTGTACCACGTTCGAGATCGAGTCCGAGTTCGACAGTGTATGGTGACACTTAGTGGAAACACCTGTCACATAACAAGACAGATATGGCCCAGGTATGATATCGGCCACTCCTTACGACTGTTGTCGCTGAAAAGACAATATATTAGCCCAGATATGCCTATGGAGCCGTGTGCTGTAATCCAAAGGTAAATTAGCTATTTTCTAGCTTAGATAGGGATAATAAAACAATATTTATACATAACAAAAAAAAAATTTATTCGAGAAGTATGTTTTTGGAGCCGTCCTATATATAGGACAGTAGGCACATGGGTAGCTATCAAATTCAAATTATTCGTGTGCATGATATGCAATGAAGCACTTTACGTGAAGCCCGACGTTGCATTTCGAGCATCGTGTTAAGGATTTAGCATGGCACCAACCGCATCTTGTTTGTTTTTCCTGCGGGACTACAAGATGATCCAATCTGTCATACCGGAGGTCATCATTTGGGTCTTTGCTTCCATGCCCTTTATTATAAACGACCTGCTTCCGGTTTTGCATTAGCAAGGTCGTTGTAATTCGCCTTCAGAAACTAATCATATTCTTTAGTTAGTTAGTTATCTACTAATATTTATAAAAATTGTACACACCTGAATATTTTTCTTTTTTTGCTGAGAATAACGACGGATATTATGAACAGGCTCAATCTCAGAAAAATTTGAACATATGTTCATGATACTATTATCGTGCCACTTAACGCAATGATGTTCTGATCGAAAATTTTTTGGAAGTCGTAAGCTCCTCGAACTTCCTTTTTCATGGATTTTTTGTCCTTCATGATGTTTCCTCTCAGTCGATTTTCTCGAATTGTGCCCGTTGCAAACAAGTTTTGTTTCGTCAGCTCTTCCATAAGGCTTATCGACGTGAAAAAGTTGTCGAAGAATAGATGGAATTTTATATTTGGCCACTTCTTTCGTAGAGTTTCTGCATATGCTAGGACTACGCCAGGCCCAACTCCGAACTCAGCATACTTTACGCTAATGTTTGTGGAAGAGCCTTGGTAAGGCTCAAACCAATTCAAGTACCCATCCTTGGTGCAGCCAACCCATAATTTATATCCATATCTTATTGGCTTGCTACGGGACCATTGATTCGTCGATGGAGTGCATTTCGTTGATTGGCGCGTTTTGAAGGAACTTTTTGTTCAAGAGAGTAAATAATGGCCGTACTTTGGCAAATTTGTCGGAGGCCTCTAGATGTTCATTATTTGATACGTGTATATTTGAAAATATATATTCGAAGCGGTCTCGTGATAAAGCATCCGAAACCAAATCGTTATGTCCATCCTTTTCCCGTTCCCTAAAGATCCTCCTTCTTGGTACTTGAACGTAGCCGCTGATTAGGAGTACTCCAATAAAGGCCTTTAACTCGTGGATTTCCATATTTGGTTTTTTTGTTTTTTTGCTGAGCATAAAAAGAGAGCAAATACTTCATCATCAAAAAACTTAGAAAAAAGTTCAAATGGCGATTCCAAGTTCTCAGTATCGGAATGAGAATCGAATTCCGAAGAAAGTTGAGGCAAATCCTCTTTGATCCATTGATACTCTTTCAGTTTCTTTTTTGGTTTCTTCTTATTCTTTTCCCTTTTATCGGCTGAAGGAATATCGTCATCCGACGAAAACTCAGCGGCATCGTTATTTTGAAAAATAATCTCAGCAGGTGCCCGTAATTGTGCACCTGGAAGATTGTCCATTGTCCACACACAATATTTTCATCCCCTGAATCTTCATCAGTAATTTCATGATTCGCATTATATGCAGGGAAAATTGTTATCTCGTCTACATTCTGAGCGATATTTTGGTCATCTTCTAGCATCGCAAGCGCTTCCTCAAGAGAAAATCCACTAAAATAAAATAGAAAAGACCATCATAGCTACCTATCTGCCTACTGCCCTATATATAGGACACCATAAAATCCAATGCCATAAAGTACACAAAACACCAAAAGAAAATGCGCAGCGTACTTTCTTACGATGCATTGAACTGTTTTCTATAGAATATACTACGTTTCACTATATTACGTAGTAAATGATACAGAATATATGCTTACCTTTCAAACCGTACCCCAAAATTTTCCATTTTCCAAAGTTGCCAATATTCAAATTCACAAAATTATTACAAAAACACGAGCAAAGCTGTTTGTGATGTTATCCAATGATAGCCGCATGCGTACTGAACCGTTTGTTACTGTTCATCTTGGGTTTATTGCATAAATGATTATTTGGTGCGCATTTTATTGACTGTCCTATATATAGGACAGTAGGCATATCTGGGTTAGAATTATTGTGGGTATCATTATTGGTAATTTTCTTGTCGGTGAGCACGCAAGACGACTCCGGTTACCCTTTAATGACTTCTGTAGATGATTTGATGACGCGGGTGTGAAGGAGAACGCTCTCCATTTGCTCTGCGTCTGTCCTGGCAAGAAGTAGAAGAATATATCTATGTGCTTACAGCTTTGATGAATTCAGCGATATATCAAGCGTTGACATCGGTCAATTACACAAATTCTTAAAGAAACTCACCCGATTACATACCATTGGCCACAGTAGTAAAAATACAAAAAGTGAACAACTCTTACGAGGAATTTAAAATTAAGTACTCATTATTCTAAAATGCAATATACACCCATACAAAAATTCGGCAATCGTACTAAAGCTAAACAAACAAAAAAACCAGTACTGAAATTCCAAATTATTTTCTAAGAACGTCGTTGGAAATTCGTGAAAGTACAAAGTACAAAATTCATACATCTACGAGTACAACTTCCATTCGATTCATTATGACGTGAGAGAGCACACTCTCCCTGTTCGTCTATGACGTCATTCTTTGGGGTGGTTACGGGAAGCAGTCAATAAAAAAGTGCATTGGATATGGCTGCAAACTCTCAACATCTAAAATTAGCCAAAAGGTGAGGCTAACGTTGCCTGACAGCGAATGGTATGAGAGCCTGGCAAGAGGTTAAAGCGGACGTAAAAGGCAACTTGGTTACGAGTTGCACGACAAGCGGTTGTGAGATGACAGAGGGTTGATTCAGTTTCCGGAATTGAAGTAGGTCACACGGTTATAGTCAACGATGCAATTTTCGAGTCAACAAACTTGCAGACGCAAGGACGTTTCAATGGAACCCACAAAAGCCCCGATGAATGAATGAATGACGTTAGTGTGAGTGTATGGCAAACTATCCGAACACGGCCAACGAGAAACGATGAATTTGCGGGATATACAACAATTTGATTTTGATTTGATTACTTTGGGTTTGATTCGGGAGAATGTTTTATTATTAGAATTCGTAAAAACATGTTTTCTGCAAAGAAAACCTTAGTTTAAGGCGTTATGCACATAAGTCGGCTCGACTTCGACATGAACTCTACACGACTGTGGCTCACAATCCAAACGGTGTTTTTTTATCCCCGCACATATTATTATACTAAAAGTGAGCTCGCGCGGAGAGATAGAGTTAAAGGTGATTTTTTTTTTTTGGTTTTTTGCTTTTATCTAACTAACTATTAATATTACCAAAAAAAAAACTCTGGGACAAAATTAAAGATCACAAAGAAAAAAAATGTTATAACTACCTTTTCCGTATCTTCAATGAGTTTCGTGTTAATCTCATTTGTGAGAAAAATTTCCTGTCAATTCCTCGTCTGTTCCTACGACGTTTTTGTTATGTATTTCATTAAATAATGGGTAAAATACTTGGTCACGAAATAAATGATAAGGACCGAATTTCTTATAACTAACATGCCATAAGTTAGATGCCCGTAGCTCTAATAGTTACTTTTTAAAGGGAAAAACCAAATTTCTTTTAAAACGGATTTCACGAAACGTAAATATAAACTTCTAAGATGTATCCTGCTGAAAAACCACTCATTTAAGACTTAAGACTTTTGTAAGACTACTAAATTTTCTACAGTTTTATATATACCTAAAGCTGCTCTGTACGTACGACAAAGCCAAGTTTCGAAACAAGTGGGCATAAGTGCAGTCAATAAACACTGAAATAACCACCAATTTAATCATTGCGCATTGGGATAATATCGCCCGTTTCGGACAGGCCAAGCTTTTGACATGGATATGTCTTATAGCTGGGGGTCATCCTAAAAATTTGTCCGTCACACGAAATGTCTGTTTTTCTACTCGGGGGTCAGAAGAGGAAACAAGCCCATTGAAAATTTTTCTTTTCTGGTTGTGCATGTCGTTTGAGTGAAGTGGTCATTGTGCATGGCTGTTGCTTGTAGATCCGCGCGGGTGGTGCGCTTGCGGGGATCCTGTGTGTACATGTTGGGATGTTGATTTGGCGGACTTTCAATGACCTTCAATTTCCGCCAATTCCCATTCATCATTTAATAAAATAGCCCGTGTTGTACTATCTAAATCAGTAGGGTCCCAGAAAAGGTAGCAAGTAGTCAGTTCGACTAACATTTGGACATGCGCAGACGCAATTTGAGAGAGTGTACATAGTTCCCCCCCCCCCCCCCCCCCCCGAAGATGAGCGAGAGCGGATGAAGTTCATTCGAGCCAAATCGGGTGATCCAGCGACTGCGTTTGTGCATTTGCAATGGCGGCGATTTGAGGTCTGACTGGTCCACAATGTGGGCCCCCACCACACATGCAATAAACATATCATAAAACAAAATGGCGGATTCGTACTGCGCGAGTTAAAATCTCCCAAGCCCCGAAATAGAGAAATATTCGTCGCAGGATGTTATAGTTCCGGGCAGCTCATCGTGACATGATGTACATTCAGAGGTCTGCAGAAGACCCCCCCCCCCTTCTGCAAAAATTTCAAAATTTTTCTTGTGCATTCTCTTTGTGCGTGCGTTGGAATGTTTTGTTTACTTTTGTTAGTTTCCCTTTCTGTTTGCCGGACACAATCGCATAGAGTCGCACGCGTTACTTGAGAAACGGATTGTGTGTGCCGGACCCGGACTGTTGATTAAAGGGGCGGGGTTTGGCGGATAGTGTGGGAGCGATTTTGCAATAGATACACAAACACAATACACGTCCGATTGGGAAAAGATTGTGGGAAGCGTGATTGCGATTAGCAGAAACGTACTCAGAGAAATATCGATAGGCTGCAGTCTGCAAACTGTACCGAACGGGTAGATGGAACAGGGTGCACGAGAGGAGGCGAATATTGCACACACGCGATGCAAACGAAAACGAAACGATCCTGCGAGAGAAAGGAGCCCAAGCGGACAGGACAAAGCAAAGCAGAATTTATGACGAGTATCTACACTGCCACCAGATACAGGGTACATGGATATGTCTTATGCCTACCGAAAGCGTGGGACGTGTTTTTTCGAATGATTTCATCCAGTATAACTATACTGGGATCTTTATAAAACTTACGTCGATATCTTCAACACAACGGGTTCCACGCAGTCGGTAGTCATAGACATATCCATCTTCCGATATATCTGCATGCAGTGTAGATACTTTGTATCTTTTTATAGCTGGCCACTGACCCAATCGTACCGTTGAGTTGCTAAGGTTACACAGAAACCGGATGATTTATCTGCGGGCTCCCTACGAGTAATTTTACCTTTAGGGCCATATATATAGAATGGAGATTGTCTCTGACCCAAGGTGTCGCTTCTGTTAGAGTGGGGTTGTGATATCCCAGCACATTCTCTGTGATTGTACCGCACTTCAATTTCGCCGCTTCAAATGCTTTGGCGACGACGCGGTCCCTGATGCGAAAACGATAACCTCACTGAAACTCGAGCAGTTGAGCAGATTTGTTGGAATGATTGGAATCGATAATTAGTCACAAATCTGTAAAGACACGAGGGTGTAGCACAATTGGGTTTCGGGTCGCAGTGCTTGGTGGCCCTTCGAGCCAACCGCCCTCCATCTAATCTCATCTAACCCCCAGTTAAAAATGATAAAAATATGGTGATCGGAGGAAAAATCACGAAGTTAAGAAATTTTGTAGAGCTGTCCGTTATTAGTAAGAGATTACCATACCAAAAAACCTGGATGATGATAATGCGATAGCGGTTTGGAGCTGTTTAGCTGCTACTTCTTTTTTTTTTTCTTGCTTAACACTCTATGACCCGTTTTCTCTATATCCGACTAAACTTTTTGTTAACTAACAGGGACGCAAATTAATGGAAGCTATAAACAGCCCGATAAGCATTTTCGTTTTCTCATGCGTCGATCTTAATTACCAAACCATAAATTGTGGAACTTATCTCAGACCACAATTATGGCAAAATCAGCTGATTATCTTGGCGAAATTCTACCGTCCACAAATCTATTTTGTGTTAGTACGGTCTCACAGCATATTCACTTGCAGCTGAGTTTGTTGCAAATTCTCTTCTATCGAATGAACTACCTACCAGGAACTCTGTTCTTTATGGCCACTTTCATTGTTTTCATTTGAATTTGCAAAAGTGAACAGTTCTAGCTGTAAAAATCTCAGCATCCAGTATCAGGTGTTGGGTTTTTGTTCAGGATAAATTTCCAACCGGAAACCGGGGGCTGGGTTTTGTTTTGGATAAGAGATTAATCGAAGGCGAGGGGACGGTTAGCGTGTATCCGATTAATAACACTAAACAGATATTGAGAAAATCAAATTGTGCTAAATAACAGTTTATTATTAAGATAAATTTTAATCAGACATTGAGCAACCGGCCATTATAACTATTAACTCTAAAAAAAAGAATGTCTACGAGCAAAATATAGCAGACAAAATTTCGTATAAAGAAAATCCTTTTATCATAATTTTTGCCGCACGATTACGATCAATACTTTCAGTTTCATAGCGCGTATAATGTACTGGAAATGTGCAATTGCAATTCATTATCTGAGATACACAAACTGTAATGAACCACCTGTAACGAACCATATTATGGTCTGGTAGTGCTGCTCCCACCGACAGATTGAAGCAGCACCTGATGAGTAGTGATCTGTTGGTGGTACGAAACCAGAGGCCGAGGGTCCCATTACACCCGGACGTAATATAGATGCGGCTGCGTGGGCGTCTGATCCGTCCGCCAACCATTCCATCCTTATCGCCTAAATTTTTTTTCCGCATTTTTACCTCCCCTGTTTGTGTTGTCTTTCCCAGGCCTATGAATTTCTGTTAATACGTAAAGGATAGGGGCAACGAGCGACGAAAACTCCGCCCACATCTCCCGAACTGAGCTACAGCAAGCATAGGCCGTTGCGTAGCTCGTTGAGGGGCCTTTTTCTTCGCCAGATGGCACGGCCCGACCTTCACGGTAATATGCTACCTTAGGCTCCGTCCCCATGGGCATCTTCGGATGCCCACCAAACCGTCCGTTACATATTTCAACGTGGGGCCCGAACCCATGACCCTGAGATTAAGAGTCTCATGCTCACGAAAGTTTCGATTTCTTCAAGTGCCTGCCTTTCCATCCCTCCTGTTTTCAGTTGCGTATGAAATGTTACGTTATTAATAGTACAAAGTTGACTGTTTATAATGATTGAAAATGTCCATTATTCATCTAAATTTGTTATGAATCTGTTCTATTTTGGAAGTCTTTGCCACAAAATACACAGGCGTCTAAGGATGAAAAACACGTTCCAGGTCGTAAAATATGTAAAGCTTCTCTTTACATTGGTATGTTTTAACAGTGACAGTAGCCAACGTGTAAAACCTGTAATTGTGGGGAAATCGAAGCGTCGTCCCCGAGCTTTGAAAAATTGCATTGACAACTTGCCCTTAATTTATTATCATCCAACCAAGGCTTGGTTTACGCAATTAATAATCAAAGATTGGTTCTACCGACATTTCGTCCCGGAAGTACGGAAATTTCAAGAAAACCAAAAGATTGTAAAAGGAGAGATTAAAGCGTTACTAATCCTTGATAATGCCCCGGCTCATCATCATCAACTTTGCAGCGATGACAGCCAGATTCGATGCATTTTTCTACCATCGAATATGACATCAACTTTGCAACCGATGGATCAAGGAATAATCGAGGCTACGAAAAGGTGGTTCAGAAGGAAGATGCTAGAATAAGTCCTCGTATATTTTCAAGATGGCGACGAGGAAGTTGATACCGTACCGTACCGTACCGTTACCGCGTACCGCGCTAGTATGATAAGAGCTTAAAACCATCGAACAGTTTGCACTTACTAAAACACACAAAGTCAACTTTCTCTAATAAAATCAAAATAATTTATATGTGCTGATGAAGGAAAATTTACTTAATATAAATTAGAGATTAGTTGTATAATTTTCAAGAACCATATGTGAAAAAATCCGCTCTATTAATAAATTTTGAATAAATTTTTGAATTTTCACTTCTATTGATTCTACAATAATTTCACTATTTTTCCCCCCCTTTGCCATGTATACCATTTTATTGGCCTCGCTCTTACTTAGCATGTGGTAAAGGGGGCGATTCCTTCCCATTTGCCCCGGGCGCCGTTTTGTCTAAAGCTGGCCCTGAGCGCGACTTCTACTTTTTGTAGTGTTTAGAGTGGTAAAAAGAGACGCCTTATACTCCGCCTCTCACAACCAATAGCGCGTGTGACACCTTGTCACTTCCGAAGAAAGATTGACCCTTTGTTGTCCGGGACAGTCAAAACGACCACAACAATCGTTACAATAGGACAGCTTATTGCGGTTACTTGAAGACTTTCTGCCTTATGTCTCACTATCAAATTTTCATAGCTCATAAATAACCAAAAACCCGACGTATCTCAAAAGTATGCTATAATAAAATACATATAGGGATCTAGCCTTTTTATGAAAATGATCTTCTTAAAATGAATTACTCGTATAAGACATGTACCAAACATAGTGTCCTATTTAGCAAATCAGTGGATATTTCAAAAGATTTGAGGTATCTGATTGGTCTACCAGGTACCTGGCTTATCATTTTTTACTATTTTTCAAATTTCCCGAAAAATGTTCTACAATATTTTCCACATGTAACCACTATCCCTCGTCAGACATCCAAAAACGCCCACACCTAATTCGATTCTTCGCATATCACTCCATGTCTCTAGCAATAATTTGACGAGCCCGTAAAACGTTCTATTATTAACAAAATCAAATTTATAAATCCCACTATGAATTCGCCGATTCCGTCAGAAGTGTGTGAGTGCATAATACGCCCGAGTTTGTGGCTCCATGGAAACATATCATATCGTGAATTCCCAATTTCAATGTGGTCGTGGGGATACGTCGCGTATCCAACGAAGAGTATTTTCGTTGAGAAAAGTAGGAAAACTAATTTGGTAGAATACGAAGTTGCGCTATTTTTAGCCCCATGGAGAGGAGCAACGTGTCTGCATGGAATTTTATGTTAAATAAAAAGTTGAGCCTCAACCGTCCCATCCCTCTCCTGTTCCCACCCTCGAAATAAACTGCATCATGAAAAATATAGTTTCAAGATGACGTCAATAGATGGAATTGTCCATCTAACATTGTTTCGTTTTACACTGAATTTTCCGACTGCAGTACTCCGGCGACTAAGGAAGCTGGACATGTTTTAACGGAAAATACTAAATTGACCCGACATATAGTTCCTCCTTGTCCGATGAATAATTCTCATTATTTTCACGGCAATAAATCACTATATCATTCTGACGTCACGGTTGCTCCTCGAGTTCCTCCTAGCCTTCATATTCTATGCTATTCCCTGAGTAAATCGCATGGCAAAAGTGGCACATGGTACGCATGGATTTGAATGCGAACCGTTGAATCTGCAAGAGGTGCATAACCTCGGTGCAATGAAAAAAGTGTGGCAGTTTGGGAGGATGCAACTATAAACAGGGGATGCACCATATTGGCAGGAAGAAGTGAAAAGTGGGACAGAAAACAAGTTTTCCCCACTGACCCAGTTTCTGGGTCAGCAATGACGTCAGTCACGTGCACACGTAGTTGTTTTGAAATCGCTTCCTTTGGACTTTTGTTGTTGCCCTTCTCGTCCTTGTTGTTGTTCTTGTTGCTGCTCTTGTTATTATTCCTGCTCATCGTGGTCAGACGATCTTTCTCTGTTCTTCGGGAACAATACCTCGGGTGGACTCATGCATTTCGAATTTTCTTAAGCTCAAGTTCCTGTTGAAGGATTTATTGGCTCATCAGAAAGGATTGCACCTGTGGGAGAAATGTATTCTCTCGTTCTTTAACGTTGACAGTTCAGTGCAGTCATATCATACATTAACCTTTCGGAACGATGCTTGCATTAAAATAAATTAAAAGTGGCTTGGGAATACTCTCTTGCAAATATTTTTTAAAAGATACGAATATTAAGCTCTCCCGATAGATCCTGAAATCTTGAGCAAAGACGAAGTATTTAATTTTATCAATGTGCATCCTTATTTAGAGGAATTACGTGGAGACGATGCACCATTAAGGTACGAACGTTGTGGAGATAGTGTGAAGTCAGTATCGACTGTTAGACTGACGTCATTCAATGCGCAACTTATCAAAGTGCCACATGAAATTTTTGCGCTCATTCAGCAATTTTCTCCACATGCATAATAAAACGTAAGTATCCAATTGCAGTGCATGGATATTGTCTCGGGTGGCTTGACAGGAATGGATTGGAGGAGTGAAGTGTATACGGCGCGGTTTTATATGAATGAATATGAGTCCTTCATTGGGATCCGTCCGCAAATTGGGTCAATGAAAGTTTTGACCGTTTAGATACTTCAAGGATTCTATGCTGCCATGGAGATGATTGCGTACAAACAACATGATAAAATAAATGCAGATCAATTTGAATTTGAATTACATTTGTTATAGTAACTGGATAGAGTAAAATTAAATTTACAAGTATTGACTTAACCAATATATACCTTTATTTTAGATTACTCTTTACAGTAATATGCTGTTCTTGTTGTTATTGGCCTTGGGACCTCCAAGGGCTTGGGCGCGTTAATATCTCCTGCATAACTATGCCTTGTTTGTTTTGACGTTTCACTGTCATGTTTTTCGGATAGTGCAGTTGCTAGCATGCATCTCCTATCCGAGTCGCCTTTTACCGACGAGCTTAGAGCGCTGCTATGGGAGTTCGAACAATACCCACAGGCAATTTTTTTTTACACGCCGGGGATCGGACCCATGTTCTCTAGATAAAACATCGTAGAGTGGTGACCGAGACTTCACGGCTATCGAGCGTATCATTGGTTCTCATAATTGTGGCGCAACAGCTCGACGTCTGGCCTCGGCCGTCTGGATCATTGTCCTCCAATTATCTCGGTCAAGTGACCGCATTCTCCAATTTCGGAATCCCAGCAGTTGCACGGCGTCAGCATCCACTGAGTCTTCCCTACGAGCTCTCGGTCTTTTTCACAGCCTTTCTCTGCTAATGCGACCTTTCAATATTCGTTTAGGCATGCCGTTATCGTGCATTCGTTGACGATTCTCGACAAATCCTCATTCTGCAATTCGTACAGCTCATGGTTGTACCGGATTCGTCAGGCGCCACCCATTTCGATGAAAAACTGCTCCGGAAGTTCACCGAAGTACTTTCGGCTTAAAGCGGAGAACACACATGCGCGATCGCGATCATTATCACTATTGCGTTCGCGATCACAGAAGAAAGCGAACGCACTGTGCCGTAATCGCGATCGCAAGAAAACATTTTTTTTTTGTAGATTGTATGCGCTCATTTTGTAGTCAGCATGTGACATATATTTTAAAAAAACGCATTATATTTTTTTTAACTTGTTCAATCAATTTTTCCGCGATCGAACACTGCAGGTGTCCACTCTATCGCTAACAGATTGCAACAAGTATGTGCTGCTGCATCTGTTTACGAGGAACGCATTTGATCGCCATCGCGAACGCAATCGTGATGGTGATCGTGATCGCGATCGCGTGTGTGTGCTCTCCGCTTTAAAACTGGCACATCTCATGGAAAAATTAATTGAATATGTAAAAAAACATAATGTGTTATATGACATGTCACATGCTGACTACAACAATGTGCGCATGCAATTTAAAAAAAAAAACAAACTAGACAAAAAAATGCTTCCTTCCGATTGTGATCGCGATTGCAACATGGTGTGTTCGCTTCCTCCTGTGATCGCAATCGCCATCTCCATCGCGATTGCGTTCGCGATGGCAATCGAACGCGTTCCATGTTAGTAAGTTAAGCAGCACATACTTGTCGAGATCTGTTAGCAATAGAGTGGACATCTACAGCGTTTGATCGCGGGGTAGTCGGTGATCTGCAATCAAACACAACTGGTTGAATTTATCACAGATCGCAAGTATTAAAAATAGCAGATCTCACGGAAAAATTAATTGAATATTTAAAAAAACATAATGTGTTGTACGGAATATCACATGCTAACAACAACAAGGGCGCATATATCTCCTCCTGTGATCGCGATCGCGTATGTGTGTTTTCCACTTAAATCAGTCAAAGGACCGTCCACCCCTCTAATAAAGAGCAGTATGGCTTTTGCAGAAATCAACCTGAAATCTGCAGAGCCTGTGGAGTGACTTCCTATAACCGGCGATGGCGGGATATTTGTGCAAGGTATGTTTGGTCGTTTCCAAACATTCAAACGGCATTCAGTCTCGCTGGACAAACCCATACTGTTTAGATATCTGAAAACCTTATGGCCTGATAATTACCTCACTAGATGAGTTATACTTATGAGAGTATTATCATTCCTATATGCTAAGTGCATTATCAGGTCCTTCCATTGATCCAGCCCTGGGAGTTTATTCCAGTACTGATGCCGTAATGCAGACCAGCATCTGATTTGCAATTTTTCTAGTCCATGAAAGCCATTATTTGATCCTTTTCTGGTGGTCTGGCGCCCAGCACAAGAAAACTCAGTTTTTGGTTGCCAACAGTTGGAGGATTTTGTAATACTCCTTCACCAGTCTCGAAGAAATTGTAAACAAAAGGAGCGTTTTTATGGGTGATTGGCTATCTATGAGTATAACATAAAACAATATAAAAATGTGAGCGCCGTGAAGTCACTATTCTAAGAGCACCCTGGCGCAATTCATTTTTTTTTTGCTTGTTTTGTCATTTTGGAGGGATATTTCAACATGAACAGTCCCCCAAAGTCGAGGCACACGCAATTTTTTGGAGGATAATTCATGAATCAATTATGGGAACCCTGGTAAAATGTGACAGACTAATTGACTAGAGCCGTACTGGCCGATTGACAATCTTTGAAGATCGCTATATTTATATTATGATAACCTTAATGGTGTAAACATCTACCTGAACGACGACAGGGAACCTTGCCATAGGCATAGATGCTCGGTGAAATGGACCCAAAATGCCTGCACTACTCTGCCCTTGAGCATGTTCAAGTTACCTTCCGTGAGGTTGGATCCTCAATTTCTCTGCTCCAGATTGTTAATAATCATCATCGTGGGTCGATAGACCGACGTCAGACCCTGGCCGGAGAGTTGTCCTCCGATTACCCTTGGCAAGTAACCGTATCCTCCAATTTCGGAAGCCCAGCCGTTGTTCGGTGTCGGCATAGCTCCTACATAGTCTGCGTATTTTTAATGTACACTAAAGCATGCGGCTGTCGTCAACTTTTTTACCTGACCTATCCATTGAATCGTTGTTGATTGACGATTTACAAAATTTTCAGCACGTCGTACAGTGCATATGGCTCTTGGTTATACCAGATGCGCCATCCACGCTTTCCGTACAAATGTATTCAGCAATCAGCAAGTTTTCGGAGGATGGAGTTAGTTAGGATCCATGTTTAGAAACCTAGGATAGGTGGTGTGTAATGCGGAGTTTCCTAATTTCTGTTCACATGCTTCGATTTCATTATTGGAAGAACCGAGAAAGATGGCGTATGTGCTAGCTGCATCCGTCGTTTCATTTCGCTATTTCCGTTTCGCTGGCGCTCATTGACAGGCTGCTTCCCATGTAATTGAAGTCGTCTGTAAACTCGATGCTGAGGTCCCCGATGTAGCCCCTGTAGTTTTGGACGAGTTTATTGGTCTGAAAAAGTGATAGGATGATGGTTATTTCCTTTTGCTAATATTGATTCTCTTGTTGAAGTTGGTACTTTCAAGGAACTCGACATTATATTAAAGCCCCCCCCCCCCCCCTACCTCTTTTTCACGGCCCTCTTAATAAAGGTACAAACTTGCTTCTTGAAAAAAATTTACATTCTAGATCCGCGCCTGCTTCAAACACCAGAAACTTAAACGATTTTAACTTTGAAATCTCGAATAGAATCTGGATGTATGATATAATAAAACAATGCGACTATTTCCCGATATTTCCACTGATAGGGAAATTTTGAACCAGTGTTATGCGAGTGTCTTCACAATTCTATTACAATGTTAGAGTGAAACTGTGGTGTTGTTGTAGGTGGCCGTGTTATTACGCAATTTTCTTATCGTGTAAGAGCAAAGCACTGCTACAGGAAACCGTGTTGTAGGAGAAATACATGTACTATGGTTTCAAATATGGTGAAAAAATGCACCAAATAACTTTTTTCTTATAAATAATCTAAAATCTTCGTTTATGTATTCGTATGACAATGGAGGCGTTCTTTAAATTTATTTACTTATTTTTTTATTTATTTGAAAATTTTAAATTTCTTAATGGGTACAAAACTTTCTCCTTTTTTTCCTGGTAGCATTTCTAATTTTATCTTAACAAATCGTTTTGAAAACCCTCTCAGGAATTTTTCTCTTCAAAAAGTACGATTAGGAAAACGTAGATATTAGGAGAACGAGACGTGTGTATATGTACATACTTTGTTCAAACTAAATCAAATTATACGAAAAATTTGAAGAAAATGTCCGAACATTCAAAACATTTTCGAATCGTTGCCAAAAAGATAACGCACAATGAGACGGGTATGTACCTATATACGTGTATGTACACTTCTTATTCGATGCATACCTCAAATAAATTGCATTATTAATTTCAACGCCTTTGTAAATAGATACAAGTACATCTCATTGCTAAGGGAACATTTATGCTCACAATATTTATGATCCTATTCATCTCAATAAAGATGTGTGATCTTTTAACCCTCCGTATACACAGTGGGGTATGACAATTACAGACCACAGCCTACGAAAATATCATATTACTAAACTACTCGTATATACGCCCGGTAGCTAGGCTTCCCTTCCTTTCGGTACTATTTAATCCGTTCCATTCCGGATAGTAAGTTCATTACGCGCCTTTAACCCTTGAGTACTAACGGGTTTTTTTTCTTACATTAATACTATCGTTCACCTGTGAGGCAATTTGGGTAACAAAGCAACTTTTTTCATGTTTAAGACAATACATTTTATTAAAAAATGGCTTGAATTTATTAGTCGAAATCAGCTAATTATTACAAATACAAAAATATAGCGTATTTTGTAATACAACCAAAATCGTACTCGAAAGGAACACGTAAGTTTCAAAAAGAAAATTTACAAAACTGAACAAAAACATATTCTTACTCATGGGTTTCAAAGTATTAACATTAGTTACTAAATAAAAAAGATTCACTCCAGCTTAACAAAAAAAAATTTTTTGCTGTGCTTAAAATGGTCCGAAAAAAAGCAATGCCTTTAACACTAACGTTCGCCTGCCAGGCTACTCGGAATGTTCAATTTACATTGCCGCATGAACCGGATGAGCCGGATGAGTCGCAGTAGCAAAACACATTGGTGACAAACAACAAAGTATTGTAGATGGTTGTGGAGCGAGAGCATGCGGTTCATGTGGCCAATGTAAATTAAGCCGAAGCCCATATCTCAGCGACGGAAGGGCGTATTAGGACTTCCGTTAACACATAAACTTCGTACAGGGCCCAACTATGTTGACACGAATACTCAATTGTCCTAACCCCTTGTGGGGCATAGCGCGTCAACTGTTCCATGCGGCCCAGTTGACGTTTCTTTGGCATAAATTGGTTTCGGAGAATGCAGTTGCCAGCATGCACCTCCTGCACATCAATGGCCACGAACGTCGTCGTGGACGGGAATCGAACCCGAAACGCCGGTAGTCAAACATGAGACTGATGCCTCAAACACACTGCGCTACCGATCGCCGAATACTCGCTTTGATATCATCAAGCGATCGCAAGATATTGTGGAAAAACGAGCGAACGTTAGTACTCTAGGGTTAAAGTGCACGAGGTATGAAAATTTAAAATACAAATCGGGCGAAAAAATTCATTTTCTATGACAAAATGGCAAGATGAAAAAAGTTGTACTTCATTAATCAAATAAAAGCTATACAAATGAGGAATCATCTCCATTTTTCAGTCAATTCCATTTGTTATGAATGATTGAACGATAGCTTCATATCAGGTTTAGAAAAAGTTAAGATATAAAAATACTATGTTAATTAACTTTTGCGGTATGTCAGACCCCACCTTGTACGGGGTGAGACTTTTAGTCACCTTGTATACGGAGGGTTAATCACCAATTCCAATTTCTTCATTGCAAAATTCGAAGGCCTCCACCATTCATATACCCACACAGATATTTTACAAATAAAATGAAAGGGAAAAATTGAAAATTTTATAATATATAAGTGCATACATACAAATATTGACTCGATCTTCTCCATTTTCACACGAATCCGCCCAAAAGATCGGAAAAGCATAATGTTCTGTGTGTTCCGTATGCGAGTAAAAAGATATCTATTTCAAAAAATTCATTTCATGAGACGACGGACGCCACGATCCATTTTTAGACCCGTTCCCACTCGGCGAATTTTGAAATTTTTCCTAGCGATCAGGCGCGATCCGTTTGAAAGTAGTCAGCCGTAAGTTGTCGGACCGTTCAGTCTTTTTGAGAAAGTCTGACCGTTTTGCGTGTATTTGTTCCTTTTATCTTTCCTTGAGGTGAGTTTTCAGGCAAATGGAGAAAGAGATCAAAATTTGGATAATAAAAAGGATATATAATATCAAAGTGCGTTATTAACAAAAAGAAATGACGGATTTTTTTGGAACGAAAATACTGTTGAAAAGCGGTCTAGTTTAAAGTGAATCTTTGGTTTAACGTAGTTATAAAATTAAATCGAAAATAAATAATAATTATTGTGTACATTACGCAATTGGTGAATTTAATGTGACCGAATCATTAATCAGTGAATGGATGAAGATTTTCCAAGAAATGAATTTTAACTGTTTCTCGCTACCAACTACTACTACTGACTATGGATTACGCAATACCTTTTCCACTAACTCACTATCATCAGATATTCTTCCAGATTACAGTTGCAGAACTAGTGTGGTGAATATGTTCTAAGCAAAATCTTGAATTCTCCCTACAGCTTGCTCTAGACTATTTTTAGTATTCGTTTTTTTTCCTATCAACAATAATATAGTGGAGAAAAGTGAAAAAGAAATGTGAAAATATTAATAACGCGATGGTATTAATAATTTAAAAACTCATCTGTGGAATAATAAAAATTTAATTGACAAAACTATTTTTTCTTCTCAATTTTCAATGAAATAAATGTGAAAAAGAACCTATTTAAGTTTGATCTAATTTCGACCTATTTCCATCGAGTGAAATTTCGCGCATGCGCTCTCATATGATCCAAAATTAGATACGCAACATTTGTATGTCCGCCATGTTCTTATACACGCACACACAATCTTCATTTTTTAGGAACGATCCCAAATACGGCTACACAGCCCGATGATGTTTCTATTTTTACAATTTTCGCAATACATCATACAATAGTGATTTAAAAGGAAAAAAATGGAATTTGACACTATTCTCTTCTTTCAGATTATTTATAAAAAAATGTAACGTGGCGCTTTGAAATATTTTTAAATATATATTTATATAGTCCAGAAAATACACAATGCGGATAACATCTTATCGTTAAGAATAAACTCCATCAGTGGGGCATTTCCTAACATTTCACTATTTTATTTTCAGCTACCTAACAACAGACCAAAATGGCTGATGATGAGGTGAGGTATGTATCATGTTCAAAAACAGCTAAAACTTTTTACACCGAAGTCGTCAAAAAACATTCAAATAATTCAATTTCGTCCTTTTTGTTTCTTCAAATTATTCGGTTCTATTAAAAAAAAAACTACATCAAATGCCACAATCGTTAAAAAAAACACCTGTAAATCTTTTAACATTCAACTTTATAATCAACAACAACAAATATCAGTGGGGATTAAATGACAAAATGGCGTATCCTCCATTTTTGACGCAAGGTAAATGTCGTATGCTTGTTTGATGTTTTACTAATTTTGAAGTAGAATTTGAATTCCCGATTACGATTTGTTTGATATAGGCTGATTTTAGAGATTTTATAGACAATTGCTTCAAAAAGTAGAGTTTTGATGATTGAACTGACAAAATAAAAGAGAGCTTCAACAATATTGGGTGTAATAACACTCAACATGAGGCTCTCAAAAATGTATATAAACATTGTAAATATTTTGTATATAGTTCAACAATTAAAAGCATTCATTCTTCAGAACACTTTGTACGAAAAAAAAATCAATTTAATTTAGAAAACTATCGTTTGCCACAGTTAATTAATTTTGTATTTGTTAGAGAAAAGATAGAGGATTGTAAGCTTTTTCAAAAGTTCTACTCCAATCTTTTGTATCCATGATCTATTAACTTAGTTAATGCCTAGATGTCGCATTTGGCACTTGCCTTATTTACTTATCAACCTACGTGTCCTCCGCAGGATTTGGTTTCTGATAGCTGTCGCCTCAAGTTTTCTCGGTCTCGGCATCGTGTCCTCCAGTTTCGTACTCTACTTCTACTCTACTTCTACTCTCCAGTAAAAATCCAGTAGAATGGTTTAAGTATTTAGTCAAGTATTGTAGTTTGGCCACTAACTAAACTACTTGACTAAAATATTGCTGTTCAGACATTTACTTTACTAAATTACTAGCCACTCGACTAAACTACTTAGCCAAGTGTGAACAAGCCTTATGCCTGCTACAGACAGTGGCCCAGCCCCGGCCATTCGGGGCCATCGCCATTGTGTGGACGGGCGGATGACGTTCAGAGGCCAATGCTGCGTAACCGTCATTTCTGTCAACAGCGATGGGCCATCGGATGGCCACAAATGGCTTCGAGAGCCATTTTCCTCCACGCGATGGCCCATCGGTGTCTGTCAACGCAGTCGAAAACAACTTTGAACAGCTGACAGGCTACTACACTGTCCTGTCATTTCCATGTTGGCAAGTTGATTGTGGTGCGAGGTAATTGTGATAAGGATGGTATTTGTGGAGTCAATGTACGCATCCCAATGTTCGTTTCCATCCTTTTCAGGCGCCTTCTCAATGCCCGACACAAATGCTGGACTCAATTGATCCTTGGTCTCTTGGTTCTCCATCGACTCAATCATTTGCACGGTGGACTTAAAATACAGATTGCGGCTATCGTAAATACTCTGTTCTGTATGTTGTAGCGGGCGCGATGAGGTGATGAGAGTGTCGGCCGCTGTCGTGAATGTGTCTCGAAGAAGCTTAAGAACGGCTGCGATTTGTACAAGGCCGGATGTTGTGCCGCAAAATCAGTTATCACGTTAGAATCGAAACGCTTAAACATGCCCGGTTCCCTGGGTTCGGGCACTTGGCCACGTAAATGCAACGTCTTGTGCCGTAAATTGACCCGTCTCGAGGTAAACGGGAAACATAATTATCGCAATGCTACTGGCGCGGACCTTCTGTCATACGCGATCCGTTTGTTTACAACTGCTGCTACGCACAGAGCGACAGCTGTCTATTTTGGCCCAATATGCGCAATTTCCTGATGGCCCATCGAAGACCATTGTGTAGACGGACGATGTTTGAAAACATCTGAATTGACATTTGGTGCGTGATGGCGGCCATCAAAGTGACCATCGCGATGGGCCATTGTCTGTAGCAGGCTTTAAGATGAAGTCCTCCACTCTTTGAATAAATTTATCGCTTAGTCGAACTTCTAAGATGTTTGGTCGCTGTTTGCCGGATTGCAACTTTGGTCATCGCGTCTTGTTGATTTCTAGACCAACTTCCTTGGCAGCCTGGTCGAGAGTTGTAACGTTTCTTCCCCTGTTCTAGATGAAGTTTACAAGATGTTAATGTCATTTGCGTACCCCACTATTTGGACTTGTGCGGTCGGTAGCGTTTTCGCTGTTTGTAACGGTAGACTTCTTTCCACGTATACAAGTGTATGATTAAACAACATGGGGACCAGCCCGCTACCGTACTGTTTCAGCTCGACTCCCGTGTTGAACGCTTCAGTGTTGTTAATTGTAACTTGGGCTGTTGTTGGCACTGGTCTAGTCTTAGCTGGAATAGGTATGGATAATATGGTATCAACGTGGTTTTTTGTCATAGATCTACTAATTGCCGTAAGCCCTCTAGTGTTGACATTTTGTTAGCATATACATTTCAGATGGTGCAGTTGCTAGCATACATCTGTCTAGCCGTCTTTTACAGACAAGCTTGGAACCCTGTGGAAGCTTTTATTTTTAATAACTTGCTCTGTATAGATTCTTAAATCGAAGGTATAGTCATTAAATTTATTCGAAAATTTGTTAGTTTTATTCCGAAATCTAAGTTGTAATTTCATTCAAAAATCGGTTAATTTCATTCGGAAAAACATGAATTTTATTTGGAAAATAGATAATTTCATTAATAATACAGTTAATTTGAAGGGGAAATGCATGGGGAAGATGACGTTTCGTCAGCATAAACTGGTTGGGGACGATGCATATTGGTAGCATGCACTTTCTGCCCATTCAGCCGCATACCTGCGACAAGTCGGGAGATGTTGTGTCTTACTCTTACGCCCCACACCACAGGGCAGACAATACAAACATCCATGACCACAGCGTGATTCGAACTCTCAAATAACCGGTTTGATGAATCATCAGACTGTGCTACCGATTCATTTAGCTTATTGCTGCAGCCCTTAATATCGTCGTTTTTAGACTTTGATGGTTTGACGCGCTTGGTGGCCATGTTAGTTCGGTCACCGCTCTACGATCTAGAGAATGAAGGTTCGATCCTCGTCGGAAACAAAACAGAATAAAACTAAAAGAACTCCCACTGCGATCCGAGCTTGTCAGTATAAATATGGCGCGGATAGAATAGAATAATTAGTACAATTTTTAAAGGTACTACATAGTGACTTCGTGAATACTTACTCGTATAATACTCAGAAGAATGATTCGCTTTTGATCAAATAGAAAAATTAAAATAAAACTAAAGTCCAATAAAATGGAATGTCATAAATGTAAATAGTTGTGAAACCAAAATTTATTCAAATAGTAGGTGTATTATAGACGTATTAATTTAGAGTAAGAACCAATTACAAAAAAAGGAAACCATCACACACAAGTGATGACATTCTTTAGGTTCAAATTGTGAGTACATATTTAACTATTCACTCTTGTAAATATATATTATACTCATTCAAATTTACTAGCGATACATGCATACTTCATTGACTAATTTTTATAACATCATAATAAACACATCAATAAATTCAAATAGAAAAAAAACTTTAATTAAAAATGGCTTACAACATATCTGCAACCTAGAGAAAAATATAGTAACTTTAGATGAGTAATAAGTTTACTAAATTATTTTAAATAATTATTCAGCTTGTTGAAAATGTGGGATTTGTCTAAGGAGCCCCACACGCGATCAGATAAATCGACAAATAAGTCCGAACAGAATTTATTGACAATAGGACTCCATGAATTGTCGGCCCAAATAAAAACGAATAATCACCCCAATTTTGGAATTATAGTTGGATATAGAATTTTATCACAACCTATTGCTCAGCTCCACTATTTCATATTAGCCGCATTCGATACAATCGTACAAAGATGCAGAATGAATTGGACGGCCTGGATCAGTGACAGTTTAAACAGCCACCATACAGATGGCTCAGTCTAGAAGTGAATTGTCTACAGACAAATTGACATTCAGTCAATTGACTTTCAACTCTGATCCAGATGTAATTCAATACGAGACCTGAGTCATAGTCAGTCATTTTGTGTGAAAATAGACCTTTGTTCGTTTGAAAAGAACGCTAATGTCTTGCTCAGTTCATGTCATGACCAATGATGCAGTTAGCCTCTGCATCAGCTAAGCGAAAAACGATACCTGAAACAAGACACAAAAAATGCTTGTAGAGGCTATATGCGAATAAAGAAGCGAAATGATGATTACAACTGGCTGCTGCTTCAGCATTTCGCTTATTACCAACATGACGAATTTTATCCCAATTGCTTGCCTGCTCCATCTTCAAGGAGTACAAGTTAATGCTGGCATTCGTGAATCCGCTGAAATTTATTTAATGTTAAAATTTACTTTGGCTGCGTTCATAACACGCAACGTCTGGCCTACTGTTAGGAATTTGTTTTACGAATCCTTTCTGCTGCGTTTTTGATGAGCCCAACATGCTGAGCTAAATGTCATTTTCTCTAACACAAAAATTTCTCCACTGACTGGGACCAGCCTATGCTGACAGTTCAAAAATTCTACCAGTGCCATCGCATCCATACGATTTTTTGACAGTAGTCAGTTCTAAGCTGTAAAATTCGACCATTGATGGAGGATTAGATGTAACTGCTATTCAGAATACTACAAACCAGTGGAAATTTGCTTCGATATTGCTGTCACAGCATGTTGCGAGTCTACTGTGTAACAGGAAAAAAAAACATTCGCTTCATCATTAGCAGTTCGCATATCAGTCGAGCAAATCAACTGAAATGGCTTTCCATTCTCTCGTAGAAGAAATTGTGCCTCTCGCCCAATTGCCCTAACCCCTTGTGGGGCATAGACCGTAGGGCGTCAACTGTTCCATGTGACTCAGTTGACGTTTCGTCGGCTTAAACTGGTTTCGGAGAATGCAGTTGCCAGCATGCACTTCCTGCACATCCATGGCCACGAACGTCGTCGAGGACGGGATTCGAACCCAAAACGCCGGTAGTCAAACATGAGACTGATGCCTCAACACACTGCGCTACCGGTCGCCTTTATCGACATCGAAGAAGCCTTTGAAAACACATCCTTCTCCCAAGGAGCTGACGTCACCACCGCAATTTGGGTCAAAAGAATGTTATCATCCAGACGGATCATCACTGAAATTGGGGACTGTACTTTAACAGCAAACGTCACTCAAGGCAAGGCACTGAGGCCCTTTGTCGTCGTGGCTTAGAATGACTCGGAGATCCCTTCCCCGAAGTGGATGAGATCGCTTCGCTTGAACTCAGGCGTTTAAACTGCTTTGTTGGCCGAAACACACTTGATCCCCAACCAAAAAGTTTCACAAGACGTTATGGTCTATAGCACAGTAGACCTCCCTCTTGGTTGCGGTGCTTGTCCTCCGGGCCCACCGCCAACACTCTTATCTAATCTTATCTTAATATGAACGTAGCTATTTTAATCATCAGCACTTCAAATTTATTCTTCAAGCTGTTTCTCAAAGGGCATTTCCGCTTTAGCCAGTACTAAGCCACGGAAATCTACTATGGGAAATCTCAAATTGCATTTCCGCTTTAGGCAGTACGAGCATACATTCCTCAGTTGATTTTTGCTTTAGGTAGTACGAACCCACGGAAATTTACTCCAGGAAATCTCAGACAGGATTTTCGTTTCAAGCAGTGCCAACATTTGAGACGATTTTTCGTCATTAGAAACGCCATGGCCGATGGTTCACTTGGAACTATTGCCTCAAGTTTTGTGAACTTTTTTTCCAAAAAAAATTTTGAGAACTATTGACCCAAATTCGAGATAATAGTTAATAATGAACAACTGCCGAAACTCAAATGTTTGGGGGGGGGGGGGGGGGGGCGAATATACATTTGCATTTTGGAGCAGTAGTTGTTGACGAGTAGATAATGCCGGTAGATACTATGAATTATCACCCCCCAACTATGTTCCCAAATTTGACACCCCACTCCGTGGAGCTTTAATTCCTTGTACTACACTACTGACGACCGCGTTTTAGCAATAAAAAAAACAGCCAGTTAAATAAATACTTTTAGAAGATCGAAAATACTTTGAGGATGTCTGCAATACTGACATATAAACAAAATCTGTCTAAATTTATCTGTCGATTTATCTGATCGTGTGTGGAGCGTCTTAAATTAGTAGCAGACTAAAAATTTCAAATATTTGTATCTGTACAGTTTGCCTAAATTTTCAATTTTCTCCATCCAAGACGTCATTCATCAGTTGGTCGAAAGATCATGCTTATTTTGGCCATAAATATCTGAATAAAATAAATATGTTGGGATATTGTCTTAAGGAGCACAGCATTATCTTTTTGACCAAAATTTAAATAATTTTTATCGCAGATGTGCAAAGTCAACTAGCATTTCCATACTAGAATAGCATGTAAACACTTCTTTGAAATTTCCAAATCATGAGCAATATTTGATGTCATGAGCAAAATTTCAATATCATAATACATAGTAAATATCGTAACATCTTTGTTTATTGTTTGTGCCTTGAATGCTATAAATGTTTTCGCTTGCAATTTTGACAATATTCTTCATTACCATTTAATTTCCTAAAGAAACGATAAAAGATGCTCGAAAGAATATTTTTGTCTTATCTTTTTTTTGTTTGTTAAAAAAAAGACATAAATTTTAACTTTTTGAACTTTTCGAAACCCTTTTATTCACAAGTCTCACAAGTTCATTAAATTGTAGCTTTAAACGTTGTATAATCTATGGAAATGGTTTTCATATAAAAAAAAAACAGAAAAAATAATGTATATAACATTTTCTTTGGAAACCATTTCTGAAAGTTTGCCCGAATAATATTTTCTAATAACTGTTTTTTTTTTATTTTTCTCTAATTTACAGAAAAAGCGTCTGGAGGAGGTATACAACGTCGATAATCACGACAAGGACAAAGATGACAAATAGTCCTCAAAAATGGGATAAATAAAACAATCCCGATTTTAAGTATCTGTACTCAGCTGGTGACGGTGAAGTTGTTGACGAACACTTATGAGTTTTATTGTTTAGAATTGATTAGCCAAATATATGTTCAGTTCGATTTTGACGATATATCAACGATCTGTTTCTAAAAGTATCCTACACTCCGTCAAATAGTTGAATTCATTTCTCGCTCGTAACTTCTCCAGCCTTCTGAGGAGGCCATCCATTGCTAAGATCCACAACAAGGAGGAAATTATCCCACCCTGCGGCTCCTTCTGCGTACTTGGTTATCCGACTATGACCGAGGTCGGACTGAGTCATCCTAGTTTTTAGCATGGCTATCACCCATCTACAGAAATGAGCTTCCACACCTAACTCGGTGACGGCTTCAATTTTACGAAAGCCACCAAGGTATTTTATATTGTATAGTATATTGTGTAGGTCATGCTCAATTATGCGATCTTCCTTGTGGAGAGGGGTTTCCGTCAATTTACACTTGTGATGGACATGTTAGCCTGCAGAAATTGGTGAGTCTGCAAAAGTTGTTTTGTCTAGGAATCGCTTCAGCGACTTCATAACGCAGGAGATGAGGTGATAGGCCTGAAGTCCTTCACTGTGTCGTGACATCGTTTGCCCGTTTTGAGATAAAGATCACAGGAACTCGTCTCCATAATTTAGCACAGCGTTATGCAGCTCCTGAAAATGGTTATTATCCAAGGTGCCACTAGGTCCTCAGTATTTTTTTTTTTTTAAGCAGTTGGGGAATTTTTCATATGATACCGACGTGGCCCCTTGTAGCCTACTAAAATTGGTGATGTCAGATTCTTACTGACTACACCTATTGACGTCACATTCACCTTGCAGGACCACCGCTCGGTAATACTTCACACAGCTGGGTTTGGCTAAAGGGCCGTTATTCCAGCATCCCGACTTTCGCCTTTTTTCCTCCTTCCGGAGTCTCTCGTTATTATCACAAATAAAGCGCAGCTGATTGCATTCCAATTGATTGCTGTTTTCAGCATGTGCTCTGCCAAGTTCTCTGGTTTAATGGCGGCTTCTAGTCAGTTTAACTTCTTGCTCCTCTCGGTATTCGACAAATGGTTGACAGTGAAACAATACATGTTTCGCGTCCTCTGCGACTCCCTTGCATCTCGGGCATTCTGATGAGTCATTCAGCTTGAACCTATGCAGGTATTCCCTGTATCCACCATGGACCGTGAGGAACTCAGTCAAGTAGTGGTTTAACTCACCACCTGTCCATGCGTGGTATGAGAATGTACAACCAACGACCTGTGGATACCTGATTCCAACATTCCTGTCATATTCTCAGCGACTCGTCGCTTTCTCTGCTTTTACGCTTACCGTAAAATATCTCCGTTCCATCCACTAGACTGGCTATTAGGTTGAGGTTATTCCAGAAACAACGTAGTCCGCTTTAAGGGATGTTGTTCGGTATGGCCAGCACTCCTTCAGGCTGTTAATTGCCTTGACCCCTCCATGGGTATGGACGCGTCAACATCTCTAGCATGTCTATGCCTTGTTGACATTTCGATAGCATATCTACTTTTCGGAAGTGCAGTAGCTAGCATGTACTTCCTACTCGCGCCATCTTTATACTGACAAGCTCGGAGTACTATGGGAGTTCTATTAGTACTTCTAACAGTTTTTGATCGCACCGAGATTTGAACTCCGAGCTCTAGATTGATGATAGATGAAAGCCGCTTACATGCTTGAGGTGCTCTCCAAAGCTTATCTTCGTGTCAGTCATAACTCCCAAGTACCTAATGTCTGGCTTAGAAGGAATGAAAGAACATACTTCCAACCCTGATTTTCAGAGAGGACTACTTTCTGCGCTTACTGATGTTAACGGCCTCCGTTTTATGCTCAGCCAACACTAAATCCATTTTGTCCAACCACGACTTGATAGTTGTGATTCCTTCGCTGGTGCTGTATGATTCGCGAACCCGACTATCGGCACCCGCTTGGATACGGGCAAATCCAAAATGTCATTATACATTATGTTCTATAGCAAAGGGCCAAGACCGGATCCTTGTGGAACACCTATTGACAATTTGTATTCTTTAGACTCTTCGCCAGTTTCATTATGCAGGATTAGGTATGAGAGGTAGCTCCTGATAATTTCAGCCAAATAATTCAGCACGCCATACATTCGCAGAGATGCGTGGATGTACCTTCAGTTCGCGGAATTTTAAGTGCTCTTGACATCCAGTGTGATCACAGTCTAACACTTGTCCTCACACATTGCATATTGTATGCCTTGCTAGGCCAGTCACTGACACATGATTGCATTAATAGTGGAACGCGCCCTTCGGAAACCGTACTATGTCGGTCTGACTGACCACCCTTTATCTCCACGATTTCGAATAGACGGTTGAAGATAATCCGCTTGAACAGTTTCCCTACCGTATCCAGTAATCAAATTGAGCGGTAGAAATTTTGTTCGCCTGGCGCCTGATTCAGCAGAACCAGTTTCTGCCTTTCCAAGCCTTTTGAAAAATTCCTTCCGGCAAGCAAGTCTCAAACGACCCAATGAAATTCTCGAGTATCGTCTGACCCGCCGCTTTCAACACCTTGTTGGGGGCACCATCCTTGCCCGGCGATTTGCTATCCCGTATGTTGTAGAAGCTCCTTTCATGGTATGGCGCTTTTCCATTGGAAGTACATCCTTAGCTTACTGGCACTTGATCGGGAGTATATCATCTAGGCCCGGAGACTTTTAGGGAATACTTGGTGACTTCCCGCTCATCCCTCACCAACTGTTATACTGAGGGAGCAAGCTTAGAACCATATAACAATGGTAGTCCGCTTGCTCCCGTTAGATATTTTTGACGAACAACTGGCGGCAAACATTGCCTTACGGCTTGTGGGATACTTCACTATCCTGCACAATCTGAATCTCCCAAGGGAGATGGACTACACTCATCCCAAATACCATTTAGGCCGAAACTGGACCAGTCTGACTCCGTCGAGAACTCTACGGATGGAAGGTATGTGCCGTTGACCACCGAATCCATGGTTATCTATGCAGATGGCTCTAAGAACGAGGAAAGGGTTAGAGTAGGTATATACACAGAGGGACTGAGCATTAACTCGGGATTCATCAGAGGGTAATATTGATGAAGCCACTTCTGCAAGGCAGATGAGTTGATTCGAGAGGGTAAGACTAGTGCGGTTGATTAAAGTCGCAAAAAGATCGAAGTGTCATTTACCATGTGTAAATTCGCGATTGTGACTGCCGCTGTGGACAGGGCTAATATAAGATGGCTCTGCAGCAACAGATGCCAAACGACGAGAATGATTTGGCCAAAAATTGATCCCAGCCGTTCTGCCGCATTGGCAGGGTTGTTAATTGCCTTAACCCCTCAAGGGAAGCATTGTCGCGTCAACATCTTTTATATTACTAGGCCTTTGTAACGTCAGCATATATTTTTCGGACAGTGCAGTTACTAGTATGCACCTCCAATCCGCGCCTTCTTTATACTGACAAGCTCGGAGCGCTATGGGAGTTATTAACGAGCGTAGGATTGAACCTCCGTCTCTCTAGATGTAACATCGTAGAGCGGTGACCGCGACCACACGGCTACCGGGCACGATAGTAGGGGCTATCACAGTTCATCGCCCAATAGGGGAGCTCGCCTCGAGCCTCCGTCTTCCTCATCACGACTTCTGCAGGAGGAGAACATTTTATACCTTATCTACCATCTCCCGGCTTTAGCTGGCAGGAGGAGGATATTTCTGGGTTCACGGGTCTTTTACGATCTGGATGACCGTAAGGATATTACATTACATCGCCAAAACAGGCTGGTTTGATACGCAGGTTCTAATGAAGGTAATTTTGATGGTACCACAACGATGGTCTAAGTGTGGCCCATTCACCTAACCTAACTTATTCTATTGCCGAAATCGAATTGAATTTTTATTTGCTTCAAAAGATAACAAAAACACCAATCGCTGAGTACAGACCGCAAAAGAAAAAAAGTATCAAAAAAACTAACAAACTCCAATCCATTCTATTCCAATCCAATCTAGGCAAAGAAGGCTAAACAAGCCGAAATCGAGCGCAAGCGTGCTGAAGTGCGCAAGCGCATGGAAGAAGCCTCCAAAGCCAAGAAGGCCAAGAAAGGTTTCATGACACCTGAAAGAAAGAAGAAACTCAGGGTAAATATGACATATGATAATTTCATTCAAGACACCAATATAAATATCTAACAACCCGCATTCCCCCAAATATAGTTGTTGTTGCGTAAGAAAGCCGCTGAAGAATTGAAGAAAGAACAAGAACGCAAAGCCGCTGAACGTAGACGCATCATTGAAGAACGATGCGGTAGTGCCAAGGACCTTAGCAACGCCAGCGAAGGTAATTGTATTTTTTTCGTAATAAATATTCTTTGTCATAATACTTTCGCTTCTAGAGTATACATTAATTATTTCATCTTATCAATATATTAGATAAATCTGAAATATCTTAGAATCTTGAATTTCCTACACAAGTAGATTTTTGATCAGATTATGATATAAATTAGGACAAGCATTATTTTATTTTTACTACACAACGTACCACTTCAAATCTAAAAAAATACATCTAAAAACAATATACACATTTGAAAATAACAAAAATAAAATATATTACAATTAAATGGGGTAATATCAACCAAAATCATTTCGCACAATTTTGTAGCCACACTTAAGCAAATGCTCAAGACTATGTATGACAGGATTAACAAATTGGAGGACAACAAATATGACCTCGAATATATCACTAAGAGGAAGGAAGTCGAGGTACACAAACACATAATTATGACAATATCTAAATTTAATCAAACGCTAATGGCATATACTTATATCTTACTATACAATCTTTTATAATTCTTCTGAGCAAGCTAAAAAACACACTTTGCGCAACATTAAGGCATATCGATAAAAAAAAACCTATAAACTTTCAAAAATCTAATCAAATCAATATTGTTTCGTCCACTATATAATTTCTGCTCCTATAATGTTTAACTATTATTCTCAATTTTTTTTAATTTTGATTTCGATTTTTTTTTCGAAATTACCTATAAGCTAACCTTTTGACCGAGAGAGAGATAAGATCATGTCGTTGTTTTTGCGCCACTACACTGACACATTTTAACACATGATTTTTTTTTTAATAAATTATTCAACGCTTTTGGCTTTTATTTTAATGAAAACCAGTTGATATTTTTAATACAAAAAATATTAAATATTTTTTTAAGAAAACATTAGCATTAGCTCTCGTTTATCGTCGTGGTCGTCGTCTTCGTTTTGATCGGTGTTAGTTTTTTATACCAAACTTAACAACTTTTATTTAGTAATTTTTTGGTCCCTCCCATGACAGCTATATAATTGCATCTTGATATCGACATTACACACTTACACTAGACACAGATACACAAATCAATTTTAGATATTTCATCTAAACATGATTTTCTTTATTAAAACTTATAATTTTTCTTATTTGGAATATCTTGGAAAGGTTCATCCATCTTTCTGGGAGTCGGGTTAGATACATACATAAGAAACTGAAACATTCCACTTCTTTTACAAACCAATACTATATAGTGATAATCGTTATTTTTAAAATAATTTATAAATGATGAAGTTGCGAGAAATGACGCCTCTTCAGTGAGTTGGCCGAAATTATTGAAATAAAAACAAAAATCGAGAAATTAATTGCTTTTAGGAAATAATTCTTTTCCAATACACACACTCGTACATATTTATTATTATGTGTTTTGTAGAAAGTCTTAGGAAGATTTGCAAACATTATCATGAACGTATTGCCCGATTGGAAGATGAAAAATACGATTCTGAGCTTGAGGTGGCACGGAAAGGTTTAGAGGCAAGCGTTACAGTCGTTTTATTTTCTTTTGTGCTTACTTTTTCGATATAAACCAAAATATTCTCTTGAAAATAAACCAAGTCGTTATTTAGTTCATTTTTTCTGCCCCACATTTAATGCCAGTAACGAATATTTTGTTCACCTATATCTAATTTCAATAAATTGTAAACATAAATCGCTTAAAACATGTTCTAGTACAAATAATTCAATTTTCAATTTTATAAATAATAATACACCGTACGAAATGTACTTAGAAATATTTTTATACGGATTAGTAGTTTTTTGAGTTAACCACAGTGTTTCTTTAAACTTATTTGAAAGTTAATTTTTTATTTAATAAAATGAAAAGCGCTAAGTATAAATGGTAAATGACACTGACAGTTATTATAATAACAACAGTACTCTAACGAACTAAAGCTTCAAGGACTAGAAATGACTATTTTAAATCGTTTATTCACATGTACGGTCAGTGACGGAGTTATTGAAACGAGAGTAACCGATATTTTTCAGTAGGGGGCCCTTAATATACAAATTTTGGTCGAACAGTGTCGTAACCACAGATGCCGAAGCAACCGGCAAACTTCTCCTAAACACTCACTTTCCTGGTTGTGTAATTTCCACCTGCTATCGGCGGAGTATACAGGGTATCCGGAAATTGGCAAATAAATGCACTGTCACAAAAAAATAAGGATTTTTTTATTTTTTAACCCGTTAAGGGTCATTTCATCCTATTTTTGCAATTTCTGGAGGTACAACCAACAAACTATTATTCTGATTTTTATGGGATAGTTTTTTGAAATAATGCAAAGATACTAGCTGAGATTAGGTGTTTATTTGGGGATTCTGGCTTGCCTAGTTTTCCAGTTATTGTGTTTTTAGTATTGTGACATTGGCATGGTTTACGACCTTCTAACGCACAAAAAAGACTGTTTTACTATATTCAGTTTAAAAAATAGGAACGAAATGATACGTCCAGGTATTTGACGTGATTTCCCATGGATTATGAGTCATAATGCCAGGATGTCTGGTAGAACTCCCTCGAACTTACGTTTAATCAATAGCCCCGTTCGAGTCATTTGAACGAAGATCAATTTTAATACAAAACTGAATGGCCTTTGTTCCAGGTCTTGTTCGGATAAAATCTGGATCAGAGTTGAAAGCGAATTTGTTGAACGTCAACTTTTTCTCGTCAGTTCGCCCCCATACCTTTCTACACTGAACCCACAATTCGCCCCAACGCGGCGAATTATCTAAATAGTGGCTATTTGAATTCACTCATCACAGATCCAGGCCGTTCGATTCGTTGTTGTTCTCTGTCCACTTGTCTCGAACGCGGCTAATATCATCAAGTCATCCGCATAGCCTTGAGTTGAGTAGCGCTACATCGAGAGAGGAGATAGGACTCCTCATTTGGCGATATTAGCAAGAAGGTTGACTTGCTGACCATATGCCGAATCCAATTAGCTGTAGTGGTGTCCGCACCCTTCTTCCTTAGTGCTTTGTCGGTGGCAGTGAATTAAGCGTTGTCAGAAGCCCCTTCTAAATCAAGAAAAGCTGAAAGAGCATTTTAATTAGCCTGCATTGTCGCCTCGATCTCTCTCACCAGTAAGAGTGGAGAGCAGACACAGTAGATTTTCCTGCTTGATAGGCAGACTGTCTCTTATGTAGAGTTGAGGATTTCTCTTCAGGAGAGTTAGTGGAATACGAGTAAGTTTATCAAGATCTTCTCCATCGATTTCAATAAAAAGCCGGTGAGGTGAGACTGATGAATCTGAATGATATAGGATCATTTTTTGGATAATTTCCTATTTTCGGAATCTCCATGGTTTTCCATGTGTAAGGAATAAATCCCAGTGCTACTACCTCTGAATATACTCAAGAGATGTGAAATCAGTCCATCTGAAGAAGACTTCAATGGATCGAAAGATTCAATAGTAAACTTGACCTTATCCTCCGGGAAGATAGTCTCGCCGCTTTTCAGTTTTACACAGAGTATCCGGAAATTGGCACATAAAACCATTACCGCATGATCCCCCATGCCATTTTCAGCAAAAAATATTACGGAACATTTTTCGAATTCTTAGCCCTTTAGCTGATAAAGGCGTTTACATATTTTATGAAAACTGACTACCTCACATTACTGAAACACGATACCTGGAAAACTACGTTAGAGCTAGAATGCTCAAATAAAAAGACAGTCTCAGCCAATATCCAAGTTGCTCTAAAATACAAAATTTATTTGGTTGAAATCAGACAAGCGGTTTCTAAAGTCAACATTTTTGTTTTGCTCCGAAAATAAAATGTTTTTTCACCGCAATATTATGGAATTTTTACATAAGTAATGTAGCTTTCCTGTTTCAAAAATTAATTCTCTATTTGATTATGATCAAATCGTGTTAACATCATTCGATATTAAACTGCTCTGGCAAGAACATCTCAGAGTGTGAGCAGACTGAGCCACTAAGGCCTTGCCTTTATGTATTCTTTATAGCCTTCTGGATTTACAAGGCGTTCGTCAGACCTATTTTAGAGTACAGTGCAGTAGTCTGGTGGAAAAGTGAATTTACTGTTTCTAGTGCTGCCATCTTAGGCAAGGTTCAGAGGCCTGCATGTCTAATGGTGACAGGGGTTATTAGCTATTTTCTATCTAACGCTCTTGCAGTATCTACTGCTCAACCTGCAGCCAATACACATTCACTTAAAAGAAGAAGCAGAAGCTAAAATTACTCAATTGCCCTAACCCCTTGTGGCCCAGTTGACGTTTCATTAGCATAAACTCGTTTCGGAGAATGCAGTTGCCAGCATGCACCTTCTGCTCCTCCATTAATTCGCCTAGCTGTAATAAGTCGGGAGATGCTGTGGCTTATTATTACTCCCCGCAACTTCAGTGACTTCTCAGACTCCTTTAATCTAGCCGCGCAGCATGCTGCACTGAATCATACTTGTAGGTGTAAGGGGAGTAGATGTAGCACCTATGTGACTGTTATACTTGAGACTGTGATATTTGCGGTTCCTTAAACTTTGTTCAACAGGTGGTCGTTGTATATTTTACGGAAAGCTGGCCACAATACCAGTGATGTTAGCTAGTCGTGTTGGCTGAAAACCCTATCTTTTGCGCAGGTTCTTCTGCCATTCTGTATACGTAGAGGGCTTCTTTATACGGTACTCAGTATGCATCTTCCAACTAAGTTTGGAGTCGAGAATGACTCCGAGTAACTTAACGTTGGATGATAAATTTCAAAAGTGGTCATTAAGTTATGGGAGTTGGAGCTCCGGTATTTTTGTCTCTGTGGCTAAAAGGAATAGCTCAGTTTTTCCTGGCTTCACATTTAATTCGCATTCAGCAGTCCCGGTGTTTATTATATCCAGAGTCTAGAGTTCATGATGTCGCTCAACACGAAGAGGAACTTTCTCGAAAACGGAATTATCACATCGTTTGCGTTCTAAGGAGTCCGTCCGTCACTATTATCCACAGTAGGGGTGACATCTCCCCGCCTTAAGGCGTTCCCTTGTACACGTAACTACTAAGTTGACAATCTCCCAGATCCAGCTGCAAAAGTGACTTTCCACCCCAAAGCTCGGTGAGGGACTTTCAAATGACCTCAGTACGTGCCCTCAATATTGAAGTAGGTTGCTGGGGTTTATTGTTTCCACCACATGTCATGCTCAATCGTGCGTACTACCTCACGAACAGTTTCAGTAGATTTTCCTTTGAGATACGCGTGTTGGCATTCTGAAATCGGCGATTTGATCAGAAGCTGTCGTATCCAAGATTCGTTTCAGTGCCTTCCCTTAGAGGAAGAGAAGATGAGGCTGATATGCCTGAAATTCTCCTCGAATTCATGACCGGAAATGCCTGCTTTCCGAGAGAACGCGATACACCGCTGGGTTCTCAATCAATTTGCAATAGTCACTCAAAACATAGTATAGTCTCCTAGAATCGCTTGACACCTTTTTGAGAATAATACTAGCGCTGATCCGTCCAGTTGGCAGTGGTCTTTGGAACTAAATAGTGGATGTCGCTTTTCTCGTGGCATCGGCGACCAATCCCTTCGCGTTCTTTGGAATAGTTGATTTATCAATGCCTCGCCCCTTTCATCCGGGCGTTACGTACTGCGACACAAAAAACCTGATTTGAGGGCCATACTACTAGTATGGCTTCAAGCCTTGTTCGGACAGGCTAGTAAATTAGTCGAGTAGCGAGTAATTTAGTAGCTAAATATGTCCGAACAGCAAAAAATTTGCATTTGGTTCTATTTTATTCGGATAAGTATCTTATTCACTTCACTGCGTTATAGGCCTGTTTATTTTGCAAAACCCCACTCACAACTGTATTGCGAGCGACTTTTAGTTACTAAATTAGTCGCCACTCGATTAAATAGTCGCATAGTCCGAAAAAGGCTTGACTCCTTGTGATTAATTTCCTTGTTTAAGTTTCGTCAACATTCAAAAATTTTCGGATGGTGCAAGTTGCTGGCATACGCATCCTGTCCGTTTTAGTTTCCATCTATGACATGCCCTTACGTCCCATACCGCAGGTCATCATCATCATTCTGATGACAATTAAAGAGAGGGAATCTACCTCTTTAATCCGCTTAAGTTCGTTGATTTGCATGAACTATTATCGAGGTTCATGAACGATCGGCTAGTTTGAAGATTACAGTTCTAGCGAGAGTAGCCGAACAGCGATCTTCGTCACCTCAGGAGCATCTGCCTTCTTCAAGCATCAGATGCTGCGAGGAGGAGCTTTTCGAACTTGCAGTTATGCTTTTAATTTGCTACTTGTCATGGTGGTCAGTTTGACATCTTGCATACACATGTGCCTCGGTTTGACTTTGAGCTTTGTGGGCTCCCATGACAGATAAATAGCTCTATATCCTACGAGCTCGATATCTCCGCCTATTTAATAACCTATGCATATAACATTTATTCGATTTTAAATAGTCATAATAGTCCGAATATTTTTCTTTAAGCCAATCGACACCAGAAAAACAAATTTAAAAATGATAAAATTGACATTATCAACACATTCTGTACAATATTCGTAAATAATTACGTCGCTATCTACTGTGTATGTAAAAACAAACAGTTCGTTATTTTAAACTTTTTTGTTAATTCGCTCAATTTTTATACTATAGTCCAAATAATATTAATTTGCCACCGAATTTATGACGTTAACGATTAACATAAATTCAAGAGCTGAACTAGGGTTTGAGTTTTCAGTAGTTCTTATTTATAAATTTCTCCTTTTATGACTACTAAAATTGTCAATCTAGAAACTTTTTTCCCTTTTACTTCAGGTATTGATTTATATTTTGTTCGCAATTTTGTATTTGTACATTAGTAGTTTTGAAGAGTATTTTTTTTTTATTTAAACTAATCTAAAAAAAGAAATAAATAATTAAAATAGAGTTCCACCGAAAGCAAGCGAGAAAAAAGCTTTATAGTTGTCGACGTTCCATGTGTACTCGTAAATTGCGATATTGCAATATAAAAGCCAGCTGTTGGTATCTTTCAATTGAATCAGATAGAAACAAAAATCCTTCGCCGGTTTATTTATGTAATGACAACAACATACAACTTTTTATATTTATAATCTTCTTCAAAACAAATTAAAACAAAAAATATATATATACCTATATATATCTAAATTCATGATAATTAATGATACTTATCCTTTAACATCTATATAAATGTCCATACCATGTATATATATACATATATCTAGCGGAACTGCAAACAGTATGTAAACAGTATTGGCAAAGGATGTATAATTTGGAGGGTGACAAATTTGATTTAGAACGAGCTTACCGAATTAAACAACTCGAGGTAAACATGAAGAATGTATTTATGCATAAATATCTATACATATCTACAAAAATAAAAAGTTTGCTACATACAAAAAAAAATATATTTGAGATGCCACAGTGAGAAAGTGACTGCTAAAAACATAAGAATTTAGTGAAAGCATCGGAATAGACAGTTTTCTTCTTTTTTTTACTTCTTCAATGTCGTTTTTTTATGGATAGTTTGTTTTTATTTTAGTATTTTAGTTTATTTTGATTTATTTTAGTCTAGTTTTGTTTCATTTTTTTTTTATTTATTATGCCAACCTGGATATCTGCTAGAATTATTATTTAAATAATTTAACATGCAAAACTTCGATAAACAAAATGAAATGTTATCAACCTTATTCAAACAATTTTAAAGATATGGATGACTGTTGAAAATAAGAGTCAATATGTTTGCTATGATCTAGTCTGATATAGTATTTTTTATGCAAGTGAACGAAATTGAACTTCTTTTTCTTCTTTTTTTGACGCTATCTCGAACAACTGAAACCTGAGGGTGTTGTCAATCTTATCTTCAGTTTTTTACTGTCTCCTGTTTTTTTTTAAGAATGTTAATATGTTTTGACGTTTTTCTAAATACATTACTTTTTTTATATAATAACATGTAAATTAGATATATTGTAAGTAGAATTATTCTCAGTAAGCAAATCATTAAAATACATACAAATAAAGATAAAAAAATGAAATAAATGCTAGAATTCTCTGTAGGCTATGGGATTGACTATATAGATATATTGACTATAGCTATTTGTCAACCAGAAGTCTGAGTAAACTTACAAGCTAACTATAAGAATGGAAGAGTTGATCTAAGGTTCATTTGGCCATATGACATTTTAATCATATTATGTTAAACTACGTTTGGCTCAAAGCTAATTGATGCAACGCTAGTCGTAACTTTATTTTCCATGTGCACGATTTGCGCTTTTGCAAGTGATCGGCCCTCATAGACACGGCAATACCCATACTCGAACTCGACGATCGCTTCATTCTTCTTCGCCTGCTGCCTTGAATGATTTTGGATATTCACCGATTCGTTCCAAGTTTGCAGGACAGTGCTGATTTGATTTTTTTTTTCTTAAAGAAAAGAGATAAAAATCACACCGATCATCTTACATTGCAAGTGTTGTCGACTCTACCCGCTTTTACCGACGACGTGAGATTTTCGTCGGGGAGCGACTAATTACCCAGTAAAAACCCTCCTTTTTTCCCATTCTCCATGCGGAACTTTCTTCAGGTATTACATTGAGGGGCCGGTTTTAGCTGATTAGCCATCGCTTATGTGATTAAACGATGTGAATTCTGCAACTGTGTGAATACTGCTAGTTCATTTTTGCTGCCTTGCGTAGCGCTCCCGCTTTCCGCGGCTCTCGGTGTGTTTCGCAGACAGAATTACTCACCGCCTGATGCCAGCATATGCGAAACTAATTCCTCCAATGCTTTCCACTCAAATTTCTAGTGCTTCGCATCCTCTTTCACCAGGGCACAATTGGGACACTCGGGAAAGCTATCCAGTCAGAATCTATGCAAGTATCTCCTATATACCCGTGTGTGTGGCGAGAAGCTTTGTAAGGTAATGGCTCACTTCACTGTGTTTTTACAATAGTTGATCCTTGCCCCGATATCTGAAATGAGTGTATGTGTCCATCGGCCCTTCATTGATTCAGTCCAGCAGCGCTACCACTTGAACATAAAATTTTCCCTCTCACTCCGCCTTCGATCCATGAGCTCCGCTGCCAAAGCGAAGTGTTTTCCATTGTAGAGTCTTCCCATTTCATCTGCTATTATGTCTATAGGTATTATAGCATAGCACCCACTACGTAGACCGACTCATCGGATGTGGTACGCAGCAAACCCTCAATTCACTTCTGCGGTAAATCAAATTAACCAGCCTCGCGCTGTATGTTTTGTTCGGTGCTTTAACCCAGATGGAGGCTGCGTAAAGTAAAATATAAGTGGTCACCCTAAATATTTGACATCTTTTGCTGAGCTGCGGACCACCTACATTTGGCATTAACCTTCACCTGCGGATATCTTGGCCACTTTCTCACAGGAATGCTTGAGGTGTTCTCCCAATGTGAGCCTCGGGTCAATAATTATACCGAGGTACACAGGTATGATACTGCCTCCGAATCTTATCTTTACACAATTCCCCCTTATACGTTTACTGATGATTTTTTGCAGTATCAGTTTAATAGTAGTGATTGCCTCCTTTCCATTCATTTCCATGTTTGCCGGGGCTTTAGCTACTACGACCACTGCTATGTCGGTCGCAAACCCTATGATTGTTGTTTCCTTGGGGAGATGCAGCTCTTGAAGTGTTCATTGTACAATATCTACCACAGAAGAGGACCAAGCACTAAGCCTTGAGGGACACGACCAGCTGAGATATTATACTGCTTAGGTTCATCGTCTGTCTTATATATTAACACCCTATTTGACAAATACATCTGATAAGGTTCGCCAAATATTCGAGAGCACCTTCCTTCAGCAGCGGGGTGTGTATCTGCGCTCCATCTGCTGAGTGAAAGATATTCTTCGCATCTAGTGTTAGTACCGCGCAACATTTACCTTGACTTAATGCACCCACTAACAATTCTTTTGAGGATTTTTTTTTATGGCATCGACAATGAAACGTGCTCCGCGAAAACCGAAATGTCTATCTAAATATAAAGATAAGATAAAGATAAAATATTCGAGCTACTGTCCCAGCAGGAAGGCACTGCGACCATAAAAGATCTATTGTGCCGTAGCTCATTAACCCAAAAGACCGTCCACCTTTCTAATAAAGGGCAGCAAGTCTTTAGTAGAAATCAAGCTGAAGTCTGCAGTGCTGATAGTAGCCTGTCCGAGGAGTGACATCCTAAAACGCGCGATGGCGGGACATTCTCACAAGATGTGTTTGGTAGTTTGCACGTCCTCCAGACAAAGACGGCATTCAGTCTCGCTGGACAGACCCATCTTGTTTAAGTGATATCTGACCAGGTGATGGCCAGATAAGTACCCCACTAGGAGTCTTAGGTGGGTTCTACTCATTTGAGTAGTACCCTTGTGACTGAAGGGCATTATCAGCTCCTTTGATTGACGAAGCCCTGGAAGGTTATTCCAGTACTGATGACGCAGTGCAAAGCATTCTGTGATCCGCAGTTTGTCCGACGCCAGCCCAAAGCCACAGTAAGGTTCAGGTCCATGAAAACGACTGGATGATCCTTGTCTAACAAGTTCATCCGCAGCCTCGTTCCCCTCAATGCCTTGGTGGCCTGGCACCCAACGCAAGAAGACTCGGTTTTTGGTTGCCAACAGTTGAAGGAGTTCGTAAGACTCCTTCACCAGTTTCGATACCTTATATGAGGAGAGCGCTTTTATAGCTATTTGGCTGTCTGAGAAGATAGCAATGTAAGCGCCGCGAAGTCCAGTTTCCAAATGTCTATCTAACAAGCCACCTTTCGTGTCTACGATTGCGAGCAGATTACGCGATCTATAATTTATATATCATGCATTATAATATTTTACCCATTGTGTCTAAAAGACAGATTGGGTGGTATGAGTTTAGTGCCCCTAGAAGCTTGTCTAGTTTAGGTATTGAAACCGATTTTTGTCTTTTCCAAATCGTAGCCAATACAGACCGTTGATCTTTGCCCGTATGAGACCAATTATCCGGGTACACTCATTCCTTGCTCAATGGCATGACGACCACATGACTAGACTAGACGCGGCAATATAGATTGGTGAACTCTACCGCATGAGAGTTCATTATCCTAGAACATTCGTTGCACCTCGCAAGAGGAGGAGAGGAATAGTAGCCGGGTTTATGTTGATGCAATTTCAGCTAATCTAACTAAATTGAGCTTCCATGGAAATCACCCGAATGTCTGTGAAGTAATGGTCACCAAAATGGATTTCGAGCATTCAGATTGCAGATCCGCCTCTCTCTAACTCTCTTCTGATCAAGTCCTGGAACTACTCACCTTTCATTGGTCGCAGTCCTGAAAGCCTGATCTAAAACAAGCTTTTTCAAATTCTCCTCCAGATGCTTTCCCCTCCGGTAAAATATGTGCTGTCGACTGTCAGTTTTTGGATCAAAATACTTTTCAGATCCGGAGAGGAATATTTTCAGATCCAAAAATTGACAGTGGACGGCACATATTTTATCGGAGGGGCTTCGTTCGCTACGCGTCTTATGGGCTGGGTTGCTACTCTCAGTATACGGTCATAGAACGCTCGCTGCGCTGGCTCTATATGCTACAGCGGTAAAACCACTATTAGCCAAGACACGAACCACGATGCGTCGTTGCCCGATGAAATAGGAATATACAACACCTATAATCCACAATGGAACATTCCACAATTTCGTGTGATCCTGCATCCAAACCATCGGTACAATAGCCAAAAATACTACAGATTCAACTCTTCCTACTTTTAGTATACACTCGTCATTAAGCAATCTTTCCCCTTAAGATCATCGATGACTTTAGGAACCAATAAATTCAAGTGGTAGTCTATTAATTTAAGCACAAAACCAAATATCGCAAAATATCGACATTTCATAACTACGCAACAAATATCGTAAAAAAAACATATCGTAAAACGAATATCAAAACTACTCGCCATCAACTATCAACGATAAAAAAAACACAGACAAAAATCAGTAGCATAGATCCTGAACAAAACAATCAATTTGTAGTAGAAAAAAAAAACAAAATCAATTGAAATAAATTCCTCCAATTCAATAAATAGTTCGTTAAAAAAAAAAATAAAAAAAAAATATTTATTACAGACGAATTACGAGAAATTTGTGAAGAATATTTCGAACGCATGTATACGTGTGAAGGTCAAAAATGGGATCTGGAATACGAAGTCAGGAGAAGAGATTGGGAGGTACTGCAACATATAAGAGAAAAAAGAAGATAAAAAACAACAAATAGGCAACAACACACGATGCAAAAAGATACATAACGCATTTCCTGTATTAAGACAATAGTTACAGACATTCCCACATGTACACGATTGTTGTACACACACATACACATACAACAATATTTTCGACAAAAAAGATACATATATCTTTTATATTTTGTCCGTTTTTATTCATGCAAGGCACCAATTTGGTTTTGTTAATTGGAATTGGACTTGCATTCTGATCCCAATTCTTTTTTTGAACCACTGAATTTTTATTCATTCAAAAACACACCTCATACACGTTTAAAAAAAACAAAAATTCATACACACATACTCGTATATAGGGTATTTAAGTGACGTTTTTTTTTTGTTTTTTGTTTAAACTTAAAAAAAAAACATGTCGATTTTATGGCGTCGTTCTTTTTGTCGCAGACATCCGTTTTTGGGAAATCCATGCACAAAAAGATAAACTTTTCTTTTGTATTGTTCCTTTTGATTATTTTAGATTGTATAAATGTGAAGAGTGTATTCCACACATAGCACATGATTGATTTTTAGGTTTTGATGTATTGTAATTTGTAAATAATTATAATAATCAGCATTATCTGAATGCGAAAATGTGCGTGCCCTACTCAATATGTCAACTGACCAGTTTGAGATTAAGAGAAAAAAAAATTATTTCGAATAAGATTGAATCTTAGCAAAACAGAATCATACATACATATCACTCTCTCTGATCTGTTGTACAATAAAAGGAGATCTATGCGAGAGTTAAAAAAAATACAAAAATTGATTTTGCCTCTGAGTAGTTGCCCGGTAGAAAGTTCTGAAAAATATATGGACGATTTAAGCTCGATTCATATTGTACGGTCTGACGCAATACGAACGCTAGATGGTATATAAGGTATGCGGTTTTCGATAAAAGCTCGTATACCATATAAACCGCTTGAAAGCAGCCTGTTCGGTTAAGGACGGCCAGTACGGTACACAAGCTTTAATCGAATAACATCAGTGGCAGCACTGCCATCTTAATATAGAGTTCGAAATGTAGAAAACAACTCGCCCGCACACATACAAATTCTGCCTTCGTTGATTACATCATCATGACGTCATTGTGAATTTTTGCATAAAGAAGGTAGTGGTACTACCACTGCTGACACCGTGCATACAAACGCACACAATACATTTTTTTCACGCACATTTTGTTTTCTCGGATTACTAGATGCAAATCAACTAGTAGATAAATGCTGAATTGAAACTGAATGCGGAAAACGAAAATTAAACACGAAACGTGTGTAAACCGGGCTCGCCACTATCAGTCATCAACCACTGGCTACTTTTGACAGAAACGCACGCAAGCAAGTCAGTCAAGCATATGTGAACTGTAGGGCGTAATTTTCGATCAGCTGATAGCCGGCCTGTATTTGTAGATGCCAGTGGTTCCAGCGAGCTTTGTGTACACATTTTAATTAAGTTATCGTACGTACGAGTGCAAAGCTCTTTGCAACTGGTACTATTCGATGAAAATGCATATGATTGCCTTCAAAAAATACAGGCCGGCTCTCAGCTGAACGAAAATTTTAGGTGCCTTCGTCAATGACGCCATAGTGTTCACATATGCTTCACTGACTTCTTGTGTGCGTTTCTGTCAAAACTAGCCAGTAGTTGGTGACTGATGGCGGCGAGTCCGTATGTTTCGTGTTTAGTTTTCGTTTTCCGCATTCAGATTCAATTAAAAAAAAACAATACGTACGTGAAGAAAATGAGTTGTGTGCGTTTGTCCGTAAGGTGTTTGCAGTGGTAGTACCGCTGCCATCTTTATGCAAAAATTCTTAATGACGTCATGATGATGTAGGCAACAAAGGCAGAATTTCTATGTGTGCGGGCGAGGTGTTTTCTACAGTTCGACGTCTATCATTGCCATCTAAAAATACAGGCCTCCGCTCAGCTGATTTTGACGGCTAAATTACGCAATTATTTCCTTCGATGACTTCATCGTATCCACAATCCAGTGGTCGGCGACTGATGGCGGCGAGTTCCCAGTATTTGTGCGTTGCGTGTTTAGTTTTCGTTTTCCGCGTTCAGTGTTTATTTGTTAGTAAAATTCCATCTAGTTATCCGAGAAAACAAACACGTGCGCGATGAAAGTGTGTCGTGCGATCAAAAGATGTATTTTGTCAAGTGTGAACTGTTCCACGATACTCTGCGACTGATCCCCGGGACTGCGGCGTCGACCAAATTGCAGCAAGTGTCCAGAAAGTATGTTTTAGAGGACTAAAATGCCGTCTAACGCAACTCCAATTGTAAACATATGTCGTACCGGGGACATCGTCGTGTTCAGTCACTGCCTTGGCAAAGGAACTAATGACGTACACGATCAGCTGAGCGGAGGCCTGTATTTCTAGATGGCAATGCCTGTATATTAAGATGGCAGTGCGCAAATGTATATCCTACATTCTAGCTAACACCGACCATATGGTTTTTCATCTGGCGAATGCATCCACATCCACTTTGCGGCTAAACCACTTGGTCTGGTCGGATCACTTGATCTGAAACTGTCAGATACATGCAAATGTGAGTTTCAGATCAACTGATGTAACCTTCAAATTGAACGTGGTATTTGCGCCTGTCTTCACATCTTTTATAACAAAAATTGTCGAATGAAAGAAAAAGGCTATCCGTGTTATGTCACATAATATGAATCGATCTTTAACCGTGACACGGCTATTCCATTCTTAAACTCGGCGCAGATAAGAGAACTATGCAGCGTTTTGTCGCCGAACTATTGCCAATATTCTGTTAATACTTCACACACGTTTGTTGTTTTATTTTAATTGATTTTCATGCTATTGTAGAGCTTTTACATATCCTCGACAGCAAATTTCATAAAACAGACAGACATTGTTAATATCCAACCCTGTCATTTCTGTTAAAAAAAATGGATCACAACTACGAACAAAATTTAGGCAAATATTGCTTTGTAAATATTGTGGAGACTTTTTGTTCACATAGTGGATATTTTTTTTTTGTGTACATACTTTAGTCCTCGTATAAATTTTTAAAATACTTTAATTCTCTCAGGTAAGTTTAGCTAGCTGGTATATAGTTTCATTTCGCCAATGGACACAACGAACTCTGTGTCATATATTGAAAAAGGACTCTGAATAGAGGAGGGTATTCATATCCTTATTTTCACAATTCAAGCATACATATTCAATTTCCAAATCAAATACTTTTCACATAAATGAGATGTCCTATTTTCACTCATACATCCTGAAAATTTTAAGAATGAAGTTTCCTAAATCTATTGGGAATAATTATTTAAAATAAAACAGAGCTACGAATATACAATATCTCTAGCAGAGTTGTGATTCATTATTTTCGAATAAATTCTATTATTTGCATGATCCTTTTACACTCACCCCTTTCACCCGCCCCTTTCCACACGAATATCTAAATTTAATAGTTTACCGTTACATTGGATACTACGTTTCATTTCAATTTCAGTTAATTTATATATAATTTCTTTGTAAACTTCTACCGCTCTTGTGTATACATACTATAAAAAAAACCAATCAAAATCCTAATCAACTGAAAGTAAATAATAAAAATTTCGTTCACGAGAAAAATCATAATTTGCTCTAAATAAAAATAATAAAGTAATAGATTTAATAAATAAATCACCGCTAGTTACTAAAAAAAAATTGAAAAAAAAATTAATTTTTTAAAAACTATCTTTTTTTTATTTATTTCTTTGTTTTTGTTTTGGAAAAAAAAATAATAAAAATGGTTTAGGGTTAATCAGTATTTTTTTTATAATATATGATTTATTGCAATTTAATTAAAATCTCCTTAGCAAAAGTAGCAGCAGTATGGCACATAAGATCTCTTAAACTAACACTAAATTATAAATAATTTATTTTTATTGTATTTGACTATTAATTTTTTTCGTTGATTTAAAACTTTTTTTGATCTAAATCTGCTATAGACTAAAAATATATCAAAACATTTTTTTTTTGTTTTATATTCACGAACGTTGTTCTGGATATAGTTTTTTTTTAAGTTTGATCATCCAAGGCAAACTCATTAAACGCACGTCTGATTTTCTTTTTTCAAATCAACCAATTTTTGTATCGCGTTTAAATTAAAAGTAAGATTTAATTTCGCCATTTATTCGATATGGAACAGAGGACAATATTGACCGTTAGAATAATCCGCTTTAGAAATGTTCATTCTGGGTTCTCTGCTTGAAACGAGAATGAAAATTGAGTGATTTTTCTGGAAATTGGCGATAATCTCCGCGATGTTAGGAAAAACATTACAACACAGCCGAATTCGCACTTTTTTTCTATATTATATCGGAGTATGTCAAATATTCATATGTTTCTCGTATCAGATATTGATGCTTGGTAACGAACGTGTTGAACTTGTGTTAGAACGGCATCAAAGAATCAAAAGCGACGTCGCTATGAACGCTTGACCACCACAAGTCAGTTATTTCTGCCATTATAAAAACTAGTTGAATCAAAAGGATAGATAGGCCAAGCACACTGTTTGTACTGAACACCGAAATCAAGTAGTCAATGCAGTGCAACATGAATCCTTTCCGTTTCTCCCTATTTATTATTCAACTTCGTAATTTTCGACGATTGTGTATGGATATCTACAACTAGAACCGCGCACAGACAGAATTTCAAATTTAATTTTTTATCGATTGCCCTCACACGAGAATTCTATCCTCAAAAATTTGAATGGTCCCCACAAATCTTAAAAGAACAAATCTCAAAGCCATTGGAAAATATTTGCGTATCATTCAAAAGTTTGAAGATCAAATGTTTTTTTTCCAAAACTTAGCCTCACACCGGCTAATGTTAGCTAGTCTAATCTTGTTTGCAACCCTGGCTTAATTTTAAGACTTATATTGCCCGCTTAAATTTTAAAAGAAGTTGCTCCGACTCCGGCGTCTTTGACGTATCCAGAAGCAATATACCTGTGTTGAATTGATTGGTCCTTTTTTTTAAGCCACAACACGATGGAGTCTAGCAGCAGTGTTGGTGTTATCGAAAACTTCGCAGAATTTGATCCAACTGTGTTTCTTGGCAGTACGGACACCCTTGTTGTAGAGTATGTGCGAGGCTCGGTACCGTCCCCACTCACCAGTGGGTTTCGCTTTATTGAAGAGTCTCCCAGTATTCTGGCTTAGCGCAGAGAGTTCAAAGTTTCACCATGAAACGCCTCTCGAATCCATGGTGCTACTCAGGGGACAGTTTTCGTCATCGGAGGATGTTTCTAGGCTGAACCACCCTGAGACTCTATTGTCCACCGAGTTTTTCACGCAAAGAGACCAAGTAGCTCTCCCAGTCAGTGCGTTGTACTACTCAACTGTCCTAACCCCTTGTGGAGTATAGCGCGTCGCCTGTTCCATGTGGCCCAGTTGAGGTTTTGTTGTCATAAACTAGTTTCGGAGAATCCAGTTTCCAGCATGCACCTCCTCCTCCCCTATTTACCCGCCTACCTGCGACAAGTCGGGAGATGCTGTGGCATATTATTACGTCCCGCACCACAAGGGGAAGACAACACAAATATCCATGGCCATGAACACCGTGGACGGGATTCGAACCCGAAACGCCTGCCTCTGCACTGAGCTGCCGGTCGCCCCAATATTCATGCCTGCTACAGACAATGGCCCATCGCTGTCAGTCGCTATCATGAATCTGGGCAGATGCGATTTGTGTCGATGATGATTGCCAGCAAATTGCTCACAATGGTTTTCAAAGCCATTTTCTGACATCCACAATCGCGACTAACCTCTATACGCATAGATATACGATAACACTGGCTTCCAATGGCCGGAGGTGGGCCATTATCTGTAGCAGGCATTAGATTAGATTTAGATAATAGTCTGGAGGTTAAAGGACTCAACCTTGCATTTAATCATCCACGTAGCACGAACATTGTACATTCCAACAACTCATTTTTTAAAAAAAAATGCCAAGGTGACATCTCCTGCAGGGCCCCACACGAGGGTTGCCTATATTTCAGGGGTAATTTCAATTTCAATTCGATATGCAGCCATAGATTTGTATTTAAAACAATTTTCGACACACATTAGCTTACGTTTCGACTTGCTATTGCCTATTTACCTACCTATCAGGCGAAGATAATTGTGTATTTCCACCCTCACTCTACGCATCAATGCTCTCGCCTTCCAACAACCCCATCACACCTGTTCAGATGCCACATCGAGTCGGAGGGTCTAGTTGAACCGTAGGCAACCGAACAAGGTTGTCTGTCGCTTAACCGGAAGTAGGTAATGCACGCTACTTTCACGCTTCTCTTCATGGGAACATGGGGCTCGCGAGTATTTCCTGGGTGTTGTCTTTCCTCCAGGTTCATGACTGGCGATTAGGTAATAATAATATAAGTAGGCAACTTTAGATTGCGTACGGACGGCAGATAAGGGTGAGCCAGGTAATCGTATTCCCAATGTACGGTAATCGCGGGGCTAAGGGAAAACCCCCTAAAGTAAGGTATAGAATTACTAGGCTTCGGGAAAAAGTAGACAATGTCTGTTTGCCTACTGTCGAGAAGGGGAACCGGCTGCCTCATATTCGTCGTATACATAGGCACGGGGAAAGAGGCCGATTCCTTGACAGTTCACAATTCGGTAGGCAATGAGTATGTGAGTAGGCAAGCAGGAAAAATATCTACGAGTACTTTTCTAAACTTACTTATTGAAAAACCCTGTTCTATTTTCTTTTCTAAACTTCTATGTTGTTAAACTGATACCGAAAAGGTGTGTAGCAGGGACAAGTGCAAATAGACCTACTCTTTCCTGTGCCTTTTTTGAACCAGCTGCATTTCCCTCGACGCATTCTCTTCCATTTGCACTTGATTAATGCTTGGCATTCTTCGGCAGCAAGGGGCGAAATTCCCCATTTTGAAATCCATTCCCCACATTTGCCTCAGACTCTAGGAGAGGGCTGTCGTAGGAGTGGCAGCAATGACTGCTGTGGGGCGACCGGTAGCGCAGTGTGTTGAGGCATCAGTCTCATGTTTGGCTACCGGCGTTTCGGGTTCGAATCCCGTCCACGACAACGTTCGTGGCCATGGATGTACAGGAGGTGCATGCTGGCAACTGCATTCTCCGAAACCAATTTATGCCAACGAAACGTCAACTGGGCCACATGGAACAGTTGACGCGCTATGCCCGACAAGGGGTTAGAGCAATTGAGTAGATATAAGCTTGAATGGAAGCTCTCTTCATATGTTCCATCAAAGAATCTTCCGTGGGAGGGATGCATTCGATTGAACGACCGAATTTTGTGAAGGGGGCTTTCCTGCATGCCGTTTTTGACCTGAAACAGAGTGTGTAGTGAGAATTTTGACTCGGATTTTTCGCATTTTATGAATGGACCAAAAAAAAAAATACTTACGTACTGTACCAATTTATAACAGAATTTATGCTATGTTTCCTTGCCTCTTCATGCCTCCATTATGTTTCCTTCGCCAAATGAAGTAGAGGCATTGATAGTGCCAGGGTACGCCTTTATTATCTTGAGAGCCTTCGACTTTCCCATTGTATAGAAAAGAACGTAGTTTGGCAACCTGTGAAACCATGTAAGCCTATAAGCGCTGCTGGTTTTGGAGGACCTGAAAAATACAAAATTACAACATGGGTCATTTGCGTGTGTGCGACGACAGTAGCCGACTTGGACGACACGGAGTGCTAACACAATTTCGTAAATAGCATGAAAGCTGCTTGTCGTGCTAGTCTTAGGGCGATCACAAAGTGAAAGCTCATGCCGAGCTGGATGCCGGTGTTTTATTGTGAACACTCACCGAAGAGAAACGTTCACGTGAAACGTGCTCATGGAACTTTCTCTCCCCATACTATTGCTAAATCTCAAGATCACATTTGCAATTGTCCGGGGAATTCGTTTAATTTTTATTCATATAGATTTTTTTTTAGACCGTGTCGACACTGTTTCATAGATACTTTGAGAGAACGCTTACGTTTCAGATACCGATACCTGCATTTCTGAGAAGGGGGAAAAGTATCACGAATTTTTTTCAATCAAATTTCCCCTTTAATAATTTCTAGGGGTTTTGATAGGTACCTCTTGACAAGTTGTTTCACTCCATACTTAAACAACTCCTTATACTCCGAATAAAACGCAGTCCCCCCCCCCCCACTTCGGAGCCCCTGCAAGAACGCCATCTTGGCCACATTTCCTAAAATGAAGGTGTATGTGCAATTCGTGCCATGTTTCATCCCGGGATCCTAAAATGCAAGCTGGGAGCTACATATTTCTGTCGCTTAACCTCCAGGCTATAACGTGTGTGAAGTGGTAGGCAGCCTTGTTCTTCCGCTCCAGAAGCCGCTCTATGAGCACATCTTCTACGCAAGAACATATCTGCATTAACTCTTCTCATCATGCTTCATAAAACGTTTTCTTCGAACGGTTTAGAAATATATATTTTATATTTTTTTTTTCATTGGCATTGCCTGGAAATTTTGCAAAGTAACATACAATTTGGCAGCACTAAGTCATTCACATCGATTATTGTAAAAAAACGGTTGTGAAAAAACGGTTATGGGAAAAATGGTTGTTGGGAACTACAGAAATCATTGTCGAGAAAACAAGTCGGAAAATGTGTTTGTGGCTTTACCTACAATTCGATGGGCTCTAAGTAAGAAATTGTCGTAGGGTCCCTCTTTCGAATGCCCGAATTTTGTGGCATAACACAGATCGAATGACGTTCCCAAGATTAGTTTATCACAATTTTATTCAATACTACCATTTTTAATTGCCTTGGATGAAACTCAATGCTATTACGTATCTATGTATTTTTTGCAATACGAATTCACACGCTTTAGCAGAAATAAACGTAATTCAAATCACAAAATTAGTCCCATTAAAATATTTAAAATCAAATTCTCCCTACTACTCCTTTTTTGCATTTTAGCTTCCAATTCTTTCAATTTGTATCTATACTCTCTGAATTATGAGAAAATTGAATATTTTTCTTTTTTTTTTTGAATTTACTTTAATAAGCGTACATTACGAATATTACTTATTTTTCATGTTTTATTTTTTTGTTTTTCTTATCTGACAATTAAATGTTTTATTCGTTGTATATTTTACTTGTAGATGTAGATTTTTTCAATTGACATTTTCAATAAACATAGTTTACGAGTATTAATTTTAAGCTAAAAAAGAAATTATAAATACCCTATTAGCGCACACTCACACACAAACCAGAAACAAAACTCGACTACACTTCACGACATATTTTTAAACACATTATTTTTATTTATAAAAATAGTACAAATCAATAAAAATTATGAAAAAATAGTAAATTGTAATAAACACTGTGTTACAATGTTTACATGTTTTTTGTGCCATACTGTGCAGTACCTCGAATCCGAATGTGTTACTTAAGAAATGTTTCGTGTCCATAACTTAAAAAAAAGATCAGAAACAAATGTGTTTGTTATTCCTTAGTCGTGAAAAGGGAAAGATCCTTTTTTTTTGTTTACATCCAAAACACATTAGTTATCTATTTTATTTTCTCATTCGTAGCTAAATGTTGTTGTATTTCCAAACGTTTGTAGCGTAAAATTTCGTACGTTGATCGTGGAAAATTATTTTTAAATTTCTTACAATTTCACCATTTTGTGCCAATATGCAACGTACTACAAGTATTTTTAGATCCCGATTGTTTCACTCGTATCGTAATTATTTTCCATTATGTATTTGCCCAAAAGTTAACGTCAAAGTTGTATACGATTGGCAAGTCAAAATGACAAAGAACATAAAATGACTCAATTAATAATAATAATTAAATTCTAATTTACTAAATATAATTTAAAATTAATGAAAACTCTGTTCGTTAACTTTCCTTATCGGAAATAAAATCCACCAGTAGAGCACTTGTCATTTTTTGCAACAAACTGTAAGAGAAACCCAAACCAAATAAATAGACTCATTATTAGTAGACTTGAGAAAGTCAATTTAAAATCAGGATAAAACCGAGATAATTAGGTAAAAGTCACTTACTTTGATCAGTCTCAATATTTTAGAAAATACCCAAAAGAAAATCACGTAGAAAATACTGAATTATACCATTCCAAATGTTATGTGATCTGTATTGAAACCTGAGAGTATTCCACATCTTCCTTCATAAGAATTCTCGACTGTTTACCCCGAACAGATTTGGAAAAAAAAGTCTAAGACGTAAATGAAGTGTCAATGATATTTTTGTACGCATTTTTATTTATTTATTTATTTATATTTTGTCTTTTCTTCCGCCCTTCTTTGTATCTTCTCGTCTTTTTTTTATTTGGATCTCTATTTTCCCTTGTATTATGAATATTTTATTTTTATTTTTTATTTTCACTGTTTTCAAAGAAATATTACGAACGATTAGAAATTGTGTCGAAATTTTTTGATTTGTGTTCTTCGTTGCTTGCTTGTATACATTCTTCGTCGTCAGTGGTGACCCTCTACACGTGTATACGTTACGTACGTATAACGAATGTGTTCTTGAACGTATAACGACGACAATTTACGTGTAATATAAATTATTTTAATTTTATATATATACATATATATATGTATAATAAAAAAAAAGTTAAACGTTTTGTGCTTTCTGTGTTGTATGTTTGTTGACTTGACAAGATTTGGTCAATTTTCAATTGTGCTAATTTTGCTTTTCGTGTGTTTCTATGCTTATCTTTACATTAATGTAGTAGTAATTCCGTTCATACAATTAAAAATAATATTTTGTAGTATTTGTCCGATTTGAATTATAACGAACATTTTCTAATTTAATTTTTTGTGTTTCTTCGCAAATCTAGATCAACGACCTCAACGCTCAAGTTAACGATCTTCGCGGCAAATTGTAAGTATTTTTTGTGAACATTTTTGAAATATATTTGTATGATTTTCAATTATTTAATATCATTTTTCGATTTTATTTGTGTCATTTAGATTTTACTTTTATTTTTATTTTCACCAATATTACTCAAATTACAATCAGTTTTATTTAATTTTCATTATCGCCTCGTTGGCTTATTCTCGGCCTATTGGCCGGTCCCTTACCCGCAACTGTATATGGATGCCTTGGACAGGTGTTATGCAAGCATCCTGATCCCAAAGGCATTTATTTATTTACTCGTATAAGTGTCAACATACACTGTCGAACTCGAACTCGAGCACGAACCTAGTACAAGTGGACCAGTTTTCTTCACACCTATGTGAAGTGTATGTGTGTGTCAGAGGACATTTGTACCAGGTTCGTGCTCGAGTTCGACAGTGTATGGTGACACTAAGATTGTCTGTTCAACAGAACTAATGCTAATGAAAAAAAGAAAGAAAACCCAGACCGAAGCGTATATACCCTCAACTTGTGCAAACCTAGTGGTGACACCAAAACTTCAAATATGCAACAGCCATATGCATTGAAATTATATTTTCTACATATATGATCGTTTTGGGCAGAAGTTAGCCAATGAAGCACCAATAAAAAAACTTTTGTAGAGAAGGTGGGCGCCATTTCAGACGAGGGAGTCCTTTTTACCACAACTTTATGGAGGACCATGCCCATAATCAACTAACTAACACACCACAACTATTTGACCAAAATTTCAAGTCGCTAGCTCCATTCTATGGGAAGTTACCATATATTTCAGATAACATTTGCAGGGGAGGTAGGCGTCCTTTTGGCCCGATCATACTCAATTGCCCTAACCCCTTGTGGGGCATAGCGCGTCAACTGTTCCATGTGGCCCAGGTGACGTTTCTTTAGCATAAACTGGTTTCGGAGAATGCAGTTGCCAGCATGCACCTCCTGCATATCCATGGCCACGAACGTTGTCATGGACGGGATTCGAACCCGAAACGCCGGTAGTCAAACATAAGACTGATGCCTCAACACACTACGCTACCGGTCGCCCCGATCATGACTGTTTTCAAAACCTGTCAACTGGATTCTTTTACAAACATTTGGCCAAAATTTCAACTTGGAAGTTTTACTCTACCGAAAGCTACCGCCTATTCCAAGTATCATTTGTAGGGGAGGTAGGGCTGCTTTTGTTGGCTCTTCCCTATTTTCAAGACTTACTAGAACTGAAGCAGCTTTTCATCTGAAGGTTACATGCTAAAAATCAAGTGTCTACGTCAATTGGTTCAAGAATTACAGACAAAACATAAAAGAACTACGATTGGGGTAAACCCCAATCATGCAATACTCTAGATGAATTTGAACCTGGTTTTGAATCTAACTGATATTGTTAATTAAGTGTTAAGTACAAAATTTCAGCCCGATAAATTGTATAGGTAATGAGTAAATTGGCTTAACGTATTTCATGAAATAGTGCAGTTTGTATGGGAGGGGGTAGAAGGAGGGTGAGGATTACAATAAATTTTATAATGTAGGTTACAATTATCATAAAAGTGATATATTCAAAATTTCAAAGCAATATGTTTTATAGTTTCTGAGAAAATCTGATTATTGTAAATTATCAAAAATGTGTCATTTTGTATGGGAGGGGGTAGACGGAGTAAGGGTAATCGATTAATTTTTTTGAATCTAACTGATATTGTTAATTAAGTGTTAAGTACAAAATTTCAGCCCGATAAATTGTATACGTACTGAGTAAATTGGCTTAACGTATTTCATGAAATAGTGCAGTTTGTATGGGAGGGGGTAGAAGGAGGGTGAGGATTACAATAAGTTTTATAACATAGGTTACAATTATCATAAAAGTGATATATTAAAAATTTCAAAGCAATATGTTTTATAGTTTCTGAGAAAATCTGATTATTGTAAAATAAATTTTCAAAAATGTGTCATTTTGTATGGGAGGGGGTAGAAGGGGTGGAGCGATTTAGCCCGTTCACGAACTTAGCCTTCATTTTTTGTCAAAAATAACGTGTGCAAAATTTGAACTTCATAGCTCAACGCGTTCTCGAGCTAGAGAGGTCACGGACGGACGGACGGACAGACGGACAGACGGACATCCGGTTTTGAGATATTCGAGTGATAATATGAACTTCTGTATCATTCATTTTTTTCTGCGAGCCTTATTTCTTAGCGTTACAAACTTTGTGGCAAACTTATAATACTCTCAGATTTCATCTAGAGTATAAAAACCTGAAAAGTATTATTACCCTTTCGAGCCATCTACTGAAGCTAGAGCTTTCCACGTTCATTCAATCGGGAGTTACATATACATTTAACTATTTTACATATGTAGGGGAGGTAGGCGTTGTCTTGACCTGATCATGCCCATTTTCAATACCAACCAAATAGATTAAACTGCCAACATTTCACTCTTTCAATGCTCTAGCTTCATTGTATCGAAAGTTATCGTGCGAACGGACAGACACAGATATGGGTAAATTGAATCAGGAAGTAACCCTGATCATTTATACAGGGTGTCCCGCGTTGGGTGGGAAATACTGATAAAGGTTATTTCACAGTTTGTTTGAGGAAAAATGGTACCAATAGAATTGAAATATTTTTAACCGTTATCAAGATATAACTGTTTTTATGATTGTCGTCAAAAACCGTGACTTGCCAAACAAAATCAGAATTTGCCACTTTCCCAATGATCAAATCTAGGATTTGGCATCACTTTTAAAAACTACATAAAATTTCACATCAAACAAATTTTTCCCGATTGCGATATTCACCGTTACAACGCTTACGACTTGTGACTACCGTACAATGACAAAGATTTGATTCTGGAATGTGCATACTCTCCGGGACAATGGAAGAGAAGGTCCCCAAAACGCACGATTTCTCCAATTAAAGAGTGAATTTCTGAAGTATAACTTAAACATCTTAGGAGTTAGTGAAATAAGATGGTGGAACAGCGGAAAATTTATCTCTCCAACGGGTAGCACCCAACGGGTAGCACCAGGCAGCCAAGGCCCGACGTCGGGCTGTCGGGCTACGATGATGATGAACGTGTAGCACTGGAAGGTTGTACTTCGGTAAAGCTAACGGTAGCGGTCGTGAGTTAGATGTGGGGCTCCTCTTAACCAGAGACGCACGAAACTGTCTCTTATCCTGGGATCCGGTTTCCGACAGAATCATGACCGCTAGGTTCCGAACCAAAATAAGGAACATCTCAATAATACAATGTTATGCTCCAACTGAACCCGACAATGTCCTGGCGAAAGGTCGGGAGACAAGGTCTTGGTGATCGTAACGACGACTGTGAAAGATTTGTAGAGTTCTGCAGCTTTCACAGTCTCTTCATCGGTGGTACTGTGTTTGAGCACAACGAGGACCACAAAATCAGTTAGTCCTCAGTTGATCGGCGCAGAACGCAAAAGCAGATCAACCACTTTATCATTAGTGAAAGATTCAACAGTTGCCTCCTGGACGTGCGAAATAAGGATGGTGCCGGAACTGGGATGGAAAGACACCATTATCTTATCAGGGGCCACAAATTCAACACCGCTCGACTAAAAAATCCAGCTGTCTTACAACAATGTAATGACCATCTTGCTCAAAAAGCAGCTGAGATAACTAGTCACCCAGATAGTGACATAATTGGAAACTGGGATGCCATTAAAAATGCGTACATTGATAGCGCAGAAATCTTCCTTGGCACAAGCCCGGATTGCCGGAATAAACCCTAGATGTCCGACGCTTCATGGTAGCGCATTGTTGAAAGAAAAGAACTGAATGTCCGTTTGGCTACAGCATCAGACGGCAATCGAATCATCATCGAGCAATGCCCTGAGTACGATTCTCCGTTTCACTTGCTTTTCATAGATTTCGAGAAGGCTTTCGATAGTGTCAACCGGGATTCTGTATGGGCGGCCTTGCGCAGAAGAGGCATAATAGATTGTGGCTCTTATTAAGGCAACCTATGTCGGCGCGGAATGTTGGGTTCTGCATAAAGGTAAGGTGTGGTGGGACTTTGAGATTCGCAATGGGGTTCGGCAGGGGTGCATCCTCTCACCGATCCTACTCCTCATAGTTATCGGCGATGTGTTGCATGCAGCCCTATCCGGACTAGACAAAGGAATTCAATGGACTTTGACATCTTATCTACAACATCTTGACTAAGCTGATGACATATGCCTACTCTCCCACAAAATCATGGATCTGTCCGCAATGGCGTTAGATCTTGAGAGGGGGCAAGCAAGGTTGGGCTAAAGATTAATACCAACAATACCAAGGTTTATATCGAAAAAGAAATCCGACACCTATTGCCATCAATGTTAATGGGCAGCCTGTTGAGAAGGTGGACAACTTCGTCTACCTGTTGCCGAAAATGGTGGTATGGAGGAGGACATCGCTCGTCGTATCAACCAGGCTAAATGCGCATACGGCATGCTGTCCAAAATCTGGCAAAGCAGTTATCTCAGCGTCAAGACCAAGCTGGACCTTTTTTGCTCTCTGGTACTGTGAGTACTTTTGTATGGGAGCAGTACATGCAAAGTTTCCATAAGAGCTACCAGAAAGCTACAAGCTTTCGTCAACTCATGTCTCCGTCGAATTCTAAGAATTTTATGGCCCGAAGCAATATTAAATGAAGAGCTAATTCGGCGTAGGTGTCAGATGCCAGTCGACGAATTGATATGAACGCGAAAATAGCAGTGGATACGTCACACATTGCGGAAGAGTGATAACTGCATTGCTTTGCATGCCATGAAATGGAAACCCATTTCCAGCCAAGGCCGACCAAGAGAGGGTCTTTAAATCACATGGCGTCGATCTGTTGCAAAGAAGTGTAAGGCGCTGGGTAAGTCGTTTGGGGAGTTTCGCCCCTTTGCCCTGAACAGGGTACAATGGCGCGCAGGAGTAGTTGAGGCGCTATGCCCCACTAGGGGTTAGGGCAAAGTAGTACGCGACGATACGATGATATGAAAACAGTCTAGTATCTGTCAAAATGAAAGACTTTCATTTTTCCGGAACCAAGCAAGTGTCTTTTTAAAGAAAGAAAAGCAGAGATGCTATTCGATCGCATAAAACAAGCAAACACATCGCAATATGCTATTATTTTTATAATATTTTTATTTTATTAATTTTTTATATTTATTTTCCGAGAATTATTCCTTACGATATTTACTGTTACTAAAATTCCGTGTTAATAATGTGTCTCATGAATTTTCTTTACAGCGTTAAGCCAACATTGAAGAAGGTATCCAAATACGAAAACAAGTTCGCCAAGCTTCAAAAGAAGGCTGCCGAATTCAACTTCCGTAACCAACTGAAGGTTGTCAAGAAGAAGGAATTCACCATGGAGGAAGAAGAAAAGGAGGTAAATATAAGTCAGAATTTGAAACGAATTTTTAAGATGAACAAACTTTTCATATAATTCTTTGAACCAATCAGATGAAAATAGGCGATCCATTTAAGGCAATAGGGATCTTAGGATATTAGATAAACAATTCTACAGGAAAGATTGTAGCTTATAGGCACGAAATGGAAATTGAGGAAACTTTGAGTTACTGATAGTCTATGAAATAAAGATATTGAGGTCATAGGACCTCTCAATAGTAAGTCATAAAAATTGACAGTATTTCCTTACTATTGAGTAGCCCTATGACGTCAAATCTTTAAATAAATTCTTATGATCCGTGATCCACACGCAACGATTTATCCATCATTTTGCATACAACGAAATCGTTGTCGACATCACTTCGTTTTATCCGTAATTTTGTAACAACGACATCGTTGTTGACATCGTTGTCAATCACCTCGTATCGATTTGCGTTTCGCTCCGATGAGATTGACAACGATAACGCTACGATATGTTTTACGATATCGCTACAATTTATGAATGCGTCTTCGACACTATACCTCCGTCTCTACATGGGAGCATGAACATGCAGCTGCGATTGGTCGTTTCATTTTCTATTCTTTCCGCATTGTATCATAACGATGCGAATTTCTACTTAACGGTTGGATGTGATTGACAACGATATCGTTGCATGCAAAATGATGGATAAGTCGTTGCGAGTGGATCGCGCTTTAGAAACAGAACATTGAGCACCCGGGACATGTGAAAATGTCCTAGATCTTGACGATCATCAAGTTTCATCTACAACAATCGGCGGACACCGAACAATTTCGTTGAATTCTTCCTGTCAAGTGCTTTGAATTACAGAGATTGAATTATCGTGTTTAATTTTAAATTTTTAAAATCGAATGACTAAAGTCAACTACTAATGGCCCGTGCACACTGCAGGAAAATTGGATAAATCTCGAGATTTAAGCAAATCTACCTCCAAATATCCAAGATTTACAATACATTTATTAATCTAGATTTCGACCGAGATTTAAAACAAATCTTGCCGAAATCTTGTTGAAATGTTCTTTTTTCGCCTGAATATATGCTTTTCCCATTTTCCCACACTACGCGGTATGTTCTAGTGATAAAAAAAATGAAGAAGAAGAAGTGGCGGATGGTGTGCATGGGTTTCGGGATTTGCAAATCTATCAAGATTTAGGTGTCTGGTGTGCATATACTAAAGTGTTAATGGACAATGAAATCTAGAATTTTCACGAAAAAAAAATAAACAAATAGATTTCTCAAATAATAAATCTGCAAAACGACATTGTATTAATATTTGCTCATTTGATTTTTCTTCAAAACTTAAGCGAAGAGCTAAAGAGAAAAGAGAAGAGACTGCCAGGGGCGAAGTAAAACCATCTGCCATTAAAGCAGCTCAACCAGCTCTGGCAGCGGCCGCGGAAGAAGCAGCAAAGGCTGCGAAGGAACAGGAAGAAAAAATTGTGGCACGCAGGGCGGCTGCAGCTGCTAAAGCGAAAGAAGTTAAAGAGGCTAAAGCCAAGGCGCAAGCCGAGGCAGCAGCTAAGGCGGCAGCGGAAGCTAAAGCAGCAGCCGATGCTAAAGCTAAGGCGGCAGCAGGACCTGCTCCAGCTGCAGCTTCACCTGCCAAGGGGGCAGCTTCACCTGCCAAGGCCACAACCCCAACGCCTGCAGCGGCAGTGCCAGCGCCTGCAGCAGCAGCACCTGCTCCTGCGCCAGTAGCGGCAAAATGTAAGGTTTTCGAACTGTCCCAAATTTGTTGAAACGTGCGTCAAAAACGTTTTTCCCTCACATGTCTGTCTATTCTACGTTAAAGAGTGATTCGTCAATAGCTGTGGTTTATTGTGTCGCTGAAGTAGTCAGTTCTCCCAATGTGGTGTCGCAATTCTTTGTCACAAACACTGATTTGTGTATGACAAGCAATAATTTTCTATATGTGTCTGTCTATATGTTTCCCATTGAACTCCATTTCTATAGATAGTCCAATCTGTGGATTTCGTGTTTTTTCTTCAGTCCTTTTCGTTATATTGTTGAATCGTAGATAATGTATTTAATAACTGGTTAAATTATTTTGAGGTAATTAAATAAAAAAAATTGTATACATGTCGTTTTTAAAATGATAATATATGTGTAAAACATTTCTATGTAAATTCGCCTCAATCAATTTACACATTCTAATATTATTTTCTCTAATTTGCAGAAGAAACCTGACTGGTCCAAGGGCAAACCCGGTGATGCTAAGGTAAAGGAAGAAGTTGAAGCCGAGGCATAAACGCCAAACAATAAAAAAACATTACAGCCAATTTCAATACCATTAAAAAATAAATAAAGAAAATCCTGTGAACAAATACCACAAGAAAACATTTTCATTTTTTAAGTTTCACTTCTCCATTTAATTTTTATTTTTTATTTATGTTGTTATGTTCACTCAACATACTATACTCGTACATTTTTTTTATCAACATTGCACACTCACACCTTTACACTTTAAAGCACACACACACACAATGTTACACAAGGACACAAACATTGATACATTCAAAATTCATTAAAATAAAACCACGTTCTCCCCACACACAAAAACACTAACTTTTTTAAGCAAAATGGAAAGAATATTAAAAATAAAGTTAATGAGACAACAACCAAGATGAGACTTGTATCGTTAACCAAAAAGGATAAATTGATGATTTTTGTTTTCATTGTTGGATTTTATTTTATTTTATTTTTTTTTTGTGTTTTCAATATTTTAAGTTGATGGTGACTTATTTCAGAAGTTTGGTTTATAGATCTGATTTGCGTTCGATTTGATTTTGAATTGTTTGGATAAAGGTGGAGTAGATTTTAGTCCTAGTGGTTTTATTAAAATATTTTCATTATTTTTTTTTTCATTAGTATTTTTACATATTTTCAGTGTGAACAATAATACAGAGGTACGATTCCTCATACATGTATTATAAAATATTAGATGAACATATACAATATTATTTCTATTGCATGTTGTTTTATTTTTTGAGTTTGAAGTGATGTTAAGGAGCCTATCCACTAGCACAAGTGGATTACAATCATAATTGCATGGTGTATAGGCTCCTTAAGTAGCTTTGTCTATATTGCGTTTGATATTAGTAGAAACAAAAGATTTGATTCTGCTCTTGGATAAAGCTTGCCATCAGAGAAGAGAGAGATAAGAAAGGATACACTAAATCCCCTGAAGCAATTCCACCTCATTCCGTCTGCTGGAAAGTAAACAGAGAGGCACGCGCCCTCTACCCCGGAACACTCGCGCGGTTAAAATAGTCCCGAACCAACCTGTCAAACTCTCATTCCCCAATTCCATCTCATTTCCCCGGAACACCCGCCTGGTCCCTATAGCAGAAGAACCAGGCCAAAACAATGCAGCCGAACAATTGCTTCGTTTCTCTCGGGTAGTTTCATTTCCTTCTTTCTCTCTCTTCTCTGCTTGCCATACTCACTACTGGACTGAACCATTTTTTGGCTCGGCACATGATTGCGCAGAACTACGACCGAACTTTCATCGAACCATCAAATATGATAGAACGGTGGGAATGTACAGATTTTTTTTCTATTGAGTTTGACGTGGTTCGATGCAAGCTCGCGACCAAAATGGTTGTCGTGTGTGGCAACCTTTAGAACATGCAAAGCAAAAATTCTCCTCATTGCATGCGTTCCTATAAACATTACGTGGATTGTTAGTGGTTCCGAAGAATAAACAATAAATAGTGATTTCATACACCTATCTCAATCCCATCAGAGTCAGATTTACATGCTCAAAGTCGTTTATAACGAAGTGTCTGAGGAAACTTGTCGACCAAGGGAAAATCTGCGTTGACGTCCAGAAATTAGACATCGAATTGAAGTTCGTTTACTTCATTAGCAGCACTGCGTTCAAAGGCATGCCACGGGGATTAGAATTTCTGGTTTCCCTGATTCAGTTCTAAAATCTAAACGGCACTTTAACGTTTAGAAATGATTATCTCTGTCTCTCTCTATCTCTCGATCCTGTTTACCCCTTGTGGGGCATAGGGCATTAATTACGCCGACTTTCCACCTCGTCCTGTTCGCCGCCATCGCCTTCAATTGACTCCACGATTTGCCTATTGAGTTACCCTCGACCTCAACTGATCTTCTCCAGGTGTTTCTAGGTCGCCCAATGTAGCGACTTGCATCGGGAGGAGGGCCTGTTTAGCATTGTTTTCCGGCCCTTTTCGAAGTGTTTAACCTGTCCATTGCCACTTTCGCATTCTTATGGAGGTGTCTATCCTGTCCTGGTCAGTAACAAACTGGAGATCGTCGTTAGAAATGACCTCCGGCCAGCGTATGTGTAGGATGCGCCGTAGACACTGGTTTACGAAAGTTTGCAATCTAGTTGTTATCGCCCTGGTCACCTTCCAAGTTGAACAGCCATATAAAAGCACTGATTTTACGTTGGTTTCGAAGATCCTGAATTTGGTACATTTGGAGATGTTGTTGTTTTGCCAGAAAGCAGTTAAACTGGAAAAAGCTGCCCGAGCCTTATTCATGCGGGACAATACATCGACATCCACTCCACCATCTGCTGTAACTACGCTTCCGAGGTAGCAAAAATTGTCCACTTTTTGCACCGTCTGCCCCGAAACACAAATTACGCTCTGTCGTCTGTAACGGACGGTTTGGTGAGCATCCTAAGATGCCCGTGGAGACGGAGCCTAAGGTAGCATAATGACCGTGCAGGTCGGGCCGTGCCATCTGGCGAAGAAAAAGGCCCCTCAACGAGCTAAGCAGCGGCCTATGCTTGCTGTAGCTCAGTTCGGGAGATGTGGGCGGGGTTTTCGCCGCTCGTTGCCCCTGTCCTTTACGTATTAACAAAAATTCATAGGCCTGGGGAAGGCAACACAAACAGGGGAGGTAAAAATAGGGAATAAAAAAAAATAGTCGATAAGGATGGAATGGTTGGCAGACGGATCAGACGCCCACGCGGTCGCACCTGGGTCCGGGTGTAATGGGATCCTCGGCCTCTGGTTTCGTACCACCAACAGATCACTACTCATCAGGTGCTGCCTCGATCTGCCGGTGGGAGCAGCACTACCAGACCATAATATGGTACATTACAGGTGGTTCATTACACGTCCTGGATCCAAGCTCAAGTATTTAGTTTTGGCAACATTCATTTTAAGCCCCGTATTGTCACTTTCGCGGTGGAGGGTATCCATCATTTGAACTAGATGATCCGATCTATTTGAAAGAAGACAAATCGTCAGCGAAATCCAGGTGTTGAAGGTATTCGAACAGATTCCATCTGATACCTTTGCTCTGGTGTTCATGAAGCGCGCTGTAGAGTAAGTCGTTAATGGCAAGCAAAAACAATATAGGTGACAAAATGCAGCCTTGTCTCACTCCGCTATGCAATTCGAAGGGATCAGAAAGCTTACCCTTGTGTAAGACGTGACATTGGGCTCCGCTATAGGACTTCTTGATGATGGATGTAATTTTATCTGGTATACCTCTCCCACGTAAAGCCTTCCAAATGTATTCCCGGTCAACGGTGTTAAACACGCCTTCTCGAAATCGATGAACCTGAGATGTAATGGGGATCTCTGCGAATTGCTCAATAATAATTCGGAGGGTGTTGATGTGGTCGCTACATGAGAAGCCCTCGCGAAAGCTGGCTTTTTCATCATGCAATGTGCGGTCTACTGTTTGTTTAATCCGATTCAAGATTATTTTTACCATAAGTTTGGAGACTGCTGAGAGAAGACAGATCCCACGCCAATTATTACAATCCTTCAGGTCGCCTTTCTTCAAGATCTTAATAATGACGCACTTTTTCCAGTCTTTAGGGAGAGTTTCGGTCTCCCAACACTCTTGGATAAGGGGGAGAAGAATATCCGCAGGAGCATTGGCATCTGCTTTAAAAAGTTCCTCCGGAATTTCATCTATCCCAGGGGCTTTATCCCCTCCCATCGATTTAGTAGCCAGAGTTTGCTCCAGTTTAGATGGTGGGCTGGTATCAACTCTGGCTATTTGCGAAAGCTTTTCTGCTTCTAGTGAAGATGAGTTTAAATGTCCCAAGGTGTTGTTGAGGACCTCAATGAACTGCTCTCTCAACCGTCGCAGTTGATCTTCATCAGTGACCAGTAGGGATATTTAGTTGCAAAAGATTTGCCAGTTAATGGCTTGATAAGTTTGTAAAGGGTTCCACTGTCACCACTTTAAGCTGCTTCCTTTGCCTTCTCCGCTAATGCATTGATGTTGTTGCGTTTTTCCCGTCTTACGCTTCTTTGCACGCCTTTCTGATGAGAACGGTATTCAGCTCTAAGTTGATCTTTGACTGCGTCGTCAGTAGCTGGCTTAATTTGTTTTGTTAATTCTCTTGTGTGCCGAGATTAGATACCATGTAGAGTCACTAATAAATAGCCTTCTACCGCTCTCCAATTTGCCCGCAAAAGTTTCACCGCACGAAATAAATGAGTCCTTAGCGACGTTTCATCTATCATCAATTGTAGGAGTCTCATAAGGTGGTGTTGCATAAGCTCTTTCGTGCAAGGCGGTGGAATAACCACGTCTTATAGATGGATCTTTAAGCTTTGCACATTAAAACGTGGCAAGATTCTTGCATTATGAGGGCGATGGATCGCTGCCGGTCGCAAGTAGACTTTTGCGACAACAAGCTGGTGACCGCTGCCAATATCAGCACCCCGAATCGACCTGACGTCTAAGGGACAGTTCCTCCATGTCTTGGAGCCGGCTATATGATCAATCTGGTTCTCTGCTCTGCCATCCGGAGAAACCCAGGTTTTTAAATGGCATCATTTGTGCTTGGACAAGGTACCGCCGATGACGAGTTTACGAGAGTTGCATAACTCCACGAACATCTCGCCATTTTTGTTCCTGTTGCCTAGACTTTGATTGCCCATTAGGTGTTCCAAGCCAAGGTTGTCAGACCCGACTTTGGCATTTAGATCCCCAATAATAGTTTTTATGTCACCTTTCGGAGCCTTGTCAAAGGTGTCGCCGAGTCGGTGATGGAAGGCGTTCTTAGCCGATTGATTCGCTGGTTCATTCGTGGCGTAGCACTGAATTATTGTGATGTTTCTTACACTGGATTTAAATCTGGCTGTAATGATACGGTCGGAAATTGGCTTCCAATGGATTAAAGATCGGCGTGAATCCTTGATCAACAGAATTCCGACGCTTGCCATTCTAGGAGAGGTACTGTTTTCACTATCAGAGTAGAGCCGCACTGTTTGAGAGCTTGGCGATAAAGGCGATCCCGACTCAAACCATTAATTATTAATTAATTAATTGCTCTCGCAGATCATCACAACACAATAGAGGGTGTTCCGCTTCAAATAGTAAATACTTTAATGGTAGATATCACCGTTAATTTTTTTGCCGGTTGCGAAATTCACCGCAACTTCAAAGACTTTAAAGAAATGTCAAAATCGATTTTTCATCGAAAATTGATATGTTATCTGACTGGCGCTCCTTAATTAATAATACACGCACTACTGTTTATTATTACATCAAATTATTCGCCTAAATACACCAAAATGCATTCACCAACTTTAATCAGATACTTTCGCCTTTACAATCACGACAAGATAATAATCGTCCGCCTCGTCAGGAATTCAAAGCCAGAATGAGGAGTGATTTTGTCGCCTGTTGCACACTTCGATGTACGCCGTCGGCTATACTCACCTTCGCAGACACACACTTTCGCCTTGTGTATGTATTTCAGCTAAATTCATAGATATATGTATATTGAACAGATATGAAATAGGCACAGAGTGGGGGTAAAAATTTGAATATCGAGTTATGGTTGACATATTCGCGTCTGCGCAGTGAAACACGCACAACACAGAATGGCTAAATAGCACTCTGCCTGATGTGGCAGTGGCACGCGGCGATAATTTAAATTCATATAGTTTAACGAATATTTTTATACAAAAATTTTGATAATAAATCTCCTGAAGATGAAAAAAAAGCGAAACGTTGAGACAATAAAAACAACATATAAAACAAGCTGGATTTGTGAATATTAATAACATAATGAAAAAAAATTATTAAATTTATAATAAAAACAATTATCAAAAACTATCACCAATCCATTTAGCTAAAGTTGTCGAAATAGACACAGCTTTATCACTATTTTATACCGCAAATGCCATCGAAAAACGTATGGGTTCCGTTACCAGGAATTGACAAAATAGATGCGAGCTTAAATTCATTTAATCGCATCACACGCATAAATTTCATCACCGGATCTGGAGTAGCGAATACTTTAAATCCGCCACCCTGCAAGGAGTGGTTGGTATGTACTATACATATATCCAAGTTTCCTGCAAAGAATTATGTTTCACTGAAAAATGGATGCTTGGTTAGTTTCGTTTCATTCTGCATACCAACTTAGTATGCATCTGTAGGTTAGCTTGACAATGTGTCATTGTATTGCAAGTCGAAACACTTCGACTAGAGTTCGCGCCCTTACGAGACAAATCATTTTTGTTATGCAAATTCTTTCTATTTTAATTATTTTTGCCGTGAGGGGCACGAACCTCAGCCGGTACGCAGAATGAAACCAAGTGTACCAAACTTCCAATCAGGTTGGTGTTCACCAAATATTCAAGGACTTCGAAGCATTCTTTCACTGGCGTCCAGAAGATCTTGTGATAACAGTGCATACGTACGCTAATGCCTACATTATTATCTGCACGGATAGCAATGTTAACGCCATGAAGCCTCTGAACTAAAATTTTCTTGGCGCAGGACTTAATGCCATGGCAATAGGCTTAATATACGCTGGGCCAGACGGCCATAGTGATTGAGATCCTAGTGTTAAGTTCAAATACCCTATCACAGACTCTCTGATTGGTTTTTACCATATGATTTACCTAGTATCTGGACAGGGATTGCTATTTGGATGATAATTACAATTAGCCATGTAGCAAATAAATTGTTTTAAATTCCACTCAAACATACCACGTTTGACAGCATATTTTTCGGATGGTGCAGTTACTAGCATACACCTTCAAATACAAACAATGCAAAAAATGCAAACACACACAGTCCAGTGTGGTAGTGCGTTTTATTCCGTTTCAGCCCACAGGCAAGCATACTTGCCAAACATATTTTGGGTTCCTGTGAGCAGGTTAAAACTCACAAAGACTAACCCTCAAAAATTTTTGAATGGAAAGGGATGCATGTAAATTGCCTTGACCCCTCCAGAGGCACGGGCACGTCAACATCTCTAGCATTTCTATGCCTTGTTGACGTTTCGATAGCATATCCACTTTTCAGAAGTGAAGTTGCTAAAATGCATCTCCCATCCGCGCCGTCTTTATACTGACAAGCTCGGAGCACTGTGAGAGTTCTATTGGTACTCACAGGCAGTTTTGATCGCGCCGAGAATTGAACTCCGAGTTCTAGATTAGTATCGTAGAGCGGTGACCGAACGGCCACGGCCACCAAGCGCGACCAAAGGTAAGGGATGAACACAAAACATACCTCAATTTCACCCAGATGAGCGCTTTTCTCGACCCGTAGCAGCAGCAATTGAGATACATGATCAGAATTTTTTCCGATTAACTTTTGTAGTGGACGGTTTGGTGGGCATCTGAAGATGTCTGTGGGGACGGAGCCTAAGGTAGCATAATGACCGTGAAGGTCGGGCCGTGCACATCTGGCGAAGACAAGGGCCTATCAACGAGCTAAGCAGTGGCCTATGCTTGCTGTAGCTCAGTTCGGGGGACGTGGGCGGGGTTTTCGCCGCTCGGTGCCCCTGTCCTTTACGTATTAATAAAAATCCATAGGCCTGGGGAAGATAACAAACATGGGAGGCAAAAATTGGGAATAAAAAAAAATAGGGAGATAAGGATGGAATAGTTGGCGGACGACGAATATGCCCTCGAGCTCGTATCGGAATCCAGGTGTGATGGGACCATCGGCCTATGGTTTCATACCACCGACGGATAATTACTCATCAGGTGCTGCTATCGATCTGCCGGTGGAAGCAGCACTACCAGATCATAATATGGTTCATTAGAGGTGGTTCATTACACTTCCCCTATTTCTGATTCATATGAATCTCAATTGCAGAATTGATGGCTGACCCTGGGCCGTCGCAAGGGGAGGGCGAACCGGTTGCCCCAGGCCGCACGTCTGTGGAGGCTCCGCGCTTCCCGTACAGAACCTTGTTCGTTCCGTACTGGTTGAGAAAAAATGGATTTCTTTCCTCATGAATATATTGAAGCTCACGATCCCATACGGAATGTACAATGATAGATATGATAGTAATTCGTCTTTTTCGCACGAATGAAATTTAAAAAGAAAATTATCCTACATTTGGCATGAGGAGTTGAGCTTGGAGATAGAAGGCTGCACGGCCAGTTTTCGCTTCGAAATCGCGCCGGTTTCGTTCGAAAACTGCAGGAAATGGAACAAAACAAGCTAGCCTTCGGTGTCTTACGGTACATTTGCCACTTTGAAATTCGTAGTAAAACTTGTTCCAATTTCACTGTTCCTATGAGAGATATATGAAATAGTGGGCCGATTTCAACCAAACTTAGGAACGTTTCTTAGCAGAATAATATGCAATTTCGTAAAGATATCTTCAGAAATAAAAAAGTTTTTCTAACAAAAACTTGCATTTGGAACGGCCGTTCCTATGACAGCTATATGATAGAGTAGTCCGATTCCAACCAAACTCGGGAATATGATTTATCTAAAGATTTTATTGATTAGTGTGAAATTTGAAAACAATCTTAAATATAAAAGAAAGTCGTCTTCGTATGTACAGGGTTGGCGTCGTTATCCTTTATCCGATTTGCTTCAAATTTTTTGCAATCGGTTTCTTTACGCTCCAGTTGAAATTTTATATCATCAAAAATTGGAAATTTTCCCGGGAAATTTGGAAATTCGGGAAATTCCATTTTCCCAAACATTTTGTATGGAGACATGTTTTCCCTTCTATCTCCCTAACCCTACATACGATTTGCCTGAATTTTTTTCCTGATCTTTCACGCTCAACTTACATACTCACCGAGCCCGAATCCCAAAAAAAGGACTGACTGGACAATAAAGGACATTCTGGTGTCCTTCGAGGAAACATATCCAGTACGTTGCATGTACATTACACATGTTCTCAATGCAATTAATTTTTTTCGTTTCCCATGGTCTCTCCTAAAAAGGACGACGACCCTTTACCTGAAATGAAAATTGCCGTGTGTCTGATTTGCCTGAAATTTTTTTGTTCTGTCTCTTTACGCTCAACTTGGATCCATATCCTGCTCGAACTCCAAAAAAAGGAAGACCTGGTCAAAAAAAGGACGACTTTGTATGAAGAAATGTTTTTCCTTCCACCTCAATTATCCTACATCCGATTTGCTTCAATTTTTTTCTGTTGTACTCCTTTCCGGTCAACGTGCATTCTTACCGAGCCCAAATTCCCAAAAAGAGGCGCCCAGTTGGGAAAAATTACGATCTGGTGTCCCTTGTGCAAATATATCCAGTCGTTGCATGTACTATATACATTTCCTCAATGCAATGTCTTTTTTGCAGCTAGTATCTTTATAAATAAAAAGTTTTTCTCAGAGAGACGAATTTTTGGATCGGTCGTTCCTATGGCAGCCATATGACGTAGTGGTCCAATTCCAATGGTTCCGACATATTTGCAGCGTGCAATAGAAAGATGGCTTTGCAGAAAATTTCGGCGCGATAGCTTTAAAACTGAGGGACTAGTTTCCATAGAAACAGGCAGACAGACGGACAAAGCTTAATCGACTCGTCTCATCATACTGACCAAGAATATATATATAGTTTATATGGTCGAAGATGCTTCCTTTTGTGCGTTGCAAACTTCATGACAAAGTTAATTTACCCTATCACATCCGTGAAGGGTATAAAAAGAATTGGAATCCTGTTGCGACTAAAACGTGCCTTACTCGCAGCGATCGATCGGCCGATCCGTAACCCGATATCGGCCGACGGATCGGTCTGTGTGTGTGAAAATCGCACCGATCGGCCGACTAATTTTGATCTGCCAATATTTAAGTGCGGTTTTCGTGCGATCCGTCGGTGACGATCGATTGGATGGTGTATGCGATTATCGCAAGTGAATGTCAAATTACCAAATTATTAAATGATGAAATTTGAAGGATTCTAATGATTTAAATGGATCTGCAATGGAAATATCAAATAAAATATGTTGCATACGGAAATGCCACACAAATCCAAATAGTTAACAAAAATTAATCTAGGTTGTATTGGGAGTGAATCATAACCTATTTTTTCAATTGTAATTGGGTGAGTTTCTATTTTGGACAGTGTCGACACGGTTTCATAGATACTTTGTGGAATCGCTACGATTTCAGACACCGATACCAGAATCTTTGAGAAGGTGAAAAGTATCAGAAATTTTTTCCGATCCGATTCCTTCAACGATTCCTAGAGGTTTGACAGTTCACTCTTGACAAGTTCTGTCACTCCATTCGTAAACAACTCTTTCTTGGCGTCAAAGTGCGGACAGTGATCGGAAAGTCTGTCCTCGCTCGTCACTTTGTTTGAAAATTGTGTTTAAAAGTGTAAATATTCCTTATTAACTGGTGTATGTTTGTGTAAAATACTCGTATATTCATGGCGGCATGGTCGTTTACCAGAGAAATCACGAATCGGAGAAGGGGCAATGGATAAGCATAGGAATCACGATACTTTTGGGAACGCGCCCATTCTTTATAGCATCGCACGAAAATCGTACAGTGTGTGTGCATTGGAGATCGTCAAATATTTTGTGGCGATCCATCGGACGACGGATGTGTCCGTCGTTGGGGCGACCGGTAGCGCAGTGTGTTGAGGCATCAGTCTCATGTTTGACTACCGGCGTTTCAGGTTCGAATCCCGTCCACGACGACGTTCGTGGCAATGGATGTGCAGGAGGTGCATGGTGGCAACTGCATTCTCTGAAACCAGCTTATGCCGTCGAAACGTCAACTAGGCCACATGGAACAGTTGACGCGCTATGCCACACAAGGGGTTAGGGCAATTGAGAGATAGAGAGAGGCCCCTCCAATTTTTTTTCGCCATGAGCCCCGCAAATTCTTGCGACGGGCCTGTCACACCCACAGGGTGAAATCTAGTACTTAAATTATTTGTATGACTGAAAACTTCCTCAAGTCTGCAATGGTGAACACCAAGAATAGAGATTAACATTGCTTGCGTTCCATGCCACAGATTTGTTGAATACTCGCAAAGTTTAAGACCTTGAAAGCAGGCATTATGCTAAAATAATTAGAGTTTATTTGCCAATTTGAATTTTCATATATATTTGCATGCTTGTTTGTACAAAAGTTTGAATTTTAACTACTCGTATAGTCTCAAGAAAGTTTGACTTGTCTGCACATGTACAATACTTTCACAAGAGCATAACAACCAAAGAAGTCAATACAAAAAAAAATTATATAATTCCAATTGAAAATTTTTCAATACAAACAAATTATGTTCACATTTAAAGATACAAACAGGATTTTCTTTAACAAAGCATTTATCACCCAGATTAACATCTCTTGTGAAATGTCTAACGCTAACTTTTTTATTGTTATACTTTACAATTGCAGGAAGCTGCTCCCGAAACACCAGCATAAGAACAACAACATCCACTTGCAGCATGACCGCTATTATAATTATTTCTACATTGTACTAAAGATAATCAACACCAGTCGCAACATTGCGATATTCTTTACAAATCTTTTATTTTCTGTGTAAATTATTTAAGTGAACAATAAAAAAAGGAACTTAAGAAAAGGCGATATATTTTCTCAAAACGTCAAATATTTGTTTCAATTATATTTTATTTCAATGAAAACAATACACAAGAAACACCAACATCGTATACATAACAACTGAAATAAATATACACACTTGTAAATGTCCATATAATTTTTTAATGGAAATTTATCGAAAATAAAAACGACATTTTTAAAAATTATATTTTTCGTTACTTCTTATTTTCGAGTTACCGTTTGATAAAAATACATTTCTCAGTTCAAATGTATGTATATATGGATAAGGCACCGAATATTTGTATTTGGCAAAGAAATACATACACTATATATCAACTATAATATCATGGACTTTGCAGAACCATCATCTTATAAACCTTTACCCTTGTCACCATTTGCAGAAAAAAAAATCCTCTAAAACCTCTGACTAAACACGGAAATCGAAATATTTTCCAACCTTTGTAAACTCATTTAAGATGAAGCTTTCGCCGTGTCATTTCATTCGCTTCGGCATTCCAGTCTCGTTCAAAAGCGACTCTGTTGAATTTTGTAGTTTCTGTGGACCTTCGCCTGCCTTCGTATGAATAATGTATTTGAAAAAATTTTTACCGACGGGAACAATGTCGCTATCGTACAATTGGTTCTGAAAGTAGAATAACAAGGGATTATGTTTTTAAATGATATCGTTATGTTATGTTCATCATCAACGGGGTTTGGGTCCAGCAAATGGAACATTCATTGATAGTGCCTTCATGACAGGGTTCTCAGGCGGATGCCATAGAACATGGCAATACCAATCCATACGACGATCTTCGAGCTTTTCAGCGATCGGTTGCTCAACAAATAAGCTGCCTCGGATGTAGGTACTTTTGATACGATCCTTTTTGGTCACACCGGCTGACATCCGTAGCATTTTCATCTCAGTCACAGTCATTTTACTTTCGTATGCCTTGTACATAGGCCAGCATTCAGACGCATAAATGGGTGCAGGACGTACGACCGTTTTGTACAACTTGCCATTAAGCTTGTGTAATGGATTGTTGAAGGACGAGGGGTAGATGACGGCCGTGAAGGCCAGAAGACAACAAAAATTATCGAAAACCCTCTCCACTAACTGCCTGGTGATGCACGCTCGCAGACCAGCCCAGTGGTCGGGAGTTGCGGGGTGGGTGTAAGTAACGGCAGCAGTGACCTCCTCCATCACGTCAAAAAAAAAAAGAAATCGTGCGTCTGCCCGTAACGAAAGAAAGCTAAATAATCAACGAGACGAAAAAAAAAAATCGAAGACAAAGGGAAACTAGTAGTGGCGCCTGTGCACAAACTCCCATAACAAGATCACAAAGTCCCGTGAAGGGACAGGACTGCAGCAGTCAAACTCTAACGATGGTTGGCACGAAGGCAAAAAATTAAAAAAATAGAAGGGAAGACCGTCCAAACAGAACAGATTCCTTCCCCTTTCAGGTGACCTTGAGCCTGAGGTAGTGTTTGGCTCAAATTACGGACTCCAGATATTGTGCGTCCGCGCGACTAAACCCTCCCGTCCTTAGAATTTCTCACGCGATAGTCATTGAAATTTCGCATCCATAACAATTCAATCCATTGAGGTAGAAGGGAGGAAGGAAGAAAAATGTACTAAGTTACTCCATGTTTATTAGCGTAAGTCTATTTTAATTTGGGGTTTTTATGTATAAATTTAATTCATGCAGCTAATAATTCATACAAGTTGGCAGCGTAACCATTCCGGCACGTTGCGTATCCTAAATCCTAGTTCTAATAAGAATCCCTTATTTTTAAACGTAAACAACGTCATAGAACAAATAAATGCACTGTTAGTTTATAATTAACTACTTCATTTAGTAGGTGCATCAATTACTTAAATATGGCGACCCAATGTACCAATGCGGGTGCTTTACTACTCCTATTTGAGTTAGTGAGTTAACATATGTATATAAAAAAAAGGATTTATCCTTCCTAATTTTGGTTTTGAGGAAAAAACATATATTACAAGGTAGATTGTTATTTTTAAATGTTTGTAAAATGGAACGAACATATACGTAAACGTAGATTTCAATTTTATATATAAAAAATAGAAAATCAACTTGCTATTTGCATTACATGTAATACATTCGATGTCCTTGTCCAATGCGGCAATCCTTTCAAGTGGGACTTTCTCAATCTTTCCAATAAGCTGAAATTTGGCTCGATCGCCCGAATAATAGAATTTTGATTAAGGCAATACAATGTGGCCGATTCGGATCTCAACAATTGTCCCATACAACCATACACAGCAGTCTGAATCACATGACTGCTTTACAAAAAAAAATGCGATACGTTGCCGAAGTATGCAGCATCTGTCGTCTACGGACAATCATATCATTTCTAAAAAATCATTTTACCGTATTCACAATTTCTATGACAGAATTTCTGTTTATTGTCATGATGACGTCATCACATAGGGAGATATTATATATATACCAACCAGACTAAGAGCCAGCAAGGTGTATAAATTTACATACGAGTAGAAAATCAGCAGGCTAACTCAGATAGATGCGTGCGAATCAGTCGCGCTTGTCGGTGATGTGGGGTCAATTTGGGGCCTGTGGCGGGCCGTCTTGGAGTCAAATTCGCTTCCCTTAGTCGTCTCCTCACTGTCCACTCGCTTACAGCTACTCCGCGAACGTCCCTCAGATTCTGCTGCACGTCAACTCCCGTGAGGTGCCGATTTCGTAGCATACTTGTCACAATAAAACGATCGTCTCTATCGGAAGTGCACCTAGAGCGGCCGGGTCGGGGTCTCTGATTGTAGCTGCCTTCCTCCCGAAACACTCTTGACACAGTAGACTGACTCATTCCTAGCTGACGAGCGGCTGTTCTCTGAGTAAGCCCTTCCGAAAATAGGGTGACAACTTGAGCCGCCTGCTGACCCGTGGTACTCATGAATGACAAAATTGTGACTTTTATTGCTTTAAACTTATTCAATCGACCTTCCAGATTCAACTGACCATAGAAAACCCTTTGCGGATGCATTTATAGGGTTAGTTTGCCTTGTAATAACCCATTCATAAATGTTCAATTTCCCGACTTTTTAGCTCCAGGTAGCGTTCATTCATAAAACACTCATTAAATGGTGATAAAAAAGGTATCATTGTAACGCTAAGATCTGAAACTTTCAAATGACATACGATTTGTAGGGATACATAACGTACTTTTAAAAATATACATACATACAAATACACGTGCTTTCGGTTTGATTCAGTATTTTTGCTCGCAAGTGTATATTATATCATATTTAAATTGAATTCTGGAACGAGCTCACCAAATTGCTGTGGACTGCAAGTCCAATGAAATAGTTATTGTGTGGCTGTGGGACGGGCTGGTGATTTGCTCGAAGCTTAATCCACGTCCAAGGACATTATACCCTTCAGTTGGGGAACGTGATGATGGTGGGCACTTCACCTCACTCTCACTCGCGGACGAGAAAAAACCAACGCGTGAGACAGGAATTTCGCCTGTTTTATGGGCTTAGCGATAAAGCTAAAGTAAAACGCATCTGACCGCGTGATCAGCAGAAGCAGACACCGAATCTCGAATACAGCACGAACCGCTCGCTGTCACGGCTTTCAAAATACTGCTCTTCGTTACATGCCTGTTGCTCAGTCCCGCTTTCTCTCCGCGTAACCGTGATTCCTATTGGCTGGATCAATGCAACATCCGATAGATCCGTTATTTGGATGACGTCGCTCTAGGTTTTTCATTTAGCACCAGGTCGTGAGTGTTTGTTAAGCTAAGATACGCAACTAGTTGCCCAGTGAATGCGCTCAATGCCCCTGATTGCAGTGACATTCCTGATAGTTGTTGTGCAACTTGCGTTTCAAAATTCACAAAAAAAAGATGTAAACAAATTTATGCAATATAACACTTCTGTGGCATCTTCTTGTCGCAGAAAACTCCAGAGTTTTCTCGCCACTTCATCCAACCGACACTGAAGCGATGTTTGATGTCATCATCGCAAGTAGCTTCCTTGTTGACCATCGAGCCCAGGTAGTTGAACCTTGTACAGGACTTCAGATGCTCTCTTTTAATGTAGATATCTAGTACCAGTCTCTCTGGATCTGAGAAAGGACAGCAAAGATACTCTGTCATTGGTATGATCCTCCAGTATCTTACACCACTTGGTCAGTGTAGCCTGCAAAGCAACGATGTCTTTGCTACCCAGGACAATGTCATTCGCGAAGAGAAGGGATATTTCCAGGCCGTCAGAAATTAGTGTTAATAAATAGAACATGATGATGTTGAAGAGCAAGGGACTCAATACACTGCCTCGGTGAGCTCCGACTCTAACTGGAAATTCTTCAGACTCACCAGTTGTGCATCTAAGTATAGTGGTTACCCCATCATACATGTCTTGTATCATCTTGACATATGCCTCGGGAACCTTAAGTGCTCTTAGGGCCACCCATATTAGATCACGAGGAACTCCGTCGAAACCTTTTTCCAAATCGATGAACACAAAGTGCAAGTCCGTCCGTGCATCACGATGCTTTTCCATCGTAACACGTATGCACTGAATAGCATCGACTGTATACCGACCCTCCACAGAGCCGCATTGATTGTCATCCAATCGTACAATCTCTTTCAATCGATTCCAGACAACTCGCTCGTAAGTCTTCAATGTTAACTTGATTGCCCTATAGTTGTTCAGCTTGAGTGAGTCACCCTTGTTCTTATAAAACGGGAGAAGCAAGCTGTTCTGAAAGCGTCAGGCATCGGTTGCCCTCTTTTAATTTTGTTGAAAAGAACAGTGAGCCATCTAAGCCCGGCATGATTCATCTTCAACCAAAACTCCAAGGGCATTTTGTCCGGTCCGACTGCCTTTCCGGGTTTGCCTTCATCACTTCTACCACTGAAAAATCAGCGATATGCGATGTTTGGCTCCACAGCTTGAAAAGCTTTTCGCGGAAATTCTTCGTTCAAAAGTTCGTCAAACTACTAACGCATTCTGCTACAGATTGCTGTGTCTTCTTCAACCGGTAGCACTCCTTGTGAGTCTTCAACGTACTTTGGTGCCTGAATCTCTCGAGCGTTTTTTCTCCTTTGGGCTGCGACCTTATAAATCTTGACAGTCTTTAGTTTCTCTTGCAATGACGATCTCTTATCCGCCGTTAGATCTTCTAGTTCCAGATAGAAATTCTCAGCTGCAATCGCCTTTACTTGAGCCACTTTCGCTTTACTTCCCTCCGGCATTTATCATATTTCTCCCGAAGTTGAACCTTCTCGGCTTCACTGCTTGTCTTGCATGTTGTCCAAGCCTTGAATGCGTTCCATTTGGCCTGCACTGCTTCTTTAGTTTCATTATTCCACCAACACGTCTCCTTGTTCGTGTGGAATGGGCCTTTCGAAACTCTCAGTGTCTTTCCAGCCTCTCCTACTAACATTTCATCAAAAATATTCCACATTTGTGTTGGACTTTGCTCGTCGCAGTTGGTGTTGTGTTGAAGCCACTCCTCCATTTTAACGATGAGTGGAGTTACAACATATTCAAAGAGTTCGTTGTTGAGATTATGCCACTTGACTTTCTCGACAGGCTTGGGGATTGCTTGAGGTCTTGTTCCTCCTTTCAAAATAAATTCTGTCAGGAGCAACCGGTGCTGGGTGACCGCAGATTCACCCAAGATCACTTAACAGTCTTACACCCAACGTCTTATGAAATTTAGACACAGATGATAGTCTATCTGCGTCGCATGATCTCCACTGCTATATGTGATCAGGTGCCTTTGGTTCTTAATGAACCATGTGTTGAGGATGACCACATGCACATACTACATACTATAGTCAGGATAGTCTCACCTTCATCATTTCTGACTGTAGATTGGCTATCCTTCCCACCATAGCAATCCTCGTAATCATAGTTCGATTTTCCCACATGGCCATTGAAATCCCTTCCAAAAAAAAAACCAAAATCTGGTATACTTTGAAGCAGTGTGTCCACGTCGCTCCAAAATGTCTATTTTTCACTTTGCTGCAAACCCGCTTGGGCACTTCGACGTTCCACACTCTTCCGCAGATAACCAATTTGATACTCATCAAGTGGTCGCTTATTTTCGAGATACTCACGATGCTGCCAAGTAAAGCCGAAAACAGAATAACGTCAAGCCCGTTTCTATCATTCGAATTTCCATAATAGTACAATTTATACTTTCTGGAATTCATCAAAAAACGAGCTCAGTCGACTTGGTCATTTCGCCACTTGGTCTCCTGCACGCACATAATGTCTATCCTTGTTCGTTCCATGACGTCTTCCAGTTCTTCGTTCTTTCTCGTCATGGATCCGACATTCCAACGTGCAACCGTCAGCTTCTCTACAGTGTACTTGGACTGCCTCATAGCGCTCGCCCCCGGAAACCGTAGAGCTCTGGCATGAACAATGTTCGCCCTGGGATCACTAACTGCGCATCAGAAGTAGTGCCCCGCGGAGTAGTGCTTCTAGCGTGTTCTACCAGGAGGCCTTACATCCATTCTTTTACAACTATCTGAAGAAAGGTGGAGTTGGATGGCACTAGTGTGTGGAAAATAAATTTGTATGGACTTTTATTTTACATCCGGCGGCGGTCTCCAGACCCGGCAACCCACTCACACACATTGACCTGTGGGAGGTCCTAAAGATGTTGAACAGTGCCGTAGGCTCAGCTAGATGTGTTGTTGTTGCCTGCATGTGATCGGTCCTATTAGTCGCCTCGTACGATCAAGATAGGACTTACCTAGGGGTACATATTCTAAACCCGTCACCCCACGAGTATGAATAGAATAGGTATCTATCAATATCCATAAATAATCATGTTCGTGGCAGGAATTGAGCCAACGACACTCTGCCGGTTCTTCGCATCGGAACGACCCATTTCAATACGGCCAAGAGCTACCACAACCCCTTCAATGGAAGAAGGAAAATGTATGTGTCATATTTTCTGACTATGGTTTTTTTTCGAAATTGGGAGCAACACATCGCGACGCAACTGCTCTCTCTCTCTCCTCCATCGCGCCGGAATTGAGCTTAACCCTGGTCCCACACTGCACCCTAACGCCACTTCAGTGAGATGCGCATGCTGCAACAGCTGGTGCCACTTAAGGAATTGTTCTAGGCTGAACCATCATAGGCAATAGAATCCCTCATTCACAGCGAACCAATGTAGATTTAGAGGACAAAAAGCCACAACGTCATCGTAAATACCTAACGTACAGCCAGTTAGTGTGCAAACAAGTTCCCAGATGTCTCCCACGACTCCAGTGAACAGCATTTCACCTCTAGGATTCCTTTGCAGCATAATATTCCACCTGCACTACCTGTCGCCAACTATAACACCGTTTCAATTGTGCAACTTAACTGTAATCGCATGCAGCGTCAAATCGTCGAGTTAATGGCATTTATGGACAGATTTCACTTTATGATTGGGGCTATACAGAAGACGAAGCTCAACTCCTATGGCGGATTACAATATCGTTAGAAAGGACAGAGTGTCCAACCCTGGTGGTGGATTGACTTTTCTAATTGATTGCTCAGTATCTTACCATGAAATTGACATCAGTATCACCGACAACATGGTGTGGGCGCTGGTATCTTTTCGGAGGGACTGGATTTTGGCTTGTCACTCCGTCTTCCAGCATTCTGTAGTGTCATCCAAGCGGAGATCACAGCAATTGCCGAAGTTTTGGCTTGGTTGGGTTGTAATGTCGTATCTGCTAGGACTACTCGTATTACTATCTATACCGATAGTCAGGCGGCGATAAAATCCCTGGACGCTGCACTTTCAACTTCGAAAACCGTGGTGATGTACCGCTCTCTCATGGAACTCAGCGACTTTTCAAACATCACTTTGTGCTGGATACCAGGGCATAGTGGTTTCAGCGGTAACTGCCGGGCAGACGAACTGGCTCGGGTGGGTACTACCAATGTCGACATAAGAGTGTTTTCGCCCTGTCAAAATACCGATGGCAGCGTGTAAGAAGGTGATCAAGACAAACGCACTAAACCGTGCTAATATCGAATGGCTAAATGGAACTACATGCAATGTTACAAGGCAAATTTGGCCGGCCTTTAATCCTAGCCGCTCTTCAGGGCTGCAGATGCTGGAGAGAAGGCATCTAAGGAAGGTTGTGGGGATCATTACAGGACATTGCTTGATAGGTGAGCATGCCAGGCGTCTTCGGCTTCCGTATAATGATCACTGCAGAAGCTGTGGAGACGAGGAGGAGGAGGAGACAATAGCTCACTTCCTGTGCACCTGCCCTACTCTGGCCGATAGAAGAAAGGATACTCTAGGTTTCCTTTACTTTCTTGACCTGGATGACTTGAAAGACGTAAGTGCTGGTCATCTACATCACTTTGTTGATAGATCCGGATGGTTTGACGACTAGGCTCTTATGGCGTTGAGGTGTCACAACGGACTCATTGGTGGTCTATGTGTGCTGTGTTCTACACAGCAGCCTTTTTAACCTAACCTATCACCGACAACATCCTGAAGGTTCAGACCATCGCCATACAGTCGGGGAACACTGATATTAAAATTTACAGTATATATTCGATCAGTATCCAGTTGTTCCTCGGGATACAACGTCAATATCAGCCCACTACTCACTGGATAACACCGTCTCCTCCTTGGTGACTTCAATGCTCATCATGAATTGTGGCACTCTAACCTGGACAAAGAAGCAAGAGGAGTTGCTATAGCAGAGCAACTTGATACTACGGATTTCTGCCGATTAAATAATGATACGCCCAATCGCATTGCTGGAACCTGTTCCAGTTCGCCCGATATCTCGATTATCAGCGCTGGACTAATCAACGATGCTCAATGGGAACCAGTCCTGACGCTGTCATCTGATCATCTGCCAATCATCATTAAACATAAACCAACCAACATCCGGTTTGCTGATCATCGCACATTCGTTAACCACAATAAAGCCGACTGGGAAGACTTCAATGCCTATACGAATACGGTCTTTGACGCCTTATCGGTCCCAAATGATGTGCATATAGCCGAACGAAATATAAGACACATTATACAGGAAGCAGCTGCTAAATTTATCCCAGCATTCCGCATTATCATTATTTGGCCAAATTTTCCTTCATCAGCAGCTAGATTGGTAGATGAGGGATCGTATTCGTAGCATCAATCCAAATGATCCCAGGATCAAGGAACTAAACCTTGATATACATATATAAAGAACGGAAATAAGCCAAGATATTAGGTACCCGTTTACACACTGAGACATATTACACACACCACAAAAATGTTCCCCCGGCTGTCAAATAATTTTTTGTGATTTTCAATCAATACGCAACCGAGGTCGCACCAGGTGATAGGAGAAAGTAGGCAATTAAAATTTTTTTTTTGCAAAAAGCCGACACAAATTGCAGCTTTCAGTCAGTTAATTTGACAAACGAGGGAAAGGAGAAGGTAAAGGTACACATATCGATTGTGTGTGATAATACCCTCTCTTCAATACATGTTCCATACTCTCAGTAAGCAAGTGACAGAGGACGGAAGAAGGAAGTGAAATTCTCACCTTGACAACTGAAACCTGACAACCAGCGTAAGCAAGCTTTGGTCGACTGTAGGGGCCCTTACAAATTCTACCAAGCAGAGGGCAGATTGCGATGCAATTTGGTAACACTACGGTTAATGATCCTACCAGATGCGCCAACCATTTCAATAAACAGGTTATCGAGCATCCACCACCTGATAGACTCAAGCGTATCATCACTACGAGCATCCGTAACCGTGCAGTTGACCAGGCATTGCGATTCTAATGGTAACTGAAGACTCTGGTTGGAAGCTTTGGAGAATTACATTAGGTCCTAGTTTCCACGATTGTTATTCTTGCATGTACGCATCATTAGATTTAAAATAATTAAGGTACTTACCAACGGTAATGCATGTTTCACATCAACCGGTATACCCTTAACGTATTCCACACTCCCCGCATTATCATTCGGAAAGACTTTATTCAGCACGGACAACACATTTGACACTTCGTCTTTCAACAAATAAAGACATGCATTCGGACCGGCATCAAATGTATAAGCGACCTTAACTGCACCCCGAGATTCATTGTACTGATGAATGAAATTAACAATTGCATGCGACGTATCATTCATATAAACGCAAGGTGGATACGTGTCGAGACAAATTGCATGAAATTGATTACTGTCACGCATCGTGATTTCGCCAAACGTTCTGAAATCTCTTTGATTTATAGCCTGGATGAAAAGAAAAAGATGTAAATTATTAGTCTCAATAATTTCGGGACTCGGCCCACGTCTCCTGTGACCAAAACTTACCTCTCGGATTTCTGAAATTCGTTTTGGAACACACGTTTCGGCGCGATGTTTGATGAGGTCCGATGTGTTGACGCTGTTCAGCATTCCATTTGTCGAGCTAGTTTTCTTTCGAGAATCATTCACGACCAATATGAGAACTCTCATTTCGGGCCAATGACATGCTGGCTGAACTTGAACCGCTATCGAGTCGCTACCGTCTTTCTGCTTACCAGCAATCCATTGAACGAAACCACCATAAATGCTGCGACATGCTGATCCACTTCCCTGTCGGGCTATTGAAGACAGTTCTGCTTTTTCAACGCCATAAAGATGGGCCAACGTGTAAACTGTAAGTTATGAGGATTCTTTATTTTCTGGGCATATATAAAAAAGGAATGTATGTTTGTGCGTGTTTTGCGGCCAAACGGCTTGTTTGATTTCCATGAAAGTTTCATAAAAATATCCTATATGAGCCAGAATAAGTTTTAACGTATTGCATTTTTCCATTTGGCCGCAGCCCACAGCCCTGTCCATAAGGAGGTCATAAGGAGGTGAGTGAACATGGAAAAAAAATTTCCAAAACGACCAATGTTAGCGTAAAATTATTGATATTCTGTGTTGATGAATAGTGACACTTCCACTTCCAAAACCCCCACCCCCTCCACCTACTCTCACGGCTAAATGACGGTGAAAAAAAATGTCCAAAAGCATCAAAATTTGTGTCGATTTAACAGTTTTTTTCTCGGAGTCGCTAAGATGTATGGTGACAATCACAATCGCTCTGAATGACCGTGAACAAAATGTCGAAAATGACTGCTACTTTTGGGGTGCTACAGGGAATGCACAAGGTGTGGGAGGTCAGAAACTTGGATTCTGAACTACGGGACCGGCTTATACCCGTATATATCAAAAAATTAGAACTACTTTAATATTTTAGTTTCCGGGGCCTGTGATGAAGAAGTCACTTTTCACTCAGATTTTTGTCACTTTTCACTCGCGTCACATTAAATGTCTAGAATTTGCAAAAAAAAAAATTTTTGTTTAATGACTTCTACTCAATGTTTGGTCTATTGAAGGCATGGAAAATTGCAATATTTGCAAGTCCCCTTGCGCGGGCTCCGCTCGCTCCGCGCTTAAGGGATCGCAAAGCTCAGTATCGCAACCGCTTTGACTTGCTGTTCATAAATTCTGTGTAGGATTGGGGCAAAAATTCCTTGTCCAAAGTCCTCCACGTGGTCGCCCTCTGGAACGGCAGTGGTCATTGGCCATTGCTAACCAGTGTCAAGCCGCCAGTAGTGGCGGTGCGATAATTTAGTCAAGGTAAACATTCCCCCTGTAGTGTGGGGCGTAAAAATAATAATACGGCCTTTCCCTTTGACGGCCTGTCGTTGAAACCGACAAATAAAGGACAGGATGTGTATGCCAGCAACTTACACTATCCGAAATATTCTACATGCTAACGAAACGTCAACTATGCCTCGAATAAGGACTGACTCAACGGTTCTTCAATTAGAGAGTGAATTTCCGCGGTATAAATTAAATATCTTAGGAGTTAGTGAGATAAGATGGTGGAACAGCGGAGAATTTATCTCTCCAACGGGCAGCACTGTAATGTTGTACCCTGGCAGAGCTACCGATAGTGGTCGTGAGTCAGATGTGGGGCTCCTTTTAACCAGAGCCGCACGAAACTTTCTCCTATCCTGGGATCCGATCTCTGACAGAATCATGACCGCCAGGTTCCGGACCAAAATGAGGAACAACTCAATAACACAATGTTATAATATGCTCCAACTGAACCCGACAATGTCTTGGCGAAAGACTCCTTCTACGAATAACTAAGCGCCATTCAGAGCAGTACACCTAAAGGTGACATTATAATGGTTATGGGTGATTTTAATGCAAAAGTTGGTGCTGATAGCTATGGACTCAGACATGTGATGGGAGACACGGCCTTGGTGATCGTAATGACAACGGTGAAAAATTTGCAGAGTTCTGTAACTTTCACAAACTCTTCATCGGTGGTACTATGTTTGAGCATAAGGACCACCACAAAATCAGTTGGTTCTCTGTTGATCGGCGCAGAACACAAAATCAGCTCGACCACTTTGCCATTAGTAAAAGATTCAAGAGTTGCCTCCTGGACATGCGAAACGAGAAGGGTGCCGATATTGGGATGGGAAGCGATCGTATTGCAGCCGTACGCCATCCTAGTGACGAAAGATCCAGGCGCCGCAAATTCAATACCGGCACAATATAATGATCATCTTGTGCAAAAAGCAGATGAGATAACTAACTAACTAACCAACCCAGATAGTGACATAAATGAAAACTGGGATCCCATAATAAATAAATACGAGTAACTGGCGCAACCACGGCCTCGAGATGAGTTAGCATCATCTCATTTTCTAGATCGCTACGGTTTTTTGTGCAGAGGTATGTGATCAGTAACACGCTCAACCGAGTTATTTACCCCATAATGGGTACTCATTTAACAGCTGAGTGGGCTCATAGTCCGACACGTAAATCCCCGGAATCGAACCGGCGCCCAGTGTGTTGAAGGCGAACGTGCTAACCGTTGCGCCATCCGGACTACATCCCATCCCATAAAAATGCGTATATTGATAGCGCAGATACCATCCCTGGTACAAACCCGGATTGCCAGAATAAGCCCTGGATGTCCAACGCTTCATGGCAGCGGATTGTTGAAAGAAAAGAGCTGAAGGTTCATTTGACTGCAGCATCAGGCGACAATCGAAGAAACTTCGAACTCCTTTACCGTCAGAAAGCTCGAGAAATTCGGCGTAGTGTGCGACAAAAGAGTTAATGGGAATTCTCTTTTAGCCTCAGCAGAAGAAGCCGCAAGAAGTAACAATTTAAACGCCGTATACGGTGTCATCCAGGAGTTTACAGGTGGCCGTAACTCCTGCCAACATTCGGTGAAGGATAGTGGTGAAAAGCTACTTATCTTGGAATTATGTAACCTCTGGTGAAGTCCCCTCTCAATTGCTCTAACCCCTTGTAGGGCATAGCACCTCAACTGTTCCATGTGGCCCAGTTGACGTTTCAACGGCATAAACTGGTTTCGGAGAATGCATTTACCAGCATGCACCTCCTGCACATCTATAGACACAAACGTTGTCGTGGGCGGGATTCGAACCCGAAACGCCGGTAGTTAAACATGAGACTGATGCCTCAACACACTGCGCTACCGGTCGTCCCATATAGATAATTTAGCTAACCATCAAAATGTGCGTATACGCTCCACTGCCCCGACTAAAGAGGAAATAGTCACGAGGAAAGGCCGCCGGACTCGACGGTATCTCTGCCGAACTTTATCAAGCAGCGCCAAGCGTAACTGCCGATTTGCTGCACCCACTTGTTGATAAAGTATGGAATACAGACACCCTTCCCACTGAGTGGCAGGAAGGTTTGATCATCAAACTTCCCAAGAAGGGTAGCCTAATAGACTGTAATAATTGGAGATACATTTGTGTGCTTCCTGCCGTTGCCAAGATAATAGCTAAAATCGTCCTGGAAAGACTAAAGACCCACTTAGAATGCACAATTGATGAAGAGCAGGCTGGTTTTCGATCCGGATTCTGCTGTGTCGATCACATTAACACCTTGCGAATCATCATCGAGCAATGCGCTGGGTATGATTCTCCGCTTCACTTGCTTTTCATCGATTTCGAGAAGGCTTTCGATAGTGTGAACCGGGATTCTCTATAGGCGGCCTTGCGCAGGAGAGGGATCCCTGAGAAGCTTGTGGCTATTATTAAGGCAACCTATGACGGCGCCAAATATCGCGTTCTGCATAAAGGTAAGGTATCGGGGGACTTTGAGATTCGCAGTGGAGTTCGGGAGGGGTGCATACTCTCACCGATCCTATTCCTCATTGTGATCGGCGATGTGTTGCATGCAGCCCTATCCGGACTCGACAGAGGAATTCAATGGACTTTGACATCTTATCTACATCTTAACTACACTGACGACATATGCCTACTCTCCCACAAAATCATGGATCTATCCGCAATGGCGTTAGATCTCGAGAGGGAGGCAATCAAGGTTGGGCTACAGATTAATACCAACAAGACCAAGGTTCTTAGACCGCCATTGTGAAAAAGAAATCCGACACCTATTGCCATCAATATTAATGGGCAGCCTGTGGTGAAGGTGGACAACTTCGTCTACCTGGGTAGCATTGTTGCCGAAAATGGTGGAACGGAGCAGAACATCGATCGTAGTATCAACCAGGCTAAATGCGCCTACGCCATGCTGTCCAAAATCTGGCAGAGCAGTTATCTCAGCATCAAGACCAAGCTGGGCCTGTTTCACTCCCTGGTAGTGTCTGTGATTTTGTATGGGAGCAGTACACGGAAAGTTTCCGTTAGTGTTACCAGAAAGCTGCAAGTTTTCGTCAACTCATGTCTTCGTCGAATTTTAAGAATTTTCTGGCCCGAAACAATATCAAATGAAGAGCGCTAAGTCGGCGTACGGGTCAGATGCCAATCGACTTATTGATACGCAGGCGAAAATGGCAGTGGATAGGTCACATATTGCGGAAGAGTGATAACTGCATGCCATGAAATGGAACCCCAGTTCCAACCAAGGCCAACCGAGAGGGGGTCCTAGAATCACATGGCGTCGATCTGTGGCAAAGGAGTGTCAGGCACTGGGTAAGTCTTTTGGGGAGTTGCGCCCCATTGCCCAGAACAGAGTACGATGGCGCGCAGGAGTAGTTGACGCGCTATGCCCCGCTAGGGGTTAAGACAAAGTAGTAGTAGTATGATACAAATCTTCTAAGTATTCTATGAAATCGTTTACATTCTCAAAAGGAGCCCTACAATACGTTCCAATTCTAATTGGCACATTTGATGTAGATAACTCCAAGACTATCGTGTTGTATTGCGGTTAGTTTAAAATTACCTTAAACTGAATTTTGTTTTTAACGTACACAACAGAGCCGCCCCCTGTTGTGTCCCTACAGTTAAAGGTTGCGGTATAACCGTTCAAATTAAAAATCTCGGATTCATTGGTATATGTATATCCAAGTTTCGTTTATGAATATTATGTCGGAGTTTTCTAATTCAATTCGATTGCCATGATTTCGATTTCTGAAAGTTTGTTGTGAATACTTCTTGCATTTGCATAGACAATTTTAAAAGTTTGTGGCTTCATTGCGAGGATGAGGAAGAGTAATTGATCTTACTAATTGCAAAAATTCGTGGCATACATATACTCTGGGCAATTTTTGCTGTCTGCACCATGACCTAAGTCAGGTCTATTTTTATTGAAGCAATTCAAACATTTTTTAAAACTAGATTGACACTCCTTTACTCGATGGTTGCCTGCGCATTTTGGGCATACATCATGGGAACCATTACAGTACTTAGATATATGACCATATTTTTGGCATTTAAAGCATCTGTTAACATCAATTACCTCAGTGCAGTAATGGCTGTCGTAGTCAATGGCTGCGTTCCTATTTTGGACCGTGTCGGAAGCGCGTCGACACGGTTTCATAGATACTTTGTGAGAACGGTACGATTTCAGACACCGATACCACAATCTTTTTGAAGGGCAAAAGTATCACGAATTTTTTCCGATCCCATTACCCCTTCAACGATTCCTAGAGTTTTGACAGTTCGCTCTTGACAAGTTCTGTCACTCCATTTGTAAACAACTGTTTGTTGGCCTCAAAGTGCGTATAGTGACCGGAAAGTCTGTCCTCGTTCGTAATTTTATTTGAAAATTGTGAAATATCCCTTCTTAAGTGGCGTATGTTTGTGTGAAATATATTGATGGCGGCAAGGGAATCGTGTCGTTCACCGGAAAAATCACGAATCGGAGAAGGGACAATAAGTAGCGCATTTACGATACTTTTAGGAACGCACCCAATGTTAATATACTTATTGACCATTCTGTAGTAGAGGTCACCTGATACTTGAAAAGTAGTTGTATTTCTGTTCTCTTTGTTTCTATATCGTTTATCGTGTAGACAACTGTATTTAAATGAGAATTTCACCAAAAATAGGGCTTATGTGCTTTTGAAATCAGACCAATATATTGTAAGGAAGACATCATTTTCAACAATTCATTTTCTCGACTTCTCATGAAGAACGTTCGAACTTCTAACTGCTTACCTAAGCATGCATATCCTGCAGCACTAGACGCCAGTCCTGCTGCCGTAGGAAAATTATTCTCCGAACAAATGTGCAACTTCCAATTTGGTGGAAATCGCGTGGAATTATTCCTCTCAGCTTGTCGCTTCACTGTAAGCCACAAAACATTTCAATCAACTTTAAATCATTTCCATGATTGTGCCAGGACAACTTACGCGCCTCCAAACATTTCGCCATGCGAGGATTTCCCTCGAAAGGGACTTCCTCTCCATTGAGCCACATTCGATTTTCTTTGAAGTCGGGACTTGCGGCTGCGGTCGTCTTCGCGCACATCTATAAAAAGATTACAGCAACCAATAATTTTACGGCCGTAAAAACCACACAATTAAATTCACTTGGAAACAGACACTACGTACATTCAATAGTTCTAAAATTAGACACGGAACTCAATAGAAAAATTACCTGATCCGTGCTTAGGGTCACGCTCAGTGAATCGTTGATCGGTAGTATAAGTTCCTCGTCCCGCTTGCCCCCTAAAATTGATCCAAAATTGATAAATGGCCAGAAACATCATCCACGGTAAAGAACTGGGTCTCACTTACAGTACTTGATAACGGCAATGTTAACAGGAGCGATACAAGTTTCCGATATCATTTTGATAATTATCTTCCCGACCACTTGACTTCCAGACAGACTTCACCAAAGGCACTTTCCAAACTGCTCTACTGCGAAATTTCGCTGGCCACTGCCCTAACTGCGGATCGACGAAACACGGCATCTCCACTTTCACTTTCCCTTTCAGAATTGTTATGACATTTGTTTCGACGGTACTAGATCGCGTTTGAAAGATGCGAAAATCCATTGTGAATAGATTTTGTCACTTCCCCTCTGAATCTAATACAGAAAATCCGTTGGCGGGAGTTTGAATGTAAACGCAAATTTCTCTATCACACCGCAAGTGTCATCTCATAAAATCTTTTCTTCTAGCTTTGCAATAATTTTGCCTTTAATCAGCCATCGAGACCGGCTTCGAGACATTCTTAGTTCGAGTGCCGGTTTTCAGTATCCACAAATGCAATCCACACTTTTTGCCAAGATGGCCGACGAATCCTTCGAGGACACTCCGCTTATCGATCGCCGTTTCAGACGTTGCAGTTGTGTCGTGTGTCCATTGCGGAAATTGTGCAAAAACCATTCTAATCGAGACAAAGTGTGTGTGAAATTGTGCTCGACGGCGTAAGAAGTGCAGTCAAGTGAACTTGTTACGTGAAAAGCAGAGCAAACGCGCGAGTTTTGTGTAAAAGTGCGAGTGAGCGCCGGAGCTGATCCTGCCGGTGAAATGGGGCTCACGGAACCGGTGCGATACGGTGAATACTTTCACGAGCTCTACACCAGTCGTGGTGAAAATAGGTAAGGACGTTGCTGTGCCAATATCCTGCTGGATTGTTGTTGTTGTAGTAGCGATGCTTCGAATACTGCAGTTCTTCTTTCATCAAGGGGGTTTGGCAGCTCTTGGCCGTCGAAAGACGGGTCGTTCCGGTACGAAGAACCGGCTACCGCAGGAACGATCCTGCTGGATTCGATATCATTTGACAAATAATTCGATTTTCCGCTAAAGGGTCTTTCCCTTCTCGTCATTTTGCTGCCTAGCGAACACGCCGTCAAGACAAAACATGGGTTTCCTGGCACCTGCGCCTTGCGTTCTGGTTGACAGGTCTCAGATGTCAGATTTGTTGTGTGGACTGTAGGACCTCTGCGCCTGATCCACTCTTTTCCGCCGGAATTCGAAAATTTGTAAACAAATGCCCCTTTTGCACAACACGTGGACGATGAACAGCTGTTTTGAGGTCAACGTGCGCGGACATCAGCTGACGCCGGCCGCTGAATCTGCTGCTTTGTTTACGCTTTTGTTTACATTTGTTTCGTGCCGTGCATTGTCCTTGAAACGAAAAATGATTGCACGTGCTGGGCCCTATTGCACAAATCAACCAATAATATTAGTAAATTTTACAAGTTACTAGTACCAATATTAGTAGTACTAATATACTCTGTTGTAGAGCTGTGACATCGAAAGAAAAGTATCGATATTCAACGATATCGATGTTTAAAATTTTTTCTATCGATACCGATAAAATATCGGCTGAAAAGCATCGATAAATCGATATATCGTTCTTGTCTCAAGGAAAAATGTGACCCCTTGGAATGGGAATGAACAGGGAAGGGTCACCCCCTGGGTCGATTTAACGATGTCTGTCTGTCCCCAAAGCAAAATCCCCAAAAACGAAATCCCCAAAAATAAAATACAAAATCCCCAAATACATATTCCCCAAATTGAAGAAAGTATCTCATTTCAATATCGCAGTTTTTAGTTTCACCTGCACAATCGAGCTCAAGGTGGGGGACTTTAACATCGAGTTCGTGAACGACTTCATACCTGGGTTGCAACTTGAGAAGGGAGGGACCACAACGAAACACGAAATCAAGCGACGGATACAGCTAGACTTTTTTCTCGGTTCTCCCCATAATGAAATCGATGCATGAGCACAGAAACACGAAGCTCCGCGTGTACAAAACCATCATACGATCAGTACTATGCTATGGCTGCGAAACATATGTAGCCCCTAACTCAAGCCTCCGGAAACACGCTAAACACATTTGAACGTAAGGTCCTGCAGCGAATTTTTGGGGCTGTTTGCGATCGCATCGGTACAACCATTATGTTGTATGAACTGTACGATAAGCTGGATGTTTCGAAATCATCAAACTACAACGGCTTCAATGGGCAGGGCATGTATTTACAACGAAACGAATGGACGATGATCGCATGCCAAAGAGAGTAATGAACACACGACGAGTTGACGGAGCGAGACTGCGAGGACAACCGAGTTCTCGCTGTGAGAGCTCAATATATGCGGACGCAGCGCAGCTACTGGGCCATAGAGGAAAAGGACAAAATTAAGCTTACCGTGGTGCTTAGATTCGCTTGCTTTGCTTGCAGATGTAAATTGTCTTGTGCTTGTCTGTCACCACGCCAGCAAAATGAAACTAACCGACCGCGAAGCGCGAAACCGAACCTAACCGAACACAAGAGAAAGAGACAGGCAGATGTCGTCAGATGGTGGATACGGAACCAACGCAAATTCAAGTAGAACAGAATTGAAAACAGGCTAGCCTTCGGCTAGCTTGTCGAAGATATAATACTCTTCACGCGAAGCGTTGTGTGTTGTTGCTTCGTTGTGTTTTGTGGTACATTTGCCACTTTGAAATTAGTAGTAAAACTTGTTCCCATTTCACTGTTCCTATAAGAGGTATATGAAATAGTGGGCCGATTTCAACCAAATTTAGGAACGTGCTTTTGGAACGGTTGTTCCTATGACAGCTATATGATAGAGTAGTCCGATTTCAACCAAATTCGGGAATGTGATTTCACTAAAAATACTATTGACGAATGTGAAATTTGAAAACAATATCTATATAATTAAAAAAGTTATTCCCACAAAGACGAATTTTTGGACCGGTCGTTCCTATGGCTGCCATATGATGTAGTGCTCCGATTCCGTTGGTTCCGACATATATACAGCGTGCAATAGAAAGAAGGCTTTGTACAAAATTTCATCTCGATAGCTTTAACACTAAGGGGCTAGTTTGCGTAGAAACCGACAGACAGACGGACAGACACAGACGGGCAACAAAGTTTAATCGACTCGTCTCATCATACTGGCCAAGAATTTATATGGTTTATATGGCCGGAGATGCTTCCTTCTGTGCAAACTTCATGACAAAGTTAATACTCGTATACCCTATCACATCCGTGAAGGGTTAATGAGTGTAATGCATAAAGTGAGTCGCACGAGAGTAAGAAGTACTTTTCATAGAAATTGCTCCAGTACCTCAGGATGCCAATGGCATAACAACTGAAAGGTTTCGATCAGTTGACACGAGCTAAAAAAAGGAGCGCTAATTATTATTAATTATTGTGCAATAGTAGAAAATGAAACGTGTAGATAAACGAAAACTGAAACTGTGCGTTCTCAATAAAGTAAAATTGAAGGGGTGTGTTTTGTTTGGCGCTTTTTCCGATCGCTTAACAAAAAGCGACAAGATAAAGGCATGGGAAAAAAAATTATAAATATGCATTATCCCTTCAAGCTGTTCCGGCTGGTAAAGATGGCTCATACATGCGCAATACTTGGTGGTCTAATATACGGAAGTTATCAGTGGCAAGTTGTTTTAATTTGTCGTCTTATTTGTTTAGGGTTAATTTAGACATTTGTCGATAAAGTGACTGATAGTATAATATCATATCATTAATATTATGTAGCTATCAAACGCATATTTCTGTTTTTTTTTTTTTTTTTTTTTTGTTGAGGGGAAATTTGACAATGCCAGGAAGATTGGCACAAGTAAAGTTCCCGAAGAGAAATTCACGGAAGTGGACGAAACCGTCAGACACATTATTGGCCAAGATTCTCCGTTCGTAGGGGGGATCGCAGTTACAGAATCAATGGAGAATCAAAACGATATTTCCGAGCTGGATCAATTTCAAACAGAATTGCAAAAGTTCCAGAAGAAAAAAAAATGGGCTCAACCCGATGTAAACGGCAAGCAGGCGCCGGGAAAGGGTTGAAGTTCATCTTCTCGGTCATGCTGTTGTTGATCTACCTACAGTTACATTACGAGTATTATCACCTTCCTCAGCTTCATTCCAATTCAAATGTAGATCTTCTTCTGCTTCTCTACTAATATTACATAGTGCCATGGAACACTTGACAATGTTAGCAGTAAATATGAGTCCCACTCTAAGCTTGTTTAATCGAGGGAATTTTTCTTTTAAAATTCCTAAGGTACATTCTATTATGCGCCTTGTACTTTTGTGCCTTTTCTTGTAAATTCTTTCTGCTTCATGTCGGGGATCATCTCGAAGCGATAGCGATATTAACTGCTTTATCCAATCGAATTGGTGATGTTGCTTTATTATTAGCAATTGCTATAAGCCACTTTTTTAGACCGTAGCCTGAATCACCAAGCATAACATAATTCCGAAACAGTTCTTGCTCCATTCGTTAATAAAGACAGCTGTTTCGAAGCACACGATTATCATGTACGCTGCCTGGCGATTTTGGTTGACATAAAAAAAATTGGTAATGATAGCCACAAACGAACATGCAGTTTATCGAGTGGTTACCATTACGGTCGACAAAGGCAGCCTCATGGCGTGGTGGTGCATCGATCTTTTTACCAACGAGCCATTGGTCGAATCACCCGGGGAAAACGTGCGATTGCAAAAGAGCTCACAACCTCTTGTTCTTGATCTTGTGGCCATGGTATCACACGAGGAAACAGGCGGACATTGATAGCTGCAACAACCCTTTTCACAGTGCGGCACACTGTGCTTTTGTGCACACCATGCATGTCTGCAATGGTATGGTATTGTGCTCCACTGCCTAGCCAGTGCAAACTGATACATACTTGCTGCTGAATACTCAATGCACTACTTCTCCTTGACCGATGAACGAGGAGAGATCCTATTTCATCAACTATAAACTGCATTTTGTTACGGGACATACGGAAACTCTCCCTAAATTCAAAATCACTTAAGAGGTAGTTTATTCTTGGTTTATAAACTTTTCATAGTCCGGATGGCGCAACGGTTAGCACGTTCGCCTTCAACGCACTGGGCCCCGGTTCGATTCCGGGGATTTACGTGTCGGACTATGAGCCCACTCAGCTGTTAAATGAGTACCCATTATGGGGTAAATAACTCGGTTGAGCGTATTGCTGATCACATACCTCTGCACAAAAAAAACCGTCACGATCTAGAAAATGAGATGATGCTAACTCATCTCGAGGCCGTGGTTCAAATTGGACTGTCGCGCCAGTTATTTATTTATTATAAACTTTTCGGCGGCGGAGGTTCTGGGGTTGTTGAATATCATCTTCTTCAGAAGAAGAATTGAAAAGCAAGTCTTCCAACATCTTGACACTGACTAATAACTAAATTTACCAGAGAAAATACGCTAATAGAAATAATATTAGTGTTTACTGTCACCTCGGTATTTCTGAACATATTTTAGGCGATTGTGCAACGTAAGCTAATAGTATTAGCTAATAATATTGCCTATTTCGCTAATATTATTACTACTAATATTTTCAGATTGTGCAACAGAAATTACAAGTTATTAGTGGTTTTACTAATAATATTAAAATAGTTAATAGCATATTGTGCAATAGGGCCCTGGTATTTCAAATACAAAGAGACTGACAAAACTTCGTATGATTGATGATTTTTAGGGGTTTGTAGTAAAAACAGAACCCTAATGAAATCGGTCAAACGTCCGTCTGTCTGTTTGTCCATGAAATATCTCACGAACCGCTGAAGTTACATGCATGGAATTTGTATATCACCTATCACCATAGGAAGTCATATGTTCTAAGTTTCGTTACAATCACGTAATATGAATTGGTATGTAAGATACTATATGGGTAAGACATTTTAATTGTTTTTTTATCCATCTAAGTGGTATCAAGAAGAGCAAGGAGCAATTTACATACAAAACAAGTGCTTGCTACAAACCCATTGCGGGCGTAGCCCTCTATACAGGGTGTCCCACATTAAGATCGACTAGGGCATATTCTACACTCTGTTTGTGGAAAAATGACGCCCAAATACCGTTACAGGACTATTACATTTTTCCCCACTCTTGTCAAAAAGTCTGCCCTTCTAGAGAAAACTCAGATTTGCCGGCCTATGGCTAATTGAATGCATAAAAAAAATATTAATTCAGAAACTGCACAAAATATTCGTTAGAATGATACCTCAACGGTGTCAAAATTCATTCCACCGCCCGAGATACTAACGTTCAAATTTTAGAAAAAAATCGTTACAACTTCTAAGTGTCACCATACACTGTCGAACTCGAACCTGGTACAAATGAACTCTGACACACACACGCTTCACATAGATGTGAAGAAAACCGGTCCACTTGTACTAGGTTCGTGTTCGAGTTCGACAGTGTATGGTGACACTTATGGGAGAATTGAACCAACATTTTCTAACGGGGCTTTGCACTAGGTTAGGTTAGGTTAAAGGATTGCTATGACTGTCCACAGCACACATAGACCGATCAGGCAGGGTCCGTTGTGATGCCCAACGGGATAAGTAGTCCCGACCCATTCTAAACTTCAAACCAGCCCGAGCCCACAACAGAACGTTGGAGCTGGCCAACATCGACGTCCTGCAAGTCGCCCAAGTCGGCAAAGTAGTAGGCCCCAAGAGTAGCCCTCCTAATACTTTCCAGGCCCGGGCATTCACAGATAAGGTGGAAAGTACTCTCCTCTGCCCCCTCATCTCCATAGCTTTGTACTACTTTGCTTCCAACGCTTTCCGACAGACGGCTGCATCGGTGAGGGCTGGTCAAAATACGTAGTTCAAAAGTGTCGCAAAGTGAATTTGGACGTACATACATATGTGAACGTATCGACATTCCCGCATTAGTAAAAGTTGTTCGAATTTTTAATAAGATTCGCGATTTAAAATGTCTGTTTTCAAGCCCAGTTCTCGTCATTTGCGGGAAGTTTTGATCTTCTGCTTCCATTTGAAACTGCAGCTGAGGCTCATCGAATGCTCTCAGATACTTACGGTGAGGTTGCTCTGAGTGACAGAACATGTCGTGAGTGGTTTCAACGTTTTAAAAGTGGCGATTTCAATGTCGAGGACAAATTTTCAAAGACGACGAATTGGAAGCACTGCTCGATGAAAATTCGTGTCAAGCGCAAGAAGAATTAGTTGGGATCACTGGGAGTGATTCAGCAAGCCATCTCGAAACGCCTCAAGGCCATGGGCATGATTCAGAAACAAGGAAATTGGGTTCCATACGAGTTAAAACCGAGAGATATTGAACGGCGATTATTTGCATGCAGAAATGGAAGGGACAAAGGCAGAATGGGAAGGGATTTCTACATCGCATCGTAACTGCAAGCTACGAGTACTTTGGCGGAATTATGTTCATATCAATCCTTTTTGCGGCTGATGATTTGTTGCTTTTTTTGGCGGGCATTTTTTTTACAACAGAGTTGTTTTTGGGAGATTAAACTTATCTCTGTGAGAGATTCGCGGCACTCCAACACTATCCTTGAGGCTATACGTACGGATTCCAGGGCTCTAATCGTAGCTTGACTGACTGTTAAAATAATGATGTTCCTCACAGATATTCGTCATGACGATGGCGTCCCAGCCAGCCAAGGCCTTTCCAAATCGCCACCAATTCTGCTTGCAGAACGCTACAGTAGTCGAACTGATAGGCTCAGAATCACAGATTCGAAGTAAATGCCAGCTCCCATGCCATTATCAGTCTTAGACCCATCTGTGTAGATATGTATCGTATCTCTTGAAGGACTTAGTGAACATAAGTTTTGATGAGGCATGATCCGTCCTTTGTATTCCGGATGGCGCAACAGTTAGCACATTCTACGCACTGGGCCCGGGTTTTATTCCTACTGAATGTCGGACTATGAGCTCACTCAGCTGTTAAATGAGTACCCATTTATGGGGTAAATAACTCGGTTGAGCGTGTTGCTGATCACACACCTCTGCACAAGACTGTCACGGTCTAGAAAATGAGATGATGCTAACTCATCTCGAGGCCATGGTTCAAATTGGACTGTTGCGCCAGTTATTTATTTTATTTATTTTATGATCCTTCCTTGCAGGGATATCTCGATTATTTAAAATCGTCGAGTGCCCACAGTCCAGAGCTAACCATTGTCCTGCATCGCGAAGACAGACGGCCGTTTGTGCAGCCACCTGTTCGCTAAAAATATTTAGCGGGAGCAGGTTGAGCATTATATTCATGGCATCAGAAGGGGTCGTTCTGAGAGCCCTGCTGATTGCCAAACTAGTTGATCTGATCTAATTCCTTTTTTTGCATTAATCTACGATTTACTACAGTTTTAAGTGCGTTCCACCACAAAATAATACCGTGCAAAAGTATGAGGCGAATAACCACCACATAGAGCCAATGCAGGCCCCACCTTTTTCCGATGGTGTTTTTACAACACGCTCCTGAATGTTAGGCTTCCAAATTAGCTACCTGTCAAGTATCAACCCCAGGAACTTAGCCTTGTCTATGAAGACCAATTTCTCTCGCTCCAATACCGGAGGTTCTGTTGTTGGTGTCCTATGCATTCTTGAAAATAGGACAAGTTCCGTCTTTAGCGGATTAACTTTGACGCCACATTTTGTGGCCCAATTTGTTAAACAGAGAGTGAATTCTGTAGTAACTCGCTAAGAGTGGTGGGAAACTTACCCGAGATGGCGATAGCAACGTCGTCCGCGTATCCCAGCGCCTCCAGATCCAGGAGAATTTCATTTACCACAACATTCCATAAGAGGGAGGAGAGATTACTTTCATCCATTTGCCTTTAAGTTGTACATGATATGCTTTGAAACGTGTTACTCCAAGGGACTAATTATTTAGGTGGATATTATTTAATAAATGTGCCTGTGGCATCACTATGAGTTGCCTTCGATGTCCGTTGAGTCCATCCTGCCTAGATATCGCTTCCTTGCAAAGAGTACCATTTTTCCAATCCAAAGGGCTCAAAATGCCTTCAACAGTAGTCTACTACATTCGCCTCATCACCCCCCGTCTTACGATACTCATCTTGCTTAGATATCGCGTTCTCGCCGAGAAAATCCTTTTTCCACTCCATAGGACTAAAAGTGCCTTCAACAGTAGTCTACTGCTTTCGCCTCATCACCCACAGTTATGTATGTGATACCCATCCTGCCTAGACATCGCTTCCTTTCCAAGAATATCATTTTTCGTGTCCAATGAACTCAAAATACTGTTGTATGTACGAAGTGCGTCTCTCTTACGACACACACTGTACTAAGCTCCATCATAATCTCGAATGATCGATAGCATATCAGCTGAATGGGCACTAGCGGATTCTCGAACCTTCGTTGAGTAGTGGGAACCCGAGACTGGAACATCTCGAAACGTCTAGAGTCTTCGCTAATTGACGAATGCATGGATTAGCAGCTATATAAAGGCAGATGTCACCAAGAACGAGAAGTAAGAAGAAGTAGTAATACTCGACACTCAGTGGAAGTTGGATCGTTATAAAGTATCCACTCGGAAGTCGAAGAGTCGTTATTGTTACCCGCCGGTAACATATAGTTCGAGCTAGTTTTGACGTTGGTTGTTAGTTACGCGTGTGTAGTTCGTTTCGTAAATAAAGTGTGTGTGTTTTTCAATCGAAGTGTTTTCATTATTCAGCACGAGAATATCTAACGAACCTGGTTTCGCTCAACAAACATTACAATACGTACAACAGTTGTCTACTGCTTTCGCCTCATCACCCCCGTCTTATGATACTCATCTTGTCTAGATATCGATTCCTTGCGAAGAATATCATTTTTTCCTCTCCAAAGGACTCAGAATGCCTGCAACAGTAGTCTACTGTATTCGCCTCATCTCCCCCAGACATATGATGTCCATCATCCCTTGATATCACTTCTCTTCCAAGGATGTCCTTTTTCCTCTCCAAAAGACGCAAAATGCCATCAGTCCTGATCGAAGCACTCAAAATGTCTTTAACAGAACAGTGCAATGGTCTCATTACCACAATTCAGAATATACCCATACCTACCTGCTTTGGTTTTTGTTTCATTTTAGGAGAGCCCTCTTGTCCTGACGCACATCTCCAGCAGCACCAAAATATAACCATGTGGTACTTATAATAATCAAAGGAAGCTACAAATTTAGTTGAACCACGGACCACGGGTAATGCCTGGACGATTTTTTCTTTGAAATAATTTTTTCCTTTAAAATCATTGAAAAGACTTAAGCGAGAAACTCTATAAAATTTCACATTTTTGGAAGTATCTTTTTATCTACTGCACGGATCAGAGCAAATGATAGCCTATGCACACCCTTGGGACACAGTCAATCCCCGGAAAACAGAAAGCAGATCTTGATACGCTCTCTACAAGGCTGTAGCCCTGTCAAAGAACAACGAGAACAAGAAAAATTTTAAAAATAGATTTTCAAACTCATATCTCGGGTGTATTTCCTCATATCGAAATCAAATTTGCAACACGACCGGAGACAATGACCATACCAAATTTGAACCCCCACAGTCACCCGAGGCCAGAGCTGCAGAGGTCAGAAAACCCGTACTTGTTGTGTCGCGTAAACATAGCCTTGGTCATTTTTCCGACTTTTTTATACCCTTCACGGATGTGATAGGATATATTAACTTTGTCATGAAATTTGCAACGCACAGAAGGAAGCATCTCCGACCATATAAACTATATATATTCTTGGTCGGTATGATGAGACGGGTCGATTAAGCTTTGTCCGTCTGTCTGTTTCTATGCAAACTAGTCCCTCAGTTTTAAAGCTATCGAGCTGGAATTTTGTACAAAGCCTTCTTTCTATTGCACGCAGTATATATGTCGGGACCAATGGAATCGGACCACTACGTCATATAGCTACCATAGGAACGACCAGTCCAACAATTCGTCTTTGTGAGAAAAACTTTTTTATTTATCAAGATATCTTTTTCTAATTTGACACTAGTCAATAGTGTCTTTAATCACTTTCCCGAATTTGGTTGAAATTAGACTCTTTTATCATATAGCTGTCATAGGAACAATCGTCCCAAAAGCAAATTTTTGTTAGAAGAACTTTTTTATTTCGAAAGATATCTTTACCAAATTTTATATAATTCAATTATATTAACTACCAAACCATGTTGCTGAATTTGGTTGAAATCGAAATAGTGAAACCGGAACAAGTTTTACTACTAATTTCTAAGTGGCAAATGCACCATAATTCATAACGAAGGTATGATACCGTACGATATCGTACCTTCGACAAGCTAGCCGAAGGCTAGTTTGTTTTTCATTTTTTTTTTTTCGTTTTTCTTTGGCGTGCGTAACAAAAACTTCTTTTTGCACCATATTCCGATATTTGTATCTGAATGAATTTGCGGCAAAATTTCCACCACCAGAGTATTTACATTGAAAAAAATAACGCTTGCGATGGAAAATTCGCAATGCAATTGAATTTAAACAAGCGTCTCTTCACGCAAGAGAAAGAAAATACGCATTTCTCTTGCGTTAAAAACAAACGCATGTAAATTGGGCCTAAGACATATCCATGTACCCATGTATCTGCATGCATTGTAGATATTCGTCATCAGTTTACTGCTGATTTGATTTATTTCCCACTTGCGTTTTTTTCTAAAATTATCCTCACACTTTTTTCTCTTTTTTTTTCAGAAAACATATCGGCGATAAACGTTCCAAAGACAAATCCAATCGAAAAGACGAAAAACGAAATGAAAATCTCCAATGCGATCAAATCTATCCAACCTACTCGGTGGCTCAAATCGAATTAGAGCCTAATGTTTCAAAATTTGCAATTTTCTCAGCAATAAGATCGGCTGTCCTCGAAGTGGACACAAAATATGCATTGTTTCAGAACAAAGTCGCGAAAAAATCGTCACAAAGTTGTTGTTACAGTTGCAACACCACGTGCAAGGCAAATGAGCAAACCGATTGTCCATGCCATACCGGAGAGAAGAAAGTTCGCGATGAGGTCAACAGCGAGGCCGAATCGGAATCCGAGGAAGTCACTGAGAAAGAAGTTGTGGTCAAAGTGCCGCAAATTGTGGAGGCCGGTCTGAGGAGTTTGTTCGAACTGATTGCAGACGCGCGAAATGTTCAACCAAATTTATGTACTAAAGCCCTTAAGGCGCTATTTGATGTGATTCAAGGTATAACAAATATTATTTAGGAAAAAAGTTCCTTTTTCACAGGCAATTTTTTTTTTAATTTTCAGGTCAACAGCCCGAGAGTTTCAAGTACGAGCCCGACGATTTAATAACACCTCTCTACGATTTACTGCTCGAATTGGCTAGTTTGCCCGGTTCGATTGCGGATAAGTCAATGGTTGGCGGCTATTGGTCATCAATTGCATGCTCAGCATTGATTGGACTATGTGCAGCCCGTGGCGATACCGGGAAAATATTGAAAGCAATCGCTGCTTTACTCATGTCCCCGAAATTGCTATCATCGCAAACCATTCAACTTCCTTTGGTGCTATCGTCACTTCAGAGGACCGTCATTTGTACAATTTTGAATAAGCCAACTAAACCAGAATTCCACACACATGGCGTACCAAAGAACTCGCTAGTTGATGAGTTCTCCTTGCGAAGCGCCCTCGCGTCGTATATCAATTATAACACTCAGCCCGCCATGGCTTCAGATGGAAAATATTTGTATTTATTGGTGGACAATTGTCTTTTGAAAGTTGGGACTGGTTTTAATGGAACGTATAAGGGTCACGTTTATTATCTGAACAGTGGTTTTGGAAAGGATAAATCTGGTTGGCTGGGCTATTGTGAGGTAAGCTAATATGCATATATATTTGAATTAATAATTGTGTTCCGGGGGATATCCGAAGCAGACCATGTTTTGGGTCCGTTTTCGCCCCCTCCCTGTCATCAGTGATTTCCAGATGTCGACTGATAATTGTCGACCTCTCTCTTCATCACTGAGTCCCGTGTTCACTCATGGCTTGCACACTTATCGTGTGTGTTGTAGTGAATTAAAGACTGGTTCAATGTTGACTACTTCTTTATTCAGTTGTAAGAAATTTTATACTTTAAAATTGCTGATATTCTATATTTTAAGTGGAACGTCGTACTGTCGTTCATTGGTCTGTCTTACATGCCGCTTATTAACATGATTAAATTTATTTGTTAAGCAATTACATCGATATCCATAACATGACTCATTACCTTATTTAATTTATTTATTAAGCAATTACATCGACAGTGGACAGTGTGCTTGCCTGTGATTCTCAGCCTCGTGCTAGCCAGTGCTGCCGTCTCTGCCTCCTCCAGACATAGCCTGCACATGCAGCCTAGAATTGTGTCCATGAACTTTCCCCTAACCGTAAGAGCCAAGTCATCAGCGTATCCTACAGTGTGTACTCCCCATCGAGTCCAGCTTCCAGTGAAGACTGTCTACGTTGATGTTCCACAGAGGCGAAACTTCCTTGTGGGTATCCTCGGACTACCTTACCCCGTATTTTGGCACATCCACTGCTAAGATTTATCGCCCTTTGCTTAAGCATAGAGTTGTTGTTGTGGTAGCGATGCTTCGAGTGCTGCAGTTCTTCTTACAACGAAGGGGTTTGGCAGCTCTTGGCCGTCGAAAAACGGGTCGTTCCGGTACGAAGAACCGGCACACAGTTAGTGTTTCGTTGCGCCTTGTGCACCTGGCTTAACCTCTAACCGGGTGGTTCACCAAGTGAAACATTCTCTCCGCGAAGACTCTTCTCCCCTCGTGATTGATCCGGTTTTGAGTTTCTAGGGTTGCCGCCCTTGAACCTCTTCACAGGTCTTTCCACTTCCGGAGTCGACCCCTCATGCCCCAACTCACCAAGTTGATTCGAGTTTTTCCCGATGGCCTACCGTTCCCTTCGACGCCTCCTCTTCATTCTCTGTTTCTCACTTTTTGCTGTGATCCGCATTGTTTCGGAGTCGGCATTTTGGTGTTCCTTCGGAGTACACGTTACCTGAACTGACCAGTCCGCGCCTTCCGGCGCATCATTGTCCGCTCCAACAACGCCTCTCTTCTCCCCTGGAGTTTCTTCTTCAGAGACTATCCTCTTCAACCCTTGCGAGTCGTCACTGCCCATCTCTTTGGAATTGCTCTAGCCTATCTTTCCAAGAATGTCTTCATTGAATTCCATATCTTGATTTTTTGATTCAGGTTTGGGTTTCCCGTTCTCGGACCATAGCCGAGACAAATGCCAGCATATTGCTTCCTGCTACTCCTCGCCCCTATAGGAACTCCGTGGCTATTGGGCCGTCCTTTTCTCTCTTTGTGCCACGAAGCAGACTACTTCGCGATCTCCTGAAAGCTTCGTATGCGTTCATGCCACTCTGAACCAGCTACCGTGATCCATGCAAAACAATCAACGTTTTTCCCCTAGCTTAACAGATCGCTACTCTGTAGACCACGGTTCGCCAGGTTCAAGAAAGGAGCAAAGTGAAGTTTTGGATCCGGAACCCCGCAGGTGGACTTTCACCTCAGTCACCAGCTCCAACCTCACACCTAGTCGCCGTGTCACCTATGCAGAGATTTATGTATATAGTTTGTATATATACGTAGGCGCCCCTCTGCGAACGTACGGTCGGGGAGACAATTTACACAGCCTATACAACTGGTTGGGGCGACCGGTAGCGCAGTGTGTTGAGGCATCAGTCTCATGTTTGACTACCGGCGTTTCGGGTTCGAATCCCGTCCACGACGACGTTCGTGGCCATGGATGTGCAGGAGATGCATGCTGGCAACTGCATTCTCCGAAACCAGTTTATGCCATAGAAACGTCAACTGGGCTACAAGGAACAGTTGACGCGCTATGCCCCACAAGGGGTTAGGGCAATTGAGAGAGAGATACAACTGGTTATTGTACAGATGTGTGGCAGTAACGTGCTTCGTTAATGATGACCATTTGCGTCCCTGGTCACCTTCCCCCGATGAGCACGGTCGTATACACCCCGGGGATTTAGGACATCTGACAATCCGCACCTTCACCAAAACTATAGAACACAAGAGTTGGCCTGGTAGGGAGTGTGTCGATTGCTTACATACCGCAGAACGGCGGTACTCGCATAATGTGATAGTACACGGAACCGGCCCCCATAGCTCAGCCTTTGCTATTGGCGAAGTTACCAGGAATCACCACGCGGAGGTGCTATGTGGACTTGCCTGCGAGTTCCCCACAGACCTGACCGTCATATATTTGAATTGTGCATTTAGCTCCAAATGCGACCTAAAGCTGAAGATTTGTAAAATTTTCGCTCAGCTTAGCGCTTTCACTCTGTCCACCGTTCCTGCGGCAGCCGGTTCTTCGTACCGGATCGACCCGTTCTCCAACGGCGAAGAGCTGCCAAATCCATTCGATGCAAGAAGAACTGCAGTATTCGAAGCATCGCTATCACAACAACAACAACAACTCTGCCCACCGAAGAGTCGAGCCGAGCTTGAAGCTGAGAATACTGACGTGCCCAATTCACACTGGTTCCCATTACCCGGGGCATAAGTCAGAGCTTTCTTTCCACAAACGATATTTGACGAAATTTTTGTTTACCCAAACTTGACATCCACCCTATAAATCAACTCAAATTACCATAATTTCAGGGAAAATTGTACTATAGGCGACTATCAAAAAGAAATAATGATTCCGTACTTGTTGTCAATACGGATTCACTGGCAGTCATCGGATCCGTATCTATTACGTCATTGCCAACGCGTGAAGGACAAAATTACGTACTATTCGCAGACGAGGACTCTATAAATGCGATTTGTACAAACAAGGATGTAAGCCAGCAATAGATCTCAAATAGAATCCAACTGCTAACGCTTTTCATTTACAGGACACGCTTGTTGTCAAGCAGCTATACACCACTGGTACACCGACCAGTGAGTTGCCGTTGAAATTGGCTCGTAAAAAGTTCCGTACATTGGGCTATGCAGCGTTCGAGGACGAAGTTTTAAACCAGAATCAAATACAGAAGGTATTGCTGCATATGGGCGATTCCTACCAAGCCTTGTTATGCTAACTCATGCTTCCTTCCAGATTCAGTCATCTTACAACATGTTTGAACCAAAGCTTCCGAACGATGTCGAAATTCAGAGTATTGTATGCGGGAAAGAGTTCGGATTGGTTCGGGCGTCCAATGGAAAAATCTACTACTACGGAAAATCCGCTTCGTTGGGCTTGAAATCAATTGGACGAACGCCTACCATGAAAATGACCGAATTGATTATCTCAAAAGTGTCGAACATTGTCCAAATTGCAATCGGACACGATGGCATTCATGCGCTTCTCGTAAATGACGACGGGACAGTCTACTTTGCCGGAACAGCTCGACGCGGCGAGGATGGCGATAGTTCGAAAAATCGCCGACAACCAAAAGCGTCTAAGCCGAAAAAGCTCAGTCGTATTGATGGTCATGTAGTCATTCAGGCGGCCTGTAATAACGGAACATCGACCTTTGTTACTAAAACTGGAAAATTGATAATGTTCGGAAAGGATACAGCGCACTGTGATTCGCTTGGATTCGTGACTGATCTGCAAAATCAGCATATTACGAAGGTGGCACTGGGCAAAGCGCATTGTGTTGCTTTGAATAGCAAAGGACAGCTGTTCACTTTCGGCCTGAATAACAAGGGACAATGTGGCCGGTCGTTCGCAAAGGAGAAGGAGGCCAATCCGTCAGATAGTGACGCTATGAATGGCAGTAAATCGAAATTGGACTTTACAAATATGTGTGATGTTGACGATCATGTCCTGGTTCAGGGGCAGTGTCGGGTAAGTTACTATTTCAATGTTGTGTAAAGGTGACGGTGGTTCGGATTTGTAAATTCGTTAAATATCCTTGCAGGTGTGTTCTGTATGTAAGGAATGTACTGGTTATAATATTTCCTGTGTGTCGTCATTAAATGTTTCAATGGATGATCGAATTGCGGGGTCGTAAGTGTCCATGAAAAGTAGCATTTGACTTTCATTGTAATATCGTTTTGTTCACATTGTTAGATTGTGTCCCTGCGGTCATGGCGATGCTGGTTGTTCCAAATGCGGTGCATGTTCATCCTGTATTTCGATGCAAGAGGGCGAAATAAATGGTAATTTGACGTGAGTTGTCCCATTTCTCCTTTTTAATCAATCTACCGTTCAATCTGCAGGTACCAAAGATTCTAAACAAATAACTTTACTAAACCGACAACGTTCCAAGAGTCTGATACTAAGAAAGAAAGACAAGAAAATCGAAGAAACAAATCCGCCGTCTGACGTTGAACGTGATACACCCCGCGTCGCACCACTCTCTCCCCAAAAAGTCAGTCTACCAACATCGAGTCCTGTGGTACAGATTGCATGCGGATTGCATCATACGGTGATTTTAACACTGGCTGGAGAAGTATTTACGTTTGGCAGTAATCAATATGGACAATTGGGCACGGGTGATTTACAACCCGTCATGGGTCCGTTTCCAGTCAAAGTGCAGGGACAAATTAGCCAAATTGCAGCGGGAAGTAATCATACAGTGTTGCTAACATCCAAGGGAGTCGTTTATACGTTTGGAAATTATCAGGTAGGGGTTTCATCCTCTGTATCAAGATGGGAATATATTTAATTCATTTATTTTTTGTTTTTGTTTCAGAAAGGACAATTGGGACGACTACCGAATGATTTTCATAAAAACCCGATTCCAGATGACTCATCTAAGGATGAGACGGCATCCAAGGAAAATGTGGCTGCGAACTTATTGGCTCAACGTCAGAAATTCTTATGGAACTGCACTCCTGGAACAGTATTGTGAGTTCAGTAGTCTTAACAAGAATAAATGAAGCAGCACACAGAACTCACTCTTTCCCGCTTTCTTCAGACCTTTCTATTTTTCTGTTTTATTGTCTAAGTTAACAGAATAACTAATTAGTTCATACTTATGTCTATTCAGCGGACTGGGTCCTAGCTTCGGGAAAAAGGCTACGTGGATAGGCGCTAGCGGTGATCAAACCTTCATTAAGATAGATGAATCACTTATAACGCCCCAGATGCTGTCAAAAGTCAATATTGTTGCAGATAAAAAGACAATTTGTAAGTTCGCTTTCAATTTTACTGTTGTAGTAGCGTTCAATCTTCCTCGTACGTATATATTAAAAAAGAAAACGAATTTCTTGTTTATTACAGTACTCATTCCAACCATATCGCTATCATTCCACATTCTTACAATAAATCGTCGTGATGGCAATTGTACGGCACACTATCGTAATCAAGTGAATTTCGTACGTATCATTCAGGCAAATGCATGTTCTATGCCAGAGATCAATCAAAATGTGAATGCAAATATGAACCAGGATCAAATGTCACGTAGTGCTCATGAAATACGCAATCAAATTTTCGAATTGCAAGAGCATCAAAACAATTTGGCGGAGCAACGAAAACGACGTCGACAGGATAATAAATCACCGCCCGAAAAAGCTTGTCCACAAATCGCGTTCGCTTTAGACTCGCACTACAATGTTTTGTGGGTGTTTGATGGTGGCGCGAGGAAGATTTTATGTCATAATGTTGTTGCCAGTCAGATTCAGGATTGTTCGGTAAGTTTTAATGAAGTTTATTGTGATGATATTTTTATTCGAATATGTAATTAGGTTAGGTTAGGTTAAAGGGGCTGCCGTGATACCCACAGTACACGTAGACCACCACTGGGTCCTTTGTGATACCACCATCGACTCCACAAACCCGAGTCCTACCTATTCATTGAACCAGCCTGAGCTGTTGATAAAGCGCTGGAGCCGGCTGATGCTGACATCCTTAAGGTCGTCCAGATCGCCAAAATAGAAAGACCCCAACGTAATCCTTCTTCTACTAGCCAGGGCATGACACCCGCATAACAGATGAAAGGTACTCTCCTCCTCATCCTCATCCTCGCAACTCCTACAGAGGTCATTGTGTGGAAGCCCCAATCTCCTAGCATGTTCGCCGATCAGGCAGTGCCCTGTAATTACCCCCACAAGAGTCTGTAGATTACGTCTATTCAACGCCATCAGCTCCTCAGAGCGTTTGGGATCGATCCTAGGCCAAAGTTGCCTAGTAACATTACAAGTGTTACCATTACTCCACCTCGTGCTGGCAGCACTCAACGCGACATTGTTTTTCAACAATTTACAGGCTGATAAAGACCACCCGAGATGGCAGTGACTAAACCCGGTCCCCCCAGTAGAGCCTCTTCTAGCTAGTTCATCCGCTTTGCAATTCCCGTCGAAGCCACTATGGGCCGGAATCCAACAAAGGAGATGTTAAAAAAATTTCCCATCTCCAGGAGACAGGTGCGGCATGCGGCAACAATCTTTGAGTTTGTGATCACAGATTCAAGGCACTTAATCGCCGGCTGACTATCCGTAAAAATGATAATATCCTTAGCAGCTATGACATTACGCCCGAGCCATATGAAAACCTCCCAAATAGCCGCAATCTCTGCCTGAAGAACGCTGTAAAAGACAGGTAGATGTAGTGACAAGTTTAAATTCAACTTGTCCGAGTACACCCCCACTCCCACTCCTTTATCCGTCTTAGAACCATCAGTGTATAAACTAACAGCATTAGACTCCTGGAAAGTGTTGGCTTCCCACTCGACCCGTGAGGGGATTCGGCTTACAAAATTCTTACCGAACAGATACTTGGGAAGAGTGTAATCCGTCACCGCAGGAAAATCCATGCTGCTAAGAGCAGACGAGTGTCCCGTGGCTGCCACAGTCAACTGTCTAGTTTCCCGAAGACGATTGACTACGTTCGAGGCCACCTGCTTAGCAAAAATATCTAGGGGGAGCAAATTGAGCAGGATATCAAGAGCAGCTGTTGGCGTAGTTCTAAAAGCCCCCGTGATGGTGATGCTCACCATTCTTTGGAATTTCTCCAGCATACTTCGGTAAACCGCAAAATTGAAGGCAGTCCACCAGACAATAATACCATGCAGAAGTATAGGCCGCAGGACTGAGACATAGAGCCAGAAAACAATCTTCGGTTTCAGGCCCCACTTTCTACCTATGGCCTTCTTACACGAATACAGTGCAACAGTCGCCTTAGCTACTCGCTCCTGGATATTGGGTTTCCACCCCAGTTTCTTGTCCAGGATGACGCCCAGAAACTTGGCTTTTTTTTACAGAGAATGAGTCTCATTCCGTTCAGCAATGGTGGATCGAATATTGGTGGCCTGGGTTTCCTTGTAAATAGAACAAGTTCTGTTTTCTCCGGAATAACACCAACCCCAGCTTGCCTAGCCCATTTCGTCAGAATTGAGAGGGCATTCTGCATAATATCACTGAGCACCGAGGGGAACTTCCCAGAGATTGCGATGGCAATATCGTCCGCATACGCGATAACTTTGCATCCCACACCCTCCCGGTCCAAAAGCAGTTTGTTAACCGCCAGATTCCAAAGAAGGGGGGGTAGTACGCCACCCTGAGGAGTTCCCCTATTAACACTCCTGCGCTCAGATACTGCACCCAGGCGAGTACAAATGACCCTAGCTGTTAGTACTTGGTCTATAAGCTTACAGAGCGATCCGTCTACATTCAGACCGATGAGAGAATTGGTTATAGCCTCAGGTGCAACATGATTGAAAGCGCCCTCGATGTCCAGGAAGGCAACCAAGGTAAATTCTCTACAGTCGAGAGACCTCTCAATGTAACCTACCAGAGAGCGTAAGGCCGTGTCCACCGACCTTCCTTTCCAGTAGGCATGCTGTTATGAAGACAGAAGTCGTGTTGGAATAGTAGCACGCAGGTGTACATCAATCAAGCGTTCCAAAACCTTTAGCAGAGTGGAAGATAGGCTAATAGGTCTAAGGTCATTCGGTCACGCGTGTGAGCTCTTCCCCGCCTTAGGGATAAAAACTACCTCGGTCACTGACCATTCACGGGGAATATAGACCAGTTCCAGACAAGCGCTTAGGATGGTTTCCAACCATGAGTAAGCAATATCCAACACGTGCTGCAAATCTGCCGGGATGATACTGTCAGGTCCAGCTGACTTGAAAGACGAAGACGAGAAAATATGTAATTTATCAAAGTGTCCAGTGGTCGTTGGCTAGTTCAGTTTCTTAGTGAATTTGCTAGTGCAGCTCGCATTAGGCCTTTGATTTGGACCAATTCACCACTGTCCGCTGGCTAATTAGAGCGAAATTGAATTAACTGACTCAACGGGTCTAACTTGCTTACTTTTGAAAGTGCTGAGGCATTTGTAATTAAGGCTGGATACTCACACAAAGTATGTCCTCTTCCATCTCACATCTTTTGTATAAGTTGCTGGAGGTCAGTCCCAATTAGTGATGGGCACTATCGAATAGTTCCGATAGTTATTGATAGTTTTTACTATCTATACTTATTCGAAAAACTATCGGCCAATAGTTATTCGATAGTTTTTACTATCGATAGTTATTCGAAAAACTATCGGGACTATCGGTCAATAGTTATTCGAATAACTATCGGCCTATCGGGACTATCGGTCAATAGTTATTCGAATGACTATCGGCCTATCGAAACTATCGGGACTATCAGTCGATAGGTATTCGAATAACTAGCGGCCTATCGAAACGATCGGGACTACCGGTTGATAGCTATTCGAATAACTATCGAGACTATCGGTGGATAGTTTCGATAGCCCGATAGTATGCTTTGAGTGAAGAGTTTATTCGACAGCCCGATAGTTTGCTATGTAGGAAAAGTTTAGTCGAATTAATGACTATGTACTTTTGCATGTTGGCTGGCTCAGTATCATGTGCATGCGATTATAGAATTTTCGGAATGCGTCCTGTAGGAATAAATTTCGCAGTCGCTTTATTAAGGACTTTCCTGATATCGGGCCGAATCCATGAAATAAGCCATTCGGAAATAAGGCATTAATGGATACTTTCGGTTGAAACCGATAGCAGCCATGCAGAGATTCTTTCGGTTTCACACTCAATGCTTAATTTCGTTTAAAACGAAGATGAGTATATATAGGGTGGACCATCTAGTGGTTTCTTTTTAAATCATAGGTTATTTTGACAGTGAAAGCTGTTTCCCGCTCGAAATCTTGACAGAAAGTCAGTATCATACCTCCGCAGAACGAAATGAGACGCTTTACACTTGAACAACATTGGGAAATATTGGAAACTTATCTCCAAAGTCAGTGCTGTGTAGCCCAAACGGTGCGTTTTTTGAAAAGAAGTTTTGGCCGAAATGAAGCACCCACCGCGCCGCTGTACGCAAGTTTGTGCAAAAGGTTCGTGAGACTGGCATGCTAGTGGACAACACTCATGGTCCCCGTCGTCGTACGGTGCGCACAGACGAGAATGTGGCTGCTGTAGCCGAGAGTGTGAGACTCATTCCACGAACATCAACTCGCCATTGATCTCAACAGCTCAACATTTCACGCACTAGCCTGAGGAGAATTCTGCACAAAGATCTCGGACTATTCGCTTAAAAGTTCCAATTGACCCAGCAATTGAAGACGCACGACCATCCGCTTCATTACCGCTTCGCAGTTTGGGCCTTAGAACAGCTTGAATTGGACAACGATTTTGGGCGAAAAATCATCTTTTCGGACGAGGCGCATTTTCATCTCGGAGGCTACGTTAACAAACAAAATTGCCGCATATGGGGCTCGGAAAACCCGCACGTTATTGTCGAGAAGCCAATGCATCCACAGAGAGTGAGAGTTTGGTGCGGATTGTGGAGTGGTGGCATCATCGGACCATTTTTCTTCGAAAATGAGGCTGGGAACAACGTTTCGGTCAACGGTGAACGTTACAGAGCCATGTTACCCGAATCTTTTTTACTGAAATTGAAGACATGGATTTGGACAACCTCTGGTTCATGCAGGATGGCGCGCTATGCCACAGAGCCCATGCCACAATCGATCTTTTACGCACAAAATTCCCAAATCGTGTTATCAGCCGTCTTGGCGATGTCAATTGGCCGCCTCGGAGCTGCGATTTGACCCCTTTGAACTTTTTTTTTGGGGGAACCGTAAAGGACCGATGTTATGCCAACAATCCAGAAACGATTCAAGCACTTAAGGCCAATATCATCCAAGCAATCCGTGAGCTACAACCCGAAACCATCGACATGGTCTTGGAAAATTGGAATGACAGAATACGCTACTGCGAAGCCAGCCGAGGCAGCCACTTGAACGAAGTTGGGTTTCATCATTAATGGGAATGTTTGCTCTTACTAATGAAGCCATAATACATGGGAAAAAAATTTAATTTTGTTCATTTTATTGCATTTTTAAAAAGAAACTTGTATTTGGCCCACCCTGTACATGACTATTTTTGCTTTCGTTCGCATACCTTATTTCGGTTTGAAATTGTGCATAGCCAAAAAAAATGCTGGATGCAGATATGCTAGGACGAAACGGATGCAGGTATATGTACAAAGAGTGAAACGGGCGACCTAGGGCTACATGTGGGGGTTCGTAACGCCCTAGGAGTGGAGGTAGCCCAGCTCGTTCCAAACCGAAATTAACCATGCACACTTGTGCGATACTGCGGGTTGTGAATTAACAGTCACTTGTGTGAGCTTCGCTCGCTACGCTCGCTCCGCCCTTAAGGGATCACAACTCTCAGTATCGCACAAACATAAACGTTTGCTTCGCTCGCTCTGGGTACGACAGTCCCTTGTGTAGGCTACGCTCGCTCCACGCTTAAGGGATTATAACCCTCAATATCGCACATATATGGACGCTCGCTTCGATCGCTCTGGGTACAACAGTCCCATGTGTGGACTCCGCTCGCTACGCTCGCTCCGCACTTAAGGGATCACAACCCTCAGTATCGCACAAACATGAACACTCGTTTCTCTCGCTCTGGACACTGCATGGCTATTTTCGTTTTTATCGTTTTTATTTCGATTTGAAACCGATATTGTCTATGCATGGCTTATTTCGTTTATTTTCCGATGAATACTTTCGTTTCCAAACGAAAGTGTCTATATGAATTATTTCGTATGCCTTATTCCGCTATGGCTTATTTCGGTGCCCCGATTCGGCCTTACGTACGTCGGTGGGAGTTGGCAGGGCGAGGAATTTAGCACTAGTATATTGGGTGAAGCTATTCCAGTCTGCCTTGTTGTGCTTGACAAAAGTGCGATGTTCGACAGATACGATATCTGTCGGTTTTGTGGTGGTAGATCCTATAAAAATATTCAGTGTCAGCGCTGAAGGAAACATATCAATTAATCCGACGATTTAAAAAAAAATTATAATTTTGTTTCAATTTCAGGATTCAAATTTACGCGCCATCCTATCACCGGAGCTTGCCCTATCACAGAAAAGTGATAGCAACGTAACGCGTCTACAAGCATCTTTGAATTTGCTTGCCTGTTTGGATATATTGACGTCCACGCAAGATGCCATGTAATTAACTATCGCGACTATCCTCTTGCGAATACAATTAAAGAATTTTCTATCAATTTCAGTCCAAATTGTTTTGAGCAGACAACTCCCCAGCAGACCAATTTAGCCAAGGAATCACAATCGAGTGAATATCAAATCGTCAATCGATTTGAAAATTTTGGAGGCGGTTGGGGATATTCGGGCCACAGTGTGGAAGCAATACGTTTTATGGTGGACACTGATGTCATGATATGTGAGTGGCGTTATATGACATTGTAGTGAACATGCCTGACTGTGTTTAATCGGCCTTTTCCAGGTGGTTTCGGCATGTTCGGCGGACGAGGCGAGTACACGTGCAAGCTAAAACTCTACGATTTGGGCATTGATGGCGGCAACTACGAAAAGGACGGGATCCTTATATCTGAAACGAAAGATATTCCATACGAGTGTCCAGCTCGTAATAAATATCATATAATGCTTCCAAAACCAGTTTGTGCGACTGCTTTGCACTGGTACTTGGTATGGGCTCGTATTGCTGGTCCATCCTCGGACTGTGGATCATCCGGCCAAAGCACCGTCACAACAGAAGATCAAATCGTATTCAATTTCAAATCGTCGAAGAAAGCCAACAACGGAACGGATGTGAATTCTGGCCAAATACCATCTGTCATTTATCGCTTGATAACGCCTGAAGCGAAACAGACCCCACTTCCGGTTGACATTGATCCAGTTCATAAAATTTCGAAATCTTTTGCCAACACGGTGACTAAGGAATGTTTCGATAGTTTAGTGCTGCTCCTGAATTGGTCGTGGGAGACATTCAAAACGAGTCTGAGGGAACAGCGTGACAAGGCGAAAATGTTGCAGGTGAAAAGTTCACTAGATCACTTGGTGTACGTGAATAAGTCGTCTTTGAGACTTCTAAGGAAGTACAGTAATGAGATATATCCACAAAAGCTGATGAAAAGTCTAACGAAGAAGTCTGCCGAAATAAATACACAAACATGTAAGAGCCTATCCCACAAATGGTACAGCATTTCAACTGTTTTATAAAAATGATTTGCTTCCCTCTACAGATAATGTGTCGAAAAATATGCCAAGTGCTCCGCGAGTATTCATCGGGCCAAGTGACGTGCCCACTCCGACTCGTAAATCGAATATGGAAAATATTCAATTGGCTGAGCGTGTCGGTAATGTGCGGGCTATGCTGATACAAATTCTATGTGATGATGTTTTCAAGGATGTGCAGACAGAAGAAGGTAAGTTGAAAAGTTGTTGTTGTAGTAGTAGTTGCAACGTCTTTTGGCGTTGTTGATGAACGGGTCGCTCCGGTGCGTATAACCGGCTACCGTAGGAGCGCAAGTTGAAACGCTCGGCCATAGATACATACGTATTTAACATCCATCTTCCACTTGAAGGTTATAAAATGGCAGTTGAAATTCTGGAAGAGTGCCATACGAGTTTTGTTGCGTGCTTCGATGCATTCTATCCAACATCGTCGCTGAAATGGAATTGTCTCTGTGATCTCTTATCACAAATGGATAAGGTAAGCTACTTCCATTAAGAAAATCTTACACCAACAATATTTCTTTGGTTTTCAGGGCATCATGCACTCCAGATTGCTCAGTGCAATCCTGGCAGGTCTGTGCAATCCAACGGTGAAGTTACGATCAACTTTCTCTCTTCTGACTCCCGGCAACGAACGGCAGTCAATTATAAGTCCAAGCGATAATGCTGGTCTGCCGATGCTATCGAGCACCGAGAATCATCAATATCCGATTCTCGTCGAGCAAATGATCTATCGAACTCAACAAGAGAAAATTGATTTTCTCAGTAATTCGTGGACATTCAAAGATGTTTTGATTCGTCTTCTCGATATCATTTCGAGTCCAATCAAGGTTAAAATTGAAAATGTTTACAATCGAAGTTGCAATTTCAATGAAACTAAATTGGAGAAGGACATCAATCAAGGATTGATCGGCAATTGCTCGCAACTTTTGGCTAAAGTTTTGGCTGAAATCGTCTATCACACGTCGTCGGATGATGTGAGTGACGATCTTAATTATTTGTGCAGTCACCTATGCTAAAACTAAAAACGACTTTTTTCCAGTTTGATGCCACATTTATGCCGCCGCGGATTTTACACTCCACGGGTAGTCGTTTCGCTCGCTGTGATACAGGACGCACGTGGAATACGGGAAACTTTGGACCCGACGCTATTGCATTTTCGGTTGATCGACCCGGAATAGCAATTGCTGGTGCAATGATTTATTCGGGATCGGGAAGTTATGAGTATCAATTGGAATTGCTCTATGATAATACGGTGGATCCTCAGTCACATCATAAGTGGGAAACATTGGAATCGGTTTCGGGATCGTATGATCAGGATATAGTGCAAAATGACATGGCAGAGATTAAGTTTGATAGGCCAGTTCATATTAAGGTAACTTAGCATCAACTGTTTGTTTCCTACGCGGAATTAAATTATGGAAATTACTTTATAGGAAAATGCACGATATGCTCTAAGACTATGCTCACAAGGCGCCCGTACTTGCTCTGGAGATGGTGGACTGCCGTCGATTCGAGGCCCGTGTGGAACAATATTTTCATTTCATACGTGCGATTTAAGTTTTAACGGAACCACGCCAACAAGAGGTCAAATACCATGCCTTTTGTATTACAGGTAGGTAAAGAAACAGGGTCCGGGAACGATATCGTTTAGTTTTCGTTTGTTTGTTGTTGTTGTAGCAATTTGAAAGTTCGTTTGTGTGTGTGTGTTACATAAGTCAGATTTCGTTATCGATGCTCTCGATGTCCGTGTCAAGGAACGTGGCCACCTCGGTACGATCTTCCCAGAGCGCTATAGGTGTCAGTTGCGTGGGTACTGCTGGACATTTGAAAATATGTTTCACGTTGTGGGGGTACCGTCACATGCTGGGCAATTGTTACCAACTGTATGGTCGATGCGGAACAGGCACGAGTTTAGACGCGAGCACCACCCAAATCGGAGTTGAGCAAGTATAGTCCTTGTTGTCCTAGGTAATCTTTCTTCATCCGATGATATGATTGATGGTCGTGCCGAGAGTACTGGATTCAGTTTAAGTCCCGCTTGTACCTCCTCTCTATGTAGTGTAGCAGTTTTATAGGTGGTATCGTCCTGCTTGAAGCGTTCAATCATCCTCTTGAGATCTCTTAGGTTGTGACGGCTGTGACGAGGAGGTGTTGGTGTGATGATCACGTCGGTAACATCTCACAAGGTACTGCTTCGCTAGGAGGTTATTGTGGCATCTTAGAGGCAGCATTTGGGTCTTTTGATATAGGTGGTCTTGAGATAACATCAGGAGGCAGCCTGTTAATGTGTGTAGAGTAGTGTTCTGACAGGGCTGGATGTTGCTTCTTCACTGCGTGTCACTCAAGTTGCGAGGCCAGATGGAAACTGCGTGATTGACCACATATATACCATAGCTTTATAGGATACCGGTAGGGTTTCGTTACCCTTATCGCAAGAACTTCCAGAAAGAGCCTAAAGAACATTGTTCCACTCAACGTTCCGGCGGCAGCCGGAGCACCCGCGAACGGCCAATAGCTGCCAAACCCCTTCACCGCCAGACTACAACAGCAGAACTTTGTTCCCGCTTCTCACCTTGTTACAAACCTTTGATGCATGAGCAGAAAATGTGGCCATGCTATCAAGGGTAACGCTGAGGATTTTTGGGTTGATTACGGCAGGGATAAAGTGTTCACCTACTGATATGTTCAGCTGCATTCTAACCTCCTTAGTCCAAAAAGTGTGAAGTGCAGCTGAGGACTTAGAAGCAGATATGTGCAGGCAGATTCTTGTTGAGGAAGATGGTGTTGAGTCCTTCAAGATAGCGCCTAATCAAATCGCACGTAAATTCGACATCGTTACCCGTAACCAAAATCGAGCAGCTGTTGTTGTGGCAATGGTCGGATCCCAGTGTGTTGTTAAGTTACATGCCTATGGTTCGTCGTCATCCCCGGTGTCGAGGGATAGAAAATTAGCTGCCTTTATTGTGTTTTCCCACAGCGATCTAGGTGCGTGGGTGCAGCTGGGCAATGAAAGATGTGGTCCACGTCATGAGGAGCTCCATTACAAACAGGACAGATGTTAGAGACGTCCTGGTCAATGCGGGATAGATAGGAGTTCAGTCGTAAACACCAGCTTGACCGAAGTTGGGCGAATCGTCAATCATCACGCGAAGCAAGCTAGCCGAAGGCTACCTTGTTTTAGCTGCTTTCTTTATGACCTGCCTAGAATTTTTCTCAGCCACGCGAACATCTGAAGGTGGCGATAGGGCAGAGAGAGCCGCATTAGTGAAATTCCTAATGCCGTCCAAATCAGCTTTGTTGTGGTTCAGGAAAGTACGACGCTCTGACTTTTGTATGGTGGTTGGACGATGTCGTTGCTCTCGAAAGTCTTTCGTCTTGATTGAAGAACCTCCTCCTGATGTATCGCTGCGATGGCTGACCTGTGTGCGCCGCTATCAGAGGGTAAAATTTTGTACCTCGGGACATCTCTTTCTAGGTCCCTCAAGTCCCGTCTAACATGTCTAGGCGGCGGTGTCTTGCTCATGAAATTGAAGTTTGGGTGCTCATTTCGGTAGCAACTCACCAGGTATTGGCAAGAAGCTGGTTGTGGTCTCTAAAAGGCATCATCCTGGTTTCCTGATGTAGATGGTCCTGGGGTGACATCAGGAAACAGCCGGTTACAGTATGGAGAGCGGCATTTTGGCACGCTTGAATGTTCTTCCACTGTGTGTGACAGAGATTCTGTGACCACGCAGGAGCCGCAGAGTTGGCCACTGATCTTCCGGATGCTTTATATAGTAGAGTTTCTTTGTCCTTGCCCCACGTACTACCGGCCAAGGCTTTGAAGATCTCCAATACAAGAAGGAAAATCGTGCAGTCGTCCGCGTAGCTGATGATTTGGAGTCCGTCAGGTGGTTTTGAGAGTCCTAATAGATAGAGGTTGAAAAGGGTGGGTGGTAGAATCCTTCTTGCTGAACGCCCTGCTTAATCCGTCTTAATTTAGACTCCTTATTCCTGAACACCATGAACGACTGCCTGCCAGCGAGGTAGCGTGCACTTGGTAAGTTGAACAGTCAAAAAAAACGCAAAGTTCCGTGCAAGGACAAGTGCTGCAATAGCCAAACTACAAATTCCACAGAACACGAAGGCCAAAAAAGACATGAAAATTGGGAGATACCGTCCAATCAGGACAGATCCTTCACCCTTGCAGGTCATGAAACCTTAATGTGTTATGCGGCTCGATCTGGGCCCCAAGATGTTGCGGGCCCGGCGCGACCATGCCCCCCCCCCCCATGGGTTTCCTGCGTCATCAAATTTGAAAGCCCCAATTTTGCACAAATTCACGTGTCGAGAGAGATCGAGGAAGAGGGTAGGCTGAAGGTACTTAGCTCCCCATCTTACTTCTATGTTTTATGCCCCATTCCGCCATTTGTTATTAATAACCCTTTAAAGCAAAATAAAACAAAATTCAGTTGATTATCGACATTAAAATCTAATAGCGATGTAGTAACGAAAAGCAAAATCCTCTTTATTATAAAGGTGGCCGTACGTAGAATAGCCCCAAGACATTTTTTTTTATTTCGTCGAGTCAGTAGTCGCTATTCGCCATGCACTCGTTGACCCGCAGGTTTTCCTTGGTATAATGTCCACAGTCCGCCATGCCCGTCTTCATCGCATGCCGCTGGACAATTGGCCTAACTAAGGGAGCGCCGCCTTAGCCAGCACGCCAAAGCCATAAAAAAGGACTCGAGGCGTCGCCGTTGAAAACTGTCCTAATGTCCTTCAGCGTGGTTTCGCATGCACGGAGGGATAACCTGTCCGTTCGTCTGATTATCCTGCTAAATATTGAGTCCTCTTGTCGCCTGCCAAGTACCTTTCGTCGTGAGTGCGGTCCCAGTCCACAGACCGTCGGTCGCCCTAGGGTTCCAAATCTGGGGACCGTTTTTTCTGCCAGGTCGATTTGAGTTATTTATTATTTAATTCATTATTTATTTTATTGTATTTATTGTAGTCCAGATGGCGCAACGGTTAGCATGTTCGCCTTCGACGCACTGGGCCCCGATTCGATTCCTACTGAATGCGGTAGTTTTCGATAAAAAAGGGGATTTACGTGTCGGACTATGAGCCCACTCAGCTTCTAAATGAGTACCCATTTATGGGGTTAATAACTCGGTTGAGCGTGTTACTGATCACACACCTCTGCACAAGACCGTCACGATGTAGAAAATGAGATGATGCTAACTCATCTCGACGCCATGGTTCAAATTGGACTGTTGCGCCAGTTTTTTATTTTATTTGTTTTTGTGATCTTTTTTTTTTTTTTTGAAGTAGAAAACAGAAAAATATAACTTAATTCAATTCATTTGTCTTTTTCTGCAATTGAAATGTCGCTAGAACGCTAGAAACAATTGGTAAATCCCTTTACTACCTAAATCGGGTCGGTCCCGTTGTGTAGGCGGGCCGATATTACAATACGGGCAAAAGGCCAACAAGCACACAAGTCAAATTCACTGATATCCCTTTACGAGGGCAACATATGTGGGCCTTCCCGATATTTCACAACGCTTGTGTCTTTTTCTTTCCCGTTGCTTGGCCTTGCCTAAAGACCTAGTAAAATGTTGGGATTCTGCGTGACAATGAGTTGATCTTTGTCACTATACAAAATTATCAAATTGAGGCGATCCTCCCGGAAGGCTTTTCATCAGCTGTTCGCTCATTGCGCACTATAGCTACGTGCAATGGCATCAGAAGATGTCCATGGGGACGGAGCCTAAGGTAACATATTCACCGTGAAAGTCGGGCCGTGCCATCCGGCGAAGAAATAGGCCCCTCAACGAGCTAAGCAGCGGCTTATGCTTGCTGTAGCTCAGTTTGGGAGACGTGGACGGGGTTTTCACCGCTCGTTACCCCTGTTCTTTACGTATTACTAAAATTCATAGGCCTGGGGAAGACAGTACAAACAAATGGGGAGTAAAAAAAAGGGAGCGATAAGAAAATAATGATTGTCGGACGGCTCAGGTTCCCTCGCGCACGCTGCTGGGTCCCAGTCTTAAAGGACCCTCGGGCTCTTAAACCTCCCATCCAGGAGGTCCCATGATCGCTATTTAAAATTTGGAGACCTCTCTAAAAAATTGCGGATTCTCCCCATCCGACCCGACTTAAAGATTTTCCCCATCCGACCCTATTTAAACTACCTTGACTCCAGAAATCTCCCGCCAAAATTAGTCGATTGTCCACCCATATCCCTTTATCAAGAAAGAAGTAAAAAAAATTCTCACACTAACCATATTACGCACACAACGATTTTATTCCGCTAGGCCACATTCAAACCTAAGCGGAGCAATCCGTCGTCGAAATCCTTGTACACCCGTACGTACATATACTCGTATAAGATGGTCACCTGTCTAACGGCGTACGATTGTATGTACAGCTACATGTACTAGCGAAATTCGTGCACTATGCATCATCGGCTGCGTTTCTGCGAACAAACCAGGATTTGACATTTCTCGATTTCTCCTCCAAACATGTACGGACAACTGTAAATTTCAATGTTCCCCTCCGGATCTGAAAAGTATTTTGATCCGGAGGGGAACATTTTCAGATCAAAATTGACATTTGTCCGTACATAGTTTACCGGAGGGAAAAGCCTACAGACAAAACAGAGAGCTCAGTGTATGTGGACACCGAGCAGCTACTGGGCTTCCAAGATTGGAGGACGCGGTCACGTGACCGAGATATTTGGAGGACAACGATCCAGGCGGCCAAGGCCCGACGTAGGGCTGTCGTACCACGATGATGATGATGAAAGCATACAGAGGAGAATTCGAGAAATGTCAAATCCTGATTCGTTCGCAGGAACCTAGCCATCGACGGGCGAATGCACTATCAGTTCACAAACAAAGTTTGAGTGCGTCGCTATTGGTAACGCCAGGTTACATGGCCGGTGTATAGTGCAATGATGATGCTGATGATGATGGCGTATGTATCTGCAGTGATTCGAGATTGCATAAACATAGGCGAAAACGCTGCAGTCTCAATCAATTGATTGGTTGAAATATATTTTTGAGTTTCGGATTGTTGCTACAAATTGTTAGATTTTTAGAATATGAAAATTCTTAATCTTTGGCAATTTGAAGCAACACTGAATAAACAAAAAATATTACATCAAAAATACAATAGTTCGAAAGCTAAACGTAGAGGTCGCGCGTCCAAAAATATAGTTCATTACATACAGTACCAAGTGCATAACGATCTCTATATCCAGAGTAGATCAATAGGGCCTGAGAACAGTTGCGCCGTTGTTTTGTCCCAATTCGCATAAAAAAAGTGACTCGTAAGTATGCAACACACACACACACTTCTTTTTCTCTCGGGTTTGCCAGCTCTTGGGCTTTGATGAACGGGTCGCTTCGGTACGAAGAACCGACTGCCAGTTTTCGTCTTCTGATCAGCTTGTTATCAATCATTTTACTAATATCCCACATACACGGAGCGATCGGCCGACGGATCGTCACAAAATATCAAAAATTAAATGGAACTGCCAAAAAAATCGTCAACGATAAGCGCATACACAGGCCGATCCATCGGCCGATATCGATATCGGGCGACGGATCGGCCGATCAATCGCTGCGTGTATGGCACATTTTATACTTCAACTTTGCCTTTTCTCTATACTCGTACAATTCATATCGATCCCTATCTTCACCCACAGCACTCCGGTTAAAAGTGAAGGACATGCTACCACTTACATTAGTGAAATAACAGCACGCGATACTGCACTTCAAATTGCCACTGACATTACTAAAAAATGCACCGAACTCTTAATATTGGCACGCAACGCCCTGGCGGCGTCTCTATCTCCTAGCGACAAAAGTCCAAATTCCTCGAATCACACTCAAACCATTGATTCGGAACATAACATTACGCCAATTGAGGAGCATCTAGATATGACGTGGGCGAATAATTCGCGCAATTCAGTCACGCAAGATGGAAACATATCAACAGCTCGCGATTTTACAAAGCGAATTGAGTCCTTTTCAAAGGGTATTATTGAAACGCTGAAATTCGATAAACGATCGACGAATCCTTTTGAATTTGAAATTGAAATCGGTGCGACGGAAATTCATCCGAAAGATTTGATCGAAGAGAGCGACATAAACGAGAAAATTTTCAAAAATGGTCGCATTGCAAGGTATAATGGCAACGATAGAATGGACAATAGCCATGAAAATCAAGGATACATGAAGGAAATGGGCAAGAGTGATTCGGAGGAGAGTACGCAGTTAACGATAGTTCAACTTTTGGAATTGTTTAACATGGATTCGTCGAATCTGTTTCATACGTTGCTGCCGTCCGTCTATGCTCATATCGGAGCGCTTGCTTGTAATGATCCAAAGGTGAGTGTACTCAGTCTAGACATGTACGAATTTTGGGAACATTCCTAGTTGACCGGGCGACGTATAGTGGTTCGCGTCTTTGACTAATAGAGGGGTTTACATTGAGATTATTTCGCACTCCCCTTGCGTGGGGAGCTACGCGAGTTCTTGTATTTTAATCCTCAGTATACTACCCTAGAACGCCCTATACCCTACAGCGGTCAAGGCACTATTAGCCATTGCGTGAGCTACGAAGCGTCGCCCGGTGAAATTGGAATATATACCGAATTTTGAATATTGAATGCATTACTTATCACTTCAGAGTTCCGTCCAAGTTCTATCGCTAATCAAGGAGATTCTACCACATGTCGCTTCTTTGAATCAACTCTATGCCTCCAAAGATGTAAATTACGCGGCAAAAGAAGACAATCATGGCAGCCGTGAGGGAAATATAGATCTTATCAAGAAGAAGCCTGATGATGTTGATCGAGCGGGCTATGACATGTGCACTACTACTAATCATTATTGTATTGTTGAGAGTGAACATCCGTATAGAAGTGCATCCGTCAATACATACCGGTAATTTTAATCCGCAGCAAAATATTGAACAAGTATCAAATGAGTTATTTTCTTTCAGAGTGGAATTTCCTCCATGCGTTCAGTGGATGACGATTGAATTCGATAGCCAAAGTGGTACGGCGCAAATAGAAGACTACCTGCTTCTATCAATTCCCATAAAGCCCCAGACAAATTTCACATACACGGATCACGAGGATTATTCAGACGTCTTGGACAATAATCAGTGCTTTACACGACAATGTTGCAAGAATGCCAGTGTATTTAGTAGCTACATTGAACGATCGCCAGATGATAGCAGAGATGCAAATGAAAAATATTTGGATTCTGAATGGACTATCATTAAGAAATATAACACGTAATATTGAATTGCTAATTTCCTAGGCGTTATTGCTTACCGATTTGATTTACAGTTCTTCACACTGGTCTCAGAAAGCACTCGTTTTGCCGGGAAACAAAATAGAGTTCTCCCTCGAAACAGCATCGTTCTATGCCCAAGATCAACAAGCCAATAAATTTGGATTTAAGGCGCTGGTTATTGGATACGATAATCCGACAGCGGTATAGTTAAAATAAATTTACATTTACATAAGAATTGGTGCATTTCATGTCCTTTACAGGTTAGCATTCCCAATTCGTGCTTGATCCGCTTGGAATCGGAATTAGCTTATTTAGGTGGAATGTGTAGTGCAAATTTGATGAGAAAAGATCTTAACTTACCAGGTATTGTTGAATTTTACAATAAAATAAAAATATTTTTAATTTTTTTTTATTTTCGCGTTTTAACAGATGATAAGTCGTTTGAAGATTTGACGAGTATTGAAGATACAGTGGCAACACATACGGCACTTCTCTGCAAAGGACTGGCTCTTTCTGATTCCGTCTTGACCGTCAATCAAGCTTTAGATTCATATCTTCCAGTTGGGTAAGTACAAGAATTCTGTTTGCGGTTTATTGATTTGTATTTAAGTAACACGATTGAATATCGCTGGATTTTACCAAGAATTTATCTGGAAATTGCCTCAGTGTGCATTTAAAAATTAAATTAAAAATTTTTCGTTCGTCAATTAAAAAAAATATTAGCGATTCAAAATACGGGGTTTAGAAGAACGTTCGGTTTACTGCTATTTCACCGGGCGACGCATCGTGGTTCGCGTCTTGGCTAACAGTGGATTTGCTGCTATAGCGTATAAAGGAAGCGAAGCGAGCGTCTAGGGATGTTTACTGAGTTTAGCAACCCCTAATCCGAGGAGCTCGCGTAGTGAGCTCAACTCGAAATCATTTCTCTTTAAAATCCTGTATTGTTGAAACAAGCGAACCACCATGCGTCATCTACACCCTTTATGGAATCTGAGCTTATCTATTCAAAGTCACAATTCCAAAACACATATGCTGTTCTTTTACAATTTTAGACGTTAGAAAAGTGATATGTTATTAATGCCAAAATATGGATATTGATCATTTTACTCGTTAAACGAAATTCTCTTTAATGTATGCGTGTGTGTGTGTGTGTGTGGGAGGGGGAGGGGTATCTATAAAAGCCTAATATAAACTGGCCATATGTTTGTCGCTATTTAAATAATTCCATACATATCTGAAAATCCAATACGCATAATTATGCAAAGTGCAATACAAATACCATTTGTCGTAACCCCTACTCCTGCCCATTCAGCCGCAGGGGCAAGTTGGGAAAGGTTGAAGCTTACTCTTACGTCCCACATCACAAGGAGAAAACAGCGCATACATCCATGGCTACGGAGGGGTACATAACTTTTCTTAACAATCGATTATTCAAAATAATTACAAAAGTTAATTGCTATATTTTGTATTGTACTGCCATAGGATGAGTTCAGAAGGCGTAACCCTTCCGGAACGATGGCGTAAATTTCCCCTGCCTAGGTGAACATGTTCCAATTTCACAAAGAAGAAAATATTTCTGCTGGACACGTAGCGACAATGATTTTGACCGTTCGCGAGTAATATCCACACCGTCACTTTTCATAGGAAGAATAAACTTTTGTAAGCACGCATTAAACGAGATCGAAGCGTATATACCCTAGACCTGTGCAGACCTAGTGGTGACACCAAACCTTGAAATAGGCAACAGCTATATGCATATATAATCTGGATCGTCCGATGTTTGTAGTTGTGATTTATAAGTGAAAAAACGTAGTAGCTTGTATACTGAGGAAGGGAGTAAGTTGCTCCCGAAATACATGTATATATATACAAAAATAAATCTTGTAGTTTGGGGAAAAGCTACGTTTTTTCACTTAGCTATATGCATTACAAGTGTGTTTCCTATATAGTCAGTTTGTGCAGAGGTTAATCGATGAAGCTACGATGAAGGAACATTAGTAGGGAAGTTAGACGCCATTCGACACGACTGAGCTCTTTTACCATTTTATAGGGGAGTTAGGATCATGCCTATTTCTAAAATCATCAAACTATCCCACATTACAAACATTTGGCTAAAATTTCAAGTCGTTAGCTGCCTTTTATGGAAAGTTATCATATATTTAACACGTTCACTGTCTTTGAGTCACATATGACTCATAGTGTACCTTTCGTGTCACGTCTTTGAGTCATATGTGATAGACAAAACTGTTTAGTTAAATGGGGAGATATGCCTTAACACGTGCAGTTAGGGTCTCTAAATTGTGGAAGAACATGAGAATATGGATGTATTGATATGACCACGCCATATTTGACTCAGTATTATTTGCAGAATATAGCTAGTGGATCCTCTTATTATGGACAATTTTGTCTTATCGTTTCATATATATAATACATGCATAGAAAACACTTTATGTTACTTTTTTAATATATTTTATTTAAATTGCTTAGATTGTAATTTAAGGAAATTATAAAAAAGATGAATAACAGAATAAAAAGATAAATATTGGGCGTACAACTTTGCTTCTGCCGTTTTTTCCTGGAATTAAAACTTAATTGTCAAAAAGTACTTACAGATGTATTATTCAAAGTACTGTCCATCGCTAGCGACAACTTTCGCCCATATCTCTGGCAATTTTCTGATTCCATCTCGGAAAAAGGAGGCGTCTTTCGACGCGACTTTTCGACTTTCTCGTACGAACGAAAATTCTGATCAGCCAGGCCGTGCGCCATGGAACGAAACAGATGGTAGTCGGAAGGAGCCATGTCTGGGGAGTACGGCGGGTGGGGCAAGATTTCCCATTTCAATGCTTGTTTCCAAGTATGCCTTGACCACTTTTGCGACGTGTGGCCGAGCATTGTCATGCTGGAGGATGACTTTGTCGTGTCTCCCTTGGTACTGTTTCGTTTTTCCTTTAATCCTCGACTTAAACGCATCAATTGCGTTCGGTACCGATCTCCTGTGATAGTTTCATTCGGTTTCAGTAGCTCGTAGTATATCACACCGAGCTGGTCCCACCAAATGCAAAGCATAACCTTGGCGCCGTGAATATTCGGTTTCGCAGTCGACGTTGAGTCATGTCCGGGCATTTCCCATGACTTTCTGCGCTTGGGATTATCGTAATTCGTAATGGACCCGTTTTTCGTCGCCGGTTACGATGCAGTGAAGAAATACCTTCCGATTCTGCCTTTGAAGCAGTTGTTTGCATGCAAATAATAGCCGTTCAATATCTCTCGGTTTTAACTTGTACGGAACCCAATTTCCTTGTTTCTGAATCATGCCCATGGCCTTGAGGCGTTTTGAGATGGCTTGCTAAGTCACTCCCAGTGATTCAGCTAATTCTAATTGTGTTTGCACGAATCTTCATCGAGTAGTGCTTCCAATTCGTCGTCTTTAAAAATTTTTCCTCTCCCACCATCATGCTTGTTCTCGACATTGAAATCGCCACTTTTGAAACGTTGAAACCACTCACGACATGTTCTGTCACTCAGAGCAACCTCACCGTAAGTATCTGAGAGCATTGGATGAGCCTCAGCTGCAGTTTTTTTTTTCAAATGGAATCAGAAGATTAAAACTTCCCGCAAATGACGAGAACTTGGCTCGAAAACAGACATTTTGAATCGCGAATCTTATTAAAAATGTGAACAACTTTTACTAATGCGGGGATGCCGATACGTTCACAGACATCAAACTCACTTTGTGACAGTTTTGAACTACGTATTTTGGCCAGCCCTCACCGATGCAGCCGTCTGTCGGAAAACGGCGGAAGCAAAGTTGTACACCTAATAAATAAATGAATAGTAAAATTAAATTATTTGTGAGTCATTTCGAAGCACTGCAGACAAAATCTTTTCTCGCAAGTTTAGCATTCATTGTCAACTTGTTTGCATCTTTCTGAAGCTACTGCACATCCCCTCTCATGTTTAACTTTGGCACCTTTTCCTTACAATTTTTCCGCCTTCTTTTCGTGAAATTTTTGTTAAGCAATGGGTATGGCTCGTTCTCACCTATCAACGATTCTATCAGTTTTTCGGTAAACTGCAAAAGAGTGTGCTTTTATTTTTTTGTATAGAATTCAGTCGTTATTGACTACTGAGCCAAATACTAGTTCTGTAGCTAGTTTTTTATACCAAGCGTCGGATTTTTGTATTGGCGAATAGTAGCTACTAATTTGATGAGACACCTCTATGCCTTGTTTGCCTGCGTTATATGTAAGAATTGCCTGAAGTTTCATAACAGGCTGACCATGTCTATTATTTTTCTCAGTCAGTCAGTCAGTCATCACTTTGTCGCCATGGCAAGTAGACACCAGCTAGATATCTCGCTTGTCACGCCATTTCAAAATTGTAAATTCGCTGTTCTGCCTCGCTGTTCTGCCTCGCTGTAATTTCGCCTCTTTTCGATTTAACTGTAACTACCTCGTTAGGTAAGTGTTTCCTGTTCTTCCTGATTGTTCCACAAAGATCGGTTTGATGCTACTTTAGGTATATTGCGAGAGGAATACATGTATAAAAATTGTCGACTATGAATAATTGGCCTTTGTTCAGCAGTTGACGTCTTACGTGTTTTTCGTTAAAATGGAGAAACTTGAATATCGTGCGGTCATAAAATTCTTCGTTTTGGATGGATTAACCCCTAAGGAAATTCATTCCAATTTAACAAAAGTTCACGGGGGCTCTGCTCCTTCGATGTCAACCGTTAAAAAATGGGCAGCTGAATTTAAACATGGTCGCACGTCCCTCGAAGACGACCCACGTGAAGGACGGCCAAAGACCGCAACCACACCAGAAACCATCGAAAAAGTACATGATATCGTGTTGGACGATAGGCGAATGAAAGTGAGTGATATTGCTGAGGCTGTGGGGATATCGGAAGAAAGAGTGCAAAACATTTTGCACAAAGAATTAAAGATGCGAAAGCTGTGTGCAAGATAGGTGCCGCATTTGCTGAATACCGATCAAAAGTAAATGCGCAAACCATTTTCGCAGCAATCTTTGCACCGATTCAATCGGGATCCGACTGATTTTGTGCGGCGATTTGTCACCATGGATGAGACTTGGGTCCACCACAAAACGCCAGAAACGAAACAGCAGTCGAAGCAGTGGGTGGAAGTCGGTGGTTCAGCGCCAAAGAAAGCGAAGTCGATCGCATCTGCCGGAAAGGTCATGGCCAGTGTTTTGGGATGCAAAAGGGATCCTGTTAATTGATTACCTTGAAAAAGGCAGAACAATGACAGACAATTATTACTCCAAACTTATTGACCAGCTGGATGCGAAAATTCGCGAAAAGAGGCCTGGCTTGAAGAAGAAAAAAATCATCTTTCACCAGGACAACGCACCTACAGAAGTACACAAGTGTGCGTTGGCGATGGGAAAACTGCGGGATTTGGGGTACGATTTGCTCGACCATCCCTCCTATTCTCCTGGTTTGGCACCCTCAGACTTCTATTGTTCCCAAACTTGAAATTTGTTTCTGGGAAGCGCTTCGCATCCAATGAAGAAGTTGAGAGTGCCGTAGATGAATATTTCCACAGCCTTCCAGACTCTCACTTCCGGGCAGGAATACTGATGTTGCAGAAACGCTGGACCAAGTCTGTTGAAGTCAAATGAGTTTATGTAATAGAAAAATAAAATCTTTTTTTAACTGAAAATCGCAGTCTTTCATTGTCAGGCCCAGAACTATAAACCTTACCCTCGTATGAGATCAGTTTAGCTTTTGGGTCTCATCAAGACCTTTACAATGTATGGCGTGAAACAATTCAATAAACAAACACACGTCCAAAACATATCCTTACAAAATAATGTATTTAAAGCTGTTTTAAATATATACAATATATTATGCATTTCTTTCTTAAATATAATATTTACGTTATCTTACATTTGCTTATCACACATCACTCTACTACGATGTCTACATATCAGTCTTCAACAATCCAGCGTTTTCAATTTGCAAAACAATTTGTGTTTCACGATATGTTTTTGGTTCGGGCATTATAATGTCAAGCTTATTTTTCTGTTTCTTTCGAACAAAATAGACGGCAATTACAGCCACGATAATCGCCAAAACAACTAAAGCTCCCAATCCTACACCCACATAGAGCCAACTTGAGCTAGGTTTGCAATCAATATTCGACATTTGATTATACGTTATGAATTTTCCGCTGTCGCTAAATCTCATATAAACGTGATCCTCATACGTTTTGAAAAAGTCATATTTTGTGAGTTGATCGACTTGATCACAATTGACCATTGTGGTAAAATATAGTTTGCCCAGGGCAATTTGAAAGTTTTCATTTAAATATAGAGGAACTGGACCGCTAGTGGATTGCTGCACTATATTGTCGAATAAACGAAATTCCAATTTCTCGCTGCGACGCATTGCTTCTGGTGTTACTTCAATTTCTGAAAAAAAAAGTATTGAAATTAGATGCCGTAATATTGTAAAGAGGTTAACTGTACGATAAAATATAACCAATTGTACCTCGAAATATGGCAGGATGAATTTCGGTGAAAGTGTTATTTCTTATTAAAACCTTCTCTCCAATTTTGATTTCAAAACATTCTCCTTCGAAATTGTTGAAGAAGTTCGCTTGAAATGTGAGCATAGACACAGCTGAAAAAATGAACAGGAATTAAATTAATATTAAAACTGTGAATTATTATCATTAAAAAAATTACCACTGAATGAAAAGGCTCGCGAAAACGCTCCATTGAAACTGCAATTGTTTACATTTAAGAAGTCCTTAACATCTAGATCGTAAAAAGTTCGAGAGGGCAGAGCTGTTTGAAAAACAGAGTTGGCAAATTCCAATTGATCCACACTGAACTTTTTGAAAGCCTGGATAAAAAAAATGTATTTATGATTTTTATTTTTTAATACATCGTGTTATGAATATAGGATTATCAAATAGAGGCGCTCGAACTTTGACAGTTGACAGTAGCCATGTTGTTAAGGCTGTCAAATTTGGAGTTTATAGTAATTAATGTTTGGCAAATTAAATTTTGAGTTTGAGGTGAACCCCAATTTTGGACGAAAAATCATCTTTAGTCACTGGCGAGAGGTACAGGTTGATGATAACTAATTTAGTTGTAGACTAAATTAGAAGGTACGAATCTAAACGAGGTTGTGGTTCCAACAAGACGGCGCTATGTGCCACTCAGCACATGCAACAGTTTGCACGACAAATTCGACGACAGGACTATCTCACGTCAACTATCCACCGAGGTCGTGTGATTTAACGCCATTAGACTTCTTGTGGGGCTACGTTGAATCATAGGGCTACGTGAGTAAACCGCAGACGATTGATGCGAGAAAAATCAACATTACCAATGCCTTCAATGATTTCGAGCCCGAGTTATGCGGGCGAGTCATCGAAAATTGGACCGACGAAGCCACGGCGGTCATTGAACCGATATCATACTTCATACATCATGTAATCGAATATTCTTTCAAATAAAAATTTAATGTTATACACAACTTGTTTTATTTAAATTTAAAGTTTAAGCGCCCTTAATGAAAAACCCTTTTGTTTAAACTTACCTGTGGTTCGATCATTTTAAAAACTGTATCTACAAATTTTATGAAATACGCCTTATTCTTAAATGCAGTGAACGCAAACGGTCGAATGAGATCAATTTGGCTTCCTGTGAATGTGATTTCGTCGATGTTTCCATTGAAAACATGCGATTGGATTTCTTTAATGGTAACATTGTTGAATTCCACGATAAGCCGTGTGCTACTTTGAAGCTGTGGAAATGACAAGGCGTTTTGTTGAAGTACTAAATCGCGAATGTTGTGAAAACTGATACTTCGCAAGCCAAATGTATTGAGTAGGAAGTTGGGCACTATGACAATGTTGTTGCAATTTGCAACGGATATGTGAAGAACGTTGCCGTCCAGAATGGGAAATTCGGTTGGCTGCAAATAAAAAAAAACATTAAAAAGATTTTTAAATATAATATACTCAAATTGATGGTTTATCGGAATGGTTTCTCCAGTCAATGAAAGTTCTGTTTAAATTTTAGGTCACCATTTTTTGTTTAATGATGTGCTGGTGACCTAGGTTAGGTTGGTTAGGTTAGATAAGAGGGTTGCCGCTAGCGCAGCTCGCATTAGCGCTTCGATTTAGGCCCATTTGGCACTTCTCGCTGGCTTATTAGAGCTTTCAGGTGACCACCACCGCTAAATTGAATTAGGTAATCCAACGAGACGACACTTGCCACCTCTGCTTGCTCTTGAAAGCTGTAAGCTTTGAGGCGTTTCCAATTTAGAGCTGGACACTCACACAAAGTATGACCAATGGTGTCCTCTTCCATTTCGTATCTTCTGCATAAATTGCTGGAGGCAAGTCAAAATCTTCTCGCATGTGATGCGGTAAGGCAATGTCCTCTGAGTAGACCTACCATTACTCTAAGCCTATTTCTTTGAAGTTTGAGAAACATCCTGCTCTTGCTCAAATCAAGTGATAGCCACAAGGTCCTGGCTACCCTACAATCCATTCTGTTTGTCCAATCAGATTGAAGTTTAGTCCATGTGGCTCCATCTATTTCGTTTGTGATATACGTAAGTGACCGTAGCATAGGTGCCGGTGGGCTGTTCACGGCTCCCAAACCTCTCCTCTCGTTGCTTGCGACACTACTGTGGCCGGGCACTCACATAATTCTTACAGGAGTATCTTTAGCCTTTCTGCCGACAGCCTCTCTGTATACGTTTACAGTTCTCGAAGAGCATCTGTATGACGCTAGAGCCAGAATGGCCGCCCTACTGCCGACCGGTCACGGTTGCCAATTCACGAACCTACTCTTTTTAACTCCGTACACCGGACTAGGTCGACCTACTCTGCAATCAAAAAAATGATCAGTGTCGGAGCATGAAACGAACCCAGATCATATGGTTCCTCTGACTTCAGGTCGGAGCAGTTGAAAAATAAACAGTGAATAGGTTTAATAGTTCCGTCTGTCGGTATCGGACCATGATCAGATCAGATCGTTTAAATCTGGGGGGAATAGAAAAGTAGATGAGAGAACCGAACTATTGATTAGATTAGATGATGATGGGTGGAGTGAAGCTTTTCGCATTTTAGGAATAAAAACCACTTTGACCTCTGACCATTTTTTTAGGGATATAGACTAAATCCAAGGAAGCCTTGAAAATAGTTACGATCCAGGCGCAAATAACGTCGGATAGATGCTGTATATCCGTTGGAATAGTGCCGTTGGATCCAGCAGACTTAAACGGCTCAAAACTAGAGAAAGTCCAGAAAATGTTCTCTCTTGTTAGAATCGCTGAAGACTCACACGAACCTAAGATATCATACTTTCGTGAGTGTTCCCGAGATGTGGATTTGCCGGTGAGTTGCGGGGAAATGGGTATCCAATAGAATGTCAATAGTCTCCTCACTAGAAGATATCCACGATCCATCAGGCTTCCTGAGATAGCTAGGAGTGGATGGATTAGAGGCTAATACTTTTCGAAGCCAGTAGGCATCGCTTGATTTATCGATGCCTTCGCAAAGCAGTTTCCACGCACATTGTTTCGCATTCTTCACTTCTTTCTTTAACCATTTTTTGTGTTTTTTATAGGTACTCCAATCCGATTCGCTTCCCGATGTCTTGGCTTTGTTAAAAGCTTTCCTGCAATTAGCTCTGTATTCATCTGTCAGCGCACTCCACCACTCTGGCTTCTTATTGCCATTTGGCCTACGGGCGGGGCACGCTTTAGTCGTCGTTGGTGTTAAATCGTTGAGATAAATAGTGGGAATCCCGATGGCGGCTTGGGTGAGGTGGAAGGGGGGAAAAGCAAACTCTTTAAACATGCAAATACTACTGATACTACTATGCTGGACTACTCGAACGTTTAAGAGATGCTGTAAGAAAAAAAAAATAAAACTAAAGACTTTTGCACGTTGATTTCAAAATCCTGGAACACCATCATCATCTTTAGAGTAAGCGCGGCCCCCCACTGGAACCGTATTTGAGCGGCAATGCGCTCCCGCGACACAAGTGTGAACAAGCCGCGCGCGAAATAAGCGGCTACGAGCGACAGGGATCGTCCATTGCGGGCGTCTTCGCGCCTCAGTTTTCTTAACTATCTCTTCCATCGCACACAAAATCAATCGGCAAAAACAAGCAATCCGAAAATCATGTTTTTCTTGCCGTGCACAACGCCAACCTCTATCGCTATCAACATCCCGACAACGCAAGCCGGCCCCGCGGATCCACAATCCATGACCGTGCACAACGTCCATCTCAAACCAACGCGCACCTACGAGCAGCAAAGCCAAAATTGTTTGGATCTGGCGCTCGAGTCGCGTGGCGCACGTTGACGCTCGTAGCCGCTTCGCTCAAATACGCTTGAAGTGGACTTATGTTCGTGAAAATCCTAAACGTTGGATCTGGCGCGCGTTGCCGCTTGTTGACGCTTGTGTCGTCGAAGTTTTGGCTTGGTTGGGTTGTAATGTCGTATCTCCTAGGACTATTACTATCTATAACGATAGTCAAATATGGGGACAAAAAAACGGGAATAATAAAAAAAATGGGGCGATAAGGATGAAATGGTTGGCGGACGGCGAAGATGCCCTCGCGCTCGTATCGGGGTCCAGGTGTAATGGGACCCTCGGCCTCTGGTTTCGTACCACAGACAGATCATTACTCATCAGGTGCTGCCATCGATCTGCCGGTGGAAGCAGCACTACCAGGATATGGTTCATTACAACTTCGAAAACCATACTGATGTGCCGCTCTGCTCTCAAGGAGCTCAGCGACTTTTTCAACATCACTTTGTGCTGGATTCCCGGCATAGCGGTTTCTGCGGTAACTGGCGGGCGAATGAGCTGTTTTTGCCCTGTTAAAATACCTATTGCCGCTGGGGGCGACCGGTAGCGCAGTGTGTTGAGGCATCAGTCTCATGTTTGACTACCGGCGTTTCGGGTTCGAATCCTGTCCACGACGACGTTCGTGGCCATGGATGTGCAGGAGGCGCATGCTGGCAACTGCATTGACGAAACGTCAACTGGGCCAAATGGACAGTTGACGCGCTATGCCCCATGTCAAACACACTAAACCGTGCTAATATCAAATGGCTAAATAGAACTACATGCAATGTTACAAAGCAAATTTGGCCGGCCTTTAATCCTAGCCGCTTCTCGGGGCTGCTGATGCTGAAGAGAAGGCATCTAAGGAAGGTTGTGGAGTTCATTACGAAACATTGCTTGATAGGTGAGCGTGCCAGGACTGTTCGGCTTCCTTATAATGATCATTGCAGAAGCTGTGGAAACGAGGAGGAGACAACAGTTCACTTCCTGTACACCTGCCCTACTCTAGCCTGTAGAAGAAAGGATACTCCAGGTTCCCTTTACTTTCTTGACCTGGATGAGTTGAAAGACGAAAGTGCTGGTCATCTACATCGCTTTATTGGCGTTGAGGTATCACAACAGTCCCAGTGGTGGTCTATGTGTGCTGTGTTCTGCACAGCAGCCTTTTTAACCTAAGCTAACCAACCTAGTAAATAAATAATACCTAATAACTCTGAGTTTAGTTTTATGTTTCATAGTTCCTCTCAAGCGAACTTTTGATCCACCCTCGAACATACAATGAACAAAATATGTATAAGTAAATATAATTGACACCAGTATCTTCAGGTTATCTCCCAAAAATCTGTTTACGTTTTATATTTCAAATTATTCCATCAAAAAATGTTACAAAGTCAACCATCGCTTTTGTAAACAATTCTAAGTGGTAGTAGTGGGTATGGGTGCACTGGGTACCAAATTTAGGTATGGATGAATGTGTGAAAATTAGATGAATTTGTGTAAACAGTAATTCGTGTTTGCACCAAAAAATACAACTACATATATACGTTCACTCTAACGTACAAAAAAAGATAGAAATGGACTAACTACATAAAGTACTTAAGGAAATATTTGCTCTTGTTCAATAACACTTTTTTCCCCCAATACAGATCAACAATTTTGCAACAAGTCATCGACTTTCTGTATTTTGGTAACATTTATATAATACTAATATCTATCTACATATTTGATTAGATCTGAATATTAGTCACGTATAGTATGTACATAACTTTTTGAATAGCAATAGATGTAGCCGTTACGCAGAAGCAGAAAATATTCTAGAAAATGTACTGTAATGTACTTTTCCGGCATTAATCATGCCATTATTCGGCTTTTAAACAATCAGGCAAATATCTTTCAACTGACGCTGAGAAAGGTAAATAAAAGATGGGCTAAAAAAACGGTCCGGATGGAAAAGAAACTGGAAATCGTCATCATTGTACCACTACATCCCGGCGCAGCGGAGCATCGCCTCGGGCCTTGGCCGTCTGGATCATTGTTCTTTAATTATCTAGGTCAAGTGAGCGCGTCCTACAATTTCGGAAGCCCAGCAGCATCTACTGACAATGAGTCTATCGAACGGGCTCTCGGTCTTCCCCGCGTCCTTTCAATATTTGTTTAGGCATGCTGTTACGTAGGTTGCCTTTTATATTTCGGGATTGGACAACCCTAGTCTTGCGATCTGGCAACTGACAGCTCTATCGTAAAGTTTGACATTTTTGAGGTTATACGTACTCAGAACGTTTTGACATACGAGCGCTATTTGTGTTTTTTACAGTAACTTAAAAGATTAATCTCGGCCAAATAATGGAATTCAATCGTGAACATTTTCGTGCGATTATTTTTTACAACTTTCGACGTGGATTAACTCAGCAACAGTGCATGGATGAACTGAATTCAATTTTTGGCGATGAAGCTCCATCGAGGAACAGTGTTTATCGATGGTATGGTGAATTCAATCGAGGTCGTAGTTCGCTCCAAGACGAATTTCGTGAAGGTCGTCCAAAAGGTGAAGGTCGTCCGGAAACCATTGATGCTGTGCGCGAACTGATATTGCAAGATCGTCATGTGACCTATCGTGAGATTGAGACAACCTTAGGCATTAGTGGGACCAGCATACATTCAATATTGCATGAACATTTGACTGTCAAAAAAATTTGTTCGCGTTGGATCCCGAGCTCTCACACATCAGCTCAAACAACTGCATTTTTGAGCACTCAAAACATAGATCTGATGGGTCATCCGCCGTATAGTCCTGACTTGGCACCGAATGACTTCTTTTTATTCCCGTACGTAAAAAACAAACTGAGAGGTCAACGTTTTTCAACACCTGAAGAAGCGGTTGCTGCGTTCAGAATGCATGTTTTGGAGACACCTCAATCAGAGTGGCAAAAGTACTTTGACAATTGGTTCAAACGCATGCAAAAGTGTATAGATCTTCATGGGGAATATTTTGAAAAACAATAAAGCGATTTTCAATGATTAATATTTGTTTTTGTTCTCTAATCCCGAAATATAAAAGGCAACCCTCGTATCACCTATTCGGTGTACATGATCTGCCTATTAAAGTCATTGTAGTTTGACGATTACCGAAACTTCCAGCTCATCGTACAATTCGTACAGCTCATGATTACAGCGGATGTGCCATCTATTTCGGTCGCAAACTGCTCCGACTATTCGCCGAAGGACCTTTCGTTCAATCGTGTTTAGCATGTCTTCGGAGGCTTGAGTTAGGGTCCAGGTTTCGCAGCCATAGCATAGCATAGGTTTTGTATATCATATTTGGAGCTTCGTATTTGTGTGCACAGGCTTCGATTTCATTATAACAATGGACCCAGAAAAATGTGTTATTTGCTAGCTGTATCCGTTGCTTGATTCCGTCTGGCGTCCTTTGAAAGATTGCTACCCGGGTATGTGAAGTCGTCTGCGAATTTGACACTGAGTTCCCCGTATTGATGTTCGGTTATGCTGGCATCCTTCTTGATTGCAGCATTATTTTCGTTATGTCCTGGGTAGTAGTAGTCCAACTTCTTTCGCAGTCATGTCAAGATTATGTAGTAGTTCTTCAGCGGCAGGCAGGTTTCGAAACATGATGTTAATGTCGTCTGCGTATGCTATAAGTAGAGTAAGACTTGAGGAGTAGTTTGTCTCTGGTGCCCGCATTCATCACCCGGGATGGCGTATTCAAGTGTCAGGTTGGCGAGTGTCGGAGCCAGTCCATGGCCTTGCTTTAGTCCAGTACGTTTTTCGAAGAGATCAGTCAGCCTGTTTTAGATCCTTACCTGTGAGTCGAAGTTGGTCACCGTCATCTTTGTTAGTCGTACTAATTTTACCGGTATACCAAATTGTAACATGATATTATAGAGTACACTACGATCGATACTGATCGTATGCTTGCTTAAAATCGACAGAGATTTCAGATACACGTTGATGTTGTACTCCGTGCACTTTTCCGGGATTTTCTTGACCGCGAAAAGCGTCTACTAGTTTGCCTTAACCCCTAGTGGGGCATAGTGCGTTGTTGACGTTTCGATTTCGATAGCATATCTACTCTTCGGAAGTGCAGTTGCTAGCATGCACCTCCTATCCGCGCCGTCTTTACACTGACAAACTCGGAGCACTGTGAGAGTTCTATTAGTACCCACAGACAGTTTTTAATCGCGCTGAGATTTAAACTCCGAGCTCTAGATTAGTATCGTAGAGCGGTAACCGAAGGATCACCGCCACCGAGCGTCACACACTGTCGAACACGAACATGGTACAAGTGAACCGGTTTTTTTTTTTCAGATTTATGTGAGGTGTATGTGTGTAGCATGAACTATTCGGCGAAGATCCTCGTACCATGTTCGTGTTCGACACTGTGTGGCCACCCTTATCGGCGAGATCAACTTCTTCTACTGTCGGGGTTTGTATATTTCGGCCATGATCGATCATGTCGTCATCGATTGAGACTATTTGTATGTTAGATGTAACAAAATAGGACGCCAGTCGTTTGCTAATGCTATACTCAATTGCCCTAACCCCTTGAGGGGCATAGCGCGTCAATTGTTCCATGTGGCCCAGTTGACGTTTCGTTGGCATAAACTGGTTTCGGATAATGCAGTTGCCAGCATGCACCTCCTGCACATCCATGGCCACGAACGTCGTCGTGGTCGAGATTCGAACCCTGAACGCCGGTAGTCAAACATGACACTGATGCCGCAACACACTGCGCTACCGGTCGGTGTCGCTGATGATATTTCCATACCTGTCTTTACAGAGGCTAGTCCTGGGTTGATAAACACTGTTAATAGTGGCTGTGTTCGATGCACTCGAACAGAGATCCATTCCAATACAAAACGACTGATCGGTCGTTGATTCAGGTTTCGTATGGGATCACATCGGATCAGAGTTGAAACTGAATTGGGTGAACGTAAATTTTTCTTCGTGGCAACTCGCTCTCTATATACTGGGTGGTGCAAAAAAACGGGAAAATTTGTGAATGACGTTGACAACCCTGTTGACGTTTCGTTAGCAAATAGAAGATTTCGAATAGTGCAAGTTGCTGGCATACACATCCTGTCCTTTATTTCTTGGTTTTAACAACAGACCCACACCACAGGGGGAAGGTTTGCCTCAACCAAATCATCGCACCGCCATCACTGGCGGCTGGCAATGGTCAGTGACCACTGCGGTTTCAGGGGGCGCCCACGCGGAGGACTATGGAAGAGGAATTTTTACCCCGCAAGGTACGATTCTAAGCGCTCTGCGGATCTGCTGGCGCTTAATAGAAGTAATATGAGAACTCTTGTTGGGGTGATTACAGGACATTGCCTGATCGGCGAGCATGCTAGGAGGCTGGCACTTTCACACAGTGATCTGTGTAGAAGCTGTGGGGATGAGGAGGAGAGTACCTTTCACCTGCTCTGCAAATGTCATGCCCTGGCTGCAAGTAGAAGTAATATCTTGGGGTCTTTCTATTTCATCGATTTGGACGACCTTAGGGATGCCGGCTCCGGCGTTTTATTAATAGCTCTGACTGAGCCATTCAACCTAACCTAACCTAGTAAAAATTTGCAGTGGAAAACAATCAAAAATTGGAGCGTAAAGGAACATTGAACATATTCAGCGCCCAGCGTGGGGTCAGTGGGATTTTATCTAGTCAATCAAATCGAAGTGAACAATCGAATAGGCGCCTGTTACCGTTACTCACGTGACACAAGAATCGTGATCTTTTGGGACCTTACCTTCTTTATGGAATTGGAAAGGGATTTCGCGCCCCTTCATGATGGCATCCGCTTTAAATACACAGTTTACGTATGTATTACAGACGTGCCTGCTGCTAATTACTAATCACATGGTGAGTGCCTGAATGAATGTCACTGTTTGAGCGATGGGTCAAGGTAGCACCTGATGAGTTGATCCATTGTGTGGACGAAACCAGTGGGCCAAGGGTGGGATGGTGCCAAGGTTAGTATGAGTAATTTTTGCGTTGGAATAGAATGTCATTAAAATACTTTCGAATTATACAATGGCAATATATAGTGGTTTTCCTTCCTTCGCTACTCATCACCGTCAAAAATGGATCAGATGCCAGGTATCTGATTTGATCTCCTAAACTCACCGGCTTTTTTTTAAGTTTCAGTTAAAAAGAGTGTCATCATCATCACTAACCTTCTGATGAATTTGTTGATGGCACTCATCGAATATTTCATCAGCTACACGTTCTCAACGAGTGCAAATGCTAAAATGTCTGTCCTTTCGAAGATATATTGAAAAATGTCATCGACTAACTCATAGGTGGATCAGTTTTCATCTATTTTAAAAGGACAGTTGTGGTAGGCCTTTGCGCCGATTTCAACTCAAGTGGTGAGGGTTTCAAAATCAGTCCCGAGAAAATATATATATAAAAAAAATAGTGCCGACAATATATCCCCTCCCCCGCAGAAAGCTATCTACGCCACTGTGAAATATCAGGCCCAGGGGAATCACCCCCCTCTCGGCGAGCCTGTATTTAACGATGCATCCTATTAATACATGATATTATGTGATTTGATTACGATAATGTCTAGCAATCGGGCATTTGTCGATGCTCTGCGCGGCAACTGGGCGCCCAGCTGACTGTCGAACGATTCAAGTATACGACTATAGTAAAATGCATTGTTCTGGCGATAAGGAAGCACTTATAGTTGTATGTTCTACATTGCATCGATCTTTTCAATAGCCTTGCATTCCTGACGTCTATCTAATCAATCTAATGAGGTTCTGGGATTGAGAGCATCGGGTTCAATCCGCGAGATGTGTTGGTGTAAGAGTGCTCTTTTGACCCAAACTAGAGACCAGGTAAATGGGCGCATTATGCCTCATGTCATGTCATGAATGTAATAATTCAGAGCGTAATCTAATCTCGTACGGGCCACTGATTCATTGTGCAAACCACAAATATTGCATGACAAATTTCAGAAATATGCACTCGTACTTTGAAGAGGATTATGCTTAATCCATGTCTTTCAAAACATAAGAACATATAACATTAACAAAAGATCTTTGACATTTTCTATGACCGGTTTGGACAATATCTAGTGTTTCGTATGCAAATTCTTGAATTTATTACTCAATTCTGGTCGATGTTTTCCATTGGTGACCGCTTAACTCAACCGTGTGGTTAGCTTCGCTTTACAGGTAAGGCAAGTTTGGCATTCTCTCTTATCAGATACAAAGCCACCGATAAAAATCTTATGGTATTGTCCCACAAAATGATTATGTATGTATTGCTTAATTGAAATTGATGTGTACATTCAAGTGAATACGACTGCATTTTCCGAACGCAGCGTCGTTAGATTTTTTAGGTTGACCTACACCTCGTTCTCTTTACCCGCTTATCCAGAAGAGATCCATTAGTAGGCCGGCTTTAATATATTCATTCATCTATTCACAATGTCAATGTTATTATTAATAGAGTTGCTAATTTATGGCTAGCTCAGTTTTTTTTTTGGTTCGCTGACTAAAAACATTACTTACCTCATTTGAATGTGCACAATCGCAGGTGTATTTGGCGTCGTGATATATGCAAATGGTACTGCCGTCACCTTCAGAATGGCCATAGTTCACTTGCCACGAGCTCGTGAAGAAACAAAAGCCGAATAATATCTTAACGTATTTGGCATTCATTATTAGTTATTACACTTATTCACTTTCTTATCTATCGCAGTTATCACAATTATCTTTGAACACAGGCGTGCTGTTATAACTTGGCTGTTTGATGATTGAGGGCGTTGTGTCGTCTTCGATGTCGTTTTACTCTCACTATGGCCTTATTTGATAAAACAAACATTGACTTCGTTTCACTTTTGTTTTTTTCTGGAAATTATGCACATTATAATGTCCTCAGGTTCTCCATACTGGGGCTTTACACTTTGCGCGAGCGTGAACTTTTTCGCGGTTGCAATTGTCGCGATTCAACAGTGACTTGTCGTTCCATAATGTATCTTCTGTAGCGAACCGCAGTTTCTTATCAACAGTCGACGATTCGGGTGCTGATTAGATAAATAAAATTGCGAGAATGTTTTGGATCCGATAAGGGGAGCTGCTGTACGATTAAATTCGCTCAAACGTGAGCGATAGCTACATAGCTGCTGTTGAAACATCGCAAAATTTTTCCTATAGCACAAATACCATTAAAATAATGACAGCTTTGCGACTTTTTTTTTATAAATATTCTGATGTCTGGTTTTGAAATGTATTCGTATCGCATTGCAGATATTCCCGATTAATGTTTAATATTTTGTGGAAGGTCGCTCTGTAAACAAAAGAGAATATGTGAATCAAATTAATACAATTTGATTAATTCTAGAGGAAGCCTTATTTATAGTCCAGTCAAACTAAAATTTCTACTCGAAATGTATGAATTTTGATTTTGGGTTTTTCGTTTGTTATGTGGAGTCCAGGAAGATAATAACCATAGTTCTCGAGGACCAGTCAGCGAGAAAAGTTCGTAAAAACAACAAGTTGAGAAAGCTAAGAAAGACGTTCGGGGTATGGGAGGTAAGGGAATTTAAATTTGAATATTAAAGCACGTGTGAATTTACGTTGGCCCGAGTCAAAGACATCTGAGGAAATAGTAGTACACTGGATATCGTTTATGACGACATCGGTTGTAAAGACATTTCGGCTATTAAGACGAAAATGCCAGGTCCGGTGTTTCATGAAGCTCTTGAATGGTTGACAGTGTCTTGGCGAAAGACTCCTTCGACGAAAAACTAAACGCCGTTCGGAGCAGACAGAACACCTAAGTGGACTTTCACACGAAGAGCCGCACGGCTCTCGCTCGCGAGTGAGAGCGGGGCGCGTAAGACTGAAATGCAAAGAATACACTGCAGCTTTCACACGGGGAGCGCGAGTATTTACGTCGCGCGAGTGAGAGCCGGTACGGCTCGTGCATCTCGAGCCGTGCGTCGCGGCTCTTGACATACATAAATGCAAAACGAGGGAGTGCCGGCATTCCCATGGGAAGAGCGACAAAGGCTCTCGCGCTCTTTTCAGTCGCAAAATACGCGTTGCAGACGTATTGTGACTATGTACATATCTTCTTTACCGTCGACGCCGTCTTCGACTACAAAAACGCCAACGTTCCAAAGCGTATTGTGTCCATCCTAGCGGGTAGCGAGGGACTGAGGAGCGAGAGCCGTTGTCGCTCTTCCCGTGTGAATGCCGGCACTTCTCGCTGTTCATTTAGACCAAAAGGCGCGACGCGACGGCTCGAGATGCACGGCTCTCACTCGCGCGACGTAAAGGCTAGTGCTCCCCGTGTGAAAGCTGAAGTGTATTCTTTGCATTTCAGTCTTAACGCGCCTCGCTCCCATTCGCGAGCGAGAGCCGTACGGCTCTTCGTGTGAATGAATGGAAGGTGGGAGCGGAAAAAGCTCTCACTCGCGAGCGAGAGCCGTGCGGCTCTTCGTGTGAAAGTGCACTAAAGGTATATTAGATTTGAATGCAAAAGTTGGCGCTGACAACTATGGGCTCAGACATGTGGTGGGGAGACACGGTCTTGGTGATCAAACCGACAACGGTGAAAGATTTGTAGAGTTCTGCAACTTTCACAGTCTCTTCAACGGTGGTACATACTATGTTTAAGCATAAAGACTCCCACAAAATCAGTTCGTCCTCTGTTGATCGGCGCAGAACACAAAATCAGATCGACCACTTTGCCATTAGTAAAAGATTCAAGAGTTGCCTCCTGGAAGTGCGAAATAAGAAGGATGCGGATATTGGGATGAGAAGAGACCATTATCTTATGATCGCTAATGTTCGATTGCGTATTGCAGCCGTGCGCCGTCCTACTGATGAAAGACCCAGGCGCCGCAAATTCAACACCAATTGACTAAAAAATCCAGCTGTCTTACAATAATATAACGACCATCTTGCGCAAAAAGCAGCTGTGATAACTGGAATGCCATAAAAAATGCGTACATAGATAGGGCAGATACCATCCTTGGCACAAACTCGGATTGCCCGAATAAGCCCTGGATGTCCGACGCTTCATGGCAGCGGATTGTTGAAAGAAAGGAGCTGAAAGTTCGTTTGGCTGCAGCATCAGCAAGAAGTTCAGCGTAGTGTACGACGCGATAAAAGAGTTTATGCAAATTCTTTTTTACCCTCAGCAGAGGAAGCCGCAAGAAGTAACAACTTAAACGCCGTATACGATGTCATCAAGGAGTTTACAGGTGGTCGTAACTCCTGCCAACATCCGGTGAAGGATACTGATGGAAAGCTACTTATCTTCGAAGAAGATCAAATGAGCCTGTGGAAAGAACACTTCGCCGCAGTCTTGAACCGTGTAACCTCTGGTGAAGTTCCCCCTCATATAGATAACTTAGCTAACCAACATAATGTGTGTACACGGTCCACTGCCCCGACTAAAGAGGAAATAGTCACTTCAATTATTACACTAAAACGAGGAAAGGCCGCCGGACTCGACGGTATCCCTGCCGAACTTTATCAAGCAGCGCCAAGCGTAACTGCCGATTTTCTGCACCCACTTGTTGATAAAGCGTGGAATACAGAGACCTTTCCCACTGAATGGAAGGAAGGTTTGATCATGAAACTTCCAAAGAAGGGTAGTTTCACTGACTGTAATAATTGGAGAGGCATTTACATATGTGCTTCCTGCCGTTGCCAAGATAATAGTTAAAATCGTCCTGGAAAGACTAAAGGCCCACTTAGAAAGCGCAATTGATGAAGAGCAGGCTTCGATCCGGATTCTCCTGTGTCGATCACATTAACACCTTGCAAATCATCATTGAGCAATGCGCTGAGTACGATTCTTCGCTTCATTTGCTTTTCATCGATTTCGTGAAGGCTTTCGATAGTGTGAACCGGGATGGGCGGCCTTGCGCAATAGGGGCATCCCTGAGAAGCCACATTATAAAGGCAACCTATTACGGCGCGAAATGTCGCATTCTGCATAAAACTAAGGTGTCGGGGGACTTTGAGATTCGCAGTGGAGTTCGGCAGGGGTGCATCCTCTCACCGATCTTATTCCTCATAGTGATCGGCGATGTGTTGCCTGCAGCCCTATCCGGGCTAGACAGAGGAGTCCAATGGACTTTGACATCTTATCTACAACATCTTGACTACGCTGACGACATATGCCTACTCTCCCACAAAGATTAATACCAACAAGACCAAAGTCCTTAGCCCGCCATTGCGAAAAAGAAATCCGACACCTATTGTTCAACTTCGTCTACCTGGGTAGCATTGTTGCCGAAAATGGTGGTACAGAGCAGAACATCGCTCGTAGTATCAACCAAGCTAAATGCGCCTACGGCATGCTGTCCAAAATCTGGCAAAGCAGTTATCTGAGCATCAACACCAAGCTTGGTCTGTTTCACTCTCTGGTACTGTCTGTGCTTTTGTATGGGAGCGGTACATGAAAAGTTTCCGTTAGTGTTACCAGAAAGCTGCAAGTTTTCGTCAACTCATGTCTTCGTCGAATTTTAAGAATTTTCTGACCCGAAACAATATGAAATGAAGAGCTAAGTCGGCGTGCGGGTCAGATGCCAACCGACGAATTGATACGCAGGCGAAAATGGCAGTGGATAGGTCACACATGGCGGAAGAGTGATAAATGCATTGCTTTGCATGCCATGAAATGGAACCCCATTTCAATCCAAGGCCGACCAAGAGGGGGTCCTAAAATAACATGGCGTTGATCTGCGGCAAAGGAGTGTCAGGTGCTGGGTAAGTTTTTAGAGGAGTTACGCCCCATTATCCAGAACAGAGTACGATGGCGCGCAGGAGTAGTTGACGCGCTATGCCCCACTAGGGGTAAGGGCAAAGTAGTAAACAGCTGAAATCACAATTTTGTGGTCGACAAGCCCTCATCGAATAAGTTAAAATTAATGTGTTTCTGGAGGAGAAAAAAAAATCCTTGGAAGAAAAAATCCACTTCTTCTTTCTTGTCCTTTTATATCACTCTGCAGCTTCGCGTGTCTGTCTGTTGTGTTGGCACTTTGCCCATTCTGGCGGTATAATCTCAGCTACCTTCTGTAGGCAGCTCGGTCCCGGATAGTATTAACGCCGAGACACGTTGTTGTTGCTGCTTCTTCCTCTGATTGATCTACACGTGGAACATTACAGCTCAGCACCATTCAATATGTACGAGGGTAAGGTGAAAAGTTCTCGGCTTGGCACAGAAATACCGTTACAATCACCAAAAATTTATGTTTCCTGCCTGCACGTGTCTGTAGTTCGTATGATAAGTTTCAACTTGTTCTTTCAAGTAGTTTGTTTACACGAATTTTTGCAGTAGACGCCCTACGTGTTTTCCGTTTAAGTGGAAAAACTTGACTATCGTGCGTTCATAAAATTCTTCGTTTTGGATGGATTAACCCCTAAGAAAATTCATCCCAATTTAACAAAAGTTTCCGGGGACTCTGCTCCTTCGATGTCAACCGTTAAAAAATGGGCAGCTGAATTTAAACCTGGTCGCACGTCCCTCGAAGACGACCCACGACAAGGACGGCCAAAAACCGCAACCACACCGGAAACCATCGAAAAAGTGCATGATATTGTGTTGGACGATAGGCGAATGAAAGTGAGTGATATTGCTGAGGCTGTGGGGATATCGGAAAAAAGGGTGCGAAACATCTTGCACAAAGAATTAGAGATGCGAAAGCTCTGCGCAAGATGGGTGCCGCATTTTCTGAATGCCAATCAAAAGCAAATGCGCAAATGATTTTCGCAGCAACCTTTGCACCAATTCAATAGAGAGCCGACCGATTTTGTCCGGCGATTTGACACCATGGAAAAGACTTGGGTCCACCACTACACGCCAGAAACGAAACAGCAGTCGAAGCAGTGGGTGGAAACCAGTAACTCAGCGCCAAAGAAAGCGAAGTCGATCGCATCTGCCGGAAAGGTCATGTCCAGCGTGTTTTGGGATGCAAAAGGGATCCTGTTAATTGGTTACCTTGAAAAAGGCAGAACAATGACAGGCGAATATTACTCCACACTTCTTGACCAGCTGGATGTCAGCCTAGCTTGAAAAAGAAAAAAATTATCTTTCACCAGGACAACGCACCTGTATACGAGTGTGCGTTGGCGATGGAAAAACTGCGGGATTTGGGGTACGATTTGCTCGATCATCCCCCCCCCCCCCCCCCCCGCCCCTATTCTCCTGGTATGGCACCCTCAGACTTTCATCTGTTCCCAAACTTGAAGAAATTTGTTTCTGGGAAGCGCTTCGCATCCAATGAAGAAATTGAGAGGGCCGTAGATGAATATTTTCACAGCCTTCCAGACTCTCACTTCCGGGAAGGAATACGGGATGTTGCAGAAACGCTGGACCAAGTGTGTTGAATTCAAGGGAGATTATGCAGAAAAATAAAAGCATTTTTTACCTGAAAATCGAAGTCTTTCATTGTCAGGTTGAGAAGTTTTCACCTTACCCTCGTAATGTAAAGTTAATATTACAACACAGGTGAAAATTCACTACTATTGCAGATAATGGGGATTCGCCTGAATTATCTACTCTACATGGTCCTGTTTTAGCACTGTAATAATTAGATGATAAGCTTATGCTTTCTTCTACTTTTACCTTAAAACATTTTTTTTTTAACTCAACCTTTCAACTAAATTCTTTCCTCGTCAAAGGACTAAGCCAACTATCTTTGAGCTGTCTGATAGTCGCTGTCGACTGTTGATGGTCGCTCCGTTGTAAGTAGAGCGTAGTACCCGCTAATGCTGTATGCTCGACAGTTAAGAAACAACTAATGAAGCTGCATTTATTCTTCGGAACATTTATAAACCTATAGTTGCTTGGAAATCAGCTCTAAAACCCGAAGTGGTTGACAGAACAGTATCACAGAGCTTTCAGCATAACCGCTGGCCAGATTGGGTTCTGATCGTTCCGTTAAATTATTGTCGGTGAAAAGGTATGTAGCTGGGACTGATAACATTCGACAGGTACTCAATAGCACGCAATATGTTGACATGATCTGCACCAGAACTAATTCAATAGGTCGAAGTGGGAGAAACTGTCCGTGGACCATTGTTTCGCAGGAAGAATTGCTCTTATTTTCGTAAAAGACTTCGTTTTCTTTTCGCCCGACAAATAACCGCTTCTAAAAATGTATCCTTCCATTACAAATGATCGAAGTTGTCAAAAATTATAAAGCGTTTATGGAGACCTTTGTATTAGTTCTACTTCATCGACAACGAATAATCTATTTAAGCATGTTAACTAATCCTTAGGCAAGCAGTTAACCTTATACATCTATAATTCAACTTTCCCAATCAATTATTATTGTTTACAACACCATCCATTTATGTTAATTCAAAACATGGTTGAATTTTTTGTGCCATAATTTTATTACAGGCGTAATTATTTTAATTTTAAACTGGCTAGACTGCTTCTGCACGCTCCCAGACTCAGATGAAGTGTGGCATGGCATAAGTGCAAATTGTAGTGTCTATTTTTCAATATTTCCACATGAATTGCAAATCAGCGAAACCAACTACATCTTTAGAAATTTTGCCCATGTGTTTAAATACTTACGTATGTATACTAACCACATATAATTTCGGAAGTAACATTATAGTATTTGGTCTACAACTTAATAATGAGACTTTTTTTAGAGATGGCAACACCGATAAACCAATGGTAGTCCATCTTTGACATACATACCATTTGAAGTTTGTATTCATAAGCTGTCAATGTCAGTATAAACATTTCGTGTTGATTGTTGACAACGTATTTTACCGGACCATGGAAAGTTTCGAAAATTCACGAAAAAAACAACATTTGCGGGAAGTTTTACTTGGACATTATTTTGCTAAGAAGACTGCAGCTCAGAGTCATAAATTGCTACGGTGACGATGCTTTTTCGCGTGCACAGTGTTTTCGGTGGTTTCATCGGTTCAAAAATGATAATTTCGACATTACCGACGAAGAGCGACCTGGCCAGCCAAAAAAGTTTGAAGACGAAGAATTGACGAAATTACTCGAAGAAGATTCGTGCCAAACTCAAAAAGAGTTGGCAATTTCGTTGGAAGTGACTCAGCAAGCCATATCGAAGCGGTTAAAATCACTGGGAATGATCCAAAAGCAAGGCCACTGGGTCCGTACGAGTTGAAGCCAAGAGATGTTGAGAGGCGCTTTTGCATGTGCGAACAACTGCTTCAAAGGCAAAGACGGAAGGGTTTTTTGCATCGTATTGTGACCGGCGATGAAAAGTGGATTCATTATGATAACCCAAAGCGAAAGAAATCATGGGGACCGCCCGGGCACCAATCAACATCGACCGCGAAGCCAAATATTCATGGTTCCAAGCTTATGCTCTGCATTTGGTGGGACCAGATCGGTGTTCTTTATTATGAGCTGCTAAAACCGAATGAAACCATTGACGGGCAGCGCTATCGACTGCAATTGATGCGTTTGAGTCGAGCATTGCGTGAAAAACGGCAACAATTTGCTGAAAGGCACGACAAAATAATTCTTCAGCATGACAATGCTCGCCCTCATGTTGCGCAAGTCGTGAAAACGTACCTGGAAACAACCAAATGGGAAGTGCTACCCCACCCGCCGTATAGCCCTGACATTGCTCCATCCGATTACTATTTGTTCGCTTCGATGACTCATGCGTTGGCTGATCAGCACTTCACTTCATATGAGGATACTAAGAACTGGCTCGATTCATGGATAGCCTCGAAACCCCAAGATTTTTTTCGCGACGGAATTCGTAGACTTCCCGAAAGATGGGAGAAAGTTATCGCTGCTGATGGCCAATATTTTGAATAATTTAGTTATATGAATAAATCTATGAACAAATGCCCAAAATTCCAAAAAAAGTCTCATTATTAAGTTGTAGACCAAATATTTTTAGCAAAATGTGATCTCAAGCACGATGCGATCATCTCTCTACATCTGTTCATAAATTACATTTTGATTGCCCCCATAAAGATCAACTTTTGATAAATTCTATATAACTATAGTAGACCTATACACATGTACTCGTACGTACCGGTACCAAATTTCAGCTTTTATAGTATTCGACCATAAAATAGACACAGATTTCTAAATTCTCTATCACTTAGAACACATTTCCCTGGCGATTTTATAGTTATCAGCGTATAATAAGAGTCTAAATAAATAAATGTCAATCAATAAAACGAACGGTTGACATAATAGATCGTAGTTCATTGTCACACTCAGAGTATTTTACATCAGAGTGGACAATATATTGAACAAATGTTTGTATGTATGAAGTGTGTGTGTACATGTAGAATAGTGATTTAAATTTGGAAACTACCTTTTGATCGTAGGAGGAAGAATTTGTGAATATTACTGAGCTAGAGTCAGCCTACAGTGGCTGATTTCTAATTGAATTCAATTATAATAAATAGTAGTCATTGCCTACTATACCCTTAAAAAAATAACAGTAAATCTATTTGATGCACTTATTTTAGTACTTTATTGGGAAATTCTTTTGAAACCGATGAAATATAGTACATATCAACCGAAAACATATGAATTTGTTTTGCGAAGTTTATAGTTACGCAATAAGGCAATAAAACCCGGTATATTCCTATTTCACCGGGCGATTCATGCTTTCGCGCGTTCTAGGACCGCATACCTGGGGTTGCAACCCCTTAAGGTGCGTTTTGCTAGGCACACGATCGTCGCACATTATTCGCGATTAGCGATCAGCCCATAGAGCACGGAGCACTATTTACGTGTATCCTTTTGATCGTCGCCTGCGATCGACGCAGAATGGTGCCTAGCAATACGCACCTTTAAGACGCGGAGTGCTCACGCCAGCAGAGTGCAAAATTATCTCAATTGAAAACCCACTTGGGTCAAAATCTATATGAAAGTCTGGATTTCATTTCTCCTTTCCTTCTTCTCATTTTCCATTAATAGCATATTTCCCGATAATTTAATTCTGCCGAAAATGGTTCTAATATGAAAGCACAGTACAGTACACTTAAAAAACCGACTATTTTGTTTCTACATACTGATGTTAATTAGTGTCTAGTTTCTATGAGCAATTTTTATTTTTCCAACGAATGAACTTACTATTTCAGCTCGGTAATTATAGAATGCGCGGCTTGTATAATAAGACAGAAATCGGAATGTGAAAAACTACCGCTCACACGCAACCCAATTAAGCCGTATTTTTTTTATTATGTCAAATATTTACGTAAAAGCAAGACTAGTTGTACAAAATTACTATCTTAGGTCGATTTTTCACTATACCCCTCCCAAACTATATTATATAGTTTCCAATTCAGGAACAGTAGTCGATATTATACAGGGTGTCCCGCGTTAGGTCGTTTCCTCACTTGTCGATACGATAGCGGTGCGGAATCGGCATGCTCGGTATACGCGGTACCGAATGTGGTTATTTTAATAATTTACAAACCATAAATCTTATCGTATTCTTGCCCCATTACGCTAGTAGGCATATCCTATTAAATTAATATAGTAAGAAGACACTATTGGATATATTTACCATAAAAAAAAGATCACAGCCGTCCCGCTTTTATTCCATTAATTTGTATTTTTAATAAATGTACTTGGTTGTAGCTGAATAGACTTCATGCTGGCGAGCCACTTTTCGAATAAGTTCGTGGCAGGAGTCGAACCCGCGACTTCTCGGTTGGTAAGTCGATTCACTTTCCATCGAGATATCGTAGTCACAGGAAATGTAAACTCTAAAACAATCGTCAATCAGATTCCAGAAATAATATACTCGTAACATACTATAAATATAATTATAATGAACTAGCCCAAGTACCTGGCGAAGCCTGGTATGTGTGTGTAGATAAAGTACCCGACCGCGTTTCACACAGGATATACCCGGCTGCGTATCACACATGCATATCTACCATGAAACGAATATAACCCAAACCGTATTTCCATTGAGCCAGGCTACAACATAATGGTTGCATTTAACCCCCCGTATGCGTTTGCCATACCATTAAACTAAAATATCGTAATTTGTTATTCACATTCTTTATTCAACCGGTCAAAATATTGTATATTTTTATTCCATAGGTAATATATTTTGTTAGCAGTTTAATTTTAATAGTATAAAGACACAAACAATTTTGTTTAAAAGTCTGTTTTTAGTATTTAACATTTTTATATACATACATATTAAGGATTAAGAAAAGTACTTTTGTTATACAGACTAAGGCCCGTCAATGTCCTGTTAAACTAACAGGAAATTATTTATCATTATTTTAATTTTTATTTACCCAGAATACGATAATGCAATCCAAACATAAGGGAAGAAAATCCCCATATTTTGTCGTATTTTGGGTGTTGTATATGGTTTATGTTTAGGCTTTTGATAAATAAGTCCCTGTTAGCTAACAGGCAGGTTAACAGGACATTAAGAAAAGGGGCCCAAGAATAGTATGTTGGTCTCATTAAAACTTCCCGCAAAGATCTGTGAATGTGGTAGCAGTATTCTTCTGGTTTGTTGTTCCTTGTTTTTCAAGTCATTATCTAACCAACTACGTACTCGTGGTGCAACAGCCCGACGTCGGGCTTTGGCCTCCTGGATCGTTGTCCTCCAATTATCTCGGTCACGTGAACGCGTCCTTCAAACTATCATCCGTTCATTGCTTGTTTAGGCATGCGAACATCGTTTATTCATTGTACATGACCTGCCCATTGAAAACGTTGTAATTTGAAGATTTTCGAAAGTTCCAGCTGCTGGTACAGTCCATTCAACTCATGGTTGTACCGGATGCTCCATCCATCTCGAACGCAAACAGTCCCGAAAATTCGCCGCGGATCCTTGCGGATCCATGTGTCTAGCATGTTTCCGGAGGCCTACGTTAGGGTTCATATTTCGCAGCCATAGCATAGCACTGGTTCACGGAAAGTATTAGGTTATATTCAAATTCGTAAAGGGCCTAATAACGTCGAATGCGCCGATGGGGAAAGCATGTGGAACTTACGATAAGATTGCTACTGCAAGCGAAGTCGATTAATTGTTGATCGTTATTATTGCATTCCTCATGGAGGCTATATCCTCCAGTGGTTCCCCGATGCCAACTTTCGCATCAATATCTCCCAGCAGTATTTTAACGTCATTTGTTGCAAGTGAATCAAACAATGTACCCAGGCGGTCGTAAAACTCGTCTTTTGCTGAAGGCGTGCACGTTGATGAGCCAGAGGTTGAAAAATCGAGTCTTAATTCGAATCGCACGCAACCTTTCACTAATGTGTTTGAAGTCAATAAAGTGCGGTTTGAGGTGCTTGTTCACGATGAACGTAACTCCAAACTCCTTGTGTCCAGATGGTTTACCGCTTTCGAAAATTGTGTGCGATTTCTTATCGTTAATCTCGCTGCCTAGCCAATTTGTTTCCTGGACTGCAGTGATGCTGTTATTCTCGACCTGTTGAAGGAGGGCCTTCACGGTCCGCGGTTTGTTCAGGCAGAGGATCCGAAAGAATGATCGATAATCCGTCCAATCCGAGGATGTTTTTTCCAGGTTTCTTAACATGGAGTATTTTTTACAAGGACAGGCTCTTGCTCCATCGCTAAACCTTATCCAGGGGTGGCCTCAGAGATAGCTGCTTCAGGTGGTTCATAACGTGCCAGAGTCCACACAACTATGTTGCTGGTCTGACTACGTAATTCATTAAACCCTAATGACGTGAGACGACGTGAGACGCTTAGGAGTTTCTCAGCTGATCCCTCCAATTCTAAATATCGACTGCAAATATCTGCACTGTATCGTAATCTCGACTGATGAGAATCTCGGCTTATCAAAATCTCGATTTCTAAAATATCGACAATAAAAAAAAAATTTATATGAAAATATAATTTTTTGATTTATTGTACATCCAGTTACATTTGGATTTGGCGTTGATCATACTTTTCTCTTAAATCTTCCAAGCATACGCACACACAAGAGACTATTGTGAATCAGCAGTTACGTGGCCCTGTTCGCTACTCTCGCTCGGCGCTTAAGGAATCGCAACCCTCAGTATCGCAAAAATATGAACGCTTACTTCGCTCGCTCTGGGTGTAATAATAATAATAATCTCTTCGCTTTTAAGGTATCCTAACCCTCAGGAAATAGAGTTCGATTGCTCGTTTTCCAGTAAAACTGTCCAACGGGTTAATATTACCAAAGCGAAAATTAACCTCAATGAGATAGTACTATTAAAGCGACATTATGTCAATCGAGATTCCCGTTTCTGAGATATGTACCTCTTCCTTAGAATTATCGAGGTTTTTCGTGTCGTTTTGATCAGTCGAGATATTTTGTAGTGAAGATTATCAAGTCGAGATTTTCAAATATTTTAGTCATTAAGAAATATCTGATAATCGATATTTTAAAAGTCGGCGTTTCGTACCGCTCCCATAACAAATCACAGCGCATTGGGACAGCCTCCCGGTCCTGAGATTGTTTATGGTTGGATAGATAGATAGGGGGGCCGTGGATCATGTTAAAACCACAAGCACTGCGACCATGGGTCTATTGTGCTGAAGCCCATTCTATGGAGAAGACTAGATCATATGATTTAGTGGACTTTTCTCGATAAATTGACTGATCTGGTCGGGTTTAATAGGGGAGATGTCCTCGGCCAAAGGAAATGTTATGCCGAAGCGGTCCGTGCGTCGTTCCGCAAGTCCTTCGCACTCACAAAGAATGTGCTCTAAAGTCTCATCATCTGCCTCGCAGAAACGGCAGCTAGCATCCTTACGCAATACGCATGGTTTTAAGGTGACCCCTCAACCGCGAGTGCCCCGTCAAAATTATTCTACAAATCATTCTGACTCTGGTTTTTGCTCAGCGGCAGCAATTCCAATTTACGAGTACGCGAGTAGCCCCAGATGAACAGCCTGGTCTGTCTCAAGCCTGAAAGGGCCTCCCATTGGGATATGGCAAGAGCACTTTCCACGTCTCTTATTTGGTTTCTGCAGTAGCAGAGTGAAATTCCACAAAAGGGTTCTGGACCGTGGAAGGGGGCTTTGGAGGCTCGGTTTGCTAGCCTATCTGCTAGCTCATTGCCTTCGACCAGTGACCAGGGACCCAGTAAAGAGTAGGTTTGTTTGTTGAACCCACAATATGGAGGACTTCGTGACAGGATAGCACCAACTTAGAATTTAAAGTGAAGCTGGCAAGTGCTTTGATGGCAGCCTGACCGTCGGTAAATATTGGTATATCCCTGTTGAAATAGCCAGCGGTTTGGCACAGCCTAGCGCAGACCTCGATGGCATATACTCTGCTTGGAACACGGATGGCGTTTTACCCATCGGAATGAAAACTCGGTGTTCAGGACCAACAATGCCTGCACCGGAACCTACTTCCGTTTGGGAGCCATCCGCCCACCTTTCTTTGTCCCATATGACTGATTGAAACGAGTGGTGGAATCGACTGGTTTTAACAAGGTAGTCAGTTGGTATGTTGAGTACCTTGTCACTTTCCAACCAGCCTAAATGATTTGAATTCAGCTTGATCTCTATGTCGCAAGCCCTGAGTCTAACCGTTGCCATTCGTGCCTCCGCTTCAATATGTGTATGTATCGGTGGGAGGTCGAATAGAACCTCAAGAGCAGCAGTGGGCAAGAGTGCATGGCTCCAGTGATGGTCATGCACGCAAGTCTCCGGATTTTCGTCAGAGCGGTTTCACCGGCTAAGCAAGTGACTTTTTTCCACCATACAACCGCATCATATTCTACTATAGGTCCGACGGTTTGTAGATCCACAGAATTAAGTGGGGTTTGATCCCCCATGTCTTGTTTACATATTGTCTGCAGATCCATAGAACCTTAATTGCTTTGTCGGAAGTCGTTCTTAGGTGTTCTGTCCAGGATAACTTCTCATCAAGGACAATTCTCAGATACTTGATATTAGACACCAGTTTTATAGTGGAATTGTACATGAGGGGACATTTGAGTGACCTAGGTTTCCTTTTCCTAGTGAATGACACTATGGCAGCTTTCGCGGGACTTGCACGTAAGCCGCTGTAGTCGCACCATTCTTGAACTATTCGCAGCGCCCTTTGCATAATATCGGCAAGGACTTCCTCGAATATTGCCCCGACCGTGGTAACCAGATCGTCCCCATAACCTTGTATGGAAAATTTCATCGAGGATAGTTTCCCCATCAGACTGTCGAGTACGATGAACCACAGGAGGGAAGATAATACACCACTCTGCGGGCATCACTGCATGACGTTCGCTGAGAGGGTGCAGTTACCGATCGTAGTGATGACCCTTCTAGTGGACAGCACACGTTTCACCCAGACTGTGGTGGTAAGATTGCCTCCTTTAGTTCGGAGGGCCCTTTCGATGGACTCGAAGGAAGGATTGTCGAAGGCTCCTTTAATGTCAAGAAACGCACTCAGTGCCGTTTTGTTAGCTGACAAGGCCCCCTCAATTTCTCCAAGTTGTGTAGAGCTGTCTGGGGTGAAGTGGGTTTCTTACGAGGAGTGACGTCCTGATATAAACATCAAGCATCTTCTCCAGTCTTCAGCATGAAAGATGTCGTTGGATACTCGCATAAACGAGATGCGACATTACTCATTACTCAGTATTATGAGGCGACCGGTAGCGCAGTGTGTTAAGGCATCAATCTCATGTTTGACTACCGGCGTTTCGGGTTCGAATCCCGTTCACGACGACGTTCGTGGCCATGGATGTGCAGGAAGTGCATGTTGGCAACTGCATTCTCCGAAACCAGTTTATGCCAACGAAACGTCAACTGGGCCACATGGAACAGTTGACGCGCTATGCCCCATAAGCGGTTAGGGCAATTGAGTATCAGGTCACTCAAACTGGAGATATCATCTAGCAGCGATGTTTGTGTTTCTACCTGTCATTAATGTTTGACACTGAAAAAATGAGATTATGGATGCCTATTTTTGTGAGGATAATCGGCAATTGCGAATATCCGTTACATGCGTCTCAATATAAAAATACCTAATTGAAATTTTAATGATATAATTGATCTTACATTTCGATTATAGAGTTTTTCTATTACCATCCAATCGGTAAAAGTCCGACGTCGGGCTGTAGCGACAGAATGATTATGATGACATAACAACAAACTCCTAAATCTGTTCTCTATTTTCACACTGAAACACACTTTGACACTGCATTTAATCAATTTTCGCGCACTGTACTATCACGCAGGAATTCTTTTCAGGTTTGCCATAACATTTTGGATTAGCACAGATTCACGAAAACATTCTGTTGCATCATTTCGTTAACCAAATCACGTAGCAACCACACTACACACAGATCTCTCTGCAGTACAGAACACTTCCGCAAAAAAGGAATGTTCATAGTACCATAACGATAGCACACTACTCAGATACTCTGTCTATGATTAGAGCATAATCTTCCTCATCATTCCAAACTGTACACATTTTGAAAACATGCTCAAACACTCTTCAAAGACGACGACATGCCCTGCCAAAATGTTTGGATTTCCTCTCGTCATTACAGGCGTTAATTGATGAGAATTGAGGAAAATTCTGTGAAAAAGTCGAATGTTGTTTTGATTTCTAATAAATAAACACAGATCTTGTTGCATCTAACAATCTAAGTAAACAGAAAAACGCGTCTAGGTTGGCTAAACTTGCGCATTGAACATTGGAACACACTTTAGATCGTCTATCACTGAATTTTCAAAATGCATTTAGGTACTAGTGCTTTTACTACACCATCATGGATCACTCAATTAAATATACAATTATCTCACATTATGACCGCACGGAAAGATTAGATTGTTTGTCACACTGCCGTCACATTTCGCTGATTTAACATGTCGATGTTCTATCAACACCTCAACTAACGTACAGAATACCGTCCGTCCGCCCATACACAACACGCTCTTATCGCCGACGGCCGACTGAAACAATATGCTGGCTCTAGCCTAAGTTTTTTCGATACGCTCTTGTGAGTTACTTGTTTCGCTAGTCTTGCACTTTCAGTAAAAATCTTTAGATCTTTCTAAAGAATCTTAAGGGGGTGTTGCAGTTGGATTCGTTAAGAAGATGCTGATTTATATGCTTCAATCAGACGATAATCCAACGTATGGTATGAATTAAATTATGTGACTGTGACTGAAAGTGACATTATTGCATGATTAAGCGACTGTACTCGTATTCTATCCAGTTTAAAAGTAGAAGATACAAGATGTCTGCTAATACCACAGCGACTGGACGGATTATAATGAGGATGCACTTCGCAATGATAATTGAATTGAAGTCTCGATTGAAAGCAATGGCCAGATTAACGATTACGAGTATACAATTCAGCCAAGCGCAGTTCCATCTGAGTCTGAGCTTGAGCTGAAGTGAAATTTCTTCGGTTTCTATAATCGAATCTTTATAAATGACATTCAAAATGAATCTATTCTTAGCATTGATTTACTACTTTTATATTATCAAATTAAGTAATGTGTATATGAATCAGCTAATGCGTCTATTAAGTGGTACATACTCATACGGGATTGAGATATTCCGTCGATTTTCTTAAGAACGCAGACGGTTTTGCTCAAATGTGCTTCTTAAATCTCAAACCATAATAATGTAATGATCCATTCAATTTGTTGAAAAATAATGACCGGTTGCATATTGTATGTACTATATGTTATAGCATGAGAACGCATTGACCGCAGTACATAATTCTGACTTTTAGTTTAACGATTGCATTGAGTTCATGTCAGAATACTGTGTGCTGTTTGTACATCTTTCACCTTTAGACGAAATACAGACTAATGGCATTTTCAGCACCGACTCCGAAACGCAAAATAGCTGAGCATATTCTGGTTGACACTTGGCCATGCCGCTGTCGCGACGACTCAATATCTGTAGGCTTTACTGGAATGGTCATATGATTCTTTAAGAATTGTTTGTTTGATACCACAAAATAATTATTGAAATCTGCTTTATCTTCAAATGCGAATATTTTAACCCCTCCAATCTTATTATCATATATTTGGCGCAAAAGATCCATAATTCACAGTATACATAATGAGCAATCATAGTCAAATTGAATGAGAAATCTTAAGTCGCCATTTGACTATTCTCTCTCTAATTGCCTTAACCTCTCCAGCGGCATGGACGCGTCAACATCTCTAGCATTTCTACGGATATGCCTTGTTGACGTTTCAATAGCATATCTACTTTGCGGAAGTGCAGTTGCTAGCATGCACCTCCTTTCCGCGCCGTCTTTATACTGACAAGCTCGGAGCACTGTGAGAGTTCTATTAGTACTCACTCACAGGCAGTTTTTGATCGCGCCTAGATTTGATCTCCGAGCTTTAGATTAGTTTCATTAAAACAGCGCGTTTCCATAACGAGATCTTTATTTTTCCTTTTCGAATACAATTGTTTCGAGAGACACTTGCTCTCTTCCTCAGTTCGTGGTGCTGACTACTCAACGATGGCTAAACTACATCCTTAAATACTAATACTATTATGATCCTACCTTACACAACTTTTTAAAAAACTAATTAAGAGCAATAAATCCTTACACGACCTTACATCACTAATTAGGGCTGTATCCTAATACATTTTATCTAATTTACCTAACCTAACATTTCATATTTTTTATTTTGGGAAATTTCCTTTAGGTTTTCCCTGATTAACGACCTTTAATAATTTAGATGGGCAATTTCCATCATCGTGGTTCAACAGACATCTTTTCGGTATCCTACTGATCTCGAGACTTTCCGCTGCGTCGAGTTTGTAGGGTTGTCGGACTGCTCGTAATATTTCGACGTCGTCAAAAACGATCGAGTGTCCCGATTCGACCAAATGCCTCGCAATCATAGACTTAACATGTCGTATGGGATTCTTTCGTCCTAGTTCCGCGTCTTTCTTGTGCTCCTCGAATCTCGTAGTGATTAGGCGTCGGGTTTGTCCTATGTATACCATCTCACAGTCCTTACAATTGATCTTGTAGATTCCGCTTCTCTCTGTTTTTCTCAGGTGGTCCTTCGCACTACCTAGACGTGCTTTAAGCTGGTGCATTCTGCTGGTTCCTACTGCATCGATCCGGTGCTTTGCCAGCACCTGCCTGATACGACCGAACATCGGTGAGAAAGTTATCCCTGCTCTGCGCTCTTTTGTAGCGTCTACCTGTGAACCAAGTGTAGACAGACTTGCTCGATCGCTCTGGGTTCGCTTCTTCCGGATCAGGTTGTCAATGAGCTTAGGGCTGTATCCGTTGATACTCGCAGTTTCTTTAATGTAGTCGAGTTCGACTTGGTATCGGGCGGCGTTCAGCGGTGTACTTACTAGTCTGTGCACCATACTATGGTACGCTGCCACCTTATGTTGCCATGTGTGTTGTGAGCTGCTCACGATGGTGCGTTGCGTGCTCGTCGGTTTCCGGTATATGTCGAATTGTATTTTATCGTCTTCTCGCATGATCTTCAGGTCCAGAAAAGGCAAAACGTTATTCTCCTCGACTTCCATGGTGAAGTTGATGTTCTTGTGGATTTTGTTGATGTCCTCTAATAGGCTGCTCGCCTGGTTCCTAGGTGCGATCGTGATAATGTCATCGACGTATCTAGCCCAAAATCGTGGCATTAGCCCTCGTTTCGCTATTTCTTCCTCGATCGACGCCATGAATATCTCGCTCAATAGGGGTGACAAAGGGTTCCCCATTGCTGTGCCTGCTGTTGTTTTGAAAAAATGCTCTCTGAAGGTGAAATATGTTTCACTCATACAGAGGGCCGCTAGCTTGGTGTATTGCCTCGTCTTTAGTCGCCATTCCGGTGTAGTGTCGTCGAACTTCGTCAACCATTCCTCGAATTTAAGCAATGCTTCCTTCACTGGAATACTCGGAAAAAGAGCTTGGACGTCGAAAGATATGATCACCTCGTCCTCACTGATGGATTCCACATTTTTTAAGCGCTCGATGAGGTCCCCTGAATTTTTTATAGCGTATGGGCTATAAAAACTACCCAGCTTCTGACACTCCTTTATGAGCCACTTGCTATGTTGAAGGTCGGGGAGTTAGTATCCGCTATAATTTCCCGTACCTCGTTGCCGGGTTTGTGTATCTTCGGCTGAACTCTTATACGAGGTAGAGATGGATTCGGCATGATGGTATCCATGCCGAATCCATCTCTACCTCGTACGGGAAATTATAGCGGATACTAACTCCCCGACCTTCAACATAGCTAAGTGGCTCATAAAGGAGT